>OX336396.1:134814332-136102503 GCA_946902985.2 Meconema thalassinum | reverse complement strand
TATAGGAGTTTGCATTGTTTTCAAAATGAGAAAGATATTAGATGTACTCATCTAACAGTACATGCACTCCAATGAGCCAGTCAAAGTAATTGTATAACGCCACTACAATTGATACTCCCGCCAAGTGTGAGTTGCAAAGTGTGATACGTTTTCTGCAAGCAGAAGGATGCAGTGCTGCTGAAATTCATTGCAGAATGAGCGTAGTGTTTGGAAAAAAAGGAAGCTTGTAGTTTAACGTGACCGTTAATCTGTAGATCATAAGCCACGGGACCTCCTTTTTACGAGGAATCCGAACCACAGGACATGGCATTTCACTTCGAAAATCTCACGTGCATTGACCGGGAATCGAACCCGGACCGCCTTGGTGAGAGGCATACAGCTAGACCGCTGAGCCACCACGTCACTGCTGAGCTCCTAATTGAGTATATTGATGAGTTATCCGCGACAAACACGAGGTTTATGATAAGTGAACTTTCTACAGCAATCCCCGAAATTTGAAGGTCTTCTCTGTACAAAATTGTAACTACACACCTAGGATACCGGGTACTTCGTGCACCTTGAGTCCAAAAAATGTTGACTAACAATCACGAAACTCAGCGAATGGCATCAGCCAGTATGTTTCTCACGTGTTACAATAATGAGGGGGAAGAGTTTTTAAAGTCTATCATTACTGTCAATGAGATATAATAATAATAATGTTATTGGTTTTATGTCCCATTTAACTACTGTGGCTTTTAGAGACGCCGGAATTTTGTCCAAAGGGGATCTTCAATGTGTCGGTAAATATAGTGACACAGCTCCCTCGCATTTGCACACCCTAAAATGCCAACTGATGTGCGCTGGGTTTCGATCCTGCAATCTTGGGCACAGTGGCGATGAGTCTTGGGTACTGTATGACAATCCAGAAACCAAAGAACAGTCTAAACAGTGGATGCACACTTCTCCAAAAAGCCAAAAAAAAGTTTAAACAGACACTGAACAAAGGAAAACAATGGCTACCCAATTTTGAGACCATAAAAGTGTCTTGTTGGTGGACGTTATGGTGCAGGTGACACCAATAACAAAGGAAGCGATTCAAAACAAATGAAGAGGTATGCTCTTGTTCGGCGTGGTTTTGATCCATGACAGAGCACGACCACACTGTGCCAACGTGATAAAAGACCTACTCAAAAAATTCAAGTGGGAAGTTTTCAACCATCCACTGTATAGTTCAGACCTAGCACTGAGTGATTTTCACCTCTTTCGAGAATTAAAGGCATAGTTGGGCAGACATTTTGCCACTAATGAAGAACTTTAAGAGGCTGTCCAGATGTACCTTACCTCACTGGCGGTAGACTACTTTGCAGAGGGCATCGGAAAGCTGGTGTCACGATACGACAAATGCTAGAAATGTTTTGGTAATTAGCAATTATGTTGAAAAATAAGTATGAAACTACCAAGCATTTAGTAATAAAATCATTTTGTTCTGTCAGTGTGTCCTTTTTTTATAGCCCATCAGATATTGAAAAAAAAAAACAGCCCTCGTACATTTGAAAAAATAGTATTCTTGGTGGATTTTTAAGTCACTATTTAAGCAGCGACTAGCCTCAAACAATAATAAAGAATACGAGGAAGACCCAGAAATAACCAGCCAACATTCACTATACGAGTCGCTCTTGTAGTTCGGCCTTCTCCCTCTAGATGGGTATTAAGTAATCCCTCCTGTGTCATTATGCCAAGCGGTGTTGCTTGGGTTGGTTGTAGCAGGCCCCTGTGACAGTTTTTGTGCAACAAGTTTATCGACCTCTTCAATTATATGAAATGGCTGATATTCAAAAACAGTGTGTTGGAATTGTGTCCACTTTGAAGTGGACGAGAACATTTTAGATAAAATCATCATCGGGGATGAATCGTGGTGTTAAGGGTACGACCTGAAAACCATGCAACAGTTGTCGCAGTGGAAGGCAGCGGACTCCGCTCGTCCGTAAAAGGCAAGGCACGTCAAATCAGCCGTGACGATAATGTTGATCTGTTTTTTGATGTTCGCGGGAAAATTCATCCAAATGCATCATGTTATTAGAAAGAACTACCTTGGCTCATTATATATTTCATCTCTTCAGTAATTGTGTATTTAGCTAAGTTCTATATGAAATAAATCACACTCCTCTACTCCCTAAAGCAGTGGTTCTGAACCCGTAGAAGTCTGCGGACCACTCAGCGTGGAATTGAATCGTGTACGGACCCCCCTCCCCTCTCCTCCCCAATACACCTTATCAGTTGTAACCCTTCCTCAATAACACTTATTTTAAAGATATTTCAATTCAAAACCTGATAGTCATTGCCGCGAATACATTCGGACGATTCTCGTTCAACGCACATCGTTTCGAAATCCCCATTTATTGGCCACTTTTTTATACATGCTGGTGAACCCTTTTCTCCCGCGGACCACTCCCGAGGCACTCGCGGACCACCAGTTAAGAACCACTGCCCTAAAGTAACTTCCAATACAGAGCAACCAGGGGTGTATTTAAGCTTCATCATTCTGATGGCCTTTACCCTCCTAACTCATGAACTTATTGTGTTATTGTGGCCAAAGAGTAAGTATTTATAGTACACAGCATTACATGTCATTGTTCATGGTAACTTGGTAGAACATTCCTTGAACTGTAAAGCAATACACCTCTGGCTGCTATGAAGCAATTTTATTGATTCACATGTATATATTACTCTGCATTTACCATTAATTAACCTTCTACATGATGTTCAGCGATGATGCCAATGAGGAGATGGGTACAGTCTACAAGGTAAGAAAAGCAGAGGTAGACCTAGAAACTTGATCCAACGATTTGAAGGTACAAGGTGAAGAATCAGATGATACCACAATGAGCACTTGCTTCCTGAACACCACAAGACAATGATAGCTGATACTGAAAGTAGATGATGATTTATTCTTAATTTTTAAAAACTAAGGTTCATTTTCTTAACTCTTAACGGCTACCCAAGTGCTACTTTTGACATCTTGTTTCACTGTATACCTGTAGTCCTGATTTAATATTCTTTTAACACAATGGAAGTTTTTTATTTTACCAATTGTGGGGCTGTAAAAATATTGAAGTTGTGCCAGTTCAAGCATTTGAGTAAGCAAGGTATTTTGTCATCAAATGGCTGTGCCTCCCTCCAAACTACTATTTTTGTGCATGCAAATCATGGTTTTCTTAGCTTGCCACGGTGGGTGAGTGGATAGCGTGTCGGTCTACTAACCCCAAGATTGCAGGTTCGCCCCTGGCCGTGGTAAGTGATTTTTGAAAGGCGGCAAAAATACGATACGCATGTCATACGATGTTGGCATGTCAAAGAACCCATTTGAATTCAGTAGGCCGAGTTCATAATGGCAAAATTAATCTCGGGAGTTTCCGCCAACACAAAGTTCCTAATTTCTCTGCTAGAAAGCGCTATAGTGTTCAAGGAGATTAGATATCTAACATCTAACCTCCTTGACTTTCATAGTCAAGGAACAACGAAATTCGACATGCAAGCTACCCTCTGGGTGTCAAATAACAAAGCTTGTACCCGGCACCCGAGGCCATACGATATTATTATTATTATTATTATTATTATTATATGGTATTCTTAAGCTAAGAATAACTAGTTTTCAAATATATCAATGCATGACCCACATCAAATTTCTTCTCAGTCTGCCACCATAGTTAAGTGGTTACCATGTTAGCGTTTGGTCGGAAGGGCTAGGCTGTGGGATTTTAACCTGGTATGGGATGTTTGACAAATGTTCCAAGAATGAAAGACCTAAAAAGTGATAAGGGAATAGCCTTGACTTTTGTGGAGAATAGACATAGTCAAAGCAAGTAGATCAAGAGGATTCTTTGATAACTTGAGGGAAAATCGTTCACAGTGGAATCAACCACTAAAAAGTGGAGGTGCTTCAAAAGTAAGTAATGGTCTATTTACACAGAAGCAATATTAACATGAAAGTTGATAAAGGGAGAAGGAAGAGGAGTTATATCTCTAGCATCATCTCTGAACTGCAAGCAAGTTTACCAAGAAAGTATTCAATATTTTCAATAATATACGGTAACTATTTGGAGCAGAATCTACAATATACAATAATTCTTAAAACAAAATCCTTAATCCAATAATACATCTCTAGCACTAACAATGAACATCATTATACAACTACAGGTGAATGTAACAAACTCTTATTCCTTTATGACACTTCCTCACTCTCTCATTCTCACCTTAAAGGAAATGGATACAATATCAGGAATTTCTAATCTATCTGATGAGCAACACTACGGAGACTATTACTGGTGTTTTTCCTACACTGAGAAAAAAAAAGTCACATGTAGGAAGCTCTTGAATGGCAGTCTATAGTTATGAGGAGAGTACATATTACATGATACTCATCCAAACTTTCATGGAGAGTGCAAGAATGTATTAAGCTCAAAGGAACAACTTGTAATGTGATTCTGTACAAAAATAAGGTAATTATTATACCAGCCAAAGATATACATATTACTTGCACCCAGCATGTAGAATATCACACTTTATACACATAAAAGGATGATTTCAAACAGCAGCTTGCATTAAAAATTTAACTGCTGCTGAACGCATGAAATACAAAGAAGAAGAACAAAGTTTACATAAACAGAAAAATATGCTTCGAACAATGTGTTGCTGACAATCACATTTTACACTTTTGGTGTTAATTGGAATCACATTTGATTATTTATAATAAAATAACTTACTGTTGCAAGAAAAGCTGCATTATAATGAATGGGACCATTCCACCCAATATCAGTAATGGTGTCATTCTTGAAATCAATCACAATACTCCATTCTTGAAACTTTAGAGTTCAAGATATTATTGGACAATTTGCTAGAGATGTAGTTTTTGATTCTGTGAAATTTCACTGAAACATTATCATCAGTGCAGAAAAAATAATATACAAAAGACAAGAAAACAAGACTACAGAAACAAGAAGACAAGAAAAAATTTCAAGATGCCTCAAAATGCATTGCTGAAATAATGCTGTTATTTGTAATAAACATCCCCACACACCCAGAATTTTTAAAAAGCAGCACAAATTCATAATACTGTAACTTGTTAATAAACTCTTCTCTTTATATATGTAAATAAATCAACAATCTGAACATACAGCTTGACTACGACATGGTAAAATTGCACACTTGATAGCTCGGGTAACTGATAGATGCTTGTTTCCATTAATGAAAGTATAAGAATATTGCTGCCGGCCCCGTGGTGTTGGGGTAGCGCGCCTGCCTCTCACCCGGAGGCCCCGGGTTCGATCCCCGGCTCCGTCAGGGATTTTAAAACTGACGTGAGGGTTGGAACGGGGTGCACTCAGCCTCGTGAGGACAATTGAGTAGCTGTCTGACAGTGAGACAGCGCCCCGATCACGAATACCAAGATTAACGGCCGAGGGGACCCGACGCGCTGATTATTGGTCGGCCTTAGCCCGTCATGGGTTGGATAGTGCCAGGGGTTGATAAGAATATTGCTTCAGAACTAACGGGAAACCAAGGCCATTGAGAATACAGTTCTAAAGTGGCAATTATCATACCTAGAAATGAAAATTAATTTAAATCATTAAAATGGGAAATGTTAGCTGAAACTCAGCCTTAGTGAAAAAGAATCTATATCAGATTTTATATGCATCAGTGGTGTTAACAGAAAAGTATACAGGAAGATGTTAGGGAATGCAACACACCTTATCAGAGCTACTTGTGTGATGAAGAATCCAGATACCTCCCATCTAAGTCTGTAGGAGGGTTATGTATGTACTGTATTAGATTTGTACTGGTTCATCAACCTTAGTGCTAAGAGCATGCTTTCTCACAGACACTGTAAAAGAGAGAGTGGAAATGGAAACAGCATGTCATGCTAGAAATCTTAACTTGGGCGACATAACACAAAATTGATTGTGCAGTGCATGCATGATATACAGCAATTATTCATCGTATAGAACAAAAATGTTTCAATCTTGATACCAAACGAAAGAAATATTGTGACCAATTACTTTGATACCAGCATGTAATGTATCAAGATATCACAGGAACTGCCATCTCTTCTCTAATTATAATGCTTTCTATTATGATAAAATCTTTACAAAAGATACTTCAAGTATTGAAAATTATTGGAATAAATAAAATAAAATAAATAAAAAGTAATGAAACTTATTTAATACATGTACTCAATAAATTATATGCAGCAACTTTTTATTTTCTTTTTATTTGTGAAAATTCCAATCATAGCTGCTTACTGAACAGGGCCCTTTGCAACAGTTAGTTATTATTGTGTTACCACAATTTCAAAACTTTCCACAGGTAAGTGACGAAGTGTCATAAGAAGCGGTCAGTAAGAATTTACAAAGCAATGAGCCTCGACCTACAGCAACGAAATCGTTCTTGTAGTCTTCTAGCTTCCTCAGCATGCTGCTCTGTGATTGCAGGTCGGTTGATTCCCCCAATGCTGACTACAGCTCCAGAACTCTTCAATTTCCGAGGGTCTAAGTTGGCTCCAAGATGCTGCATACCTTTTGCAAGCTTTGAAAATGGAGATAGGACTAGATCTTTGGTAACAGCAACAGGAGAGGTGACAGCATTAGAAAATCCAGTTCGGAAGGATTTCAATGCACTTTCACTTTGGGATGAGGTAATATTAAAGCTAAGATCTCGCTCAGATGATGACCTTTGATTATCACCAAGCAGCCTATCATCATCCCCATGAGTAATCTTCGATATAGGTTTCACCCCCTTCCTTGCAGAATCCATATGGGTTTTACTTTCGTTACCTTTTTGAGCCTGCCTACGGTCTACTTCATCAGAGGAATGGGATAACTTTCGAGCCAATTGAAGGGTGTTTGGTGGGGTTAATTTTGTACCTGTCATTTTAAATATCTCATGATTAGAACTGATGCTACCAAAAGGAGATTTTGCTCTCGACATTCCTTCCTCTAGACTGGAATTCAGGCTCGACTGTGATGATCTTAAAGCAAAAACCACCCCAGCTTTACCATCACGCATGACAGATGTATTTTCCACCATGATTTCAGGGGTGGTTGACCCACCAGCCCTAAGAGGACTTGGTGTAAGAGAAGAGTTCTGCGAAGCAGCAAGACCACCAGATGACTGAAGTGGAACTAAGCCTGAAACATCGAGACTAAGGTCTGTGCGAGAATGTGTCAAGACGTGACCCCGAATCGAAACATTCTGTACGACACGTGTGAGGGACACGTTATCAATAAACGGTGCTGGATTAGGGTGAAATCTTTGATTTGAAGCAGTTGCTCTGTAGCTCTCCAACAGAGCTGCGGTAGTCTTACTGCTGACTTTGGGGGCCATTACGATTCCCACATTGGGCAAGAATAAGTCGACTGATCTTTCTCTGATCTGAGGTACTAGTGGCCCAAGAGAACGGTAGTCCAACACACTCATCTGACGAGGTAGCATCTCCATTACAGCAGTATCCTCTTCATCTTCATCACTGGAGTGTCTAGCAGAGGAATTGTCTGGAGGACCAACCACAAACATCGGGCCCCCATGCTGAAAACACATGAAAACAAATACCGGTAACCCCACTAACCAAGAAAATAAACTAGAAGTCCACTATCATATCTATAATCATCTTTCTATCTGAAATTAAAAACTGTTTTTTAATGCTAAGTATGTATTCTGTAAAAAATGTGTGTTATGAACAATGTAAGTACTTTTAAACTTTTAAGTTTTTTGATGATTTATACAAAACTACTAAAGTGAATGGCAGGAAACTTGGTATTTAAACAGAGGTGTACATATTTACACCCCTTAATTATTTACATTCCTATGATGTCGAGAAAGAGGTAGGATGAGTCTTTATGTGATGAGTAGTTTTTGTGGTCAGATGCCACCACCTGACATCAATCTCCATGAAAGGAGTTGATGAAATATAAATTGAATGAAAATTAATAAAACTGAGCAAGGAGTTGGAAGTAGGCACCTAAAGCCAAATAGATGGTTTTATCCATGCAATTGCCTAAAAATGAGACTAGTCAGACTGTGGGAAACCATTTCATGGACAGTGGGATATAGACTCACATATCTCCCGAGTTCAAATGTAATTGGAGCCGAGGGCCTGGCATAATAATGTGCAGAGCCAAAGAGAAGTCATTCCTAAAAAATATTAGGCTGAGAGTTCCTTTAAAATAGTACTGAAAGGTGGGGTGGATGAGAGACCAACCACACAACTTAAACCTGGATCTTAGGCTGAGAATGGTTAGAGGATGTGTTTTTCATACACTGTTGTATGGTATGAAGGGGTGGACTTAGGCCCAGCCCCTGTGCAAGAAACTGGAAGCCTTTGAAATGTGGGTCTTCTAGTGAATCTTGTGGACAGAAAAAGTGAGAAATACTGAGGTGTAGGCTAGGTAAAAGTACAGAAGTTCTGCTATCCATTAAAAGACAGAAGTTTAAATATTTTGGACAAGATATACAAATCATTAAGTACTGGAACCTACTACTAGTGATGCCCGCCGAAAAACTTCCTGGTTTAAGAACCTCAAAGAATGGTACCAGACGACCACGGGAGTACTTTCCCATGTGGCAGTATCCAAATGTCAAATAGCCATGAATGATTGCCAACCTTCATTAGAAGATGCTACACCAAGAAGAAGAAGAATCAGTGTTAAGAGGAATAAAATAAAATAAAAATATATATATCACAATTGTTTTTCTTTTCATCAGAGCGTAAATCTGGAGAAATATATGTGAGAGAATGAAAACACTCATGGTCCCAACAATAAGTATATGTTGTCATTTAGACTTTCACGGCCCGTGTTATTATTCATAATGTTGAATTTTGGGCTTATGCCGTGTTTTATTATATTGAAATTCGACGCGTTTCGAAAGAAACCATGTCTTTCATCGTCAGGAATAATCTGGACGATGAAAGACATGGATTCTTTCGAAACGCGTCGAATTTCAATATAATAAAACACGGCATAAGCCCAAAATTCAACATTATGAATAATAAATATATGGTTTATTATTTTTCTGTATAACATCCCCTCCTGTAAAATGTTTTACTTAAAAATTAACCAATAGTAGTCCTAAATACTTTCCTTTACATTTTATTTATGAGTTTTTATAAGAGAAATGTATTACAAAGAAGCTGTAACATGAAACGGTAACATTTTATGATAATAACCATTCCCGAAATTGGAGAGTAGATTGCCTAAAAGGTTCCGGCTCTAAAAAGATCCACGCCAGGTGGCTGACGGCACACAAAGATGATTCGCATCACCTTTGCCATAACCATCATTATTATTATTATTATTATTATTATATTATATTTAGTATGCCCAATGAATTGCCAATTGATGACTATTTTGCATATCACCCTTTATGTTGTAAATCATAACATTCAATGAAATGAAAATCCACATCCTGCTTCCAGTCTCTGACCGGGTCAGGAATGGAATGAATGAAGCCCCCATCTAGCGGCAAGGATATGAACTGTGCTGGCTGCCGAAGCCTGTCACACTCCTCTGGGGCAATGATTAAATGAATGACAAATGAAATGTTAGTGGAGAGTGTTGCTGGAATGAAATTTTGACAGGGAAAACCGGAGTACTCGGAGAAAAACCTGTCTGCCTCCGTTTTGTCCAGCACAGATCTCGCATGGAGTGACCGGGATTTGAACCACGGACGCAGCGGTGAGAGGCCGGCGTGAGGCCGCCTAAGCCACGGAGGCTCAAATCATAACATTCAATAAGATACACAAACATTCTTGGGCAATAGAGCTAAAACATTCATAAAAACCTCGAATTGATCGATCCTCACTAAACAACGTAGTATTTCAGCAAACCTAAGGTGGAGTCAAAAAGTTAAGGACTTGCTGCAGTGTAGTTACAAACTAAAGGGCTCTAAAATAGAATCACACAAGATGGCTAACAATTGTTAGCAAAACAGGCAAAAGAGCTCATTTAAGAATACTGTAATAGAGTGAGAAGAATCCTAGAAATGCAATGTATGAGACAGATTAGAAAATCCATGCCAAAACTTCTAAGAGTCAGAAGAAATCAGCCTTTAGGTTATACAAATGAGAGGAATTGAAACGAAATTCATAAAATGTGTAGTCGAGTAATAGTAGTAGAGAACAGTTGAGACATTCATCTAGTAGTATATTAATGATATGACTTAGGAATATAGAATATGCAAAAATCTAGAGAGAAAGAGACAGAAATACTGAGTAGGTGGCATTGCAATAGACATCCATCATTTTCCAATGCTGAAGAGATAATTGACTGGTTATTAACTTAATAACGGAACTGTCTACACTTAACATTGAACTACTTATTAACTACGGTATTTTGAAATCAAGATGTTTGGTTAACAAATAGAACATGTCATACCCTCCATTTTAATACATTGAATATTTGATGATTAGCAAACTCTTTTCTTCTTACAAAAGTATTACAGTATATAAGCACCACCGTATTAAAAATTTTGATAGCCTATTCATAAACATAACTGTCTATTTTACATTAATATTATCTGTTCAATATAATTGGAATCCCATTAACATGTTGGCCAATTGAAGAGCAATTAAAGAAAGCTTTCAAGTCGGTCAACACAAATTATGCCCAGTTAAATAAGCGGCAAAACAAGTACTGTATTTATACACCCTAACCTGAAAGAAATATTACATAAGAAACTTATCACAAAATAACATGCTTTTATGTACAAAAATTGTGGGTGTACTTCAATTGAAACATGTCATTCAATTAAGTACCCACCATTTTTGTGCAAAAAAGTGTGTTATTTTGTGATAAATATCTTATGTAATATTTCTCAGGTTAGGGTGTATAAATACTTGTTTTCCCACCTAATGTAACTGAATCGATTATTTCAGAAACCAGTCAAGCGCCAAGTCTGTCAATTGTGGGAAAATAAAAAAACTGTCTAGCATCCGACTAAATGTTTTGGTAGTGTTTTTAATATTTTAGCTTGAATGTATTATATCTTTGAATACTTTTTATCTAAGGGAAAATATTTTGTGCTTATTAACTTTGCTGTAAAAAAAATCCAAAACATTTTCTGCAATAAACGAGTCTTGCAAACATATTTTTATGGGATAATTCTCGACTTTTGAAAGGATTTAGTCATAAAACCCATATTTGTGGAAAAGGATAATATTTATAAACATTTATTGCAGCCAATGGCCAAAGAACATAAATACTAACTTAATACATAAATACATTAATAATAAAGTTAAAATTGCGTGCAATGTGCATTGGTATAACTATTATTCATCCAAGCAGAACTGTGTTAAGAGTCTCTCTCCTGTCTGGACACTTCAGCACATGATATCGTTCACAGAAATTGTTGCATCGCTTACACACGCATTCTGAGCACGGTGTGCGATACGATTTAGACAAGCATAGGCGGTGATGGAAACCGTGTACTGCTAATCGGGTCACCAGGTGACGCAGTTCGTAGTTTGCTTGTGCCCAATCCTGTGTCATCATAGCATCTGTAGCGTAGAACTCGCTCCATATATCTTCTTTCTTCCGCTGCAGCTCAGCAAGCGCTTGCCTGTATCTTGCACTAGATGGCAGGAGCATCTTCATTCCAAGTTCTTCAATTTGGAACGGCTCCTTAGACAGCTCGTATACTGTGCGAGATCTGGTTGTTTTAGATACCCCCAATACTCTTTTTAAAAAATATGCTTTAACTTTCTCCAGTGTATATAGATTTTTCTGGTAAGATCAGGCCAGATAATTTCTATAACGTAAGTTAGTACTGGTAGTATTTTCACTTTGAATAGTTTCATAGCCGTTTCGAGGCTTAGTGTTTGTAAATTTCTTATACCGTATCTTTAATTGCAATTATTGCTTTGGCAGCTCTTTCTGTTATAGCGGTCTGCATGCATTGCAGACCAGTGTGTCTTATTTGTTGTCCACCGATCGCGATAGTTGCCTTGTAACAACAACATGAGTATTGTTAACATAGTGCAGTTTTTAAAAACTATCAAACTTAACAGTTTAACCCTAAATGAAAAGTGTGATATTAAAGCTCGAGGAAGGCCTACCCCAGAATTGAAAATCTCCCCGACTGGTAAGAGCCGTGACAAAGAGTACACAAGAATTTTCAATCCAGATGTATATATTAAACATGAATGGTTGTGTGGGTGCGAAGTTCAAAATGCACTTTTTTGTTTCCCGTGCCTTATTTTTGGAAGTGAAGGAGCAAACAGTTCGTGGGTTGATACAGGAGTTCGTGATCTGAAGAGACTTAGTGATAAAATAAAGAAACATGAAAAATCAGAAAAACATGTGAACAGTGTGCTAGACTTAGCTCTTGTAGGTTCCGTAGATGTGCGCCAGGGTTTAAGTAAGGCCTATGAGGAAGCTGTACAGCGTCATAACAATGAAGTAAGCACAAATCGGCAAGTACTATCCAGAATAATAAACTGTATTAAGTTTTGTGGGTCAAACGAACTGGCATTGAGAGGACATGACGAGAGTGCAGAATCCTTGTATATTTCTGAATTTAATTAAATACACGAGTGAACTAGACTCTGTTTTTAAGTCATATCTAGAGAGTGCTTCGTGTTTCAAAGGAACATCGAAAATGATCCAGGAAGAATTGTTGCAGTGTATGCTGGAGCTATGCAGAGAGGCTATTTTGGAAGAGGTATCCGAGTCTGAATTTGTAGCAATCATGGCTGACGAGACGACGGATGTGTCGGATGGATTTCAGCTTGTTCTTGTGCTAAGGTACTGTGATTCGCAAGGTAATGCTGCAGAACGGTTTTGGGGATTTTTTAATCCTTCTGGTCAAAATGCAGAGGCTATTTCAGAATGTATTCTTTCCCAGCTTGCCATTATTCTGAAAGATAAGAATAAACTCACTGCCCAGACGGCTGATGGTGCGTCTGTTATGAGTGGTGCCGTCAGTGGCGTGCAGACGAGAGTTAGGGAAGTGTACCCGAACGCTCATTTTATACATTGCTTTGCACACCAACTTAATTTAA
Source organism: Meconema thalassinum (assembly GCA_946902985.2). Classification (NCBI taxonomy): domain Eukaryota; kingdom Metazoa; phylum Arthropoda; class Insecta; order Orthoptera; family Tettigoniidae; genus Meconema; species Meconema thalassinum. The sequence goes on along the minus strand of OX336396.1, from coordinate 136,089,473 downwards.
TAATGGAGAGAGCTGCTAAGCAAAACACGAAAGCAAGAATATTTTTTGCAAATTTGTCTTCAATACCGGCATTCTTTTCCCGATCACCCCAAAGAGTATCTGTGTTAGATTCTTGTGTGGCTAAACGGATACCTGCTGCTGGAGCCACAAGATGGAATTTTAAATCGAGAACAGTCAATATTGTATTCAAGAAAAAATATGCTTTATTAGATTGCTTTGAACTACTGATGGAATCCGAGTCTTCAAGTGACATCACAATCAGAGAAGCATCGGCTTTGTACAAGTACCTTCAGGATGAAGAGTTCAACTTCTGGCTGAAATTCTTTCATCATATAGATATGTAGATATTTTATATAATCAACTTCAAAATCGGCAGGCAGATGTAGCAAAAATTCGTTGCCATGTTTTGAACTTTGTTAAAACTAAATAATTCATGCTTTTTGGGCTAAACAAACGGCATTAGCCCAAAAAACATGAATTATTTATATAATCCGGGCCGTGAAAGCCTTAATATACGTATTTGTTAAAACTGTTAATGATGTGAGAAATACAATACTGGACTCCAACGAAAATTCTGAAACAAGAAATGTAGGCCTAAACAAACGACGCAATGTTCAGGAAACTGCAACAAGGTTGTCTGAGGCCAAGGAAGTCTGTGATGTCATCATAACCCAGGCAAATAGCCGATTTCAATTTACAAATCATCTCCAAGTGTCAACTCTGGTGATGCCTTCAAATTTTTCTTCCTTCAAATCAGATTTTCCTGGGAAAGAGCTAAATGACTGTGTACAACTTTTTCCTACTTTTGACAAAGAAAAACTACAAACTGAACTATCTGTTTTATACTCCAGAGAAGAATTCAGATCACTGTCTGGTGCTATCCAGCTGCTTCAGTTCATCATCTCGAACAATCTTCAGTCATCACTTTCAGAAGTAGTGAAACTTCTTCGCATTGCAGCAACTCTGCCAACTACCACGAGTGAACCAGAAAGGTGTTTCTCAGCCATGAAGAGGATAAAAACGTACCTCCGCAGCACCATGGGTGAAGAAAGACTGACAGCTCTGGCAATGCTGTCAATGGAAACTACTTTGATGAGAAATATACCAAATTTCAATGAGAAGGTTATAAACAAATTTTCAACCTACAAGTCTCGCCGAATGCAGCTCATCTATAAATAAGGTAAAATTCAGTATTATATATGCAGCCCCCCCCCCCCTAGTGTTGAATGGACAAGCTGCCACTGAGCGTAAGCATAAATGTAAATATCCTTCCTGTCTTGGATGATTCTTATTAATTCTTCAGATGTAAGAATGAATAATAAAGGGCTCATAGGGTCTCCCTGGAGTACACCATTAGTCTGTAGAATTGTATCTGATGTAGAAAGGCCATCCGATATCCGTATGGTGTTGTAGGCGAGTATAGATCTAATAATTTCAATCCAGATATTATCAATTCCCAAGGTATTCTCCAGCTTCGATATTATTAGTCCTCTGTCCAGTAGGTCGAAAGCCTCGTGAAGTCTAAGAATGCAGTATAGAATTTTTCTTTCTTTTTAAGTGCATCTTTGATGTTATGTAATAGTAATTCTACAGCCATTAGCGTAGATCTGTTGTTTCTAAATCCTAATTGAGTGTCGGGGAGGTTTAATTAGGTTTAGACTATATTGCTGATACATATTATTAAAAGGATGAAATCAGCAATGCCTGCTCATCATGACGGGAGGTAGTCAATCCTCATAAACAAACTCCACAGCACATTCTGTCTCTGTAGTAGACCATTGTAAAATGCTATCATAAAAGTGTTCATATCCCATGAGGTAAGGTTTTAGGGCATGTAGGTCTCTTATCTTCTTGATATTGATGGGCACCTATCACAATCAGTAACAAAGAATAACGTTGAACTCAGACCAACAGTGTACAGAAATATTCAGGCTTCAATAAAATATTTTAGAATTTTTATAAGCTTTTGAATCAAAGAATATTGTTAGATGTAACTAACTAATAATTTGGTATATGCCTATTAAGTCATATTTATAAACTTACTTCTCCTGAAGGGTAGGCCATCTGGGTGGGTAAGTCAGGAGCAAGATCTCTTTTCAGTAGAGATTCTGGATTCAGAGCAACAACACCAACCGGCAAGGTGCGAGGCATCACAAAATGTACCAGCAGTTTACACAGAAAACAGCCAAGCAGTGTCATTTAACTGGTTTATGAACTAAATACGAAATTCAACGTAATACCTGACCTTTATAGGAGGATGTTTCTTGCCTGATTTCAGCACTAAAATGTACGTATACCCTCCTAGTAACATATTCTGCTATTAACTCATTTTTTCATTTTTTGGCACTTGACTGCTTTCTGAAATACCGGTAATCGATTCAACTGGGCACAATTTGTGTTGATCAACTGGAAAGCTTTCTTCAATAAAACTAGGCAACACAACACTTCATAGTACTACTAAGCCATGTAATTTTATTTGATCTTCTCAGTATTAGAAAATGGCAAGTATGTCACACCAAGACAACAGAAGAAGAAGGGACATAAAAGAATACAACACTGATATACCTGGTAAATAACTACACACTGCTGGATGGAATGATTAGTCGGCAAACTGAAGAGCTCGCTCAGCCAGCAAAATCTCTGACGGACCTAATGCAATTAACTGCAGAATAAGATGTCACTAGTTAGCAGCCACCTATGTATCTACAAGCAGCAGGAAAGGTAAGAGACATGTTTCACCTATTATAACTGGAGCCCAGAAGTTCATGCATTTACATGATTTATTTCCAGGGATTTATGTATGAGTATTACATGTCTCTTCTACAAGTCACGTCACATCATTTTCTCCCCGAAGATATTTCAGCCTACTTACACATTTTTCAACAAAAAAGAAATGCAAATAGAGTTACGAGATCTACATGGGTGAAATATCCTCTGTCCATGTGTGTATAACTGCCCAATTCTGTCAATTCCCAAAACACAACAAAAACAAATTGAATGAAATCTGGTGTAGAGGTAACACTTGTAGAGGGCCACAGAATTCCAACATCTGTTAAGAGACAGCAGATGTTCATTCTCAATTAAAACCTTCCATCATGCGTGGGTTAAAAATAGCAGCTCGTGACCTTTAATGAACAGGGACTAGAAGAAATACTTATACTTTAAATTCGATTTTTATTGTTATGGGAATTCAATGTTTTTAATGCACATTTATTGGAATGTTAAAACAATTTTAAATATCGATAGAAAGTTTTTATGACACGAACTTCCAGGCCCAAACAACATAAAGGCTTCAAGCAATACTACAAAGAGAAATAATTACAACCTTTTGTTTCCTTCATTTTATGCTATAACAACTGAGCTGTGCTTCTGGAATCAACAGCATTTCTGGAGACTGGAGATTCATTAAACTGAGGGATGATATGGTGTATCAGATGTACATGTGTGGTAGGGTACTGACAAAGCGAAAAGTTCTTGATCAATATCCGACTATGTTTGTGTATCAGAGTCAGATATTAATCCAACATGAAGGAAGGACATGTACCATATTTCCGTATTTACTCATATACTCTGCATACTTTACGCACCCTAGCTTTGAAACAAAATCATCGTCCGAATTTATTTTCTTTGCAGAATTTAGCTATTTCAAGATACAGTGCAATGAAATCACGCTGTACAGCTGGCCACGTTCCGTAACACGCTAACGTTAACCTTGAGTTCAGTGGCGGCTGGCGGATAATTGTTCTGGGTGTTGCACTATTTTCATTAAGGGGGAGGAGGGCTAGGGTGAAAGACCACTTGATATCAGTGAAAACTGTATACAATTGTGGTTTAAAACGGATGTAACTCATTCATCACGAAGCTCAGGGAACATCACATTCACATCAAGATTAGATGGATTATAAGATCTTGAAAAATTTCACGAGAACAAAATTGCTTATGTTACTGTATTCACGAGGGTGAGAAAGAACCGCGACTGCACTCCGCAAATTACATTGCAAGACATAGAATCGGCAATAGACGGAGCATCTCGGATGTCTCCGTCTGGCCCAATCCCCCCTTGTTGCAATCAGTGGGCAACGACCAACCGAGTTAACTGTTGGGATAGTACATACTCGGTCTAGCATCTCTGCCATACCCTCCACTATTGCGATCTGGTCGGTGCTCGAGCCTGGCAACGACTTAACGGCGAGCGCTCCTATACTGTTGGCGCGCTTCGCTTCCTCAAACAATTCACAGTACTGAAAGATTTCCTACACTTGTGGAAGCTAAAATTTGTAGGTTCGTTTGATAACGCTATATTAGTTCCAACGTTCGTCGCCAGGTGCTGGCATCTAGTAGCCAACGCCGCAGCTAGGTGTCGTGCACGGTAGCATTTGGTAATAAAAGTAGGAACTACTTGTATAATTGATCGTCTGCAGTCCTACCTGAATCACAGATAACACACACTAATACAGCCATCACAATTAACACCGGTTATCAGACAAATTCTACACACACCCAAAGTACACGGGGCTACATGACCCCCTAAACTAAGGAACCAACCATTCTTTAGTACATCTTGTTGTTGGCCTTGAGTTACTCTTAGAAAGGGTTGTTCAGCAGTAAAGTTCATTACACACAAAAATGAACACTTCCAGCTGGCCACACTTCCAGTCCAACAATCGTTGCAGTTAACACGGGTGTTTTGGTGTGAAAGTGAGTGAACAATGTAATATGTACACAGCCTGTTATGCCGATCGGTTTGCGAGTGATGACACAACAGAAGTCTCGGAGCACCAAGTTGAAACTAGTTAAGGCGACCAATTTACAAGGTAAGGGTACAATATTATCATTGTTTAAAATCCGTTAAGTAACAAATTAATATAATACATGGTGTCCACAGAATTTTCAATGTTAATTTTTCTGACTACTCCTGACTTTTCCTGACCACTTTTCAACAAAATTCCTGACTCGTGAAGTCATCGTAACATCGGAAAAAAGGTGTATCAAAATTGCCATTATGGAAATAAGAAATATCAAGTGATTGGCATTTAAATGTTCTTGTTTATGAATGTTAAGTCACAATATTTTAGAGGCTGATTGCAGACAAGTAGTGCAATGTGCTGGGCGATGGGGTCACCACATCCCTACACCAACGCCAAAAAAGCGTACAAAAAATAGGTATAAGAGGTTTTTACTATGATTGACTGTCAAAATGGAAACTTATCATAAGGTCCAGCGAGTAATTGCTTTTTATCTTCAGAGATTAGTTGAACTAGTAACATCAAAATATGGCTATAAAACACAAAATACTGTATGGTTAATATACAATTCCTGACTTTCTAATACTTTTTGCCATTTTTTCCTGACTCATGCCATTTTTTCACACTTTTACCTGACTTTTCCTGACCAAAAACAAAATTCCTGACTTTTCCTGACATTTCCTGCCTGTGGACACCATGTAAATAGGCAAATTAATGTATAACCTAAAGTAATAAATAACTGCCTGTTTATTTAAGTGAGCTCGATTTTGCTGAAGTTGCGTTGTAGTTTTAAGATTTTAAACTGCACTTATAGAGTTAATGTACAGTGTATGAATGAATCCATTACAGTAAAATTAATTACTTTAGTGTAAGTTTTCACAATCTTTTTCAATTTCATGCACAAGTTACATATCGCTATTTCAAGATGATATTTTCTTTGTCCAAATGAATGCGATAAATGTGAGTAAATATGGTATATATAATTTTGGTGCCAAGTAAAATACAGTACTTTTTATTTGAGCTTACCACTTAATTGGGACAGTAATGAAAAGAGTATGCCTCATTAGTAGAAATACGGGAAAATCGCAATTGCGATAAATGCGAATTTTACTTTTTTCTCCTTTTTTCAACTACCTGGTAACTAATATGACTATGTATTCCCAAAATTTGTGAAACTGAATGTGCGACAAAGTGCGATAACTAAGGGTTCTTGCGAATTATTCCCAAAAATGGGATAAATGCGAAAAGTGCCGAATTGACCGATTAATGTTGAATATTATGTTTTATTACATTTGCACACCGCAACTTTGAAATTTGCGAGTTCCTAGCAATGAAAATATCGGCTAAATAATCGATATTTACCAGTAATAATCGATATGTACGAACATCGATTATTGTCGTGAAAACAATCGATTACGGTAGAAACCAATTTGAAAATGGTGCTGTTATTGACGCATAATATCCACTGTTTATCGCCAGTAAAACGATGTTTATGGAGAAATTATTTCGTAGTTTCATTTCGTTGTGCTAATAAAAGGAATATTCCAATCGTTTGTGCCGATTCTTTAAAAAAATTAGAGCAATAAGGTTATGCTTATATAGGTTTATATTGCGCCGGCCCTCATTTCTTGTATTTGAAATGAAAATGAAAACTCTAAAGTACGTATCGTGATATGAATAGACAATGTTTGTTAGGCGTTCTCTTTGCTTTGAGGAATGTTGTATAATATGATGAAAGTATTCTCTACCATGTGTGAGTTAAAGGTTATGTTACATGTCGTACGGCGATTTCTCCGTGAATTCGGATACTGTTTTACAGACTGTCAGTCAAGAGTCGCAAAAAGGTATACCAGTAATTGCATGTTTGCATATTCTGTTTAACTTAAGAAAACCTTTGAGACTGATAAGATGTGATCATTTAAATCTTTGGAGTAGATATGAAAGGTGCACAATAAAGTTCACAGGATTGTCATTATTCGTCTACACAAGTTGCATTGGCAGCAGTGTTCAGTTTCCTGTTGTGTGTGTGTGGTTTTTATTTTTACTAAGGGAGTGTTAGAGGTATTAAAATCCTAATATCAGTATTAAAGAAATGTAGAAATTTGACACCATACATTTTTCAGAAATGTGAGATCTCTGAAAATAAAGGCATCAGCTTGGCTAACTGGCAAGATTGAGCTCAAGTACTGTCGGTTGGTTGTATGACGTGAGACGAGGGTACCCGAGCTATGCTGAAAAGATCCAAAGGTCATGTTTTCATTATACAATCAACAATATCAGGTGTTGTGCAGCAACTCAAATATTGAGGGCCGGCAGAGATTTGTATTAGTTCACTAGTACCAAGGTGCCAATTGTTAGAATAAAGCGAGCTGTGGTCAGGCGACAATGCTTGTCTTATGAAGTTTACTGTGTGGCAGGTGGAATGACGACAATACCGGGCTGTCCTGGACTCGGTGGACGAACTGGTTCAAATTCTGAGGATGTCTATGAAATCCTTTTGTGTGGTTTTCCTACTAACTCCTTGCCAAGTTCCATTCATTTCATTTAATAACTTATCTTATGAGGTTGGATTCAAGAAGTGCCATTTGACCATTAAACCACCGGCAAATAGAAATTCAATGGCCCTCATTGAAAAGGAAATAATGAGGGAGTAAACGTACATTTTATTATTTAGTTAATTATCCATTGTATGATATTTATCAAAAGTTAAGTAAATGTATGATTCAGATTAGTATATTAAATGCTTAAATGCCGTTTATCAGAAACACCCATTTTTCCAATCCTGCACAAGTTTGAATTAGTTTCCGTGCATATTATTTCGAACCTGTTAGAGTTTTATTGTACCTGGTAACAAACTTTTAAATGCTACAAAATGCTAATTTTTAAATTTCAAAATGCTCCAAAATGAAAGTGCTACAAAATCAATTTAAAATGCTATTTTCTCGTATCTTTACTCATTAGCAAAGACACCATATAGGCCAACTTATATAAGACTTGACGATGGCCTTTTCTGTGTTGGCACAATCGGTACAGAAGAACATCTAAAAGACATACATCTAAGAATTAGTGATTGAAACATCAAAGCATTCTCACCTTTTCTTTCGAAACACTTTCCTCATTTTGCCTCGGTTTCCTGGTGTTAAAGCTATGACCAAGTTTGTTCAATTTATTGAATTGTTGAGTCATATTACTAAGAGCTTTAGAACCTGAAATGAAAAAAACAAATAGATATACATGCATGTACTAATGTTGTTCTTTCAATAAAAGACATAATTTATTTATTTATTTATTTATTGCCACAACAGGGCAGTGCCTCAATTACAATAGCAAACAATTGTTAACACACAGATAATACATGAAAATACATTAGAATACAAAATAAAAATTGAAAATTAAAGAAAAAAAGAAATTGTTAACAAGGAATATACACAAGTTCTAATCGCAATAACAGTAAATGAAGCATGATTCTTAATATTTGGTCACACAATGTAAAACTAGATCCATATTTTTAGGTACTAATACAATAGCAATGAAAGATGTAGGGTAGGCATTAATGATTAGTATTGGTAATTAGTAATAAAGTGAAACCTAAAACTAATAGGTAATAGCAGTTAAATTTAATTTCTTTGTAATAGTGAAACATTTGACAGCTAAAACTAAGTGTAATTTTCTTCTACAATTCAGCAAGTGATAATATATCTGAAGAAACGCCACCAACTTGGAGTTGCGCAATGAACGAGTTACTGACTGATGAACTAAGTGCAGACATGATTAAAGCTGCTGGCCCACAAGGAATGCAATGGCTATACAGGGTCATAAGGGCAATATGGAAGGATAAAATAAGAAAGAAAGAAGTCGGAAAAAGTGCAACAACTATAGAGGGTTTAAAAATATTTGAGAAGATTCTTGAGAAAAGATTAAGGAAAATTGTGAGGTTTGAAGCCATTTTTCAGTGTTGCCTAAGTAAACAAAAGTTTGGTGCTTTTCAGTCGGTCAACACGAATGTACCCAAAAAGAGCTGGGTTATGTCCTAATCCTGAAATAAATTACATGAGATTAATAAATACACTAGGCTGACCAGTTTATTTATTAATCTCATGTAATTTATTTCATGATTAGGACATAACCCAGCTCTCTTTGGGTACATTCGTGTTGACCGACTGAAAAGCACCAAACTTTTGTTAAGGAAAATTATTAAACCCCCAACTGCAAGAAGAACAATAAGGATTTATGAAGGATAGATCAACTATAGACCTCATAATTCACACTGAAAATGATACATGAAAATGTCTTAAAAAGAAGAATGTGTCTATGGAACTCATTCAGATAGTAAAAATGCTTTATGATGACTGCTACATCCGTGTTCAAGTAGGGAATGGATATTCAGATCGGTTCCAGACATCTAGAGGAGTGCAACAAGGCAGTGCCCTTTCACCATTACTATTCATCAGCATCATGGATGAAATCATAAAAGAAGTGAAGCAGAACACCAATAAGGATCTTAAAGCATTTGCTTTTGCAGATGATTAGTTATCTGGGGAAATAGTGAGATGGAAGTCCAGGAAAGGCTGAACGTTTGGAATGATCATTTGAAAAAATATAGACTGAAAAGTAAGTGCTACAAAAACTGCTGCAATGTCTGTTAACAGACAGAGAAGTAAAGATAATATAATGCTGGAAGGTGTACAATTGGAAACAGTAAACCAGTATCAGTACCTTGGATGCATAATATCAAGTGACAACAGAATACAGCTTGAATTAAATAACCGTATTCAGAAATCAAAAGTCAATTCTATCAGCAAGTTCGATATCTACTCTGGAATAAGCAAGTGCCACTAAGATCAAAACAAACTCTGTTTCGAACATACTTTGTCCCTATATTGACTTATGGGTTGGAAACCTGCACAACTACCAAAAAAGATGACAGCCAGCTTCAGGCTTCGGAAATGAAGTTTCTAAGAAGCATGCTTCAAAAAACTAGGAAGGACAAAGTAAGAAATGAGAAGATCAGAGAACAAGCTGGAATAAATCAGTCCCTGAAGGAGACCATAACTAGGGCACGTTTGCGATGGTTTGGTCACGTCAAACGTATGACAGAAAGAAGAATTGCAAAACAATGGTTGCATACTGAGATTACTGGAAAGAGACCTGTTGGAAGACCTAGGAGGAGATGGCTGGACCAAGTGAAGGGAGATATCATATCCAAGGGAATCAACTGGGATGAAGTCTTGAAGGAGCAGTGGTACATGAATAGACCTAAATGGAGAGCGCTTGTAAACCACACCCGGGAAACTGGAGTGGAAACTTGATGATGAAGATGATAAATTTAGCAAGGACATTCCAAAATCTAAATTGTTGTCACTGAGAGCCTGTTGTAAGTAGAGCACATATTCAACATAGGTGAATTATTATGGAAATCTGTATTACATTCTTCAACTATCACGAGTTTTCGTTTCTTGCGACACTTCTTTCTCACGTTTAAATTTATTTGCCCTACAGTTTCACTCGTATCTGAGATACCATTGATAATTTTATACAAATATATCTTCTGAGCGATTTGAAAGTTTAGTTAAAATGTCTTTTCTTCTATTGGGAAAGGTATTGCAAAATGTGCAGTCGCTCAAACAAAGAATCAGCACCCTCTTTGAACTTTAATTTATTACATTATGTAGTAAAAGAACTGAGCTGGGAGTAAAACTTATCTACTCACACCTGCTAACCTGGAACCTAATGATGGTCAATGGAGTGCATATCTCAACAAATCTTACTAGCTAAGTTTTGCAGTGCTGAGAATCCCCATAGGCTCGGGAGTGACGTCAACCTTATTTCTGACCATCTGCACTGCAATATCATGATACTGATTCCCGCACTGCCAAACAAGTGCCCTAAGGATGGCCGGTGAAACATATCTTACCATGAACTTATTAATCTTCCCTCTTAAAATTAGAGTGCGATTATTCGTTGGTTCCTCAGTTTAGGGGCTGCGACAACGCGGTCATGTAACCCCGTGTACTTTGGGTGTGTGTAGAATCTGTCTCATAACTGGTGTTAATTGTGATGACTGTATTATTATTATTATTATTATCTGTAATTCAGGTAAGGACAGCAGAAGACCAATTTCAAGTAGTTCCTACTTTTGCTACCAAATGCTACCGTCAACGACACCTTGCTGTAAACTTGGCTACTAAATGCCACCACAACTGGCACCTGGCGACAAACATTGAAACCTATAGAGTGTTAATAAAATCTAACCTACAAATTTTGCTTCACACAATTGTAGTTCGTGGAAGGTTCTTTTAAATGCCATAAATCTATGCCTTGGGTCCGCTGGCTTCACTTCCCCTCCGAAGGAAGGCATACATACTGAGGAATTTTTAACGCTCTTAAAAAATCCGACGACTTCAGCCGGGTTTGAACCCGCGATCTTGGGCATAGAAGCTCAGCATGCTACCAACTATGCCACCGAAGCCACTGAGAATTATTCAACAGCAGGTAGCATTCACGTAATATATGGTAGATTTATTTTAACGATTAAAACAGTTAACTCGCATAGCCCACTGGTCTGGTGCAAGTTTCAGAAAGTGACACCATTCGGGCGATTTACACGTCAACAATACCGTTCCAGTACCTTCGCCCCGAGTAAAAAATTTCTTGCCAAAGCTGAAAATCAGACCCAATACTCCACGGTTGACATCCAACAACGCCACCACTATACCACGAGGTGTACATTTTATGCATTATGTGTGAGATTAACCATTCTAAAGAAATCTTGACAAAAATAAAAGAAGGTTCCATAGTCTTAAGAAAGCCCTCTTCACGAGATTTTTGTTACTATTACTACTTCATTGAGGGATATGGGACATCCTTGTCATCTGCTTCATGTAATTGGGTGTGCCTTTGATGATCTGAGTTTCTGTGGAGATTGTAGCAGCGTAACTGTACTTATTAGGGTCAAGAATTAAGGGTGGGGCCACACTTCAGATGGCTGCTATCTGTGCTGGGATTTGAACCTTGATTACTTGATACTAAGCTCCCCATTGCAGTCATGGAGAATGACATAATGCTCTTCATGAAAGAAGACAGTCTAGTGAAATGACTAGTTTTATGAAATTAAGAACCTAAATCATATTTATACAGGATTTTTATCAAACCTGACAGGCACATAACTGTTAGTAAAATAATGATAAATTTTACTTACCCACATTCTTCAGAGCCAATAGCTGCGTCTCTGAGACATTTCGAGTCATGTGAGGAAAATGGGTCACATCCAGGTAACCCAGAGAGAGACTAGCTCCGCTATCTGCAGTCAGCAGCTTGCTCTTCCTTTTTTCCAGCTTACCCTGGTAGTAACGTACTGCAGGTAATCCTGCTATCTCCAGGGCCACATTGAATGCCTCACAGATAGCCTTCAAGGATTCTGAAAGACAAATTACAGTTACTGTACATCCCATTTTACACCCAAATAAGACATTTAAAAACAAATAAATCAAAGGAAGAGTGGAGGTTATCCACACTCAAGAAATTTTGGGTAAATCCCCGTACAGTATTGTTTCCTGTAATATCATCATCAAGTTACATCTCCAGTTTCCAGGGTGCTGGTGACGAGTCTCTTCCACCTTCCTCTATCCTTACACAGCTTCTCCTCTTGGATTCTATCCCATTGAAGACCACTTACGGAGATGTACTTCTTAACCACATCGATCCATCTCCTCGTTGGTCTTCCAACAGGTCTTTTCCCAATCACAACCATTTCCCTGTGCCTTTTAGCAATTCTTGTTCCTTCTATCCGCTGTACATGACCATACCAACTTAGCCGTAATTTTCCCAATACACTAAATTTTAAACCTGCTTCCATTCTATTCCTTTCATTTCTTATCTTGTCCTTTTTTGTTCATTTTAGCATAGATTGAAAAAACTTCATTTCAGCAACTTCCTGTAATATGCCATGATTAATCTTAAAGTGATGATTTGTTCTGCAAATCAGAATCATAAATATGCACTAAAAACCTTAATTTCAATTTTTCACCAAGAGCCCTTATTCAAATAACCAGCAAATCCAAAACAAGAGCATTATTGCCGTTATTAATTCATTTTAGGGGTTTAGGATATCTTGGTCATGAGCCCTTGGGTGCATAATGAATTTCTGATAACTCTTGATTCTGGGGTGACTGTAGTACGGTGTAACTTTAATTACTAAAATGAGGCACTATCCTATCATTTGTCTAGAGCGAGTAGAGAAAAAAAAACAGGGGAAAATCATACTCAAGATGGCTACTGTCAGAGCTGGGATTCAAACCTCAGATCTCCTATCTGCAACCATCAAACATGACTTAGCATGCTTAGCACTCTGCAGGATGTTAATACATCTCTGGTGGCCTATGCCCATAGTCTTTGTCCGAAAGAACTAATCTAATTTCTGCCCAAGATATCAAGAGATACCTAAAGATCTCAATTAACTCAACAGTATTTGGTTGTAAAATAACTTACTCTTACACTGCAAAATGGCCTGATCAGTAGCTGGTATTTCACCTGCTACATTTCAAACATTAAAATCTAAAAGAACTAACTCTTCACTAGTCTTACAGCAAAGATTTGTATTGGATAATTAACGAGTGAATTTCATAACCTCCAATCATTCTTCATGTGATAGGTGAGATTACAATGTCGCAAATGATTCGGGTGACCCCCCTCCCAATACTCTGAAAATTTTCCAAGTCCTCTGATGGTCACATTTTCCCTTGAAACTCAGCTACCTCAAAGTGTCTTAACCTCTTAAGCTTGTATGTCGGGAATGTTCAGAAATCACGATTTCTGGTTGCACTCAAGCCTTCCGACATGGCATTGTTACTCCAAGATTAACGTGTTTTAACGGCAGCTAACGATTCTCAGACAATATCTACATACACCTTTAGAGAATCTATGGCCTTCTGAACATAATTCTCACGGTGCATTGGGCAGGCAATCCGTAGAATATAACCAAGCACTGTGTTTAGAGTGAGAGATGGCCACACGCAAATGAAGTACCGGTAAGAGAGCTGTCCAGGTATTAGCACAATTGTATTCAAGTGAAGATGATTGTCATAGCTTGATTCGGGAAGCGAGTATGAGGCGCTTCAGAAATATCCAGTGAATCTGAAGTCACAAAAGGCTCTGGTTCACCTGATGATGAGAGCTATGACAGAGTAACCTATAAGTAGAGGTGTTAGAAAGTGTTGTTATTTTTTTGAAGATTTGTTGATTTAAAATTCAAAAGGTGGTGTTTTGTGTTTTTATTATTTTTTCGGGGGATGACATGTTAAAATTTGGAAAACGATAAGGTTTGTACAATAAGTGCATTTAAAAATATAAACAATTAATAAAACAAAGTAAAAAACAAAACAGCAGGGTAAAACGTTAAACATGGCTATGGAAGAATGAGATAATACTTATATGGAAGTCACATTTTTATTTTACATTCACCATCTCGAAACACATTTCAATGAATACCTTTTTCAGTTTTATCCAAATACTGCGGTGAAATCACTGGAAGTAGATCATGGTTAAAGTCTCAGCATTTGCAGCTGTCAATTTTCGCCTCCTATCACTTACTATGAGACTGTATTTCGAAAATGACCTTCCAGAATCCACATTTGAACAAGGATACCACACACACTTTAATGCAGCTGTTGCATAGTCTCGGTGAGCAGGCCTTAATCCCATGAGGATCTCTGGAACATTCACATTATCTTCATGACGCAGTTGGTTCTTGATTGCAGTCAGGTAAATGCTGTGAGCCTCTAAAAACTGTTGAGACTCCATCTTCGTAAGAAATGGGGCATTCTTCTTAAATTGGAGCAGTTCTGTGGGAGATACGTTCTTAGGTGCATGCCGAGGATCAAACAATGACCCGATGGCTTCTACAGTCTTCCTGGCTGGATCCGTGGTCCTTAAAGTCCTGACTTTCACTAGAGCTGACTGGGCAACACACGTAAGCTTGGACTTAACCTTTATCTGCATCTTTTGAGGAAGCTGTTCCAAGTTCTGGAGGATCGTATGATTGAACATTCCACCATCGCCTAATAGCTTGAGCTTTACCTCAAGGTCATCTAGCTTCCCAGCCAGTAAGTGAATTGTTGGGTACTTAGATCCCTCCAAGAAATTAAGCAAGTCCATAAGAGAGGCACCAACAACAGAAACATACAATGCTTGTAATTGTATAAATTGCATTGTTGAAGTCGATGCTTGTTGGAAAAATTTGACCCCAGAATTTGAATCTTCCAATGTTTTGAAAAATTCTACCAGATCTTCCACATGCGTGGCCATATACATTGCAGCCTTAAACCATGAATTCCATCTTGTACATACAGGCATTGGGAAAGCTAGAATTTCATTCTCATTTTCTGTGTTTTCATATTTCTCCCTTAGAAATGCAACGTAATTGCTTTTTCTTTTTCGCGTATTTAAAAAGGCATTCTTTGTCTTTACTATAGACATGTTCAATTCGTCCAGCTCGTTTTCAAATACGCAGCCGATAAGATTGACTTTATGAGCCCAGCACTGGACATGACTTAATTCTTCAATCAATCCTTGAAGAGTAGTTACATATTTTGTCATGTAGCGTGCTGAGTCCGTAACTACTGCCACTACACGCTCCCGTTCAATTTCATAGGAATTCAAGGTGTCTAATA
The DNA here is from genome assembly GCA_946902985.2 of Meconema thalassinum. Classification (NCBI taxonomy): domain Eukaryota; kingdom Metazoa; phylum Arthropoda; class Insecta; order Orthoptera; family Tettigoniidae; genus Meconema; species Meconema thalassinum. The sequence goes on along the minus strand of OX336396.1, from coordinate 136,074,061 downwards.
TCGCATTGGAGCAATTTACGCTATTGGCAGAATCTAGAACAACAGAGGCAGCCAGATGGGTGTTCATTTCAGTTGATGGTACTTGACCCGTTAATAAATATTAACGTGCATTCCAGTCGTATCCGCGGGCGGCTGCTGTTGCAAACTTGATCTTCACGGTATCTATTGGTGACTGTCCGAACTAGTGAGCCGGCAACCTTCAGCGTGTCTGTCTTGTCGATGGCTCGCTCGTGTGGCTAATGTTGGCACTTAAGTTTTGGAGAACACGAGGTCTCACGATCGGCTCCGTTCGAGCCCGAACGGCCGCCATATTGTTCTGGTTGTTGAGATAAACAAATGAAGTTGAAGGAATTCTTGCAAGAAGGAAAGATGTGAGAACTAAATCTCTGGTGTAAAACGGGGATTATCTGGCCTTAGGCCAGGTAAACTTCCTTTCCCCGATATAATTTCGTCTCTACGTGATTTACATTTACCGCCCACCGTTGAGAAATCTCTGTCATCGGATTAAATATGTAGACATGAAGAAAACGCAATGTATGAAGTTTGGCTACAGGAATACATCTCTTTATTAAGGTTTGTTTGTGTTAAAAGTTATTGGAACTATTTGTGACCTGAAAATGTGAATTGGTCGTCGATACGAGTATTTGTGTTGGTGTTATTCTACATATTTTATATGTTGCAGTCTTGAGCTGTTGAATAATTATCTTAGCGCAATTGGCATTTATTTTGCCGTTAGTAAGTCACTTGGTTTGTAGAACCGAGTAGGCCTAAGCATGAAGAGAAAGTTCCAATACCTTATTTTTAACTTGATGTAATACACTTATTTATATGTATTTTGGGAGGGTTGTGTTTTATCTTTTTTCTGACGTGCCGTGCTGTGTAATGTTCAGATCTCATTTTGTTTTGAGCGAGGAATTTTCCTAACCTTACTTTTTTTTTTCGTAACAGTTAATTTTCCTTTTCCTCGTCTCGTTAGCGTGGTCTCTTAAAGACTCTGTTTAAAATATCACCACTTATGATATGTATTTTTATCTTTTCCATGGTCCGTTGCCTGGATACTCTCCGGGATTGTTATCCGATCTCGTTTTTCTCGGAAACAATGTAATTAATTTTTCATGTCGACTTGAGGTCAGTCATATTGAATTTTCATGCCGTACGCACGTACCTTGCCTTTGCTCCTGAATAACTAAAAGATTTCAAGAATTATCTTATTAATTTCCAAGAGATATCTTCTTGGTGGTTTGAACTTGTCTTTCTTCGAACCTATACGATGATAATGTATATTTTTTTTCGGAATCTAATTCTACTGATGTAGAGTATAATTGGTTCTCGCATAATGGGACTTCTTCATTGAAATTGGGTAATTAAATTCCATCTCCTTCTTAATTTTTATTGGTTCCTTGCTTCTTGATTATTATTTTGTTTGTTCTATTTTTTACCTTTTATGTTACATCTTTTTCTTTAACATGCATGTAAAGATGTTCTTTCCTTCAATTATATTTAATGTTATGAAATGTGATTCGTGTTTTCTTCAAGTTTAGTTTTAGTGCTCTTCTCTCAATTTAAATGCAACCTGGGTATGGTAATTTGTCCAGCCGTTCCACACACATACCCTAGTTGCTCTCTGTTATTATTTATCGTTTTCTCTCTTAGTGTTTCTGAAGGTAACTTGTGGGTACAGTACTGATGGACGAAAAAGAATGTTGAAAACACACCTACCATTCTTGTCAGTTGTTTCGTCACATAGCAGAAACACGTCTGTTTTTTATATCTTCCCGAATTTCTTCCCTCCTTCTTTCGCCAATCATGGGGATGTATTTCTGACGAATCTGATTTGCTGATGGTAAATCTCCACTTCTGCGAACGTACTTATTAAACCAAGTACGGATAGCAGGATTGTCTAGTTTCTCTACTGGTATATTAGCTTCCACAAACGCAGTAGTAGTGTCCAAAATAAACTCTTCTTTCATATCCTTCACACGACTAGCATTTGATAATGTTTCTTTCAAGGTGGCCACTCTAGGAACACCAACTTCAAGACCCGAATTTTCTCGGCGTTTTGAATGCTTCTCCGATTTGCAATGTTTGTCTAATGCATCTTTCCTGCGATAATCTAACCGACAATCACAATATTTGCACATAAGAATGCCACAAGAAATTATAAATCCTTCATTCTTATATTCTTTAAGTCTGTCTGTGGCAGAAACAGCTACCTTCGGCATTTTTAAACTCAACTGAGCGATGTCCAGTAACAAACACTGTTATCACACGGTTGACTGTAGTCATACGCCAGTATAAATTCGTAACCACACGCAAAATTTATTTCTGAATTCGTGTCATAATATTTAAATTACGTCTCGTCTCATCTTCCTGTACTGCTAAGTTCGGAACTAATACGACGAACACGTGGTCGCCAACTGATTCACGCAAATAACACACTAGCTTCGATGATAACGCACAATTTGCGCACTTTTTATTAAATTATATAAAATTCTCTACTATAATTTACACTCGCTACCGATGTAACAGGAGGCAAACGTAGTTTACATTATGAACAACTATCACATAACCTTTTGGAGGTAGTCGGCCAAACTATTCACGCCGCGATATAACAGCTGTTTACCACAGCGCTAAAATCCAACGAGTAACGAGAATATCGACAGTATATCGTAATATGACGTATATCGTAGTATTACCCCTCGCGAAACTATACAATCGATCATTCTCTCGAATTGAACACCAACCAAATTCGATTATCGGCTTGTGGACAAAAATGTTCGGATTGGTGTGGGGAAAAATTATGAAAATTTGTTTTTATTTCGCAGATTGCAGTATTTGTGGTGTTATTCACAAAATTCGCGTTATTTCGCGATTTAATTTCACTCCTGGGCGGCACGAAACATGTAAATACGTGAAAATAAAACATCCTAACCTCTAAATATGACTTTTCGTTTTATCGCGAATGAACAAAAACTAACACCTCTACCTATAAGCCTACTCATGTTAATTTTATGAAATTCAGCTTTCCAACCACACTATTTCAACATTGGACATTTTCACGCTCTTTCTCATAAACAAAACATTGAAAGAGATATTGAATGGGACTAAAAAGGTATGCCAAGAGCAGACAGAAAAATTAATACGAGTTGAAACATGTAATCAGCTGAACAAATTCTAGTGCTAAGATTTTAAGTCCCGAGGAAGAAATGTAACATACGGTAACTAAATGTATCGAGATCATTGATTATAATCAGATATAAGTAGATGATCATCTACTGTCGTTGCTTTATTTTATTTAGCATATGGCTTTTAAAGCCAGGAGTGTCCAAGGACATGTTTGGCTCGCCAGAGTTTGTAGCTGCTTCTGTACAGACACCCATGGGGTGAGCTACAAGTTCCATCGCGTGTGGATGAGATGAAATGAATGAAGATGAATGAGCAAGTTCAATTTCAAGCAGTTCCAACTTTGGCTACCAGATGCCACTGACACCTAACAACGAACGGTGAAACTTGATAGAGCATTACTAACAAAATATAACCTACAAATTTGGCTACACACTACCAATTGTAGTGGTAGATTCTTTTTCCTGCCATAAATCTATGACAAGGGCCCGCTGATTTTACTTCCCCTTCGATGGAAGGCATACTGAAGGATTTCAACGTTCTTAAAAAATCCGACAACTTTGGCCGGGTTTGAACCCGCGATCTTTTGCATAGCAATTCAGCATGCTACCGAATACGCAACCAAAGCCGCTTACTGTTGTTGCAGGATACTAGGTATTCTACTGTAGGTCTAATTTACTAGTTAAGAAACTCTTTAGAGATACTGTACAATAATAAGACTTCCAGTATTGCGGTAATTACTATTAGCCTTTCAAGATACGAGTGCCAGCGATTGAGGTGGGAACTATTCTTTGTTTATTTGTGTCACGATGTCAGTCTGCTTGGTTGGCAAGTACAGTCGTGCAGGTAGGGTACAGTATGACTCAGCTCCAGTATTCTCAGTCATTGTTCTCCTCTCTGTTACGATTAACAGTGATGTTGCAAAACAAATTAGAAACACACCTTTCTTATTTCGCCCATTATTATTAATTATCACGTTCACAATTCACAATATAACTTCTATCACAAATGGCACGTGCAATGCTGCTCGCACTTATGTGCAGACATATATAATTTTCCCAAAAGAAAAATATGTATTTTCCGTTGAGCCATTATATATTTCAACACAAAATGTGATATATGTTCCGGCATAACTCAACAAATTGCCAGCGTTTCACCCCGGTGTAGCATAGGGCTCTTCAGTTGGTAAAAATACACCTCACCAATTGGGCTCTTCAGTTGGTAAAATATGTCGAGTTATTCCGGAACATATATCACATTTTGTGTTTAAATATATAATGGCTCAACGAACAATACATTTTTTTTGGGGGGGGGAGGAAATCATATATTCAATGTCAAGGTGAGGTTATAATTGCTTTGGAGTGGAGCTTTTGACTCCCGTAGTGCACTGGCTTTGTTCGTGACGGGGTACACATGTATCAAATACGTCTTGCAATATCCTTCCCAGTGTGTGTTAGCCAGCGTCTTGGTGAGGTGTACTTTTCCCAACTGAAGAGCCCAATTGGTGAGGTGTACTTTTACCAACTGAAGAGCCCAATGATAAACCGGGCCAAATGCTGGCAATTTGTTGAGTTATGCCCGAACATTTATCACATTTTGTGTTTAAATACACTGAAGAAAATGGAAATTGCAACACCATGAAGGCATTGATCGTTTGTGTTGATTTTCAAGTAATGGAACGATGCCACGTAGGTAAGTAAACGATCAAAGTTTCAGACCCATTGGATTGTTGCTACAGGTCTCCCCACATGATTGGTCGCAGAGGAATCAACTCCAGTATACGGACTCTGGTGTAGCGTAGTTGACTTGCAGTCTGTGCAGTGAAGTGTTCCCCGTCAAACATCCCTCGAAGACAGAGAAGAGCACGCTATCAACAACTGTCGCCGTTTGAGAGGGCTCGGATAATTGGGCTGTGTGAGGCTGGATTATCGCTAAGGACTGTCCCTGCACGTGTTGGCTGACAGGCATCTACGGTACATGTATGGCAGCAGTGGTCAAATGAAGGTACCCACACTCGTAGACATGGCACAGGCCCAGCGCAACAGACAACTGAGAGAGGATCGCCGCATCATTCGGATGGCCCGGGTGGAACCCCATGCAACAGCAGCAAAAATTCTAGCAGCTGTGGCACCCCACGTTACACAACAAACAGCTGGCTTACGATCCCGTGTCCCTGCAGAAGGTGTTCCATTGACCCCACAACAGCAACGTGTAAGCCTGGCCTGGTGTCGAGAACGATCGACGTGGGTCGACGAATGGCATAGGGTCGTCTTTAGTGATGAATCACGCTTCTGTCTTGCCCGTAGTGATCGCCGGAATCGTGTGCGCCGATGTACCGGGGAGAGGGGCCGCCCAGACCTTATTGTCGAGAGGCACACAGGGCCAACACCAAGCATTATGGTCTGGGGAGCTATTGGCTTTAATGTGAAATCACAATTAGTGCTTGTTGAGGGCACTATGACTGCTCGACAATACGTTGATAGGGTACTCAATCCAGTGGTTGTCCCTATGATGGCAAACATTGCTAATGGGATGTTTCAGCAGGACAATGCCCGGGTTCACACTGCACGCATCTCCAGAGAAGCTCTCCACGACATCACAACCTTAGAATGGCCCGCCAGATCCCCGGACCTCAGTCTTATTGAGCATGTGTGGGACATGATGGGTCGACAACTGGCCAACCGTCCTCAGCCACCCACAACTCTGGAACAACTGACCCGTGCAATACAGCAAGCATGGGCCACAATTCCTCAGGAAGCGATCCAGGGCCTTATTGACTCCATGCCTCGATGTATTCATCAATGTATTGCAGCTCGTGGTGGGCACATCCTGTATTGATTGTTGTCCAAACTTGCGGTCAGAGGGACCTGAAAGTATAATCATCGAATCACAACCGAACACTTGTCCTGCATGTTCAATTGCAGCAATGTAGCACCACTCGTTCTGGGTGTTGCTATTTCCACTTTCTTCAGTGTATTACCGGTATGTGCAGACGTCACTCCATCATCACTGCGTCCTCCTCATTGTCCCACAAGGCTCTTGCTGTTATAAACAACCAACGCTGGCAGCACTCGTATCTTGAAAGGCTAATCATCATCATCCATTTACAGTTCCTGTTTCCCTGTTGACAAGCCTCTTCCACACTCCTCTGTCCATGTATGTCTTGTTCTCTATGACATCATCTAGTGTCCTTCCCTTGGTTGCAATGTCTGACTTGACCATGTCCATCCAACGAATTCTTGGCCTTCCCACCCTTCGTTTACCATCCACCTCTCTTTCTAGCTGTATTTTTGCTGACCTCATAGGTTCCATTCTCATCACGTGTCCAAACAACTGAAGTCGTGATGAGCTGACTCTGGCAAGTAGACATGTCTTGATCCCAGCTTCCCTCCTTACCACTTCACTCCTTAACTTATCCATCTTGGTTCTCTGGATGGACCACTTCAGGAATTTCATCTCTGATGCTTGAAGTTTTGATGAGTCTCGCTTTGTGAGGGTGTGTTTCGATACCGTATGTCAAGATTGATACAAAGTAACTATTGAACATAGTTAATTTTACTTTTGTGGGGATCTTGTCATCCCAGAGAAGGAGCCGCACTTGTTGGTAGAAGATGGAACTCTTCTGCACCCTGTTGGTGATTTCTTTCATGGCTAGATTGTCCTTGGAAACTATACTACCCAGGTATGTGAAATTTGTAATTTCTCAAATTTGAGAGCACCTTAATATCTAGTAACAACCTAATCTGAGCCTGTAAAGAATTGCCATTTACTGTATTTGTAATACATACTGAAGTGGCATCAGGTAGCCAAAGTTGGAATTACAGTGGAACCTCGTTAGTACGTTTTTCAAGGGCCCGAAAAATTTGGACGTAAAAAGCGGGAAAACGTACTAATGAAAAATGAACATTAAACCTCATTAACTTGTTTCAGTGAGAGAAAAGTTAAAAAAACGTGTTAATCGGAAGTACGTACTATCGAATAAACAATTTTAAACAACCTACAGAATTATTGTATTACAGAACTAGTTTACACAGCACAGAGAAACGAGAGCAATGAAAACAAGAGAAAAATGTACTATTCCGGTACCGTACTCTAAATTGAAGTACCGGTACTGTAGTACGAGTTGAAGTATTTAACTTTCTATCATTGATTTCAGCTTAAATACATGTTTTTCTTGATATTCTGTGGAAAAGAAGTGCCGTATTCTTTGGCGTGAACGATTGGATATAACCGAAGTTTTTTTTTAGGTTAGAAATGCTCGCGCGTGTACAGAAAAAAAAAATCCTCGCACTTAAGGTAAGGATTTCTGTCTACTTCTTCAAGAATGTTTATTTACTCATCACTAGTTAACGATTTAATGACTTTCTTAGGCCTATCCATTATTTCAATACGACGCAACAAAATTATCACTAGGTTTCACAACTTCTACAGTAGTGTAATGCGTGAATCAGATCGTATTGAGTTTCAAGGTCGATACGGTAAAATTGTGGAATCGGACCGTATCCAAACTGGTGTTCAGGAATGTGATTGTAAAAGCATATCGTATTGAAAGCGATTCTGCGCCCTCTTGAGTTACATTTTTAAACTAATTTAGGCCTACTCTCGTCTGTCGCCGAACTCGCTAATCACTAATTTTACTTTCTGCCCATATTCTTCGTTACTGTTTGTGTTCCTGTCGTGGTTGATAAGCGTAGTTTGTTGCACGTGTTTTTAGCATTAATCTATTTTTGTCTGTTTTACCTTTAATGTCTGGTGTATCCTTACGTAAATTGTGGCACGTTACAGATCGCATTCGGGGCAACATTCCGGCAGCCCGGCGTCACTAAAAGCTTTAAGCTGCAGTAGTTAAAAGGGACGTAAAAACAATAACATTTTATCATTATTAAACTGAACATAAACTTGCTAAAAACAAACAACATCAAAATCTTCCGCGCATCCTTTTTACGTGTTTACAAACCACCCGTAAAAGAAAAAGTCCGACGATAATTACAGGTCCTTTATGTTTTACTGTTTAATACGAGTTAGCCAACAAAACTGCAGGTTGGCCACCATAAACTAAACAGCGTATTGAAATCGCGAACTGAAACTGCTCATGTAAATGGGCATCGTACCGAAAACAGGATCGTATTCAAATCGATTTGAGTTCGCCATGTAAACGCACTAACGCAGGAACTAACTGCTGTAGACACTGAGGCCGGACAGAACAGATGTGCAACATTGTCGGCGAGTGCTTTAATACTGCCGCTATACTCGTTACAGCGTTCTGTGACCCGTTCTGTGACCCGTTATGTCGCAACCCTCGCCCGGGCTCCCATTCCACTAGGGGTGGACAAAGAATGCTTTCAGGGCTGACGAAAATACGATGCGCTGCAAAATACGCAACGTGACCTTGTTTAAAGAAACAAGTCTCTGTCTTGCGTTCTGTGCGTACGGGCGGTATAACTCACGCTACGCAACGAAAATTTGATCGTCGTAAGCGGGAATAGAAAACGTATTAAGGGGATATATCAACATGTATTTAGCAGCAATGGGACTGGGGCTTGAGAAAATCATCGCGTTAAACGGGAAAACGTCATAACAGAGAACGTGCTAACAAGATTCCACTGTACTTGAAATTGAACTTGCTGGGAGCCTATGGGCATTCAATTAAAATACCCTGCTATGGCCATTGGCTGCAACTCGTATATAATTACTACATACTGAACAAATTGTATGGATATTATATCAATAATATTTGACAATCATATAGCTTACCACCATTAACAACAATGCAATAGGCAGGATTTGAAAGGCTACAGGGGTAGGTTCTGGAGCTAAAAGGAGAGAAATCATTCAAGGATGAGTCTGAAATAAAAGAAGAGCAGAATGAGATTATTAGTTCTCTTCTATTTCCTGATACTGATTATAAATGGACTTAAAATCTATACAATAGGGCGATTTGGCACAGTAGGGTGACTTTCATCATTTTCATAATACTTATTTTGATGCCAGTCAGTTAACCGCTTCACTGCTGCGGTCGAGTATACTCGATCTGCCTCAAGCGGTCCGTCAGTGCTGCGATCGAGTATACTCGATCAGAACTTTGTGCCATCAGTGCTGCGATCGAGTATACTCGATATGCTTTGTAAATGTCGTGTATTCTTACGCCATCTGTTAGCTACATTTTCAACCACTTGGTTCCTTAAATACGCACTTGTAACGTTGCGGGAAAAATGTTTTTCTTTCGGCACACAGTTATAAACATCGTGTATGAGTAATGGCTGCATCTAGCGCGCGCATTATGCGTCCGGAGCAAATTCTTACGCTTTTAGAGGAGATTGAGTCTGATGTGGATTTAGATAGTGTCGGAAGTTAGTTAGTTAGTTAGTTATTGTTGTTTTAAGGGGCGGAACTACGACGTCATCTGCCCCTCTTAACACAGATTAAAGAATACAAATTTTGATTTGAATTTAAAATTTTGAGGTGGACATCTAAATTTAAAAAGACCAAAAATTAATAAAGCAAAAACAAACAATTAAATAAAAAATAAAAATTATAAAAATAAACAAAAATTACGGAAAAAACAAAACATTATCATTCAAAAACGAACAAGTCGTTGAGTCAATGTTCACTGGAAAATTTAGATTGCTGGCCCTAACCCACTCTCACTTATAAAGCGGATAACGCGATCAGCAGCCACCGCGTCATCGGCTAATATAAGTTTGAGTGTCGTCTGCAAACCAAGGTTTCTTCGTAAGTCAGCAAGATCCACACACTCGGTAAAAATGTGGGCCACGGTGAATACGGCTCCACAGGTACAAAGTGGGGGGTCTTCCCTTCTCATTAGGTACGAGTGGGTGGATCTTGTATGACCTATCCTTAGCCTACACAAAATGACGGACTTTCTCCGGGCCCGGAAGGAGCTCCGCCACACGCGAGTTGTTCCCTTGATCGCTCTCAGTTTACTGGGCAGTGGGTCAGCTAGCCACTGACTCTCCCAAAAAGCCAGAACTTGTAGGCGTAACTGAGAGCGAATATCTCTAGCGGGTACCTCCATTGGTCGAGGTGGTAGTGATACCGCCTCTTTTGCAGCTTGATCTGCTAACTCATTTCCCACAATTCCCATGTGGCTTGGAAGCCACAGAAAGGTGATTCGAGTGTCAGCGTGGCACAGCCCGGCTAGTAGGTCGTGGATTCGCTGCACTAGGGGGTGTTGCGGGAAACATGTAGCAATTGACTGCAACGAACTCAAAGAGTCGGTACACACGAGAAAGTGGATTCGTGCATCCTGTAGTGCAAACTGCAGAGCTTCATAGATGGCAACGAGCTCCGCAGTAAACACACTACAGGCCTCAGGCAAAGAGATCTTGGTATTTGCACCATCAATAACGTAAGCACAACCCACTTTCTCGTCCACCTTCGAACCATCCGTGTATAGAATGCCAGCGTCCGGAAATTGGTGAACTATGCTGTGGAACTGCCTCCGGTAAACGGAGGCATCCGTGTTCACCTTAGGACCTCGGTGCAGATCTAACCGAATTTCCGGACGCGGGACTTGCCACGGAGGCACCTCGCTAGATGTCCGGATCATACAGGGACCTACAGCCACTCCTATTTCAGTACACGAGCTATCAAGTCTAATACCAACCGGCCGAGTGGCACGAGGCCGGTTGGCGTAACCCTGGTGGTTTTGGGTACCAAAGAGAGCTTGATAGGTCGGGTGATGCGGCATTTGACGCACATTGGCAGCATATGCTAAAAGCATATGTTGGCGTCTATAATTTAAAGGTGGAACACCCGATTCGGCGAGTAGGCTGGGTATCGGGCTGGTCCGGAAGGCACCGGTAGCCAGCCTAACGCCACTATGGTGGATACTGTCCAGCATTTTCAAGGTTGCCGGCCTTGCTGAACCGTATGCCGCAGAACCATAGTCTAGCCGGGACAGGACGAGGGCTTGGTAGAACCGTAGCAGCACCGCACGGTCAGCCCCCCACGTAGTGCCACTAAGAAACCTGAACATGTTCAGTTTCCTGAGACATGTCATTTTCAATTGCCGTATATGGTGCTGCCACGTTAACTTGCTGTCAAAATGGAGCCCCAGGAAGCGATAAGTGTCAACCAACGGCAACGCAGCATCCCTGAGATGTAGTTCAGGGTGTAAATGTAGCCTCCGGAGCCGACAAAAATGGACGACGGAGGTTTTCGCTGCTGAAAAACGAAAACCCCGGTCTTGAGCCCACCTGTCGACCCGGTTGATAGCTAGCTGCAATTGCCGTTCCATGACTGCCATACTTCCAGAGCTGTAATGCAGAGCTAAATCGTCTACATACAGCGATGGAACTACCGCGGACCCGGCGGCGGCAACAATGCCATTAATGGCAATCGCGAACAAGGTGACACTCAGCACTGAACCCTGAGGAACTCCATTTTCTTGGGTATAGTATTGCGATAATGTCCTACCGACCCTTACACGGAAGAGTCGGACGGACATGAAATTCGCAATGAAAGTCGGTAAGTTACCACGGAGTCCCCACTTGTGAAGGGTGGAAAGGATCCCATAGCGCCATGTGGTGTCGTAGGCTTTCTCGAGGTCAAAGAAAACCGTGACTAGGTGCTGCTTTCGGAAAAAAGCCTCCTGTATGGCGCTCTCAAGTCGCACCAGATGGTCAGTGGTGGACCTATGAGAGCGAAATCCACATTGGTACTCAGACAGGAGACCTTTATCCTCCAAGAACCACACCAGTCGACGGTTCACCATCTTTTCGAGCAGCTTACATAGGCCATTTGTCAAACAAATGGGCCTATAGCTGCTTACAAACTTGGGATCCTTTTCAGCCTTAGGAATCGGTATCACGATCCCCTCTCGCCATTGAGATGGAAACTCCCCTTCAATCCATATACGATTAAAGAGGATCAACAGTTGTTTTATACTGGATTCGCACAGATGCTTTAACATTTGATTATGTATGTTATCCGGTCCAGGAGCCGTATCCCTGCACAGTGCAAGCGCACTGCGCAGTTCCCATTCAGAGAATGGTACATTATAGGACTCCGAAGCAGCAGTGGCAAAGGACAAGGGGTGAGTCTCTGCCTCCCGCTTCAGAGTCAGAAATGTAGGATCGTAACTCCCGGAGCAGGATACATCGGAGAAGTGCGAGCCAATGCTGTTGGCAATGGCGAGATGGTCCGTGATGATGTCTCCATTGATGGACACTCCGGGTATCGACAGTGATGTCGGGAGTCCGGAGATCCGGCGAAGCTTAGTCCACACTTGAGATGATGGAGTATGCGCCGTCATGGACGACACATACTTTTCCCACGTCGTTTTCTTACTCTCCCGAATCAGATTTCGGGCTCTGGCACGCATCCTTCTGAAGGTGATAAGGTTGGCCATGGTGTTTTGCCTCCGATAGCATTTGAAAGCACGTCGACGATCTTTAATGGCTGCTGCAATCTCGGCTGTCCACCAAGGGACAAGCTTCCGGCGTGAGTTTCCGGATGAGGAAGGTATTGTTTCCTCAGCAGCAGCCAAAATACCATTCGTTATGTGAATGGTATGATCGTCGACACTCTCAAAGGTATCTTCGGCAAACACCGCACGTGCCGTGAAAGTTGGCCAATCAGCCCGACGGAGAAGCCATCGACTTGGTAACTCGATGGCTCTCTGGTTCGGAAGAGTAACGATAATTGGAAAATGGTCACTATTACAAAGGTCGTCGTGTACACCCCACTGTAGCAGGGGAACCAGCGCACGACTGCACAAGGTAATATCGACACTTGAATAAGTGCCGTGTGCAATAGAGAAGTGCGTAGGCTCCCCTGTGTTCAACAAACACAGGTCCAGCCCCCTGATCAGCCTCTCAAAATCTCTCCCTTTACCGCTAGTGGTAGCGGAGCCCCAGATGGTGTTGTGGGCATTAACATCTCCCAGAAGGAGAAAAGGAGGGGGGAGCTGAGAGACTAGATCCTCCAGCTGTCCGTAATCCGGTTGAGAATCAGGCGGGATGTACACGTTACATACTGTTGCCATTACTGGCAACGAAGTACGAACTGCAACTGCTTCTAGCTGAGTACGCAACGGCACCTCTTCACTAAAGAGACTAGAGTGGACGAGAGTGCAGACGCCACCGGCGGCCACAGCTCCGTCCACCCGGTCTTTAGAGAAGAGTTTGAAGTGTCGCATTGTTGTCTCATGTCCAGGACGAAACCTGGATTCCTGAAGACAGACAATGTTTGCCGTAAACTGAGAAATCAATTGGCGTACTTCAGCGAGATGTCGAAAATAGCTATTACAGTTCCATTGTAATAGTGCCATAGTGTGGACTTAAGTAGAAGATAGTCGTCTACTTATGCTTAACCGTTTGCCAACCATCCCTATCCTTAGGAGTGGGTGATAGGGTAGGAGAGCATTCCTCAATCTCCACATCTCCTTCGGAGGACGAAGAAAACGGAGCGAATGCTCTCTTGGTTGGCGAACGGTTATCGCCGGACTTTCCGGGTCTCGTCCTTGGTGAAGAGCGAGAGCGGTGACGAGGGACCTTCTCCCGGTCCGATGACTGGGAGTCCGTCCCCGGGACGTCCCGACTATTTTTCTTCTTGAACCGGCGTTGACGTCTATTTGGGGAAGTAGTTGGTCCCTTCCCCCCTGACGTCTCCGTCCTGCCAAACAATGCAGCACTTGCTAGGACTGCTCCTCCGGTGGTCGTGGATGCAGAATTGCCAGCAGGTATTGGAGCTGCCTTTTCAGCAGGAGGGCAAGAGAGACGGCGATGAACAGTCTCTTTCTTACCCGCCGTTCCTGTTAACTGTTTTGTTTGGCTGGATGTGGGTCCAGCCGTGGCCGGCGAAGACTTCCTCCTCGAACGAGTCGGAGATTGCTTCTTCACTGGCCTTATCGGAGGAGTTGCCTTCTCCGATGGCGCCGGTTTAGTTGGAGGCACCTGCGCCTTTTGTTGGATGCCAGAAGAAGATTCCGTAACCTTCTTCTGGCTAACAGGGGTGATAATAGGGCTATTTGTAGCCCCTTTAACAGTGGTAACTCTTTTAGAACTTGCCGATGTCAAGTTTGCCGCTTGATTACTAGATTCGTTTGATACCTTTTGAGCATATGATACTGAGAAAATAGGAGAGGCCATGGAGCGATATTTTCTGCGTGCTTCAGTGTACAGGGTGTCGAGCGATGGCCTTTTTTCAAATTTCCGTATAATTCCCGTATTTCCCGTACGAAAATCCACCAAATTCCCGTATATTTTAGAACCCTCTAAGACTAGAGTTCGCATACCGAATGGCTGAAAAATGAATCTTAAAGCGCGAATCAAGATTTTCTGGCGTAAGTGTAACTGCATTTTTGGAGACACTTCTGCAGCTCACGGGTGATGGCGATATTTAGGCCTAACCCGTAGCGTGAGCAAAGCACGCGCCCGCGCGCGCGAGTGAACTCTCTCGCAAATGGGATGGGAAGTTACGAACACAAATAAAATACCGTTTACCTGAGGAGAGCTGATATAAATGACTGTTTTACTGAGGAGTAGTGATGTGCGCGAGTGACGCTTGGACTCGCGAGAATCGAGTCTAGCAGTTCTGAGTCTGAACGAGTAACCCGTGCGAAGGACTCGAGTCTCCACGGTGACGTCACGATCCGTACTTACGATATAGGACAGAATGCGGCCAAATTCTCAACACTCGCTAAACTTGCAAACGACTTTTCTACTAGTGATTTACAAGAGAAATCGTTTGCAAAATGCACACTATGCTTCATATTATAACGACTCTAGTTACCTAGAGGTAATGAAGAAATGTAATTTAAAAAATCAAGTTTAAAAAAACCTCCTCGCCGGGAATAGAACCCCAGCACGCTGCGTGAAAGTTAGCACCGTTAACCTCTCAACCAGAGATATCGATAATACTACTGGCGTTATCAACAGCGATATATACTACTGCTTAGCAAATTATCACGTTGAAGGAAATTTCTATTTACTGTATTGCGTTCTTTCTTTCCGTCATCCGTCCAGTGCTTGCCGGTTTCCAATTTTGAATATTCTATTGTATCACTGTGCATTGATGGGAAACTAATACAATACTTGGCCAAGGCGTACCGACATTACTATATATCGTGTAGTTTCCATATATGGCTCACGGATAACACTGACAGCGTCCTCGGCCTCGATTCCGGACTCGGGTATCTCGAGTTTTACGGTTCCAGACTCGATTCTTCGCGAGTCAACTCGCAGCCCATCACTACTGAGGAGGGTTGAGAGAGTAGAGAATAGGAGTGTCACATCTTCATATATATATTATTTCAGTAGTATGCATCCCTCCTGCGGCGCTCACGAGCGACCGATGGTGACAAATGAGCATTCAAATGAGAGAGAATAGACATTAGCAGTGACTTATTGCACGGACTTTAGAAAAATAGTACGAAGTGTGCGATTTGCAATCACCGTTGATGTAGGATAATACGCTCCATACTTGCTGTCCACGGGCCACTGAGACGCCTGTTTCATGTCATATTAACATGCTGAGGTCTTTCCTTTATCCTGAAATGTCAATAGTGTTCTATAATCATTTCGTTGAAATGAAAAAATAACCTTTCTCCTTAAGTGTCTCATTATAAACCTATTGGAGAAAGTGTGGTTTATGAACATGCGAGATTTCTCGCACGGGTCCGCTAGTAATAAATATTTACTGGAAGTGATTGAATTGTATGGTACCGTAACCTTATAGAGCTTCCACGAGTTAAAATGGCATCGAAGCTTATGCATAACGAACTTCCGGTCCGCGAATCTCCATTTGATTTTCATTGGCAGTGAAACGTTCGTTCGTGATTATCTTCGTTATTATTTCGGATTGTGGTTTTGTTTTTAGGCGTTCAACTTATGAAATAATAACTAGAGGGTTGGCCTTTCATGAATATTCCAAAGACAAGTGTCTCCAAAAAGAGTAATTAGTAGAACTTCGAATCAGAGACGACCATAACAAACACCTTGCCTACAAAGTGTGCGATTTGCACATTTCAAACGGCATTGGTCTAACATATCTTAGACTGCAATAATTAAGTTGGTGCAAATTATGTATGTTATATGTGAGAATATTATTATAATTTGCTACCCGGTTGTTATATTGGCATATTATGCATTAACGTGACCAGTTTAAATGCTAAATTGTGACGTAAGCTACGAGTTGTAGGCTATTCGCCTTACCGGTAGGCCTAATATTTACTACAACGCATCGTTTCTTCTTTAATATTTATTTAATCATTATAATTATAATAGCCTATCTATTAACACTTATTTAACCAATAATCATTTTATAATTCTATACATATTCCAGGTATTGCAAGAAAGCGATTTGATAGCACATGCGGCTCTACCTTAAAATCCAACCATGCCCAGTTTTCATTACCTATGGATGATATTACCGCAAGTTAATAAACCAAACAACTGGCAACATATTTTTATTTTAATGCTCATTTACAACTTCACCCTAGTCTACGTTAAGTACCATACGGTAATCACTGAAAGGGTAGGGGGGGTTATGACCCCAATTTCACAAACGAACGGACCTCATTTTGCATGAATTATGGAACTCGAATCCTAATGGAGGTATGGATTGTCTGCATTTAGAAATATGTTAGTCAATAATTTAAAACAAGATGCCAGAAAACTAAATACAAAAAGCTGCGTGCCTACTACGGTGTTAAGTTGCTCCGTGAAAAAAAAAAACACTTCGCCAAGATTATACGACGTGCATACAGTTAAATACAATCATCCAATTGGAGGAACACTTTCTTTGTCACGATCTTATAAGCAATTAAAACATAAACTGCTGCAATTTATGGGAAAATGTGCAACATTTAGAGACTACGAGTGTTGTATGTGGCACAACGTTAGCTGATATTTCGCATCATTAATACATAAGGAATGAACACATGCAGAGCCTTCTCAGTGCACACAGCTGAAGACCATATCATTTTACGTTCTCTTAACAACAATAAGTTGCTTAGTTACATGCAAGGAAAATTGTAGTACACACTTCCCATTGCTTCCATTACCTGACTACTAAACCAGAAGCTGGAAATGCATAACCATACGCCGGTGGCGCGTCCTATGGCAAATGAAAGATCGAAAGAAAATGCAAGCTCTATAGGAGCCCGGAAGAAGGCGATACAATCTTCTACACTACTGAAAATAGTCAAAATACCCTTTGTAATAATGAATAATAATTTTGGGGGTCATGTAGCAATAAATGTTACCCACCCACTATCCCTTTTTAGATCACGACTTTTATAGTAAAATTGGAGGTGTGTCCGCTATTGCACGCGTAAAATATGGGACAAATACAGTATTGCTAAACCCGCGCATTCGGTACTGACAGCCTTCCTGTCACTTTGCCCCGCTTTTCCTCTCCGCAACCTACGGTCGCCACATAACAAGACCCTACGACCAACCGCCACTCGGCAAGAATTCTGAGCATGCTTCTCATCTACACCCTGTATTTCGAAGGAAACAACGCGAAGGATATGCCGGGAGCTTGGAACAGCTGAGCTGAGTTGCTAAGTTTTTAGAGTTGTTGTAAATCAACTGATTTGAATAATACACAGCGCTATATACTTCAGACATTATTTCTGTACAATTATACGTAATATATTTTAAAAAATGGTCCTGAGTCAACGCCGAGGACATTTAAACAGAGGAATACGATACTTTTAGATGAATAAATGAATTACACACCGAAGCTATGATACCTTTATCATCGGTATTCAATTCAATAAATACGACAAAGAGGGCAAATACTCTACAGCTAATGAATATAAAAACACTCACCATGCAATGATTATCCTTTAACATGAAACAAGAGTCTGAGTGGAGGTCGTTCACAGCTTACTGCAGTAGTTGACAGATAACACCATGCACACTCACTTATCCGCGACTCTCTACGTTTAATATTAACTTTCGTGATAATACAAAAGTAAAGTTAAGGTAAATACATATTTAGCACTGAGCACTCAAACAAGCCCCTCTGTGGCGATATTATTGCCGTGGTTTTATATTTTAGAGTTGTAGGCTATTGAATGACGGACGGTATTTTGAGCACTATGAAGGGAAACAATAGCCTGTGGTCTATTATAGATTGACGCAAGCGAACTGACACCAATAATAAATTATCCTCAGTCACTTGGCAAGGGTTTCTTTGACACCCTCCATTCCTTCACTGTCCCTATCATCATCACCACCATCATTGTCTTTGTCAGAGCTTGATGAATTGCCAAGGTTAATAATCATTTCATCCACCGCGATATCCAGACCACCTTCAGTATTTCATTCTGTACATGCTGTACGGGATGTGTTCAGTCCTCGGGTCGAACTTCGGCGAAGTAAAAGTAACGAAACAATGACAATGAAAGGAAATCCGACACAGACAGTGGTTAACAAGCGACTGAAACAATGCCTACCCATACGAGAAGAATTCTGTCACTCGTGTGGTGTATTTTGTAGCCACATGTTGGTAACTGGTGTTTGATAGTAAAATGTCGAGAGCTGTGAGATATTGTTTGTAGTTTTTGAAATGTATGCATGTGTAACGCATTTGCATTGAGTGTTTACACGGACTTAAATAAGTCACTTTGACAAATACAAGATTGTTACTAGGAACTTCAGTTATACAAAGCACAAAATTAAATACTTTTGACAGTACTTTTTTTTCCTTCCTGGAGACCTTCCGTGGTTTTTCTTTCGACTGCCACCTTAGCCGTCGCTTCGCACCTGTTTTGTTTCCTTGAAGACGGCGTAGAGTTTCATGCAGTATGGACTCTTGCTCACGGTTATCTTTTCTACTGCACCAGCTCTGCCATCACAGCGTCCTGAACAGTAGGCTATGCATGCCAATCAGACTTGCTTCTTTGAGATTGACGATCATGCACTCCTTGTTCAGGGAGAAACCTCTGTCTAGAGCTGCATTGTTGTGATACAAAATCAGTATCATTTTAACGAAGCTTGTGGGATCGTTTTTGGCAGGAACTGAGGAAGGTGCTGAAGCCACTGATTCAGACCACAGCACGTCGTGCCGTGGCTCTTTTCCGTCGAACTGCTTCAAACACGCAGTAACGGAGAGCAGTCTCAGAAGTGCGGAGTAGCTGCTCTTGATGCGGTCAGCCATTGCGCCAGTAAGCAAATTCTCCTGATTACAAAGAATTTCCAAGGCAATGACGATCGTAACTTCTTCCAACTTAGGAGTCTCAGCGACCCCTATAGTGTCTAGGCAGGAAATAGCACGGGTCTCTCGTGAGCAAGAGTTGACCACTCTTTGATTTTTTCAGCCATAGGATACGAATGTACAATTTTCGGCAGTTGGTGCGAAATTGCAGCACATCCGCGTCTGGAATTTTCTGATATCTTGATCTGTTAGCTTCATTAAGGGCTGCTCTTGTCGAGAAACCCAGGTCTCCTCTGTGAATAACAATGCGGACTGATTCCTGTATGTCATTGTCAGCAACGAGCGCGGCGCGCGTAGCCCCACGCGTAGAGGGTACGGCCGGCGGTCGGCCAGGCAAAGTATGCATTCGACGTTGGCTGGGTTCTCATCCCGCTTAGCGCTCTATCGGTGGCGCAAATTACGTGTGGCAGCGCGGTCTGCAGGCGAAATAGAAGATTGAGCGGGAGGACTCTACCGAGCGTTCGGGGGCTACGAAGTCGGGCATTATGAGACTTTTCAAGATTTCCCGTATCAAGTGCGAATTTCCCGTATAATTCCCGTATTTTTCCCGGGTCACTAAAATTCCCGTGTAATTCCCGTATTTCCCGTATCGCTCGACACCCTGGTGTAGGAGAGCTCGTCTAAGGTCTTTATTTCTTGAATTTTCTTCTCCTCTAGGAAGGCAGGACATTCCTTCCAGCGAGGAGAGTGCTCTCCCTTGCAATTTGGACATGCGGGAGGTGGTGTACATTCCGCTCCCTCATGAGTGGCCTTGCCACAGGAAAGACAGATAGGCTTTCCCGAGCAACGAGATGAGGTATGTCCAAATCGCTGACACTGAAAACACCGCAATGGAGATGGAATATACGGTCGCACATCGAGAGTGTACATTGACACTTTGATCCTCTTGGGCAGGCTATCCGACTCAAACGATAAGATGAATGCCCCGGTGTCAACTAGTACACCATTCATCTTACGTTTGATTCGTCTCACCTCGACAACGCCATGCTTTCCAGTTCTTTCCAGGATACGCTCGTCGGTAGTGTTCACCAGGTCCCTATGAAATACTAAACCTTTCTTCAGGTTTAGGGACTGGTGCTTTACTACCTCGACTGGAATACCACCGAAACTTGTCGTCCCAAGAAGACCATCTGTCTGTCTCTTTCCTTGAGTTTTTATCAAGAGTGCGTCATTTCGCAGCTTTTTTACTGTGTCTACATCGCCCCATTTCCCCTCAATTGCATCATGTAAATCAAAAGGATCAACGTTTGTAAAATTTTGCCCATCGGTCCTTGTTACCATAAGGTACCGAGGGAAAAACGTTGAATCCTTTTCATCAAGCGGCGAAACTAGAGGCATAAACTTCCTCTTCTTAAATTTTAAAGACGGCTTTGGAAGGGAGCCACCCTGTGAAATAATGGACACTGTTTGGTCCCACGAGTAGCTAGGGAACTAAAAGTCAACCCCCGGCAGAGCCCCGCTTGCCCGGGGTAAGGCTAAGGTTCTCCAGAGGTCGCCAGGTATCTGGAGGTGGGTCGCTTGTGTCTACTCACCCAGTAGCCATTCATCACCTCGCCACGACCACTCAGCTTGTGATTAGGGGAGGATTCCACCTCCTGTCACGCACACACACATTTACACCAAAGAAAGAAAAGATGAGACAAGGGCCAACTAAGGCGGGAAAGTGAAAGACTCCCTAGGCCTAGGATACCCTAATACCTTCGGGGTCGGAAAAGAACAAGAGTTGACCAAGAGAGGTCGACAGGAAAGAAGACGGAGAGGAGCCCGGCACAAGTAAGTGGAAGCAATGCCGGACTCAGCTGGGGTCAGCTGGGGTCCCGTGGTCGCTAACCCACGTCCCACTAGATGTGAGCC
Organism: Meconema thalassinum; assembly: GCA_946902985.2. Taxonomy (NCBI): domain Eukaryota; kingdom Metazoa; phylum Arthropoda; class Insecta; order Orthoptera; family Tettigoniidae; genus Meconema; species Meconema thalassinum. The sequence continues at coordinate 136,052,893 of OX336396.1, read as the reverse complement.
CCTGAGGGGATATTAGGGAACTGTTTGGAAGTGACAGTGATAGTGATAATGTTGAAGATATTCCGATAGAGAGGGGAAGAAATTAACCTGACCTAGGCCTACCCACGTGGTCCGAGGACGAGTTCGCGCCAAACGTGCATGCATTCCAAGTGCCAAACCCAGGCATGTCAAATACTAATTTGACCCCTGACACGAAATAGATTATTTCGAGTTATTTGTCAATGAAGAGGTGTTGACAAAGGTAGCGGACGAAACAAACAAGTTTCATAAACAGACTGTTGACGCTAAGCCACCCAGTCAATATTCCAGGCTCAGGAAATGGCTTGATACCAATTATTAGAATGTTTAGAAGCGTAAACTTTATCTTTGAACATATTTAGTGTTCAATTATTAGTATAGATAAATTGTATAGCCTATTTAGTTGAAGGCAGGCTTTTTTTTCCGCGAAAGTTTAGGTATAGGATAATGTATGGGTTAGAATTATTTTAGATATTTCTGTTTGAGGTAATATTGGATTCGGTTGTTTATTTAGTGATATCGTGTGTTAATTTAATGTTTCTGTTGGGAAGTGTGTGTGTATGGGATGTATATAGTGCGTGCATTTAGTGAGCATAGTCTACGGTGTAAATTACAATTTTAATTTTTTTTCTACTGGACAAAATTTCACCAACTCATGTGGAATCGAACCCTGGATCCCAAACATCAACCGTGGCCAATACTTTATGAACACACTGGTGAGTAAATTACTTTAAATTATTTTCAGTTACCACTTGTATTTTATGTTCAAATTGGTGAATTTCTGTGTGAAAGTGGTTGCCTAAAAGAATCCAGCACAGAGGGTGCGTTAACACTGTAACAATTCAGCAGCGAAAAGGTTAAGGCAGAAACTTTGCATGTTAACTCAAACACATTTGGGTGATACTCCAACACTAGAACACACAACAATGAATGCATTTATGTTGTTCAAAGATTAGTGGCGTTATGGTAAATTTTGTTTTTGTTTTGTGTAAAATGAACAAAACTTGCTTCATACTGTAAAGATTTGAAGCCATTTTTTCAGTTTTGCCTATACAAACTGTTAGTGGTAACTCTTCAGTTGGTCAATACGAATTTGCCCAACATCTGTATACACCGTATTTAAAACTCAGCAATTTTTCTAGGTTTGTACTGTGTCTTGTGTGGGGTTTCGCCTTGGACACCAAGCTGGCTCATCAGCAGGCTCTTGGTGTTCCCGCTCGGACTCCCACAGGAGTAGCGAACTGCGCGCTACCTCCTTTTTTATGAAGTGCACCTGCCCTTCTTTACTGTGAGAACCAAAAGCTCAAGCAGCCAAACCTCCCTATGAAGGCTTCCAAAAAGATGGTGTATTGGCTTTCACGGCCAGTGAATTAAAACTCAGCAATTTTTCTGGGTTTGTGCCGTGTCTTGTGAGGGGTTTCGCCTAGGACACCAAGCTGGATCATCAGCGGGCTCTTGATGCCCCCGGTGTCACTGGCCGTGAAAGCCAATATAGCCTACCATCTTTTTGGAAGCCTTCATAGGGAGGTTATGGCTGCTTGGGCTTTTGGTTCTCGCAGTAAAGAAGGGCAGGTGCACTTCATAAAAAGGGAAGTAGCGTGCAGTTCGCTACTCCTGTGGGGGTCCGGGCAGGGTCACCAAGAGCCCGCTGATGAGTCAGCTTGGTGTCCAAGGCGAAACCCCACACAAGACATGGCACAAACCTAGAAAAATTGCTGAGTTTTAAATACGGAATATTGCATTTATTGCTGTAATTATACAGGTGTTACTGGGGAGTGGATGGCATTTGAGTCTCAGCTAGTGCCTAAAGATTCTGTAAAAGGTGCTACTCGTAAGGTCAGTGCTGCTGTACTGACTCAAAGAGGAAAGCAATGGCAAACTATCTCAATCCTTACCTTACATAGTACGCGTCATTATATCGCTACCTTAGGTTTTTGCGGCTTCTAACAATACCTGTGGCAGTGACTTTTTAGGATCCAACCAGCATCCAGGCTATTAACAGACACACTTGCCTTAGTAAGCCATTCTTACTTTTCATACACTAAGTCTAGGTGTTGCTTCTAATCTCACTTGATTTAATGATCAATTAAATGTTCCCAGTAAATATAACCTCATCACAAGTCATTTTGCTCATTGCTGAGCGCCATGACCCTATGAACTAAGCGTCGCCATACTGGATGGTTACCAGCATTTCTTAAAGCCTACCGAATAAGTAAACCAGTGATCTTTGTAACTTGTGTCCTAAATCTTCCTTTCCATGATTAATTTTTCTTAGTTATCTCAATCTGTTCTGAAAATATGTCCAAATAATTGACGGAACTTTTCGTTAACAATAAAAGAATAACCTACTGAGAGGAAACAACTGAAGTACGGTACCGTCAGCTGGGGTTACTTTACACAGGCTGGGTAACTTTACACACTTCCCGCTAAAATCTTTTGAGCGCTGCACGTGGCCGGTTTTGGAAGTTGTGAGAAAGATGTCTGTTTATACAAGACATAGTGAACTGTGTTAGTAAGAAAACTGTGTTTGTGTTGTTTATACTTCACTCCGCTGGATAATAACTGCAGCTAAACGTACGTGAGTATTTGTACATATTCTATATCGTATAGAAACTTTCATTTCGTTACCATAGTCATGTTGTACTACATGTTGTAATTTGTAACAATGCTATCTCCACAAAGACTTGGGAGGCGGGAATTGGATGTGGAACAAGTTTCCTTAGTGAGTCACACCACTGAGAGCCGAAAATAACCGAAGGTGCACGACACGCCCTTCGGAGGGGGTAACTTTACACAGGCTAAGGCAGTGTTTGGTATTTCATGTTTGAACCCCAGAGTATTTGGGTGTTGCGGATTAATAACAGCCTAAGCCAGTTTTCTCTTATCATTCCCATATACACGGGTAATAATGTCAGCGTGCTTTAATTTCAGGTTCGAACCCTGCAAAATGCCAAGAACTTATCTTAGGAAGCCCGGTTCTCGCAGGTATGCAGACTACACTCAGCATGATATTGACTCTGCAGTAAATGCTGTAAATGAGGGAATGTCATTGCGTGCAGCTGAATCCAAGTTCCACGTTCCAATGAAAACAATTGCAAACAAGGTGAAGGAACCTCAAGGGAAACATTGCCGGTATGGAAGACCAACTGTATTTTCTCAAGATGAAGAATTACAGTTAGTGCGCTTGATTGAAGTGTGTGGTGAATGGGGACAAGCACTTGATAAAATGGACGTGCGCATTATAGCAAAGAGAATGTTAGATAAACAGGGAAAACATATCGCTCAGTTTAGAAACAACTTTCCTGGAGAAGAATGGGCTAGATTATTTCTGAAAAGACATAAAACCCGATTGACGCAAAGACTAGCAGAGAATATAAAGCGTTGCCGAGCGGAAAAGACTCCAGAGGAATTGATTACGTATTTTGACAACATGACTTCATCTCTTGAAGGGGTACCTCCAGCCAATATTATTAATTATGATGAAACAAACCTGAGTGATGACCCAGGGAAAAAAATTCAATTTTCAAAAGAGAGACAAAATATCCTGAGATAGTAAGAAACTTCTCTAAAGGGGCTACATCAATCATGTTTTGTGGGACAGCAGCAGACACACTGCTTCCACTGTACGTTGTGTACAAAGCGGATCATCTATGGGACACATGGACTGAGGGAGGACCACTAGGAACGCGGTACAGCAGGACTAAGTCTGGTTGGTTTGACACCGCTTGTTTTTATGACTGGTTTAACACAATTATCATTCCTTATGTTCGAAACCTGGATGGTCCGAATGTAATTATAGGTGATAACCTCTCATCTCATTTCAATATTGACATTATTAACATGTGAGCTCTACATGGGATAAGATTTATAATGCTGCCTCCCAACTCAACACATATAACTCAACCTTTAGACATTGCATTCTTCGCTCCTCTGAAAAGAGTATGGAGACGCATATTATCAGACTTCAAGGTGCACAACCCGAGAATTGGGTCACTGTCAAAGGACATATTTTCCGCACTCCTATCGGAACTGGTAGAAGGTATTTCTGACAGGAAAAAGGAAAATCTCAAGGCCGGTTTCAGAGCGGCTGGAATCTATCCGCTAGACCGTTATGCAGTTTTGAAACGTCTCCCGGGTTACTCTACATCAGACACCGATAAGGAAACTGAAGTTGTAATTGCACAGTCAGTGTTAGAACACCTCCTAGAAAGTCGCAGTCCTGTGGACCAAAACGCACGAAAAAGGAGAAAGAGAATATTGGTTGAGCCTGGAAAGTCAATCAGTGCAAGGGATATAATGTGTGTTCCTGGATCGTCTACTACGTGTGACACACAAGTGGCCAGTGAAGAAGAGGAGCCCATGAATGATGGGCATAATCAGGTAGAATGTGGTTCATCTGATAGTGACATGTCAGAGACATTTCAGCTTCCAAGGACACCAGATGATAATCAGTGTATTATAGGCCAATGGGTTGTGGTACAATTTGCCTCTAAGAAGACAATTAAGCATTTCATTGGGCAAATAAACAAAGTAATATCTTGTGATGAGAGGCAAATTCGATTTGTAAAGATGACATGTTGCTCAGCATACACATTTGTATGGCCAGCTGTTGAAGATGTTTCCGTTGTCAATTGCCAGGACATAGTGGGACTGCTTGATGAACCTAGAATGTTGAGGAGAGGTTTCCTGAAATTCAGAGAACATCTGCAGTCATTGATGTAAATATTCAGTCTCTATGAAAGTGACATTTATGTTACGGTACCGTAATAATGTTAATAATGCCTTAGACTCGTGTAAAAACTTAGTTTAATAGACTTTTTGCTTCAAACACTTCAGCAGCATTGTTTTCATTCTTATTTCCTACAAACATAAAATTAAACATTTTACACATAATTTATTTATTTTTAAAATGTATTCAGACTATTCAATAAAGCATTTTAAAGTATCTACTTACCTCTAATTGGTGTTATCTTCCCATTTAAATTTTCCAGGCAGGTGTAAAGTTACCCCTTGTGTGGTTGTATAGCCAAAAATCATGATAGGTACTGGTATGTGTAAAGTAACCCCATGCGTGGGGTAACTTTACACACCCATTTTTTATTTTTTTTAAATGTCTTAGGCATAGTTTGCATTCATTGTGACATTATATTTTTGTGTAAGTACCCTTAAAGCATACATTAACATGTTTCAATAAATTTGACAACAAATAACAACAAAGAAAATGAGTAAAATACAAGAAAAGTGTGTAAAGTAACCCCATCTGACGGTATGTAAAACAAAGCTAGAATTTCTTACCAATCATTTCTTCTTCAGTCTTAATACCAACAGCCATATTATTGAAGAACCTGAGGTTGGTGGAACGGAACATGTGGTAATATCCAGGTACTCCAGACACGGTATAGTGCAGCCGCAAGCAATGTTGGCCAGTCTTGGGGGTCTGCTTAAACAGAGACACTGTTGACTGTTCTGGTGTTCCAAACTCGATCAGTGTCAAGTCGTACAGAAGAACACGCTGGTATTTGGTAACTCGGTCTAGTTGGTCATCATATCTGTCAACAATCACTCACAATGAGCATTTGACACTTAAAACAGCATTAGAATGAAGACTATTATGACAATAATAATAATAATAATATCGTATGGCCTCGGGTGCCTGGTGCAAGCTTTGCTATTTGACACCCAGAGGGTAGCTTGCATGTCGAATTTCGTAGTTCCTTGACTATGAAAGTCAAGGAGGTTAGATGTTAGATATCTAATCTCCTTGAATACAATAGCGCTTTCTAGTAGAGAAATGAGGAACTTTGTGCTGGCGGAAACTCCCGAGATTAATTTTGCCATTAAGAACTCGGCTTACTGAATTCAAATGGGTTCTTTGACATGCCAACATCGTATGACATGCGTATCGTATTTTTGCCGCCTTTCAAAAATCACTTACCACGGTCAGGGGCGAACCTGCAATCTTGGGGTTAGTAGACCGACACGCTATCCACTCACCCACCGTGGCAAGCTATTATGACAATGAATACTAGATATAATATAGTACATTATGCAATGAGCCTATAATGGCAATAATTAAGACACGTGTATGTTTATAAAACGAGCGTATGCGAGTTTTATAATTTCCATACGAGTGTCTTAATTACCATTATAGGCGAGTTGTATACGACTGTTTATGTTCGACGATAAATATTATAACTATTTTTTTGTTTGAACATAAATATTCATAAATATCTGTCGAGATTTCGCCAGTTTTATGTACTGAACAGAGCGCATGAAACGCAGAGAATGCCTTGTATTTGACCATGGCCTCCTCTATTACCCTACTATGACACTAGGCCAGGCAGTGAAATTTAAATTAGAAGGCCATGGAACTCAGCGCATCTAATTATCTAATTGGTCAAACAAGTGTTTCTTGAGCTCTGATTGGTGGGAGAAACTGTTTCATAATGAAAAATAGTGTTATAATGAGCCTCATTATAGTACAGTTTTCTGACATATAATAAACAGGGTCAAACATAAACAATATAAAAACATTGTCTCTGTTGAAAATACAATTACGGAAGTGATGGCCCAATAACAATGCCAATATGGCAATATGTAAAGCAATTCAATATCCACAAACAGGAACAAACAAGAATTTTACAAGATTACATCGAAAATGTCGTAGAATTGGAAAGTAATATAAAGCATTGCTATGCCAATTCTTATGTTATCAGTTTCTGTGTGATCGACTCAAAGATTTTTCGGATCTGCACCGTTAATTGTCAGAAATTAGAATGCTCATTATAACTCATTTTTCAACAGCACGTGTGGCGAACCCATCGTACAAATAGCCTAAATATGATGGTGTGTGAGTAGAGGCCTCAGATGGAGGTCCTTGATTCAAGTCTCGGCCTTGATCACTGGAATCGAGAACTGAAGAAGACTGAAGAGAGCTACTGTACATGGCATTGCATTTGCTCACCAGAAAGAAAAAATCCCCTCCGAAACTCAACTTCCTGCAGGTTTATGAGATTCCATAGGTAGGCTTATGCTACAAATGGATCATCATCATCATCATCGTTTCTTCACTCCAGCAAGCCGGGTGCGGTTAGATATGAGCTGTCTCGAATTTGTCCTGTCCAACCACAACTGTTGTTCCTGTATTTGAAGCCAGTTGTTCTCTGCAGCTTTAAGGTCCTTATAAATTTGCTTCACATTGTGAGGTCTTCCTCTTGGTCTCTTCCCAGGGACACTCCGGACAAAGTACACCCGAGGTATCCTGTGGGGAGCCATCCTCTTCATGTAACCATACCATCTCAATCTCTTGAGTTCAAGTGTCTCCAGCAGGCTCCTTTCAAATCCCAATTGTTATTGGATATCCTTATTCTTATTTTATCCATTTTTGTCTTTCAAAGGCAAGAACGGAGGGACTTCATTTCTATTGCCTGGAGACGACTGTCTGTTGGTCCAGAAAGGGTTGCTGCTTCTAGTCCATGCGTTAGTATAGGTATTACGTATTAGGTACCGTATTTGCTCGCACTTTTTTGACCCAAAAAATAATGTGTGAACATTTTTGGTGCGAGACATACGTGGGGAATGACCGTATTTACGAAAAAACACAAAATTTGCATTATTGAAACAAGGCAAAAGGCATACGGTATTCACCCTATTCATTGTCACTGCTGCCAATCTCCGAGGTACTCTCGCGTGCATCATTCTTGTCATCATCCATACTGCCTCATCCTGACTTCCGTCCAATGCATTTGCAATGCACGTCTTCAAGAAGCTCTTCACAACAATGTCCGTCGACACCATTTATTTCTATTCGTTATGGTTATGCGACATTAAGAACCTATGAAAAAGACGTCATACACAGAAAAAGGAATTTAGAGCGCAGACGCTTAACCAAGCTTAGCGATTGATACGATCATCTTCCATATCGATTCCTCGCTACATGCACGAGCGAGCTCGAACTTGCCGACCGCGGCCGAAGACTAACGATGTACCGCGTGCTGTAACACACACGCCGCACCGCATGTTTGCACGTTCTTGCACGCGGCCGAGCTCTGATGCGGCGCAACGCATAAAAGACGAAATCATTGAGATTCGAGAAGACTGAACTGCGTTTCTCTGCGATGTAACAGTAGGCCTACTTGCGCATACGAGCATGTTGGCGCGAGTGGTATAGCACAGATTTCCTTTAACTTCGAAGCCAGAGTACCGGTAGGCCTACTGATGCCTACAAGGTAACTGATTGACAACAATAAAGGAAACCTCTGCCACCAAAACGAACGATAACATTGCGTATCAATGACTGTTGTGGCGCACTAATCACGCTAAGGTGTCGCTTCGAGTAAGTTCATGGACAATGACGACTTGTGGCGCGCTAAAATCGAACGTGTTTCTACCTCAAGGTTATTACGGTCATTTATATGACGGCGTCAGAGAATGCATATATATGAGAGTACTTTTTTCCCCCATGAAATAATTTAAAAAATGGGGTGCGAGATATACGCGAGCAAATACGGGAACAAACTAATCTTGGTTGTTGTTTGAGTCTTCAGTCTTTTGACTGGTTTGATGCAGATCTCCATTCCTCCCTGTCCTGAGCTAATCGTTTCATATCTACATAGCTACCACACCCTACGTCCGAGGCAATCTGATTGTTGTTTGAGTCTTCAGTCTTTTGACTGGTTTGATGCAGCTCTCCATGCCTCCCTGTCCTGAGCTAATCGTTTCATCTCTACATAGCTACCACACCCTACATCTGAGGCAATCTGTTTAACATATTCTAACCTTGGTCTACCCCTACAGTTCTTGTCCTTGACCCTTCCTTCCATAACTAAGCTTGCTATTCCTGGGTGTCTTAGTATGTGTCCTACCAACCTATCTCCTCTCTTCATTAGCAATCGCCAGAAACATCTCTCCTCTCCCACTCGCCTTAATACCTCTTCGTTTGTAACCCTATCTACCCATCTGATCTTCATCATTCTCCTGTAACACCACATTTCAAATGCCTCAATTCTCCTCTTTTCTGCTGCACCAATAGTCCAAGTTTCACTTCCATAGAGCGCCACGCTCCAGACAAAGGCTTTCAAAAATGACTTCCTAATACCTAAATCTATATTCGATGTCAACAGATTCCTTTTTTGTAGAAAGGCTTTCCTTGCCTGAGCCAACCTACTTTTTATATCCTCCTTGCTTCGTCCATCACTGGTTATTCTGCTTCCTAAGTAACAGAAGTCTCCTACTTCCTTCACCTGCCAATTTGATCTCCATAGAGGTTTCTGATTTATTTCGGCTGCATTCCAGTATTTTTGTTTTACATTTATTAATTTTCATCATGAAGTCCTTCCGTAAGACGGAATCCATACCATTCAAAAACTCATTCAAATCCTCAGGCTTGTCGGCCAAGATGACTATGTCATCAGCAAATCTCAGAGTTGAAATTATTTCTCCTTGAATCTTCACTCCCACTTTAAATTTTTCTCCAATTTCCTTCATTGCTTGTTCAATGTAAAGATTGAAAAGTATGGGTGATAAGTTGCAGCCTTGCCTTACACCTTTCATAATACCAGCTTCTCTCTCATATCCTTCAGCTCGAATGACTGCTGTCTGGTTTCTGTATAGATTGTATATCACCCTCCTATCCCTGTACTTTATTCCAATAGATTTCAAAATGTCGAACAATTTAGTCCAATCAACGTTATCAAAAGCCTTTTCTAAGTCTACAAATGCCATGAACGTTCTCTTATCTTTCCTAATTCTACCTTCCAAAATCAGCCTAAGACTTAGTACAGCTTCCCTTGTTCCGACAATTCTCCTGAAACCAAACTGGTCTTCACCCAACTCCGTTTCTATCTGGCTTTCAATCCTCTTGTAAATTATTCTAGACAGGATCTTTGAAGCATGAGTAATCAAGCTGATTGTACGGTAGTCTTCACATCTGTCAGCTCCCACTTTCTTTGGTATAGGGATGATAACATTCTTCTTGAAATCAGGGAGTACCTCACCTGTCTCATAAATCCTACACACCAAGTGAAATAACCTGATCAGACCTTCATCTCCTATGCAGCGTAGCAACTCAATCGGTATGTCATCTATGCCTGGTGCTTTGTTCCTGCCTAAGTCCTCTAATGCTCTGTCAAATTCTGATCTCAATATTAAATCTCCTTTTGCATCCTCATCAATTTCCTCCTCCCTTTCCATTACTAATCTTGGATGCTTGTGGAAATGTTTCGTCCCAAAGTAGCTGATAGAAATTGGAAGCTTTCTGTATTCTGTTTGTAATCTCTTGATGTATGGTATTGTCCGAGTAAAGAATACTACCTAAATACTGGAATTTATCTACAACATTTATCTCCTCATCTCCAAGTCTTAGATGGACGGTTGAAGGGTTTCTACTCATCACTAACCCAACTGCCTTGGATTTGCTGATTTTAAGACCCATGGTCGCAAATTGATTCTGCCAAAGATCTAGTCTAGCTTGCACCTCCTCTTCTGACTCCCCCCACACCAAGACATCATCGGCGAAAACTAAGACATTAGTTTCTTGGTCCTTCCTTGAGCATAAAATACCAATGAGAAGATGCAATAAATATCTCAAACTACATACTTACTCGGCAACATAATAAGAATCCTTTGTGAGTATTAAAATTGTATCCATCTCGGTTTCAGTTGGATCACCAGACCTGCAAAAGGCAAATTTTAATATCAGTGGTAACTTACTAATACTACTCAAAAATTTAATTCAAAAAGAACATTCAAAAATGAATACCATGACATTTTGCTGACATCTAGTGTTTGGTACTATAGTGTAAGTACACCAGACAAGGAATTAAGACTCCTCCACAAGAACTTATGTATTGGGACCCTACTTACGGTTGGCTAGGCGCTTAAACCAGCAAGGTTAACTTTGGTTTGTGGATGACCTTGTTTACCAGGCTTGGGATATATTGGTCATCAACCCCCTGCACTCAGGTGTATAATTGAATTTGTTTGAAAACCTAGGTTTCTGTGGCGACTAATAATGTATCCGTAATTAATACAGTATTGTATTGTATTGAAATAAAGTACCAACCCAGCATTTGGTTGGAGGGAATGTGGGGGAAAATACTGGGAATAACCACACTTAGGGTGGCTGTTATCAGTGCCGAGATTCAAGCCTTCTACCTTCAGACTTCCAGCTTCCCAGTGCAGTTGCGGTGCGCAATTTAAAATGCATGTCTATGCTGAGTGGTAAGAAGGGGGGGAAAATGGTGATTGCTGTTTTAAGGAGAAGAATATCAAGACTATCAGCCCCTTGTAAGACACAAAGGAAGAGTTCCAACCCCTCGAGGAATGAGGACAATAGGGAAGGACGGTGAAAATTAGGAACATAAAAGAGACTTAAGAAGAAAACTAGAGTTATCATGGAAGATTGGAAAGGAAATATGAATGCTAAGACCATGGCCAAAGTAGAAACAATGCCAGGCTTAGCTGAAATCCCAGAGTTATCAAATCACATGTCTCAAGAGTTAATCCGCTGGGGATATGCCAAGGAATACACCCAAAGATAAAGAATGCCAAGATCACTGGGCTAAAACTGTGATTGGTAAGAAGACCATTCAGAGAGTTTCTACAGCATCAACTGACCACCTCAAATTTAAAACCTCTCTGAGTAAGTAGAACTAAGAGTATAATAAATAATATCGTAAGGCCTCGGGTGCCTGGAGCAAGCTTTGTTATTTGACACCCAGAGGGTAGCTTGCATGTCGAATTTCGTCGTTCCTTTGAACGCTATGAAAGTCAAGGAGGTTAGATATCTAAACTCCTTGACACTACAGCGCTTTCAAGTAGAGAATGGAGGAACTTTGTGTTGGCGGAAAAACCCGAGATTAATTTTGCCATTGAACACGGCCTACTGAATTCAAATGGGTTCTTTAACATGCCAACAACGTATGACATGAGTGTCGTGATTTTTGTCGCCTTTCAAAAATCACTTACCATGGCCAGGAGCGAACCTGCAATCTTGGGGTTGGTAGTCCGACACCATAACCACTCACCCACCGTGAGAACTAAGAGTAAAATGCCAACACAGGCATCTGACCAATCTCCGTGAACTTTAGGATCAGCTAATGATAAGAATAGCTTCTCACTGATGTTAACAAATCAATATACTACTGTGCTAATGTGATATGATTACGGGGAGCAACAACATAACAGTAGGTACACTATGCATAAGCTTGTCAGGTGTGCTTATTACAACACAAAAATAGAATCACAGTGGACTTTCTTTTATTAGCACAATTTCCATTATCTATTGTACCTATCTCAGAACCTTCTTTTCATTTTATGCAGAAATGACTACTCAACTGGGTATTAAGGTCAAATTATTAGAAAGTAGAAATCAAAACAATATGAAAGCGGTTTTCTTCAACCTCCGATCATGCCGGTAAACGGACAATGGAGTGGTAGGAGAGGGTATGCTTGGAGGGCGACTGCATATCTTCCCCACTATACCATTGCCCCTTCCGTCATTACGCCATCGTAAGCTGAATTGCAGGCATGTAAAGATGGCTGCTACGATTGATTCTCCTGCCAAATGTGAGTTACGTAATGTAATTCAATTCCTTGAAACAGAAATACAATCAATTTTCCGCGGCATAGTGTGAAATTTGGCAGGAATAATAATTACTTTGGTATTTGGTTCAGAGATATCGTAGTATATACGAGATTATTTCAAGGCTTCATAACGTAACAGAATTGTCAGAAATAACGAATTAATTTTTGTTACGTTACTGCTTCCGTACCCAAAACAAATGGTATATGAATAACGTTTATAGTGCTGCAACGAAATAAGGGGTTATTATTTTCCCTGGTTTGTGCTATTAACGTTATAACAGGCAGAGAAAAAGATTCCGTTATTTTAAAATGCGCTCCCGTTATTAACGTTATAAGTCTAGTAACGGTATGACAGCGATTTTGACCCGCTGCGCGCCATCAATAACGTTATTCAGGAAGAGTGATCGATTCTGCTATTTCAAAATGCAAACCTACTAATAACGTTATAAGCCTAGTAACGGTATACGAGAGATTTTAACCTGTTATACGCTATCAATAACGTTATTCAGGGCAGAAAAATTAATTCCGTTATTTAGAACTGTGAACCCACCAATAACGTTATAAGCTTTGTAACGGTATACGAGCGATATTTACGAGCTTTGCGCTGTCAATAACGTTATTCATGGCAGAAAAATAATTCCGTTATTTAGAAATGCGAACCCACCAATAACGTTATAAGTCTAGTAACGGTATACGAGAGATTTTAACCTGTTATACGCTATCAATAACGTTATTCAGGGCAGAAAAATTAATTCCGTTATTTAGAAATGTGAACCCACCAATAACGTTATAAGTCTAGTAACGGTATACGAGCGAATTTTACCAGCCATACGCTATCAATAACGTTATTCAGGGCAGAAAAATTAATTCAGTTATTTTGAAATGCGAACCCACCAACAACGTTATAAGTCTAATAACGGTATACATGCGATTTTTACCAGCTATGCGCTATCAGTAACATTATTCTAAGCGGAGAAATTGATTCCGTTATTTCAGAAAAGAATCTCGTCAATAACGTTATGGAAGTGTCTATTTGCCCGCTTCCCGGACAAGCATGGAAGGTGACTGTGATCTGACGATGCTGGGCCATATGTAATTCCAGACCAATTATTTATTCAAACATAGGGTAATTACTTCTTGAAATATCAATAATAATCAACATAATGATTTCAATCTGAGCACGTGCCCCATCAGACAGGGCAAGGCACCTTGCTCGTTTCGATCGCGGTCATATTGTAGCCTACGTTAGAAGCATGTTTCCTAAAATCAATACGATGGATCCCATTGATTCGAAATATTTCTTGTTGCTTCATATAGGGGTTTGGAACATAGCCTATTGTTCATCAGTCCCATGTAGTTGAAGTCTGATAAACTTTGTTATTTTTGGAGTTGGCAATGGCCTTGACTTAGGAACTATCCACGCATTTTCCTGGAGTGGAAGTGGGAAACCCCAGAAAAACACTCTAAGATAGCTAAGATGGGAATCGAACTCACCTTCTCGCAGTGTTGCCATATAAGGCAGAGTGTAACCTACACACCAAACTTTCACTCCTTTGTGACCAATAAGAGTATTTCTTTCCTAAATGAAACCTCCCGTTCTTGCTTTTCGTTTACTTGGTATCCTATTTTCATTTAGTAGTGATAGAAGCCATTTTTCAGTGATGGTTAATTTCTAATGAAGAAAGTTATTCAGTCGGTCAACATGAAATTCACGTAGACCGAATGAAAAGCTTTCTTTATTATTTCCATTTATGAAAAAATAGGCTTATGACATCACATTTAGTCCGTGTGTGTGCGTATGTGTGTGTGTCCCCTAATAAAATATAAACGGCTGGAGCGATTTCAATGAAACTCGGTAAAGTTATAGTACTATTTTGTCCGACCCCGACCGTGATCTTCAAATTTTATTACAGCTCACCAATCCAACATGGCGACTGTGCGAAATATTTCACTGGCATTCCATATCTCCGAAACTATTACAGATATCACCCTGACATTTTGTTCGGTGATAAAATTAACTACTAGATGGGACTCTCAAAATTCCTGTTAAGTAACAAACGAACATGGGGGCCAAGCGAAGTTGAAACATTAAAATAGATCTTTTTTTTTTTTTTTTTTTTTTTGCGATTAAACCATTCGAGCGCCGTCAAATGGTATAGCAAATGTTATACACCTTGTCATGCACTGATATCTTATTCAGCTCAATTGTTTACATAACCGCAAGATGGTGCCTGTGTGAAATTTAAAAATTAAGTTTTAATTTATTGTGTCCTAATCATGCGATCGTAGCCAACGTTTGAACAATGAACCTACCGTACGCAATAATCGTCATCTAATAGTGCATAGCTCAATGGTCTACACATATTTAGAAATATTTAGACGATTCTCAATGTCAACTAATCAATGACAGCAATCAAACTGAATTGTTTTCATAACCACAAGATGGCGCCTGTGCGAAATTTTATAATCTCGTATTTAGCCTATTTCCATTTATGAAAAAATAGGCTTATGAGATCACCTTTTGTCCGTGTGTGTGCACCAGGGCCGTGCAATGGGCAAGGTGAAGCAGTGCTAGCAGGTGAAGCGCAGCCCTATTCTGCCTATTTCTGAGCAGTGCAGCACGACATCACACTAGCACTGCAGCGCTTAGTCGCACAAGCACTGTCCATTTGACGGGGTGCTGCAGTACGTTTAGAGCCTGGACACTAGGCGCACTGGAGCCAACATTTTGTCATATGCTTGTGGTCTGCCGTGCTCATAACGTCTTTTGTGCCTGGGGAGCACAAACATACCATAGTGGGAAAGTCACACCTTAATGAAACACACCGAAGACGTATAAAACATGATATTTGGACGTACATGAACCAGATCTGCAACAAGGATACAAGAAGTTGCATAAGTATTAGCCTATTTTCATTTATGAAAAAAATAGGCTTATGAGATCACCTCTTGTCCGTGTGTCTGTCTCTGTGTGCGCGTGTGTGTGTGATATGGTGTGTGCCGCCCCCCCCCCCCCCCCCATAACTTCTAAACCGCTGTAGCGATTGCAATGAAACTCGGTAAGTCCATAGCACTATTCCACACCACCGCGACCGTGCCCTTCAAATGTTGTTACATCCCACCAATCCAACATGGCGGCTGTGCAAAATATTTCACCAGCATTCGATATCTACGAAACTATTACCGATATCACCCTGGAATATTTCACGGTGATAAAGGGATCTACTAGAAGTTCACCAATGTGATTTTTGAAAACCTGATAACTACAGAACCAACATAGCGACCAAGCAAAGTTGCGACTTTTAAATACCGTAGACGTTTCTCACGATTTAACCAACCAAACGCAATGCAACTTGGTACAGTATATGTTTATACACATTGTAATGTACCGACATCTAACTTCATTCAATTGTTTACATAACCTCAAGAAGGCGGCTGTGCGAAATATTTCACCGGCATTCTATATCTCTGAAACTATTAGCGATATCACCCTGAAATTTTGTACGAAGATTAAGGGCACTACTGGAATTTCATCTATAAGACTTTAAAAAACCGGTTAACTAAAAAACGAATATGGCAGCCAAGCAAATTTGAAAATTTTAAATAGACCTTTCTCGCGATTTAATGATCCAAATGCAATGAAATCTATTACAGGAAATGTTTATACACATTGTAATGCACTGGTATCTATATTAGTTCAATTGTTTACATAACCTCAAGATGGCGAATGTGCGAATTTTAAAATTAAGTTTTTATTTCTTGTGTCGTAATCATGCGATCGAAGTGAGAGTTTGAGTAATGAACCCTTGCAATAATTTTCCTTTAATGGTACGTGACTCTATAGCCTATACATATAACAATCCAACATGGCGACCATCCGAAATATTTAGATGGATCTCAATATCTACGAATCTATTACAGCAATCAAACTAAATTTTTTAATCTTCATTGGGGCTATGAACATAAGTTCACCTATAGGACTTTCAATAACCTGGTGATCACAAATCCAACATGGCGGCGACGCGAAGTATAAATATTCACATGGTCGTTTCTCGCAATTTAACCATCCGAGTGCAGTGACACTTGGTACAGTAAATCCTTCTACAAATGTTAATCCACTGGCATCTAATTTTTTAATTTGTTTCCATAACCATAAGATGGCAGCTGTGCGAAATTTTAAAATCTCGTTTTTACTTCTTGTGTCCTAATCATGCGATTGAAGTTTGAATACTACACGTACACAATACAATGCACGTAACAGTACATAACTCTAAGACCTACAGATATAAAAATCCAACATGGCGACCATGCGCAATATTTAGCCGGTTCTCAATATCTGCGAATCTATTACAGCAATCAAACTGAACTTTTGTATGTTGATAGAGGCAATTAACATAAGTAGGATATATGAAAATAGGCTGTATAATTCTTCACGGAACTACTTGTTGGGTTAGTTATTGTTGTTTTAAGGGGAGGAACTACGAGGTCATCTGCCCCTACTTTTTGAGTGATGTAGCAGGTGCAGCGAGATATAATAATCCTAAAAATGAAATCAAGCATATTGGTAATCATGCATGTGACAGTAACAGGGCAGGTATGGAATCAGGAGTGTTAATTTTTTTTTAAATTTGTTGACATAATGTCACAAACCAGGCGACGTAGCTACACACGCTAACGTGCATGGTCAGACTACACCGAATTCGAAATACCACACACAACCATTTCATACCTTGCCTCATTAATTTCATTTGTCATTAAATCCTCTCATTAGATTGACGTCATGAAGGGCATCTATCCGTAATATCATTCCCACACGGAAACTGTCTCACCATATCCCCTTCCTCATAGCAACCTAAATAATTACGGGTAGAACAAAAAAACTACATTAGGACTATAAAGCTATAGTCTACAGTATTTCAATAACAAGATTCTGAATTCACCAACTGATTAGATTGGTGCTGTTCAGGGATATGTGAATCGAGAAACGTGCGTTAGTAAATTTATCAGGTTTTTAAACTGAACAATATTCCGTCGCAATCTGAGGTAATTTATGTCTTTTATTCGTATTTTCAACATCGCCTGAAACAATAACTCATGGAATTTACCTACACATAAGATATGCGGCAAAATAAGCAAGTTGACATGAAATCCTTCTAACTTTTGAAGTTTTTGGACAATTTTAATTATTTCAACAGTATGGAGACCAAGAGTGTTTTTCATTGTAAAACAATTTTGCTCTGAAAATTACAAAATCTGTTGTCTGTCTTTCTACCAGCTTGTCGGTATTTCTTTCGGTTGTTTGTTGGTTTTTGGAACTATTTGGTTCTTTGGTTATGGTATGCGAACCATCTCTCTAACTTACCAGGGGCAATGTAATGCCAAAAATACGAAAAAAGGTGTACTATTATAGTTCGTGCTGAAATTACATGGCATCGTGCAATAGATTGCGCTGACAATGAAAGAGATCACCTTGTGGTTAAGCGGCTAACGTTCTTGGCTGTCGCCCCGGTGGTCTGGGTTTGATTCTCTGGCCTGCCAAGAAATTTAATTTCGGTTTGAGGTACTGAAATGGTATCGATGATACCTAAGTCATCAAAGGGGTGTTCATTTTGAGGACTTGCACCAGGTCAGTGAGCACAAGTTTTCCTTTTTTTTCTACATTCTTATTCTGCAATTCGAACATTCATATGGGAACTCGGAGAGAAACTCACCTCGTAGAGTTGTTAGAATAGCTGCCGTAAAATATTCTCAAAGGCCAATGCTACAAGTAGCCGTCGTGAGTTAATCCAATTGCATATTTTTATGTAATCCACACATCGTATTTAAGAACATTTGATTTTCATAGCATTCTATGTTCTGGGCATAGGAAAACCTCGAAGCTAATTTCGCAATTTTCAGTGAATGAACATCCAAAGTATAGTAATCATCATGTAGGGACACCGTGCCACATATATACAGCGAGTGCAAGAATTGCTTGAAGGCAAGGTGACATGGTACGTAATTTGTGTTTGTACAACGAATGAGGTTTTCATTACGGTGATGATGATGAAGATGGTGGTAATGATGAAGACGTTGATTTACTAGTTAGGAACCAAAGGAATACTTGAGAATTAAGCCTGAAGCGGATGTATGGAAAAAACAAAATGAACTTGCTGGTTGAATGCGAAAGTGTCTAATCACCATATTTTATGGAAAACAACTTATCCAGAAGTACACCTGAAAGGGAGTAGTCAAGCACAAATAGGTGGAAGCAAAGGTTGCTCTTGTGTGAGACTGTATGCTGCAACCACTGTGGAGTGTCTGATAACCTAGCTCCGTTCAAACACCAAAATTAAGAAGGGAATCACCGACATAGATCTAAGATGCATCTGTAACATTTCAGAAATGTTACGCGATCCATGTTTTCGTGTCTTCCTTGTGTTAGAAGCAAAAGTACAATAGAATAATAATTGTTATTGGCCGTAAGAAGGATACAAGATTTATGCTGGACCCCACCATCAGATGTGAAGTAACCATCGGCATAACAAGACAGGTCGTTTAGAGCTAACGATAGGCTTCAAAGAGAATTGAAAGCTTGTGGTACGTTTCGAATAAGGGAAAGAAACAACATCAACATTTTTTAATAATTTCGTATTTTGCTATCAAATGAATCCATTCAATAATAGAGAATTGATCTACAATGTACTCGGGAACAGTATGAGACGTAGAGAGACGTAGTCTATTGGTATCCAATAACATTTTATTGCCAATAATAATAGTCTAATAATAATAATAATAATAATAATAATAATAATAATAATAATAATAATAATATGAAGAGAAGAGAAGAACGGCTTCGAGAAATCCAGCCGCGACAGGCTGGCCACGCGCCCCTGAACTGAGAGTTCCAGCGTAGACAGTGTGCGCCTGGGTCATAAGGCCCTAAAAGCACTTGCCTGGCTTGCAGGGTACCACGACATACTATACACAGCTCACTCGCACACGTAGCTAGCGGCAGGCGGGGAGAGTCAAGGACACAGAATACCTACTGACATGACATGACGTCACGCACCTACGCCGGGCCTTGGTGTGCATCCCCACCCCTCCCCCCTCTACCCCACACCCCACCTAATAAAATCTAAGCGGCTGGAGCGATTTCAATGAAATTCAGTAAGGTAATAGTAGGCCTACTATTTTGGCCGACCCCGATCGTGCCCTTCAAAGCTTATTATGTTTCACCAATTCATCATGGTGGCTGTGCGAAATATCTCACTGTCATTCTATATCTCCGAAACTGTCACCGATATCACCCTGAAATTTTGTACGGTGATAAAAGTCACTTAAGTGACTTTCATAAACCTGTTAACTACAAAACGAACATGGCGGCCAAGTGAATTTGAACATTTAAATAGACTTTTCTGGCGATTTAACCATCCGAACGCAGTGAATTTTGGTACAGCAATTGTTTATATACATTGTAATGAACTGATATCTAATTTTGTTAAATTGTTTACATACACTCAAGATGGCAGCTGTGCAAAATTTTAAAATTATTATTTTTATTTCTTGTGTCCCAATCATGCGATAGAAGTCAACGTTTGAATAATGAACCTACGCAATAATAGTCATCTAATAGTACATAACTCTATGGTCTACATATAGGGTCTTTCATATTAAGTAAGAACGACGAGCGGCGGTTTTGTTATTCGCTACTGCAGCGGGCTTGGCCGAGTTTCTGGCGCCCCACGGCCCCCTGCTGTAGTATTGAAAGCGCGCGCATAGTACACACTTGACCTTGCAATAAGCGTGCAGGTGTTGTCAGTCGCCAGTCTGAACCTCAGATGGTAACATGTTCAGACAGTTATCATTGTAACATCGTATTTTTGTATGTAAACTTATTTTAAGTACGAGTCGGCCCGGTGGGTAAGTTCAGCAATTTCCTGATGAAGTGGCACCTTCACTAGCACAGATTCACGTAATTGTAAATAAGTTTTCCACTAGGCCTACTGACTCAGTGCTCAATAAAGAACATAAAATATAAAATCAGAAACATTACAGTGGCAGAACTCACTCGCGTGAGCCAAAATGTGGTTACCGGATACAATGCCTGTATAACCCAGGAAGGACGACACTTCCAGCATCTTTTATAAGGTAATATTTCATACAGGATTGTACACACGCTTAAAGCAGGGGGCCACGGCGCACCACAAGCTCGACCAAGGCCACTGCAGCAGCAGGAATGGGGAGCGAAAGTCAAGTGAGAGAGTGATGACCTTACCCCTTACCTGACGGTATGGGATTCCTGAGCATCTAGTCCGATGTTGCGATTGACTGTGACTGTGATGGCTAGTTCTGAATTATTGTTCAGTTCTGGATATTTCTGAGTGATCCTTTGAAATTTTACCAGTTTGTACTTACGACTTCTAATTTTCCATGTTGTTTTTTCCTGTTTTTAGTTCATCGATCCCTTTAATTACTTTTTACTTAGTTTATTTTACCTGCAATAACATTATTTTTAGTGTTCGTTAGGTGTTCTATTTTCGGCAATTTATTTTTGGACAGTATCTCTGGTAGATCACATACATGTACGTTGTACATATAGGTACGACTGATGGAGAGCATTACGGTCACCAAGTGCAGTTAGTTTTACATTTTAGGTGAAAAATGGAGCCACCACTAAAACCGATTCAAGGCAGGACTGGCATGCAAAACGAAATGTATCATCAATTTAAATTAGCGTCGCGAAATTAAATTGTTCAAAGGAATAAAATTTCACTCCTGGCGCAAAATAAAATTAGTAACAGAATGTTAATTTCGCTGCAGAGGCGAAATAAATTCATTAGTCTTTTAATTTCGCTTACGGCGCGAAATAAACTGCATTACTGACTTTTAATTTCGCTCCCGGTGCGAAATAAAATTCGTAACAGACTTTAAATTTCGCTCCCAGCGTGAAATAAAATCCGTTACAGACTTTTAATTTCGCTCCCGGCTACAAACAGAATTCTTAACAGACTTTTAACTTTGCTCCTGGCGTGAAATAAAATTCATTAAAGACTTTTCATTTCGCTCTTGGCGTAAAATAAAAACCGTTAGTCTTTTAAATTCGCTTCCGGCGCGAAATAAAAAATATACAGACTTTCAATTTCACTCCGGGCACGAAATAAAATTCGTTACAGACTTTCAATTTCGCTCCCGGCTCGAAATAAAATTCATTACAGACTTTTAATTTTGCTCCTGGCCTGAAATAAAATTCGATACAAGACTTTTCATTTCGCTCCTGGCACGAAATGAAAACCGCTACAGTCTCTTAATTTTGTTCCCGGCGCGAAATAACATTTTTAACGACTGTTAATTTTGCTCCTGGTATGACAAAAATTGCTGGCCCCATGGTGTTGGGGATAGCGTGCCTGCTTCTCACCTGGAGGCCCCGGGTTCGATTCCCGGCTCCGTTAGTGATTTTAGAAACGGACGTGTGGGTTGGAACGGGGTGCACTCAGCCTCGAGAGTAGCTGTCTGAAAGTCACGAAAACCAAGATTAACGGCCGAGGGAACCCAATGCGCTGACCAATATCTGCAGATGCCTGGGCAGCGGTCGCATGGTAGGCCTAGGCCTTTCATGGGATGTAGTGGCACGGTTTATTTTAATGACACAAAATTCCCAAACAGCATTTAGTTTCGCCCCCGGTGTGAATTTAAAATGCATGGAACATATAATTTCATGTCTGAAATTAAATCTGGTCTGGCATGCGGAACAAAATGGTTGTGGACGCGTTAACATTTTAATTTCGCCATGAGCGTGATATTCGGGTGCGAAATGATATTGATTGTAAGCGCGAAAATTAAAATGGATGCAAAATGTAATTCTAAGCACAGTAACATAGTGAAAGGCGACGCAAAACTAATTGCAGTGCGAAACGAAATACTGTACGTGGCACAGGGGTTTGCTTTCGTGCCATGGTCAGTTTAAATGCGCTGAGGGTAAGAAGGAAGTAGTAAGGAATGCCAAGCCCCCCCCGAAATTTCCGGAAGTGTAAGAATAAAGAATGTAGAAATGAGAGGAATGACCCCTCAACCCTGTTGTTCGAGTAACCCGCCTCCGAAACAGAACTCCATATACACCGCGGTACTACCACAGACGATTTTCTGTTATTTGTAACTCTTCAGTCAGTCAACATTAATTTACCCGATAACTGGGTGGGGTACAGCGTATATAAGATGTAAGTAACACTCCTGAAAAAAAAATACATGTATTAGATTTCAGATCACTAAAATTGCTGCATTATAAACGTGACCATAAACTAATACATATAATGTTATTTACATATTACTGTATATACATTGTACCCCTCCCAGTTATTGGGCAAATTAGTGTTGACTGACTGAAGAGTTACAACTGACAATTTGTATTGCAATTGGAGTTCGTCACTTATCTTGAATGTCTGTCCACACAGCACATTCGTCTTCTTGTTCGCTATAGAACAAGTAAAGGTACTTGTTGCCCCATTGCGTTATGAACGTCAGGGAGGGCCAGCCACGAGTCCGAGGTGCAGTCAACGACGATGGTGATGTTGATGCCATAGCACTGACTTTCTCCTCTACTGGAGTGATGACCATTGAATGACTCACGTTGCTGTTGGAGCCCTGCAGATTGTGCAGGCGGTGAACGGTAATAAGACTGCTACTGCTGCCAACGTCAGGACTTTGAACATCGCTCCAAACATAATTTCACTCTCGAAACGAATACATTTTAATTTCAACAACGAAATAAAATGTTCCATTCATTTTAAATTCACATCGGAGGGCGAAACTAAATACCGTTTGGGAATTTTATTTCACGCCGGGTGCGAAATTAAAAGTCTGTAACGAATTTTATTTCGCGCAGGGAGCAAAATTAAAAGTCTGTAACCGAGTTTTATTTCGCGCAGGGAGCAAAATTAAAAGTCTGTAACGAATTTTATTTCGCACCGGAAGCGAAATTAAAAGTCTGTATTGAACCCTTCAGAATAGCAGTGTTTTATGCAAGAATCTTAGATCAAGGGGTCGCGTTCAGTTCATAGTGTGGTGTTTACGTCCGCCAAACTACGTGCTTTTCTGAGGCAAGGGTTATAGGATAAAAACTATAATTAAGAAAGTAAGGAGACAAAACGTAAGATAATAACACGATTTGATAACTAATTTGTGCATAAAAGAATAAAACAAACAATAATAAAACAAAATCCTCCCTGAATTTTTCCCTGACAGGAATATTTATCACTTTGAGGAGTCAGATGGATCTCCCCTTTTCTAATAAAATGTGGATCCAAGTTCCACTATCTTGCATATGAATTTATGTTCGCGTGGTGACTATCTACGAGAAATGAGTACTTGGATGATCATTCGTTCACAACGGGTTAACAGCCACGGTGCTCACGAACAATCATCTCGTAAATCAACGTTTATGGATATGGGCATAACATTAATAAAAATCCTTAAATCTAACTCTGACACACGTATTACAACTCTACTATTTACAGGCATCTCTCTGAGACCCTTATTAGTGTGGTGACACACTTAACCAAATGAGCTGCCACCATGGCCAGATACTCAACAACAAGGAAACACAGCGCCGCACGTGACTCACGGGTCACTGACATGGAAAATAAACATAGAATAAACCAACAACAACAAACAACCTGAGTGGTTAAGATTACTTTATATTACCAAAATTGCATGTTAAGGAAACGCTTCGAAGGTTATCGTGTTTCGTAGGCAACTCCCATTTATTTAAACAATTTTACCATTGATCAGTTTCTCACATTTATATTTATTTTCAAGTAATTGGGAGCCAGACGTGCACTCCACTAATGAGCTTGCTTGCGAAACTCAGCCAGCCCTTGTGACAAAAACTCACCCTTTCCTCAATACCTGTCATGTCCCCCTTCCAGTGTATATAAATAGCCGACCAGCTGGACTGTTATCTCAAGGAATCAACAGCAACTAACATCTCCTCCAACTCAACATATGGTCAGACAATAATCACATATCCATAATTGTCCTCGCAAGGATACAATATGAATCTGGTACCAAGCTGACAGAAATCAGTCTCTGCTGAAATTCCCGCTTGTAATACCACAAAAAATATACTCACAATACACACATCTGGGACTGACATAACGCCTTTCACACGGGTCTGCTGAATTAGAGCTCGCAAACATTTAACACAATATTTAAAACTTACGATAGAGCTGAATACTCTTCGTCACAAACTACATTGCTCCAAAGGCAATAATCACACTGAATCTGATCAATAATAAATCTCAACAAAATTTTAATTACCCTCCAATCTACTATATAATTATATTAATTCAGTCCTACTTCTGAAACACGACATATCTCCGAGAGACGTTTTTAACCGCACTTCGCAACATATGCAAACACGGCCGTTCACATAGCTACGTTAGTTAACACAACACAAAGAAAAGAACCTTCCATCAACTACAATTTTGCGAGCTGCTTCCAAACAAAAGTGTGTCAGATCAAAACAAAATATACTACATAATCACACGAGCAAAGTATTTACAAAAATATGTCCCATAAACCATAAGTTAATTTAACAAATAATAAAATATTATTTTGTACTCATCTCTTTTTGTAGTCACCCGTCAAAGAACATCAGACGCCATTCCCCAACTGGATGGTTCTTTATCTCATATCAGCCATCTGCACGGAGTGTTGAGAATTCCAAACTTCCTCTGCATTCATCGATGTCATCCTTGCGCTGATACAAAAATTAGGTTATTATACACTTTATGTCTGACTACTAAATTCGCTTGTTCAGGTACTAAATTCCCTGTCACTGTTCGTTGGCGAATTATCGACGATACTGCCCCTATAACTATAGTACTATGACTATCTATCACTGAATTTAACACTTTACAATGAATATCTTGTATCTACGTCCTTAGACGAACAGAATCAAAGTCCTGTGTCCTCGACACACGGAATAAAAGCCTACGTCCTCAGACGAACAGAATAATAATAAAGTCTTGGCTCTTCGACACACTTATAATTGAACTGGCCCTTGGGTCTAGATGGAGGGGGATTTTATGTAAAAATTTCTCGAAATAATTGTGATACAGGAATGAAATAAATATCACTGAACTCGTAATATTGCACAGGTCAAGAATATGCCCATTAATCCTAGAATCGATCGTAGAGATTTTGTCTAGGCGATTTCCCGCGTGAATGCTAGCCGCCGCGTACCCCAGCCGGATTTGGCGCGCAAGTAGGCATTCTCTTCTCATTGGTTCTCCATTTCTTGTAATTTGGCGGTTTCTAGTAGATCTTGGCGTCTTGGGAGTGTCTATTTTCTTCATCGGCCATTCACGTTACTGCATCATATTTCTTCTAGGCGCGAATATCACAATGAACATACCAGAACCATGTCTCACCGCGCGTCGCTTCTAAAATTGAGGTAGCCACACCTGTCCTTCTGATACATCGCTATGCTATTTCTTTTCATAGCTCAAGTATTTAGCCTTTTGTTAAACTGATGCAGGTATGTCCCTACTGTCTCCAACAAATGCTTGAAATTTCCTCATCACTGTCTGGCTACTTTCATGATGCTGGTTGAAATATTTATTAATTGAAGAAATAAAAAGTAGAATCATTTAACCAACATAGGGTAAAGGGTTCAGTATTGAATTTTATTTTGCGCCGCGAGTAAAATTAAAAGTCTGTAATGAATTGTATTTCGTGCCGGGAGTGAAATTAAAAGACTGCAACGAATTTTATTTCGCACCGGAAGCGAAATTAAAAGTCTGTATCGAATTTCATTTTGCGCCGCGAGTGAAATTAAAAGTCTGTAATGAATTGTATTTCGCGCCGGGAGCGAAATTAAAAGATTATCTCGATTTTTTTCTCGCGCCGTGAGTGAAATTTTATTCAATTGTACAATGTAATTTCGCGTTGCTATTAAGTTTCGCGTTGATTTCGCTATGTCATTTCGCTTCGAATTAAGTTTCGCTTCGATTTAATTTCCCGTCGACAATCATTGTCATTTCGCTCCCGAGTATCGCGCTCACGGCGAAATTCAAATATATTCGCCCCCACAGCCATACATTTCGTTTCGCATGCCAGCCCTGATTCAAGGGCATACCACTAAATCCCAGGGGGAATTGCGACTACCATTGACCAAAATATTATGTGTACTCGAGTTTGAAGGTCGTTTGTGAAGTAACCAATAGACCTACATAAAATCAAATAACATCATCATTTTCGTCGCATTGTTTTAGGTTAGTTCATGTTGGTTTGGTTTTTTTAATATATTTTAATATTTCTTATCGCAGTTGGAACACAAAAAGTGCCCGTTTTTAAGCGTGTTTCAACCATGCGTCACATTTAAGAATTATTATCTCACAAACCCGTCAACAGATCGAATCCAAATTTTAACACAATATAAATTGGAATGTTGTATAACTGGTTCATTCATTTTAAAATGTTGTATGGCCAAGAAACAAAGTTGTTATCATTTTGGTAAGGTAACTTTTTCTCGGCTCGGGTTGGTTTGAAAATGTAGTTCTTGGTCGCGTTGTAATCCTTATACATCAAAAAGGTATGCTGTATGATTGTGAAATACGTAAATTAATTCACTTATTTTATATCGGTTTGTATTTGTATGGGGAATTGAGACATGGTTCACCAGTTGGCCGCTCCTCTAAAAGCTGTACAGCGTTGCCAAGATGGGCTCCATCACGCGTCAAGGCACGCTTCGCTCTGAAGTAATGGGCTCCATATCAGCAACGCTGTACAGAATATCCCGGAGCGTCTAGCTGGTGAACCATGTCTTAATTCCCCGTATAAATACAAACCGATATAAAATAAGTGAATTAATTTACGTATTTCACAGTCATACAACATAACTTTTTGATGTATAAGGATTACAACGCAACCAAGAACTACATTTTACAACGACCCCGAGCCCAGAAATAGTTACCTTACAAAAATGATAACAAAATTCGTTCTTGAACACACAAAATGTTGAAATTAATGAACCTGTTATACAACATTCCAATGTATATTGTGTTAAAACTTGGATTCGATCTGATGACGGGTTTGTGAGATAATAATTATTAAATGTGAGGCATGGTTGAAACACGCTTAAAAACGGTCACCTTTTGTGTTTCAACTGCGATAAATATTAAAATATAAATAAAAAATTCCAAACCTACATGAACTAACGTAAAATAGAACGACGAAAATGATTATGTTAGTGGATTTTATATAGGTCTATTGGTTACTTGCCGGCCCCGTGGTGTTGGGGTAGCGAGCTTGCCTCTCGCCAGAAGGCCCCGGGTTCGATCCCCGGCTCCGTCAGGGATTTTAAAACTGACGTGAGGGTTGGAACGGGGTGCACTCAGCCTCGTGAGGACAATTGAGTAGCTGTCTGACAGTGAGACAGCGCCCCGATCATGAAAACCAAGATTAACGGCCGAGGGGACCCGACGCGCTGATCACGCGTCACCCCAATATCTGCAGGCCGAATGGCTGGGCAGCGGTCGCTTGGTCGGCCTTAGCCCGTCATGGGCTGGATAGTGCCAGGGGGGTTGACTATTGGTTACTTCACAAACAACCTTCAAACTCGAGTGCACATAATATTTTGGTCGTCAGTAAGTACTGTACCAAGAAAAGGAAGCCAGGCTCTAAGAAAAACCTCTACACATAGGCCTACGTAAGATTTCCCCTAGTTTATATTTGAAATTACGCTTGCATTAGAGAATGTGTAAAGTACTGAGCAGTTTTGATTTCACTTTAAATTTATTTGTACAAGTTGGATGACTAAACGTCACCCCACAATCTGCAAGCTACATGGCTGAACAGCGGTTGCTTGGTAGAACTAGGCCCTTCAACGGCTGTCGCGCCACGGGTTTAGTCTTTTTTTGAACTTCTAATATATAATTGTAAGAGTACAAGACCACGAACTATTCAGTGACAACTTTTTTCAGAGAAGAGAGTTCGTATTCAAGCGGAAACAGTGCGTTGTGTGGAAAAGTAAGACGTAGCCATTGTGAAAATGGAAAATTGGTCTCCATAGATACTGACGACATTCAAGCGCATGTTCTCTAGGTGCAAGCGTCCTGCATAAATATCCACTTCCTTTGTACGCTCACAGAAAACGAAGAAAAGTCCCAGCAGAGCTTGTGTATTGGCGTATTGAACGAAATAAAAGGTAAGGAACTGAAACAATGTTTCTTACAGCAGATGTTTATTGCCATTCAGAAATTCCTTCTTATTTTATGATTTTTTTCCTAGGAAACTGTCATCAGTCCAACATCTCTCATTGACTAGTTCACCAGTCAATCAATCTACCATTGTGGTTGCACCTGAAGTTCAGTTGTGTCTTGTGTTTCGCAGGGTTTTCCACACTCCCTCCAGGTAAATGCCGAGATAGTACCTTACTTGAAGACTCAGGGCACCTGCCCCATCCCTGGCTCTAATACAGTAACACACACAGTCAACTACATGGGACTGATGACCAAGATGTCCCAAGCCCCTACAATGTATTATTATCAACAAGAACAAGAACAAGAATGTTTGAGGAAGTAAGAAAGTATCTGTATAAACACATTGTGTCAACGTTACATAAGCGTGACATTACTATAATTTTATTGCTCAGATATTGTTCCACGCCTGGGCACTTGTACATGTAACTCGCCAACTACAATATTCGTCAACTCGGCGTGTTCATCGTTTTCCTTGCGCTAGAGATCTTGTATAGCCGCGCCGCTACTCCTACCACCCTTTTCAAAACAATTCCCAAACTAATGCCGACGATTCCATTCACCCGATTTTATTTATGAAAAATGCATTGGAATCAGGAAATAAATCTCCGTTTTCGTATTAGCAGTTTTTTTTCTCATATTTTAAGCAGAAATATAAAAAACTGCTAGTAACGTCTTTGTTTTCCACATTTTGGAAAATGCATTGAATTGATATCAATTCTATTGCACTCTAGTATACATAGTGGTTTTGACATCGCAAATACAAGCTTCCATTCAAGAGAAATTGCCTCACTTTGGTGCTGCTACGTGGTGTCAGAATTATAAACTAAAAATCGGGACATTTAGTCTTAGTAGTATCTGGCTGCTGCACAGACTGCTGTGTTGCCTGCTGGTGTGTCCCTTCCCCGTGCTGTCCGATCGTGACGTCACAGTTCCCTCTTCATTGCTATGTAAAGTAGTCAGGGATATTTCAGCTACGTTATCTGATGGTTGAGTTACTTCCGCAATGCTATATGTGTTTGTAGAATGGGGCCTGTTATGAAAGGCCTCTGATATGGCTGGATATTCAGGGGAAGGTACTGCAGTTTCCATGTCGGTAGTGTCGCTTAGCTTACTACTCCCATCTGACTCGCCCAGCACCGTGCTGTAGGTTTGTTGACTGACATGAAGTACGGGCGATTCCTTCTGTTCGGACAGTCTATTTGTAAGTGGGAGGTTTCTTTACAATAAAAGCAATACTTAGCTTGTCCTTCTTATGTTAACAGAACTTTACAATCATTGACCGTCAAATATGATGGAATGGGGTATTTAAGTTCAATTGTTACAATACGTATGCCATTACTTACAGCAGAAAATTCGTATACTTCATTCCAGCACTCGTTCCGTATGTCCTTGAGAACTCCATGCGTAGAAAGCACGCGGGAGAGCCTTTCATTGTTGACTTCGGGAGGAGATTAAACAGACACGCACACGTTTTGTTAAAGAGTCTGAAGCAGTGATAGTTATCTTTGTGGTGTTACCGCTAGCTAGCCGGAAGGATTTCACACCTTCATGTCGAGATAATATGTTTTCATAAAGTAAGGTGTACACTAATTTAATGTACACTGAATTTTCCCCGTTGTCTAGTTGATTCGCTAGTACTTGATCTTTATTAAAGAGTCTGAAGCAGTGATAGTTATCTTTGTGGTGTTACCGCTAGCTAGCCGGAAGGATTTCACACCTTCATGTCGAGATAATATGTTTTCATAAAGTAAGGTGTACACTAATTTAATGTACACTGAATTTTCCCCGTTGTCTCGTTGATTCGCTAGTACTTGATCTTTATTAAGCTTCAGGTCGTTTGCTATCCACCTAGGCCTATGTATTTCAAGTGGTGTCGGTCTGTTGTTCCTTTCTTCAAAAGCGCATTTAAGAGTGTTTTTCCGGACATTCGCCACTTTCGCAAGTTCAACAAGCAGTTCCGTGACAAACTAAGGAGCCTATTTTTCTTAAACTTAACGATTCATGCCAATGTTTAATCTATATGGAATTATCTAAGTTAATGACGAAATTATGTTGGTAATATCAAAATTTCTAATTAATTCGAAATATACCTGCACTACAGTTGGAAGCCCTGGTGACTTAATATAATCTTAGTTCCATCTCTTAAGGTACAGAATACAAAATTTGATTGAAGTTCAATGGATAACGTGGACGTTACATGCAGTTAGATATTGGATATATCAGTGCGCGTAAAATCATGTTGGCAGCAATGTCATGCATGTCTTACTAGCGCTTAAAGACAGCCCAGCGGGGCTAACGAAGTGACCCGAATACTCGCGACTGCAACCGATCAACCATCCCCCTCGAGACAGACCAGCGGGACAGTCAGCTGTTCCTCGATGAGACAGACCAGCGCAGCGGGGCAATAAGACCGTACCCGAAACTTCACAACCTAGACCGATCATTAGGGCTAGGAATTTTATGTAAATACATATTCTTTCCCTTTCCCCGCTGGGCTGTCTTTAAGCGCTAGTCCTAGACCGATCATTAGGGCTAGGAATTTTATGTAAATTCATATTCTTTCCCTTTGCTTCTACATAACTAAAATGCTAAATGTCCATGAATTAGAACCATAGCTATCATATAATTGCACTTTATTGTTACATATCTGATCACAATGACATTTGTTTTACATATTTTTAATGTAACATTACATATTCAGTGTTTTTATTTTATATATTTGATCAAAATGACATTTTTAAAACTTAATTTCACTTTATGTATTTAAAATTACATATTCTGTCTCTTACTGCAAAAAAAGTATTTATTCGCAAGTGAAATATACGGTGATTCTAAACAGTCTGTATGACAATATTTGTTCACTAGAAACTCGGGTACATGAAACGAATTTCCAAGCAATTCATAAGCTTTTGAGAAAGGTCAAGGGAAGAATATCAAGAAATATATATATCAGTGGAGATAAGTGGATGGGAATTCACGTAGCACCCTGTCGGAGACTTATCGGCTGGACTTCAGTTTATTTCAGTTGTCCAGTGAGTGCCTGAGACTCTACTTTTCATCCTGTTAAACCTCCCACCCCGGAAACAAAAAGTGCTCCAAACAATACTTATTGTTGACTTCCTAAACATTTTCCCAGCCATAATGAAATGTATTTATCTTTGCTATAATATGGGCATGCTTAATTAATTAATTAATTAATTATTGTACACCACTTTTGTTGTATTGTTATTGTTTTAAGGGGAGGAACAGCAATGTTATCTGCCCCGTACCACACTTTATTTTGCATAAAAATATAATGAATAAAATTAGGAATCTTCAAGCAATATCATGTGTAATATATATTATTTATATAAAAATCAAATTAATATTACATATTTCACCTACTATAATTACATAAATAAGTACATATTTTGCATGTTGATATTATTATGTCTCAGGCACTATCTAGACAACTGAAATAAACTAAATTCCAACCGGTGAGTCTCCAGCCGGGTGCTACGTGAAATCCCATCCCCTTATCTCCACTAATATATTTCTTGATATTCTTCCCTGACCCTTTCTCAACAGCTTATGAATTGCTTGGAAAATCCGTTTCACGTAGGTACCGTACCGTACCTGAGTTTCTAGTGAACAAATATTGTCATACAAACTGTTTAGAATTACCCAATAATTCATTTCATTTCTCATTAACTCCTCTCATTAGGTTGGCGTCAGGAAGGGCATCCGGCCGTAAAAACCATCCGCCAGAACTACATCCATGGCATCTCTTCCCCGACCCCGTTGGAAAAACGGAAATAATAAGGGGTAGACATACATACACTGTTTAGAATTACCGTATATTTCACTTGCGATTTTTTTTTTACAGTAAGAGACAGATGTGTAATTTTAAATAAAAGCAAAATTATGTTTAAACAAAATGTCATTTCGATCAAATACCGGTATGTAAAATCACAGAATATGTAATTTTACATTATAAATTAAAAATATGTAAAACAAATGTCATTGTGATCAGATATGTAACAATGAAATGTAGTTAGCCTATATGACAGCTAAGGTAGTGGAGATAAGGGGATGGGACATTTAGCAATTTTAGTTATGTGGAAGCAAAGGGAAAGAATATGTATTTACTTAAAATTCCTAGCCCTAATGATCGGTGTAGGTTGTGAAGTTTCGGGTACGGTCTTATTGCCCCACTGCGCTGGTCTGTCTCAACAAGGAACAGCTGACTGCCCCGCTTGTCTGTCTCGAGGGGGATGGATGATCGGTTGCGATCGTGAGTATTCGGGTCACTTCGTTAGCCCCGCTGGGCTGTCTTTAAGCGCTAGTCATGTCTTGGTCAGAAATAATCTGACATATTATGATCTATTGTTGTGCCAATTTTGGACGAAATACATTTGTATGTATAGAAGTTACATGCATTTTAGAATTGAACCTGTCATCAGGCTTAGAATCATGTTAGCGGCATTGGCATAATATTAGTTACTCCAAATTAATCTAGAATGTCAGGTACTATACGCGTGCAAAGTTTAGAGTTGTTGGCTTGCATGCATTCTGATAAATATTAATATAAGGGTAAAAAAGTAGAGACAGCAATTATCAACAGTTGTCAGCAGCTGGTTGCTCTTAAGAATACGCATGGTGATATCTGGTTATGTACACATAGTAGACTACATACGAAATTTGGTTGAAATCCAATTGATAGTGTAGAAGTTCTATTAATTTAAAAATTTGACCTATCAGCATGCTTAGAATCATTTTGCCAACACTGTCAAGTATGGCCTCCTGGAAATTAAACTGAAATATTATTATCTATATAATTATGTGCCAATTTTGGAATAGCTCCCATGCATACCTTCCAAGATATCCAACATGGAGCTCAAATTTCAATTGCGGTTTTTCAGCAGTTGGTAGCACTGACTTCATTTTCATGGCCTTGAGACATTCAGATATAGATCTTTACTCATACCAAATTTGGTTTTGATTGCTTCAGCCGTTTAGGAGTTGATAAGGGGGGGGGGGGGGACATGCACAGACAGACAGACAGACAGACAGACAGACATTTGCCCAGATCGATCTCATAAGTCTACTTTTTCCTCATTTTTGCAAAATGTGAAAAGTAGGCTAAAAATACAATACCCTATCACGGTAAGCACTTCCGAGTATTATTAACCCCGCGGCTAAACTCAGAACCTAACACGACGTAGGTCGCAAAGTGACACTTCCACTCTTTCCACACTATGGAGTTCTCCAACGCAAAATGTATCAAAATGGTGCCATTCTCAATCGATGATGCCGTTTGTAGTATATAAACGATATGCGAATAACGTTATTAGTCCGAATAACGGTATTGAGGGAATATTTTTCGATAGATATATTCAAATAACGTTATTTCTAGTGAGCACTACCATTTCGTTCCTGCGATAACCGATATCCGAATAACGTTATTAGTCCGAATAACGGTATTGGGGGAATAATGTTCGAGAGATGTATTCAAATAACGTTATTTATAGTGAGCACTACCATTTCGTTCCCGCGATAACCGATATCCGAATAACGTTATTAGTCCGAATAACGGTATTGGGGGATTTTTTTTGGAGAGATCTATTCAAATAACGTTATTTCTAGTTAGCACTACCATTTCGTTCCTGAGATAACCAATATCCGAATAACGTTATTAATCCTAATAACGGTATTGGGGGAATATTTTTCGAGATATGTATTCCGATAACGTTATTTCAGGCGGGCACTACCATTTCGTTCCTTGGTTAACTGATATTCGAATAACGTTATCAGTCCAAATAACGATATTAGGAGATTTTTTTTCGAGATATGTATTCCGATAACGTTATTTCAGGTGGGCACTAGTATTTCGTTTCTACGATAACCGATATCCGAAGAGCGTTATTAGTCCGAATAACGGTATTAGGGGATATTTTTCGAGAGACTTATTCAAATAACGTTATTTCTGTCGGACAATACTATTTCGTTTCTACGATAACCAATATCAGAATAACGTTATATGGCCCAATAACGTTACCATGCGATACAAATGACTTCCGGATATGAAACGTAACGACCACAATGTGACCAAGACCCATTTTGTTACATAATCTACCCAAACAACCATTTTCGTTATGTTAAGTTATGAAGCCTTGGATTATTTGAATCCATAGAGGATTCTTGTAGGTCTGTATTGACAAGATGATTGAAATGACAAAATGTTGAAGAAACTCTGTTAATCAATACACAAATATATTTAGAATCAAGATATAGGATACATGTAAGCTTGATTTAGGATTAACTTAATTGTACGTTTAACATAAGAGGGCTGAAGAAGGGCTCATAGAGCCCAAAACATGTACCCTGTATCTTGATTCTGAATGTGTATTGATTGATGGAGTTTCTTCGACATTTTGTCATTTCAATCATTATTATATATCATATTTCCCCGTTGTCAGAATTTGGTACAAACAATTCAAAAAGAACTCGTGGATAACGGTTTTAGTGAATGATCGCAATCTACTAAATCTATGCTCGCAATCTACCGGTAGATCACGATTGATGTGTTACTGACCCCTGGTTTACAATATACATTAATTTCTTTGTCCACAATATAAATTCAGTAAACGCACCTACGAATAACTTTCAATAATGCTTTCTAAACAAAAGAACGCTTTAAAGGCTCCACATATCCATATAAATCTTACACTGGATCAGCATCTATCAGACCCCAAGCACCAAGGATCATCTCTGTGTCACTTATCAACATCTTCTTGCAGTCTTCAATCACGAGTTTGACATGCTCAGCAGTAGCAGCAGTATCCTCTTCATCAGCAGTCTTCTCTTGACTGAAAACATCCTCTGACACAGGGTTACCTGTAAGCACATACCCACCCCTGCAGGTTATTTTCTACTTCATTCATGATGAAACTCGGGTAAGCTGTTGGATGTTAAAGTAAACAAAGAAAAAGCACAAATACCAGACATACATAGATCATTATCAGCAGCTTCTTTGCTGGATCAGTGTTGGAGTAAACTCCTCCTGATCCTAAAATAACATATTCAATTCCCAGCCAAAAAGGTTGAAGTGCGACAAAAAGCAATGGCACTTCAAGTCTTACAATTTCAGCTCATTAGATCTCTCTTGCATCACATTTGGTGATCACATGACTATATTAATTCAATTTTCAGCGACAGAACATATTACTGGAATCGACCATTCCATTCAAATCAAGTAAATTATAGTAGGAGGGAAGGTGTTATTAACCTTTTAACTACTACGTCTCTCCAGATGAATAAACTCCCATGAGCTGAGTTATGTTCACACATTTTAGCCCCATTCTACATCAAGGCCCTAAATCAATTTATCATATTCTCCCTTCTCCTATTGATTCGATATATTACATTGGGTTACATTTTACATACATGTACTTAAGTAAGTTTCCTTCAGGGGTGCACCTGGAAAATAGTTTTGAGGGGAATAGTGGATATGTAGCCCCGTGTACTTTGGGTGTGTGTAGAATCTGTCTGATAACCGGTGTTAATTGTGATGGCTGTATTAGTATGAGTTATCTGTTTTTAATTCAAGCAAGGACTGCAGACATTCAATTTTCAAGTAGTTTCAACTTTTGCTACCAAAGGCCACCGTCAACGACCAACTAGTTCTGAACTTGGTTACTAGATGCCACCGCAGTCGGCTCCTGGCGACGAACGTTGGGAACAAAGATCGTTAGTCAAATTTAACCTATAATTTAGCTTCACACAAGTGTAATTAGTGGAAGGTTCTTTAAATATCCCTTGAAGGGCCTAGGCCTACCAAGAGACTGCTGCCCAGCCATTTGACCTGCAGATATTGGAGTGATGCGTGATCAGTGCATCGGGTCCTCTCGGCCATTTATCTTGGTTTTCGTGATCGGGGCGCTGCCTCACTGTCAGATAGCTACTCAATTGTCCTCAAGAGGATGAGTGCACCCCGTTCCAGCCCTCACGTCAGTTTCTAAAATCCCTGACAGAGCCGGGAATCGAACCCGGGGCCTCCGGGTGAGAGGCAGGCGCGCTACTCCAACACCACGGGGCCGGCTGAAAGGTTCTTTATCATGCCATAAATCTATGATAAGGGACCGCCGGCTTTACTTCCCCTCCGAAGGAAGGCATATAGAGGGATTTTTAACGCTCTTAAAAATTCCGACAACTTCAGCCGGGTTTGAATCCGCGACCTTGGGCATAAAAGCTCAGCATGCAACCAACTATGCCACTGAAGCCGCCTGCCTTAATTAGTGACTGGCCAAACAGCCTTTCACTAGGGGAAACAAAAATGCTTCTATTCTTCTCTTTCCTGTTGCGCCAACAGCCCAAGATGCACTTCGATAGAGCACCATGCTCCAGACAAAGGCTTTCAAAAATGACTTCCTAATACCTAAATCCATATTTGATTGTATCAGACTTTTAGGGGCGGATATATCAAAGGCTGGACTAATGTTGAATGTCAAGAAAACGAAAATTATGACAACTACAACTGTCAATTCATGGCAAGTAGGAGAAATAATGAAGATAGTCTCTGTTTTTAACTATCTTGGCTCACAGATTTCTGCCGATGGTGACTGCAGTCATGAGATCAAAAGACTATTGCTACTTGGTAGACAGGCATTTTCAAATCTGGACAATATCTTAAGGAGTAGAGACCTAACCTTAACAACAAAGATCCGTATAGTAAGGGCTATGGTTTTTCCAGTTGTGATGTACGGATGTGAGACCTGGACCATAAGAAAAGCTGAACGCCGTAGAATAGATTCCTTTGAATTATGGTGTTGGAGAAAAGTTCTTCGAGTTCCATGGACTGCGAAGAGAACCAGTAAGTCAGTTTTACAGCAAATTGTGTTCCTTGGAGGGCTTAATCCTGAAACAAAAACTGGGTTACTTTGGACACATCATGAGAAGACATAATTCATTAGAGAAGACCTTAATGCTGGAGAAGGTAGAAGGCACAAGAAGAAGAGGGAGGTAAAGAATGAGATGGATGGATGGCATCACAGAAGCACTAAATTTCAGCTTGGAAAATCTTCGAGAGGCAGTGCAGGACAGAAGAAATTGGCGTAGTCTAGTACATGGGGTCACGGAGAGTCGGAATCGACTAAACGAATAGAGAGAGAGATATCCCCTATGCTCCCTGGATATGGTAGATGTTTAGAATAGTCACTACTCAAACTACTGCTTGGTTTGTTGTCGGCCGTTACAGCGCACAGAAGTCGAACTTTGCCATCTCTTTGAACAAATGAATAGCATAATCCGCATCACCATAGAGATTAAAAAAAGCAATGTAAATGGTTCTATGGACTATCTAAAAAGAGCAGATAAATCTACTTTCAAATAACATCGCCTCAAACAGCTGGAGTGAGCAGGTAAATCTACTTTCAAATAACATCGCCTCAAACAGCTGGAGTGAAACTAAAAACGCACATGCATAGCGACAAACCATTTCGTCAATAGCACTCTGAAGGTTAAGAAACTATATTTTCATACAAAAGTAACAATTCATTAGTTTGAAAATTGTAACTGCTGTTGTTTGAGTCTTCAGTCTTTTGACTGGTTTGATGCAGTGCTCCATGCCTCCCTGTCCTGAGCTAATCGTTTCATCTCTACATTGCTACCACACCTTACATCCGAGACAATCTGTTTAACATATTTCAAACTTGGTCTACCCCTACAGTTCTTGTCCTCGACCCTTTCGTAACTAAGTTTGCTGTTCCTAGGTGTCTGAGTATGTGTCCGACCAACCTATCTCTTCTCTTCTCTTCTCTTCATTAGCAGTCACCAGAAACATCTCTCCACTCCCACTAGTCTTAATAACTCTTCATTTATTACTACAGTATATCTACCCATTTGTTCATCATTCTCCTGTAACACCGCATTTAAAATGCTTCTATTCTTCTCTTTCCTGTTGCGCCAACAGCCCAAGATGCACTTCCATAGAGCACCATGCTCCAGACAAAGGCTTTCAAAAATGACTTCCTAATACCTAAATCTATATTTAATTGTAGCTGTAACTTCGTTACCATTTATGACAAGAAATTCTAACTGTAACGAAGTTACTTTTGAAAATTAACTTTACCAACAAAATTAATCCATTTCAGCCAAAGATCACCCAATAGAGTTCTGGCTTGCTCCTAGATGGATCATCAAAATTGGAGAGTAGATGGCCTAACTAGCCCCGACTCAAAATCTACACACAGGTAGCTGAGCCCATATGAGATTATACAGACAAGATATAGAGGGGTGGTACTGCACGCCTCCATTCCAAAATTAAGGTCCACTGATGCACTGCCTTTGACCATTGAAATTTGTCTTTAACAAATACAAAGCTTTGTTGCAAGGAGCACTTCCTGAGGGGACCCTGTAGTACTTACTGTATAAAGATATCCTTGGACTTAAAAAAGAATATGGATAAAGATGGAAAGGTTCATACAGCACACCTGGGCGACTAGAGTTGGTCAATAACAATAATAATTAGGAAATACCAAAAAGTAAATACACCAGGTAATTACATTACTTACCATCTTTGTAAACTTAAATATATAATCATTTAAAACGCTAAGGTGTATGTTTCACAAAACTCAAGCTCTTAGACCAGAGGGAGTTACAAGGTGCCATTTGTATCAAAATCTTCCAAATCGTCTCAATAGTACAGGAAAAACTCTTGAATTTCTTGAAAAGTCAACAGAAATAAATTTATTTGTTTACGAGTGCATTTTAAAAAATAAACAAGATGATAGCCTCGGCCAGAAATCTGTCGCATTGAGCCCGCATACCAGTAAAGCCAGGCGGCTGGTATATACACATGTGGTGCAACACAAGTAACCGATCGTAACAAATCAGCATTCAGAAGAAAGCAATTACCTGCAGCAGTGACGAATTGCATTCTGATTTAATAAATATCGACAATTTCTTTAAAAAGTGTGTTTGAACAACTGTGTTGCGTCGAGCTCTCATACCAATAAAGCTGGGTGGGTGATTTATACACATGCAAGAGTTGTCCCGAGGGTCCACTAGTTCCTATATTTCCCTGCTGCACGATATATACCGTATATAATGATCTCACTGATCTGCCCCTTAAAATGACAATAACTAATATGTCTGATATATTCCAGCAAGAATACGTCATAGCAAGCTATCTATTATACAGATTATAAACAAAAATCTGAAGCATTCAGGAGTACAAAAATCAATTGTTCCATAATTAGGCCTACTCACCAAGCATCATATCAAATGTAGCTTGACGATAAGCATCCTTGAAGCGACTCAAGTAGTACCTGAAATACAAAGAATAAAATACAGATGTAACAATCCAATAAGCTATACAAAAATCAGCTGAATATACGGTACATAATATACTTTTATATCATACTCTTATCATGTGAATAATATTCTGAGAATACAAAAGAAATTAATTAATTCCTTAATTAACTAATTACCATAATACTCAAACCAAATTTATGATGCACATGGGTATTTCTTATAAAGAGTTAACACAGACCAAGAGACTATAGAGTGATGGTACTGCATACACTGTACTGTACGTGGCAAATGGTTATGGTCAGATGACCTTTCTTATGACCACCTATTTTAAAGAGTTACTGAGAGGAGAAATTAATGAAATTGGGCAAGGAGCTGGAAAGAAATGGCCACGGCCTATAAAAAGGTACTGTCCTGGTATTTGCCTGGAGTTGAAAATAGAAAACCATGGAAAACCATTTTAAGGGATTGCCGATAGTGGGGATCAAACAGCACAGCCTTGTGTATGAACACACTCAGCCACAGCAGTTGATAATGATGATGACCCATCACCAAAATTATTTGACACAGTTTGATTACTTTCTTGCCACACAAGTGTACATCCACTTACAGATAATGTTACTCTTTTACAGGCAGTTTGTCGTAGTAAATCACAGCTCCCTTTCATTTTTTAGCCTATTTTCATTGATGAAAAAATAGGCTTATGAGATCACCTTTTGCCCATGTGTGTTAGAGAGTTATTGTTGTTTCAAGGGGCGCAACTACGATGTCATCTGCCCCTAATGTCCGTGTGTGTCCCCCCTTAATAAAATATAAACGGCTGGAGCAATTTTAATGAAACTCGGTAAGGTCATGGTACTCTTTTGACCGACCCCGACCGTGTCCTTCAAATTTTATTATGTCTCACAAATCCAACAAGGCG
Organism: Meconema thalassinum; assembly: GCA_946902985.2. NCBI lineage: Eukaryota > Metazoa > Arthropoda > Insecta > Orthoptera > Tettigoniidae > Meconema > Meconema thalassinum. The sequence continues at coordinate 136,011,838 of OX336396.1, read as the reverse complement.
GCTGTGAGTAATATTTCACCGGCTTCTATATACAGTATCTGAAACTATTACTGATATCACCCTGAAATTTTGTACGGTGATAAAGGACACTACTAGAAGTTCACATATGTGACTTTCAAAAAGCTTTTAAGTACAAAACGAACATGGTAGCCAAACAAAGTTGAAACATTTAAATAGGCTTTTCTCGCGATTTAACCATCCGAGCGCAGAGAAACGTGGTACAGCAAAAGTTGATGCACATTGAAATGCACTGATATCTAATTTAATTCAATTGTTTACATAACCTCAAGATGGCGGCTGTGCAAAATTTTAAAATTACTTTTTTATTTCTTGTGTCCTAATCATGTGATTGAAGTTTGAATAATACATCTAATGAATAATCTTCATGTAATAGTACAGAACTCTATGGCCTACATACATAAAAATCCTACAAATGCGACAATCCGAAATATTTAGACGGTTCTCAATATCTACGAATCTATTATAGCAATCAAACTGAAATTTTGTATGTTGATAGAGGCTATTAACATAAGTAGGATATATGAAAATAGGCTATTTAGTTCTTCACAGAACTGCTTGTTTCTAAATCTATGTTCCTAGAATTGAAGTCAGCTCAATAAAGTTATTAAAGTTCCTTAACACTAGACCAACACCAAAGCTTGAATTACTATAACATGAACACTATATTGTACAACGGATAACACAAGGGTGCATACAAACCAACCTAACACAGTACATTAGTCATTATTTTAAGAAGAAGTAGAAAAAGACTGGTATCAATGACAAGGAGACCACCCTTGAAAGATAAAGGGATGGCATACAGCAGCAAAAATGTTGGTCGAGATAGTGGTTGTTTGTTCTTACGGAAAATAGAAACATGATTACTAGGTCCCATGCAAGCTAGTCAACAATAATCACAACAAAAAAACATCTCATGCTGCCCTCACAAACAAGAGATGAAGAGATTGTCATATGATAACAATAATAATAACAACAACAACAATGCATTTCACATGTTTTATCCATATGTGCATACTGTCCTGCTGCGAAAACGGAAGTACGTTGCGGCAGCCCCATGGAATACGGGTAACACGCCTTCCTCTGACCTAAGACGTCCAAGGTTCAATTCCTGGCACAGTTGGGGAATCGAGAAACTGATACGAGGGCCAGATTGGGATTCACTCAGCCTGGTGAGGACAACTTAGTAGCTGCCTGATCGAAAAAGCAGCGCCCCGATCATTGAAGTTAAGATCAACAACGGAGGGACAGATCACTCTGACTATGCATCAGCCCATAATCTGCAAGGCAAATAGTTGAGCAGCGGTCACTTTTATGTGCTGGAGTGCCTCTTTTCTTTCCCTTTCTTTATAGGTAAATATGCTGCATTGTTCCTATCCTGTTTCTCATGTTAAATGAAAATATGGTACTTTTATAGGAAAAGAGCATGCATAATTATTAGAGATACGGGAAAATCGCAATTGCGATAAATGCGAATTTTACTTTTTTCTCCTTTTTTCAACTACCTGGTAACTAATATGACTATGTACACCCAAAATTTGAGAAACTGAATGTGCGACAAAGTGCGATAACTAAGGGTTCTCGCGAATTATTCCCATAAATGCGATAAATGCGAAAAGTTCCGAATTTACCGATTAATGTTGAATATTATGTTTTATTACATTTTCACGCCACAACTTTCAAATTTGCAAGTTCCCAGCAATGAAAATATCGGCTATATAATCGATATTTACGAGTAATAATCGATATGTACGAACATCGATTGTCGTGAAAAGACTCTATTACGGTAAAAATCAATTAGAAAATGGTGCTGGGCTGTTATTATTATAAATAAAACTTTATTGCAGTCCAACGACCATAGAGTGTAACAGTTTAGATTACATGTGCATTTAAATATCATTATTCTTTGCTGTATTCCTTCAGTGATTTTGTGCGCTTTTGGCACACAGTGAAATGGTAGCGCTCACAGGCCTTCCCGCAGAGGATGCATACACACACTGGTGAGGGATCGTGAAAACTGTTTCTCGTGCATATTTTGTGATGGAAACCGTGCACTGAGAGTCTAGTTATGGCGCTTCGTAGGTCCTTATTTGCTCCCGTCCAGTTCCTATCCAGCATCGCGTCTGTTGTATAGAAATCGAGCCATATGTCCGATCTCTTGCTTTGTCTGTCCCGAAGTAGGTCTGACTCTTGTTTGGTCGCTGGTAGCTGTTTTCGGAACCTCAAGTCTTCTATGAGGAAGCACGCTTTTGCAAGCTCATAAGCCAGTCTTGAAGGAGTGTATTTTGATATGCCTAAAATTCTCTTCAGGTATCTTGCTTTAACACATTCGAGGGTCAGTAGGTCTCTGTTTGTCAGGTTGTTCCATATTAGTTCAATGCCATAGGTCAAGACAGGCATTATCTTTGCGTAGAAAAGTGTTATTGCAGTGTCTAGTGCTAGTCTTGTCAGATTCTTAATGTCGTAGATAACTTTGATGGCAGCTGCTGCCCTCTCCTGTATGTGAATTCTGTACGATGAACCTGATGGTTGTAGAGTGATTCCCAGATACCTGAAGGAATTTACAATCTTTAGCTCTTCTGCTCTGTAGTATAATTTGTCTTTTACAGATGAACTTCCTCCCCTTCTGAAAATCATTTGCACTGTCTTGTCGGTATTCAGCTGGAGTTGGTCTTTCTCGACCCATTCCTGAAACCTATCTGGAGTGTCTTGCAGGGCCTTCCTATCATGCGAGCCTAGTACTATGTCATCTGCATAGAGGTACATTTTCACTGAATCCTTTTGTAATATGTCAGTGACGTCAGACATGATGATGTTGAATAAGGTAGGACTAATCGGGTCTCCTTGTAAAACACCGTTGGTCTGTATAATGTTTCCCGAGGTCGATACGCCATCTTTGATTATCAATAAATGATCTTTGATTATGATTTCATTGTAAGTTAGCAGGGTTTTGATAGCAGCTGTTGTTGGGTTATCCTTTCCTGTCATATTTTCAAGTTTCTTCATGAGTATCTGTCTGCTCAGTTGATCAAAGGCTTTTGTAAAATCTACGAAAACTGCGTAGAATTACCGAGAAGTGTCTCTTAGAGCGTTTTGAATATCTTCCAGGAGGTTGCCAACCGCATGGAGGGTTCCTCTTCCCTTCCTGAAACCAAACTGTGTTTCCGGTATGAATGCGTCTGTGAGTGAGTAGAGTCTTTTCGTCAGGAGTTTGGAGAATATCTTAAAGATGTTGTTCTCGAGTGTGATTCCTCTGTATGCGTTGAGGTCCTCTATGTCTCCCTTTCCTTTGTATAACAAGATGATGTTCGACTTTCTCCAGTCCTCTGGTATTTTTCCGGACGTAAGGCATTTGTTAAACATCTTCGTCCACAGCTGGGCGAGTTTTTCAAGAGTGTCTTGGAGGTTTTCGTTGAACACCTCGTCTGATCCTGTAGCTTTTCCTTTTTTAGTGTCAAGGATTGTGTATCTTACTTCGTCCTCGGTTATTGGTTCAAATTCTAAGTTTGATGTCTCTTCTTTTTCGTAAGCTTGTTCTAGATTGTTCTTGTTGTAAATCTGGGTAAAGTGTTGCTCCCAAACATCCATTGGGATTCCTTTCACTCCTGCTCTGGATCTCTTCTTGATTGCAATAAAGGGGTCACTTAGGGCTTCTTCCGCTTGTCTTTGAGCATCTGCTTCCGTGTAGTTTGCTTTTTTGAGCGTAATTAGCTACTTGTATTCTTTCCTCTTTTGTGCATATGTTTTCAGATCGTCGGGTGTATTTGTTTGTTTCGCCTTATGAAGGAGATGAAGGGCTTCTTTTCTCGTACGATAGCATTCTTCGTCAAACCCTGGCTGAGCTGTTCGTGTTTTCTTTGGCAATTGTGCATTATGTACATACAACAGCATGGAGTCCAGTGCAGGTTGGAGCAGACCTTCTTCTATTAGACTAGGAACATTTCCTAGAAGTTCTTCTCCCTTCTATAATGTGTCATTGTTCAGCTTCCTTGAGATCAAGTGAGAGTGACAGGTTTTCGTTGATATGGAGTCTTCTGATAAGGCAAATATGGTGTGGACTGGAAGGTGTTTCTTCAGTGGGGCGACTGTTGATCGGTCCAACACTACTTGTGATTTTATTTTAATGTGTTTTCCTCTGTAGAAGATCAGGTCTATTGTACTGGATCCGTTGGGTGCAAGGTAAGTCTTTTCTTCCTTTTTATTGACTAGGGTGAACCCTTTTTCCTGTAAAATCTCCAAAAGCAGAGATGTTTTTTTGTCAGGCTTGTCCAGTCTGCAGTTTAGGTCTCCTCCCAAGATCACATTTTCTTCTTCCCTTGTCATTGAAATTGCATTAATTATTTGTTCAACAGTATCTTCAGCTGATTGAGCTGGGCTTGTGTAGAGTCCTATGATAGTGAGTCTAACCGTTTTTATTATGACTGTGTTTTCTTCTGTGTGTTTTAATTTGAGTTTTCCTACGGTGTTGTTATACATGACGGTTACACCTCCTTCGGGTCTACCACGTTCTTTTGATTGTGCTAGTGCATGCGTACTGTAGAAGAGAGGATCATTGATTGGTTCTAAGAGGAAAGTTTCAGTGGCTATTATTACGTCAAAATTGTTCCAAAAGTTGGTTGGGGTTGCTGTTCTTAAGTTCTTTAGTCCCTCAACATTCCATAGTAGTAGTTTTAGTGAATTATTGTTCTTTTGGTTCGTTGGGTTTGGGATCTTCCTAGTCATATCTTGTTCCTGTGTACCGACGAAAACGAAAACGTCTGACTGTAACTCCTCTTGGCCAGAAGTTTTCGTCAGTTGCTTTTTCTAGATCTTCCATTGGTATGGCTACGCGGAAGGCCTTTAGGTAACCAAATGTTGAAAGCTCCACGCACTCTGTCACCTCGTTAACGCCTAGATTTTGTAAATGCCTTTCGATTTTTCCTTTTGTGGCATCACGGTGTAGTTTCCCAATGTGCAGCCATGCATATCGAGGACCTGCTTGAAGTTCTCCTTCAACTGGGTCCTGAGTTCCAATTATTTTCTGGGGTTCTCTTGAATTTCGTGGGCTTCTGGCCGCACCTGCATAGGTCCCGAGTCCTATTTCTGGCTCGGGTCTTTGCTCTTGGCGAGATGTAGGTATTTCTTGGATAATTCTTGAGATTTTCCTTGTTGTGGTGTTTCAAAAGTTTGTGTCTGTCTGGGCACAGGGTGATCTATCCTTTTATTATCTTCTTTGTTCGCTGTCGGCTTTGCCTTGAGTTGGAGCACCTTCTCAACTGTCTTCGTGATCATGTCATTCATGTCGTTTTCCAGAAAATTGATAATGTTTTCCACTTTTTCGTTCAAATCCTTCAGGTCATTTCTCTCTTTTGGCTTTAAGATTTTTGGACTACATGAGTCGCAGAACCAAAAGAGTCTACATTTGGATCTCTTCATTATGTCGAATTCTCCGTTTGTTAATTTCGAGCAGATTTTGTGATACCAGGAGTTACATGGTCCCTCGCATTCAATTGCGTCACAATCCCTGTCAAAGACCTTTTTGCTGTTATTATTGCTGCATAATATCCACTGTTTATCGCCAGTAAAATGATTTTGGAGAAATTATTTCGTAGTTTCATTTGGTTGTGCTAATAAAAGGAATATTCCAATCGTTTGTGCCAATACTTTTTAAAGATTAGAGCAATAAGGTAATGCTTATATAGGTTTATATCGCGCCGGCCCTCATTTCTTGTATTTGAAATGAAAAGGTAAACTCTCAAGTACGTATCGTGATATGAATAGACAATGTTTGTTAGGCGTTCTCTTTGCTTTGGGAAATATTGTATAAAATGATGAAAGTATTCTCTACCATGTGTGAGTTATAGGTTATGTTACATGTCGTCCGGCGATTTCTCCGTGAATTCGGATACTGTTTTACAGATTGTCAGTCAAGAGTCGCAGAGTGGTCAGGAAATAATGAGGGAGTAAACATGTATTTTATTATTTAGTTACTTATCCATTGTGTGATATTTACACAAAGTTAAGTAAATGTATGATTCACATTATTATTTCCTTTTCAATGAGGGCCATGGATGAGGGGCATTGAATTTCTATTTGCCAGTGGTTTAATGGTGAAATGGCACTTCTTGAATCCTACCTCATAAGTTATTAAAAGAAATGAATGGAACTTGGCAAGGAGTTAGTAGGAAAACCACAAAAGGATTTCATAGACATCCTCAGAATTTGAACCAATTCGTCCATCGAGTCCAGGACAGCCCGGTATTGTCGTCATTCCACCTGCCACACAGTAAACTTCGTAAGACAAGCATTGCTGCCTGACCACAGCTCGCTTTATTCTAACAATTGGCACCTTGGTACCAGTGAACTAATACAACTCTCCGCCGGCCCTTAATATTTGAGTTGCTGCACAACACCTGATATTGTTGATTGCATAATGAGAACATGACCTTTGGATCTTTTGAGCATAGCTTAGGTACCCTCGTCTCATGTCATACAACCAACCGACAGTACTTGAACTCAATCTTGCCAGTTAGCCAAGCTGATGCCTTTATTTTCAGAGATCTCACATTTCTGAAAAATGTATGATGTCAAGTTTCTACATTTCTGTAATACTGATATTAGGATTTTAATACTTCTAACACTCCCTTAGTAAAAATAAAAACCACACACACAACAGGAGACTTATAATAAATGCTTATGCCGTTTATCAGAAACACCCATATTTCCAATCCTGCACATGTTTGAATTAGTTTCCGTGCATATTATTTTGAACCTGTTTATTGTAGGCCTACCTGGTGACGAACTTTTAAATGCTACAAAATGCTAATTTTTAAATTTCAAAATGCTCCAAAATGCTATTTTTCAAAATGAAAATGCTACAAAATCAATTTCAAAATGCTATTTTCTCGTATCTTTAATAATTATACAATAATTCTCCAATACCACTGTTGTATTAATGCACAAAATTCAAAACTATTCATTTCAAGATATAGGCACATGCAGGTGGCCAAAAACAAAAAAGCTACTTTCTCCTGAATCACCAGAATGGCTAAATGGAGAGACCAATGAGGAGTTACTAATATGGATGAAGACTTAAAAGTCAAATTTTCGGAGTAATTTGTAGTAGTTAGCCCCCCCCCCCCCCCCCCCCCGCTCCTAAAATGTTACGAGTGTTTATCATGATCTTGCCTTGGCAATTGATCTTCCCATATAATTATTCCTTTCCCAGAATACACTCTGTATTCTACCTTGTATGAGGACCATTCCTCTTGTTTGGAATATTAATTTGTTTTGTGGCTTGAAATATTGTGGTCATAAACCCCAGGACTTGGGATGTATGCCATTTGTGGAATTTCCTGATTTCAGTTTTAAGGGCCATAACACCTAGGTCATCTGCTCTAATATGTGGAATTTGTATGCTAACATGTGTTATTATGATACCTGTGTATGTACTTGTAATTGGGGGAAGACAGCTTAGCCTAGCTATGTGACATCTTTTGAATTGCCTGAAATAGAAGTGGGAAGCCACAGAAAATCACTTCTAGGATGTCTGTGATTCAATTCATACTTGTTTCCACTCATAGCATTCTGTATAATCTGTCACTATCATATTAGAAATAATCATCAGTAACCAATCATAAACCTGGAGAGAGCATTTCATCCCTTTAAATGCATTTATACCCCTTATTTTGGTATCTGCTGGGGCTGAATAATAATGTTATTGGTTTTACGTCCCTTTTAACTACTGCGGCTTTTAGAGACTCCGGAGCGCCGGAATTTTGCTCCAAAGGGGATCTTTAACGTACCAGTAAATCTAATGACGTGGCCCCCTTACATTTATGCAACCGCAAATGCCAACTGACTGCGCCAGGATTCGATCCTGCAACCGTGGGCACAACAGGCGAGAACGTTACCACTGCGCCATGCAGTCAGTCAGGGATGAAGTGAGGAGAGTTTTCTATGCATCAAGGGATTTCATGACCAGATGCCCTTCAGGATGCCAATCTCATGAGAGGAGTTAATGAGAACTGAAATGAAATGAAATTAATGAAACAGGGCAAGGAGTGAGGAGGAAGCAGTCATGGCCTATTGGAAGATGTCATCCTAGCATTAGCCTAGAGCTGTAAACAAGAAATAATGGAAAATCATTTCAAGGATGATGGACGGTGTGTTTCGAACCCACTCGTCGTCCAAGTCTAGATATCCCTTGGCCCCATGATTTCATGTTAACAAGCGTAGGTACCCTGGTCAGTTTATGTCACTATTTCTGGAAAACTGTTTTGAAATAAAATGTATCAGGGAATCCCTTTCCTTGCTTTTGTGTTGATATTATCGTTTAAAAAAATGAAAGTTATACTGTACTTTCCACAAACATTTCTGATGTAAACAAACAATCAAACAAATAAACATACATCCTGAATAAAAAGAGAGGTTAAAAGAATGAATGTGTTTTCATCGAAGCTTGTGACGCACCTTGAAATGTGGTACACGGCAGTGATGAGCCGAATCTCTGGCTCAAGTGCTAGTTCAGACGTGACCATAGGTACAGAAGGAACCACAGATTGTACTATGCTAACTGCAGTCATCAATTCACAAGAACAGTTTTCCAAATCTTCTTCATCCACATCAAGACCTTGCATTATGTCGATACCAGCCTGACGGAATGAATCCACGAAGTGGCCAAAATAATATCTGTTGAAAATACCCCACATGAAAGTGCAATAGGACTGCTAATTCTATCCCTCGTAATGCCAAATTTTGAGCTGAATTATATAATAATGAAATGGTAAGGCCAAGTATTGTAGTGCTTACATCTATGACCTGAAAACTTTATCATCAAACAAATATATAACAATTGAAATCCATAAGTAAATCTTCTGCTGGGCATGCAAGAGGAAGGGAAAATAAAAACAGTACTTAGGAAGATAGTCGCTCATAAACTAGAATACAGGAGAGCCGAAAATATTGGACACTTCGGGATTCAAACCTTAAACCCTTGGTTCCTAGATGGGAGGCATATAGTTTTGCATTGGTTCTTAATCCCTATGCTGCCAAGTTCTACTTCAGTCAAATGGCACAATTCCATCCGGAAACTACTGAACTTATTGTCATGAAATATTTTATGGATATGTATGGGATCATTATAAACACAATAGGTGAAATATAACTGGATATAAACTGATATCAAGCCCTACAAAATATTAAATATTACAAAAACATTACCAAAATTTGGAACATTGAATATAATTTTTTAAATTCGCCAAATAATAATATAATGAATAAATTCTTTCACCTACTGTGTAAATCTAAGCCTATACAACATATTATGTGGGCAGTTTAATTGCTCTCTGTCTGCTACTTTCTGAGAAAAGTGTACCTAAAAAGATTAGAACATTCTCAAAAATTATTTTTCAAGTTAAATTTAAAATTCAGTTTATATAAACTGGGCATTTGGATCTTACCAATATTCTTTCCTGGGGTTGAGGAGATATCACTAAACGCATGTGTGAAGTTTCAATGCTTTGAAATTAATGGTATAGGAGTGAGATGGCCTCAAAGTTTATTGTAATAATGTGCTCAGTTCCAAAGTGAACTCGACCTGGTAGCGAGGCTTGATGCAACCCAAAATTAATTTATCCTCCAACGCCATTTATGACATTTGAATTTACTGTAGTCGAGTTCAGAAGAAAGCATTTAAGAATGCATTGGGTTGGCTTTAGAAGTAAATGCCTAACTTTTATTTATCATTGTCTTTTGCTGCTTTTCAGTCGGTCAACACGAATGTGCCCAATGAATTGGGCGGGGTACAAGTTATAAATACCGTATTTGCTCGCGAATATCTCGCACTTTTTTTCCTGAAATTTCAACTAAAAAAATGGGGTGCGAGATATAAGCGGGGGCGAGATATACGCGAGCCGAAAATACGAGTGAAATTTGTCGGTGCGAGATATACGCGGGGAATTTCAGTATTCCTCTTGTATTGTTTGGGCTTTGAAGATAAGAAAATCTGTGCTATACCACTCGCACCAACATGCTCGTATGTTTCGAAGATTGCGCAAGTAGGCCTACTGTTACATCGCAGAGAAACTCAGTTCAGTCTTCTCGAATGTCAATGATTTCGTCTTTACGTATTGCGTTGCTTCAGAGCTCGGCCGTGTGCAAGCATGTAAAGCGGCGCCGCGTGGGTGTTAGCACGCTTCAGCCGCGCTCGGCTAAGTTCGAGCTCGCTCGGGCATGTAGCGAGGAATCGATATGGAAGATATTGATCGTATCGATCGCTACGCGTCTGCGCTCTAAATTCTGCCTTGAATCATCCTTAACGAGCTCATGACGTCTTTTTCATAGGTTCTTAATGTCGCATAACCATAACACACGAACTGATGCAAACTTGCGTAAACTGACGCTATACTGTAGTGCCGCTACGAACGTACAAACTCGGACAGACCTCGCGCAAGCATGCGATGAGGCGCCGGCGTGACTGTTAGCACGCTTTAGGCCTACATTGTGTCTTCAGCCGCGGTCGGGTAAGATAGAGCTCGCTCGGGCATGTAGTGAGGAATCGATATGGAAGATGATCGATCGTATCCAATATAAATGCTGGAGTTCCTTTTCTGCCATGAATCATCCTTAACGAGCTTATAACGTCTTTTTCAATGACGACTTGTGGCGTGCTAAATCGAACGTGTTTATACCTCAAGGTTATTACGGTCATTTATATGACGGCGTCAAAAATGAATGCGAGATATATGCGAGTACTTTTTTTTTCCTGAAATTTCAACTAAAAAAATGGGGTGCGAGATATACGCTGGGGCGAGATATACGCGAGCAAATACGGTATGTAAACACACTCCTGGAAAAAATTACATGGGCAATGTATAATGTATATTGTATATATATAATGTATATGAATGTAATGTATATATGGGCCATTTAGGTGTGGTATATAATACATGTTACCTTGGACCATTCTTTATGCTGATGACATGTTGGCCGCTCAAAACAAGCTGAATCTCCAACATCAAGTCCAGGAATGGAGTGATCGGTTAAGTAAATATGGCCTGCGGCTTAACAAAGCTAAAACAGAATATATGACAACGGATGCAGGAGAAAACGGAACAATCCAAGTCGACGGCGATGATCTGCCTCGAACGAAAAAATATAAGTATCTTGGCTCTACGATAACTGCTAAAGGTCGTCTCACAGAGGTCAACGTAAGAATTAATGCTGCGTGCATGAAGTGGCGAACAACGACAAGTGCATGTGCGATCGCCAGATGAAAGACCACCTAAAATCCATCCCATGGCGCTTTATAGTACTGAATGTTGGCCGACCACCAAGGAAGCAGAACGTCAGTAAAGTGTCATGGAGACCAAGATGCTTAGATGGACAGCTGGCATTACTAGGTTGGATCACATCCCCAATGAAAGAATAAGGGAACGATTTGATGTCGCAGCAATCAGCAACAAAATGCACGAGGGTGGTCTGCGATGGTTTGGGCATGTGCTACTGTCAGGAGCGGACACCATTGCAAAACAGAGCTACACATTAGAGGTTGCTGGGAAAAGACCAAAGGGGGCGACCGAGACAACGTTGGGCCGATACTCTGCACAGGGATCTGAAAAGCGTCAACCTACATCCGGACATGGCCCATGACCGAGTAAAGAGGAGACAGCGGATTCACATAGCGGACCCTGCCACGAGGCAGGACAAACGCTAAATCAAAAGAAGAAGAGAACGAACTAATACATGTATTTTTTCCAGGAGTGTGTTTACACATTTATAACTTGTAGCCCGCCCAATTCATAGGGCACAACAACACTGAAAAAAGAATGGCTTCAAATTTCCACATTTTATTTACCAATTATTGTACCATTAAATCTAGTTTTATCATCAAAGAGATAAGAGTGAAGACCAAGCATGTCAGCATTAAGGAATGAAGTTCAGTTCTTCATGGTATTAGCCATGGTGTTTGGTCCGTATTGATGAATGAATAATGTTAATAAACCTTACAACTTTAAAGAAAATGGTATGCCAGCCCTGTGAATATAAATGTTAAATTATAATACTTAAGTGTTACATGTTACAGGATGCCAGAACCCCTTCATCAGAAAACTGAAGAATACAGAATATAAACTTAAAACAACTTGTTGATATCTTGAATAAACACAGACACTGTCCATTAGAAACCACTCATTGGTTTGTGGAAAATAAAACATTCCTTGTGGCACAGGTAAACGATGTATTGGAAACATTCTTCATTTATTGGCCTTTATTACAATAAAATAATAATCAACCTACCTTCCATACATTATTATTATTTGCATTGATTCAGGTGTTTATAAAGACTTGTGAAACATGTTGAATGAGGTATGAAACACACAATCACTATTATATTGATGGAATATTATTGTAGCTTTCATGACCAAGTAATTAAACTCCAGAAAATCTTCATATTGATTTCAATGTTTTCAAGCATTATTACTTCATAAACCCACACTAATGACAACAGTACTATCAGGTGGTATGGTCATGTCATACCTTATGAGTATTAGTGCATAATTCAGTGCACATCTAGATTCTATTTGACATACCACTGTAATACTACATTTTTCAATTTCAATGCATTGCATACCAACACTTTTTATATTATAAAGTACACCCTAGGCTACATCTAGATGCTCTTCACTTTCTGCTCAAAGAATGCAAAGAAAAGAACAAGCACAGCAAAAAAAAAAAGGATATTCCTAAAACTCACCTATTGGCTGAGTTCATGCCATCCTTCATCAGCCCAGTAAATTTCCTCTCACCAGTCCTAGTGTAATCACCCTGGAAGAAAGAAAAAGAAAAAAAAATACTAACTGCACTGAAAATAACAATAATATTTATTTATCTCATGTAATTTATTTCAGGATTAGGGCATAACCCATCTCTTTTGGGTACATTCGTGTTGACCGACTGAAAAGCACTAAACTCTTGTTTACTAAGGCAACACTCAAAATATGGCTTCAAACACCACAATGTATTACCTTTATGAGGCAGAATTAGGTATGCATTAAAATTAATGAAAAGATGGGATTTCACCAACGTATATCTTTTGTTGTTTTTATTTGAGGAGCTTGGACATCATGGCCATTTAGACCCGAGTATTTGGGGTGCATGTAAAACTTGTCTGATAACTTGTCTTATTGTGGTGTCCGTAGTAGTGTGTGTATTTTAAATTCAAGTAAGAATTGGGAAGGAGGCGGCCATGGCCTGAAGTTAGGAACCATCTTGTCATTTACCAGGAATACAAGTGGGGAAAACCACTTCCAAGATGGCTGAGGTGGCTCAGTTTTACCTCACGAGGCTGAATGTACCCTACCCCAGCTCTCAGACCAGAATTACATTTCTTTGTAGAGCTGGGAATCGAAGCTGGACCTCCAGGTGACAGCCAAGAATGCTAGCTACTACACCACCAATTTATATAGAAGATTTTATTTCACAAATTTACAAGAGTTAAGAATGCCCGACTTGATGGCTACGTCATTATTACTAGTTAGGCACACCATCCCTGAGATTGTAAAGCTCAGTGGAATAAATGCCAAACCAGGCAGTCTCTAACTTCAACAGAGTGCACACCATTAGTGAAGATTTCTCTTTCACCACTGGTAGGCATGGCACTAGCTGACTAGCAACCAGGTGGTCTTGTGTTTATATCCCAAATGAGTTTAGCATTTTTAACTTGATGAATTCGTAAAATCTATAGGTCGATGAGAGGCAAATTCAAATATTCCTTTCCTACCTTGTGACAGCCTCATCTCGATAGATTTGCACAAGGCTTTTGAACACCATACAATGCCATCAGACTGAGCTACAATCTAGCATATCTTTGCCATCTCTCTAATTTTAAACAAATGGACAAGTGTTTTGTCCATCCTCTTATCTGAGGACTAATAAATATAATCAATGTGAATCAGTTGCAGCCCATTATAAGAATACCACCTACTGTATAAAAGAAGAAATTATATCATATTTTAGTTATTTTGAATACCATAATTACTTTAATGATTGGGACCAATATTTAATTTTTTGTCAATCATAGAATCTTGAGGATATGACTGGTCTGAGTGACACTAAATTTCATATGTATGCTCCTGTGAATCCAGTTTAAAATTTAGGCTATATACTGTTCTTTTTTTCTTTTAAACGAAGGGGGGCACTGAATATAAAACTGCAGCTACAGCAGATATAAAACGCTAGTCATAATCAGATGTAGCCAATAACATTCGAGGAGCCCAATGGGACTTATTCACCAAGAAGGTAAATCACCAGCAAGGTACATCATGCACCACTGACAGCAGACTGGCGAACACAAATTCTTATTACACAAGTAAACTACCATCATTGACTTAATCTTGTAATATTACACATTGTCAAATTAGCTGTACCTGTTCATCATAGGGTCCTGCCTTTCATGTGAACCAATTAGCCTGTATCGACATACCTCATTATCACAATTCATAAGGTATTGCAGAGGGTTTATAAACCACACCTGGAAATTGGATTGGAATTAGTACCGTACTTGATGATGATGATGACGGAGTAGAAACATACACCCTGTCCAGAAGAGAAGAAAGTAGGATCCAGGTATCCGAAATTAAGTTTACACGAACAATGCTTCGAAGGACAAGGAGAGACCAAGTAGAAAATTAAACATACAGGACAGAGGCTGGCCTAGATACCAGTGCTACAAAATATTTGCAGAAGCAACGATTAGGATGATATGGATACCTTCAAAGAATGGGAGACTAGAGGACACCAAAAGCTTACTTCAACAAGATTATCCCAGGAAAAAGACCAGTAGGAAGACCAAAAAAGAAATGGATGGATGGATCTTTAAGACAAAGGGCTAGACTGGAGAAGGACTCATGAAGACCAAATCGTGGACAGGAAAAGGTGGCGAGGGCTCGTTAACAGCACCCGGGCGACTGGAGCTGGAATTTGATGATGATGATGTTGATGATGATGATTGCTGCATAACAATATTATCATTCCATGACCTTAATGCTTATCACTTTCACTCCATCACAAAATCAAGAAATTGTAAGTCATTGTATGTCGAGAGAATCTATTCGCTACTTTACTGTAGGCTACCCTCTAGTAAATCATTGTAATCATACCTTGAGAGCATTGGTCCCTGCATACTGTTTACTGATGATATCACCATTGTTGGCCCACAACAACTGGAATGTGTTCCGAATATTGGTTGGTATCATTCCTTCTGGAGAAATAAGCCCCAACTTTGTAAACTGGATCTCCATAACAGCTTTAGCGATTGCTGTCTGTGAAATCACAAGTGATTAGCATCTTATCAAGATGGAACAAACCCAGTGTTCAAAACAAGGAAACTAACAGCACATACACAATATTAGACATTAATATTTCCTTAGCCATTAGCAGATATCAAAAGATTTACATTGACAGTTACAGCATTAAGGTAACATTCCCCAATAAATTGTATTATTGAACAAACTGGACATTCCAAGACTATCCAATGAACAGTGATTATATAGGACTGAAACTACATACTGAAAAAAGAACTTAATTGAAAATGTCTTTAGAAACACCAGAGAAAAATATCCTGAAAACTCTCAAGTGATGTACCTGGTATAAAGAGAAGATAGGATAAGTGATACATTATATCATACCTGCACAACATTTGTCCTATCCAGGCAGTCAATACAATTCACTCTGAAGATGCCTCTTTGACTACATATTTTACCTTCCCTGTCTTTCCAGCAGTAGTTCATATCCTTAATTATGTCCACAATATTTGCTACTAACACTGATACATTCTCAAAATGCATTCCTCGGCTGTGAAGAAAGAAAAAAAAATCATACAACACTTTGATAAGCTGGAGCAGAACAGATTGAGGTGGTTAGACATGTGAAAAGGATGAATGATGAAAGAATGCCGAAACAAGTGATGGAGAGACGGATGACTGAAAAGAGAGGACGAGGAAGACCTAGAGTATGGTGGATGGATTTGGTGAAGAACAGTGTGAGAGAACGAAACCTGGAGTGAAGTTCAGTGGTTGAGGAAAGATGGTGGACAGACAGAGTAAAGTGGAGGGGTGTCATATTTGCTCCGACCCGGCTTAGGCTGGAAAACGGAAATTGATGATGATGATAACACTTTGAAATATTTATTGCAAGGAGAAATGGTTACAATCAGATACTGTTACAAAAAGCCAGAGTATCATAAACAACAATTTTAGTGAAGGAGATCATGTTATTAGTAATAAACCAAAAGGAGCCAGTGACAATTGTTTATTTTTAACTAATACGTTGAAAGAAATAATTTACTCTTCTTAGTGAAGCATCACGAGTGGCAATTGCCAATTCTTGCATCTGCTATGGATAGAATCTAGCATAACCAGTAACACTATAATTTAACAGAATATAGCATTTCATCAAATTGTCGCTTACAATACACTAGCTTTCTGAAAATACACACATTTAATTTTAAGGTTACGAAAATGAAAACATCTACACTATTGGCCTGAATGTAAATACATCTGCGAGCAGAAAATTTTTTCAAAATAACACAGAACAAAACAGAAAAAAAACAACAAGGTGTGGACATACAACCAATCATTTCAGAAGAAACAAAGACAGAAACACACAATAAGGAAACACAGGCAGGGTGCAAGCAAAGGGACGGATAAAAGGTAAAGACATATAAAATGGACAGGGATATACTCTACAGCCAGATGACACACCACTATCTTCAAAGGTGGGCATTTATGGCATAAATCCAATCGATTGCTCTTCTTGCTCCCGATGAGCTTGTTTCCATCTCCCAGTCTCAACAAGACGACAGGCAGCAACCAGTCCTTCTGTCACTCAAAGCAGTGTGTAGCAGGGATGGGAAATTCTTCAATGGCACACAAGAGGTTTTTTCGTGAGTTTTTAAATGGTATGGATTCTGTCTTGAGGAAAGAATTCATGATGAAAATAATTTTAATTATTAATTATTAATAAATGTAAAACACAAATATTGGAATGGAGCCGAAAGAAATCAGAAACCCCTATGGACGTCAAATTGGCAGGTGAAAAGCTAAAGGAAGTAAGAGACTTCTGTTACTTAGGAAGGAAATGATGATGATGATAATTGTTGTTTTAAGGGGCCTAACATCTAGGTTATCGGCCCCTAATTGTCTGGGTGATAGCGAAAATGTCAAGAAGTGTAAACCAGAACAAAAATTAAGTGAGAAGGAAAATACTTACAAAAAGGAACTCTGATTGACACTACTCACAAAATGGAGAGCAATAATACTAACAAAAGGGAATTTAGAACGAAAATACTCACAAAAGGAATAGATTGAAAAATGCGCACAAAATGTAGGTTAAGTTCAAAATACAATGTACAGTCGAAATACTTCCAAGTGAAATTCAAAATACTTACAAAATGCATATGAGATTGAAAATACGTACAAAATACAAATGAGATTGAAAATACGTGAAAATTAAAATCCACAGCCTGCTTCCAGTCTCCGACTGGGTCAGGAATGGAATGAATGAAGCCCCCCATCTAGCGGCGAGGATATGAACTGTGCCGGCTGCCGAGGCCTGACGCACTCCTCTGGGGCAATGATTAAATGAATGACAGATGAAATGAAAATACGTACAAAATGAAAATGAGGTTCAAAATACTTACAAAATGTAATTAAAATTGAAAATACACAATGCAATTTAGATTGAAAACCACCCATTTCAGATTCTAAATAATCACAAAGTGCAATTGATAATCAAAATACTTACAAAATGCAATTGAAATTGAAAATGCTTACAAAATGTATGTTAGATTCAAACTACTCAATTGGATGGACAATACTTACAAAATGCAATTTAGATTGAAAATACTTACAAAATGTAATTTAGATTCAAAATACCCACAAAATGCAATTGAGAATCAAAATACTTGCAAAATATGCACCCTAAAAAATGCAATTTAGATTGAAAATACTTGCAAAAAGCGGTTTAGGTTGAAAATGCAAAATGTAATTGAAATTCAAAATACTCACAAAAGTCCCAGCCCCTATATTGAAAGACTTACTAAAAGGCAATTTAGATTGTCAATCCTTACAAAATGCAATTGAGGTTGAAAACACTCACAAAATGCAATTTAGATCGAAAAGACTTACAAAATGTAACGGAGATTGAAATCACCTACAAAATGAAGTGTAGACGCAAAAAAATCGCTAAATGGAATTTAGATACACGGGGGAGCCAATTAACAAAAACAGTGCAGGAATCTGAAAGAGAAAAGGAAATATAATGAAAAGAAAACAAGAGGTCTGACCCCTCGAAGAAGGAGGGATCAGGAAAGATGAGACAAGGGCCAATTAAGGCGGGAAAGTAAAAGACTCCCTAGGCCTCGGGTACCCTAATACCGTCGGGGTCGGAAAAGAACAAGAGTTGACCAAGGGAGGTCGATAGGAAAGAAGACGGAGAGGAGCCCAGCACAAGTAAGTGGAAGCAATGCCGGACTCAGCTGGAGTCCCTTGGTCGCCAACCCACGTCCCACTAGGAAGGAAAATAACCAGTGATGGACGAAGCAAAGAGGATACAAAAAGTAGGTTGGCACAGGCAAGGAAAGCAATTTTACAGAAAAGGGATCGGTTGACATCGAATATAGATTTAGGTATTAGGAAGTCATTTTTGAAAGCATTTGTCAGGGGCGTGGCACTCTATGGAAGTGAAACTCGGACTGTTTACGCAGCAGAAAAGAGGAGAATAGAAGCGTTTGAAATGTGGTACAGGACAATGATGAAGATCAGATGGGAATGTATAGTAATAAATGAAGAGGTATTAAGACGAGTGGGAGAGGAGAGATGTTTCTGGCGACTGCTAATGAAGAGAAGATATAGGTTGGTAGGACACTTGCTAAGACATCCAGGAATACAAGGAAGGGTCGAGGACAAGAACCAAGGTTAGAATATGTTAAACAGATTGCCTCAGATGTAGGGTGTGGTAGCTACTGTATGTAGGGATGAAACTATTAGCTCAGGACAGGAAAGCATGGAGCGCTGCATCAAACCAATCAAAAGACTGAAGACTCAAACAACAACAAGACAACACTGAAAAATGGCTTCTAAGCTATTGTTAATATTCAAAACACATTGAACCTCAGAACAGTTTTCTTGATTGCCAATATATGCTCCAACATAATGCATTCAACAGCAGGCATCTCACTGCCATAATGAAATCTGTTGCATGTGGTCTATTGTAGCAGACAAGCACACCATGCAACAGCCTTTGGACTGAGCAACAGTCACTCTTGGCTCGCAGTTATCCTGCTGGTCACTGTCTTAGAACTGTTCTATAATTAATATGAAATCTACTCACCAGTACTCATGGAAGTCAAATGTAACATATGTGACATCTGAATTATTATAAGCGAGAACATGATTGGTGTATGCTTCCCAGATGATCTTTTCTTTGCCAGCCTGTTCGACTAGATTTAAAATACATACAGGCCCATAGATTTTCAATTCTTCTTCAAAGTGTTTTTCAAATGCTGCCTGGGTTTCTATTGCTCCTATTAACATACAAATTTTGAAGCTAATTATTATCATTAAAAATACTTTATTTATTGCACATATTAACACAGCATAAACAAAGATATATGAGTATATTGTCTTTGGATTCCAACACTTTCCCAAGTAGGTTACGATAAAGCACCTACTGAGATCTGATCCTAGGAATTTTCAAAATAATACAAATTAGCAAATTCGTAATGAAAGCTTGCTCCTCCCTTAAAAAATATATATATATATATTACCCTTGGATTTCCACCAAGAAATTATTAAATTTAAGATCTTGCCCGACTGAGTGAAACATCTAGCTTACGAAATTTATGCTTCTGTCAGTCAACAAGATTGTACCCAATTGTAATGGGTGTGATGCCCTAAACATAAAAGAAAGTAACACGAGATTAATAAATTCCCTTCAATGGGTAAGTGATCATCATCAGATCCCTTACACTCAGGCTATTAATAAACAAAGCTCTAAAATTCCACGAGAATCATATCTTTGGATTGCAACACTTTCTTGAATAGGTCACAATAAGGGACCTACAGAAATCTGAGCCTGGGAATTTTCAAAAATATACAAATTAGCAAATTTACACTGAAAGCTTACTGTTATTTAAGGCAGGGTGGTCCAACCTTTTGTTACCCGAGGGCCAATCAAACTTTAGTATAGGAATGTGAGGGCCAGAGACATTCCAGAAAGAAAAAGTATTACTTATTTTACTCAAAAACATTTATTAAAAATTATATTAAAAGGATTTTAATATTGCTAGTTTAATATACCACTTCATTTCACTGTCGAGAAATCAATGATGATTGGCCCTGCTTTCCTGATGCAAGTGTATCAACGTCCACTGTAAGTTCAGTAAGGCAAAGTCTCAGGCTCAATTCCAGTGCAGAACTTTCAATTCGATTTCTCGTTTTTGATTTAATTTGTTTGAGAGCAGATAAAGCACTTTCGCACGCATACGTACTGCTAAACAGCGATAACACTTGCAGAGAGAATTTAAGCAGTTCAGGAAAACGTTCTTTAGAAATTAGTTTCCAGAAATGTTCAGGGACATCACACTTTTTAGTCTGGTAGAATGGGTCTGCCTAAAGATCACAAATTTCCATTTGAAGGTCGCAGGGCACCTCACTCACTTCAATATCCATGGGGTTGTTGAACTGTGCAAGTTTTGGTTTTAGGGAGTCAAAATCCTGGAATCTGTTCTGGAACTCTTTCTTGATATCTATTATTATTTCATGAAACATACTAAAATTTATGTCACATTTTTTTCTATTTTCAACTGCTGACAAGATGGGAAGGTGCCATATTGTTTGCCTTCAATGCAATTTACATTGCATAAGTTTTTTGCGGAAGCTGGGAGATATTTTGTTTTTTGCCTTGTAGTTTCAGGTTTAAAGCATTAGGATGGGATGTTATAGTCCGGGCCAGCTTAAGTAAGTTACTAGATCAAGACAGAGTAGGCAACATTACCAGCCATCCCCTATGCCTACGTAAATGTTGCTTTATGGTTGCATTTCTTGAAGTTAAGTTGTTTTCAGGTGCGAGCACATTGTCGCCAACCCTGCTTAAAATCTCGCCATCTCCACAGACCGTAATACCAGTAAAATTTTGTACCACACAGTTGCCGACAAGGGTCTGGCGATAACTCCCAGAATGCATTTTTCACAAAGTCAGCCAACATTATAATTACGACTTACACTAATGACTTATTATTTGAATAATTTCACAGTTTTCTTTGGAATTTCAAGTCTAATGAAGTTGTAACAAGTTGTACAAGGTAAGTACTACTAATATACATCGATTAAAACAGTTTTTACAGTTATTATAGATTCTTTATATGTGTGTGTCAAATCCACTAGTCTTGAGATGTTTCGAAGCTTTTATTTAATTAATTTTTGGATAAATTCTTACTTAGATTTCATCATGACGCCTAAAAAACACGAGAACAAGATTAGAGATGATTGGAGAAACTCTACGAAGATCACTACGATTTGAGTAAGTAGGCCTAGCCTAGACCTAAACAATTAAAAGTACAAAGTCATTTAATCGTTGTTTTATTTATTTTTATATTCAGTCAGAGCACAAATAACGTAATAAAGAACCTTAATGGTCTTTGGAAATTTTGAAATAGTCTTCTGACTGCATTTTCCATATAGGCCTAATTCAAACATAACCTAAAATATAGCCTATGTAAGTTCTCTCTCGGGAATATATTCTTAGGTTCAATTCGCCTTGTAATATTGTTATGTATCTTATTATCGACTTCCAAATGCCGTCAGCCATAATATTATAATACATTGCACATGTAACTCTCGCCTTTATTATTCAATTTAGCTTTAGAAGAAACATTGAAACGAGTAAACCAGCTCCACCCAGGCCTTGAAGTGGGAACCAAGATAAACATATTAGCTTATGCTGATGACATAACACTCATGGCAGAAAGCGAATACGATCTAAAAATACTCACAGAAACCCTTATTGAAGAAGCCAAGGAGGTAGGTCTAATGATAAATGAACAAAAAACAAAATATCTAGTTGTAGGAAGGAATGCAGCACAAGTACAAAACCCCTTAACAGTTGCTTCATACGCTTTTCACAGATGTACTGAGTTCAGATATCTGGGAATTATCATAGACCAGAATAATATGGAAGAAACAGAAATAAAATCAAGAATTCTCAGTGGCAACAAAAGCTACTGGTCTCTGCAAAATCTCTTAAAGAGTAAAATTATATCTAGAAAAACTAAAGTGAGAATTTATAAAAGCATTATACTTCCTGTTGTCACGTATGGCTCAGAAACCTGGGTATTGTCCAAGCAAACTGAAAGGAAATCAGTAACTTTTGAAAATAGAATACTACGACGCATTTTCGGACCGATAGTAGAAAATGGCCAGTGGAGAATTAGAACAAATAAGGAATTGCGGGATCTCTACAAAGAACCGGATATCGTCGCCCGTGCCAAAAGCCAAAGACTACGCTGGGCTGGTCATGTACATAGAAGAAGTAGAGAATTGAATTTAAGGGCAGTTTTGGAAGGTGTACCCAGAGGAAGGCGACCATTGGGACGACCGAGACTTCGCTGGTGGGACCAAGTTCAAAAAGATATGAGAAAAATCGGAGTCACGGAGGACATAATGGATGACCGAGAAAGATGGCGCCGTGCTGTTGGCGAGGCCAAAAACCTGCTTAGGTTTGAGTGGCCATCTAGGTAAGGTAAGGTAAGGTATGTAACTCTTAAACTCGGAAGTAGGCCTAGTCTATGATTCACACTCGGTTAGTGGTAGTGAATGTATTGGTGATTATTTAAGTTATGTAGCTTATAACTTATGTACCTGGCTACTGATCTATAGCCTACTTAGTAGTAGGCAGATAAAATATTTATATTAGGGCTATTTTTATTTGTTTCAGTCATGGTTGCGACAGAGTAGTGTGGTGCCCTTCAACGAACTTCAAGGGTTGTGCAACATGAATCAATCATAATTCTGAAGAGCCATATACTCACATGTGAATGGGATATGCACTGCGCTTGAATCACATGTGCATATTTTCAGAGAATACCAACAATATCTCATAGCTCTCTTTTAGTTCTCGACATAAATTACTGCACCACTGAATGATGTAATGTTGGGTGAGACAAAGTCACTGTTTGCTACTTGATTAGATGACAGTTCGGACGAAGCCACTGGTTGCAATATGTTATAAATATTGCTCGCATCTATAGCCGAGGCTACTTGTATTATTAATTCTGAATTAAAGTAGAATGCGACTTATACATTTGCATCGGACATGAATGTGACTTTTACATACCTTGTGTCCTTGTTTCATCTTCTGGCTTATATTACGTATTGAAATTAGGAACCCTGGTCACTACTGCACTTCATTATATGTGCATAAGTGCATAAATATGAGTTTTTATTTATTGCTCTTTAAAAACGGCTGCCATGTTCCAACAGCGCTTGCATCTCGTTCAACTGTCAACAAGGCGCACTCTAGAGGCACACACCGATGCGCACACATTGTTGCCAACATGTGGGATACAAAATCGGCTTCCTTTGGTCATAAATGAGTATTCTTTCTAGAATTACCTCCCTCGAGAACAGTGCAAACCGCATCAAAATCCATCCAGTGGTTCTCGAGATTACCCGCTTCCTTCAGCTCAATGGCTTATCCGCCGAACTGTCAGAACACATCTCTAAAAGTACAACTCTAGAATAGACGACTGTCTGGACGAAACCATTGGCCACTACTAGGCCAGGTGACTGTGGGGATGAAAATTACTGCTTTTAATACAAGCAAGGGGGTCTGGGGTATAAGCCCCAGGTTAGGTTTGTATGTAAAGCCTTATTCCGGGTTCACCACGCTCGAACTAAGAGGCAAGACCAGTGCCAAACAATAATGTTGGCACTGCTGAAAAATGTAAATAATACCCTTGAGCGATAAAATGTTAACTCTTGTATCTTAGCCACATTACATAAGTTACTTCGGAGTAGTGACACTCCGTAGTTGCTTGTTGTGTTTCTCCTACCAGCTGTGAACACTATGATTTGTGTCATGGATTTGTATGTTAATTGCATGAATCTTAATTTCATGGCTTGTTTTAGTTTATCGAAAAGTGATGTGATGGCTGACCAATAATTGTTAGGTCGTTATGCCATACAAACACCACCCCTGGTTTTTGTCATGCACAGTTTGGGTAGACACGCATTTTCATCCAAACCAATGGAATCCTTGCGATCAGCGTTCCTTACAGTGGTAAATACGGTTATACATACAAAACAAACCTAACCTGGGGCTTACGCCCAGTAGTGCAATCAGTAATTTTCGTCCAGACTGTCTTCTAACCTAGTAGCGACCAATGGTTTCGTCTAACTAAGAAGAGCCCGATTCTTTCTTTTTTTTTCACATAATTGCAACATTACATGTGTCGTCTAATTTAGGCCTATTTTGTATCGGATATGTTGGTAACTGATGATGTCAGTGTGATCGCTGCAGCAGTTTCACATACATATGCTGTCGAACATGGCTGCGGTTGTTAAATATACAATAAATAAAAACACATGTTTAAGTGATTTAGCACATACATCCGGTGCAGAAGTGATCAAGGTTAGTAGTTAAAATTGATAATGCCCCCCTTCGCCAAAATATGAAATATGGTATGAAAATGATATGTTATCAAAGTGAAAGTGAAAAAGGAAAAGAGCGATACCTTACAGAATTAATCTGAAATTTCCCTACAGTATATAAGTCGTGTTGTAAAGGGGATAGCGGGTGGGTTAGAGACAGCGAAGCAGAAAACATCTATTAGGACATCATTTCCACAATTATTATTCATCATTACACAAGGTATTTAGGCTAATTTAAGTATTCTACTTGGTTCATCACTTCTGAAGTGTTACCTCTATTAAGGTACGTATGTCGTTTTGCCTTGAACATTTTTGCTTGAAGACGGGCTATTATTTTATGTAATTTCTTAATTTATTCCACTAATATGTATCGGTTTTCCAATATTTGCATTATTCATGTAAATTTTAGATGGTTGGCTACAGAAAATACTGAAACCTGTTTTACAAAACGCTTTAACTCACAAATTTCGTTACATATTTTTGCAAATCTTACAATTTTCTATTTTTAGTAATGTTCTTTTGGGCTGGTTTTTTTTTTTTTTTTTTTCAAACAAAACAGTGTTAATGTTTGCACTGCACAACACCACTGGTCACTAAAAACAAGTGTTTCCACCCTTAGAGTCTATGACAGCTTGTAAACGCTCAGGCATACTGTTCACAACTCGTCGAATGACATTTGCCCGGATGCGATCCCATTCCTCCAGCAGCAATGTTCTCAGTTGTGCCAAGGTGGTGGGGTCACACTGTCTGACTTTCTTTCCAAGCATATCTCGTACGTGCTCGATGGGGTTTAAGTCAGGACTACGAGCTAGCCAGTCCAGGGTTTGAATCCCCACTTCCTGCAGATATTATACAACTCAGCGAGCAGTATGAGGGCATTATCCTGCACCAGCATGAAATTCTGACCAATGAAAGGCGCATAGGGCATCACATGGTTCATCAGGATCTCTTCGATGTGCCTTTGGGAATTGAGTGTCCCGTGATCGATGCACACCAACTCAGTGCGGGCCATAATGTTGATGCCACCCCACACCATAACAGAGCCACCTCCAAATGGAGTCCTGGAGGAGAAAGCAACAGGGCTGTACCTCTTCCCGCGCCTTCTCCACACTCTTTCTCTTCCATCAGGAGATCTAAGATTAAAGCGACTCTCGTCAGTGAAGAGAACAGAGGCCCACTGCTCGTGTTCAACAAATGCCAGTTGTTATTCCTAGAACAACAATAGGCAAGCGGCAACACTCATAACCCTTAAATGCTTCCAGTGCACTTCCCGCCATCGAAGATTGGGTAATTGGTGGTAATAAACCACCCTAAGAAATGTCATATTATCAATTACTATTCACGGATGTTTCAGATGTGTGTTCTAATGCGTGAAAAGCTTTTAAAATGTGATTACATCTTTTTCATGGCTGATTTTATACTATTTATATTACATTTTTAACTGTTCCACTTTTTTTTGCCGGTCTGTGTATTACTCCGTCGATAAAGCTTGCCTTTCATCGCGTGTATTTAACTACAGTACAGCCATCGAGTGTCCGGCTCTGATATTTCTCATGAGGGAGGGAGACAGCGTTGCCGGTTCTGTACCGCGAAATATAAAACAGCGTGGACTACAAAAAAATATGTCACATGTTTTTAAATGAATTCTGACGAACCACTGACCATATTACTAAAGTAATCTAATTACACACAGTTAACAGGTAAGTGTGCACACACAAGACAATAAAACAACAAACCTGCACTAACACAAAGAGCAACAGAAGTGAGCCCTTGCAACATCGAGCTAAATTTAAAGACCGCCTTACCGGGAAAACCGCTGATTGGTGCAGGTGACAACATTCTTCATGGTTTTAAGCGACTTTGCCAACCTAGGCGGAAATCCACTGCGGTCGAAGAATTTAGGTTTTGTAACCGCAAAATGTCGGAATAACACAATGATGCATAAAATTGCAAATAGGGTGTGGGACTTCCACGTTACATAGTGAAGATGCTAGAGAAGAATTAAAATGATGGCAAGTTTCAAGGTTCTATTAACAGCTTCTCATTGCCGTAAGTTGGCTATATTGTTCTCTCTACCCCTCTTCTCTCACCATCGCCAAACGTCAGAGCCGGACACTCAGCGGCTGGACTGTAGTCAATTTGTCAGTGAATTCAGTGAATTTTCTGCAAGTGGCTTTTAATGTGCCAGGTGACGAAAGGTCAGGAGAGTATTCTACCAACCATCTCGCGCTGTGCCGCTAGCAATTTTTTGGCAGTTGGTCCTGGTTCGATTTTTGGCTCTGCCAAGAAATTTTAATTTTGGTCTGAGGGATAGAACAAGGCACACTAAGCCTCGTGAGGCAAAACTGAGAAGAGGAGGGTTCGCTCCCCATCTTAGCCATCTTGGAACTGGTTTCCGCACTTCTACTCCAGGCAAATACTGGGATGGTTCCTAATTTAAGGCCATGGCCGCCTCGTTCCCAATCCTCATCTGAATAATAAATTCACACACCAATACAGCCATCACAATAACACAGGTTATGAGACAAATTCCACATGTCCAAGCACACAGATCTACATGATCATGATGTCGCAAAGTCCCAAACTCAACGAACAACTGCTGCTTTCTACCATTCCAAGAAGAAATCTTAAGAGTTGCCATTACAGTTTTATGCCCCTAAAATCCACGACTAGTTCGAATGGATTTAGGCCTAAGCATTGGATCAACCATCTTCTTGCATCTCAATAGGGATTTGCCAATAGGCTATCAATAGCTTGTCTCAATTCTACTTCCATATATGTAGGCCTATACATGCAAGAAATGAGTATGGTACTTATCAAAAATAAAGAAATAGGCTAATAAGCTAATATGTACCCCACTATTCTAGTTTTCTCCTACTCCTAAATCCTTCTCTGAACACTCATCTTAAAACAGAATGGTCTGCATTTTTGGACTAATTATAAAAATGTAGCCGATAAGAAGAAATGAACATGCTCATCTTTAGCTCCCCGGCAAAACTGGAAAAAACCTCCAGTAAGTATTAATGTTTCTGTTCTTAAGCATTTTATATGATGCTTTAAAAATCAAACTAAAAGAGCTAATTTAAGTTAACTTCACTACCATAATACTGCTTAAGAGTTAGACTGTTGAGGACTGATGACCAAGATGTCCCTAACTTGAGCAAGGACTGCTTCACAACTTTATGTAAAATGTAAAGGGCCTTTACGTAGTTTGGATCATTTGCGTACGTGTTACAAGGATGTGTGTGCTGACTATTTGGTGTTAAATGATGTAGGTTGGCAACACCAAATGTGGCGGCCATGTTGGTTTTCTAGTAACTTATTTAAGGTGTCCCAGACTATATCTCTGTCAGAAAAGCAAGATTATTTAAAAACTGGATTTCTTCCAGTTTTTCTTGATACTCATGCCCAGTGTTTTCAATTTGAGAAAAGCAAGAATTTCATTCCTCAACCCAAAAAACTGTTGCAAGCAATTTCCAGCACTTAGCCAATGCACTTCACAGTTCAATGAAATGTCACCATGCTCAGCTTCCAAATTGTCCAGGAATGTAATAAATGCTCTGTGTCTACAGGCTTTATTGCCTCCCCTTATTAAATTACAGTATTTACAACAGATTTCATTGTCTCACTGAGCCTTATAATTTTTCCACAGAGCGCCTCCTGGTGGATAACGCAGTGGAAAAACAAAAAATGCAATCCTTTTTCTTTACACATTCCCACTAAACCAATGTTAGGACGAACCATTGCTTTAGCTCATCTGTTGCAATGCCAGAGCACTTCACAAAACCTCCATATTTAGAAACGATATCATCCAGTGTGTTGTTTGTGACAGACAGTTGGCAACAGTTATTTTTGTTTTTTGTGAGAAAAGAAGGACAAGGAACAGTGCATCCAAGATGGAGTCTTTTGAGTGTTATTTGTAATGTGTGTGCATTTTTCTTGTGAATAAATATCTTTTCATTTTCCCGAATAAGTACGAAGTGACGTTTCTGTTCGTAACATCTGGGACCGTGACAGGATATAGAAAGGAAAATGAGCGATATTCGAAGTTTGATAAGAAAACGTGGTGTATACCGTGCATCGTTCACGAAAATTGTAGCTTCACTTCAAGTTTTGTTGGAGAAAGAAATAAAGAACATAGTCGCTATCCGAGGAGATTACGCCTTAGTGGAAGAGAAGGCTAACCTCATAAGTAATCTGGACCAGGAGATCTTCCAACACCTTATGGAAGATGCGGTGTCAGAAGAAGACCTGATCACAGAAGTAGACGGAGTAGATGACTATAAACGCAAGTTTCATATGTTAGCAGCGGCTGTTTCCGATGCTCTTGCAATGGAGAGAAAACGTGAAGACGAAGTCCAGTCAACAGTAAGCACCAGTAACACTCATAACCTAAAAAGTAAATATCGCCTTCCAAAGATCGAATTCCGAAAATTTGGTGGAAATCTACGAGATTGGTTAGGTTTCTGGAATCAATTTCAAAAGATTGATGAAGATGAAGGGTTAGATAATGCCGATAAATACGAATATCTTATCCAAGCAACATTGCCAAACTCCAAAGCTCGCGACATCGTTGATAGTTTTCCAGCCACAAGTGGAAATTACCCTAAAGCAATACAGAAACTTAAATCACGTTTTGGCAAAGATTCTTTGTTGGTGGAAGTCTACACTAGAGAACTATTGACAATGATGAATTCTTGTAGTAGTCTTGACATCTCATCATTATATGACAGACTCGAAACTCAACTTGGTGCTTTGGAGAGCCTAGGTGTAACTTCCGAGAAATATGCAGCAATGTTATTTCCTATGATTGAATCATGCTTGTCTATAGATGTGTTACGTGCCTGGCAGAGGAGTGGCGGTGGGAAGGAATGTGAACCTAGTGAACGTCTTAAAGGTTTGATGAAATTCCTGGAGAATGAAGTAGAGAGTGAGGAAAGGATCAAACTGGCCATCCCAAGTAAAGGTAACATCAATGTGAATCCTGACAAGTCAAAAGGTAC
Source organism: Meconema thalassinum (assembly GCA_946902985.2). NCBI lineage: Eukaryota > Metazoa > Arthropoda > Insecta > Orthoptera > Tettigoniidae > Meconema > Meconema thalassinum. The sequence continues at coordinate 135,982,131 of OX336396.1, read as the reverse complement.
GAAGAAAATTGACATTTACAGTGAATCGCCACCTACCGCAGCTGCACTTGTGGATTGTAATCTTAAACTAAACTGTATATTTTGTGATAGGTCCCATGCTAGTTCAAACTGCTCCGTGGCAAAGCAGATGGCTTTAAAGGAGAGAGTCTCAATTGTGAAGAATAAGAGAGCATGCTTTCTCTGTCTGAAGAAAGGACATGTTTCAAAGATGTGCAGAAGTCAGTTAAAATGTGATTCCTGTAGCAAAAAACATAACAGCCTAATATGTCTAGGCCCAACACATTCCTCTGAAGCTACCAATGAGAAACTTCAGTCTCATTCTTTGATTTCAAATGAAGAACGTAGTGGTGTGCAAGGTGTTATTTTGCAAACATTAAAGGTGAAGGTCATTGGAGAATCCTCTGCAATGGAGGTAAGGGCTCTACTGGATACTGGCAGTCAGAGATCTTATATGCTTGAATCAGTGGCACAGAAGTTAGGTTACAGTAGTCATCGCACAGAAATGCTACGCCATTCACTATTTGGTGGGGTAGTCACCGAAGAGAGCCAGCATATGTGCTATAGGATCTACATAGAGTGTTTAGGAAAGCCAAATGCCTGCAATTTTGAAGTCTTAGGGCAACAAGTAGTTACAGGGTACAATACTATGTTAAAGGGCCCATGGTTGCAAGAACTAAGAGCAAAAGGGATACAGATTTATGATACTGAAGGTCCCATTGAACTATTAATAGGCGCTGATGTAGCTGGAAAGTTAATGACTGGACAAACATGTACACTAAGCAATGGTCTTGTATGTATTGAGACACTGCTGGGGTGGACTGTGATGGGTAAAGTAGTTTCTGGAGGTCAATCAAGCATGACCAACCTTGTCACTTCTCTCTTTATCAGAGATGCTTCAGTTGAAAATCTGTGGGAACTGGACGTGCTAGGTATCAGCGATCCTGCCATAAGGAAAACTAAAACTGAAGAAAACTTTGCAACAATGGAGCACTTTCAGAAAACCGTGTCTATTAATGGAGAATTTAGGTATGAAGTCCATTTACCCTGGAAAGAAAACAAATCATTTCTTGTATCTAACAGGGTCATGGCTGAGAAGAGGTTAGTCAACACAAGGAAGAAAGTGGAAAATTTTGGACTAGGCGAGACGTATGAAAATATTTTCACCGAGTGGGAAAGGAGTGGTGTTATTGAACCGGTTCAGGAGGATGAAAACTTCAGACACTATCTACCGCATCGAGCTGTTGTGAAGGAAAGTAGTTCAACGACACCTGTTCGTCCTGTATTTGACGCCTCAGCGAAGGAAGCGGGAACCCCTGCTTTGAACGATTGTTTGTATGATGGCCCCAACCTGATTGAGCTAATCCCTGCAATTCTTCTTAGATTCCGAGAGAGGAAAGTAGGAATTATTGCAGACATTGAGAAGGCCTTCCTTCAGATAAGCATACGGAAAGAAGATCGAAACTATATCTGCTTCCTGATGTGGCAGGACGTTGGGAATAATTACAAGATCTTCAAGCATGCCAGGCTGGTTTTCGGCTTAACTTGTAGTCCGTTTCTCCTGGTGGCTGTCTTGGAGTATCACCTGAAGAAGTACTTGGAAAACCCGCAATTCAATCCCCTATTCATCGAGAGACTTCTACAGAGCTTCTACGTGGACAACGTTGTCACTAGCCTTGACAGGGAATCGGAGGTGGGCGAGTTTATCAATCAAGCTAGTAGGGTATTATCAGAAGGCAGTTTTAATTTGAGGGGATGGCAGTTCTCTCAGGATGATGACCAGTCTGCTACCCTTTCATCTGTTTTGGGACTGTTATGGGATCGACAGGAGGATACACTTACTTTAAATTTGCATTGGTTGAATAGCCTTCAGGTGGGAGAAGTGACGAAAAGGACAATTCTGTCACTCGCACATCGAATTTTTGATCCAGTTGGTGTGACATGTCCTGTCACCCTTTGTATTAAACTGTTGATTCAAAGGACCTGGAAGACTCATATAAGATGGGATAGTGCAGTTGATGAGAAGTCCAGAGACGAGTTTCTGGCCTGGGTAAAGGATCTACCTCACCTGGTAGAAATCAAGATTCCTCGATGGTTTGGAAGAAGTGACCATGTGCAAATTCATGTCTTCTGTGATGCCAGCCAACTTGCATACGCAGCAGTAGTCTTCATAAGATGCGATTCCAACAATCAAGTGAGTGTACAGTTATGTGATGCAAGATCTCGTGTGGCCCCCCTCAAGGAAGTGGCAATCCCCAGATTGGAATTGCTGGCTGCTACAATTGGTGCACGGTTGCTTAAATGTGTGTTGGAATCTATTTCACTGGAAGTTCATGAGTTTTTTCTCTGGTCTGACTCGTCCACAGTTCTAGCATGGATCTGCAGGACTGAGAACTGGTCGGTTTTTGTCCGCAATCGTGTGAATGAGATCAGGAATTTGACCAATTTAAACTGCTGGCGACATGTTCCAGGTTCATTGAATCCAGCTGATTTACCGTCACGTGGCTGTTCTGCTTCGCAATTAGTAGCCTCTCGATGGTGGGAGGGACCTGCCTGGTTGTACGAATCTCCAGATTGTTGGCCTCAAACAAAAGTGGTGTATGACGAAGAGAGTATCGCAAAGGAAATGAAGAAAAACCCTGTGAATTCTATGACTAACCAATGAAGGCCCCCTCTGGTATGCCAGGTATTTTTCCAGCTATCACAGAATAGTTCATCTAATCGCATGGATTCTTCGTTTCTGTAAGAATTGTCTTAGACGTGAGAGGATCTCGCAAGAAAATCTGCAAGTTGAAGAGTTAGAAAGGGCTGAAATTAGACTCATTTCTATAATTCAACGAGAAAGCTTCCACGGATTAGTTGATAAACGTCTATCTTCACTACACCCATTCCTGGAAGATGGTGTTCTCAGGGTTAAAACGAGACTACTACTGCGAGAAGATTTGAAGCAATTCAGGTTCCCAATGATTCTCCCGGCGAACCATGGCATCACCTCTCGCTTGATTATGGATGAGCACGTGAAAGAAAATCACATTGGAGTACAACTTCTTCTTAATCATCTGAGACAACGCTTCTGGATCATCGGTGGAAGGAGGACAGTTAGAAAAATTATAAGAAAATGTGTCAAGTGCCGGAGGCATGATGGACAACATACCGAAATCGCTCAGGCCCCTCTGCCCCTGGACCGCATACGGGAAGCCTGTGTATTTGAAGTGATAGGAGTGGACTTGGCAGGTCCGGTGTTCCTGAGGGATGAAAGTAAAGCTTGGATTGTAGTTTTCACATGTGCGGTGTATCGCGCTGTTCATCTCGAAATGGTTACTTCTCTCTCCACAGAGGCGTTTGTGCAAGCGTTCCGGCGGTTTGTAGCAAGAAGAGGACGCCCCTCTGTGATTTACTCAGACAATGGTACAAATTTCACGGGTACAGATAACGCGTTTCAAAGTGTTGACTGGGAGAATATTTCCAAACACCATTCGGTTGAACGTATTACTTGGAGATTTAATCCCCCTAGTGCTCCTTGGTGGGGAGGCTTCTGGGAAAGGTTAATACGTCTAATTAAACAGCTTCTGAAACGAGTTTTGGGTAAAGCCTGTCTAACTTACCAAGAAATGCTTACCCTTCTCTGCAGTATAGAAGCCACCATAAATGCAAGACCGCTAACATATCTGACCGATGGATGTGAAGATATAAGTCCACTCACCCCTGCCTGCTTTCTACAAGAAATTAAGACAACTGGAGTTCCAGAATGTGATGCATTGGATGCTATAACCCTGAATCAAAGAAATCGTCATCTTCTGAACCTAAGAATGGCATTGAAAAAAAGATTCCAGCAGGAATATCTGGGACTTTTGGCACTCGGTAAACCGAGTTGTAAACCAACTCTTTTGTTCAAGAGAGGTGACATTGTCCTAGTTGGATCAGATGGCACTAAGAGGATAGATTGGCCCCTTGGAAAAATTGTGGACTTGTTCCCTGGAACTGATGGTAATACAAGACTTGCAAGGGTTGTTACATCTAAAGGAGAACTCTTGAGACCGATACAGCGACTCTACCCACTAGAAGTACCTGATGAAGACAGCACACCTTTAAGGACTGGCTTGAATAAGAAAACGGCTACTGCTTTAGGAGAGCCGACTGGAACTGGTGTTCAACCCTCAAAGACTACACGTTCGGGTAGAACTGTCAATGTTCCTGCAAGATATGTGGAGTAGTTGAGGATGTCTTTCCTCAACGGTGGGAGGATGTGACAGACAGTTGGCAACAGTTATTTTTGTTTTTTGTGAGAAAAGAAGGACAAGGAACAGTGCATCCAAGATGGAGTCTTTTGAGTGTTATTTGTAATGTGTGTGCATTTTTCTTGTGAATAAATATCTTTTCATTTTCCCGAATAAGTACGAAGTGACGTTTCTGTTCGTAACATTGTTAATGTCAATACCTTTTTTGCTGGTTTCTAATGATCTTAATTCCAACAGTTCTCCATGAATTTCAAATTCTTCGTTTATTATTCTGACGAAGATAAGGAGCTGGCCGATGTCAGCTATAGAGAGTAAAATTCACATTTTTCCAAACTGCTCTTGAGAGAACCTGAAACTTCACCAGCCATATCATTAATTCTTCTACTAACTGTCTGATGAAACAAGGAAACTGTTTCAAAATACAGGGACTTTGTTTTATATGTGACGGGGATTTTCGCTCGCCCGCTCGCCCACGTTGCGAGCCTGTTTCCCGCCAAGCACTTTACCGTAATTCGGCGCCCGGCCTGCAATGAGTCATTGAGTATAGGAATCTCAATGTTACGTAATGAAGATCGCATTGGAACAGCACACTGAGCACTAAACAGGTCAACAATTGACAAAACTGAACCTGACGGTGTTAAAGCTCTCAGCAGACTGCAATGGAGGGACACTTGTGGCGCCAAGAGGCGCATTACGGCAAAGTGCTTGGCGGGAGACCGGCTCACAGCGCAGGTGAGAGGGCGAGCGAAAATCCCCGTTACATATAAAACAAAGTCCCTTAGCTATCCTATTATCTCCAAATGAAGTGCCATTTTTACAGCACATCTCTTAATGAGCTCACCATCCCTGAAAGACTTTTAACTTTTAGCTAGCTCTAAACATACCGTGTGTGTGCGTGTGTGTGTGTGTGTCCCCTCCTAATAAATTCTAAACGGCTGGAGTGATTTCAATGAAACTCTGTAAGATCATAGCACTATTCCGGGCGACCCCGACCGTACCCCTCAAATTTTGTTACGTCTCACCAATCCAACATGGCGGCTGTGCGAAATATTTCACCACCATTCAATATCTGCAAAACTATTACCGATATCACCCTGGAATTTTTTACGGTGATAAAGGGAACTACTAGACGTTCACCTATGTGACTTTTGAAAAACTGGTAACTACAAAACCAACATGGCAGCCAAGCGAAGTAGCGACTTTTAAATAGACGTTTCTCGCGATTTAACCAACCAAACGCAATACAATTTGGTACAGTATATGTTTATAAACTTTGTAATGCACCGACATCTAACTTTGTTCAATTGTTTACATAATCTCAAGATGGCGGCTGTGCGAATTTTAAAATTAAGTTTTTATTTCTTGTGTCGTAATCATGCGATCGAAGTGGAAGTTTGAATAATGAACCTACGCAATAATTTTCCTATAATGGTACATGACTCTATGGCCTATACATTAAACAATCCAACATGGTGACCATCCGAAATATTTAGACGGCAATGAATATCTACGAATCTATTATAGCAATCAAACTGAATATGTTTATGTTCATAGGGGCTATGAACATAAGTTTACCTATAGGACTTTCAATAACCTGGTGATCACAAATCCAACATGGCGGCGACGCGAAGTATAAATATTCACATGGACGTTTCTCGCAATTTAACCATCCGAGTGCAATAAAACTTGGTACAGTAAATCCTTATATGAATGTAAATCCACTGGCATCTAATTTATTTCAATTGTTTCCATAACCACAAGATGGCAGCTGTGCGAATTTTTAAAATCTAGTTGTTACTTCTTGTGTCCTAATCATGCGATTGAAGTTTGAATGCTACACGTACACAATAATCTTCATGTAACAGTACATAAATCTAGGACCTACATATATTAAGTCCAACATGGCGACCATCCGAAATATTTAGTCGGTTCTCAATATCTACGAATCTATTGTAGCAATCAAACTGAAATTTTGTAAGTGGCAATTAACATAAGTAGGATATATGAAAATAGGCTGTATAGTTCTTCACGGAACTACTTGTTATACTTGTGATCACACTGTCCTTATGCAAGGTTTGGAACTGATGTGTAACTATCTGACAGTCTGTTACTTCTTCACGCAAAATTTTATCTCCTACAGAGATTTTTGTTGGTTCCCCAGTTTAGGGGCTGCGACAACGCGGTCATGTAACCCCTTGTACACTGGGTGTGTGTAGAATCTGATAAACAGTGTTAATTGTGATGACTGTATTAGCCTGTAATTCAGGTAAGGTCTGCAGACGGTCAATTTTAAGTAGTAATTCCTAATTTTGTACCATATACTAACATCAACGACACCTAGCTATGAACTTGGCTACTGGATGCCACCGCAACCAGCAACTTGCAACGAACGTTGGAACTTGCCCTCCAAAGGAAAGCATGCTGAGGGATTTTTAGCGCTCTTAGAAATCCGACGACTTTGGCCGGCTTTGAACCAGCGACCTTGGGCTTATAAGTTCAGCATGCTAACAGTTAGCCGCCTCCCACAGAGTCAGATGGAAAAATGAATGTGATCTCGTGCGATGGCATTGTCTTGGCAACCTCTGATAGCTCATTCCTCATCAATTAAGAAGCGTTGTCATGGTAACCTCTGATGGCACTTGGCATTTTCTATAATTCCGAAATCATTTTTCTCATCCCTTGGCGTAATGGTAGGTCAGATCAAAAATTCTTTCAGACAAAGTTTTAGGTAATTATTAGGGGAATATTTTCCATTTTGTACGGTTTTGATATTGTGCCTATTAAGAGAGATATGATTAATTTTTCCCGAAAAACCCACTTTTTTCCACGCCTTTGGTCAATGTTTAGTGCTATCAAAAACTTTTCAAACGTAAATTTTTTGGCACTTATCCGACACATATTATGAACTTAAATGGATTCGATATTTCACGTATTAAGAGAGTTCACTTTTTCGAAAAAAAAAGAGCCCCCCCCCCCCTTTCAACCGATTTTGCCCATTAACGAACTCGACCGAGATTTTAAGGGGATACATATTATGTAAAACATTCAAAGTGATTGGTGCAAAATTACGGCAGTTATCGTGTCCACAAGAAACTGATATATATGCATATATATACACACATATATATATATAAACTTTTGAACTGACGGTGGTTTGGGGGTCTGGGGGATGTGAAACGCGAAGATATGTCAAAATTTTCCGGAAGTCGAAACATGGCACCCATTGCAATAGTTAGCTTTCTGATAAAATCTACCTAAATTGCAATAGTTAGCTTTCTGATGAAATCTACCTAAAATAGGCTACATAATTAAAAATACTACCATCAACAACACCTAGCTGTGAACTTGGCTACTAGATACCACCGGAACCATCAACTCGCAACGAACGTTGGAACTTCCTCTCCGAAGGAAAGCAAACTCAGGGGTTTTTAGCGCTCTTAGTAAATCAGACGACTTCAGCCGGGTTTGAACCCGCGACCTTGGGCATAGAAGTACAGCATGCTACCAGTTCCGATACCGAAGTCGCTTCCCACAGACAGATGGAAAACTGAATGTGATCTCGTGCAGTGGCGCTGTCATAGCAACTGATGATGGCTCATCCCTTATCAATTAAAAGTAAAGTTGTCATGGCAACCTTTCTTGGCACTTGGCATTTTCTTATAATTTAAATCATTTTGCTCACCCCGTGGCGTAATGGTGGGTCATATCAAAAATTCTTTCAGACAAAAGTTTTAGGTAAATATTGGAGGAATATTGTCCATTTTGTACGGTTTTGATATTGTGCCTATTAACAGAGATATGATTAATGTTTCCTGAAAAACCCACTTTATCCCACCCCTTTGGTCAATGGTTGGTGCTATCAAAAAACTTTTCAAACATAAATTTTAGGGCCTTGTCCGACACATAGTATGAACTTTGAATGGATTCAATATTTCAGATATTAAGAGAGTTATAGCGATAATTCACTTTTTCGAAAAAAGCCTCCCATTTTCACCCCCTTTGACCGATTTTGCTCATTAACGAACTCGACCAAGATTTTAAGGGGATACATATTATGTAAAAAATTCAAAGTGATTGGTGCAAAATTACAGCAGTTATCATGTCCACAAGAAACTGATATCTATACATATAAATACATACATAAATTATATATAAACTTTTGAACTGACGTTTTGGGGTCTGGGGGGTGTGAAACGCGAAGATATGTCGAAATTTTCCGGAAGTCGAAACATGGGACCCATTGCAATAGTTAGCTTTCTAATGAAATCTACCTAAAATGAAACAGGATTCCAAACTGAATCTCCTGTGCTCGGACAGCAGGAGATTTGAGCTTGAATCCCAACTCCTGTCTCATTTAAGTCTTAGGTACTCCAAACTTTGGTGCTTTTCAGTCGGTCAACACGAATGTACCCAAATGAGTTGGGTTATAACCTAATTTTTTTCAGGATTAGGGTATAACCCAACTCATTTGGGTACATTCGAGTTGACAGGCTGAAAGGCACCAAACTTTTGTTTACTAAGGCAAACACTGAACAAGATGTTCAGTAAAGAACATATAGCCTACTTTCTCCTAAATGCATGGGTTTAGTTTTAACTCTTTGTCCTCTTCAAGGAGTATAATTGAATGTTGGTTGTAGTACCTTGATGAAGTACAACGTGCTAAACGGATATTATACGTTGATTGATTGAATCCTCACCTGAATAATATATACACACACTAATACAGCCATCACAATAACACGGGTTATGAGACAAAATTCAACACTCACCCAAGTACACGGGACTAAATGAGCATGATGTCCATGCATCTCAAATGAAACAGCAGCAACAACAGCTTCTTACCCAAATCCTGCCTCGTATAAAAGTACACACACTAGTAAGCTTACAGACCTCACAGTGACACAGGTTATCAGACAACTTGTACACGGGGCTACAAGACCATGATGCCGCAAAACCCCTAAAGAATCAACAACAAAAATAACAATAGACTCAAACCGCGGATCAAGGACAAAGAATTTAAATAGCTCTAGTCGAGTGTTGAAATGTGTGGTTTTATGAGTACAGCATATTATATAATCTTTTCGATTGCAAATACACACAATATATGCTTAACATTACAACGTGTGAGTAGTTATGAATCAATAAATACAAAAAAAAAAACTAAGTAAAAATAAACGAAACCACGGGGATTCGAACCACGGAACCCTTCACTATGAAGCTAGCTCGCTACCACTACGCCATGAATGCGGTACAAAATAGATATTTAAATAACTTCTTTAGCACGAATGTATCATATTGTGTGTTGTAATCAACTATTTCATTAGCGTCTTTTGGTGCTTCTATAAACCATTTGATACTAAATAAGTATTATTTTGTTCAGTGCATTCCTAAAAGGATATAAACTTACGCAGTTACGAACATTAATGGATTTACGAGCACAAATAGCGGCCATTTTGTGTACGACCCACAACCATATGACATGGTCAATCAGACCTGTTAAGTCACTTCAACGGTTACATATTCTATTATAATAGGCTAATATCCTACCGGTCACCTCCTTGAAGACAGTTTAAACCTCCATATGTACGATAAGCTGATTTGTTGAGATGAGGCCTTGTTGAATCGTAAGTTATGGTTGGGCTATAATACTTGCATGATTCATACATCCACCATCCTGAAACTATTAGGCGGATGACCTTGTAGTTTGGACAAAAGACAGTTTCCCACATTAAGGTATATTGTTGCAAAATTCAGTAGAGATCGGATGATTTGGTTAGTCGTAATTTGATTTAACCTTTGAACATTTGGGTGGCCACCATTAAGTTTCCTTCAAGATGGCGGCGATATAAAACATGACACTGAGGTGCCCTTTGCTAGCGCTACCTCTGTACCAAAATTCGTTCAATTCGGTTTCACCGTTTTTGAATTGATACGAGGGAATCGATTTGCACACCCACATGGCCGCCATCCACAAATTATTGGGCTCAAGACCTTGTAGTTTGGTGAAAAGATTCTTCATACATATAGATATAATGTTGCAAAATTTGGTAGAGATCGGATGATTAGGTTAGTCGTAATTTGATTTAAGCTTTGAACATTTGGGTGGCCGCCATTACGTTTCCGTGAAGATGGCGGCGGTATAAAACATGACACTGAGGTGCCCTTTGCTAGTGCTACCTCTGTACCAAATTTCGTTCAATTCGGTTTCACCGTGTTGGAATTGATAGGGGGGACAGACATTCAGAGTACACACACTCACACACACACTCACACACAGACAGACACACAATTTTTGGCCCTGTGTAGATCTTATAAGTCTACTTTCATTTTTTGCAAAAATCGAAAGTAGGCTAAAAATGGCTTCAAACCCCATAATCTTAGGTACTCAACAGATATGACTGCTCCAAGGGAAGCTATAACCTAGTCATTTCTATGAAGTAGGCCTATATAATATCTGAGTGTGTGTGCATATGAAAAGATACCAGTTCCCAAACTCTTTGGGCTTATTAATATCCTTCATTGGTCAAGCAACATCAATATAATATGTTTATGGTGTTGTGTAACTACAGGGTGTTACAAAAAGGTATGGCCAAACTTTCAGGAAACATTCCTCACACACAAAGAAAGAAAATATGATCTGTGGACATGTGTCCGGAAACGCTTAATTTCCATGTTAGAGCTCATTTTATTACTTCTCTTCAAATCACATTAATCATGGAATGGAAACACATAGCAACAGAACGTACCAGCGTGACTTCAAACACTTTGTTACAGGAAATGTTCAAAATGTCCTCCGTTAGCGAGGATACATGCATCCACCCTCCGTCGCATAGAATCCCTGATGCGCTGATGCAGCCCTGGAGAATGGCGTATTGTATGACAGCCGTCCACAATACGAGCACGAAGAGTCTCTACATTTGGTACCGGGGTTGCGTAGACAAGAGCTTTCAAATGCCCCCATAAATGAAAGTCAAGAGGGTTGAGGTCAGGAGAGCGTGGAGGCCATGGAATTGGTCCGCCTCTACCAATCCATCGGTCACCGAATCTGTTGTTGAGAAGCGTACGAACACTTCGACTGAAATGTGCAGGAGCTCCATCGTGCATGAACCACATGTTGTGTCGTACTTGTAAAGGCACATGTTCTAGCAGCACAGGTAGAGTATCCCGTATGAAATCATGATAACGTGCTCTATTGAGCATAGGTGGAAGAACATGGGGCCCAATCAAGACATCACCAACAATTCCTGCCCAAACGTTCACAGAAAAAGTGTGTTGATGACGTGATTGCACAATTGCGTGCGGATTCTCGTCAGCCCACACATGTTGATTGTGAAAATTTACAATTTGATCACGTTGGAATGACGCCTCATCCGTAAAGAGAACATTTGCACTGAAATGAGGATTGACACATTGTTGGATGAACCATTCGCAGAAGTGTACCCGTGGAAGCCAATCAGCTGCTGATAGTGCCTGCACACGCTGTACATGGTACGGGAACAACAGGTTCTCCCGTAGCACTCCCCATACAGTGACGTGGTCAACGTTACCTTGTACAGCAGCAACTTCTCTGACGCTGACATGAGGGTTATCGTCAACTGCACGAAGAATTGCCTCGTCCATTGCAGGTGTCCTCGTCGTTCTAGGTCTTCCCCAGTCGCGAGTCATAGGCTGGAATGTTCCGTGCTCCTTAAGACGCCGATCAATTGCTTCGAACGTCTTCCTGTCAGGACACCTTCGTTCTGGAAATCTGTCTCGATACAAACGTACCGCGCCACGGCTATTGCCTCGTGCTAATCCATACATCAAATGGGCATCTGCCAACTCCGCATTTGTAAACATTGCACTGACTGCAAAACCACGTTCGTGATGAACACTAACCAGTTGATGCTACGTACTTTTGTGCTTGATGCTCGTACTGTAGAGCAATGAGTCGCATGTCAACACAAGCACTGACGTCAACATTACCTTCCTTCAAATGGGCCAACTGGCGGTGAATCGAGGAAGTACAGTACAAACTAACTAAAATGTGCTCTAACATTACGTCAACATTACCTTCCTTCAAATGGGCCAACTGGCGGTGAATCGAGGAAGTACAGTACATACTAACGAAACTAAAATGAGCTCTAACATGGAAATTAGGCGTTTCCGGACACATGTCCACATAACATATTTTATTTCTTTGTGTGTGAGGAATGTTTCCTGAAAGTTTGGCCGTACCTTTTTGTAACACCCTGTATAAACTATATTGTTGACTAATTGATTTTTGTAAACATGATAAAATGTAATAGCATATTAATATAATATAGTATAAATAAGAGTGAGATGATGATCATAACCAGGAAGAAGGAACGAGTCACAATGGAAATAACAATTGGTGGGGAGCGACTGAGGAAAGTAGTGCGTTTCAAATACTGTATCTGGGAAGCATGATGCAAGATAATAGAATCAGCGACAGAGAAATAAATGAGCGGGACAGACCAGAATTATTCAGGAAGAGAGTTAGAAGCCTGGTATGGAGCAAGGATGACCCTCAAAACAGCAAAAAGGTTATAAATCAGACATACAACAGGGTGATTCTTTAGCTGGAGCAGGACGGACAACCGGCTACCGGGCACGCACGACTTCCGCCAGCCAACCAAGCTCGCACCGCTGATTGTGGGCAGGTGGAAACCGTAACAAAGTACATTAATTAATGGTAAATTCACCAGCAAATCACGACTAAAGAACTTACCTTTTCACAGAAGATGCTGAAAATGTTCTCCTTCAACTGACAGACAGGCGTTGTACCGTGTAAATAAATTATTAGCATTTACACGTTGTAATTCAATTCTGTTGTGAGGGATATCTGCTGCCGTATATTGTTCTCCAGCTCCACTAGAGTATAGGTAATTGACCTTTACACTTTGAATTTTAAATTAACTCACAATTGAACAACATACGGGCTTAGGTCCGTGCTTAGATTAATTACAGTAAACATGCACGGGGGGTGCAGGAGTAGAGACATAAAGTATAATAAAATCGGGATATCCACCTGATCAATACACAAAATTTATATATAATTTATGTATGGGTCTTTTAATATAGACCCATATATAAATTTTGTGTATTGATCAGGCGGATATCCTGAGTTTATTATACTCGATTGTCAATCAATACGGAACTGAGTCTATTGAGTAGACATAATGTAACGATGTATGTCTGTCTGTCAGCTGAAGGAGAACATTTTTAATATCTTCTGTGAAAAGATAAGTTCTAACCTTTAACAGGTGACTTGAGGTCATCCAGATTCCCAAGAAATAAAAGAACATCTGTGCTTCTTTAATTAAATCTTGCAGCTGTTGTTTATGCTACCTTCTTATCTGTGCGCTGACACTACACACCCTCGTTGATGAAAGTTTAGTGACTTAATGAACTTTAATGACCATGGTTAGCTCGCCTCCGCCTCGCGCAACCCCGCGGCCCGAGCTTGGTTGGCTGGCGGAAGGCACCCGCGCCCGGCAGCCGGTCCCACTCCAGCAATAGAATCTAACCCTGACATGCCTCAGAAACCTGAGTTATGAAAAGAAGGGAGAGAAGCAAAATACAGGCTAATGAAATTCTTGACTAACAGTATTGAAGTGAAAAAAATGAACAGGTTAAGAAACAAGATCAGAGAATTAGTTAAGAAGGAAGTAATACAGGATAGGAGAGAGGAATCAAGGCTTAAATGGTATGGACATGTTAAGTAAATGGAGTAGAAGAGGATACCCAGGAAGATACACAAGATGAATTAAAGGGAGAAAGACCAAGAGACAAGTGGCTAATAGGTGTGGAGGACTGTGTGAAAAAGAAAGGAGAAGACTGGACCAAGGTGGATACGGAGAGATGGTGAGAAGACAGAAGACGCTGTACCGAACAGATCCTGCCAGTGGCTGGAAACTGTGCAAGAAGAAGATGATAATGACAAGACACCCTGATGAAGGCTAACTTGGCAAAACGTTTGTGTAGTAAATTTTAAATAGACCAATTTTCATTTTCCTTTTTGAGGGTATCCAGTTATGTTGTTCTTTCCCCATACATGTCACAATGATCAAGTTAAGAACTACAGTAGAACCCCTTTTTAACGAATCTCAGGGGGATTTGATATTTCTTCCTTAGAAGGAGGTTTTCCTTAAAAGGGGGTTAGAAGAAAATAGGCTGTATATCACAAGAAATAATGATACCGGTACATTTATGTCTTCAACTAATGTAATGTCAAGAAATAATAAATGAACATGTTAAGAAATACTAAAAAGTCAAATTAACACAAGAATAACAGAAAATATTTACGAAACAGCACATGTAACGGATTCCTTAGTGGTCCATTGGGAGCACAAGCTGCAGCAAGGAAAGGAGAAATAGGTATTACTGACTTGTAATTGTAACTTGAAGGAACAGAGGCCTAACATATACACTCATCAAAAAAAAGTTTTGCATCACCTCGGTTCCAAGAGTTCCGGAACCTTTAAATACAAAGGGAATAGAGATCAACACAAACAACATTTCAGCTCATTTTATTGCTCATGAGACCCACACATTGCATGTTGTACCGTCATACAGCTAGACTTTCAGCATTTGTGGTCCAGATTGCAGTACACACCACTACCTCTAATACCCAGTAGCACGTCCTCTTGCATTGATGCATGCCTGTATTCGTCGTGGCATACTATCCACAAGTTTATCAAGACACTGTTGGTCCAAATTGTCCCACTCCTCAACGACAATTCGGCGTAAATCTCTCAGAGTGGTTGGTGGGTCAAGACGTCCATAAACAGCCCTTTTCAACATATCCCAGGCATGTTCGATAGGGTTCATGTCTGGCGAACATGCTGGCCACTGTAGTCGAGCGATGTCGTTATCTTGAAGGAACGCATTCACAAGATGTGCACGATGAGGTCGAGAATTGTCGTCCATGAAGACAAATATGCCTCTCCAATATTCTGCCGATATGGGTGCACTATGGGTCGGAGGATGTCATTCAGGTATCGTAAAGCCGTTTCGGAGCCTTCCATGACCACCAGTGGCGTACGTCGGCCCCACATAATGCCACCCCAAAACATCAGGGAACCACCACCTTGCTGCACTCGCTGGACAGTGTGTCTAAGACGTTCAGCCTGACCAGGGTGCCTCCAAACACGTCTCCGACGATTGTCTGGTTGAAGGCATATGCGACACTCATCGGTGAAGAGAACGTGATGCCAATTCTGTGGGGTCCATTCAGCATGTTGTTGGGCCCATCTGTACCGCGCTGCATGGTGTCGGGGTTGCAAAGCTGGACCTCGCCATGGACGTCGGGAGTGAAGTTGCGCATCATGCAGCCTATTGCGCACAGTTTGAGTTGAAACACGACGTCCTGTGGCTGAACGAAACGCATTATTCAACATGGTGGCATTGCTGTCAGGGTTCCTCCGAGCGGCAATCAGTAAGTAGCGGTCATCCACTACAGTAGTAGCCCTTGGGCGGCCTGAGCGAGGCCTGTCATCGACAGTTCCTGTATCTCTGTACCTCCTCCATGTCCGAACAACATCGCTTTGGTTCACTCTGAGATGCCTGGAAACTTCCCTTGTTGAGAGCCCTTCTTGACACAAAGTAACAATGCGGACGCGATCGAACTGCGGTATTGACCTTCTAGGCATGGTAGAACTACAGACAACATGAGCAGCGTACCTTCGTCCTGGTGGAATGACTGGAACTGATCGGCTGTCGTACCCCCTCCGTCTAATAGGCCCTGCTCATGCATGGTTGTTTACATCTTTGAGCAGTTTTAGTGACATCTATGAACAGTCAAAGGGACTGTATCTTTGATACAATATACACAGTCAACGTCTATATGCCGGAGATCTGGGAACCGAGGTGATGCAAAACTTTTTTTGATGTGTGTATTAAGGATATTTGTGAAGGCAGACCATGAGAACTATGAGAATAAGAATAAGGTATTACCCTTCACTTTCTGAAGTAGTCCAGTAAAGTAGTTTGCTTCCTCTTGCCCAGATATCTCACGGAAAGAAGTTTTCTCTGAATTTGGTTGAGAGTGTTGATGAGCTCTTCATCCACACTGAAGGAGGAGAAGTACCAGCGGACAATATCCAGTCCTTCCACTGCTGCCCCAAAAGTTGGTTCTGCTGGATCCTCTTCTTCTTCTTCGTCTTCCTCTTCAGTACTTTGCCTTTTTGCATCATCACAAAGGTCTCCAACATCCATCTGTGGTGGTGAGGTTAGGATATCATCATCACAAGTAACAAATTCTTCAAATGTTGTGACAGTAGAATCCTTTGATACAACCCCCCAATCTTCCCCAATGTCATCAGTAGCGTCTTCTTCATTAAAAACTTCTGAAATAGCACCAAAACCTGCATGGCCAAAGCAGTTTTGAATAGTGGTCGTTGTGACTAGTTGCCATGCTGCTACAAACATATGCATGGCTTGGAGTATGTTCAATTTCATTACCTCATTTCTTTCGAGGAAAGAAACAGCTCTTTGAACCAGGGCCTTCCTGTACTTCACTTTCACAGAATGAATAATGCCAAGGTCCAAAGGCAGCAGGTGACTGGTGCAGTTAGGAGGAAAGAAAACCACTTTGATATTCCGCAGGAAAGACGTATGAGCTGGACATCTGTCTATCACCAGCACTATTTTCCTTCCTGCCGATCCCATCTTGGCATCCAAGCTTAGTAAAAATTTTCGAAATATCTCCGATGTCATCCATGCACTTTTGTTAAAATCATATTTACATGGGAGTGTAAGGGTGTTCTTGAAACATCTTGGATTCTTAAATTTTCCAATTATTAGTGGGGGTAATTTTTCACTCCCGTTGCTGTTAACACATAACAACGCTGTCAGTCTTTCTTTACTTTTTTTGCCTCCGTGGCATTTTTCTCCGCAAACAGCTTATGTTTTGGACAGGAGCAAGTTGTAAAACACTCCCGTTTCATCGGCGTTAAAAATATCCTTAGCATCATATCCTTCAAGAAGTCGAGGCAACGTTTTCTCTTTCCAGTATACAACTGTATCGTCATTAACTTCCGCACTCTCGCCGCACATGTTTTGGAACGAAAGATTGTGCCGTTTTTTGAAGCGATCAAACCAGCCATTAGAAGCATGGAAATCGACCAAACCCAGCTTAAGTGCGATATCTTGAGCTTTTTGTTTAAGTATGTTCCCGTCAATTGGAGCGTTCTCACTCCTTTTTCCCTCGAACCATTTCATTAAAATGTTTTCAAGTTCCTCGTACGGCGAAGAACGAATATTCTTCCGTATTTTTGCCCCAGAACCGCACTCAACTTCCGCGGTCAGAATAGCTTCCTTCTGTTTCATGATGCCAAACAGCGTAGAGGGTGCCAAGTCATATTTTTTTGCCATCTGTGACAAAGGTACTTGGCTATCCCTTTCAACATCCCTGATGATGTCTATCTTTTTCTGAAGAGTCAGCTTCTTACGTTTTGCAGCCATAATGAATGTGGTCCGCCGTAACTCGCAGTACAACTCTTATCACAGACACAAAAAACTCGTAGCACAACTTCCAACAACACAGGAACAAAAACAGAGAATGAGCCTTCAGTCCGCACCCCTCGCGTCCGCGTGATTCCTAAGCAGCGATTGGAGCAGCGGGACAGAAGTGCCTAGCCGGTGTAAGAGCGCTGCAGCTATAGGTTAAGGCAGCTGACGTCACTGTAGACATTACCCGACTAAAACTGTCCTAACTCCCTAACGGTTGGAGATAAGTATATGCGTTCGCGGACTTTTTTGTAGAGCTTGAACAGCTCTACATTTCGTACGCATATACTTGGGGTCTATCAATGACGGTTCAGGCAGCGTAAGCCATGGAAGGCACGACTTTCTACTTATTCCATAATTTTTTCTAGAATACATTTACATTTTGTAGAATATCCATAAACATTTTCAGTTTCTTATTGCTTATTGCTTTTAATCTTTCACCTAAATCACGTGAAGTTTGCAAGAGACCGTTGGCCTAAATATTTATATTTCGTGAAGTTACCCGAGTCTCGCGGCATTTACGCATAGGCCCTACGTCAGTCATGCCTCTAGGCTGTATAGCTAGTCTCAAGGTAAACCGCACTTCGTTCCCATACAGCCGTCATTCCAGTACTATCTAAAGTTCAATGGACATAACTAACCAACAGCGTCTAGCGTGATAGTGACTGCTGCTTGCAAGTAACAGGGATTTCCAGCGGCCACGCCAATTTATCACGGTTCTATACATCGCTAAAGGAGCGATTTCGTTTAGCGCGTCAACTTCGGACTGAGATTACGTCAAAACGGAAGTTAATTTACATTCAAAACAAGTTTAGAAAAAAGTAACTTATCGACATATTCGTTACAACGGGATGCGCGATCGTAATTTATGTGAAATATATTCCTTAGAAGCGGACTTTTCCTTATATCGGGGTTCGTTAAAAGGGGGTTTAAATAACACTGTGCTTATGGCGATTTGGCTGGGACTTACGAAAATCTTCGTTAAAAGCGGGCACGTTAAAACGGGGTTTTACTGTACTAGTTATTTCTCAGTAGAGTTAAACTAGTCATTGGTAGCATTACAGTAATCAGAACATGGGCAAAACATCTATACACTATAAATTCTATGATTATGATGAGGTCCACACCAGATGATGATGATAGCTGCATAAGCTTACAAAATGAAGATTGCTATATTTATTGATATGCCAGTTGTTTAAATTAACTCTCCTCAAAAGTACAATTAATGCAGATAAATATGCTGTTTTCTCTTTTATGTTTATTTAGCAAGGTCACCAAATATAGGGTTATTAGCTATTAAGTCGTGTTGTGTACCAATAGTTGCAGGTTCGAGTCTTAGTCGTGTCAAGATATGTTAGTTTTATACTTTTTTGGAAACAACATGACTTAACAGCTGAAAAATTCAATTTATCATCAGTCATGAAAAATTCAATAATTAGAAATGATGTTTAAAAATGTTAATACATTATTTTTTTTTAATTTTAAGAATGATGGACTAGACATAAGTTAATTCATCAATAGTTAATTAGAAAGCAGCTAAATGAATTACATACATTTGACAGACCTTTGTCTAGGCAAGGCGGTGGTCTATATTTATAACCAGGCTGTGACCAGTACACTGGTACGGACCCTCTGACTTGAACGAAAGACACTTGATGATGGTGATAGGAAACTATCTGTTCGGTCTCCACATAGTTGGCACACTTGCCATCCTCGTCCACACCACGCCGCTTATAACGAGTGCCAGCTCGGAAACAGCTGCGCCGTGATATCAGGCACAAGGTGAAAGTCTAAAACCACAGGAGGTTATTGGGTAATTACATAGTTACCAAAACTACCATTATATATACAATCGTAGCACTAATGTAACCATACATGTGTAGGACAACAACAGGACCTGAGGGGAAAAGCAACCAAAGTAACTTTTCAGAATATACCTACAGAAGTGACGATTTATGGTGGCGTTGAGAGTTGATTTAAGGGGCAGCACATTGAAGGCATTTTTGCTCCATTCTCAAAGTACTTACAGTACCTACAGTACCGTACTTTTCGTAAGAATTCTATCTTAACCTTTTCACTCCTAAGTATCTTTCCTGCTTATGCATGCCCCATCCCGGGTTGGAGGTTGAGGTTTCTAGGCAGTAAAGCAAGAGGTGAGTCCCTGAGGATTAGGATGATGTGGTGATAATTGGGGGGCCTAAATACACTTATGTTGATATTTCCTGAACCCATGGTCGGATTTTGACATGTGGCATGTCGTTGGATCGGGGTGATGCCCCCTTTCCTATGGATGACCTATTTCCACCCTAAAATAAAAACTACCCTTACCCGGGGGTGAAATAGTGATTTTTTTTTTTTTGTGCATGCACACTTGGGGCTTTTGTAAGAGGGCAGACTTTTAAAATGATTAATTATAGATGAGTTATTAAAAAAAATATTAATTAAAGAACCCAAAACTAATAGGTCATCGGATTTTTAGTATCTCGCTAACCAATAATGGGATTTAAACATATGGGGTGTCGTAGGACTCAGGGTGAACACACTTTTTCTATGGACGACTTATTTCCACCCCAAAATAAAAACTACCCTTACCTGGGGTGAAACCGTGACTAAACTCGGGACCGGGAGAGAGCGGGGCATTTGAAATACGAGTTAACTCGTGGTTGGGACAGCGGAAGACACTCGAATGTCCGAGTTAACTTGGGCTTGGGAGTGAAAAGGTTAAACCAATATAAAGAGCTCGTCAAGTAGGTATGGGGTATGTATTCAGTTATTAAGCTTCAAATGTTTTGTTATATGGGGTGAAATTGAACAGGTTTGGTATATTTTCTAATGTAGCTGAGTAACAAAGAATGAGATATTTTTATTTTTTATTGTACTGTGGGGTATATCCAAACACCAAAGAAAGTTTTGCATATTGCCATGGAGCACAGTGAGGATGAAAGTGAGGACGAACTTATTTATTAAGCAGTGCCCACGCCTGCTCTACAAAATTGAGATCGGGATCATCTGCAGACCATTCCATTCTGTGAATACCTTTCTCCTGAGAAAGGCATTGACGGGCGAGCATTATCGTCCATGAAAGTGAAATTTGGGCCTAAATTGTCAGCATAGTCTTTCACTAAATGTGCCAGGATAGTACCCTTGTAGCGTGTGCCTGACGTACGCCCTGGGATGAACACAAAGAGGGGTTCGACGACCATACATGATGCCACCCCAAACATTGCACCTGTTGGTATTGTGTCGGATGTATTGGTCGTGCATACGTTCACAGGGTCGTCTCCACACTCGCACAGATCTATCCTCATTGACACAGGCGAGTGTACACAGCCAATATACATGCATGCAAGAACGACTAATGGGTTTATGTAGTGCTTTATTTGTGTTTAAGTCTTCAGTCTTTTAACTGGTTTGATGCAGCTCTCTCCATGTCTCTATGTCCTGAGCTAATAGCTTCATCTCTACGTAGCTATCACACCTTACATCCGAGGTAATCTGCTTAACATATTATCTAACCTTGGTCTGCCCCTACAGTTCTTGTCCTCAACCCTTTCTTCCATAGCTAAGTTTGTTATTCCTGGGTGTCTTAGTATGTGTCCAACCAACCTATCTCTTCTCTTCATTAGCAGTCGCCAGAAACATCTCTCCTCACCCACTCATCTTAATAATTCTTCATTTGTACCCCTATCTACCCATCTGATCTTCATCATTCTCCTGTAACACCACATTTCAAACACTTCTATTCTCCTCTTTTCTGCTGTGCCAATAGCCCTAGTTTCACTTATATAGATAGAGTGCCATGCTCCAAACAAAGGCATTCAAAAATAATTTTCTAATACCTAAATCTATATTTGATATCAACAGATTTCTTTATAACAAACTCTAAACTAAAATTTCAAGAAAAACAAACTTGTGTTTTTCAAAAGATGTTCAATTCCTGCCTTTAACAGGATGAATTTGGACATTGGAAATTGGATCCACTCATTGTTTTCTCTAGGATGAGGCAAATAACATTCATATTTTTCTCATAGTTTTTCCAAACATTTATGATATGTTTATTTAATGTTTACGTCAGCACTTTCCAACTTTATTTTCACTGTCCCATTTCCACTGCCCCAGGGCCCCCAAGGGGTCATGGTCCACTGGTTGAGAAAACCTGGCATAGATGGCAAGAGCATCATTAGGGGTCTAAGGTGCTAACTGTGGGGCCATCTCGAAAAGAATTGCATCAATGACCTCCACCTCAGGGATGATATTTTATTTCAAGTTCAGGATGGTGGTGACGATGGCGGTGGTGCAAAATTGAAATCTAAAATTTTTGTGTTGTGATCTGTGGTCTGGTATATTTCTGTGTGGTTTAGTGATGTAACTCATCACGTCACAATGAACGCTTGACGTTCGAAACATGTCATCCATTTTAAGTACCCCCATTTCTGTACATAATAGGGTGTTATTTTGTGATAAATATCTTATGTAGTGTTTTTCATGTTAGGGCATATAAATACTTGTTTTCCCGCCTAATGTAATTGGGCACAAAAATTTGTGTTGACCGACTGAAAAGCTTTCTTTATTATTTCTGCTTTAGTTCCTGAAATTGGATTTGCTTCTCTCTGGTGCATGGGTCACTTGTAGGTTTCTCCCATTTATAAGTCATATTTGCTGTTCCCTACATGTAAGTAAGGTTTAACTGCATTTCGATTTTCTGTGCACAATTAGACACCTTACAACTCAGTTAATCAAGAGTTTGTTGAATAATAAACAGTGTTGGAAAGCCCAGCAAAGTGTAGACAAGTTAGGATATTTATCTGGCAAAATATTGAGGGGCACTCTTTCAAACAATGCAGTTTTTTAAAATGTGTATACGTTAACCATTTATTAAATTGGTAACAGTTTCATCCGTATTGACTAATTAATAATTGTAATATGTGATTGTGAAATCCGCCTCGTTAATACAGTATTGGCAAGGCGAATTTCAAAATTACATATTATGCAGTTTTTGCTGAAGAAGTTAGTGTGTTATAAACCGTGGAAAAACATCTTGACACTTTTTCACAACAAAATATGCTTATTTTTAGAAACTGTCTTCTTTGTATCTTGCAAGGGGAAAAAATACAATAGTTTAATACATTCTAAAGAAATATTTCATAATTTGGAAATATAACATATTTTAGCCTACCTCATATCGCCTTTCAAAATTATCACTTCCAAATCGATCTGTGCCAACCTCGACCTTGCAGTGTTCGATCTGCACAAAACCTTGGATTATTGGAAGTATCCATGGGTCTGCCAGAGGGCTCTGAAGAAAGGAAAAATAAAACGATATTTTCATCGGGTATAGAAACAAAACATTTTCAGAACATCACAGCAAACAATGAATGTACTCATTATGTATAATAATAACACCTGGCACTACAACCCATGAAGGGCCTAGGCCTACCAAGCGACCGCTGCCCAGCTATTTGGCCTGCAGATATTGGGGTGATGCGTGGTCAGCGCATGAGGTCCCCTCGGCATTAATCTTGGTTTTCGTGACCGGGGCGCTGCCTCACTGCCAGACAGCAACTCAATTGTCCTCACGAGGCTGAGTGCACCCCGTTCCAGCCCTCACGTCAGTTACTAAAATCCCTAACTGAGCCGGGAATGCCTCCGGGTGAGAGGCAGGCGTGCTACCCCAGCACCACGGGGCCGGTTGAATGTACTCATTATGCTTTGGAAAACACACACACTGATGATATTAAATCATTTAATGACTATTTTAGTCATTTTTAGCTGTAACATGTTTCAGCTTCTGTTTATATCTTTCTACACACCTGAACAAAACTGTTCAAATCATCATGAAAAAAAAAAAAATGGAATTGATTTATGAAGGTACCCTATATTAGTGACTTAGGCTGCATTTAGCAACTCACATCTTACAGGCAAATTTGTCAAGGTTTTCCAAAGCAATAACTATTATGACCTAATATGTCTTGATTTCCATTTGGTATATTCCACTTACCTGTTCTCTACACATAGCATCAGTTAGGCATAGAAATAATAACCCTTTGCTTTAACACCAGTGTTTAAGAAGGGGGACAAGAAGGTGTGTGATAACTATAGAGGGATCACCCTCATATCACAGATAGTAAAAATACTGGAAAGGATATTAGAAAGAAGAATGAGAAGAAAGGTGGAAGGAGAGTTGCAAGAGGAACAGTATGGCTTCAGGAGTGGAAGATCCACAAATCTTTAGCTTGAGGCAGGTGATGGAAAAGAACTGGGAATATGGAGAGGATTTGATCATGACTTTCATAGATCTAGAAAAGGCATATGATAGTGTCCCCAGAGAGAAGGTATGGGAAACCATGGTTAAGAAGAGACTGGGAAGAGAAATGTTGGAAATGGTGCAAGCAATGTACAACAACTGTGTTAGCAGGGTACTGACCCCAGTTGGAAAGACAGATTGGTTTAGGAACAAGACTGGACTAAGACAGGGGAGTGTGCTGTCACCTCTCTTGTTCATAATGGTGATGGATGAAATTGTAAAGGAAACAAAGGAAGCATATGGACACAAAGAAATTAAGTTACTGTTATTTGCAGATGATATTGTGGTCTGGGGAAGGAACACCGGAGAAGTGCAAAAACAACTAGATGCACTGAACGAAAATATTCAGAAGTATGGCCTGAAAATCAGTATAGAGAAAAGCAAGACCATGGTGATGACAAGAGGGGAAAGACAAGGAAAGGGCACTGTGAAAATTGGAAGCCAGAGTTTGGAAATTGTGGACACGTTCAAATACCTAGGAAGTGAATTGATGCAAACTGGTAGGTTGGACATGGAGATTGGCAGGAGGGTACAGCAGAGCAATGCATTCTATCAAAGTGTAAGAAAACTTGTTTGGGATAAGGAAGTACCAAGGAAAAGCAAGGAGGTAATATATAAAGTGTACTATGTTCCCATATTAACTTATGCAGCTGAGACTTGGACCCTGACAAGCAGGCAAGAGAGTAGAATCCAAGCCAGTGAAATGAAATTCCTAAGAAGTATGATAGGAAAGACAAGGAAAGACAGAGTGAGGAATGAAGATGTTAGGAAGGAAGTTGGGATGGAAAAACTAAATGAGAGAATTGAGAAGAATAAACTAAGGTGGTTTGGACATGTAAAGAGGATGGAGGAAAATAGAATACCAAGACAGATGCTGGAGGCAAAGTGCAAGGGTAAGAGAGCAAGAGGAAGACTTAGAACAAGGTGGATTGATTCAGTGAAGAACAGCGTAAGAAAAAGAAATCTGGACTGGGACAAGATCGTGGAAGAAGAATGTTGGAAGGAAAGAGGAAAGTGGAGAAGTGCCATAAATACCCCGACCCGGCAGGAGCTGGATAAGGGGAAATGATGATGATGATTTAACACAAATTCTAAGTCTAACTTGGCCATGCACAGAATGCAGCATGCATATCATAAAGAGGAAAAATTCTCAAGTTAATTTCAAGAGGTGCTTCAGAATGGCTTATGTTACTGACAGTACCCTCGAAAACAGACCAAAATATATTGTCAATATATTGTCCAGGGGATTGAGGATTCGCTGCTAGAGGACCAATCTTAAAGTTGAGGACATTCGTCCTGCACCACTCATGCTATAACATAGCTTTGTATGCTGATACCAAATCCAGCTGGAAAAATCAGTTACTGTACAATATCATTTTAAAGCTCTGTGAGGTTTGATCAAATGATTTTACTTGTGATCTTACTATTTGTTCATAGAATTGTGGCTTTGTCTTGCCTTAATTGACAATCCATCCACACCAAAATTGAGGAACCATCCGAGCATTTGCCTGTAGTAGAAATGAAAAACCATTGAAAACCACTTCTAGGATGGCCAAGGTGGGAATTGCCAACCCGCATCTTCTCAGTTTTGCTTCCTGAGAGTAAGTGTACCCTGTTCCAGCTCTCAGACCAGAATTAAATATCTAGGCAGGGCCAGGAATCAAATCCAGACTCCTGGGACCACAACCAAGAATGATATTTTGGTGCTAGTTTAACTGGTGTCTTGACACAATTTGTCATTAATGTTTTGATAGGAATGTGTGTGAGCATACATAGCACAGGTCAAGTAATAAATCTTGGGAAAACTTGAAGAAAAACAACAACAAAAACATTCGAATGCAACTTTTAAAAAAGCATAGTTTTTAAGCAAAAGATCAAGCTACTAGATCTACATATGGCAAAAAGAGATCAACTGTATATGGAAGTGAAAAAAACTGAAGAGTTGAGGTGTCTAAAAGGCATTCACATGCTAAAAGTACAGTTTTTAATCCACACTGTAAAGCATGTCTTACACCAAGTAACATTATATCTTCCAACATATGTTTATTCCAGAAGAACCTGTCATCTACTGTTCTCCATGATCCTTCCTGATCCTTCACTCCACACTGTCGCTGCAAGGAATTGGTCAAATCACCAGACAAACAGAAGTAGAATGAATCAGTGTCATTGAAAACCTTCAGAAGCTCTTCTAAAATTCGCCGTTCAAATTTTTCTTTATCTTTACTGTCACGACGTTTACCTTGCTTAACCTGCAACAGAAAAGAAAGTATTCTTTCATCAATTTCATGCCACTTCTATTCTAGGCAAACTCCACACATCAACTGCATCTGCAAAGAGTATAGTTTTCAAGTATCCAGCAATGCCTATTCCTTTTAGTAAAGTTAACCACAGGTCTTTCAAAAATTAACCTGATTTTATTATATAATACTGTCCCTTTGACTAACAAAACATAAAATTACTACTTGAAAACATCAATTTAGTATGAATTGAAATTTATTAGCAACAACAGCACAAATATTCGTCTACAAAATCTCCTAGAACATCATGTTGTAAACATGACACAATATATTAATTTGTCACACTTTCTACTAAAAAGAGCTACTGAAACTGGTTGTATCGCTGGGACTGAAATATTCTTGTGATCTGTTACTTCAAATGCTTGTGTAGTAGGCCACGGTGCTCCCATAAAACTGTGAAAATGGGGCCAACGATAAGCAAATTGATAAATCTGTGCTCAGATAGGAGCTGGTGCTGTTGGTGGTGGAGGTGATGTTGATTGCCGTTTTAAAGAAGTAAAAAATGTAATCGGCCCCTTATTCATTTCTTGACAGTTTCCACAATCACACTGAACAACGAACTTTTCCCCGAAGGGGATCTTTAATTTGCCAGTAAAACTACCGACACAACTCCCTCGCATTTGTGCACCCTCTAATGCCAACTGACTATGCCAGGATTCGATCTTGGGATCAGCAGGCGAAAACGTTATCGCTGAGCCACGCAGCCAGTCAATAAAAGTCAATAATAGTAGATGCAATGCACTTATCATTCTAAAATGCAACAATTCTTTATTGTTTTCCAATTAATAAACACCATTTATGGTGGAAGTTACTGAGAGGCCATATGCTGGGCCACTGCCTTGCTGGACCAGTGCACTGTAGAGTATACACTCCTAACGGGCTAACACCAAGTACTGAGAGTGGCTGAGAGTCTACTGGTAAGGGCAGCAAGCCCCACCACTATGCAAGAAGTTTGAGTCTTGCCAGGTTTGAACTCCAAAGGGTGTTGCTATGTCAACTTCGTAACTAATGACAACAGCGCAAAACAGGCATACAGAGAGAAAACATGGTTGCGCCACTCACCAAATGTATTATAATTCACCTCTGAACAATTCTCTCCTAATTCAAGTGGGGAGTCTTAGATTCATGTACTCCCCCACGCTTTACCATAGTAGTATGCATATACAGTACTGTAAATACGTTAAAGAAAAAGAAAACAAGCATGCAAGTACACAAGATCAACAGTCTAGTCTAGTCTTGACCTACTAATATTACTAATAAAACTATTAATAATGTCCGTCTTTTCAATACAATGTTAATAATCTATTTATACAACTGGGTACATGTTTCGTACAGTCGTCTGTACCTCAGCCCAAATATATTTGGGCTGAGGAAGTACCCAGTTGTATAAATAGATTATTAACACTGTATTGAAAAGACAGACATTATTAATAGTTTTATGAGTGAACATATTCAATAAGGACCTGAAATGGAGAATATTGCTCTACTAATATTAAACGAAGACATATTTACCTGAGATGTAGCTAAAGCTGCAGCCTGCTGCGTTGTATTTTTTATCGTGTTAGCAGCTGATTTCATTGTCCCCCATGTCTTAGCAAAAGCTGCCTTTTGGTGGATATCAAAGATACCACTTCCAGGATTACCAGTCCTCTTTGATGGCTTAACATCTTGGTGTTTTCTACAAGGCTGCAGACCGAGAGTGACACCGTCTGCACACGATCCATGGTGGAGAAACACAACAGACTTTATTTTATACACGGTCTTGCCACCAGGTAAATCACCAACCGGAGCACATTCTTTTATAAGCATCAAACGGCTTTCCACCACCGATGGAAGTTCTATCTTACCAACGATACCATGAAATACTCCAAGGCAATCTGGATCATCAGCATGTGCTAGATCCCAGCCTGAAAATAATACGGGATAAGAATTAAAATATAAATATTAAAATATTTATCCATACAGTAGAAGCAGAAGCAGCAATAGCTCTTACAGCAAAATACAACAATTAATATTATAGGAAGACAGATACAGTGTACAAGATTGGTTTTACTAAACCTCATGGTTCTATAAAGAGGGTGCCAGGGTAGGGCTGCCAGACGTACTCTTTTTCCTTAGCATGACTTCCTTTTAGGCTTGGTTCTTTGGTCTAGGTTTTTTTTCGATTAAGTTCTCTATTATCCTCCTTCTTTTGGGTTAAAATACCCTAAAAATAAATCAATAATGAGAGTTTAAAATAGCTTGAACACGTTTAACTAGAGAAAGCTGATTCTAATAATGCCAAATTTTGTTTAAAAAATATATCAATTACTTATTTATTCACATTCTTTGTATGTTACATAAAAATAAAGATTTTTGCATACTAAGTTATTTAGAGACTTTCAGTGTGGCCCAGTTTGGTATTGCATCTCGTAATGTCAATATAGACATACATTTTTCATTAATATTAAAAATAGATTACCAAATAAATAAATAAAAAATAAAAAGGCGAAATCCTGCAAAAGACATGGCAAAAGTAGAAAAATTACTGGATTTGAATTACTTGGCCATGAAAGCCAATGTGTTGTCATCTTTTTGAAAACCTTTATAGGGAGGAGGAAAGATGTAGGAGCTCTCAGCTCTCACAGTAAAATAGTGTGATGCACTTCATATAAGAGACATAGTGCATGGTCCACTCCCAGAGCGGCGGTCTGGCCAGGATCATCAAAAGCCCGCCGAAGAGCACCTACACGTAACCTCCAAAAGGACACAGTGAAAGCAATTTGGATACATTTCATGCCGAGATTTCCAAGCTTGCTTAGTTTCTAGACAAGATTTGTTGAAGAAAATAAGTTCTGGTGAGAAATATCAACAATGACTGGTATTGTGGAAAATAAATGATTAAATGCTCAGTATGTAGACAGAAAGATTGTGTTATGTTCAGCCATTTTTTAAACCAAGTTTCTATACAAGCATGGCTATGTTTTGTCTATTTTTTTTTTCTTTTCTTTTCCCAAATTGCAATCTGGCAGCCCTATTTCAGAAGTTCTGAAAGACCATAACTGAGTGGCTTAAGATTATTAGCCTATTACTGCTTTAAATCAGCATGCTTAACACATAATCCAAACAGTTAAATTTTATGGAACTTCACACATTACAAACTTGCAATTATCAATAAACTTGCAATTGTCACCAACTATATTGAAAAAAGGAAGCTTGTAGTTTTACGTGACTGTTAATCTCGCGATCATGAGGCTAGGAACCTCCATTTTATGTGGAATACGGACCACAGGACATGGCATTTCACTTCGAAAATCACACATGCATTGACCGAGAATCGAACCTGGTCTGCCTTGGTGAGAGGCAAACTGCTTGACTGCTGCACCATCATGCCCCTCTCCAACTATATTGAGTTGCTGATGCTTCATTTAGGATATCTTGGTCAAAAGCCCTTTATACTTGAGTGTACTGTATGTTTGCCTTGGAGGCTGGATTTAGACAGCTCCTTAACCCGGTCCATAAGGCAATTATAATTGGCTACATGGATAATTCTTGCCAGGCGCGTCCACGTCGCGGGGGTGGGCAACGGTATTGTAATATACCATGGAACTACAGTACCGGCTAAGTTCTGGTGAGGACCCAGTCCTATGGGGTATAACATAAGCCCCGTGCACAGGGCTACATGCGAAGACCTCAACGGAATCTGCAGCGGAGAAGATGGACTTCGGAACGGTGGAGATTGCGGAAGAGGCAACCTAGTACTCAGGGAATAGTATGAGTACAGCATCAATCGGCAGCGTCTGTTTCCCAGGTTAGGGGCGGCTGCAAGGGCGTCTGTTTCCCATGTTAGGGGCGGCCTGTATAATAGCTGGCAGTAGCTTCATAACATGCCTTTGGGAGTGGCGACCCCATCGTAATAATAGCCAAAAATGGAAATGGCACTTCAAATGATTTGGAGAAGGTTAGGGCGTACCCTGCAGGCGATGCGCAGTTCTTTTGGTACTGGGGGAACTGTGAGAAATGGGCGACCAGTAACCGAAATGAAAGTGGGAATCATGAATGTCATGACCCTGACAGGCAAGGTGGAGGAGGTGGTAGACTTCATGGAGAGGGAGAATGTTGGATTGATGGGGCTGAGTGAAATGAAATGGAAAGGTAAAGGAAGGAAGAAATTGAGGAAAGGATATACATTATACTGGAGTGGTGGCCAAGAAGCAAAAAATGGTGTGGGACTGATAACCTCGAAACAACTGGAGGAGTATGTTGAAGTGGTCGAGTGTGTGAGTGACAGAATAATGAAAATTAGAATGAAGATGAAAAATGACGTGATGGACTTCATACAAGTGTATGCACCACAGACTGGAAACAGAGAAGAAGATATTGAAGTATTCGTGGAGGATGTAGAAAGAGTAATTTCAGATGTAGAAGTGGTGATCATGGGAGATATGAAAGCACAAGTCGGAAACGAGAGACAAGGAAAGGAAGAAGTCATTGGACCATATGGATATGGGAAAAAGAACCGGGAAGGAGA
The DNA here is from genome assembly GCA_946902985.2 of Meconema thalassinum. Lineage (NCBI taxonomy): Eukaryota > Metazoa > Arthropoda > Insecta > Orthoptera > Tettigoniidae > Meconema > Meconema thalassinum. Next base: position 135,951,273 of record OX336396.1, on the reverse strand, counting down.
GGAACTTGTAAACTTTTGTGAAAGGAATGGACTGATAGTGGGTAATTCATGGTTTCGGAAGAAAAACAGCAGGAAAATTACGAGATATGGTTGGTGCGATAGAAGAACAAAATCAGTAATTGACTAATTTCTGGTGGAAAGGACTAATCGCAGAAAGCTGATAGATGTGACAGCTTTACCAGGAGAAGCATTTGATGGGGACCATAGAGCTGTGGTGGAAAAATTTAGATGGGAAAAATTGGAAAACCTAAAGGAGATCAGAGAAAGTAAAATAAAAGTATGGAAATTGTAAGACAAAACTGTACAGGAAGATTTTCAGGAGAGATTGAAGCAACAAATCCCAGTTACTGAAGTGGAAAACATAGAAGAGGAATGGTCCCACTTTAAAAAGGCATTTGTTGGTGCAGCAGAGAGTGCTTGTGGTAGGACGTCAACAAGAGTGAAAGAGAAGGAGACACCATGGTGGAATGAGGAAGTGAGGAAAGCAGTGAAAGAAAAGAAGTCTGCATGGAAAGAATGGAACCGAGATCAAACAGAAGAAAGCAAAAGGAAGTATCACGACAGCAAACGGAGGTGTAAGAAAGTGGTAGGAGAAGAAAAGTTGGGAAGAATTTACACGAAGAATGGAAACTGATGTAATTGGCAGTAAAAGGATGCTGTATGGGCTTCTAAGACGCAAGAGGAAAGAAAGAGTTACCACAAAGCTGGTGAAAAAGGAAGATGGAGAGTTGTTAACACACCCAGAAGAAATAAAGGGACGATGAAAGGAGTATTTCGATAAGCTATTGAATGTGAGCAATTGTACTGGTGAGATGGAAGAGACACAACCTGACGACTCTATAACAGAAGATGATATAACAATGCTGGAGGTGGAATTAGCAGTACAGAAAATGAAGATGGGAAAAGCAACAGGGGTGGATGAAATCAGTGTAGAAATGATAAAGGCTGCTGGACCTGTTGGTATGCAATGGCTGTATCGACTGCTAAAGTGTGTGTGGAAACGGAAATGTGTACCAGAAGACTGGGAGAAAGGGCTAATAATACCAGTGTTTAAGAAGGGAGACAAGAAGGTGTGTGATAACTATAGAGGGATCACCCTCTTAACACAGATAGTAAAAATACTGGAAAGGATATTAGAAAGAAGAATGAGAAGAAAGGTGGAAGGAGAGTTGCAAGAGGAACAGTATGGCTTCAGGAGTGGAAGATCCACAGTGGACCCAATCTTTAGCTTGAGGCAGGTGATGGAAAAGAACTGGGAATATGGAGAGGATTTGATCATGACTTTCATAGATCTAGAAAAGGCATATGATAGTGTCCCCAAAGAGAAGGTATGGGAAACCATGGTTAAGAAGAGACTGGGAAGAGAATTGTTGGAAATGGTGCAAGCAATGTACAATAACTGTGTTAGCAGGATACTGACCCCAGTTGGAAAGACAGATTGGTTTAGGAACAAGACTGGACTAAGACAGGGGAGTGTGCTGTCACCTCTCTTGTTCATAATGGTGATGGATGAAATTGTAAAGGAAACAAAGGAAGCATTTGGACATAGAGAAATGAAGTTACTGTTATTTGCAGATGATATTGTGGTCTGGGGAAGGAACACCGAAGAAGTGCAAAAACAACTAGATGCACTGAACGAAAATATTCAGAAGTACGGCCTGAAAATCAGTATAGAGAAAAGCAAGACCATGGTGATGACAAGAGGGGAAAGACAAGGAAAGGGCACTGTGAAAATTGGAAGTCAGAGTTTGGAAATTGTAGACACGTTCAAATACCTAGGAAGTGAATTGATGCAAACTGGTAGGTTGGACATGGAGATTGGCAGGAGGGTACAGCAGAGCAATGCATTCTATCAAAGTGTAAGAAAACTTGTTTGGGATAAGGAAGTACCAAGGAAAAGCAAGGAGGTAATGTATAAAGTGTACTCCATATTAACTTATGCAGCTGAGACTTGGACCCTGACAAGCAGGCAAGAGAGTAGAATCCAAGGCAGTGAAATGAAATTCCTAAGAAGTATGATAGGAAAGACAAGGAAAGACAGAGTGAGGAATTAAGATGTTAGGAAGGAAGTTGGGATGGGAAAACTAAATGAGAGAAATGAGAAGTATAAACTAAGGTGGTTTGGACATGTAAAGAGGATGGAGGAAAATAGAATACCAAGACAGATGCTGGAGGCAAAGTGCAAGGGTAAGAGAGCAAGAGGAAGACCTAGAACAAGGTGGATTGATTCAGTGAAGAACAGCGTAAGAAAAAGAAATCTGGACTGGGACAAGATCATGGAAGAAGAATGGTGGAAGGAAAGAGGAAAGTGGAGAAGTGCCATAAATACCCTGACCCGGCAGGAGCTGGATAAGGGGAAATGATGATGATGATGTACCGTATGTTTAATTTGTCCCACAACCTGTGTTACTGTCATTACTCTAGCTGGGTATATGTAGCTGTGATTATTAGGGTCAAAGATTGGAGTAGCTATCCTGGAAGTTGAATGAGATACCATCCCAGCATTTGTCCGAAGGTTGTGTGGATAGATATGAAAGAAAAAAAACATTCAGGATGGCCAGTCAGCACCACTATTCTAACCTCAGCTACTACAGTCATGGAGCATGAGAATCAAATGTCTAACACATTGAGGGCTCCAACTCCTGACCTCTGATGACACAGCTGTACTCTTGCTAAGAGAATTGAAAGTGTCTCTGCACTAGCTCAGTGATAGAGCTATGGCAGCTTTTTATTAGATGTGATGTGAACACAGGTTCACATCAAAACTACAGGAGTGAGTGACATAAAAATTTATTTTAAGTAGAAGGCATCCCCAGAAGAAAACTAGGCTACAATTGATTTACCAGTATATAACATAAAGGGATGAGGGGTTAAAAGCCTTAAATTGTTTTTTTTGTTTGTCTGGGAAGGAAGATAATAGTGTAATCTACTAATAATGATCGTGTGGCCCCCTGAGAGGCCGAGTGCAGGTCTTTCTAGTCAACGCCCGTGGGCGACCTGCGCGTCGTAATGAGGATGAAGTGATGATGAAGACGGCACATACACCCAGTCCCTGAGCCATGGGAATTAACCCCAGGAGATTAAAATCCCTGATGGCCCGGCCAGGAATCGAACCCGGGACACGTCGAGCCAAAGCCTAGCATGCTAACCATTTAGCCACCGAGCCGGACATGTGTGTAAGTTAAATATCCATTTCTTTTCTGCAGACAATGCAAGGCTGGCCTTTGTAACTCGCACTTGGTGACTCGATTCTGCTATTTTTCACAACATTGTATGGAGTAAAGGATATCCTTCTAATGTGCATATATCACAACAAAGTTCTTTAAAACACACAAGAAATCGTTCACTTCACAAAAGCACAGGTGCTTGCAAAACAATATCTGCTAAGTCTAACAACCTAGTCCAGATAACCCTCCAGCCCCAGTAGCATTGAGGTCAGATGAGTAAACTATTTTGTTGTTATCCTACTGTACAAATCCATCAATGACAGGTAATCAAAGCTATACAAAAAAAACACACCACATATTGAGTAAAAAGAACAGACATATCAAGAAAACTAGATCAAAAATTCAGAAAATTAAGGTACAACATTGCAATCACTTCAAAGAACACAATAAAATTAACAGAATACATTCACAAAAACTAACATTCAGCACACAGACAGGTACAACTTACCAGATATTTATAAACTAAAATGCAGTGAATGCCCCAAATTTTTATATTGGACATACTGGCCGAAATTTGAAACCACGAGACGGAACACATCAGACACTAAAAAAACACAGAACCTGCGTTTGACAACCACTTATTAAACGCAGGACACAAACACACAGAGATTAACATAACAGAAAATATACTTGACCATTCCACACATCGTTCTGAAGGGAATACAGTAGCCTATAAACGACCTAATTGGGGGAAAGGGAAATCCTTTCTATGAGGGATCCGTTGTAACCCCTTATTATTATAATTATACCTAACTGTAGTATTAGCAGTTTTGAAGTCCCTTTTAACTGCTGTAGCTTGAGAGACTCCAGGGAACCCAAATCTTGTGCCAGTAAATCTAATGACTTGGGTCTAATACATTTAAGCACCCTCAATACCAACTCACTTTGCCATCACAAACTTGGGCACAGCAAGCAAGAACCATACCATTGTGTAACACAGCCAGTCCTAATCTCTCATAGAGCAGATACTGGACCATAAAAATCAAAAACTCAATTCTTTAATCCTAATTTATCATTGTTATATCAACAATAAAGTAAGTAAGAAATGACACTAAACAAACTGATAAGACTAAAATATCAGAATTCAACCCTGTACTTAGTCCTGCAACTGCTCCCTTGATACAGTTTGCTCTGCTAGTGTGTACCATGATACCAAACGTTTGCTTTGCATTGTGATCTAGAGGTTGGCCAGTCGTAGAAACATGTCCATTGTAAAAAAAAGCAAGCTTGCAGTTTTTTGTGGCTCCTAAACACATGAACCACTGGACAGGATTATTCATTTTGAAAATTGTACATGGTGCCAAAAAATTCTAATAAGTTAATTTAATTATACAAAATGTCACGTAACTATTATGGAACTTTCAAACTCAAGTTAACCATATATTCCCCACCATCACTCCATTTTGTAAATGAAAACAGAGAAATGGCCTATAGAGTGAGGTCCCTCCCTATAGAAAGGGGCTTTGCAGTCGCCGGGCAGGCCACTGAGTGTAGCCGCCTGTCGAGCAAGGCACTGGTGCTAGCAAAAGCGTAGCGCCCAACTAGTTTAACACTTTTTAACGTATTTTATTTATTTTATTTGTCTAGAAAAAGATTCCCGAGAGCAGAGCTCTGTCGTGGGGAACAGTACATAGTTCATTACATAGATGAATAATCATATGGGATACGATACAGGATACAGTACTTCACCACAAGCCTTAACTCTCTGAACTAAGGTATCTTGCCAGCTGGGAATGTAATCAATGCTATGACCACATGAGGTGATTCCCGTCCCGTTGTTGTGTAATGGTAGATGCTAGTCAAGTGGCGCTGACTCAATGCTCTCCGCGCGTCATCGGCCCAAGAAAGGCTCAGTGCTATAGGGAAGGCTCTTACTGTACTAACAATAACTGTAATATCCTTGCAGTAAACATTTCTAAATTACATGACAATGAAATACCCCAAGAATAGTTTGTGCAATTTTTACAAAACTCATCCAGATTCAACTCCACCGTCAGTCCAGGAAATTCAAGGAATCATTCAATCACTAAAAAATAACAAGGCCTCATGTGAGGATCAAATAACCACAGAACTATGGGAAACGCAGGAGAAACTTTCATCATAAAACTTCACGAAACTATGTTGGACATTTGGCAAACTGAAAAAATCCCCACAAATTGGAAGCAAACTATAATACACAAAAAGTAAAACAATTATCAAGGTGTCTCTCTTCTTCATATCACATATAAAATTCTCCTGGTAAAAACAATACGCCTATCAATAGAATTCATGAAACATATATTGAATTAAAGAACATGTTTCGATGGAGTCTTCTTCAGCTTATATCTAAGGCAAAATGTGTTCAAATTAAAACTTTGAGTAAAAATAACTAAACTCTACATAAATAAATGGATATCCTTACAAAACATTCAATTTAAAATTTGAATTGAAACATTATAATTCTGAATTCTGTTAAAGATGTCCAAAAGCTAATTAATATTCTCAAAAATACTGTGCATTCAGGTATCAAAAATGGAATTTTTTTGAATTATTTTCAAAATAAAGTGCATCCAGTTATCAATATGGAAAACATCTTCGAAGTTTAAAATTGTATATCCTGTGACTGGTTGCAAATTAATAATCATACTGAGAGACATGATAAAAGGAATGTGCATGGAGTGCTACAGTAGTGTGAAGACTAGAGTCGGGACATCGGAATGGTTTAAAATTAACACTGGACTAAAGCAAAGAAGTGTGTTGTCACCATTATTGTTCGTAATGGTGATGGATGACATCATGAAGGCAGCAATGAAAGAATATAGTAGGGCAAAGATGAAGGTAATGTTGTTTGCAGACTACGTTGTGATCTGGTGCGAGGATGAGATGGAGGTACAAGAACAGTTAAGACGTAATGAATGAAAAGATTGGGCAACGGGGATTGAAGATAAATGTGGAGAAGAGTAAAACAGTGGTGATGAGTAGAAATAAGAAAGAAGGAAAAGGAGTAATCGAAGTAGGAGATAAGGAATTGGAAGTGGTGAAACACTTCAAATACTTGGGAAGTGAACGGATTGAAGGTGGAAGACTAGATTCGGAAATTAGCAGAAGAATACAACTCGGGAGTGCTTTCTACCAACAGGTACGGGGTCTAGTATGGAACAAGGATATACCAATTAAGGCTAAAGAAGTTATGTACAAAAGCCTCCGTGGCTTAGGCGGCAGCACGCCGGCCTCTCACCGCTGGGTCCGTGGTTCAAATCCCGGTCACTCCATGTGAGATCTGTGCTGGACAAAACGGAGGCAGACAGGTTTTTCTCCGGGTACTCCGGTTTTCCCTGTCAACATTTCATTCCAGCAACACTCTCCACTATCATTTCATTTCATCTGTCATTCATTTAATCATTGCCCCAGAGGAGTGCGTCAGGCCTCGGCAGCCGGCACAGTTCTTATCCTCGCCGCTAGATAGGGGCTTCATTCATTCCATTCCTGACTCGGTCGGAGACTGGAAGCAGGCTGTGGATTTTCATTTTCATTTTCAAGTTATGTACAAAGCATATTATGTTCCTATAAAGACATATGCAGCAGAAACTTGGACAATGACTAAGAGGGATGAGAGCAGAGTACAAGCAGCTGAGATGAGATTCCTGAGAAGTATGGTCCAGAAAACGAGGAGGGACAGAGTGAGAAATGAAGATATACGGAAAGAACTGGGAGTACAGAAACGAAATGACAAACTGGAGCAAAAGAGATTGAGATGGTTTGGACATGTCAAACGGATGAATGAAGTAAGGCTACCAAGACGAGCACTGGAACGACGGATGACAGGGAAGAGAGGACGAGGAAGACCAAGAATGCGTTGGATGGACTCGGTGGAGAATAGTATTAGAAAACGGAACCTGGATTGGAACACAGTGTCGGAAGAGGAATGGTGGAATGACAGAACAAAGTGGAGAGGAACCATATTTGCCCCCAAAAGGTATTTTGGCTAATTTCAGTACTTGAAAATTTTATCGTATGAGTGATTTCTCATTCAATGTTACCACGGATATTATCTCATTAGCCTACCACACATACTTTTCCAGCGTAGATCACCTGGTATGGGAGGTGATCAGAACATGGTGTACATAAAATTAGTCAATATGTATTGGATAAATGCCACTAGCAAGGTTGTCCTCAAAGCTGATGACCATAATACACCAAGCCCCTAAATGAAAATAGGCCTTAATATTCTTCAGTTTATCACCAGTTCTGCACTCCATCACTCACTAGGTCACTCTTCAAAGCATTGTGACACTCAGTTGCTTAAAATAAAAAATAACATTATTGTTCTGCTGCAGTTGCAGAGGTATTTTGAAAGTGTACATTTGTTCTGACATTTTCCTCACTTTCCAGTGATGCCTTGAAACATGATCTCTACCATAAGTGAATTATTTCTGAAAAGTAACTTAATTTCAGTGAAAGAATTTCTTAAGAATTTTATGAAACTACCTACACATTTTTGATTAGATTAGATTAGATTTTTATTAAATCCATTTGATCAATTACATGTATACAATACATTTTTGATATAGGACACGTCAGCATTTACATCTATAAAATAAAAGAACTAACAGGTATATATTACTAACACTATAACTATTTATAACTTATTATAATAACAGATCTTAAGAGATACAATCTTATTGGACAACTATTTACACCTTACTCTATTATCATAATATGAAAACTTAATTCTATAAATACAACAACTTACAGCTAGGTATTACAATTAAAATAGAAAAGTAAAATATAATTATAGATTTCATCGCTCCTATACACTAAGATATTCAACTACAGAGTAAAAACAATGGCACTGCAGATAAGCATTCAACATTCTATCAAAGGTTTTTATTTTTGGGGCTAGTTTTATATACTGGGGTAGTTTATTGTATAATTTAACTCCTGTGTGAAAAGTTCCTTTTTGATATAATTATGCTTGTGTGTGGGTATGTGAAATATGAATGTTTTGATTTTGTCTTGTGTTATGCCTATGAACATCATTGTTTTAAGAAAAACATCTTTATTCATTAAATTCTTAAAAAAAAAACATAATACTTTCAAAGATATATATGCAGGGCAGTGCGAGAATGTTTAAATCTTTAAACAGAGGTCTACATGATTCTCTAGTGTTTACATTTGCCATAATTCTAATCGCCCTCTTTTGTATCCTAAACTTGCTTAGTACATCTGGCGACATACCCCAAAATATGACCCCATATCTTAAGTATGAATGGAAATAAGCAAAATAAGTATTTCTTAATGGGTGCATGCTAGTGCCGGTTTTCAAAATATGTAACGCAAAGCACATCGAGTTCAGTTTAGTATTCAGATATTGTATATGTTTATTCCATTTCAAGTCATGTTGTATCCATAGTCCTAAAAACTTCGTTTCTGATTTATTTTCTATTTGATGACCATTTAATGTCATATTGGGCTTCGCAGGATTCCTATTCTGTATAGTGTGGAAATTTAGACATACTGTTTTTTATAGTTTATTATGAGGCGATTATCTTGTGACCATTTGGTTAACTCTTCTGTAACGGAGTCAGCAGACTGCTGTAAGACCTGTTTAGTTTCACCTTTCATTATGTGTGTTGTATCGTCTGCAAACAAAATTTCCTTATGTGAATGAACGTTCTGTGTTATATAATTGATATATAGACGAAAGAGTAGTGGGCCCAAAACCGATCCCTGGGGTACTCCAAATTTAATAATTCCCTCATTGGACAATGTTTCATTAAGTAATTTGGTTGCATCATCCTTGTGTCTCAAGCTTACTATTTGTTTACGCCTTGTTAAGTAAGACCTCTACCATATTGATTTAGTTTTGTAAGGAGGATTTTATGGTCAACAACATCAAATACTTTCGATAAATCCAAGAACAGGCCAGTTACTTGTTCCTTATTGTCAATTAAGTTAATTTCAGTATTATTATTATTATTATTATTATCTTGATTGGTCACATTGGACCACTTGAGTCGTTCCACAATCACTTCTTCTTTGAAGGTAGTACTGCTTGGTTCTTGCGCTCTTTCCAGTACTTTTTCATTCTTTCAGATCGGGATTTTCTCAACTCATCTGAAATCTCCATAGGCTTTCTATGTGTCATTTCTGCAGAAAATTTGTGAGTTTTAAGAATGGTGTTAATTTTATTTTTCTCCTCGGCATCTGTTATCTTAAGTCCAACTGCTTTGAGATCTTGTTGGATTTCTTGGATCCATTTTCCTCCAGTTTTCTTTCCTAGATTTCTCATCACCAGTTGGCGTACAATTCTCTTTTCTGGAAGCCGTAAGATGTGAAAAAAATATGAAATTCTTTTCTTCTTCATTGTGCTGGTGATGGGATCAATCTCACGATAGACAGTTTCATTTGGGAGAATCCTCCAGACTCCCTCAACCTGATACTTTTTATTTATGCACGTTCTAATGATTCTTCTTTCCGTTTTGAGGAGCTGATCAGTTCTTTGTTCATTTTTAATTTGGAACAGTGTTTCACAAGCATAAGTGGCTTCTGGGAGAGTTACAGTTTTATAATATTGGATCTTAGTAGCTATTGATAGGCATTTTTTATTATATGTTGACCAGGTTAGAGATTGTGCCTTTTTCATTTTATTTGTTCTATTTATCCAAGTTACTTTTTCGTTTAAGTTATGTGTTATAATTTCTCCAAGATACTTAAATTGAGGAACTAGGTTAATTTCAGTATACTATTACTACATTCATAAATTGCTGTCTGTGTAGATCTTTCCGTTCTGAATCCATGTTGTGAGTTTGATAGTATTTAATTTTTTCTATAAAACTTATCAGTCTCTTAAATACATGATTTTTCCCACCATTTTTGCAATACCAGTTGGTAAGGTAATAGGACGATAGTTATCTAATTCATATTTTGAACAGTTTTTGTGCACTGGAATTATTTTTGATAACTTCAAAATATCCGGGTAAGTTCCTGAGAGAATTGAACTGTTTATTAACTGCGTAAGTGGATTTATTATATTTTCTGCACATTTCTTTAAAATTGCATCAGGGATGCCATCAATACCGGCACAGAATTTATTTTTTAGCTCTTTTAAAACTATTCTTACCTCTTCACTTGTGACATGATTTATAAATAAAGAATCACTGCATTTATTTATTTTATTATTAGAATTTAGTGTATTTACCTGTGATTTATTTAATAATTTTTGTGGAATTTCCAGAAAATAAACATTAAAAGTGTTTGCTCTTTCCTCTGGATTATTAATCACTTTATTATTTCTGGTCAGTGTAATGTTCCTTTGTATTTTAGCAGATTTTCCAGTTTCTTTCTTTATCACGGACCACATAGCCCTGTTTTTATTAGATGATTGGGAAATAAAATTATCATTTTTTCATTTTCTTTGCTAGTCGTATTACCTTATTTAATATGCTAGTATATTTTTTGTAGTATAAATTGAATTCAGGTGTTGTGTGGTATTGTTTATATAATTTGTGTAGAAATTTATTTCTTTGACATGAATTTATAATCCCTGTTGTTATCCAATTGCTAGTTTTGTTATTTTGAATAGTTCTTTGTTTAAAGGGGAATGCTGTTTCAAAATAGTATTTTAGGGTACTGTCAAATGCATTAAATTTATCATTTACATTTTCTAGTTTATAAATTTCTGACCATGTTTCCTTATTTATTAAGTCATTGAAATATGTAACATTTGTTTCAGTGAATGCACTTTGATTGTATTCCATTATCATTATTATTGATTGTTTCGGGTACTTCAAAACGCAGTATTTGTCCATGGTGGTCACTAAAACCCGGACAATAGACTTCTATTGAATGGTGATATTTATCTGTATTTATAAAAATTTGATCAAGAGTGGTTTTACTAAATTTTGTTATTATTGTTGGGGTATTTACTGTAGGTTTCAGTCCATAGGATATTAGTAACTGTGTTAATAATTCACAATTTCTATCACATTTTAAGAAATCCACATTTACATCCCCACAAATTATTATATCGAAATTTACTTTGGTCATGTTATTGAGTAACAATTCTAATTTATCTATAAATAAACGAAACTTTCCTGACGGAGAACGGTATACGCATACAATTATTAACTTAAACTGCTGTATTTTTACGACAGAAATTCAAAATCCTGTTCCATAATTGAATAATCATTTAAGCTGTTAACTGTTCATGATCTAAATTATTTCTTAAGAAGATACAAGTACCACCAGTATTTACTAGCTAGTATAAACCCTGGGAATTGAATTAATTCGAGTTGTTCCTCTTTCAGCCAATGTTCTGAAATACATAATGCTGAGATTTCTTTAAGTTCATTTTTAAGCATTAGATTTTGTTATCAATTTTATTATATTGATAAAATTGATAAAATATACTCGGTAATCTGGGGCATGTGACCTCAATGTTCTGCCCCTGGCTGGCTGACGCAGAGGTAAGCTGCTGCTGTGCTCAAGGTTACAGGATCAAATCCTGGTGCAGTCACTTGGCATTTGTTGTTGTTGTTTGAGTCTTTTGACTGGTTTGATGCAGCTATCCATGCCTCCCTGTCCTGAGCTAATCGTTTCATCTCTACATAGCTACCACATCCTACATCCGAGGCATAAGATATTCTAACCTTGGTCTACCCCTACAGTTCTTGTCCTCGACCCTTCCTTCCATAACTAAGCTTGCTATCCCTGGGTGTCTTAGTATGTGGCCCACCAACCTATCTCTTCTCTTCATTAGCAGTCACCAGAAACATCTCTCCTATCCCACTAGTCTTAATACCTCTTCATTTGTAACCCAATCTACCCATCTGATCATTCTCCTGTAACACCACATTTCAAATGCTTCAATTCTCCTCTTTTCTGTTGCTCCAACAGTCCAAGTTTCACTTCCATAGAGTTCCACGCTCCAGACAAAGGCTTTCAAAAATTACTTCCTAATACCTAAATCTATATTCGATGTCAACAGATTTCTTTTCTGTAGAAATGCTTTCCTTGCCTGAGCCAACCTACTTTTATATGCTCTTTGCTTTGTCCATCACTGGTTATTTTGCTTCCTAAGTAACAGAAGTCTCCTACTTCCTTTAGCTTTTCGCCTGCCAATTTGATGTCCATAGTTGATTTACTGGCACATTAAAGACCTTCCTCAGGGCAAAATTCTGATACCCATGCTCTCTAAAGATACAGCAGTAAAAAGGGATGGGTTATAACCCATAGCATGATTTCTTTTTTCTGCCCCTAAGAAATAATCATCAATGCACAACATTCTTTATGGTTTTGTGCTATGTAAAAAGGAGATGATTAAATAAAATTATCTAGATGTTTCATTGGGACCAATACCCAGTTTTCTCAATAGTTGAGAGTTGAATGAGCAAATCTAATAATATGCAAGTACATTAGGATTCAAAACAGATGGCCTAGGGTGCCGGGTGAAAGCTTTGTTATTTGACACCCTAAGGGTAGCTTGCATGTCAAATTTCGTTGTTCCTTGAAGCACTATGAAAGGCAAGGTGGTTAGATATCTAAGCTCCTTGAACACTATAGCGCTATCTAGTAGAGAAATGAGGAAACTTTGTGTTGGCGGAAATTTCCGAGATTAATTTTGCCATTATGAACACGGCCTACTGAATTCAAATGGGTTCTTTGAGATGCCAACATCGTATGACATGGTGTCGTAACTTTTTCAGCCTTTCAAAAATCACTTGCCACGGCCAGGAGCAAACCTGCAAACTGGGGTTAGCAGACTGACACATTGACCACTCACCCACCGTGGCAAGCATTAGATGACTGACAGAAGCCAATGTACACAGCAAGGCAGCCATTTTTTAGTATGGGGTGGAAAACGTTACCCGTCTGAGATACGAGTGCCAATGACCAAGATGGAAACTATCGTTTTTAACATGTCATCTCGCACTGTTGATAGGTACAGGATATGTCTCAGCTCCAGTAGCCCCAGTCATGGTGGCATGTGCTCCTGTCACGCTTATCAGTGCTGGACCTACGTGGAAACTGTATTCCGTCATCATTATGTAACCCTCTTCATCCCACTAGTCTCCAGTTGCTACAATCAAGATCAATGGCACTCGTTTCTCATACATGTACCATAATATAGCAGGCCTATAGGTTTGAGATCACATGATCACAGAGATTAGGCCCTACAAGTTATGAAAAAGTTTAACTCTCACTCCTGATAACCTTGCAGGTGGCCATGGAAATTGCAGCATTGAAGAAGGAAGGAAGGAAGATTGTAGTTTTACGTGACCGTGAATCTTGTGATTATAAGCCACGGGACCTCCTTTTTACGTGGAATCCGAACCACAGGACATGGCATTTCACTTCGAAAATCTCACATGCATTGACCGGGAATCGAACCCGGACCGCCTTGGTGAGAGCAGCATTGAAGAGTAGTGTATTTGCTTCATTTATGCTGGCACATCGCCACACCCTCTCTACTGTTTTCCTAACTTGTTCCAATTAGTTAGTAGTTAGTTATTAGAGTTTTAAGGGGTGGAACAGCTAGGTCATCGGCCCCTTTTGTTCCAATTAATCACAACCTAAGTTACATGATAGTTTTTCCCAATAGAAAGTACAGACTCATCACAATGTGTATTATAGTAAAAAACAGTGGCGTGTGGTGGAATTTTACTTAGGGTAAGCATTGGTTTTCTTCGCAAAATCATTGAAGACCCAGTTGTAGAAGTTTGGGATATTTTGAACTTACAAAGTAAATCTATCTAAATTGAAATCAATGACAAATGTTATACGTTTAGTTAAAATAGCGAATAAAAGCTTTCACTTTCGTGTTAATAGACATACTCAATTGAGGAGTTGGAAGACTTCCTAATAAAATTAATATTTTGTTCTCAAATTTACCGCACATCACACGCTGTCATCTCTAGACCCAACTCCCGGTGCCATATTTTTACAGATTTATCACGCCCACTAGTGTAAACAAAAACGTCTACTGCATACCCTACTCCCTTATATTGCATTAGACAACATTATATCGCTGAACTAAAAAAAATGACGGCCTACCACTGTAAAACAATCACATTTTTTAACACAGCATATAAAAAGTTGTTTTACACAAACGCTGACACGCTTTTTCAAACTATAATGGGCGAGTAAACACACTATCTTTGAAAACTGAACGCTCTTTGTTTTCGGCCTAAGGTATGTAACTTAAGGAATTGCTTCCTAGCTTTCGCTTTCACTCAGCCTGCAGTACCAAGAAATACCAAAAGTGGGCATGTCCACGCTATTGTGCTGCTGCAAGCGACTCCGCAAGGAACTCGCAGTAGGCATCAAAGAACAACGAAGTGTGAATGGGTTCATTAAAACAATACAGGACACAGGGGCTGGAATCACTATAACCAAAGTAAATAATTATTGTACCAGTCATTATTTTACTTGGGTAAGCAATGCTTACCTTACATCCATGGAATACACGCGCCTGGTAAAAAAGTTATTTTATATTCCAAACATGGTTGCTCGAAAGAATGTATTAGGAAGAGGAGAATTGAGTTGGCTACTTGTCCTCAGTTTGGGATTTTAGAATATACTGATCCAAACCTAGGCAAATATTCAAGCTAACTTACTAACCAGTCCACTTAGAAAATAATAGGCCTACCACGAAAACTGAATGGTACCTTACGACAAAGAGATTTGGCTCACCCAAAGGATTAGCCTATATTCACTTATTGCCAAATGTCAAAAAATGAGGTTAAATGTTAAATGTAGTATGACAATTACCTTCATAACATGAAGCAAAACGAATAATCGATTCTTATGGGAATATGATCATGACGTATGATAGTGCATATTTTATGCTGTTATAAGTTATTAATTCTAACACAGAAACTGAAACTAGTCTACTTCGAACAACAGCTAACCTAACATCTTCACGGAACGCAATAACTTCAATAGCAAACTCTTGTTACAAACTTTGAGCTCTATGAATATAAATGTAAGATATAACTATCTACTCGAATTTGTAAAACAGTACATGAATACTGTACGTAATAAGTGGGAGTGGTTATTAATAATTTACCTCTTTTAGCAAGGAACTCGCCAGTTGTTCGATCCCACCACAATCCATATTCACCTTTCATAAATATATAATACTGGTCAGTGCGAAATAATTCTATCGATGGTAGAGTCTTGACATGAAATGACATTTTTAAAGTTAAATTGTAATACGAACACGAAATATGTCACTTAATCTACCGCCATTTTGTTTGGTTGACAGAGGGTGGGTGTGTTTCACTGGAAATATTCCGCACGCTTGGCAAGTATGCAGAGAACTGTCACTTCACAGTGTACCCAATGTATGAATGCGAGTTTTAACCAACAAGGTAAATTTGAGCAAGCAGAATATGGTAATGCACCTTCAAAATCATGTATTTCCACGAAAAGATATTGCATCATTCATAACCCTCTATTATCAACATTTTATTGTAATGCTTTGAGATTTTTTTTCTTTTTACAGAAAGATCTATAAAATAGATTTGTTGTTGTTGCTGCTGCTTATAATCGGGCTGCGATATCGTGGTCATATTGCCCCAATTGCGCCATTATAATAATGTTCATAACTAATAGCCTACATGTATTTTTTTCCAGGAGGGTTATTTACATATTATATACATTGTACCCCGCCCAGTCAGTTGGCAAATTCGTGTTGACCGACCGAAAAGGTACAAGTAACAGTTTGTACAGGCAACACTGAAGAAATTACTTCAAAACTTTACATATAGCCCCGTGTATTTGGGTGCCCCCAACTTATTTGACAGCTCGGCAATGCAAATCTTGTGTTGTCCGACTCGTTGCGTAGTGACTAGCATTCTTGGCTGTCACCATGGAGGCCCGAGTTCAATTCCCGAGGAGCAGTGGGCTTGATTAACGCACCATCTCAATCATCCTAGAAGTGGTATTCTGTGGTTTCCCACATCCACTCCAGGGAAATGCTGGGATGGTTCCACGGTCTTTCTTTCCCAATTACAAATGCACACAATAGGCTACTGCAGCCATCACAATGACACGGGGCAGATGACCTCGACGTTCCACCTCTTTAAAACAACATAATCTAACTAACAATGATACAAGTTACCAGACAGATTCCACACACACACACACCTACATGACTCCGATGTCGCAAAGTTCCTAAACGAAAGAACAAGAACTAGGCTGCAACAATGCGATGGAGTTAAGACGGGCATACACAGGTTTCTTGATGGCCAACTAGCGCATTGTTTGCTGCCTGCACAAGCCTTGAGAAGACATAAGATAGTGGACACGTCAATTAAGCCCATGAAAGACATTGATTTTTAAAACCTAAAATTTTGCTTGAAAGTAGTTTACAGAAAACTTAAAATTTACATTATTAATGTACAGTGCACAAATGTGCATGAAATTTTGGAATAATCCAGTAAGGAAAGTGGTCTCTTAGAGCATTCACTAAGATGGTAGGCCTATCGACCACACCGCTTAGCACATAGGCCTACGCACACACACTGTACAGTCTGTACAGAAGGTTCATGAAGGCCAGGTCGAACGCACAGCTTATGATGGAAGCCATGTATAGCCAGTCTATTCAGAGCACTCCTCATTTCATTATTAGGTTCGGTCCAATTTCTATTAGACATGGCATCAGTCCCATGGAATTCCCGGTCGATTTCCGCTCGCTTTCTTTGTCTCGTCCTTGGGAATTCCTGTTCTTATCGCGTAGAAGGCAATTGTAGTCTAATTCTTAAGTCTTCAAAAAGAAAAGTTTCTCCTGCTACCGTAGTTCATATGTTAGCCTGGAGCAGGCCCCGGGCTAAGGTGATAGACGCCCTGGGCAAATTGTCTACGTGTGCCCTTTTTCTCATTTACGTGCCATAGAAATACCATAATGTTTTTTTTTTTTTTTTTTTTTCAAATAACTAAGTTACTAATATTGTATCACAGGAAATAATAAGAGCATTAAGTCGTTCATACAATTTTGTAGCCATTTATTGATACAGTAATCACACTAAACACCAAGATTACAAATTCAGAAGAAAACTTTTAAAAGTACAATATACAGAAACATTTCAAATCATATGCTTTTTTCCGGCTTTTAACTTTGCAAATTTAATTATGTCAGAAAAGTCTGTGCTAAGGGTTACGTCTTTTTCACAACACAACACAGAATTTAGTTTGCTGTCTGAAAGAGTTGATCTTTTCACATTCTTTAGCCGAGTCAAAACAGAAAATCCTCTTTCTGCGGAGCAGTTCGCGACTGGTAAAGACAGAAATATGGATGTTTCCTCCATGTAAATCCATGAGTATTGCCAACAGCGTGAACCGTGCATCACTGCCAACATTGTTGCCAACACTAGTATTCTTTATAGATAATACTGATTATATTATAATACTGTATTATAATATAATCATGATTAAACTTAAATACTACGAATGTATGTGATATTTAATATTACTTTTATTTTATATTCACGTAAATTATCGTTATTTTATCCTACTTTTTAAAGATTTCCATGTCATACTTATTTTTAATGTTGGGATTGTTGGGTCAACCTCTTTCTGCGTTCAGCGTCACCTAAATTTCAGCGCCCCCTAAAATTTGGCACCCTAGGCAAATGCCCAGTATGCCCGTTTATAGCCCGGGGCCTGGCCTGGAGGGTGACATTTTTGAGATTCCCAAAGTTCTTTTCAAGAATCTCGCCTTTACATTTTCTACAACTCCGAGGGCGGATAGAGTTAGATATTCTACGTTATGACAGCTATATTAGTAAATAAGCTTTCACTTACCTTTTAGACCTCGCGATGTATATCCCCCAGGGGCTCACGACTTATGGGACGTGGGTTAGCGCCCACGGGACCCCAGCTGGGTCCGGCATTGCTTCCACTTACTTGTGCCGGGCTCCTTTCAGTTATCTTTCCTGTCGGCCTCCCTTGGTCAACACTGGTTCTCTTCCGACTCCGACGGTATTAGGGTATCCGAGTCCTAGACTGTCTTTCGATTTCCCGCCTTAATTGGCCCTTGTCTCATCTTTCCTGTTACCCTCATTCTTCGAGGGGTCAGCCTTCGTTTTCTTTTCATGACATCTCCTGCCTTCTGCACAAGGCCCTCAAGGAGGCAGGGTGTGTGTAGCTCCACCACTTCTGGTGCACCCTGGATGGTGCTACACCCTCAAGGGCTCTCGGCTGGTGAGTTCGAGAGTTGGTGACCCCGACGGTTTCCTGAGCTGAGTCCGGGTTTTCCCCTTTTTCCACTGACTTTGGGGCGAGTCCTCTCTTCTTTCATGGCTCTCCTTCCTTCTTTTTCTCCTGTCGTTTATTTACCATTTTCTTATTTTGTTTTCCATTTCTTCCCCTAGTATGTAAGTCCGTAGTTAGTTTTAGTTATACCGGTAGTTTACATTACATTATCATTTTCACTTTCACCCAACCCATTAGGGGCCGATAACCTAGATGTTAGGCCCCTTAAAACAACAATTAGCATCATCATCGTGGTGTAGCAGTTAGCATTCTTGGCAGTAGCTCTCGGAGGTCCGGGTTCGATTCCCGGCTCTGCCAAGAAATGTAATTCTGGTCTGACAGCTGGAACGGGCTACACTCAGCCTCGTGAGACGATACTGAGAATATCTGGGTTCAAATTCCACCTCGGCCATCATGGAAGTGTATTCCCACTTCTAGTCCGGGATGGTAGTCTACGTAACTTAAGGCCCGTCTCCTTCCCAATACGCACCTGAAATACAAATACACACACTAATATTACCCATTTAAGATTTGATTGTCGCTGAGCGTGACTGCGACAGTGTTCGTTGTTTATTGTAGCAGCTGCCCTGCGGGGCAAAGCGGGGAACACAGCGATGACAGAGCGCATTCTGCACATAAGTCAAGCAGCATTGCGCGTCACAGGAGCTCATGTCACCACGGACAGTTAAACGATGACAGAGGCTACTGGAGCTGAGTCATATCCCACTCGCGCAACTGTACCTGTCAACGAAGCAGCCTGACGTGTGACACAAGTAAACAAAGAATAGTTCCCATCTCGACCGCCGGCAAACAATTCGTTGAAGGGTGATACAAGTTATCAGACAAAATTACACACACACCCAAGTACACGAGGCTGAATGTCCACCACGTCCAAGCCCTTCAAACGAAACAACAAATAAACGTTTCTGGCCTCGCAGTTCTAAATTTATGTCGTAACAGGGGATGAGGGGGTGGGAATTCATTCTCTTATCTGGACTTCCCTGAGACGCAAGTTAAACTAAATCGAACTTTCTCGTTACGTGCAAAAGTGTTGCCAAGCTTGATTTACGTCTTGAGATGTAGTACGCAAATGTTTATTATCAGTTAATCAGCTATTAAGTGGGACATTCCTACATATTTTCGTGACGCCGTATTTTAAGTAGACTATATTTCCGGAACTGGCCCGCAAGAATTGTTAGGCTACACACATTATATATAAGGTACGGTAATATAAAAGTAGGGAAACAAGCAAGTTGTAGTATTATGTGCAATCATACGCCACTGGGCAGTGCTGGATTACCCATTAGGCCCGACTAGGCCCAGGCCTAGGGCCCTCAATTATCAGGGGGCTCCCAAAATTTTTTTGATAACAATTTGCAGAAGTAAAAATAGTAGCCTGTGAGTTGTTAAATTGTTCATCAAATCATCTGAAATGTTTTCAAATAGCGATGATCGTTTCAATTGAAATGTATGTAGGCCTATATATGATTTAATAAAAAGTGTATTATTCATCTTGAGAAAAAAAAACCTCTTGTATATACTTTATTAAATGTACAGATGCTAAAAAATAAAAATTGTCTGAAAAAAATAAAGGGGCCCC
This sequence comes from Meconema thalassinum, assembly GCA_946902985.2. NCBI lineage: Eukaryota > Metazoa > Arthropoda > Insecta > Orthoptera > Tettigoniidae > Meconema > Meconema thalassinum. The sequence continues at coordinate 135,931,209 of OX336396.1, read as the reverse complement.
AAAAATCTGAGGGACTTGGGCCTCATTTTAACTTAATCCGGCACTGCCAATGGGTCCCTTCTTTACGTAGAATCCGAATAACTGGAGGCTAGTTTTTTTTTTTTGCATTTTGAAAATCCCATTTACATTGGCTGATATTCGAAGTTTCGAACCCGTTTTGTCCGCTCTGCCGAGGTGTGCTGCAACACTCGCTCCGACGCCCCAGCTCAAAGAATCCCCTGCTCCCCACCTGCATCGACACATTATCACATCACAACTGAATATCGTAAGCTGCTGTGGTGTCCTCGCACGGCTACCGATCACACATGTATCGCGTTACTCAATAGGTTTGTTCCAACACGAAGTTCTGAACGCATTCCGAACTGATACCATCTTTGTTTAATGCGCAGGCGCCAATTGAGAACGAGTACGGAACTAGTTCGGGATTTTGTTTGTTGGAACACTTTGGAAGTGTTTTTTTCCCTGCGTAAACAACGCCATCTAGGAATAAAGAGAGGACATATTGTGAAATGGACGAACTGGGCGGTGATAATAAAATGATATAATTATCAATCTCATACTTTCAATGTACGGTATTTTATAATTAGTTCAGACAGATTTACACGTTTACAGTATATTAATATCCCAAGTACATACATTAGTTTTAATTGACACAGGTAAGCGAATAACCTATGGATTCTTTATTTTGATATACAGTAGGTTGTCAGTCGTAAAGGCAAGTTGCTGACGCGTAAAAAAAAGCTAATAAAATTCATTTTCTTCCTAACAGGATTAACAGAATTTTTAGTAATTCCTAGTACTAGTACTATTACATCTGCTGAAGTTGAAAATCACGATTTTAAATGGACAGTGTTCTATTACATAACGGTTCTTCGCCAGTTTTACGTTATAATTTGTCTTCTTGTTAGTTGTCCCCTGTATTTGGAGTCATCGAATTCTTTCTCAACGGGTATACACTATCCCCAAGTAGAAAATAGTGACCACACTTAGCTTCCAGATTATTTGTAAGGGGACTATTTCTGAACGCTCTGCTATCGTGTACTGATCCTGGATAACCCACAAATATGTCCACAATTTTTCTCAAACGATCACAGACAGCTTGCATCTGAAAATAATGGTTTTAGGGTCAGTTTATGTTTTTAAATAAGTAATTTTTACTAATTTCATTATTTAGAAGTACAAATTTAAAACAATACCTGTAAGGAATAAAATCCTTTCCTATTTATGAAGGAATCAGGATCGTTTGATGGTTTGTTAACTCTGACGTGACTGCCATCAATAACTCCGATTACACCGGGAAATCCATTTTCCCGAAAGTGCTCCTCTGTATTCCTTTTTTCATTCTCTGTAGGCCAAGTTATTATCTGGGACGATAAGTTACTCAGAAAAACTACAACTCGTGCAATTATTCTGGGTAAAGAACTGATAGTTATGTTAAACCTATCTGCAACATGCCTAAAACTTGCTGTTAGATGGCCGATGAACCTCAAAAAGATCAGTACGGTACCTGTAAGTTATATAAAAATTATAACGTGACGAATGTAAGTTATATTTCAAATAAAATAAAAAAAGAATCCGTGTGCACAGTGTATTTTTATGGAGGAAAGACTCAAGAGAAGTTGCCCAGAGCTGTTTTGAGTGAAGCCAAACGCCGAGTTATAAGTGGGCGTAACCTGGTGTAACTTGTATGCGGCTGAGCCGTTTTCGTCATCCCTTATAAACTATCAGGCTGACCACCTTGTTGTGTAGCGACTTGCGTTCTTGACAGCGCCCCCCGTAGCTCCAGATTCGATTCACGGCTCTGCCAAGAAATTTTAATTCTGGTGTGAAGGCTGGTACGAGCTACACTCAGTCTCGTGAGGCAAAACTAAGAAAAGGAGGGTTTGATTCCCACCCCAGCCATCCTGGAAGTGGTTTCGCACTTCTACTCCAAGCAAATGCTGGGATAGTTCCCAACTTACGGCCACGGCCACCTCCTTCCCAATCCCATCCCCAATTTACAAATACACACACCAATACAACCATCACATTAACACAGGTTATCACACAAATTCCACACACACACACACACACTCACACCAAATACACGGGGCTATATGACCACGATGTCGCAGCCCCTAATATAAGCAACAACATGGACAACAAACTATCAGGCTGAGAAAAAATAGTGTACTGGCGGGCATCTACAAAGTGAGGGGGAACTTCTGGATTTGAATATACTTGTTAGTTTTTTTAAATAATATTTATTAGGCATTCTGATATTCTTCAAAAATATCAGTTCAGATCCCAATAAAATACTCTAAGAATTGCATCTCTCTGCACTTATGGCTAATATCATTTTTTCTTCCCGCCTATCATCTCGAATATTTTAATCATTCTAAAAGTACTCTTCCTGGCGCCCACGTTGAGGTCTAAAGTACAACCTTGGCAGTAAAGCTACGGATGTTCCGGAGGTCTCAGGTTCAAATAGCACTGATTGTGGTTATCCTCGGATGTTTTGCGGGTATTTTATCATCTTAACTCTTTCTGGTGTAGTATTATAATTAATAAAAGAAACAGTTCTGTTATAATCTCTGCATGATTACCGTACATACAACATAAATGAGTGGAATAGCAAAATTTGCAGGGAGACCTGTAGATGCATAGGGCACTGACCGCGAGATCTCTTGCCTAAATAATTAAAGAAAGATAACAAGAAAAGATCTCTACAAATCCTGCATCATTAAACACCAATCGGTCAATAATAATTATGGTACCGGCACAGTACGTAATTAAGCAGTGCACCTTCAATCACCAAGTTCTAGCCCACAAACAAAATATCATAAGGTAACATAATGTGTAGGCAATACCGTATATTTTTTTTGGTGCATATATGCACGCTGTTTTAGTGTTCTTATTATTAGTTATAAGGTACCGTATTCTTGAATGTTAAAATGTGTACGAACGATGAGTGAAAATCTATTATGAAGTCGGTTATGCTCAGAATTAGGTATAAGACCTGACGAATGCCTGAACATCAATAATAACTTGAAAATCGCAATTTAATGTAATCATAAATCAGTTCTGAAGATGCTCCTCCTTTAATGAAACTCGCACCATTCGACATCTGTATTCAATTTTATAGCGTATTATTACGTCTTTCTTACGAAACTAGACTTGGATAGGTGCTTTTATATTTATATTTAAATTGGCCTTTAATTTGTAACACAGCTTTTTGAGCAATGAATGGGTTGCTCGGAGTGTATTCAGCCATTCCAAGAAAAACATTTTGATTTGTCATTGCTGTTTTACGCCAATAAAATCCAATACGATAGCCTACTTGGAGAGGTTTACGGCTTTAAGGAGAAAGATACCGGTACACCTTTCGCATGACAATTTCTACCGAGTTAAATAAATTGATGTCTCATAAATTATATGTTGGAAAGAAATAAAACTATTCCGGATTATTAAACATAGTTCACTCATTATTATGCACAAAACACATTATTTTTGATAATATGGTTGCAGTCGTGCATTATGATCCACCAAACTTTCAGCTGTATTTTGTACAGTAGGACAACGTTTACATGATAAGTACCCCATAATTAAAAATATTAACATGAATGTTCTTTTGAGCTGTTGGTAATATTCACTGCTACAAGATACACCAACATAATTGATACACATATTCAGGAAATATTCATATTATTATTCTAAATGTATAGTTTTTTTACTTCTTTTGGGTAAGAAATATTCTCTTAAATGGGAAGTATGCTTGATACACAAACTATTTTGGTATATGTTGATCATATTAGTACAATACACAATCATGCAAAATTTCATTGAGATATCTTGAATAGTATTTGAGTTTTCATGTAAACGCTGTGTGAAAATAAAGGTTTCGGGAAACAGGCTTCAAACTTACCTAAGGGTAGAATTTAAAGAAACAACTTACGCGACAGCAACTAACATTTCGGGACATATCTTTGGAAGAACCGGTATTGAAGATATTTTAATTTTGTTTTCACCAAATGTAATATATAATATTAGTCAGTCAAATAATTTATTAATTTATTTGATCCTGAAAGGTGTACCTCCTCCCATTAACATAGGAACAAACCATTTGTTTGCAGCTCTAAGGGGGTTTACTGTTTGGCTTCAACAGCTTGCAGCAGCTAGCGCAGCGAAGGCAACTCCCTCCGATTCTTTCCTCCAAGTGTAGCCTATTATAGAGTATTGCCAACCTGATTAAGAGCTGAGATTTTTCCGTATTGCCCGGAGTACCTCTTATACTGCTGACTTCCTTCATACTGCTGAGCAATATTATGAACAGTTCCTCGTGAAATCCGAAAGTGTTGCAGGAACGAATCATCTTCATACTGAAGAACTGTTTGTTCTAAAATAAAGTTGTATATTCATAATAATATATACTTTTTACATATTTAGTAAAAACAGGCGGGATAGTAGTAATATAGAAGGATAATTGAACAGCTATAATGGTAGTCTATTATTATCAATACATTGCTTATTAACTAAATCATTTTCGTTCTTCCTTCTTAATACATTCCATTCTACGTTATCATCGTCTTCATCAGCGCTTAAATCATAATAGAGGTCGCTGTCACCTTCTAAATCACTCATTTTAATAACATAACATGAACTACCTAAGTGTATTTTGAAAAGAGCGCGCTAGGGTTATGTATTTCCTTTAGCATTCAACAACGGAAGCAGCTGTGAAGATGGCTTGTGCGCATGATCAGAACTCCCAGTTCTTGCTCTTGACTGAGAACTGATTTCACTCGTTCCGAACTAGTTCCAGATCATGTTGGAACAGAGCAAATAGAGAACTAGCAGTTCAGAACTCGTTTGTAAAGTTTGTTGGAACGGTTCCTGTGCTACTGCGCACGCGTCGACAGTTCTCGAACGATTCTTCGCTGTGTTGGAACAAACACAATATCTGGCAGAGCTTCAGGAACATTTGCAGCTCCTTAACCCCAAGTAAAATCGATGGTCAAGGGTAGAAGTGTAGTCATCTGTGTAAGTTAAATTACAAACAGGATCATCTACCGGTATGTCTTCTTAGGTATTTTTCAGACAGAACTAATAAGTTTGACCAAATACATGGAGCTACAGGACATAACCACGATTTCGCCTAAGCCCCTAAATAAGTCAACTAATAAGTTAAGATAAGCTGAGTGACATGCTGATATATTTAGAAGTGGAATTTACGTGATTCCTTAATTCATAACAGAAGAATTATGAGCAAGGTCTCAATCGGATAAATTGATTTTCCATCGAACCGCGTTTTAAAATGGAGATGACTTGCTTTGGTTTTACCAAAAGAGGAGATCATACGTATTGCCTTCTAACCAAACAAGAATTTATATAATTTTGACCAATTTCTTGTCCTATTCGCAATAAGATAGAAAGCTTTGTAGTCGCGTTCAATTTTGCCTAATTGACAATTCATTGGTAACTTTTCAGTCTATCAGTAGTATTTCTGCCCAATTATATTAAGCGGGTATTATAAGACCATCTGAAACAAGTAGTTCCATATATCCTACTTATGTTAATTGCTTCTATCACCATACAAAATTTCAGATTGATTGCTGTAATAGATTCGTAGATATTGACAACCGTCTAATATTTCGGATGGTCGCCATGTTGGATCTTAGAGTAATGTAGCTTACTATTACATGAAGATTATTGTGTACGTGTAGAATTCAAACTTCAATCGCATGATTAGGACACAAGAAGTAAAAACGAGATTTTAAAATTTCGCACAGCTGTCATCTTGTGGTCGTGAAAATAATTGAAATAAATTAGATGCCAGTGTATTAACATTTGTATAAGCATTTACCGTACCAAGTTTCACTGCACTCAGATGGCCAAATCGCGAGAAACGTCCATTTAAATAAGGTATTTATTCTTCGCGTCGCCGCTATGTTGAATTTGTGCTCACCAGATTATTGATAGCCCTATAGGTGAGCTTATGTTCATAGCCTCTATGAACATAAAATGTTCAGTTTGTTTGCTGTAAAAGATTCGTAGATATTGAGAATTGTCTAAATAGTTCGGATGGTCGCCATGTTGGATTGTTATTGTATAGGCCATAGAGTTATGTAACATTAAAGGAAAATCATTGCGTAGGTTCATTATTCAAACTTTTACTTCGATCGCATGATTACGACACAAGAAATAAAAACTTAATTTTAAAATTTCGCACAGCCGCCATCTTGAGGTTATGTAAACAATTGAACTAAATTATTTGACAGTGCATTACAATATGTACAATCATTAATTGTACCATATTTCACTGCGCTCAGATTGTTAAATCGCGAGAAAAGTCTATTAAAATGTTTCACCTATGCTTGGCCGCCATGTTCGTTTTGTATTTTACAGGTTTTTCAACGTTACAGAGATAAACTTGTATTAGTGCCCTTTATCTCCGTACAAAATTTCAGGGTGATATCAGTAATAGTTTCGGAGATATAGAATGCCGGTGAAATATTTCGCACAGCCGCCATCTTGAGGTTATGTAAGCAATTGAACTAAATTTATTTATTTATTTACATAAGTCCCAATGAGCCTGAGCTCGTGTTAGGGACAATCAAGTAACATAGTTACAGCATGGCATACAGTATATATAATTTTTGTAACATTATATTGTTTAGTTTAATAGTAACTTATATTAGATTGCTAGTGACTAACAGAGATGATTCGGTATGATACATTGCATTGCTTAAGGCTATTAGATATGGGCTATTCATTCCTTAATAGGAAGTCTTTTGTTTTCCTCTTAAATGTTTTTATAGAGAAACTTTCCCTTATGCCTAATGGTAGCGAGTTGTATTCCTTTAGTATAGAGGACATAATTCCTTTAGTTCCAAATTTAATGGATTGGGAATGGCTGGTGAATATTCGATTTACTCCTCTTGTTGCATAATTATGAATGTCATTTGCATTACAGTGCATTACAATGTGTATACACATTTGGTTGTACCAAGTTTCATTGTGCTCGGATGGTTAATTCGCGAGAAACGTCTATTTAAAAGTTTCAACTTAGCTTGGCCGCCATGATGGTTTTGTAGTTACCAGGTTTTTGAAAGTCTCATAGGTGAACTTCTAGTACCGGTAGTGCCCTTTATCGCCATACAAAATTTCAGAGTGATATCGGTAATAGTTTGGGAGATATTGAATGCTGGTGAAATATTTCGCACAGCTGCCATGTTGGATTGGCGAGACGTAATAAAATTTGAAGGGCACGGTTGGAGTCAGCCGAAATAGTGCTATGATCTTACCGAGTTTCATTGAAATCGCTCCATTTGTATAGAAGTTGATAGAGGAGGACACACACATACGCACACCACACACGGACAAAAGGTGATCTCATAATAAGCTTCTTTTTTTTTTTTTTTTTTCATTAAATGAAAATAGGCTAAGAAAGCACTACCTATGTGATTTATATACTAGTATGTACGGATATTGTAACCCAGTAGAGAAAGTCAGATGAGAGTTGAACAAATCTAGTAATCTGAGCATATTATTTAATTATTTAATCTTTTCTCCAAGTATCTAGATCATCAGTCCCGTACAGTGAATAAACACTGCTTAATAAAATTGGGCATGAAATTAATAAATAGCCTACGTATTTCAGACTGGGGAAAAATGTGGAACGCTTCACGATTTTGCGTGTCATCCTTGTGCAGGGTCGCCTCCGTAGCGTAGCGGTCAGCATGGTTAGCTGCCGCCCCGGAGGTCCTGGGTTCGATACCCGACTCTGCCACGAAATTTAAAAAGTGGTACGAGGACTGGAACGGGGTCTACTCAGCCTCGGGTGGCCCAAATGATTAGAGGGGGTTCGATTCCCCCTCAGCCATCCTCGAAGTGGTTTTCCGTGGTTTCCCACTTCGTCTTCGGGCAAATGCCGGGATGGTACCTTCTTCAAGGCCACGGCCGCCTCCTTCCCTCTTCCTTGCCTATCGATCCTACCCATCCCTACCTCACCAGTTGTATCCCTTCCGATTCGATGTTCCCAGCTCTAGGACACTGCCAGTAGAGGCGGTAGTGGTGAGTTCCCTCGCTGAGTCCGTGGGTTCCACCAATCTGGAGGGTAAAACGACTAAAAAATAATCATTGTGCAGGTACATGCAACCTTCTTCTTTTTTTTTTCAAGTATCTAGGTCATCAGCCCCACACAGTGAATAAACACTGCCTAACAAAATTGGGCATGAAATTAATAAATAGCCTACGTATTTCAGTCTGGGTAAAAAATGTGGAACGCTTCACGATTTTGCGTGTCATCCTTGTGCAGGGACATGCAACCTTCTTTTTTTTTCAAGTATCTAGGTCATCAGCCCCGTACAGTGAATGAACACTGCCTAATAAAATTGGGCATGAAATTAATAGCCTATGTATTTCAGACTAGGGAAAAAAATGTGGAACGCTTCACGATTTTGCGTGTCATCCTTGTGCAGGGACATGCAACCTTCTTTTTTTTTTCAAGTATCTAGGTCATCAGCCCCGTACAGTGAATAAACACTGCCTAATACAATTGGGCATGAAATTAATAGCCTACGTATTTCAGACTAGGGAAAAAATGTGGAACGCTTCACGATTTTGTGTGTCATCCTTGTGCAGGGACATGAAACCTTCTTTTTTTTTTCAAGTATCTAGGTCATCAGCCCCGTACAGTGAATAAACACTGCCTAATAAAATTGGGCATACAATTAATAGCCTATGTATTTCAGACTAGGGAAAAAAATGTGGAACGCTTCACGATTTTGCGTGTCATCCTTGCGCAGGGGCCATGCTAATCTTCTCTGTATCGTTCCAATTTTAGTATATGTACCGCCGAAGCGAGTACGAATGGTAGCGATATTAAAGCTGTATATATATTGCAAACGCTGGGTGTATATCGCATACAGTTTACATACATCTTTAAGTGGTTGGTGTAAGTTTGCCTTACATTATATGTTTTTAAAATTCTAATGTATTGGCGTAAAAAAATATTTTTCTTAATTTCATGTAAAAGAATTCTAGTATAAGAAAGTCTGATATTTCTATTTAGTTGCAACTTATTGGAAACACCATGAGAAAGAGAAGATTGTACGCCATTATCGACATGCGCAGTCATCTAGCTGTTACGAAGTTGACAACATTTCCGGCTTTACTAAGCTTGCTAGTTGCATCTCTCATTCTCTCATCTAATAAGCGAACATTAATATTTAATAACAAAGTATGGTATCTAGCTGAAAACAATAATATGAAATACACCTACGGGAAAATTTGGAAATCTTACACAGTATTGTGAGATTTCGTTTTCTTTACGGCGGAAAATTCACTTTCTGTGTTGATCTCCCTGATTTCACACGATTGTAGTATAGAGCGGGTATTCAAAACATATGTTATAAATTTATAAATTAGAATGTCTATTATCATACTTGTGTGTCCGATTGAAGAGGGAGAAGACTTTCGGGAATGTTTCTTAATTGTTTCGGACGTGAATCCCAAGAGGCAGTTAGATCAAATCATGTGTAAGCAATTTTACCCATATATTTTCCGACAATAACGTGATGGTCTACTGGTCTTACAAAATAATAGAAAATAGAAGACAGCATTGATCTTTTAACGACTGGCTGCGTGGCTCAGCGGTAACGTTCTCGCCTGCTGTGTCCAAGGTTGAAGGATCAAATCCTGGCAGAGCCAGTTGACATTGAGGGTGCGCAAATGCGAGGGAGCCGTGTCAGTAGATTTATTGGCACATTAAAGGTCCCTTTCGGGGAAAAATTCCGGCACCCCGGCGTCTCTGAAAGCCGCAGTAGTTAAAAGGGACGTAAAACCAGAAACATTACGGTATTATTATTATTTTTTCTTTCTTTGTCATTTTACCCTTGGACTCAGTGAGGGATCCCACCTTTACAGTCTCCAGGGCAGTGTCCTCGAGCTAGAAACTTCGGGTCTTGGGATACAACTGGGGAGCTGAGACAAGCACCTCGCCCAGGTGGCCTCACCTGCAAAGCGAACAGGGGCCTCATGAGGGAGGGGAAGATTGGGAGGGATAGGCAAGGAAGAGGGAAGGCTGTGGCCTTACGGCAGGTACCATCCCGGCATTTGCCCGGAGACGAAGTAAGAAACCACGGAAAACCACTTCGAGGATGGCTGAGGTGGGACTACACGAGGCTGAGAAGACCCCGTTCCAGTCCTCATACCACTTTTCAAATTTGCGGCAGAGCCGGGAATCAAACCTCGGACCTCTGGGGTGGCAGCTAAGCAAGCTGACCACTACACCACGGAGGCAACTATTATTATTATTATTATGATCTTTAAACATTGAAAGTACAAGTTCAAACACTCAAATGAATCGATTTCAGTATGATTGTAAATGCTTCAACGTGTAGGAACCAAGTGCGCTTGCGTTTGTTACCATGAATACCGGGTGTCGGAAATGTGTCGACGCAAAATTGTTCATACTAATCCAAGACAGATCCCCAAACCAAAAACATATCCATGTCAAGAGGCCATTTGTAGAATTATATTTTTGGTTACAGTGTTCTTTAACAAGAAATCTTAAATTGAGAAAAGGTGGGTTTGATAACCTACAGGCCATGCCAACGCGAGCACTTACTGCTTGTGCACCCCGGTGCCGCAGCGTGCGGTACTGGTGCTTTTCCCCTCCCTCTCCTCTATCCTCCCCGTGCAGTGGCGGTAGCACTGTCAGACTTGCATGATGAGCAATGGTTCGCTGAGCTCACTTTCATGGAACTCATCATGGGGTGTTTAAATTATTTAAATATCTCGTTGCAAGGCAAAAATAAATAAATCAGTACTATCTGTGACAATATTGAAAGTTTCAAATTGCAGCTTGTACTTTTTAAAAGTCAGCTTGTAGAAGGAAATTGGGACAATTTTCCCTCTCTAAAATCCTTGAATTTATGTACGTATGAAAACATGAGTGAGTACACAAATGTGTTACGGTAATTGCATAAAGAATTTGAAGATAGGTTTGAAGAAATAAAACAAGTAAAACCGGCACTTAAAGTTTTTATGCTGCCTTCTTTGGTGTGCCCGGAGGATGCCCCATCAAGTCTCCAAGTTGAGATGATAAAACTACAGTGGGATTCAATTTTGACAGACCGATATAACCATTACAATGGTGATTTGATTTCATTTTATAAAGGCATTGAGGAACAAGAATTCCCGAGGATTCACACCCTTGTCCTGAAATTTGTTGCTATGTTCAGAACAACGTTCGTTGGTGAACAACTATTTTCAATTATGAATATTAACAAAATAAAAACAAGGTCAATTTTATTTTGGGGGGTGCCCAACGGGGGTTGGGGGGTATGGTATGGACCCCAAAGAATAGGGGGTCCGGGTTCTCCCCGGGAAACTTTTGTATAATTTGGTGCAAAATGATTATTTTTAAGGCTATCTGGCATCACTTTTTCAACCAAATTGTTGCGATGTTTATGTTTGGTTGATGTCAAACACAACGAAGACCATTTTATGTTACTTTTTATCTGAATGATGTGGCGATCCTCTCTCACAGCTGTCTGTCGCGCTGGGCCTGTGCCAGGTCTACGAGTGTGGGTACCTTTATTTGACCACTGCTGCCATACACGTTGTACCGTAGATGCCTGTCGGCCAACACGTGCAGCGACAGTACTTAGTGATATATATATATATCGTATGGTTGTACAAGCATACAAAAGTTTACAATTATTTAAATTGAAATGTCCAAATTTGACAACCATTCCAGAGTACTTGGTGTCACTTGGTGTAGAGTCTTCACACCACCATCAAATGCACGGAGTGGGCACTCCTGAACAATGTGTTTTACAGTTTGGTCCTCCACTCCACAGTCACAGGCAGCAGATGTACGGAAACCCCATTTCTTCAAAGTGTGACCACACCTTCCTTGACCTGTTCTAATGCGGTTCAGCTTCGACCAGGTTTGGCGTGGAAGTTGGAATCCCTCAACCTTCTTTGTAGGGTCTTTAACCAGGTGAGCATTGTTGGGTGGATGCTCGTTCCAACGTTGTTGCCACTTGGAGGTCATGTTGAAAGAATTGATACTTTCTAAATCAACCCAGGGTGGCTTGCGTGATTTCAGACGTGTTGTTGGTGGATCTTGCAGGGCAACATACAAAAGAGAGTTCTTATCAGAAGTGGTCTTCTTGAGCAAGCTTACCTTAGCTGCTTTCCTCCTTAGATCTTGCGGAGCGATATTAGCTAGGACTGGTAGCCATTGTGTGGGAGTAGATCTAACAGTACCAGTGATGACTCTCATGGCCTCATTGAGTTGCACATCAATCTTGGTGGTATGAGCACTGTTTTCCCATACAGGGGCAGAGTATTCACCAGCAGAATACACGAGAGCGAGTGCAGCAGAACGTAGAGTATTAGCGTCTGCACCCCAGCTGCTTCCGGCAATCTTGCGAAGTAGATTCACTCTCGAGCCAAGTTTCTTCGATAACTTGATGCACTGTTGTTTGAATGCCAAGGACCGATCCAGAGTGATTCCAAGATATATTGGATTGTAGTTATGGGGTACTTCGATTCCGTCAAAAGTAACATGCAGCTTCCTTTGGGCTTCTTTATTATTTAGATGGAATGCAGTAACCTCAGTCTTGTTCGGGTTGGGTTGAAGTCTCCATTTATGGAAGTAATCACTCAGTTTCGTCAGATCACTAGTTAGGGTATTCTCACAGTTCATAAGGTCTTTATTTTGAATAATTAATGCTAGGTCGTCTGCATACTGGATTTTCAAGGAATCTGTGTGAGGCATGTCATGAATATATTGATTAAACAAAATGGGGGCCAAAACTGATCCTTGAGGTAGGCCATTGTTTAATGTCCTCCACCTGCTAGTTTGCCCATTCAGGAACACCCTAAAACGCCTATCAGAGAGCATGTTGTTCATTAAAAGTGCCAACTTTTGACATGGGATGATTTCAATAAACTTGGACATCAAGCCCTCCCTCCACACAGTGTCGTAAGCTGCCGTGAGATCCACAAAAACCGCAGCTGATTTTAGACCTCGTTGAAATCCAGCTTCTACTATAGTTGTCAATGTTAGGACCTGGTCGCAGCAACTCCGTTGTTTCCTAAAGCCACCTTGTTCGATGGGGATGATTTGATTAACGGCCTCTTGAATGCGATTTAGAATAAGCCTTTCTAGTAGCTTATAGGTCATGCTGAGTAGTGATATCGGTCGGTAGTGAGAAGCATCAGATCCGTCTTTTCCCGGTTTCAGGATAGCAATTATCTTAGCCTGTTTGAACAGCTTTGGTAATTTTCCAGTTTTCAGAATCTCATTGAAAAATTTAATAAGCCACAACTTTGTTTTTGGTCCGATGGTTTTAAGAAACTCTGGATATATGCCATCAAAGCCAGCGGCTTTGTTTACCTTTAGCATACTCAAGGCTTTATCAAGTTCCTCAATGCAGAAATCACGTGAGTAGTCTGGGTGTGGTTTTAGTTGGGACTTCTTTATGTATAGTTCATTATTCACAGTTCGTGTCTGTTCTTTGTCTATTTTAGTTTTTGAAATATTCATCAGTCTGGATGCAACAGCATTAGCATTCACATGTGTAACTGTACTTGACAACCTGGGATCTGTACCAAGTTTTCTAATAAGATTCCAGGCTTTCCGACTAGAATTGGTGAAGTTGAGTCCTGCCGTTGTTTTATGCCATTTTTCTCTTCTGTTCTTGTTCAGAGCTCTCAATAGGTCATCAGCTGTTACCTTGTCGTGAGATTCTTGATATTTGGTGTATAACTCATCGCATTCTTGGGACCATCCAGGAATGTACTCCTTCCGAAATCCACGTGGGATATATTTTCTGGCATTTGTTTTAATCGCGCCCAAAAATCGTTCATAATTGTATGGGACTGGAGGAATCCATTGAACGGTATTATCTAGACCTTTCTGAAATAGTTCCCAGTTTGCAAGTTGAAAATTCCATCGAGGTTGAGGTATGGAGGTGACTAACGGAATTTCAGTACCAAAATGAATTATGACTGGCCTATGCTGGCTGTGTGGGAAAGACTTGATGACTTTTCGTTGTGTCATTTCATTATTTCCAGATCTAGATGTGATGCACAAATCAGGAGAATAATCTTTTAACCATCTGCCAGATCGGAACGTTCCTGGATCTTTAGCATTGAACACAAGCTGGAGATCGTGCATATCCATCCATTCATTTAGAATAGCTCCATTTTGGTCTTCATTCTGATATCCCCAGACATGACTGTGGCTGTTGAAATCACCAACATACACAACTGGATGCCTGAAGGATCTTACAGGTGGATTTGGCCAGCTAACTTGCAGTGGTTTGTAAATATTTGCAACCGTGGTGCCGGCAACTTCTACAGCCAAAACAAAAATATCTGTCGTTCTGTCTTGGTAAGTTAGTTTGTAGTCAGTGAGATGGGATCTGACATATGTTGCAATGCCATACTGTTCATCATTTACGGCCCCAACCAGAACGTATCCATAAATTCTACCTCTTCTGTAAAGATCAGCATCATCCTTGGTGTGAGTCTCCTGTATTGCAATAACATCTACTTCATTCTGCAGCATCAGACGTGAGAGGTATTGACTCTTAGCAGATGAAATCGATTCAATGTTCAAGTGACATATTCGTAAGCTGTTACCAATAGGAATTGATGAGTGTTCTGTGCATGGTTGGTCCTGAAAAGGACTTATCATTGGTAAGTTCTCTTGCATACTTGTTGCTGTGTAGCAGCACCTTTGTATTGAAAGAATCAGCCGGTAAATTTTACAGTGTTTTTTACCGTTGCCCAGGGGACGCCTGAATGCATGTAATTAGTGCATTCTTCTGGGAGGCTTCTTTCGTGACCCCCAGTCCTTAGTGATAATCCAGCCTCACACAGCCCAATTATCCGAGCCCTCTCAAACGGCGACAGTTGTTGATAGCGTGCTCTTCTCTGTCATCGAGGCATGTTTGACGGGGAACACTTCACTTCACAGACTGCAAGTCAACTACGCTACACCAGAGTCCGTATACTGGAGTTGATTCCTCCGCGACCAATCACGTGGGGAGACCTGTAGCAACAATTCAATGGGTCTGAAACTTTGATCGTTTACATACCTACATAGCCCAGTAAAATTATACAAATAGAGGCCAATCGAAGGAAAAAAATCCCAGAGTTTTGAAAATTGGTACAATTGTTCCTTGGTATCTAGGTTTCAAGGAAATAAAAAGTCCTTATGGGTAGGGGGTGAGCTCGAGGGAGGGGGGGCCCTTTATAGGGGCCCTATTTTAGTTTTTCGCTTGTATCTCAGTAACTATCACTCGTAGTGACAAGTTGTTCGAATAAAACTTAAAGATAATAAAATGTACTACAAAATTGGTTCTAATGTTGTTTTATGTAGGACTAATACTTTCGGAGTTATGGGACCGAGAAAGTACCTACATTTCAAAAAATCTTGATTTATTCACATTCTCATTGTTATGCGCCTTGCTTATGAGTATTTCAGATATAATATTAATGCTGCCTGTCACCAACGATTGTTAAAAATTAACTGGTGGTTAATTTCGTTTACTGAGAAAAGCTAAACATTGTCGTCATGGCAATAACAACCATTTTTTTTTTAAACAAAGGATGGTAACAGGCAGCATATTATGTTTGTTTGTTTGTTTGTTTCGGAAACAAGTAAAGAAGTACAAGAGTGAAGAGCATTCAATGTCCGTGTAATTCCACTCTCGCCTCATTATAATGGCTGAGAGGTGTTTGATTTGTGATGAGACTGTTGAATATAATAATAATGTTATTGGTTTTACGTCCCTGCGGCTTTTAGAGACGCCGGGGTTGTTGGTGAAAGGGGAATGCAAGTGCTACTGAGGGCCAGCATTGCAAGTCACGATGGGAAGAAGGACCGATTCGAAAACAAAACCGACGGAGTTGTTCACACTTCCTGCCGAAAAAATTTATACCAGACCAAACACCATTGCTGTTTCTTCGAGAAACGAGCCATCGACCTCACAGGCAAGATCTCGGCGTTCCAGTGCACCTGAATTTGATTTCAAAGCGAAGTGTTTCTTTTGCTGTGAACTGATTGATGATGAGTTTCATCAGAAACAGAAGAAAAAACCTGTGGACCAACGTCTGCAAGTCTACAATGTACTCAGCCTAGAGATGAAGCAAATCATTTTGGATGCTGCCACTCAAAGGGAGGACGAATGGGGACAACAAGTATCAAGACGGATCAGTATTGTCGGTGATTTGATTGCAGCTGATGCTATTTACCATGACAACTGCTGCAAAAAGTTCTTTTCAAGAAAACGTTCAACCGGTGAGAAAAGAGGGCGTCCTGTCAATGATTATGTGGCAAGTGCAATGGAAGAGATATACAATTTTCTCAATGACAAAGATGACTGTCAGTATTCCCTGGATGAGGTGATGGACGCAATCATCATCATCATCTTGTACAGTTTCCAGCCCCAGGCTGGGTCTGTTTGGAACATAAGCCTCGCCACTTAGTCCTTTCTTCCCACCACCTCTCCGCTGTCACTCTGGTCCAGTCCTCGCCTCTCTTCTTGACACATTCCTCCACTCCTTTCAGCCATCTATCTCTTGGTCTTCCCCTTGGTCGTTTCTTCTGCATCTGCATCTCATGTATCCTCTTGGGAATCCTCTTCTCATCCATTCTCTTTAAGTGTCCATACCACCTCAGTCTTGACGTCTCAATCCTACCTTGCAAGGGCTCCTCTTTCACCATTTCCCTGACCTTTTCATTCCTCACCCTGTCTCTTCTTGTTACTCCGATCCTACTTCGCAGGAACTTCATTTCACCTGCCTGTATTCTGCTTATGTCTCTTTTCTTCATTGTCCACGTTTCTGAAGCATAGGTCAGTATCGGGATATAGTAGCTTCTGTATAACACTTCCTTGCTTTTTTGTGGGACATCTTTATTCCACACTAAGCTCCTAATTCTTCTCAGAAATGCTTCTGCCTGTCTGCCACTTTCCGTAATCTCTTTGTCATTTCTCCCATTTTCCTCCACTAGACTTCCCAAGTACTTGAGACTTTCCACCTTCTTCAGCTGTCCACCTCCAAGTGTTATCCCACTCATTGGTCTGTCCTTTTTCCTGGTCGTTACCAGGATCTCACATTTACTGATGTTGAACTTCCATCCGTACTCTCCCACTGTTTCTTCCCAAGCCTTCAGTTGCTCCTGAATTTCCTCCTCCTTGTTTCCCCAGACCATGAGATCATCTGCAAACACCATTGCTTTCATCTTATCTTCTCCTATCTTTCCTGCTATCCGTGTCATTACCTCGTCCATAACCACAATAAAGAGAAGGGGTGACAGCGCACTACCCTGTTTCAGGCCACTCATTTGTCTGAACCAGTCTGTTCTTTCCCCTCCAACTTTCACACAACTCACACTTCCACAATACATCTCCTTCACTCTACCTACAGTCCCTTTTTCCACTCCCATGTTTTCCATTGCTTCCCAAACCTTCTCCCTACACACACTATCATAGGCCTTTTCGATGTCCAGGAAGGCCATCAACAGATCCTCTCCAAATTCATAGTGGTGTTCCTGGAGCTGTCTCACTGAAAATATGAGATCCACTGTTGCTCTCCCAGGTCTGAATCCATACTGCTCCTCTCTCAATTTTCTCTCCACTTTGGCTCGTATTGTACTTTCTAATATCTTTTCATATATCTTGGCACAGTGAGATATGAGTGTGACTCCCCTGTAATTTCTGCACTCCTTTCTGCTTCCTTTCTTAAATATTGGGACAATTAATCCTTTCTTCCAATCTTCTGGGGTCTTTTTCTCCTTCCATATCACCCTCATCACACGGTACAGCCCCTGTTTCCCAATAACTGGAGAAAATCCATCGATGAGAACAGTCAAATATAAGCTGAAGGAGACATATGGGGATCGTTTAATAATCACCCACCTGTATTCCCAGCACAAGACTGTGCTTTGCTTTCGGGAAGTGGGTCACAAAATTTTGAACGCATCGTGGTATGATTCCAGTTCGAGGAGTAAAACTGAAAAGAAGAACGCTTGTGAGTTGTTCGAACTGCAACTGCTAAAATAAAAAGAGACATACAGAGTCAAGCTTACGACACTAGTCGTTACCCCGCAAGTGATGGTTTCCTTGATGAGGCAGATCAGATGGTCCCTTCTACTCTCTCTGTTTTCTTGGAAGCACTTTTAATTTCAAGGACCCAGGATCCAGTGAAAGCGAAGAAAAGAGAAGTGTCTTTTCCCATGCCATCATAAGCGCTCTACGCCCTCGTTCTTTTGTTTCCCCTATCATGCATGGTATCGCCTTTTTTATACATCGGAAATTTGGTGCTAAGAGCTTGGTAAACTTGCTAGCAAATCTTGGGTTCAGTGCCTCATATAATGATGCTAAAATGTTGGAGGTATCTGCCATTCACAATCCTCAACAACTCATACCACCAGGTGTCTTCGGCCAGTATGTGTTTGACAATGCTGACTACAACGTTGCCACATTAGACGGATTTAAAACATTCCACAGCTTGGGCGGTATAAAGTGCCACACCCCAGGACGAATGCTTCCTCCTGCTCTGCCGATAGAGAGGATGAGAACATCCCCCTCTGCTCAAGATGTTGGCACATTAGGGGCCCTTTCGCTGGAGATGTATGAAAACATTGGTGAAAATGGGCTAAAGGTTGGGCGAGGGGCATCGATAGAAATCTTCGACCTGTTATGACAATGGAGAATGGAACCTGCTGCCCCTGCCTCCGCCCTCAACACAATTTTCTGCAAATGTGCGACAGGTTGTGGGACGCGTTGTGGGTGTCGCAACACTGTACAACAGTGTGTAGAAACTGCGAGGGAGCCTGCACCAATGGCCTTCCAGTTGTAGATGATGCAAGCATGGACGAAGATGAAATTGACGACCCTGACAAGATGACTGCTTGATTGATAAACGACCATGACACTTTATTGTTTCATTATAATAAATAAATCCCGATTTTTTGAAATGTTTGTACCTTCTCGCGTCCTTAACTCCGAAAGTATTAGTCCTACATAAAAACAGCATAGGACCAGTTTTGTAGTAAATTTTATTAGCTCTAAGTTTTATTGGAACAACTTGTCGCTACGATTGATAGATACTGAGATACAAGCGATAAACTAAAATAGGGACCCTATAAAGGGCCCCCCTCCCTCGAGCTCACCCCCCCACCCATAAGGACTTTTTATTTTCTTGAAATTCGGATACCAAGGAACAACTGTACAAATTTTCAAAACTCTGGGATTTTTTTCCTTCGATTTGCCTAATTTTACCGGGCTAACATGGCATCGTTCCATATCTTGAAAATCAACACAAACGACCAATGCCTTCATGGTGTTGCAATTTCCATTTTCGTCAGTGTAATTATCTTCTTATTCTTCTTCTGCTTTTACGGCCTCATTGGACCATTTCAATGGGTGCGTTCAGCGGGCTTAGCAATCTGCTAACCTGCTAGGTGCCTGCTGACTTGTTGCTTGGCTAGCAAGCGTGAGCCCGCCTGAACGCTTTGCTACAAGCTGACGCGGGAACTTTGAGCAATGCACAGAGTTCCTTTGAAGCTACCATACTTATTGGTCTATGATCTATGATAAATACATAGAAAATAATAACTTTTATGCGACAGAGCTGTAGACAGCCCTGTTAATGCGCGGTGCTAGGCCGTGGAGCCAAGCTATCTGCGGACTCGGAAGACGTGAGTTCAAATCCCACCGTCGGCCGTCATGTAAATGGTTTTCAGTGGTTTCCAATCTTCAGGTCCAGGCAAGTACCGGGACAGTAAGTTACCTTCTAATAGGCCATGACCTCTATCTTCCATCTCCTAGTCAAGTTTCATTAATTTCAGTTCTCACGAGGTTGGCGTCAGGAAGGCCATCCGGCGGTATAAACCACCCGCCACATAGACTTTCATCGTATCTCATCCCCGACCCTGTCGAAAACGGGAATAATAAGGGGGCAGACATCCTGACGATAAGAATAACTCTTCTTTTGAAATTCAATTTTATTGTAGGCTAGTCCACTCCTTTAATTACGGTAGTCTTATTAATATTAGGCTGATTTCTTATTTAAACATCCGTCGAAATTTGTAAAGAAATATTGAATTAGCCCTTCAGTTATTTAATTCTCCTACGTGTTACACAGGGCAGATGACCTCGCTGTTCCACCCTTTAAAGCAATTATCATTAAATACCCTACTATCAAACAAGCCAATTGTTTGGCGCAACATAACCCACAAAATTAACATGTATTAATTCCATAAAATCCAATCAAAGAAGTTTGTTCATATTACTGTAGCCCTTTGTGGTAAAACACAGCACTGCATGTAAATAATTGTAGTGCAAGGCTATTGGCAAGCTATTTTTGCTTTAGCTTAAAATTAATAAAATGAGGGATATCACTATGTTGCCCCAAGCCGTTCGGTTATTTAATTCCCCCATATATTTCAATAAGGTACAATATCAGATGCGATTAAAAATGTATATAACTTACAAAAAAAAAATTCTACAAAAATGTGTCGAGTAATAAATAACTAATTCTTGTAATATTTCTTTAAGGGGGCAGATGACCTCATAGTTCCGCCCCTTAAAACAACAATAACTATTTCTTTAAGGTTTTGGGTGATAAAATATTAATTGTTGCTCCTCTCCCAAACTAATTGGACAGAATCATGTTGACTGACTGAAAAGCATTCTGTTAATGAAAATTTAATAGGAAGTTTTCACAGCTAGGGGAAACGTTCTCTATTCAGTCAACTAAGACTTGACCAAGTTTTAGAAAAAAATTCCTGAGTGTCGCCTTTGTTATCTAAGAAAGAATCAATTTTCAGTCGCTAAACACAGTAGGCCTATGTGCCCGAATAATTTGTCACACTAACTGGAAAGGATTTAATTGCCCACATTGCTGTGTTGACTGTCTGAAAATAGATTCTTTTAATATTATAAAACTTGAGGGTAAGTCGATACTCACCATAGAATACTGTAATATTGGAATGCAAGAGAAATATACATGTCCTTAATGATATGGATTCAAAATAAGGTTGAATATTTGGAATGGTTTCCCTATGTTGGCTGACAGATCGACAGAAAATATTTACTGCAGTAATATTCAATGCCAGCTATTTGTATTGAATTGTGCTCTTATCTGGGAATCTACCCATTCGTATATCCACATTTTGTAATAAGGGTATAAGATAGGGAGACCAGAAAAAGAATTGAAGTGAACATATTTTTTAAACCATTTATTAACTTAATTCATATTAATTTATTCAAAATTCATTGCTATTGTTTCTCCGACTTTGGTTCCATCCCACCACCATTTTATACAACTTCAACAACACTGAAATAACATCTTAGTTCGACTCGGATCGAATTTGGGGGCGACAGCCGAGAACACCAGACACTGTAACAAGGTCCTCCTCCTTCATGTGGACTTGTGACTAGCAGGCAGAAGCAATGAAGCACTCTACAACCCTGAGGCGAAGTTGCCTAACCAAACACTAGACCTAATTACCCTAAATAAATATTGCAAATGGCATTGCTACAAATAGAAAACATGAGTAGGTTGTACAATTTACGCCTAAACCAACACTTCTTTTTCTTCACAAATTAAACTACCGTAATTGTTCCCATCAAATCATTCTTCTTATGAAAATATTTGTTGCATTGTTGGGACAGTTTATTCCCTCTAGCAACTGCCTGCCGTAGGCAGCACAACTTCAACTTCTAAGCTCCATTGTCAGCAAGGACTTGTCTATGTAGCTCCTCCATCTTTGCTATACTTAGTCTGCTTCTTAGATCGCTCCTTGCCCCCTGGGGACTTCGAACTTGAAGAGTTGCTGGGGCAGATTGTGTCGCTGCTTCCACTGGTGAGGTGATCTCCCTCAACTTTGTCGATATGGTCAGTCGAGGGTTGAATGTCTCATTGTTGGAAAGAATTGCTTCAAACAACTTGTAAATCTCTCACTGGACTGAATCAGAATATGTTGAGCGACCGTAATCCCGGATTTTTATAAACGTGACCTCCATATTCCAGAATTTACATCCCCATCAGGTGCCTAAATAAGAAAGGAACACATAATTAAAAAAGAAGTGGACTGCCTATACAAAAGGTACTTCAAAATGGAAAATTCTTTTTTGCCCTAGGGGAACAAATTAGAAATAAGGAGTATGGGTATAAGTTTGCAAGTATTTTAGTCAAAGCACTGCCTAGGGTTGCTAATACCATACATAGCTGCTTTTGAGACCATGGGGAGTGTCGTTGATGGTGCAATGATGTCCCTGACGAGAAAAATGTACGTTGTCATGCATGTAATAGAAATAAAAATTGGTCTAGCATGGGTGAGCTGAGCCAAAACTACCCTTTTTCTCTCAATAGCAACAGCTGGAATAGCAACTAGGAATTACTCCTAGGATCACTAGCACATTCAAAGAAACTTTTAAATGAAATCCTTTTGATTGGGAGGCTCCAACACCAAATCCATAATTAATTTATTGTTTAGTATACAGGTACCTTCCATGGGGAGCATAAGTTTGGAACTCATAATATAGCAGTCAATGGTTACAGTAACAAGTCGCAGTTGGAGTTTCTAAAGTATTGAAATTAGCCAAAATACCTCTTCAAATGAAAAATAAATCAGGAAATGATGTACCGGTAGTAACTTAATAGGTGTTTAATCTCCTACTGAACATAACCCACCCACCATCCCACGTTTAGATCACGACTTATATAGTAAAATTCCAGCTGTGTCGGCCATTATCAGCGTGAATTATGTAACGTACAGTATTGTCAACCCCAACGTAACCCCATCCATATGGTACTAATCGTATAGGCCGTCAAGGGTAGCATTCTGTGAGGGGTTCAAATGAAAGTAACAGTGGTTTTGACCATGGTGTAACTACAACGGTGAGGCGGATCGCTCCCTCTCTCTCGTGCGGATGACGCAACCTAATATATGTTCGGGTTCGAGCTAAACAGTGAATAACCTCATTTGCAATATTAATATGAGGCAATTTTCTGAAGGTCCTGCTGGTTAATTTATTGAATATAAACTTAATCATTTGACAGCGAACTGCCATGAAATTTATGAAACTCAGCGTCCATTGTCTTTGCAACTTCCATAAATTCATTACAGGGATACAAAAGATTTCTCCTTGAAATAAACTGGATCCAATCTGGGCCTTCTTTACTGGGTTCAAGTTCTTGAGATAATGTTCCCAAGTTTTTGTACTTATCCCTGAATCTGTGTGCAACATATCCTGTAATAGATTTTAAACCTTCGTGGTTCATTTCATCTTTAAAATCTGAGAGATCATTTCATCGAACAATTCATTCTGATGATCGGTCATTTCAAACAAACTCATGTTCATTTCCACAGTTTCATAATTTGATTCAAATAAACTAGAAACTAGTTTTTCTTCGGCAGGAGCATCCACGATATCAGGAATACGTTTGGCAGCATTCACTAACACAGTCTGCGAGAAACAGGTGTCAGTTTCTGTTTCCTTTGGTTTAATCAGACACTTTTCGTCAATATCCTCCTCTGTATTTACAGTAAAAACTGAAGCAGAGTGCTTGCCCTAAATGTACCATTTCAATCTCTATTTAATGTCCAGAGGAGATGAGTGATCATTGGAGCCTCCCATTCCTCTAATATACGAGAACAGGTTCTCCAAAATATCTTGATTTAGACGATAAGTTATTATGTACTCGACTTGGTACATCGGCTTCAAATATTTAAAAAGGTTAACTAGAGACGTGTTGCTTAGTAGAATTCCTTTTTGAAATGGGTGTAAGGCTTTATGTCGGCCAACTCTCATGGACATTATCAACTCATTAACATTATTTAGCAAACTGATTTGCTTGTCTAAATCAGTACCAAATGCATTTCTTTCAGAATGACTCCCAAATTTGTTCTTAGCATTAAATAAGTCAAACCAGTCATTAATTAATTTTATACATCTAACTGCTTCTTCCCAGTCAATGTTTTTCATCAAACCTTTCCCTCCATACCATTCAAGAAAGTACTTGAGCAGCAGGCCGAACTTTTTTGTCTCTCTGATTCCTTTAAATCTAAATGATATCTGCTAATTTTGTGCGCAATAGTGAGTTCAGAAGAAGACATAGAAATTAGTAGTTCCAAACATTCCTTGTTCACTTCTTTTTTCCCATTTAGCAGCACAAATCCCTGATCTAACAAATGATTTCTCACAAGTTTCAATAAATGAGGAATGTCTGCAAACACAAACACTTTTAAGGAATCGTTGCTTGTATGATTGAACAAACATTCCTTATTATGTCCAATATTAAGCTCTGACCACAAGCCCATATTCCCGGACCCCATATCACTTGTAAGGGCTACAACAGTGAAGCCTGCAGAATGTAGATTCGATATTATTCCAAGAATAATATCTTTTTCATTCTTTGGTCAAAGGCATAATAAAGAGGCAGCTTCCACTGACCAATCAAACCTCGTGCCATGACAACTTGGCAAGTTTTGTGAGGGCCAATTTTCTGCTGGTTGCTTCTGTCGATACACATGCGATTTGAAATATAAATTTCGTCAAATGTCAATACAGTCAAGCGTTCCAATTCGGCTAGTCCTGCTGATTTATATTTCATTAGTTTCACAACATCATGCAAAACACCCTGCTCTAAATTCAAACATTTTAGCCCAATCACGTAACGTCGTCAGTCCTGGCAAGGGATGGTTATTAGCCCTTAAAAACCTGTAGGCTTTAGGGCTTACACTTCGTAGTGATATAGCCGCTGCTATATCGTCAGAACACCAATTGATTTTCTTACCTTTCTCTGTACTTAATAAATGTTTTATTTGACCTGGAGTGAAGACTTGACCCAGTATCATCTGAATTTCTTTGCAACGACTGTTTTTCAGATCGGCGATTTCTTTCTTCAACGCCGAATGGTCTGCACATAAATCATCGTACTTTTGTTTCCAAGCTTCGGATTCCTCACGTACCTCCTCAACTAATTTCTTCAAAGTGTTGACCTCATCTTCATGAGAACGAGTGCTTAAAAGGAAAGACATTCGTTGAATTATCAGGTTTATTTTTTTTAAACTTAGATTGGAACTAGAGTAGACTACGTTTCTATTCACGAGCAATATTTCTTTCATATGACCACTAAACTACGGCTGCATGAAGGTCAAGATTAGATTAATACTATAGTTACACCAGGCTTTATTTAAACTCATGATATCAATGTCTCAACGATCTGGTGAAAGCAGTGCTTTACTCCGCTAGTTTCCTCTCTTCCAAGTATCATACTGAACCTTAGTTGTATTGTGGGTGTAAAATAAACAAATTCACCTTTTATTATTAAATGAGACTTCAATGTTCAAAAACAAAAAGAAGCTTACCTTATTAACTCCTTCTCATTCAACCAGGTATGTTTAGATTGTATTCCTTCGGTGAGTGTTTCATTGTTATGTATAATTTCACTTATAACATTTTTAAGACGCCTCTTTTCCAGCCTCATCGACCGACTTTCAGCTTTTCCAAAGATATTTTCCTTTTCCTTTGTGTAATTTGAGTGGATTTTGGTAGATTTTCAGTCGGAATGGCATCTAATTTTAAAGTTCTACTGTGCACTGGAGTATAGTTCAACAATTGCTGTCGAAGTGGAATAGCAAAACTGTCTTTAGTGAAATGAAGAGAACATACTCGAGCTGAAATAATAATAATAATAATCTCCACTTGTAATTGTTATTTGGTTTGCATATTCATTTCTATAATATTCTTTAATATCCCAGTTTGAAAAATGCGTCCAGAGCTATTGCAATGTTTTAATTTTAGAGGGAAATAATTTAAAGAATGATTTACTGTTCTCCTCACAACATTAACATGTTTCAATCGACTGCTGATCACACGCGCCTGACTCCCGCCTATAGCCACAACTCGCAGTTGCCCCCGTTGTGACGTCATCCGCACGAGAGAGAAGGAGCGATCCGCCTCACCTTTGTAGTTACACCATGGTTTTGACAATGGTTAGAGCCTAACGCGTCCAATCCATGGGATTTTTGTCAATGGTTACAGCCTAACTCATCCAGATCAATGGTTACAGCCTAACATGTCATCAACAGTGCCCCGCTTACCGCATTTCAACCCAACCATTCTAACCTTTGTTTTGTCCAATCCAATGGTTTTAGCCTGCAGGCGCGTGTTAACCATGCATACACCCCTGCACGCACAATGGGGTTGTCGCGTACCTAATCTTTAATTAGTGTGGTGTATTTTGTATCCCACATGCTGGCAATAATGTGTGAACCTTGTTGACTCAACGACATTCATGTGCCATCGGCACATGGCTGCCGTTGTTAAAAGAGCAATAAATGAAAGCACATATTTATGTAGTTTAGAATATATTTCAGGTGCAGTAGTGACCAGGGTTATTAATTTGAATTGGTAATGTACCCTAGAAGATGAAAGCCACAATGACGTCTGATGCAAGTGTAAAAGCCACGTTCTGGTCTCATTCAGAATTAATGTATCATCTTCTGGGTGACATTCCAAATACAAATTACTAACCATGATCACTACTGCACCAGGAATATGCTCTAAATTACGTAAATATGTGTTTCTATTTCTTGATAATTCAACGACAGCAGGCGGATGAGGTCTCTTCAACTGGTACCAAGACTTGCACATGCTGATGTTACTTCAGTTACCAACATGTGAGACACAAAATATACCACATAGGTCTGGTCTGGATAAAGATTATTGATGCGCCAGTACCCTACCGTACGTGACAAAAACCCAAAGTGTATATACGGCTAACGTGGGAGGCCGCTCTACCTAATAATTATTGGTCCAGGCAAAACCCATTGGTCTGGATCTAACAAATTTTACTATTACAAAAAACAATTACAGTGAAATATTACACACATTAATAACACAGCAGCCAATAATTATGATGATGATGATAATTGTTGTTTTAAGGGGCCTAACATCGAGGTTATCGGCCCCTAATGATCTGGGTGATAGCGAAAATGATAATGAAATGGAAACCAGAACAAAATTATCTGAGACGGAAAATACGTACAAAAAGGAACTCATATGGAAACAACTCACAATATGGTCTTACAAAAGGGAATTTAGAACGAAAAGTTGCACAAAAAGAATAGATTGAAAAAGACCCACAAAACATAGGCTAGATTCAAAATACGTACAAAATGCAATGTAGCGTCGAAATACTTACAAAATGCAAATGAAATTCAAAATGCAAATGAGATCGAAAATACGTACAAAATGCAATTGAGGTTCAAAATACTTACAAAATGCTATTGAAATTGAAAATACACAATGCAATTCAGATTGAAATAGGCCCTATCCCAGTTCCAATCCAAATTATTCACAAAGTGCAATTGAAATTCAAAATAGCCTACTTACAAAATGCAATTGAAATTGAAAATGCTTGCAAAATGTACGGTAGATTCAAAGGACTCCTGTGGATTGACAATACTTACAAAAAGCAATTTAGATTGAAAAGACTTGACAAAATGTAATTTAGATTCAAAATACCCACAAAATACAATTGAGAATCAAAATATGTGCAAAATGCTCGCCAAACAAAAAGAAATTTAGATTCAAAATTCGTGCGAAATGCGGATTTGGTTGAAAATACTTACAAAATGCAATTGAAATTCAAAATACTCACAAAGGTCCCTCCTCCATATTGAAAGACTTACTAAAAAAGCAATTTAGATTGTCAAACTTTACAAAATGCAATTGAGGTTGAAAACAATCGCGAGATGTAATTTAGATTAAAAAAAACATACAAAAAGCAACGTAGATTAAAAATGCAATACTGCATTTGTCGATAATTCACTCATAGAATGGCAGACAGTTGGAATTTTGCTATATTAGTCGTGATTTAGAATGGGGATGGTGGGTGGGTTATGGACAGCAGAGGAGCAATCATCTATTATCACATCATTTCCTGATTTATTTTCCATTATTAGAAAAGGTATATTGGCTAATTACAATGGTACTTTAGAAAATGTTAATGTATGATGAGCTCTCATTCAGCATTACTTAGTGGTTCCTCCCACCATTAGGTAGGGTGGTCTTAATATTGCGATAGTAGGTACATATTTTGATAAGGGTAGGTGCCTTCAGTTGCATATAGTTCAAAGCAGTGGAAAGGCAGCAGACCACAGCAAAATCGCCACTGCATATACTGTACATGTAACTACCATCGTGTAAATTTGAAGTTATTTAATGATTTAAAAAAAAAGTCTATTGAACACCCATGGGTCAAATACAATTTGCTATGACCATCACTAAGGATGATAAAATGATTTCTTCAAAACAAAGCAGACTTTGCAACTGTCAAAGATTTCTAGAACACCAATTTTCTACAATAAACCAAAATTCTATTAGAAAAATTAGATGTGTTAAGAAGTGCCCAACTGCCTCTCTAGTTCCCAATTAAGGTTATCTCCTAAAGGACTAAAAACTGACATTGACCAGGGTGCCACCAACCACAGAAGTTAGCCTACGGTACCTACCTTGGCTTCTGGTCAAGTCAGCTTCACCATCACTGGGAGGCCAATCTTAGCAGAATTTATTTATGTACAGACAAAATGAATGTTGCAGTGGTACCGGTATGTAATTGTACTAAATGTGAACCCTGCTTGCTCTACTATACTGTAATTCAAGACTACCACCGATTCGACAAAAAAGCTTGTAGGCTACACAAAAGGCATAGGCCTAACGGTATCAGAGCTGAAATGTAAATTACTGCAATAAAATTCTACCTCTGGTATCTGATGCATGTAGAAAATGCGCAGCATCTTATCCATGGGAATTCATTGCCGGAGCTACCTGTTCCCACAAGACTTTCTGGTACTTTTGAAAAGATCCTTCCTCTTCCTATAGGCCCTACTCATTCGTCCAAATGTCCGTAAATTAACCTCGGAATTACCATTAAAGCAAAGTTTAACATGTTCTGCAAATACCATCCCAAGTACAATACGGTACTAGTTTTAAAACTTACCACAGGCAGAAGCATTCCGGAGGAGTGTGAGAAGCATGTTATGGAGCAAGGATGTCCCTCAGAACAGCAAAAGGATCATATATCGGACGTACTATGTCCCTATCCTGACGTATGCCTCGGAGACCTGGGTTATGAAAGGAAGGGAGAAGAGCAAAATACAGGCCAGTGAGATGAGGTTCTTGAGAAGCAGTATTGGAGCTACAAAGACGTACAGAATAAGAAATGAGAGGACCAGGGAATTAATGAAGGAGGAACCATTACAGGATGGTATAGAGAAATCTAGACTTAGATGGAATGGTCATGTAAAATGAATGGAGGAGAAGAGGATACCCAGGAGGATACACGAGACGAAGTGGGAAGGAAAGAGACCGATAGGGGGAGACCGAGAGACAGGTGGCTGAAGGGGGTGGAAGAAAGCGTGAAGAAGAGAGGAGAAGACTGGACAAGGGTAGAGGCTGAGAGATGGTGGGAAGACAGAAGACGTTGGAGAGGCTTGTGTTCCAAACAGACCCGGCCAGTGGCTGGAAACTGTGCAAGATGATGACTACCAAGAAGTAGGGGCTGATTTTCTAGATTATACAGCCATCTCCAAGTTTCTGCAGTTTTCTTAAATATAATTAGTGGCAAACTCGTGACCTAACATACAAGGAAGAGACATCAAAATGCTCAGAAACAGAAAGTCGGAATAATTCCATAAATAACTCATCAGTAGCCTACTCATACATAATTTGGCCATGGGAAATCTGAAAGCTGTTTGGTAGCCTATATACACAGTAGGCTACATTTAAAACATCTTTCAGCCCACAAGTATGGTTAACAGAGTTAAGAAAAGCTTCTGTTCTAAATATCGCGTTCATAAGCTACCGGTACAAAGTGGCATTTAATTTCAACCCGATTTAACAGCGGGAAGACTGTAATAGGTTTAAATCATACACAAAAATAGATAAAGAATACGAGCCGGATTTGCCTTGACCAAACCAATTCCTTAATACAACATAAAATAACTATTAAAAGTCATCATCCTTCAAGAAAACAACTAGACCTAGGCCTAGTGAGTTTAAAGTTGAATTTTAGAAGCGTAAAAGGTCCAATTACAACAATTATGCTATTGACAAACATTGTAATATATTACCTGTCGCCATTCTTGAGTGTAGATCTTCGTCTCTAGAATTTAAGAAACCTAATAGGTTCATTCGCCGAACGTGCAGAACTTGATCAATTTGATTCCCTGCCATGCGCCGCAAGTCAGCAGAAACAAGCTATCAAGCTAGCAGAGAAAAAGTTAGCTGGTTGTGCTGAGTCCTTGCTACCTACGTCACATCTGCTAGCAAGCCCGCTAACAAGCCGGCTGAACGGCAAACTCAGAATCTGCTGACCGTTTGCTGGCCAGCAATGAGCCCGCTGAACGTGCCCAATAATTTCTTGGTCCTCTTCTTCAGTAAGTTTTCTTTCAGAGTTGCCCAGTAGCTTTTCATTTGCTCTGATCTTCTTAGGAGTTCCTCATCTGTAAATAACCTTTTTACTGTATGACGTTTGTCTATTTTTGGTTGAAATCTTATTTTTATGTCTTTCAGTTTTTTTAAATTTTTTGTTTTGCAAGTCATCCAAGGTTATTTCTAATTTCCTTAATCCCTCCTACTTATTGTTTCATATTCCAAAGTTTCTCAACAATTTTTCTAGATAATCCGGTTTCCGGTGTCCTCATAATGTGACAAAAAAAGAAATCTGTTTCTTCTGAATAGTATCAGTGATGAGCTCCAGTTCTCTGTATACCACGTCATTTGGTACTATCAGCCATTGTCCATCTTTCTGATATTTTTTATTTATGCATGTTCTACCTATTCTTCTTTCTACTTTTCGAATTGTATATTATAATATTACACTTAATCAGTGATTTAAGAGCTGAGCCGTCTGTGTCACATGACAAGATGGCAGCTGACCTCTTGTGCCTGTCCTATATTTCAGTAGTTTGAGTATGTTGCATGCAATATAGCCTACTGATAGAAAATATAAACTTTGTATGAAATGCTTTATAATGAATGATGTACTGCTGTGAAGAAATCGTTTATTTCCAAGTCATTATTTGCTAACACGTTGTATCTAAGTCGGTTAATAACACTGAGATGTTATGGACATGTTTGGCTCTGTGCTAGCGCGTTAATCTCTCATGTGGGCGGTTGGGGTTCGAAACTTACTAGAGTTACCTTTTTTTAAACTTATGGGCAGACTGTACTCTGTCATCGCTGTGTCCTCCGCTTCGCCCCGTGGGGCTCATGCTACAATAAACAACAAAAGTTGGCGCAGCCACGCTCAGCGGCAATCAAATGGATGGGTAATGACTAATAGTTTGGTACATCTGATAAATCTGGTATTGTATTCAAGACAAGATTCAATGATAGGATTTTAAATAAAACATTCAGAAATATCATCGAACAAATTCATTACTTTTATTTTAAAAGAAGACCGTCTTATAAAATACTGTATGTTCTGTACACAAAATGGATAGGAAATTCTTCTTTGAGTTACTTGAATAACTAGCTACAGGGTTATAAATAATTAAAATTGTGCAAGTATAAATTATAACAAAACAGGACATGTGATGCTAGGGAGCAGAGTTTATTTTCTCAGTCCAGTCAACTGGTCCTGCTTGCACATTTGCTATGACTTGATATTACAGTATACAGATAACAATATTTCATCTTATATTTAACAATAAAAAATAAAGAAATGGAAGAAAATAAATTCATGGTAAATCAAGTTCAAAATGTGGATTTCTGTATAATGTACACTTAAGTTTGGTTCGAGCATGAAGTTGCATAAAAATAAATACTCCACAGGTCTAGCCACGAGTGTTAAGAGTCTGACAGCCGTAGCAGCACTGTGCTAAACTACTACTCATTGTTACCAACAGAACAACTATTGTCTTCTTTCATTTCCTTGTTTTTCTGTACAAGTGCTGCTAGAAAAAATAACAGTATCTGGTACTGATAATCTTTCTTCCATTCTTGATTCCTCTCAAAATAAAAATATGTATAAACGTAGGATTTTGAATATATAAGGTGCTTTCAAAAAGTAACGAGCCAGACGCTGGAATGCGCAAACCGGTGACGACATCGGCTAATCGTGGCGTGTGGAACGAGGTGTGGTTCCGACCAGAGCGTGGAAGCCCACAGCTAGAGGGCACGCGTGCACGTCACGTGACGATACAAAGCGAGCAGCAGCATGCATCAATCGTCCAACCAAGACCAAGACCGTAGGCCATTCGACATGCTTCCTGGTGTGGTTGAAGACTGTGGGGCATCCCCATTGGGCACACACTTTCCGCTAGTGCAGTCGTTCCTTCATGATGGTGTGCACACTTCCGACGCTCAATCCGACCACGGCGGCTATAGCGTTCACTGGCGGTCCTGGGTAATGAGCGCATCAAATAGCTGGACGTTGTCATCGGTAATGCAGGGGGCTGCCCCAGACTGGGCATCATCGGCTAACGACACCCGTCCTTCCCTGAAGCGCTTGTGCCAAGCCTTGTCCCTTGCAAGGGTCATGGAGTGTTCGCCGTACACTTGTGACATTCGGTGATGAATGTCCGTTCACCATACTCATTTCGCTGCCAGAAACCGAACAACACCTCTTTGCTCTTCGGTTGACGCCTCCATTTCACTGTTTGCAATGCGACTGGCAGCGTTGGATGATTGATGCATGCTGCTACTCGCTATCATCACGTGACGTGCACGCGTGCCCTCTAGCGACAGGCTGTGACCTTCCTCGCTCTGGTCGGAACCACACCTCGTTACACACGCCACAATTAGCCGATGTCGTCACAGGTTTGCGCATTACTACCTCCGGCTCGTTACTTTTTGAACGCACCTTATACATTGGGATTAACAAATACCCAAAACCTATAGAGATTTTGAGCCTATCACCCATCCCCCTTTCCCGATAAGTTAAGAATTATGACTTCTACAAGTTTTTTAATATTGCAAATGAAAACTCAGCATCGAGGTATAATAAAAAAGTGAATTCCTATCTGGGTAACTCAGCACTTTAAAGGTCAATACAGTTGCCAGCACCACAAAGAAACTACCGAGAGGAAATGCACAAGGTATACAGTACAGGGTGTATCAAAATGAACATCGGGGTTTTAAGGCTTTGTAGTTGCATATTATAAATTATACATCAAATGAAAGAGCAAGTCAAACAGTTTGTGCTACAAGTGTTAAATGTGAGCACCATTCGCCACATGGCACACATCGAGTTGATAGCTGAGTTCGTTCCAAACCTTGCTCATTGTCTCAGGAGTAATTATTGCAACATGATTCAATCCTGTTTCTTAAGTCAGTTAGGTCAGCTGGTAGCGGAGGCACACACTCATGATCCTTCAAGAACCCCCAAAGGTAAAAATTGCATGGCATCAGATCGGGTGAACGTGGAGGCCATGCGAAACAAGTTCTCTCACCCGAAACGTAATACGGAATGCACTTTGCACTGTAACTGCAGAATCAGTCCTTGCAAACTGTATAACACAAAGAACTTTCTGTTCCCTAGTCGCCATCTTGGCTACTAGCGCTTCTAACGGAAGGCAGAGGAACCAGTGCATGCGCACGCGCACAGGTACGAACATTTGTAGTACAAACTGTTTGACTTGCTTTTTCATTTGGTGTATTATTTATAATCGTACGTTAACTGGTATTCAGAAAGGTGTAAGGCAAGGCTGCAACTTATCACCCATACTTTTCAATCTTTACATTGAAGAAGCAATGAAGGAAATTCGAGAAAAATTTAAAGTGGGAGTGGAGATTCAAGGAGAAATAGTTTCAACTCCGAGATTTGCTGATGATATCGGATTTGAATGAGTTTTTGAATGGTATGGACTCTGTCTTGAGGAAAGAATTCATGATGAAAATTAATAAATGTAAAACAAGATTATTGGAATGCATCCGAAATAAATCAGAAACCTCTATGGACATCAAATTGGCAGATGAAAAGCTGAAGGAAGTAGGAGACTTCTGTGACTTAGGAAGCAGAATAACCAGTGATGGACGAAGCAAAGAGGACATAAAATGTAGGTTGGCACAGGCAAGGAAAGCATTTCTACAAAAAAGGAATCTGTTGACTTCGAATATAGATTTAGGTGTTAAGAAGTCGTTTTTGAAAATTTTTGTCTGGAGCGTGGCACTCTATGGAAGTGAAACTTGGACTATTGGTGCAGCAGAAAAGAGGAGAATTGAAGCATTTGAAATGTGGTGTTACAGGAGAGTGATGAAGATCAGATGGGTAGATAGAGTTACAAACGAAGAGGTATTAAGAC
Organism: Meconema thalassinum; assembly: GCA_946902985.2. Lineage (NCBI taxonomy): Eukaryota > Metazoa > Arthropoda > Insecta > Orthoptera > Tettigoniidae > Meconema > Meconema thalassinum. Next base: position 135,896,876 of record OX336396.1, on the reverse strand, counting down.
TAGTGGGAGAGGAGAGATGTTTCTGGCGACTGCTAATGAAGAGAAGAGATAGGTTGGTAGGACACATACTAAGACACCCAGGAATAGCAAGCTTAGTTATGGAAGGAAAGGTCGAGGACAAGAACTGTAGGGGTAGACCAAGGTTAGAATATGTTAAACAGATTGCCTCGGATGTAGGGTGTGGTAGCTATGTAGAGATGAAATGATTAGCTCAGGACAGGGAGGCATGGATGGCTGCATCAAACCAGTCAAAATACTGAAGACTCAAACAACAACAAAACAATAAATACTACAAATCCTTAAAACCCCGATATTCATTTTGATACACCCTGTACTATTATTGTGCTGCATTATAGTGCCATAATACAACCTAATCAGAATTTAAAACATTTTTTTATACCAACATCAGACTCCAACTCTCATGGATCTATTGGTGGATAGATGATATACAAAGTTATTTGATGACTCTTAACTAACATTTGGAGAAGTGTAAATATATACTGTAGCTTCTTATAGCGAATGAAAACTGAAAAGGAATGAATTGTAGTTGCTTCTCAAGGGCATAGTAGACAATACACAGTAGAGGCTACATCGGTGACATATTTGATTGAGCATGCTGAAATCAAACCTCTGAAAAAGAATGTATGTTTTGGCATAATTCAACCTTAAATTATGTATACTGTATCAGCCCAACAAATTATATAACATAAATCAGGGGACACTTCTTATGAACATAGAGAAACTCTAAAATTCTTGTGGAAATTATTTCCAAAGATGCAAAGGTAGAGGTTTAATATGAATACAGCAGTATACAAGAAGGCTGACAGTTGGTATAAAATAATTATGAATAATAATACTGTGGACGTGCTATCGCCCCTTTATACAGGGTGCATCTAAAATACTTTTAATGAATATCAGGCTGGACATCTGAGGAATAGAAGATAGATTATGCAAGTGGTACATCTGGGAAGTATGGAGTTTCAAAGAAATATGTGGTAGTTAAAGTGTTGTGAAATTCGTAAAACAGGCAGTATGACTGTGTGTGACCTTAGTTGTCACGAATACGAGCGATGACCAGTAGTGGGTGCAGAGTGGGCAGTGCAAAGAGATGCATACACTGGTTGATGTACACCTCTGACCGAAAAGTTCGGTGAATGGATCTATATTACGAACGGATTGTTGGCTTATCTGAAACAGCAGTTACTGTCCTTTGAAGTAATCCCCGTGGATGGTTATGCACTTCTGAGAATGTCTGTACAAGTCCTGGAAACTCTTTAGGGATAGCCTTCAGTTGGGTCGTCACATTACGTTGTATGTCCGAAAACCTCTGGCCCTTCAGGGCTTTTCGGTGACCCTGGATCTGGACCCCGCCACTTCATACTTTGAAGCTTGACTCCAGAGTCGTACCTCAGACACCAGGTCTCGTCGCCCGTAACGATGATTTTCAGATCCATTCCATTCCACAGAACATTCACCCTTCTCACTGCCACCCGCCGAACAGGTGTGCATGGTAGGTTACATAAATTCATCCATCTAAACACGCACTGTGTCAAACAGGTTTTACACGTTACATTGTGTATCGCCGATGTTGCCAGCCGACCGTTCTGACTTGATTCACCAAAAGCAACGTGACAAGGCTTTTGAACACCATCCCAAAGGGCGCCTTCTTGCAAAGTTTCCAGGACATGTATCGCCGATCTCAGCCTTGCATAGTTGCGGGAGGGGACTGTTTCGAAGGACAGTAGGGTCACTGTTGTGCATTGTTCATCTATGTTGATAGTACAAAACTTTATTGTCACAGGTTGTATAACAGATGTATGTGGTAGATACTCATTATCACAACATATGCAGTTTGTTTTATAGGCAGAAAATCACAAGCCAAAGAGGAAATTGCATTATCACAAAGCAAATAAGTTTTCAACACATCTCTGCACAGGGACATATTCAGAGCCCACTTTGAAATGCTCCTGAAATTCGTAGAAAAATTATACCTAAAAACAGTGACTTACGGCGTTGTTTGTTCATAATTTTGTGATTTTTGAAGTGAAATGCCATGTCCTGTGGTTCGGATTCCACGTAAAAAGGAGGTCCCGTGGCTCATAATCACAAGATTCACGGTCACATAAAAATACAATCTTCCTTCCTTCTTCTTCACAATTTTGTTTCAGCTTTTGATTGTATTGCCGGCCCCGTGGTGTTGGGGTAGTGTGGCTGCCTCTCACCTGGAGGTTCCGGGTTCGATTTCCAGCTCCGAAAGAGATTTTAGGAACTGATGTGAGGGCTGGAACGGGATGCACTCAACCTCGTTGAGGACAATTGAGTAGCTGTTGAGGGGACCCAACGTGCTAACCACGCATAACCCCACAATCTGAGGACCAAATGGCTAGGCAGCAGTCGCTTGGTAGGCCTAGGCCATTCATGGGCCGTAGTGCCACGGAGGGATTCAATTGTATAATTGCAAACATTGTTGTGAATACAGTATTAGTAAACCCACTAACATAGTTGAGCGTTCCAGTGTATGGAGATCTGAGGTTCGGATCCTGGCACTGACAGCAACTATCCTGAGTGTTGTTTACCATACATTTTCATTCCATGTATCTTATTTTAATTCTGAATAGTACACAATAAACGACCCCATTTTTCAAATCAAAGCAAATTATCAAACAATTATTAGTTTTTTCTTTTTAGATAAAACAAACTTAATTTCCACCAGAATTAAGAAAATAGCCAGTATTGACATATACATTGGAGTCAGTGTAAAACTAGAAAGGAAGACAACTTAAGATTCATATAAGAAATTACCGAGTGTTTTGCATTGTAACAGAATTCAAGCTGATGTACATTGTAGCTGCTTGGCAAAAAATAAGTTTTCCAAAGAAGAAAATAGCTGAATTTATGTATCAGTTATTTTTCTTTCTACTAAACAAAAAAGAAAACTAGTAATCGAGTTTAACATAAGACAACTATCAAGACCCATAAAACATTGTATAAATTGAACAAGTATATGCAAAAGAACAATATAGGCCTACTGTGTAACAATTTGTATTTAATAAGAAAACAAAATAATGATCAAGCAGAAGGAATATTTACCAAACATGATGAATAAATTTCAACAAACTTAGTTTTGAGTTTTTAAAATGTGTAACATAATTTGAATGTGTTATTTTTAAAATGTGCCATGTAGATGTATAGTTTAATTGAGATTATATTGTAAGGTGTATATTTGTTAGCTGATACAAGATTTAAAAAAAAATATTGTATTGATAGGAGGAAAAATAAACAAATTTATAATTGTATTCTCTGTTCAAATTTACGGAAATACAAATTCACAACATTTTATTTCATTTTATGTAACATTTTTTGGTGTTTGCTCTGGTTTATTATTACTGTATTATCATACTAGTGTGAGATTTAAAAATTCATCTTGGGTCATGATTCAGTAAATTTATATTTAAGTTTATAACTTTGAAAGAATAATAGATTTCCGCCTTCAATACTGTTTAGTTACGTCAATACGGACCTGAATAATCGACATTATGAATTTAAGTTTATACCGTATTTCTGTATTAAAAAATCTTAGACGCATGCCTGTCTCTGGAATTTTAAAGCATGTTATCAGGCAATGGATCTGATGACCTGTTGAATTACTTTTCTCACCAACAATACATCTGTGCTCACTAGTATGATAAACCCATCCTCATGACCTTCAAGGATACTCATTCTGCCATTCATTAAAAGTATTTCACATATACCCTGTATAATTATATCATTAATAATTATTTTGTTTTGTCTGGAAAGAGTTATGAATTACACTCTATTCAAATACAGTATTCATTTTGTTTTATTCATCTTTTCAGTTACTATACTTTAAACTTATACTTGAATTTTGGTTCCGAGGAAGGCAGAGTCAAAACAGGGTTTCTGCATTTTGACAAGAATGGGAGATTTCTACAAAAATTAACATTAATTTATAGGTAACCTGAATCAAAGTACCATGCAACTTATGGAGGAAAAAGGATAGAAACTGTAGAGGAAGACTGAAGTTTGGATATGTTGATTAGGTTGTCAACAATATTTGTGAAGTGGATGCATATAAAATGCAGTAGATGAGCACAGGATGGGAGGAAAGCGGGTATGGAAAGCTTGCATTTAGAAATAATTTACTGCTGTTGTCTCGTAAGATATGTTTGAAAGCTTAAACTCTCTTCCCTCGTATCTACAAAACAAAGGTTGCTTGCTTAAGCTCTACCAAAAGTCACTCATGGTGGATTTGATTAAATCAAATGATTGTAACTTTCAAACATTTAATTGACTGCAAATTCATTGTATTTAGTAACATTTGCATGTGTTCTAATACTGTTTCCCTACAGGAAAATAATCACAGCAAAAATATTTGAGACAGGGATGGATGGTAAGGAAAATCATATACAGTCAGATAAAATTCAGTGAAACAGACTTCAGGGTTGTAAGTGCATGGGGAATGAGTGCTTATTTGTATGGCTTGTTCAGTCTGACATATCTGTTGTGCTCTTTTAGATTGGCTTCTACAGTGAGAGCCCTTCCTCTCTATAGAACAGAACCTTGCAGAGGCTGTGCGGTGGACGGGTCGCAACGGGTCACTGCCAGATTTATAGCATGTACCGATTACAACAGTGGGTCGGGAAGCTCCAGATGCTGTCATGGCATTTATTACATATGCAGCTGGCAAGAAGCCTTAGTTGAGATAATTAAGACTTGCTGTCAAGTACTGTAGCCTATCCCATATCCCATATCCCCTCGGGGGAGCCTGTTAACCCCTAGAGGGCGCGTCCCCAGGTGGCGGATAGGGGGCTCACAGAAATGTGGGCTGGTTCAAATACCTCGGAAAATGAACCCGCGGACCAACAGGCAGCCCAGTTCCTGGGGGCTTTAAAATGCTGGGACACCCTCTCTCCAGGGGTCATAAATATGGAGGGCCCAAGCCCAGGGTTATGGGCGAAGCCCCAACGGTATCGGCGGCAGAGAGGATGGACTTCGGTACGGCGTCGATGGCGGAAGAGGGAATTCTGTAGCGTCTGTACTCCAGAGGAGCGGCTACGAAAGGCGTCTGTTATCCAGTGGATCGGCCTAGAACAATACCTGGCAGTAGGTCATAAAATGCCTTTGAGTGTGGCGAACTCATCGTACTAATAGCCTATAAAATGAGTGAGTGTGAATTGAGGCCTCGGAAAGTGCTAGGGCGTCCCCTGCAGGCGACGCGCAGTTCCCAGGGGTCTGGGGGAACTGTGAGAAGTAGGCTACCAGACACCACAAACATCGCCTTCATAAACGTGATGAGCCTAAATGGCAAGACAGAAGAATTGGTGGACTACATGGAAAAGAAGGAAATAGCAATGATGGGAGTCAGTGAAGCGAAATGGAAGGGAAAAGGTGAGAAAGAAGTAAAGAAAGGGAAGGGATATAGAATATATTGGAGTGGAAGAAAGAAGGCAATGAATGGTGTTGCAATAATATTGAGAGAAGACTTAGTGCAGTATGTTGAGAAAGTAGACCAAATTAATGACAGAATGATGAAAATTAGACTAGGACTTGAGAGTGGAACAAAGGATTTTATACAGATTTATGCACCCCAGACAGGGAAGGTAGATGAATGTTTAGAGGATTTCTTAGAAGAACTGGAAAAGTGTATAGAAGACAAAGAGGTTATAATAATGGGGGATATGAATGCACATGTGGGACCAGATAGGCAGGGAAAAGAAGAGATAATTGGTCCATTTAGCTATGGAAATCAGGATGAAGAAGGAGAAATGTTAATAGATTTCTGTAGAAGGAATGGATTAATTGTTGGAAATACATGGTTCAGGAAAAAGAACTCCCAAAAAATAACTAGGTATGGATGGGGAGACAGAAAGACAAAAACAATGATCGATCTTATCCTAGTGGAAAAGGATAAACGTAGACAACTGGTAGATGTGACAGCTATGCCAAGAGGAGATTTTGAAGGAGACCATAAAGTGGTGATAGCCAAATTAAGGCTTGAGAAAATCACAAAGCTTGCGGAGAAAAGGGAAAGAAAAACAAGTAGTTCCGTGAAGAACTATACAGCCTATTTTCATATATCCTGCTCATGTTAATTGCCTCTATCAACATACAAAATTTCAGTTTAATTGCTGTTACAGATTCGTAGATATTGAGAACCGTCTAAATATTTCAGATGGTCGCCAGGTTGGATTTTTATTTTTGTAATATTACATTAAGATTATTGTGTACGTGTGGTATTCAAACTTCAATCGCATGATTAGACAACAAGAAGTAAAAACGAGATTTTAAAATTACGCACAGCAGCCATCTTGTGATAATGCAAACCATTGAAATAAATTAGATGCCAGTGGATCAACATTTGTATAAGCATTTAACGTGCAACGTTTCACGGCACTCGGATAGTTAATTCGCGAGAAATGTCCATTTAAATATTTATACTTTGCGTCGCCGCCATGTTGGATTTGTGCTCACCAGGTTCCTGAAAGTCCTATAGGTGAACATATGTTCATAGTCTCTATGAACATTAAAAAATTCAGTTTAGTTGCTGTAAAAGATTCATAGATATTGAGAACCGTCTAAATATTTCGGGAGCTCACCATTTAGGAGTGTTATGTGTTTAGGCCATAGAGTTATGTACCATTCAAGAACAATTATTGCCTAGGTTCATTATTCAAACTTTCACTTCGATCGCATGATTACGACACAAGAAATTAAAACTTAATTTTAAAATTTCGCACAGCCGCCATCTTGAGGCTATGTAAGCAATTGAATCAAATTAGATGGCAGTGCATTACAATCTGCAAAATCAATTACTGTACCACATTTCACTGCGCTCAGAGAGTTAAATCACGAGAAAAGTCTATTAAAATATTTTAAATTCGCTTGGTCGCCATGTTCGTTTCGTACTTTACAGGTTTATGAAATATACATAGGTATACCTGTATCAGTACCCTCTATCACCGTACAAAATTGCAGGGTGATATCTGTAATAGTTTCGGAGATATAGAATGTCAGTGAAATATTTCGCACAGACGCCATTTTGAGGTTATGTAAACAATTGAACTAAATTAGACTCCAGTGCATTACAATGTGTATAAACATTTGCTGTACCAAGTTTCATTACATTTAGATAGTTAAATCGCGAGAAAAGTCTATTTAAATGTCTCAAATTCGCTTGGCCGCCATGTTGGTTTTGTAGTCACCAGGTTTTTGAAAGTCTCATAGGTGATTTTCTAGTAGTGCCCTTTATCACCGTACACAATTTCAGGGCGATATCGGTAATAGTTTCGGAGATATTGAATGCTAGTGAAGTATTTCGCACAGCCGCCATGTTGGATTGGAGAGACGTAACAAAATTTGAAGGGCACGGTCGAGGTCGCCGGGAATAGTGCTATGAACTTACCGAGTTTCAATGAAATCGCTCCAGCCGTTTCGATTTTATTAGGGGGGGACACACACACGAATCACACACACACGCACACACACACGGACAAAAGGTGATCTCATAAGCCTATTTTTTCAAAATTGAAAATAGGCTAATAAAGGTGTGGAAGCTAAAAGAGAGAGAGGCAATGGAAAAGTTCCAAGAAGACTTGAAAAAGGAAATTCCCAAAGACGAAGCAAAAAGTGTCGAACAGGAATGGGCATGTTTTAGAAATTGTTTTGCGAAGTGTGCAGTAAACACTTGTGGAAGACTATCAGGGAAGAAAAAGGAAAGGGAGACTCCTTGGTGGAACAACAGGGTAAAGGAAGCTGTTAAAGAAAAACAAATGGCATGGAGGAAGTGGATAGGCAGTAAAAATGCAGAGAAATGGCAAAAATATAGAGAAGCAAAGAAGGCATGCCAAAAAATTGTACAAGAAGAAAAAAGGAAAAGTTGGGAAGGTTTCACGGAAACTTTGAAGGAGGATATCCAAGGAAGTAAAAAGGTTCAATATGGATTGGTGAAAAACAGTGTAAAAGGTAGGGAAAACACAAAATTTGTAAAAACTGAAGCAGGACAGATATTGTATCAAAGAGATGATATATTAAAAAGATGGGAAGAATACTTTTCAAAGCTACTAAATGTTAAATACATCGAACTGGAAGATGAAAAAGAACAAGAAGAAACAATGGAAGAAGAAGAAGAACAAGAAAAGGAGATCACTATGCTAGAAATAGAGGAAGCCATACAGAAGATGAAGAGCGGTAAAGCAGCAGGAGAGGATGAGGTGTCCGCGGAAATGATAAAAGCAGCGGGACCAATAGGTGTACAGTGGTTGTATAGATTATTTAGAATAATTTGGAAGAAGAAAGAGATTCCAGAAGAATGGGGAAAGGGATTAATTATCCCGATTTTTAAGAAAGGTGACAAAAAGGAATGCAATAACTACAGAGGGATCACTCTTATCGCTCATGTAGCTAAGATCTTTGAGAGAGTTTTGGAAGGCAGACTGAGGAGGAAGATAGAAGGAGAGATGGAAGAAGAACAGTATGGTTTTAGGAAAGACAGATCAACATTTGACCTAATCTTTGCATTAAGGCAAATGATGGAGAAAAGATGGGAATTTGGAAAAGGCATGGTGATGACATTTATTGATATTGAGAAAGCGTACGACAGTGTGCCTCGACAGGTGGTTTGGAATATATTAAGGAAAAGGAGAGTTAACGGAGCTGATGTCCAAATGTTAAAAGCTATGTACAAATATTGTGTGAGTAGCGTGAAGACCAGTATAGGAGAAACAGAATGGTTTAAAGTGGAAACAGGTCTCCGACAGGGAAGTATATTGTCCCCCTTACTATTCATCATAGTCATGGATGAAATTCACAAGAATGTTAAACAGAGATTGGGACAAGAGGCAACAAAGGCCATGCTGTTTGCAGATGATATAGTGATATGGGGCGAGGATGAAAACGAAGTACAAAAACAACTAGATGTATGGAATCAAGAAATAGAGAAATATGGGATGAAAGTAAGCACAGAGAAGAGCAAGACAATGGTAATGTCAAGAGGAAGGAAGGAAGGAAGGAAGAGGAAAGATAGAATTGAATGGGAAAATTCTAGAAGTGGTTAAAAGTTTCAAGTACTTGGGAAGTGTGATCACAGAAGATGGAAGGATAACTGAGGAAATTGGAAAGAGAATACAACAAGCGAACAGTTTTTACCAGAGCATAAGGGGTATTCTGTGGAACCGAGATGTCCCAAAGAAATGTAAAAATGTATTATATTCAACCTACTACAGACCCATACTAACATATGCAGCTGGAGCGTGGACTACTACAAAAAGAGAGGAGAGTAGAATACAAGCCGCGGAGATGAAATTCCTAAGAGGTATAGAGGGCAAGACCAGAAGAGATAGAGTTAGAAATGAAGAGATTAGAAAAAGGACAGGAATCTTGAAGCTGCAGGACAGGATAGAAACAACAAAGTTAAAGTGGTATGGACATATGATGAGAATGGGAGAGGAGAGAGTACCAAAGGAAACTTTCTGTGAAAAGATGACAGGGAAGAGACCACGAGGAAGGCCCCGAAAGAGATGGGCAGATACAGTGTGGGAGTGTGTAGAGAAGAGAGGAGGAAAACCTGAAGAAGTACTAAAAACAGGAGAGGAGTGGTGGAGAAACAGGAAACGTTGGAGGTCCTTAATTCACAACCCGACCCAGGAAGCTGGAAACGGGAAATGAAGATGATGATGATACAGTAGAACGAAACATCGAATTTTCCTAGTGAAACTTATCTTCTCAAGAAGTCTTAAGGTGGGTACACACTTGCGAGCGACTGGCGAGACACGCGGCTCGTATTTGTGGGAAACTGTTTCCAGTTCATGACATTCACAAGCATCGAATATAGGACTGAATTATTTATTTAAACAAAGAAACTTATTAGAATACAATATACAGAATTAAGGGAATGTGTTTCGCGGCTCATCGGAACTCGGAATATTGCTTCTCTTCTTTTTATTCTCAGACAATGGCGCTGAGCTTACTCCTGCGCCCCCTAGATCCCATACTCGGCCGTCTTGATCCTCATCTTGCTCCCACATTCGGACGTCCTGATCCTCATCCAGCTCCCACATTCGGCCGTCCTGATCCTCATCCGACCCGGATGAAGATGATCCGCCCGGCCAGGGCCTCATGAACTCCGCACAGGACGATGTGATTCTTGGTCCAACATGGTCTCCTTCTCTGCTGACGTCATATGTGTCATTGAGTTTAACTCGAGTCACTCGATAAGGTCCTAGACAACCAGGTCGTCGACCTGATACTTCTTAGGCTCCTTACGTCGTCGGTTGAATTCAGCACGATTTTCAGATTGTACCTTTTCTATCTGCTTTTTTGCATCTTCTCTCATCTGATCACGTTTTTTGTTGAACGAATCGATCAGCTCCTCTTCGATGAGTTGCACTATACGTAGATCATTTTGGTTGTGCATTCTGACTCCTGTCAGCAGCTCGAAAGGTGACATTCCGATGCTCCTCTGGAACGTAGAGTTGATAGCTCATTGGACGGATGGTACAAAGTTGTACCATTTTGTCGGATCGTCAGTGCTAAGTTTAGCGATGATCTTGGTCACTGTTGAGTTGACTCTCTCGATTTGACCATTGGCTCTTGGCAGTCCAGCTGTGATCAAGATGTGCTTGATACTCTGCAATTTGCAGTAGTCCTGGAACTCATGGGAGGTGAACGATGGCCCCCTGTCGGTGATCACTTGAACTGGGTTTCCAAAGTTCGTCCTCTGAAACTCCATCTTTTCAATCGTCTCGGCCGATTTGGACGACGCCCGAGGAAAAAGTAAATGCCCAAGTCTTCTATGAGCATTATTTGAGACATAATGATCACGAGCAGAATCAGTCATTGTATGTTGTTTTCACATGCAAAACGGATGTCTTCCAAACAAGAAACTCTGCTTGCTGTGATAGTTGCGAGTGGCACAGCTACGATGATGGCCAATTTAAATGAAAATGAAAAGAAACCCCGTCGGTGTTGTCGCAATGAACAGTACAAAAGACGAAGTGGGTCAGAATTATTGGACATGAAGTTCCAGAGCGTTAGTGGTCAGTATAAAAATTTCACAAGGATGTCGCCTACTGACTTTGAGACTTAAATAAGCAAATTAGGCCACAAATTCTCGAAACAGGAAACATATCTCCGCTCTCCGATTTCGGCTCAGGACAGATTCATGATTTTTATTTTCCTCTTTACATAGATAATGAAATATAGTTTATAGTTTGCAATCATCCACGGGTCATCCCATTGATGCACCGATATCGCGCTAGCTATCCTCCTTTACATTTTTTTTGGTAGTGATTGTCATGTTTCGGTTCCCATAACACAGAATGTGACCGATACTTATCAATTAGCATACGCACATCATCTTTGGACCAGGCCGCCATGCTGTGGCTCACAGAGGCAGGTACAGACTTGCGAGCACGTATCTCTGCCGTCCACACTGACACTGAGCGTTCCTTTGTGCTCGCTGTAAAAACCGACTTCAGTCGGCTCAGATTGAGCGGCTCAAGGTCGGCTTGAACTAGGCTCAGAAGTCCGTACACACTGACGAGGCTGGTAGTGTGAGCGGCTCATGAACCGCTCAGCTCGCAAGTGTGTACCCGCCTTTACAGTAAATGTATTCGTAAGTTTTAGCGCCGTGCAATATTTACTTGTGGGGGAACCTCAAACAAAAGACATACTGAAACAATCCGCATACTTTGGAGGCTCTCGAGAACGAAATAACTGCACTGATAGGAAATAAATCAGCGAGGATGAATTACAGTGTGTGTATAAAAACTTCCTATGTTGGTGCAAAGTGTGTTTAGAAGATGATGGACATCATTTCCAGCAACTACTCTGAAATTCATGTAAGTAATCATGATTATTAAATACGTTAATTAGTGCGCCCCGGTAAACACGGCAAGCTAAGCCGGCGTTGACTGGTGCTGATCGCGAGCATGCGTACACGGTTCAGTCGGTGATTGGCACGCACTTTTACACTTTCACTAAACATGTTCAATAATGTGTACTTACAGTGCTCATAATCGATGCTGAAAATGTCCTCCCTCTCTTGTAACACATAACGGACATCTTCTGATGAAAGAATGGACAACAATCTCATCTAATTTTTGTTCTGTAAGAACACAACATTGTTAACTTTTTTATAATTTACGGAGACTGTTTTCTTGAATCATTTAGCGAGCCTCCTAATTGTACTGGCATTAGACACAGGCCTTCCAGGAAACTTGATTCAATTTTTTTTTCTTGTTTCAGAGCAAGAGTTTCTGCTTTTCATATACGAATTATGGATATATACACATTCACGCAATGTGAATTGGTGTCTAGGCATGACCAACAATCACAGTAATCACAATACTCACTAAACGTGCAACACTAACATTTAAACATTGCAGATACACTTCCATATGAATGACAAAACACGTGTGAACTAACGATATGAGTCAGCGGAGCGGGGTATTGTGAGGGCCACTCGATCCATGCCTGGCCAGCCAAATGGTGCCATAGTTTGCCGCAATTACTGGGGCGCACAAAGATAATGACTCTGTAGTTGGGCACTATGCTGCTGCTAGCGCCAATGCCTTGTTAGACACGCTGCTACACACAGCCTGTGAGACTCAATTCTATAGTGAAGGCTCTCACTGTACGTCTTAATCCAATGTATGGTAAATTTTACTGTAAGAACATGGAGTCCTATACATGGCTTTGCCAACACAAATGCTCAATGATTTCATTTAAACAAGATATTAAAAAATAAATAAAATAAATCTGTTCGCACCATGAGTTGAAACCACATACAGTATTTTAAAATACTGGGCATTATAAATTAGTATTTTTTATTTTCCTGAAAATTTAAATTGAAACCTTTTGTTTTCCTGGGTAGGGTACTGAACGTTATTTAATTAGTATATACAGTCGAACATGGATAACTCGAAGCTCAAGGGACCAAAAAAAACTTTGAGTTATCCACGAATTCGAGTTATCCAAAACGGTCGTTTGGGAAGGGGTAGGGTGTATAATAATGGAAAATGACCCTTTAAAACATCAAATTATTTTTGCTTCAGGCCCAGCTCAGCTTCCTCGATGACTTTAATCTTCTCAGCTAGTGTCAGTGTCTTCAGCTTTGAGCCCGATGTTGAGCGACTTGGGTTTGAAAGAGACATGGTAACTTATAAACAAAGAAATTTGCACTTAAATCCGGCTCACTTGCTGTGATTGTAACCAAACACCCACTTGCCTGTTAAGACACGATGCTACTGGCTCAAAGACTCGCCGCACACTGACTAAGCAGGTGGGGAGAAATGCTATCCAATTTTTGCCGATTGTCCACGAACACCGAAATTGACCTACAAAGTCTGCTTCCCTTCCGAGGCATTGCCGAAGTAAGAGGGGGGGAGAAAGCGATAAAGCGAGAGAGAAAGAGAGATGCGCTTACTGACCTTGAGCGGAACCGAAAATCAAACTGGGACTGGGCTTGAAACTGACAAAACCTGTTTCAGCCAAATAAATCTTTATGACTTCCGGAACCAAAACTTCGAGTTATCCAAAAAATCTTCGAGTTATCCACGATTTCTTTGCATTGTCAGTATGAGAAATTCAAGGGACCAGAGAAAAACTTCGAGTTATCCAAGTTAGACTGTATTTAATTTTAGTTATTCACTAAATTGTGACAATTTATCTTAACATGGACATGAATTTCCTTCATAAATAAAAACACTAAATACTAAACACATATTTATTCAACATTTTTTTAAAAACATAACACACATTTTAACATCTCTTGCTGTGACTAACCTCATGGTGGGAGAATAGTATTAGAGTTAAAAATATTTTAATGTCTCGTAAACCAGATGCAACGATACTGGATACGGACTAATTTAAGTTTTGAGTCATCAGCAATATTGTGAATGAGTTTTTCATGGAACATCTTGTTTTAAAATTATGTTTTCTAACTGGTTCTGGAAGAAAGTATCCTATGTGTAGTACCGTAAATGGAAGTAAGGTAGTTCTTATAAAGAATATATATTAACATAGAATAAGGCCACGGCAACTTTCTTGAAAGTCCTCTATAACTAATTTTTATCAAGTTAAAACCAACTTCTATACAAAATATCAGTATATCAGTGAACCCTGATTTTCCAGTAAATAAAAGGCAGGAACTAACTTTGCCTTTACACTCTGGTGTTTACAAACATCTTGCCATGCATGGGCTGGTTGACCCATTACAAATACTAAGTATAGACTAGATTGTTATTAGGTTTATTTCATGGAGATCAGTGCTGTAGTTTGGGCAAACTTCAGGAGGCACAAGCATAAATTTGGCTTCAAGTTGGGCTCACCTGAAGTACTTGAACAGGTTATGTTTACAAGATTGTAGGTTCTACCTCTATGATTTAATTGGTCGAGAGTTGATAATTATTTCTTATACCTGCAAATTCTTCTCTAATCCCGTTTCAGAAGGTTGCGTGGTGCAGCAGTAACACTGTTGCCTGCTGTTTCCAAGGTTGCAGGATTGAATTCTGGTCTTTGAGGGTGCTTAACCCTCAATTGGTCGCGCCACGGTCATTTAGACCGGGCCTATTGTTTATTTCTTCTGTGTGTACTCGGTTTGGCGCCAAGTCTTTCCTCTTCCTAGTACCTTCCCCCTGCCCCTCACCCTACAACACCCCACATCTCTTACACTCCATTGTTACAAGCAAAAGCTTCGCCACCCGGTCTAAAGTTCCGTTGCACGACCAAGTGTGTGTGTCACATTTACGGTGTAATGTTCCGTGCGCGACTAATTGAGATTGTATAATTTGCGTGCAGTTTTGTATTTGTTTGCATCTTTTGACTATTATTTGTGGTATAATAATAATAATAATATCGTGTGGCCTCGGGTGCCGGGTGCAAGATTTGTTAATGCTCCTTGGAGCGCTATGAATGTCAAGGAGGTTAGATAGCCTATCTAAGCTCCTTGGCGCTATACCGCTTTCTAGTAGAGAAATGAGGAACTTTGTGTTGGCGGAAAGTCCCGAGATTAATTTTGCCATTGAACTCGGCCTACTGAATTCAAATGGGTTCTTTAACATGCCAACGACGTATGACATGAGTATCGTGATTTTTGTCGCCTTTCAAAAATCACCTACCATGGCCAGGAGCGAACCTGCAATTATTTGTGGTAAAATGGATATATTGTCACATAATCAAAATCAAAATTTCATATGTAGTAGTTTAAGTTTTAGATGGTAACATTATTTCATTGCATTTTCTATTTAAAACAAAATACCGTAAGTGATTTCTTTTACACAAATGTCTATCATAACTACACTTTATTGTCTCATTTGTTATTATGTTGTCAACCATGGCTAAAAAGTAAGATTCAGTAACTCCATCCTGCTTTTAATGATGCCCGGTGTTTTTGACCGTGCGCAACCAAATAAGTTTCACTTTTCACGCGACCAAACAAGGGTTAAATGTGAGATGAGTAGATTTACTGGCATATTAAAGATTCCCTTTGGTGCAAAATTCTTGCACGTTACCGCTGCACCAAGCAGTCATTTTGAATTTAGAGATTAGTTTGCGTAGATTGCTCCAGATCAAAGAACTGCATCAGGTAGCTGAAGCCATGTGATTATGATGCAAGAGCCGACTAAAATGTGTGTTAAATATCACAATGATTGGTGAATCCAGATTTCCAAGCTTATCTTGTTGGATCAGAAGTGGTCAACATTTGAATGAGTGTGGGATAGCTAGAAATTGTTTGAAAGAACAGCATAATCAACTCATACACTCCAGAAATATTCTTAACTTCACCCTTACTAAGCTTGTGTGATATTTATAGTGCATGTGAGCAGAATATCTTTTATTTAAATTTAAATATTGTATCTAAAAATATGTTTTACTGTATATAGTCTAAATCAAGGTCAAAATTTAAATATTGTATCTGGGTTACGTTATGTGGTCTTAAATCAAGGTATACTGAATGAGTACAGTGTACACAATGTTAACCTGATGATAAAGGAAATACTGCTATGTAGCTTCTTTGAACATAAGAGTTGAATTTAAGTGTGCATACGTACACTGAAGAAAATGGAATTCAGGGAAGGGATAATGCCGAGGGAGCTCTTTGTTCCCTCTAGCAAATAAGCACTACAAAGTGCTTCATGTATGGGGCATAGTACAGGGTTCACTATCCCAGAGGGATCCAGGCAGGGTGTACCGAAATCCTGCTGATGATCCCAATATGGTACACTTGGGCAAAACCCCTAAACAGACACTACATAAACTTAGAATATTATCTGCTTTTATAAAGAAAATGCTAATTTTCTTTTTTACAAACCTTGTTTTATTTACATTTCTAGTGAAGTTAAGTTCAGTCAGACATACTCATACCTTGTGTGTTCTTAGATTGACTTCTACTTGTTAGACTGTCTTTCCAATGTGAAGCATTAAACCATTGAATTCTGTAAATGGTACTGCCAATTCAAATGCTTCCACTATGATTGTATTTCATCATCACATTGTGCAGCACATGCTTTGCTTCAATTTTATTGATGGAAGATATGGAAGCAACCACCATACAGACCGGATCTTGCACCATGTGTTCAACAAGTTGAGAGAACATGTGAGTGGGAAAAAAAATTGCCAAGTTCAAACTACTTCTCTGATGGTTCCAAGACCTAAGAGTGGAATCTTTATTACCAAGGAATTGAAACATTGTTAGAATACTTGGACTATTCCATATGGAGACTGAGTGACTATATTGATTAGGCCCCATGATGGGGTATGGTTGCCTCTTATGTAAGAGGCTTCAGGTTTGATTCCCATCTCCACCAGAGACTGAAGATCTGAGGTGAAGGCTGGAGCCAGGTGCTCTCAGCCTCATGAGAACAATTGCATAGCTGCTTGATATGAAAATTACTGACACATGGCCTAAAACAAAGGTAATATGGCTGAGGGTGTCATCAAGCTGGTCAAGCATACCCCTCAATGTGCAGGCTATAAGCTGGGTAGCAGTTGTCCTCGTATTCCTATGGACCTCTGAGCTCAATCCCAGGGTTATTATTAGTTATTTCAGATTATTATGTCAAAAAAATACCATAGTGTCATGCATCTCCGTTATTTTACTGCACTAGTTAAGGGGAAAA
Source organism: Meconema thalassinum (assembly GCA_946902985.2). Taxonomy (NCBI): domain Eukaryota; kingdom Metazoa; phylum Arthropoda; class Insecta; order Orthoptera; family Tettigoniidae; genus Meconema; species Meconema thalassinum. The sequence goes on along the minus strand of OX336396.1, from coordinate 135,879,738 downwards.
AGAATCGCTCATCTTCACGGTAATTTTTAGGAACATTTTCTTGTGAACCGCGTTAGCTACACAACTCAAAAATTGCTTACTGTTTCATTTGTACTGAAAGGTGTGATCAAAAAGTTTCAGTTTGAGGGTGTTGCTGCAGCGATACTAAGAGCACACCGCATGGTTGTTTGCCTGCAGCACCTGGTGCAATTCAATATTGAAGGAGTGCATTGTTGCAGGCAACAAAAGAAGTTCAAGAGCCAACTATCTGCTGGAAAGGTGATGGTCACCTTGTTCTTTGATTACTGGGGCCCATTGCTTATTAATTTCAAGGAACCTGATGTCTCCATCACCGGGGAATGGTACTGTGTAACACTGGAGAAATTATGGCTTGCAATTAAGGCGAAACGTCTGATAAAACTACAACAAGGGGTGCTTTATTTATTTATTTATTATTTATCGTATGGCTTTTAGTGCCGGGAGTGTCCGAGGACATGTTCAGCTCGCCTGAGGCTGTAGCTGCTTCAAGCGGACACCCATAGGGTGAGCTACAAGTTCCATTCAATTTCAAGTAGTTCCAACTTTCGCTACCAGATGTCAATGATACCTAGTGATGAACGTTGGAATTTTGATGGAGCATTCCAACGAAATCTAACCTAGAAATTTAGCTTCACACAAGTTTAGTCAGTGGAAGGATCTTTTACATGCCATAGATCTATGACGTGGAACCGCCGGTTTTACTTCCCCTCCGAAGGAAGGCATACTGAAGGATTTTAACGCTCTTAAAAAATCCGACAACTTTGGCCGGCTTTGAACCCGCTACCTTGGGCACAGCAGTTCAGCATGCTACCAACTACGCCACCGAAGCTGCTTCATGATAACGCACGTCCCCATAACTCAAAGGTCGTAACACAGAAGGTAAGCCAACTCAAGTGGGAGACACTTGAGCATTCACACTATCGTCCTGATCTCTCCCCATGTTATTATCACGCCTTCAGTCCGTTAAAGAAAGACCTTGATGGATCGACGATTCCTGTCAGACGAGGATGTGCAGCAGGACGTGGTGTTTTACCACACGAGGATCTTCCATCGAGTGTCGGCGCGATGAGTGCCTCAATGTTTATGGTAATAATAATAATAATACCTTATGGCCTTGGGTACCGGGTGCAAGCTTTGTTATTTGACACCCAAAGGGTAGCTTGCATGTCGAATTTCGTTGTTCCTTGAAGCACTATGAAAGTCAAGAAGGTTAGATATATAAGCTCCTTGAACACTGTAGCTCTTTCTAGTAGAGAAATGAGGAACTTTGTGTTGGCGGAAACTCCCGAGTTTAATTTTGCCGTCATGAACACGGCCTACTGAATTCAAATGTTTTTTTTGACATGCCAACATCGTGTAACATGGTGTCGTAATTTTTACCGCCTTCAAAAATCACTTACCACGGCCAGGAGCGAAACTGCAAGCTTGGGGTTAGTAGACCGACACGTTAAGCACTCACCCACCATGTGTCGGTGGGATGAGTGCCTCAAAGCTTATGGCGATTTTGTTTGGTTGACCGATTCTGGACTGTACGGCCATCGAACGGAAACTTTTTGATCATCCCTTATATTACCACCTAAGATGTAAATTACTTATCGATATGGAATTGCTTCAATACGTGTAAAACTCCTCCTCAATTTTTTTTGGTTTTAGAAAATGATCCCAGAAGTTAGAAAAATAAATAAAGAGATATTGAGTCAAAGTTTAAAACATTCACTCTTGGGAATATGAAAATTTCAGGGAATAAATATATGGTAGGTAAAAAAAAAAAAAAAAAAAAAGACATCTTCATTTAAAATTTAATTTCACTTCCCCTTAATTAATATTAAGTGGCTTGTCATAATCTTGCAATGAAACAATTTGTTAAGTACTCTCCCCCCAGTTAATACAATTTAATTATCCTTATTAAATTGATAAATTGAAGTAGGCATGCTAGCTAACTATTAGACTGATATTTAAATAAGTTAAGTTTATTTAACCCTCAATTGGTCGCGCCACGGTCATTTAGACTGGGCCTATTGTTTATTTCTTCTGTGTGTACTCGGTTTGGCGCCAAGTCTTTCCACTTCCTAGTACCTTCCCTCTGCTCCTCACCCTACAACACCACACATCTCTTATCAGTTTCACTCCATGCACTCCATTGTTAAAGCAAAAGCTTCGCCACCCGGTCTTTAAGTTCCGTTGCACGACCAAGTGTGTGTGTCACTTTTACGGTGTAATGTTCCGTGCGCGACTAATTAAGATTGTATAATTTGCGCACAGTTTTGTATTTGTTTGCATCTTTTGACTATTATTTGTGGTAAAATGGATATACTGTATTGTCACATAATTTCATATGTAGTAGTTTAAGGTTTAGATGGTAACATTATTTCATTACATTTTCTATTTAAAACAAAATAAGTGATTTCTTTTACATAAATGTCTATCATAACTACACATTATTGTCTCATTTGTTATTATGTAGTCAACCATGGCTAAAAAGTAAGATTCCGTAACTCCATCCTGCTTTTAATGATGCCAGGTCTTTTTGACCGTGCGCGACCAAATAAGTTTCATTTTTCACGCGACCAAACAAGGGTTAAATACGGTATTTAAGACCTCTAGAAATGTGTTGAGAAGATTGTGACTTTTAGACTTTCTTAACTCTTTTAATTTATAAGGAAGACCTTAGGATTTTTGATATAAGGAATACGACGCACCATTCGAGCGCAACTTCATAAATATAATATAAAGAATTTTGAAAGATTAAAAAAAACTGTATTGCTGATGATAAGCTAAAAGAGAAGACTCAAAACATGTTAGTTTTTGTTGTTTTAAGGGGTGGAACAGCGAGGTCATTTGCCCCTCTTAACATGGATTAAATTACACAAATTTGAAACACAATCAAATTTAGAGATGGTCGCCTAAATATGAAAAAGCCTAAAAATAATAAAACAAAACAAAAAAGTAATAATTATAATAATAAACAAAAATGTATAGAAAACAACAATTCTTAATTTCAAGAAACAGCAAGTGCAGACAGAAACTTGTTTCATTGTATTTTTAAGTCAATACGGAACCAATTTTCAAAGTAAACCATCATGGTTTAATTTAAAGCTTGTCATAATCTTGTCGAACTTACTTTCCGAGTTCTCTATGTATTTCAGAGACACCCAGGGTATCTTATTATTAGTGCCACTTGCACCAGACAATTGGGCATTTCCCAAATTTTTATGGTGACCGACTGGAAAGCTAACCCAAATTTAGACCAATCATTTTCACTAGCACACCCACAACAAGTTTATTTGTTGCCAGTACAAATTACAGATTCATATCAGCCAATCTACAGCACTGATGGAAATGAAATGGCACAGATTTTTGGACATTATGCTTTAGAAGAATATTCGTTTTTAACAATGATAATTATTTGTTTCATGCATTTTAAAGTTGACGTGATGAATAACATAGAAAATGTGTGCATGAGCTGCCTTTTACGCTTGACATGCTCATAAATACTATAGTCCTCAACATTTCACTAAATATATCTCATTTGTTTTTACAACTTGGTTCGTTATTGTCATTTTGCAACTTCTCACATGTCCTGGCATCCATCAAGGAATACCATAATCTGTGACCAAGTAGTTAATGAGGCCCACTGCCTTCATACATGGCTTCTTTTCTCAAGCAGAAATGATGACATTCAACAACACTCCTGTATTTCAAAAGTCTATGTCCCAGTTTGAGAGCTCATCAGGAGGAATATCATTATCTTTAGGATATGAGTCAAAATTTGATGTGTCAGTTGGTCCACGAATCTGTAACATAAGAATGAGAGAAATTCTACATCAGAAATGATTTAAAACCTGTATTACCACAGTCGTCTTTAATTTTCACTGTAGCAAAATTTAAACTTTATATACAAAATCGGCTTTGTACATGCATACATTCAGGAGTGTCCACTTCCTGGTGTAGTGGCTAGCATTCATGGCTGTCACCCCGAAGGTCCAGGTTTGATTTCTGGCTTTATCAAGAAATTTAATTCTGGTTTGAGGGCTACAACGGGGTACACTCAGCATCGTGAGGAAAACCTGAGAAAAGGTGGGTTTGATTCCCATCTCAGCCATCCAGGAAGTGGTCTTGTGTGGTTTCCCCACTTCTATTCCAGGCAAATGTCAGAATGGTTCCTAACTTAAGGCCACAGCTGCCTCCTCCCCAATCCTCACCTAAATTACAAATACACTACTATAGACATGAGCCAGCATGCACACAACCTCCCATCAATATTACTCTTCATAAATTCCGTATCACACTGTATGTTTGCAGTGGTTGTAGTTTCTGATAATCATGAATGAGAGCTTCAAAATGAGGCCAAGGTTCCTGCAGTACATTTATCCTGGGCTGAGAAACAGCTCTATTAGAAAAATTATAAGAGCTTCTTATTTGGTAGTTGAAAAAAATTGAAACTACCAATACTTGTGCCCATAACATAATTATACACATTTCATTACCCTCAAACAAGTAACTTTCCATGTATATAGTTTTAAGTTGGCGGTTCCTAGAAAAGACGCCAAATTTCAAACAATTTTTCATACAACCACAAATAAAAAACTTGAGAATAATTGGCTTGTATCGTCAAACGCAGAATTAAATAAGGAACATATTGGTACAACTCATTTTTCAATACGTCTATTAGTTTGTTTGTATTTAAGGCCTATAATCTATAATCTATAATAGAAAATCCAACAGTAGGCCACTTCATGGTAGAAGAGAAAGAGGTGGGTACGTCTCTGTATGTTCTCCCAGCCAGCATGGACACTACAGTACATGGTTCAGAGCATGCCAGTGAATTTGAGGAAAATTTTTCTTGCCCTTAACGTGTTAAAAAAAAAAAAAATGTTGTAATTGAATGTTGTTCATACCTGTTGAATGATGGGAGGAACGAGTGTTCTCGCCTTCAAGCCATCCCAGTCAAATCCTTGGAACCACCTGTCGATTAAAATACACATGGAATTTATAACGGAAGAAAGGTGGAGACTCGAGTGTGTATGGAGTATGTAACAAGAACATATAAATACAGTACTAAAACACCATTTTAGAAAAAATGCAACTAAGTTCTAGACATTAATTTTGTACAAATATCCTCAAAAGATGATTCAATGGGAGATTTAAAAAAATCCATACTATTAACCCATTAATGTCATTTGACGAGCTCTGGTCGCGAGTTATCATATTAGCACATGTATCATATAACCCAGCCATCAGGGGAGCAATCCAGCTCAACTCGATGCCGGTTCCAAGCCTGGAAAAATTAGGAGGGTAAATGGATGGTTAATGAGTCTCAGTGGAAGCACTAATCCCGAGTTGGTGCCTCTATTAAGTACTGAGAAATGCTCTAGTTGATAGGCTAGCCTACTTATGAAACCATCAAATCCTACCCCTATGGGGACCGATGAGGGCGAGTGTCTGGCGCCTAAAAACGAGATTATCTCAGCTAAGGTATGGTAACCCTGACAGAAGATTCCCTGGTCCTCCAGGTTGGGGGTTGGGCCTAAGGCTAACAACTCTATCCTGTAAAAAAAGTTTTGTTACGAAACCTACACAATACATGCCTTGGACAATTTAACCTGAAGACAAACATGGCAGTGAATTAAAGGATGGTGGGAGAAGATAAAGAAGAGATAAATTTGGAAGTGTATTGTGAAGGAGGCCAAGGCTCACCCAGGGCTGTAGCGCCGAGGAAGATGATGATGATGATGATGCATATATCATATGACGAGCGATACTCACGGTGACACACTGCTTTATTTACGTTTTGTGTGGGGTTTCGCCTAGGAACACCAAGCTGGCTCATCAGCGGGCTCTTGGTATCTGCGCCCGGACCCCCACAGTAGTAGCGAACTGTGCACTACCTCCCTTCTTATGAAGCGCACGTGCGCACTGCGCATAAACCTAGAGAAATTGCTGAGTTTTAATTCACGGGCCATGAAAGTCAATATGCCATCTTTTTGGAAGCCTTTATCGGGAGGTAATAATAATAATAATAATAATATCGTATGGCCTCATGTGCCGGGTGCAAGCTTTGTTATTTGACACCCAGAGGGCAGCTTGCATGTCGAATTTCGTTGTTCCTTGAAGCACTATGAAAGTCAAGGAGGTTAGATATCTAAGCTCCTTGAACACTATAGCGCTTTCTAGTATTACGTCCCTCACATAAATAAATCTTACACGAAGCCCACTGTCAGAACGTGTTTATTCCCGAGGAAACATTAAATGATATAGACAGGAACAACACAACAAGAGTTAAATTCAGCGCCACTCTCGTCTAGCACTACGTTACGTGGGTGGTCCAATAAGCAAGGTAGTAGAACCTCACACTTGTATGGTCCCATTTCGTTCATATTGTTGTGCCAGGCCAGAGAAAAACCGCACCTCTTTTCAATCATTCAATTCGTGTTATACTAATCATCGACCTCAAGTAAACATACATTTCATTAAACTAAATTACATTTTGTAAGTATTTTCTACCTAAATTGCATTTTGTAAATATTGTCAATTCAAATTACAGTACAGTAAGTATGTAGTTAGTTTTAGTTGTAAGTATGTAGTTAGTTTGTTTATTAGATATATGTCATTGTTCTATTAGACTGTGGTGTGTGAGTGTGTCTGTGGTGTGTGAGTGTGTCTGGTGGCAGTTGCATTGTTTATTAGTTATAGTTCATTGTTTCATTAGACTGTGATGTGTGAGGGTGCATGTGAGTGTGCCTGGTGACAGACTGTTTTAGTGGTAGTATTTGTTGTTGGTGGAACTTTAGTATTTTATTTTCGTTAGTAGAATTTTGGTATTTAAATGTTAGTAGAAGGTTAGTATTTTTGTTAGTAGAATTGCTCTTTACTTATTCTGAAAGGGAGTAGCAGCCTTTCAGAATAAATCAATTCTTTACTAGTCTAATAGACGGTTAAGATATTGATAATACAAGCCAACTAATGGCTACAATTCGTTCTGCTGCACGGCTGAAAGCAACGGGAAACTACAGCCGTAATGCTATTCCCGAGGATATGCACCTCTCTATGCATAATTACATGTGATGATGGCCTCCTCCCTTGTAAAATTTCAATCCGGAGGTAAACTAGTCCCCCGTTCGGATCTCCGGGTGGGGACTACTCGAGAGGGGGTTAACATCATAGAAGTGACAAAGAGGAAATCTGACATTCTGCGGATCGGAGCGTGGAATGTTAGAAGTCTGCTAGGAAGTGGAAGGTTAGAAAACTTAGAAAGGGAAATGGATAGGTTGAGGTTGGATTTGGTTGGGATTAGTGAAATGCGCTGGCAGGAAGAACAGGACTTTTGGTCAGGAGACTATAGGGTCATTAGCACTAAATCAAACAATGGCCAAGCAGGGGTTGGTCTCATATTGAGTAGGAAACTTGGACAGCGGGTGGAATATTATGAGCAATATAGTGAACGGATTATTGTAGCAAAAATCAATACTAAACCTACATGCACCACAGTGGTACAAGTCTATATGCCTACCAGTCAAGCAGATGATGAGGATGTTGAAAAGGTCTACGAAGAAATAGATGAAATTCTGAGATATATCAAAGGTGATGGAAATGTTATAGTAATGGGAGATTGGAATGCTGTGGTAGGAAAAGGGAGAGAAGGGAAGATAGTAGTAGATTTCGGATTAGGTGAAAGGAATGATCGAGGAAGCAGGCTGATGAAATTCTGCACCGAGCATGAGTTGGTCATAGCTAACACCTTATTCAATAACCACAATAGAAGAATATACACATGGATAAGACCAGGAGATACAGGGCGTTACCAAATCCACTTTATTATGGTCAAGCAGAGGTTTCGAAACCAGATTTTGGATTGTAAAACATATCCTGGTGCTGACATAAACTCTGACCACAATCTGGTTGTAATGAAATGCAGATTAAAGTTGAAGAAACTGAAGAAAAGTCAAAAGCCAAAAAGGTGGGCAATAGACAGACTGAAAGTAAAGGATGTACATGGAAGATTCAAAAAGAGTATAAAGGAAGGACTAATGAAAACCCCTAAACAAACTTCAATTGTAGACGAAAGGGCACTTTTGAAGAATGAAATAACAAAATCCGCCGAAGAAAACATTGGCAGGAAAGAAAGAATAGGTAGAAAACCTTGGATCACTCAGGATATACTAGAATTGATGGATGAAAGGCGGAAACACAAGAATCTTAAGAGATGAAAAGGGGGAAGCAGAATACAGACGTCTGAGAAATGAGGTTAACAAGAAGTGCAAGGAAGTGAAAGAAGAATGGTTGAAAGAGAAATGTGCAGGTATAGAAAATTGTCTGAAATTAGGGAAAGTAGACACAGCTTATCGAAGGATTAAGAATACTTTTGGGGAAAAGAAGACTAAGTGCTGTAATATTAAGGACACAAATGGAAAGCCTCTAACAGATAGGGAAGAAAAGGTTGAGAGATGGAAAGCTTACATAGAGTGCTTGTATAAGGGAAAGGAGATTGAGAATTGTGTAATGGAAAGGGAGGAGGAAATTGATGAGGAAGCAAAAGGAGATTTAATATTGAGATCAGAATTTGACAAAGCATTAGAGGACTTATGCAGGAACAAAGCACCAGGCATAGATGATATACCGATTGAGTTGCTACGCTGCATAGGAGATGAAGGTCTCATCAGGTTATTTCACTTGGTGTGTAGGATTTATGAGACAGGTGAGGTACCCCCTGATTTCAAGAAGAATGTAATCATCCCTATACCAAAGAAAGTGGGAGCTGACAGTTGTGAAGATTACCGTACAATCAGCTTGATTAGGCCTACTCATGCTTCAAAGATCCTGTCTAGAATAATTTACAAGAGGATTGAAAGCCAGATAGAAATGGAGTTGGGTGAAGACCAGTTTGGTTTCAGGAGAAATGTAGGAACAAGGGAAGCTGCACTAAGTCTTAGGCTGATTTTGGAAGGTAGAATAAGGAAAGATAAGAGAACGTTCATGGCATTTGTAGACTTAGAAAAGGCTTTTGATAATGTTGATTGGACTAAATTGTTTGACATTTTGAAATCTATTGGAATAAAGTTCAGGGATAGGAGGGTGATCTACAATCTCTACAGAAACCAGACAGCAGTCATTCGAGCTGAAGGACATGAGAGAGAAGCTGGTATTCAGAAAGGTGTAAGGCAAGGCTGCAACTTATCACCCATACTTTTCAATCTTTACATTGAACAAGCAATGAAGGAAATTGGAGAAAAATTTAAAGTGGGAGTGAAGATTCAAGGAGAAATAATTTCAACTCTGAGATTTGCTGATGACATCGTCATCTTGGCCGACAAGCCTGAGGATTTGAATGAGCTTTTGAATGGTATGGACTCTGTCTTACGGAAAAAATTCATGATGAAAATTAATAAATGTAAAAGAAAAATACTGGAATGCAGCCGAAATAAATCAGAAAACTCTATGGAGATCAAATTGGCAGGTGAAAAGCTGAAGGAAGTAGGAGACTTCTGTTACTTAGGAAGCAGAGTAACCAGTGATGGACGAAGCAAAGAGGATATAAAAAGTAGGTTGGCTCAGGCAAGGAAAGCATTTCTACAGAAAAGGAATCTGTTGACATCGAATATAGATTTAGGTATTAGGAAGTAATTTTTGAAAGCCTTTGTCTGGAGCGTGGCACTCTATGGAAGTGAAACTTGGATTATTGGTGCAGCAGAAAAGAAGAGAATTGAAGCATTTGAAATGTGGTGTTACAGGAGAATGATGAAGATCAGATGGGTAGATAGGTTTACAAACGAAGAGGTATTAACACGAGTGGGAGAGGAGAGATGTTTCTGGCGACTGTTAATGAAGAGAAGAGATAGGTTAGTAGGACACATACTAAGACACCCAGGAATAGCAAGCTTAGTTATGGAAGGAAGGGTCGAGGACAAGAACTGTAGGGGTAGACCAAGGTTAGAATATGTTAAACAGATTGCCTTGGATGTAGGGTGTGGCAGGTATGTAGAGATGAAAAGATTAGCTCTGGACAGGGAGGCATGGAGAGCTGCATCAAACCAGTCAAAAGACTGAAGACTCCAACAACACATTCCCATTTTGTTTCCGTATAACTTGCCAGAATCTTAAAATAATGGAACAATAATCCCATTGTATATAGTTTTAGCGAATGTAGTGGAGTTTCCAATAAGGTAATAAAACAGGTCGAGTCAGGTCCACGTTAGCACACAGTGGCCATCTAGAAATGGGGTGCGGTGGCTCAGCGGTCTAGCTGTATGCCTCTCACCAAGGCGGTCCGGGTTCGATTCCCGGTCAATGCATGTGAGATTTTCGAAGTGAAATGCCATGTCCTGTGGTTCGGATTCCACGTAAAAAGGAGGTCCCGTGGCTCATAATCACAAGATTCACGGTCACGTAAAACTACAATCTTCCTTCCTTCTATCTAGAAATTTCATAATTTAAGAATAAATTACTCTCTATGTTTTAGAGCTGCAATAACAAAACTTTATGATGCAGTAGAACCTTAGTATGATCAAAGCAAAATAATGACAGCCACTCCATACTTTCAAGATGGCGTCTGGGCGTGGACTACTATTCAAACTTAATAATCAATTGTTCACAATGTGATTGCGTAATTAAAACAAACCCTAGTTAGAAAAAAAGTACCATTTAAGGGAACTCACTGATGCATACAAAATTTCAGTAAAATATCGTTATATGTTTGTATTTTATGGATATTTTTGTAGTATAAGTAATCTCAGACCACTGCTGGGTAAATAAAATCTGATTTCACAGTCAACAACGTTACCATTAAATTGTGACTGGAATGGGTTAATAGCGAGCAAGTCACAACAGAGGCTTTACTAATTCTGCACCCAAGTTCCGATATATTAGTTCATAATTATTTTGAAGATACGGTAGTGTTACAAATATTTTATCAGTTTTGTTTGCATAATGCCATGCAGTTCTAAGGGGTTAGGGTGTAATTTTGACAGCGTGCTACAGCACATTAGTGAAGAATAGGTTGATTAACTCACTTGTGCTTTTTGATGTCCATTATACCTCCTCGCTGATAACCGAGCCGCTCAGAAGGTGCGTCCCTGCATAGTCTCTTGATTAGGCTCTGGGCTGCTCGAGTGATATGGCGCGGGAAGTCCACCATGTCGATACCCTTGAGGATAATGTTGTAGGTCTTCATGGGATCAGCTGCAGTGAATGGGGGTCTGAAGAAAATAGTAACTATAGTAGTATAATTTAAGAAGCACTGTAGCATTGGTGAAAGTACATATACAGTATAATATACACTTAGAAAAATGCTAAACAGAAGCTGTTACTTCATACATTTATTTTTCAAAACAGTGCATAGTAAGGGGAGCACTGGTGAACTGCAAAATGCCTTATCCAACAGATTGCATCACCCCCTCGATGCATGCCCTATAGGCTCTGTGCGTTGGGGCGAGAAATGCACTGCCACGCTATGAGTGGCCACATTTATAAGCATGAATATGCTACCAGGTCCTGATGCTACCATGGCCGAGGTGGAGCGATGTGCAGGAGAAAAATAAAAATAAACATGAATCAATGAGGGATTTCCAGACATCCTAGAAACATGAAACTTAGTACCAGTGAAGCTAATACAAGATCGCTATAAGAGTCTCAAATATTCTAAATTTTTCGAGGGGACCGAGTTGGAAGGATTTGAAATGGCGAAGAATAGGGTAAGCAAGAATTTTTTCAACCATACATTAGCACCTTATCCAAAGCGATGAACTATTGTTTTTGTGGACTCAAATGTTTCCTGAATGTCCAAACTACCTTTTAACATCAAACCCCGAGGAAGTGTTGAGGAAAATCTCCGAGATATTAAGGAGGTAATGTCGTGGTGTAACAATATATAATAAAGACAAAAATGAAAATGACATGAATTAATGCAACACCTCCAGGTATCCTAGAAACTTAAAACTAGGTAGCAGAGAAGCTGATGACTCTAATTTTTGCTAGGGGGCTGAGCTGATGAGCTTAAAATAGGGTTTCAGAAGCAGTTCGGCGTAAGTACGCAAGCGCATTTTCACCCATAGGTTAACTTGTTTTCCAAACCACCTATAGTTTTCGCGAGTTCAAACGTTTGCTGAAAGTCCAAACTATCTTTTAACATCAACAAACCTAGTTAGAGATAGGCTAATTAAATCCCAAATGCACAATTCTTCTGCTTGCAATCCACCATCAATATCCACTGTGTTTTCAAATCAATTTCGTGAGTTCGTGAAGGGAAACTATGTAATATTGCATTATTCTGTGTTGTTGCAGCCAAAAACAGAGCACAACGTTTGGGAAGAAAGTTTTGACATTTTCGGACAGAGTGAATAAATCCTCATACAGTTCGTCAGCTGATCGCGCCATACAACACTCGGACCGAGAAATACAGCAGCTTCTCGGAACAAATGCTTACAGCAGCACATCAGCGTACGCACAGAGCCTATAGGCAGCTGAGGACTTGACGTTACAGACAGTTAGGAACAGGGCTCTGAGTGAAAGCCGAAGTTAAACGATTGACTTCGTGTCACCACATGGTAGCGTTACGATTGGTTAAGAAGTGAGAAGCTTATTATCCTCTCTGTTTCAAAATAAATCATGTGATTGTGCCAGAGCTCATCTATATTTACGACACTTTACTAAATGCAAAGTACTGTAGTGTGATATTCAACATATATTCTCAGAATACATTACATTGAAGTATCTCCATTTTCTATACCTTGTACGTCGCCCTGTTAGTCTAGGGGTATGATTCCTGCTTCGGGTGTGAGAGGTACCGGGTTCAAACCCCGGAAGTGCCCAGCATTTTTACTATTGTTTTATCTCTTGAAAAGATTCAAAAAAGTGTATAAAAGAACCTTACAAACGTTTTTTTTTCGTGCGAGACTTTTACTTATACCGGTAATATAAATACATAGGTTGAGGTAAACGCTTCTTTTTTTCCGTCGATTTACCCTCCAGGTTGGCTTTTCCCTCGGACTTAGTTTGGTTGGTGGGTTGCTTCCTCAGTTTAGGGGCTGTGACTGCAGACATTGATTTCTTTCAAGTATTTCCTACTTTTGCTGCCACACGCCACCATCAACAACTACTACTTCAGAACTTGGTTACTAGACGCCACCGCAGTCGGCTCCTGGCAACGAACGTTGGAACCTAAGGGCGTTATCCAAATTTTAACCTATAATTTAGCTTTACACAGGTTTAATTACTGGAAGGTTCTTTAACATGCCATAAATCTATGACATGGGACCGCCGGCTTTACTTCCCCTCCGAAGAAAGGCATACTGAGGGATTTTTAACGCCGGCTTCTGCCGGGTTTGAACCCGCGATCTTGGGCATAGAAGAACAGCATGTACCAACTACGCCACTAAAGCCACTGCCCTTCCTTGGACTCAGCGAGGGATCCCACCATAACCGCCGCCAGGGCAGTGTCCTGGAGCTTGAAACACCTGGTTGTGGGATACCACTGGGGAGGTGGGGCCACCCTCCTTGCCTCTTCCTTGCCTATCCCTCCCAATATTCCCCTCACTTTCCATCCCTCATGAGGCCCATGTTCGCTTTGCAGGTGAGGCCGCCTGGGCGAGGTGCTGGTCCCCCCCCAACCCCCCCCCTCCCAGTTTTATCCCTCGTCCAGGTGTTTCAAGCTCCAGGACACTGCCCTGGCGGCGGTAATGGTGGGATCCCCCGCAGAATCCGAGGGAAAAGCCAACCTGTAGGGTAAAGCGACTAAAATAAAAAAATTGCGTTTGACCTCAAACTATGTATTTATATTACTGGCACACAGTAAGTACAAGTCTCGCACGAAAAAAAAAAAAGTTCGTAAGGTTCTTTTATATACTTTTTGAATCTTTTCAAGAGATATAACAAAAGTAAAAATGCTGGGCACTTCCGGGATTTGAACCCGGGACCTCTCGCACTCATAGCTGAAATCATACCCCTAGACAAACAGGGCGACGAGCAAGGTGCAGAAAATGGAGCTACTTCAATGTAATGTATTCTGAGAATATGATATGTTGAATATTACACTACAGTATTTTAAATTTAGTAAAGTGTCGTAAATATAGATAAGCTCTGGCACAATCACATGATTTATTTTGAAACAGAGAGAATAATAAGCTTCTCACTTCGTAACCAATCGTAACGCTACCATGTGGTGACGTGAAGTCAATCGTTTAACTTCGGCTTTCACTCGCAGCCCTGTTCCTAACTGTCTGTAACGTCAAGTCAGCTGAGGTGGCTTACTTGCCCAAATGAGGGCTCTGCCAGCAGGAGCTTAAACTTTGACTACACGCACCGTTTAATATATAATAAGTACACGAGAGGTGAATTTTGAACACCAAGAGAATAATGCCATGAAATCACTTAACCTAAACATTTTATCTTAGTAAACATATTAAATCAACTGTTCTACAAGCAGAATAGTTAAGGATATTCTGAATCATTATCATTTTACTCTATGAATTCTTCCTTGGAGGTATCTGCGTCTCATCCAACTACTTCTTCTGATTCTGCTAGCGCTATAGCGTCATAGATTTCCTCTTCAGTAAGTCGCTTAAGATTTTTAGCTCGTATACAAGCCCTAATAACACAGAACCGTACGAGGCACAGAGATAGATTCTAATTCTATTAAAATATGATTTAAAAACTAAGACTGAGTTAAATAACTGATCAATATTATACTTATATAGATACACGTGTGGAGTACTTTGTTCACCATACCACTCAACAGCTCAATGTTTGTGGTATTCCTCTGAATATTCGAATCCGGCAACAATGACACTGCTTGTAGTCGTTTGGGAACATTTTAGGGATAGGTTAGATGGCACCTAACAGCCTGCAGAAACATTACAACCAAAAATATACCATCTTTAGTACACCTGGTGTACTTTATACACCAGCACGTGTACTTAAAGGTTAAGAAGATTCATTCTGGAAACGTCTAACAACCAATAAAAATGAGACCGGTCAATGCTCAACTTCACTAAGATATGAGATGGGAGATAATAAATGAAGGATGATGCATATTTAACCAGATTCTGACAGTGTCATAAAATAACAACAGAATATTTTTTTAAATTTAGACATTTTTCTAATATAAAAATTAATTATTATTTTTCAATTTCACTGGGAAAATTAAGCATGTTTCACACCTACTTCATTCCGATTCTCACCTATGGACTTGAAACATGTACCCTACTCAACAAGGCTAATAGTAAAATCCAGGCAACAGAAATGAAATTAATCAGAACAATGAACCAAAGGAGCAGGAAAGATAAGATTGGGAATGAAATTAACAGGCAGGAAGTTGGTATCAAAATACCTATCACTGAACTCCTAGGAAGACGCAGACAGTGGTTTGGACTCGTTATGAGAATGGACAGAAATAGAACACCAAGAAATCATTTCGAAAGAGAAGAGAGAGGGAGGAGGCTGGTAGGAAGGCCAAGAAATTGATGGATAGACACAGTGAAGTCTGAGGTCAACAAACGGAATGTGAAATGGGAAGATGTAGAAGAACAACAACTCTACTCTGACTGAAAGAAACTGGAGCAGGGAGATGATGATGAATTTCACTGGGTATTTACAATGATACCCTAAAGCTCCAATATGGATACATGGAACAAACAGAGCAAATAAATTTAAGAATTGTATCAGCTTAAAAAAGGTCATCAAACAAAAAAAAACCTAAGATTTGTTACAAATATTTTACAGATATATCTCACAGATTGTTTCATATATAGCCTACATAGGTTATAATAATTTTCATGATTGTATAAGGTGCATTCAAAAAGTAACAAGCCAGAGGCTGTAATGCACAAACTGGTACGACATCGACTAATCGTGGCGTGTGTAACGAGGTGTGGTTCCGACCAGAGCGTGGAAGGTCACAGCCCATCTCTAGAGGGCACGTGTGCACGTCACATGACGATACAAAGCGAGCAGCAGCATGCATCAATCGTCCAAAGCTGACAGTCGCATTGCAAACAGTGACATGGAGGCGTCAAACGAAGAGCAAAGAAGTGTTGTTCGGTTTCTGACAGCGAAAGGAGTAGGGGGAACTGACATTCATCGCCGAATGTCACAAGTGTACGGAGAACACTGCATGTCCGTTGGAAGGGTCAAAGAGTGGCACTAGCGCTTCAGGGAAGGACGGGTGTCGTTAGCTGATGATGCCCGGTCTGGGGCACTCCCCTGCATTACCGATGACAACGTCCAGCTGGTTGATGCACTCATTACCCCGGACCGCCGAGTGACAGTGAACGCCATAGCCGTTGTGTCGGATTGAGCGTCGGAAGTGTGCACACCATCATGAAGGAACGAATGCACTTGCGGAAAGTGTGTGCTCAATGGGTGCCCCACAGTCTTCAACCACACCAGGAAGCATGTCGAATGGCCTACTGTCTTGGTCTTGGTTGGACGATTGATGCATGCTGCTGCTAGCTGTGTATCATCACGTGACGTGCACGCGTGCCTTCTAGAGACGGGCTGTGACCTTCCACGCTCTGGTTGGAACCACACCTCGTCACACATGCCACGATTAGGCGATGCCGTCACTGGTTTGCACATTATAGCCGCCGGCTCGTTACTTTTTGAACGCACCTTATATTTTATTATAAGTTCTGTCTTTTTTTTAATTTCAGAAAAAGTTTTAGTACCGTAGATTTTAATATTTATTTTGGAGGATTGTTTAAATGTCTTAAACGAATGTGCTAGTAATTACATAAGCATAATGGCTGATGAAGGGAGCATTAATCAATAACCCCCGAAACATGTACTCTGATAGTTGAACAATCATAAATATTTGAATGGTATTGACTAGGCGGAACCTGTCTTAATTTGTATACACTCTGGCCATAGCCAAATCAAAGTCTGAAGATAGCATAACAGTTAAACTATCTAAATGGCTTGTATTGAGCTATTTGTACAATGCACGACCTCCATTTGTCATTAATGAAGTCATGAAAATCCAATTTTTCGGAATAGCTTAAGGGTCACCCTGTATTTGAGTCTGACATCTTTTACAACTCTTTAAGGGTCACCTATTATTTGATCCTGATATCTTGCAAACCTCTTTAAGGGTCACCCTGTATTTGAATTGAACCTAACACACTGTACACCTCGTTAAGTGCCACCCTGTATTTTGCTCTGACATCCTGCACACCTCTTTAGGAGGCACCCTGTATTCTTATCTGGCTTCTTGTATATCTCTTTAGAAGTCACCCTGTATTCTTGTGTGACATCTTGTACAGCTCTTTAGGAGTCACCCTGTATTCTTGTCTGACATCTTGTACACCCCTTTAAGAGGCACCTTGTATTCTTATCTGGCGTCTTGTACATCTCTTTAGGAGTCACCCTGTATTCTTATCTGGTATCTTGTACACCTCTTTAGGAGTCACCCTGTATTCTTTTCGCTTCGCTCGAAGCCCCAGGACTCTTTCAACAGACTCCATTAACCATTAACTTAGGCTTCCCGTATGGCTGCATGACGTCACGCACTCGCTTCTCGCGCGGCTGCATGACGTCACAGTCTCCGTCTCCGTCTTGCATAATGTTAGACCCAAAGCATACCGAAGAAGTCGACAAGATCATTGGAAATGATAAAATGTGAGACACGTGTCAGTTCAGTACTTTACCGACTCATTCAGAGCAAAATTCCAGCACTGGCATCTCTTAAGACACCTCATTTAAAAGGAATGATAAACCTATAATATCATTGTTATTGGTAAGCTACTATAGGAGCAGCACCTACAAAGCCATCAATTCTTGGCTCCATTTCCTTTACTCAGAGACTATAAGATTTCGTAACAGTTTGTGTATTGCATCCAAAATATGGTGCTGAATTTTGAAACAACCAGTATATGACAATTATTTTTGCTGAAGTCAGTGATAAAGTGTTGAATAACAGTAAAAAGTGGTTTTGGATATGGCTTGTCATAATATGTAGCATAGGAGACTATAATTTGCATCTCAGTCAAGGCAGAAGCTATGCCATAATAGCTCAATATGCTGTATGTGCATTACCATGAAGATCAACAACATTTCTGACTTTCTTGTGTAGTCGTGATGGCCAACTCATCTACAGCGGTCTTCAAAGAAAGCGGCATGTGAGTGATCCTAAAGCCCGTATCACAAGAAACTTGTTAGAATGGAAGCTTTTATCAGTACAGGTATAGACACATCTTTTACCATGTGATTTGTGCCTTCTATGCTAAGTTCTGCCTTCCATGATAGCTTCCATACAACTCACGGAATTGAACAGGTGCCATTTTTACGGGCAGTTTGCATGGAAGATTGAGTTCAAGAGCCAATTGGATTGTTTTTCCCATTCTAGCTGAGATGCTAGCAGCAATATAAACAAACAGTTTGCCACGGTGGGTGAGTGGTCAACATGTCGGTCTACTAACCCCAATAATAAACAAAGTTTTTTATGGTTCCGCCTAGTCAATACTTGTTTTATTAAAGATTTTATAGTGACATAATCACTTGTCTTTAAGTATGTTGGTAAAAAAAAAGACTACTAACCCCAAGCTTGCAGGTTTGCTCCTGGCCGTGGTAAGTGATTTTTGAAAGGCGGAAAAAATTACGACACCATGTCATACGATGTTGGCATGTCAAAGAATCCATTTGAACTCAGTAGGCCGTGTTCATAATGGCAAAATTCATCTCGGGAGTTTCCGCCAACACAAAGTTCTCATTTCTCTACTAGAAAGCGCTATAGTGTTCAAGGAGCTTAGATATCTAACCTCCTTGACTTTCATAGTGCTTCAAGGAACAACGAAATTTGACATGCAAGCTACCCTTTGGGTGTCAAATAAAGCTTTCACCCGGCACCTGAGGCCATACGCTATAATTATTATTATATAAACAAACAGATTTGTTATGTGGGTAGACCCACAAAATAAATAGATTGGAATGAATCTATATTTTCTTTAAATGTGGTTGGTGCGACAAGCCCTTGCTATATACAGTAAATACAGAATGTGTCCATAATCATCATCGTTATTATTCTGGGGTAAAATATTGTGCTATTAAAATTCGAATAATCATGAACAGTATCCATTCATGTTTTCTGAATAGAAAGTAAGGAAAATAAAAATTCAAATGAGGGAAGAGAATAATCTTCCCTACCAAAGTCTATCCTTTAAATCGTCACTGTAGATCATGTGAAAAAAAAAATGCTGAAAACTTGCTGTCCGGGGTAGGGAGGATATAATGAAATCATTAAAAAAATTGAAATTTTCCATCGTTGAACAGGTGCGATATCACTCGTACAATTTTTCAACGGAGTTCTGATCTCAATGTTGCACAACTTAACTCATATGGTTAAATATCCAATAATTACAGTTAGATCTTAAATACTGATTGGAATGTATTCATTCAGTATCTGCCATGTTTTCAAATTTTCTTAAAGTGAGTTTCACAATCGCTTTGCGTTAATGCGAATTAACAGCAAACATTACCTTCAACGACAACCCTCCTCCACGTTTGATTGCTTACAATGTAGAACACAATACAGTTGTTAGCGTGTGATGTACTTTGGTCTTAAGAAGAGGTGTACTGATGAACATGAATAGAATTATACAGGATTTTGTACCAGCCATCACAGCAGCTTCCTCGTCAGCAAATGTCATGTGATACAGGCTTAAGCCTAATATTTGAAAGATACAAACTGAAGAGAATACATGCTTTACTCACGTTCCTGTCAACAGCTCGTGCATGAGCACTCCCAGTGACCAGTAGTCAACAGACCTATCGTGACCTTTGTTGAGGATAATCTCTGGTGCTACATACTCCGGAGTGCCACAGAATGTCCATGTCTTTGAACTGTATCCAAGTCTCTTTGAGAAGCCGAAATCGACCTGGAAACATACATTTCTAATGTTAAGAGAGAGTTTTAGCTATACACAAGAACTTGATAAAAATATAGTTTTTTTTTTAAATAATAGATACAGCAGAATGAAAGTCTGGTTGCACATGGCAGCCATTTTGTGGTAAAATATGCTCAGCACACACAATAATATCAGCGGCAGCCAGTGACTTGTAATGTTGGAGGTTGCAATTTTCAGTTGTAGGACTTGACATTTAGCTTTTCATAAAAATGCACTATGCTTTTTGAGTTGGAAAACAGTTTATTTTAAATATTTCCCAGAATGACTGAGGTGGGAATAGAACACAACTCGTCTCAATTTTGCCTCATGAGGCTGAGTGTACCCCATTCCAGCACTCAGACCAGAATTATAACAATAGTGGCAATGGCTCCTAACCAAATAACTACCGTTACATGGCTGTATTCAAGTAGTAGGCTATGGAATATTTAAGTAGTAATGCATATCAATAACTAAATGAAGAAAAGCGTACCGTCATACATCAATATAACGATTTAAAGTTGGTTTGACATTCTTGCAACCTCTCACAATAATTATATTTGAAAATTATAGCATAAACGAAGAGAACAAAGCAGGTGTTTCACTGCCAGTGTCACTTCCTCTTGGAAGATAGTAGCACTGTCCACGGAAGTTAGAATGGGGGATGGATTTCAGGCACTTTACCTTACTTACACAATAAGATTTCTCTCAACAGAAAGCATGGCAAGGTATAAAGCACCATTACTGTATACTGTATGTTTGAGTACAGGTGCATATTGATAGATCTTGTTCAGTATGTTACATGTTATCAAGATGTTCTGTTGATATACTTTGTTTTGATAACTCTGTTCGAGTGCTCTGTTGGCTGGGAAGATGATGATGATGATAATTGTTGTTTTAAGGGGCCTAACATCTAGGTTATCGGCCCCTAATGATCTGGGTGATAGCGAAAATGAGAATGAAATGGAAACCAGAACGAAAATTATGTGAGACGGAAAATACGTACAAAGAGAAACTCAGATGGAAACAACTCACAATATGGTCTTACAAAAGGGAATTTAGAATGAAAAGATTCACAATAAGAAGACATTGAAAAAGACCCACAAAACGTAGGCTAGATTCAAAATACGTACAAAATGCAATGTAGCGTCGAAATACTTACAAAATGCAACTGAAATTCAAAATACTTACAAAATGCAAATGAGATCGAAAATACGTACAAAATGCAATTGAGGTTCAAAATACTTACAAAATGCCATTGAAATTGAAAATACACAATGCAATTCAGATTGAAATATCCCAGTTCCAATCCAAATTAGTCACAAAGTGCAATTGAAATTCAAAATACTTACAAAATGAAATTGAAATTGAAAATGCTTACAAAATGTACGGTAGATTCAAACGACTCATGTGGATTGACACTACTTACAAAATGCAATTTAGATTGAAAATACTTGACAAAATGTAATTTAGATTCAAAATACCCACAAAATGCAATTGAGAATCAAAATATGTGCAAAATGCCCACCAAACAAAATGCAATTTAGATTCAAAATTCGTGCGAAATGCGGTTTTGGTTGCATTGAAAGACTTACTAAGAAGCAATTTAGATTGTCAATCTTTACAAAATGCAATTGAGGTTGAAAACAATCGCGAGATGTAATTTAGATCGAAAAAACGTACAAAATGCAAGGTAGATCAAAAATGCCTTAAAAAATCGCTAAAAGGGAATTTAGATACACGGTGAACCAAGTAACAAAAAAAAGTGTGGGAATCTTAAAGTGAAAAGGAAATATAAGGAAAAGAGGAGAGGAGAGGAGAGAAGAGGGGAGAGAGGAGAGGGTCCGCCCCAAATGTAAGGGACAAAAGTGGAAAACGGACCCAGCTCAGGAATCCCTCGGGGTCGCCAACTCCTGAACTCTCCAGCCGTGAGCCCCTGAGGGTGTAGCATTATCTAGGGTGCATCAGAAGTGGTGGGGCTACATACACCCTGCCTCCTTAAGGGCCTTGAGCACGAGGCAGGAGGTAAATGGAAAAGAAAAAGAAGGCTGACCCCTCACAGAAGGAGGGTATCAGGAAAGATGAGACAAGGGCCAATTAAGGCGGGAAAGTGAAAGACTCCCTAGGCCTCGGATAACCTAATACCGTCGGGTTCGAAAGAGAACAAGAGTTGACCAAGGGAGGTCGACAGGAAAGAAGACGGAGAGGAGCCCGGCACAAGTAAGTGGAAGCAATGCCGGACTCAGCTGGGGTCCCGTGGTCGCCAACTCACGCCCCACTAGATGTGAGCCCCTAGGGGGTGGCTGGGAAGAGTACCCTATGTTTGCACCATGGTTGGAGCTTGTTTATATACAAGACAAGAATGCATTTTGAAGCAAAGCCATGCCATCGAACATCCTTCTGCACTTGTCCCTCACCCATTTCAACTTCTGTAACAACAGTCCTGCAAAGCAAGGCTACAGTAGATGGTCGCACAAGTCCAGAAAACTGGAGGATTAATTAATAAGTTTGGGGATATAATACACAGAAAACTGGATCATTATTACTCACTACTCACTAAGAATGCTTATGGTTTCAAGGATGGATTGGGTTACTAATACTGAAGTACTGCACAGAGTAAATCAAAAGAGATCTCTGACAGAGGTGATTCGCAAAAGACATATTTCTTGGAAGGGTCATACCTTACAAATTCTCAGTTGATGTCACTTATTGTGGATAATGAGAAGAGACCTAGAGGACAACAAGATGTGCTGCTTCATGATAACGCATGCCCCCATACCGCAAAGATCGTAATGCTGAAGGCACGACAACTCAAGTGGGAGACATCTCCCCATGCGATTATCACGCCTTCAGTACCTTAAAAAAGGCCTTGAAGGGTCGACGATTCCTGTCAGTCAAGGACGTGCAGCAGGCAGTTACAAACTTCACACAGCTGGACGCGGTGTTTTACAACATGGGGATTTTCAACCTGGGGCACCGGTGTGATGAGCGCTTCAATGCTTATGACGATTTTGCCTGATTGGCATACCGATTCTGGAATGTAAAGAAGCAGGTGATCTTCTGCTGCTTCTTCTTCTCCTCCAAGAACATTGGCGATCACTAGCATGATCTGATGTTTGTCCATAGGTTTTCTGAACAGCGACACTAGTTAGTTATTGTTTTAAGAGGCGGAACTACGAGGTCATCTGCCCCTCTTAACACTGATTAATTTATACAAATTTGGAATGGATTTTTAAATTAAGTGGTGGATACCTAAATTTGAAAAGACCAAAAATTAATAAAACAATTAAATAAAGCTAATAATTATAAAAATAAACAAAAATTACGGGAAAGCAAAAAAAATCATCATTCAAAAACGAACAAGTTGTTGAGTCAATGTTCACTGGAAAATTTAGATTGCTGGTCCTAACCCACTCTCACTTATAAAGCTGATGACGAGATCAGCAACCATCACATCATTGGCTAATATAAGTTTGAGTGTCATCTGCAAACCTTGTGTGCAGTCCAAACCATTGGCTTAAGTTCTTTAGCTAGGATATTCTTCTACGTCCTGGAGCCCTAATGCCATGAATCTTCCCTTGAATAAATAATTCCAACAGGTTGTATTAGTTGTTCGCATGATATGACCAAAATATTCAAGTTTTCGTTTTTTAATGACATTGAGAATTTCTGAATCCTTAACAGGTGATAGATGGGACCAGTGCTTTTTTCTAAACAAAATTTAAGGTGTATCTCAGTTGTAGTCGACTAAGGGCCGTTTTCACCAACTCTTCACTAACGATTATTTAGTTAATTCCCATTTAACTTAAATATGAGAGCTAATGAGTGATTATCTTCTATGCATTTCACGAGGACATTAATTCGGGTTTGCAATTACTTAAATAAGATTTACGGCTCTCGCGCATGCGTAGACTCAGTTTCATCTTGGAGAGCATGGCGGACAGAACAAGAAGCGTCTAGCACTGATTGTTGATAGCGATGCTTTCTTGAGATTTTCTGGAACATAATTATAAAGGAAGAGAAATACAGAAGACCTTATTCGTGGCAAAAGCTTAAAATGATATGAACAAAATAATTAGGAGAAGTGGCAGTTGTGTGAATAGATAGCTTAATAGGACGCGGTCACCCACTTGTCTTAGTAGCGTAAGCGGTTGCGGAGCAGGCATTTAGTTTATTATGCAGCGCTGGAAGGAGTTCGAATCCCCCTTCAATTTTTTTTTTAAATTTCCGTATTCGTGTTACTTGGTATTAAAACTTAGTAATGTGTGTGATATTTTATAATTTAATCGTCATAAACATATTTTATATTCATATGGATGAAAGCACGTGTGAAACTCGGAGACAAACCGCCATTGTTAAATGCGCAAGGCACAGTTCAGCAGTTTCCCGCCACTTTAAAGCTGCTTTAGGGTGTTGAGAGGTCAGATTTGGCCATTTAACGTAATTCCTTGTTACTGGTAAGTTAACGAGCGTTTCTGTTTGATGAAATGCTCGTGCTAAGTTAAATGACCTTTATCGATGAATTAAGAGAAAATTGACGTTGGTGAAAACGGCCCTGAACATCATGATCTTGCAATTTGCAGAGTCTGGTTATTACTTTATGGGCTGACATGTTAAATGAAAGGTTGTATTGGGTAAATTTATTAACTCATTAATTCTTTAATATTCAGCTTTTTCGATGCCTGGGGGGGGGGATGTAAAATAGTTCGTTATTTTCTTCATCCTTCAAAACTAACCACACACACATAAACTAACAACCTACCCCACCTCCAAAACACTAGCCTGCGTGCTTATAAGAACAGAACTTCCTTTTCACGATTGTTAGATTATGTTACATATTTTTGCCTAAACAAGTAAATTTCTTCGAATAAGGCAGAAATTTCACAAAGCTTTTGTCGAGCAGAAAATAATATGACCTATTGTTTTGATTATGCTGCTGAGTGCCGAGTTGCCAACCAAAAGAAACTGATTCGATAGATCGATTTAAATCGAGGATTACTCGAAATATCCTGCTGTTGTGAACAGCGCGTTGACGCCAGCCGATCGATGAACTTACAAGTCGGAAGTTTTAATTGCCGGACTAGATACAAATGTACCAATATTTATTTCTTAAACAGTTTTCAAAATCATGCCCTGGATGGGACTATTATAAGGAGTCAGGTATACTAATTTCTTTGGGACCCCTCTGTTGATATGCCACTGGTGACAGCCAAGAATGTTAATCACTACATCACGAGAAGGACTAACCAAATATTGTGATATGCTACAGTATGACAAATGAGCTATTAAGTACTGGAACTTACAAGTTTAACATATCCATGAGTGTCCAGCAACAAATTTTCTGGTTTCAAATCCCGGTAGATGATTCCTCTAGCATGGAGGTATTCAAATGCTTCAACCACACATGATGTGATAAAACAAGTGGTATGGTCATCAAAACATCCTCGGTCTCTCAGTATTGTCCACACTTCTCCACCCAGACAGGCTTCCAATAACATATATACATATTTGGAGTCACGGAACGTTCGGTAAAGCCTGTAACAATACATACAGAAGGGTTAGTTATTGTTCTTAAGGGACGGAACAGCAAGGTCATCTGCCCCTCTTAAAACAGGTTAAATTATAATAATTTAGAATACTTTTCAATCTTTACATTGAACAAGCAATGAAGGAAATTGGAGAAACATTTAAAGTGGGAGTGAAGATTCAAGGTGAAATAATTTCAACTCTGAGATTTGCCAATTACATAGTCATCTTGGCCGACACGCCGGAGGATTTTAATGAGTTTTTGAATGGTATGGACTCCGTATTGAGGAAAGAATCCATGATGAAAATTAATAAATGTAAAACAAAAATATTGGAATGCAGCCTAAATAAATCAGAAACCTCTATGGGCATCAAATTGGCAGGTGAAAAAACTAAGGGAAGTAGGAGACTTCTGTTACTTAGGAAGCAAAATAACCAGTGATGGACGAAGCAAAGAGGATATAAAATGTAGGTTAGCTCAGGCAAGGAAAGCATTTCTACAGAAAAGGAATCTGTTGACATCGAATATAGATTTAGGTATTAGGAAGTTATTTTTGAAGGACTTTGTCTGAAGTGAAGTGAAACTTGGACTATTGGTGCAGCAGAAAAGAGGAGAATTGAAACGTTTGAAATGTGGTGTTACAGGAGAATGATGAAGATCAGATGGGTAGATAGGGTTACAAACGAAGAGGAGAGATGTTTCTGGTGACAGCTAATGAAGAGAAGAGAGTTTGTTAGGACACATACTAAGACACCCAGGAATTGCAAGCTTAGTTATGGAAGGAAGGGTCGAGGACAAGAGCTGCAGGGGTAGATCAAGGTTAGAATATGTTAAACAGATTGCCTCGGATGTAGGGTGTGGTAGCTATGTAGAGATGAAACGATTAGCTCAGGACAGGGAGGCATGGAGATCTGCATCAAACCAGTCAAAAGACTGAAGACTCAAACAACAACAACAGAATACATTAACATTTAGAGGTGGATGCCTAAATAAATGCAAATGACCTACAAATAATAAAACATAAAATAAAAGTAATAATTTTATTATAATAATAAACAAAAATACATGAAAACAAAAATTCAGAATTTCAAAAAAGAACAAGTTAATTGAGTCAATACATACTTGTAAATTTAGTAGTCTGCAAGAAAATAACAAGAAATTACATGGAATATTTGTGGAATATTTGAAGAGGAAACTCTCTTTCTGCAGAGTTAATTAATCTGGACCTGCATGAAGCTATGAAAGAACTAACGTTAGGAGAGATATTGTACCTTTGAGATCAAAGCAAACACTCTATGAAAGTTACTCAGTGCCTGTTACTAAGAGGGCTGTTTTTTTTTTTTTTTCAACCTCGTAAGTTAATTATTATAGTGATTATGGCGATGAGAGTGAAAATGAAGACCAAGAATTTGGGCCCGATGGTGATGCTCCGGTCATTCAGGTACCTTTTCATTTCACAACTCCTACTATTTTTATACAGTAGGCGATGTTGGACCTGTACATAATTTGGAAAGTGGATCAAAAGAAATAGATCTTTCTGCTCGGTTGCTGGATAGTTTTGTGGGAGTGATTTTGAAAATTGGGGACGGAAGTGGATCGGAACGATCGAGCTGGCAGTGGTGGATCGAACAGAAGTATGCACTGTCCGATCGATCGAACGGAAATGTACTAGCTGGCAGTAGTGGAAAACGGAAGTATGTACTGCCCGCTCGATCGATCGTTCCAGCTGGCAGTGGTACGAGAAACAATGAGCGCGTGGTGTCAGAAATTGATACCATGACGTACTCTCGGCAATGTGGAATGTATATTACATAATGAACGGAAAACGCTCATGTGAACTCTGGTGTCAAGTGATTGAAACAAATTACATGGTATATGTTCGAGGTCTTCGTATCAGTATTTAAATGGTAAAATGCCTTAATATCAAACATTGTAAGTAGTCGGCATTGCCGGTATTATGTTTCTGCACAATGGCTATTCAAATATTAACCCACATAACGGTAATGCAGTCATCAATATAATATAATCGTTGTGGTTATACGAGAATTGAGCAAGCCTTCATGAACTATTACTGAATACATTCTCTTTACTCACAAGAGGGCCTATTCATAAGGCATTTTAAACTCAATTTCACGCAGGAACATTATCAAAACAAGCAAAATATGAATGAAACTTAATTCCGTAATGCAGTATTATTGGAACATGGAAATAAGTCACCATCTTGTGCACAAAATTTGCGTAGTCGAAATAGCTGTGGGGTTAGTGCTTATGACTGAATCTAGAGATTTTGGGTTCGAATCCCGGATGGGGTAGATATTTTTGCTACCAGATTATCATTTTAAAGAATATTTATCAAATCAATATGACCCATATTAACAGAATCCATATGTAATTACGTGTTGGTCTGTGAATGAAGAGGACCTGTTTATAAGGAATTTAAAGTTATGAGCCGTGTCGCGTCTATTAATCTAGTTGATCCATATCATATTCTTTATTTAGGCTAGTGCTGGTGGAAGCTACAAATCATCAAATAAAATGAGTTCCGTATTATAAACTACAATATCCTTAAAACACTCCCTTTTACAATAGATTAATATTTGTGCCAGTAATGGTATAAAATACCGGTGTATCAACAATTTCACGTGAGGTTTCTTCTATGTCAGATGTTACACATCATATGCGACCACTGTAAGGTTCGTAATTTTTTAAAATATATGTTAGGAGGTGATGTACTATTCAGTGAAATAGTCAACTACACCGATATCAATGCAGCTCTCAAGAAGGAGAAATCTGGAAAATTAAATAAGGGTCAATCATCATCATCATCTTCATTTCCCCTTTTCCAGCTGACACTGGGTAGGGGCAAATATGGTTCCTCTCCACTTTGTTCTGTCGTTCCACCATTCCTCTTCCGACACGGTGTTCCAATCCAGGTTCCGTTCACTAATGCTGTTCTTCACCGAGTCCATCCAACGCATTCTTGGTCTTCCTCTTCCTCTCTTCCCTGTCATCCGTCGTCTTGGTAGCCTTACTTCATTCCTCTGTTTGACATGTCCAAACCATCTCAATCAGTTTTGCTCCAGTTTGTAATTTAGTTTCTGTACTCCCAGTTCTTTCTGTATATCTTCATTTCTCACTCTGTCTCTCCTCGTTTTCTGGACCATACTTCTCAGGAATCTCATCACAGCTGCCTGTATTCTGCTCTCATCCCTCTTAGTCATTGTCCAAGTTTCTGCTGCATATGTCATTATAGGAACATAATATGCTTTGTACATAACTTCTTTAGCCTTAATTGGTATATCCTTGTTCCATACTAGACCCCGTACCTGTTGGTAGAAAGCACTCCCGAGTTGTATTCTTCTGCTAATTTCCAAATCTAGTCTTCCACCTTCAGTCAGTTCACTTCCCAAGTATTTGAAGTGTTTCACCACTTCCAATTCCTAATCTCCTACTTTGATTACTCCTTTTCTTTCTTTCTTTCTTTCTTTCTTTCTTACCTCTACTCACCACCACCACTGTTTTACTCTTCTCCACACTTATCTCCAATCCCCATTGCTCAATCTTTTCATTTATTACGTCTAACTGTTCTTGTACTTCCATCTCATCCTCGCCCCAGATCACAACATCGTCTGCAAACAACATTACCTTCATTTTTGCTCTACTGTAGTCTTTCATTGCTGCCTTCATGATGTCATCCATCACCATTAAGAACAATAATGGTGACAACAGCCTTCCTTGCTTTAGTCCAGTGACAATTTTAAACCATTCCGATTTCCCGACTCTAAGTGTCAAATCTGGGGATAAATGACCTCAAAATGTGTGAGGGAAAGGGTTAATAATATTGAGGCATTTATTATATTGTAATATTTGTTTTAAGCTGTTCAATCCCCTTTTCATAGAATGTTGTCACCAGTGAGTTGTTATTAATGTCAATATTATTTAGAATATGGGTTCCCGTACGGAACACTTGATGTGTACCACCAGCAAAAAGCACTGGATTCGCATGATCTAATATGGTTATTTTTCTTCTCCATGCTCATCCGAAGTATTGCTGCTTTACTCCTCCAGTTATTTATTATATCGTCCTTTCCGGTATTTTACTGGCTTTGATTCCCTCCTACCCTATTCACTTGAAGACAAGTGATCTCCTTGAGGGATGCTCCCTGTTGTACACAGTTTTAGGCAATGGAGAAGCTAGTTCCTGCCCGGGATTCTGAGGAGACTGAAAGGCCGGAACAAGCTCATTGAAGAGCTATTGCTTACATTTATGGTGTGAATGCCCACCTCTAAAGATGGTAGTGTGCCTGGCTGTGGAGATTGTCCTTGTTCTATTGTGTGTTTGACCTTGTTTTTCCTTTTTATGTAACTTGCCCCACCTGCAGATCATTGAGTTTGTCCTTTTTCTATGTTTCAAAACAGAGATGAATGGAAAATCGTTGTGAAGATAGCCAAACCCCACCCAGAACTGTAGTGTCGGGAAAAGCAAACATTTCAAGGGGTTTTGATGAAATTAATTATGTTTACAACTGACTAACCTCAACTGTAAATCTAAGTTGGTAACAATGTGATAAAAAAGGTATTTAACTTTTATACATTGGCAATTGTTTTTAAACCAGAAGGAGAAGAGAAGCTAAGGTATGTGAAAGATATTGTCTGCGAAATCAAAAGCAAATCAGCCATCAAAACTGTATCTCTATCAAAAGTAGAGAAGTTTTTGATAATTCAAAAATATGCTTTATGCTGTAGAGTCAAAATGTATGTTGTCAATTTATCTAATATGTATTTTTAGCCTATTTTCAATTTTGAAAAAATAGGCTTATGAGATCACCTTTTGTCCGTGTGTGTGTGTGTCCCCCTAATAAAATCTAAACGGTTGGAGCGATTTCAATGAAACTTGGTAAGTTCATAGCACTGTTCCCGGCGACCTCGACCGTGCCCTTCAAATTTTGTTACGTCTCACCAATCCAACATGGCGGCTGTGCGAAATATTTCACTAGCATTCAATATCTCCGAAACTATTACCGATATCGCCCTGAAATTGTGTACGGTGATAAAGGGCACTACTAGAAGTTCACTTATGAGACTTTCAAAAACCTGATGACTACGAAACCAACATGGCGGTCAAGCGAAGTTGAGACTTTTAAATAGACTTTTCTCGCGATTTAACTATCCAAACGTAATGAAACTTGGTACAGCAAATGTTTATACACATATTAATGCACTGGAGTCTAATTTAGTTCAATTGTTTACATAACCTCAAAATGGCGACTGTGCGAAATATTTCACTGACATTCTATATCTTCGAAACTATTACAGATATCACCCTGCAATTTTGTACGGTGATAAAGGGTACTGATACAAGTTTACCTATGAATATTTCATAAACCTGTAAAGTACAAAACGAACATGGCGACCAAGCGAATTTGAAATATTTTAATATACTTTTCTCGTGATTTAACTCTCTGAGCGCAGTGAAATGTGGTACAGTAAATGATTTTGCAGATTGTAATGCACTGCCATCTAATTTAATTCAATTGTTTACAAAACCTCAAGATGGCGGCTGTGCGAAATTTTAAAATTATTTTTCTTGTGTTCTAATCATGCGATTGAAGTTTGAATACCACACGTACACAATAATCTTAATGTAATAGTACAAAAATAAAAATCCAACCTGGCGACCATCTGAAATATTTAGACGGTTCTCAATATCTACGAATCTGTTACAGCAATTAAACTGAAATTTTGTATGTTGATAGAGGCAATTAACATCAGCAGGATATATGAAAATAGGCTGTATAGTTCTTCACGGAACTACTTGTTCAACTTGTATTTGAATGAGGTTATATATTGTGTGGATGCACACTTTAAGTTTACAAAATGATCATAAAAATAGAAGATGATTATAGCAGAGAGAAAATCGTTATTGTATTATTTCTTTGTTTGCCAGGTGACTTTTGATGATACTTGCTGTTTAATTTGATAAATAAAAGGACGTCATACATATTGAAAATGACTTGATCATTCATCCCCGCTCAGAGCCTAAGAATTCCAACAGTTTTCTTTCATGTGGCTATGGATTACGATAGGAACTACGTCGATCATATCACATTCTTGTCCAGATTTTCCGATTATTGTCTGACGATAGACCACTATACTTATCAAATAAATTCAAGTACTTGTCTTCTTTCCATGGTAATAATACACGCTCTGGTTCTTCCCTCTCCATTCCTATTCATCGCTCCTCTATATACAACAACTCCTTTCATGTGGTGGGGTCTAGGCTGTGGAATACCCTTCCAGCCAGTGTCAGGGGTATCACCTCACTATCTAAATTCAAGGCCACCTGCTGGGGCTGCCTGCTGAACACTGCTGACCAACAATAAGTGTGACTGGATGAGTGAATGAGAGTGTGAAAGTCATTATCTATGTAATTATTATTGTTTAATTTTGTCAGCTATATAAATGTCATAAGTTTATTGTAATGTATTGTATTGTATTGTATTAATGTGGTTTAGTGTAAGAGAGGGCCAAGAGCCCTAACTGCGTCACCAATAAAGGCAATAATAATAATAATAATAATAGTACCTGCAGATGAAGGGGCTGCGACAGCTCATCATGATACCCTTCTCGCTGTACACGTGTTCTTGCTGCTGAGTATCGACAATGTGCTGCTTCTTGAGACACTTGAGGGCGAAGGTCAGGCTCTTGTCGTACAGGTACTGCACCAGCTCAACGCGACCAAAACCACCAACTCCTAGTGTCGCTATCACATCCAGGTCATCCAGGCGGATGTAGTCATATTCTGCGGAGCACACATTTTGTTAGCACGTGGGATTGTAAATATTGCACAACACAAAATTAAATAAAACTAGTGGACCCGTACGAGAATTCTCGCATAATGGGTTGTGTAAAGTTAATGGGTGAAGAATTTCCGCCCAATCAATACCTTTTAAACTTGAAGTTTAATATTGCTTATTCACATTAGGGACATGTTTCGAGTACCTATGTACTCCTCTTCAGCCTAATACAATAAATCAACTATATACCTACGGTATCTAAGACATTCTTAATTAAGTAGGCTAAAACATACATGCATTGTAAATTAAAAACTTAGGTTAAAACAATAAAATACTTTAATGGAACTTTGTTCCCATTTTGTACTGTGACTCAGGTCTGTATGGCCATGCTTTAATGGCTTATTGTTGTTTAAGTCTTCAGTCTTTTGACTGGTTTGATGCAGCTCTCCATGCCTCCCTGTCCTGAGCTAATCGTTTCATCTCTACATAGTTACCACACCCTACATCCGAGGCAATCTGTTTAACATATTCTAACCTTGGTCTACCCCTACAGTTCTTGTCCTCGACCCTTCCCTCCATAACTAAGCGTGCTATTCCTGGGTGTCTTAGTATGTGTCCTACTAACCTATCTCTTCTCTTCATTAGCAGTCGCCAGAAACATCTCTCCTCTCCCACTCGTCTTAATACCTCTTTGTTTGTAACCCTATCTACCCATCTGATCTTCATCATTCTCCTGTAACACCACATTTCAAATGCTTCAATTCTCCTCTTTTCTGCTGCACCAATAGTCCAAGTTTCACTTCCATAGAGCGCCACGCTCCAGACAAAGGCTTTCAAAAATGACTTCCTAATACCTAAATCTATATTCGATGTCAGCAGATTCCTTTTTTGTAGAAATGCTTTCTTTGCCTGAGCCAACCTACTTTTTATATCCTCTTTGCTTCGTCCATCACTGGTTATTCTGCTTCCTAAGTAACAGAAGTCTCCTACTTCCTTCAGCTTTTCACCTGCCAATTTGATCTCCATAGAGGTTTCTGATTTATTTCGGCTGCATTCCAGTATTTTTGTTTTACATTTATTAATTTTCATCATAAATTCTTTCCGTAAGACTGAGTCCATACCATTCAAAAACTCATTCAAATCCTCAGGCTTGTCGGCCAAGATGACGATGTCATCAGCAAATCGCAGAGTTGAAATTATTTCTCCTTGAATCTTCACTCCCACTTTAAATTTTTCTCTAATTTCCTTCATTGCTTGTTCAGTGTAAAGATTGAAAAGGATGGGTGATAAGTTGCAGCCTTGCCTTACACCTTTCTGAATACCAGCTTCTCTCTCATGTCCTTCAACTCGAATGACTGCTGTCTGGTTTCTGTATAGATTGTATATCACCCTCCTATCCCTGTACTTTATTCCAATCGATTTCAAAATGTCAAACAATTTAGTCCAATCAACGTTATCAAAAGCCTTTTCTAAGTCTACAAAAGCCATGAACGTTCTCTTATCTTTCCTTATTCTACCTTCCAAAATCAGCCTAAGACTTAGTACAGCTTCCCTTGTTCCTACATTTCTCCTGAAACCAAACTGGTCTTCACCCAACTCCGTTTCTATCTGGCTTTCAATCCTCTTGTAAATTATTCTAGACAGGATCTTTGAAGCATGAGTAATCAATGGCTTATTCTGATGATAATAAGCTGTAGAGCGGTGAAGGGTTCTGGGTTCATCCCCGTTCCTAACTTTTACATGCTAGGTGATGTTGTTGTTGAATTTGAAATGGACCTTTGTTGCGTAAATTAATTTCTTGCGTCTTACGTAATGCTTGATTCTTAGACGTGGTAAGGCGATCCTGCCATAGATTACGTATTTATGTTGTTAACTGTAAAAGATATAAAAATTATTTGAAAAAAAAAAGAAGGTATTATGCGTTTGAGACGAAGGTTAGATTGAGTAAAATGACTAAAGGGGAACTTACTAAGTGACGACGTTGAATTTGGCCTTTCAAAGGTCTTTGGGGGAATCTCTCCTGCCTGGTTGCTGCATTTGAAAAAAACCTAACATCAGTGTGTGTATGGAAAACACTCCAAATAATCATAATGGGATGTGTGCACCCCATGTGTACAGACTACCCGCCCGTCTCTAGTGCTATGCGGGCTGTACGCGATACAGTTCGGCCAGGGCCTATCTGGGTTGTGTGCACCCCATGTGTACAGGCTACCTGCCTGGCTCTAGTGCTATGCGGGCTGTACGTGACCCAGTTCTGCCAGGGGCTATCTGGGTTGTGTGCGCCCCATGTGTACAGACTACCCGCCTGGCTCTAGTGCTATGCGGGCCGTACGCGACACAGTTCTGCCAGGGGCTATCGTCTTGTTTATTAGTTTAAAAGCACTTTATAAACAAATAAATATATTTCTGTTGACTTTTCAAGAAATGCAAGATTTTTTTCTGTACTGTTGAGACAATTTGGAAGATTTTGGTACAAACCACACCTTCTAACTCCCTCTGGTTTAGAAGCTTGAATTTTGTGAAACATACACCTTAGCGTATTATATAATAAGATGTTTGAAATACCGCACTCACTTCCACTGTCAATATACATGAGCATTATACAGTAATATGCGAAACCACATGATACTTCTTTACCTATTTGTCAAGCTACACGACTAGTTTTGATTTCATAGGTCTAACCATTTTGATTAAAATTTATTTAAAAAGATTCCATATAGACTTAAATGACAATCTTCTTAAAAAAATCGTTTATGGCCATTAGAGACCTTGTCAAACAACTGTTACATTCATGGAAGTCATTTTTGTAGCCGAGTATCGTTGCATTCTTTCCATGGCAGCCTGTCTCCTTTCCACCGTCCTTCGCCTGTTCAGTTTGCCTTCTTCATGAAAGCCCTTGCTGGTACTTGATTCTATTAGCGATGTCTTCGCGCTTCGTACCAATTTTCTCCAGATACTTCCTGACTTCCCTGAATCACTTATCAGAAGTTTTAGGTCTGCCATCAAGTATGGTGAAACTAGTGAACCTCCTTTCGTCCATTTAAATAGGTGACCATAGAATTTGGGTCTTCTCTTCTTTATAGATTCCAACAGTTGTTTGTTACTTTTGTTCATTTCTGTGTTTCCTCGCAACCTGTATTGTCCAGCCACGATCTTCGGACCCATTATCATCCTAAGGATCTTTTTCTCAAACTGTTATACCCTAATTAGAGTTTCTTTAAAATTCCTCCTCATACAATAGTGATTTATTTTTAGCCTACTTTCATCATATGAAAAAAATAGAACACTTCGTTTTGTTATTTAAAATTATTACAGGGCAATGGGATATTTTTTTTAAAGTGTATTTCATATGCCTATTTTACTGATGTTTTACAACAGAATACAATTTAATTCTTAAGAAAACATAGGAGGAATTGCAGCAATTGCCTAGATTTTTGTTTTGTTTTTGTTTGTTTACGACTTTGGCCAACTGTGGACCGCCTGGAACCTAAGGCTTTCTGGTCAAAGTTTTCTTCTTTTCTTCCCAGAACCTCTTCTTTCTTTCACTTCTAATATTTCTCTGCTCCTCTGTTATTATCAATTAATATGATAAAATTTGGCCTGTGTTGTGGTTTTTCTGTGAACGTCTTGATATTGTCAACTCGGCTTCGAAAAGTTTTCATATCGTGAATGACAAGTTCAGTTAGTCCAACTTCAATGGCGTCTCTTTTGACCTCTTCTACCCATTTTGTAGTAGCTTTCAACCCTGTGATGTATTTTAAAAAAATTCTTTGTCAGCCTGTTCCCGTCCATTCTCACCAAATGCCCATAAAATTTTAGCCTTCTTTTACGCATTGTGACCACAATGGTTTCGGTTTGCATTATACAGATATTCATTTTTCCTTTCTTTCCATGTTCCGTCATCATCTTTCCATGGTCCGAGAATTTTCCTCAGGATCCTCCTTTCCTTTATCTCATGTTCCCTCAGCTCCCCTTTTTTGTTCAGGGTTAGTCACTCGGAGGCATACAGACCCTCTGGCTTTACCACTGTACTGTAATGTCTGAGTTTTGCTTTGTATGATATCGCTTGTTTGTTATACCTGTTCTGAGTTAATCCAATTGCCTAGATTATAATGGAACAATTTTGGTAATTTAAAGAATTACATGATTGTATTTCAAATTTAAAATGTTTGTTTTAGTTTCCTAATGACAATTACAGGGGGCTTAACAAGGGTCAACTTGGCCTGAAACATGTAGGTTACACCATGCAATGGCTAAAATATAAATAGTATTGACTAAAAGGAGGAAAATATTAAAAAGAATCCTCTTGACAAAATCCTTCAGTGGGTCGTGACCCATAGGTTGAGTATCACTGTTCAATATTGTACAAGGTGGATCAAATATGAACGAGACATTTTTGTTCTGAGCTTGTAATATTGAACAGAGCGAACGGCTGCTTCTACATACTGTAAGTTGGGTGGGTAGGTTGAGAGTAGGAAGGGTTCGTGGTTAATCTCTGTGGACGTATTCGGAAGTACCTCTGACGATGTCTGAGCAAAAGTTTCACTCATCAGCTATGCAACGAATCACTATCATCATAAACTTTCTTACTCTTGTAGGCGTGAAGTTGGCAAAGTTTCACAGAGATTGATCGCGCAATTCAGTGATTTATTATTAATTTGTTTATTGTATGGCTTTTAGTGCCGGGGGTATCCGAGGACATGTTTGGCTCACCTGAGTCTGAAGCTGCTTCCAGCGGACACCCTTAGGGTGAGCTATAAGTTCCGTTCAATTTCAAGTAGTTCTAACTTTCGCTACCAGATATCAACGATACCTAGTGGTGAACATTGGAATTTTGATAGAGCGTTCCGACAAAATCTAACCTAACAATTTAGCTCCACACAAGTTTAGTCTGCCATAAATCTATGACATGGGACCGCCGGCTTTACTTCCCGCCCCCCCCCAAAGGAAGGCATACTGAAGGATTTTTAACGCTCTTAAAAAATCCACGACTTCGGCCGGGTTTGAACCCACTATCTTGGGCACAGCAGTTCAGCATGCTACCAACTACGCCACCGAAGCCGCTAATTCGGTAATGAAACACTGCCAAGGCCTCGTGTATTTGCTTGGCATAAGAAGTTGCCGTGAATGGAATGAAATTGAGAGCCACGCTCTTCATCCTCGGCCAAACATTACGGAGCAGACTATTCGCGTCATTCGTCACCTTGGAGGTGACCGACGTTTGATGTTTTTGCACGAGCGTCACACTATAGGCAGTAGCGGCTGGCGGATAATTGTTTTGGGTGTTGCACTATTTTCATTAAGGTGGTTGATGGGCACCCGCAGGATTTTTTCTAGGGGGAGGGAGGCATGTATTATTTTTTTATTTTGTTGCCTACATATCTACATGTCACTAGGTGATATTGAGATTTACACCCCCCCCCCCGCAATTTTCGTTTAATTTCTTACTTGCTTAGTGACATTCATTCATAAATGGGAGTTTTTTTTTAGTTCAGAGTTTTTGTCCATAGGAGTTCGCTTTTCTTTGTGAATCATCGTCATAATGTTCATTCATTAAAAATAGGCAAAAAGTAGTTGTGTCACAATGTATCGGCAAAAGCAGTTCATTAAAATAGTAAATTTAATCCAGTTTGGCGATTTTTTAAATAACTGAAGATATTCTCAAATAATCCCGAATTACTAAGTTGAATAAAACTGTGGAATAATCCCTACAGTACTTCTAAATCAGTTAACCATCAGTAACTTCACTTTATGAAATAAACTGGTGTGACAATGAACTATCGAAATGTTGTCGGGATTTCAGGGGGTGAGGATATGGCCCCTCCTTGCCAACCCCACCCCCTCCCAACACCTCCTGCGGGCACCCATGAGGTGATGGGTAAAAGACTGCTTGATATCGGAGAAAACTGTATTCAATTGCGCGGTAAAACGGATGTACCTCATTCATAACGAATGCCGCAGTTCAGAGACATTACAATTTCATCGGATTAAAATTGGAATATAAGTTAGTCTACATGATAACCTTCACGAGAACAAAACAACGTAAGTTATATACGAGGGCGAGAACTGCGAGTGTCACAAGTTCACGCGCAACATTGACGAAGTATCTCGGATGTCTCCGGCCGCGTCCGAGCCTCAGCTCCTGGTTGCAGTCAGCGGGCAACGACCAGCCGTGTTAACTGTTGGGATAGGGCTTACCCGGTCTGGCATCTCTGCCATACCCTTCACTATTGAGATCTGGTCGGTGCTTGGGGCTGGCAACGACCAGACGGACGAGCGCTCCTAGACGGCTGGCGCGCCTCGCTTTCTCTGTCAGTTCACAGTAACTTACTATAAGATTTCCTGAATTATTAAAGAACAGAATTATGAATTCCTATACATATAGAAGGAAACATACAACTTTTACACTAAAAATATTATTACGGAATCAATTGTTTTTCAGGAATTAATCTGGTCGTTGTGCAACGCTGCAACCTTATTACCGGCCGCCACTGACTATAGGTCTAAGAGGCATATTGTTGCAACCTTTTGAGTGACGTTAGACTTGCTTATTGCCACAAAGGACGTGACCAACTAATACGGGAAGTATTTTTCTGTCATGACGAAGTTCGACCCCATATTGGGGCTTAACTCGCAAAAGATTTGAAGAAATGAGATAGCCTATACACCATTTGATCACACTCCTTATAGTTAGGGGCAGATGTCTTCGCTGTTCTGCCTCTTAAAACAACAATATCTAACTCCTTATAGTCCTGGCCTGTCGCCGGGAATTTTCATCTTTTTGGTCCGCCCAAAGAAGCACTACAAAGCCAAGGGAGCCTTTCGCAACTCTGCACCCAATATGGAGGTCCAAAGAAATGGGAATGAAGACCAAACTGCGGATTATTGAGAGAAGGATAATGTAAAATCTGTCTTGGTCTATGGATGTTAAACCTGGAAAGCGACAAAACATCTGACCCACTTGCTACAAACATTCATTTACCGATGGTGGCCAAACGTCATCACCAACGCTATGTTTTGGAAAGAACCAAACAAGTGCCTATTGAATTAGAAATAAGGTGGCGGAAATGGAGATGGATGGGACATTGCAAAGGACACATTCGATTGGAACCTGCAAGGAAAACTGAGAAGAGAGCTCAGGTTGACATGGCGACGGGCAGTAGAAGAGGAAGGTCAACGAGGGAAGAGCTGGGGAGAGATCAAAGTCCTCGCTAGGAACAGAACGGGATGACGCTCTTATCTTGCAGCCCTATGCTCCCCATAAGGAGTTAAAGAAAATAAGTCAAGCCAAAGAAGCACTAGAAGACCAACGATTCAAGCTCAATTGGCTGATGATATAACCCCCAGTCATTTTTAGCCTACTTTTCACATTTTGCAAAAATGAGGAAAAAGTAGTCTTATGAGATCGATCCGGGAAAATGTGTGTCTGTCTGTCTGTCCTTCTGTCTGTCTGTCTGTCTGGCTGTGTGTGTGTCCCCCCCCCCCTATCAACTCCTAAACGGCTGCAGCAATCAAAACCAAATTTAGTATGAGTAAAGATGTGCACCGGAATAGCTCACGTCCATATTTGAAAATTATGTCAGTGCTACCAACTGCTGAAAAAACGCACTAGAAATTTGAGCTCCATGTTGGTTATCTCGCAAGGTATGCATGGGAGCTTTTCCAAAATTGGTACACATGCAGATAATACTATTTCAGTTTAATTTTCAGGATGCCAATAATGACAGTGTTGCCAAAATAATTTTAAACCTTCTGATAGATCCAATGTTTAAATGCATATAACTTCTACACTATCAATTGGATTTCAACCAAATTTTGTATGTAATATCTGTACATAAACAGATATGATTGAGCGTATTCTTAAGAGCCACCATGTCTGCCAACTGTGAATAATTGCTCTCTCTCTATTTTTTTAATCCAAATACCAATATATCAGAAAGTATGCAAGCCAACAGCTTTAAACTATGCACACGTATATTCTGACATTTTAGATTAATTTTGAGTAACTTATATACGTCAGTTCTACCAACATGATTATAAGCCTGCTGATAGTACCAATTTTCAAATACATGTAACTTCTATACTATCAGTTGGATTACAACCAAATTTCGTATGTGCCATGTGTACCATAACAGAATGACTGTAAGTATTGTTAAGAGCAATCAGGGCTGCCAACTGTTAATAAATGCTGTCTATATTTTTTTACCCTAATATCAATATATCAGAAAGTATGCAAGCCAACAGCTCTATACTTTGCACATGTATAGCACCTGACATTGTAGATTAATTTGGAGTAATTAATACAAGGCAGTGCTGCCAACATGATTATATGCCTGCTGATATGTCCAATTTTAAAATACATGTAACTTCAATACTAACAAATGGATTTCATCCAAAATTGGCACAACAAGATATCATAATATTTCAGATTAATTCTGACCAGCACACGCATGGTATTGTTGGCAACATGCTTTTACGCGTGCTGATAGATCCAGTGTCTAACTGCATGTAACGTCCATTGGACTTCAACCTGATTTTGTATTCTGTGCCTTAAGAGATGGAACTAAGAATATATTCAGTCACCAGGGCTGCCAACTATAATGCTCTATCAGGCTACATTATACCAGGTATATTTTGAACTAATTTGATATTTCGATATTACCAACTTAATTTTGTCATTATTCTAGATAGGTTCATATACTGTAGAATAATCATTGGCATGAAAAGTAGGCTGTATAGTTCTTCACGGAACTTCTTGTTTTTCTCAAGATGAAGGAACGAAAAAAAAAAGTTCCATGAAGAACTAAATAGCCTATTTTCATAATTATATCCTACTTATCAACATACAAGCTTTCAGTTTGATTGCTGTAATAGATTCAGATATTGAGAACCGTCTAAATATTTCGGATGGTCACCATGTTGGATTTTTATATACAGGCCTTAGAGTTATGTACTATTACATGAAGATTATTGTGTAGGTGTTTTATTCAAACTTCAATCGCATGATTAGGACACAAGAAATAAAATTGAGATTTTTAATTTCGCTCAGCCACCATCTTGTGGTTATGAAAATAATTTAAATGAATTAGATGCCAGGGGATTAACATTTATATAAGCATATACCGTACCAAGTTTCACTGCGGTCGGATGGTTAAATCGCGAGAAAAGTCTATTTAAATGTTTCAATTTCGCTTGGCCATCATATTCGTTTTGTAGTCGACAGGTTTTTGAAAGCCACATAGGTGAACGTCTAGTAGTGCCCTTTATCACAGTACAAAATTTCAGGGTGATATGAGTGATAGTTTCGGAGATAGCCTATAGAATGCCGCTGAAATATTTTTCACAGCCGCCATGTTGAATTGGTGAGACGTAATAAAATTAGGACACTGTCGGGGTCGGCCAAAATAGTACTATGACCTTACGAAGTTTCATTGAAATTGCTCCAGCCGTTTAGAAGTTATTTGGGAGGGCACACACGGACGCACACACATATACACACACACGACCAAAGGTGATCTCATAAGCCTATTTTTCATAAATGAAAATAGGCTAAAAACTCCCGATACGCAGGGCTAAGAGCATTTCTAAAGCAGGAGATGGTATAAAACGTGATAAGTAATTGGTTGAAGCCTCCGTGGCTTAGGCGGC
Source organism: Meconema thalassinum (assembly GCA_946902985.2). Taxonomy (NCBI): domain Eukaryota; kingdom Metazoa; phylum Arthropoda; class Insecta; order Orthoptera; family Tettigoniidae; genus Meconema; species Meconema thalassinum. Next base: position 135,837,883 of record OX336396.1, on the reverse strand, counting down.
AGCACGCCAGCCTCTCACCGCTGGGTCCGTGGTTCAAATCCCGGTCACTCCATGTGAGATCTGTGCTGGACAGAACGGAGGCAGACAGGTTTTTCTCCGGGTACTCCGGTTTTCCCTGTCAAAATTTCATTCCAGCAACACTCTCCACTATCATTTCATTTCATCTGTCATTCATTTAATCATTGCCCCAGAGGAGTGCGTCAGGCCTCGGCAGCCGGCACAGTTCATACCCTCGCCGCTAGATGGGGGCTTCATTCATTCCATTCCTGACCCGGTCGGAGACTGGAAGCAGGCTGTGGATTTTCATTTCAAGTAATTGGTTATTTTGTAACAGCAATATTTTGTTTTATAAAGGCTCCTTCGTATTTGATCCACGTTCATACACATTACCAACATTACAGTAAGTTACCTTGTTCGCTGTCGGGGTAGATACTGAAGGAGCTGGACGGCCGGGAGAGCCCTCTACTCTCGTCACCATAATCCTTCTCGTGTAGCTCACTGAGATCGCCGATCAGCTGAATGAAGGAGTCTCGATCAAGAGTAAGGCACTCTACTCCCGGAGGAAGGGCGATGACGCTGGCGGTTCGACAGTCTTCCTTGAGCAGTGCCTGCTCGCCAAAGTAGTCGCCTCGTTGCAGCGTTCGGATGTCTTCTTCCTCGTGTCGACCGGGCAGTCTCTGCGTCACCTTTACACTGCCAGTGCTGATGATGAAGAATGTGTCTCCACTTGCTCCTTGACGAATTATGTGCGCTCCAGCAGAGTAGAACTCCTATATCAGAGAAAAAGAATTTGTTTTTGTTGTTGCTTATTTGATAATATAAATAATAATAATGTTATTGGTTTTACGTCCCTTTTAACTACACTGGCTTTTAGAGACGCCGGGGTGCCGGAATTTTGCCCCGAAGGGGATCTTTAACGTGCCAGTAAATCTACTGACACGGCTCCCTCGCATTTGCGCACCCTCAAATGCCAGCTGATTGCGCCAGGTTTCGAACCTGCAACCTTGGGCTCAGCAAGCGAGAACGTTACCCCTGAGCCACGCAGCCAGACCATTTGCTTATTTGAGGAGCAGTGACATCGTGGTACCGTATATAGCCCCTTGAATTTTGTGAGTGGAATTCGTGTGATAACCAGTGTTATTGTGATGGTTGTGTGAGTATTTGTAAATTGGTGATAGGATTTTGAAGAAGGAGCCCATTACAGCATTTGCCTGGAGTAGAAGTGGGGGAAACCACGGAATGAACCCTCCTCTTCTCTGTTTTGCTCTCCACCAGAATTGAAATATCTTGGCAGAGCCGGGAATCAAACCCGGACCTACGGGGGCGACAGCCAAGAACGCTAGCCGCTACACCACGAGGAGATCAAACAGAATTTGCTTAGAAAAATGATATCAACTAGTGTTAGTAGCTTGCCACGGTGGGTGAGTGGTTCTCGTGACGGAGTACTAACCCCAAGCCTGGCCGTGGTAAGTGATTTTTGAAAGGCGGCAAAAATTACAACACGTATGTCATACGATATTGGCATGTTAAAGAACCCATTTGAATTCAGTAGGCCGTGTTCATAATGACAAAATTATTCGGGATTATCCGCCAACACAATGTTCCTCATTTCTCTACTAGAAAGCGCTATAGTGTAAAGGAGCTTATTATCTAACCTCCTTGACTTTCTTAGTGCTTCAAGGAACAACAAAATTCATCCCAGTAACTGGAATTATAATGTAATGACCGACTGAAAAATTGGAATATCAATTGTCATGCGGCAATACTGAACAAGTAGTTCCGTGAAGAACTAAAGCCTATTTTCATATATCCTACTTATGTTAATTGCCACTATCAAGATACAAAATTTCAGTTTGATTGCTGTAATAGATTCATAGATATTGAGAACAGACTAAATATTTCGGATGGTCGCCATGTTGGATTTTTATATATGTAGGTCTTAGAGTTATGTACTGTTACATGAAGATTATTGTGTATGTGTAGTATTCAAACTTCAATCGCATGATTAGGACACAAGAAGTAAAAACGAGATTTTAAAATTTCGCACAGCTGCCATCTTGTGGTTATGGAAACAATTGAAATAAATTAGATGTCAGTGGATTAACATTTGTATCAGCATTTACTGTACCAAGTTTCACTGCACTCGGATGGTTAAATTGCGAGAAACGTCCATTTAAATACAGTATTTATATTTCGCGTCGCCGCCACGTTGGATATGTGATCACCAGGTTACTGAAAGTCCTATAGGTGATCTTATGTTCATAGCCCCTATGAGCATTACAAATATTCAGTTCGATTGCTGTAATAGATTCGTAGATATTGAGAACCGTCTAAATATTTCGGATGGTCGCCATGTTGGATTGTTATAGCCTATGTATAGGCCATAGAGTTATGTACCATTAAAGAAAAATCATTGCGTCGGTTCAGTACTCAAACTTTCACTTCGGTCGCATGATTACGACACAAGAAATAAAAACTTAATTTGACAATTCGCCCAGCCGCCATCTTGAGGTTATGTAAACAATTGAACTAAATTAGATACTAGTGCATTACAATGTGTACAGACATTTGATGTACCAAGTTTAATTGAGTTTGGATCATTAAATCACGAGAGAAGTCTATTTAAAACTTTCAAGTTCACTTGGCCGCCATGTTCGTTTTATAGATGAACTTTCAGTAGTGCCCTTTATCTCCATACAAAATTTCAGGGTGATATCAGTAATAGTTTCGGAGATATAGAATGCCACACTTCCGCCATCTTGAGGTTATGTAAAGAATTGAACGAAGTTAAATGTCGGTGCATTACAATGTGTATAAACATATAATGTACAAAGTTTCATTGCGTTTTGTTGGTTAAATCGCGAGACACGTCTATTTAAAAGTCGCAACTTCGCTTGGCCGCCATGTTGGTTTTGTAGTTCCCTTTATTACCGTACAAAATTTCAGGGTGATATCGGTAATAGTTTCGGAGATATTGAATGCTGGTGAAATATTTCGCACAGTTACCATGTTAGAGAGAGAGAGAGAGAGAGAGAGAGAGAGGAGAGAGAGACGGACAAAAGGTGATCTCATAGGCCTACTTTCTCCTAAATGCATGGGTATTGGTAGAGACTAGATTATTAGGTTGGTCGTAATTACATTTTAGCTTTTAACATTTGGGTGGCCGCGATTACGTTTCCGTCAAGATAGCGGTGATATAAAACATGACAATGAGGTGCCCTTAGCTAGTGCTACCTCTGTACCAAATTTCGTTCCATTCGGTTTCACCGTGTTCGAATTGATAAGGGGAATCGATTTTCACACAAAGATGGCCGTCATCCGCAAAATATTAGGCTGATGACCTATTAGTTTGGTCAAAGGATGCTCCCTCCGTAAAGGTATATTGTTGCTAAATTTGCTGGAGATCGGATGATTAGGCTAATCGTAATTTGATTTAAACTTTGAACATTTGTGTGGCCACCATTACGTTTCCGTCAAGATGGCGGCGATATAAAACATGACACTGAGGTGCCCTTTGCTAGTGCTACCTCTGTACCAAATTTCGTTCATCCGGTTCCACCGTGTTCGAATTAATAGGGGGAATCAATTTTGACATAAAGATGGCCGCCATCTGCAAACTATTAGGCTAATGGCCTATTAGATTGGTCAAAGGATGCTCCCTCCATAAAGAAATGTTGTTGCAAAGTTTGGTAGAGATCGGATGGTTAAGTTAGTCGTAATTTAACCTAAGCTTTGAACATTTGTGTGGCCGCCATTACGTTTCTGTCAAGATGGCGGTGATATAAAACATGACACTGAGGTGCCCTTTGCTAGTGCTACCTCTGTACCGAATTTCGTTCAATTCGGTTTCACCGTGTTGGAATTGATAGGGGGAATCGATTTGCACACATACTTGGCCACCATCTGCAAACTATTGGGCTGATGTTCTTGCAGTTTGGCCTGAATATGTTTCCCACATAAAGATATGGTGTTTCAAAATTTGGTAGAGACTAGATTAATAGGTTGGTCGTAATTACAGTTTAGCTTTTAACATTTGGGTGGCCGCGATTACGTTTCCGTCAAGATAGCGGTGATATAAAACATGACAATGAGGTGCCCTTAGCTAGTGCTACCTCTGTACCAAATTTCGTTCCATTCGGTTTCACCGTGTTCGAAATGATAAGGGGAATCGATTTTCACACAAAGATGGCCGTCATCCGCAAAATATTAGGCTGATGACCTATTAGTTTGGTCAAAGGATGCTCCCTCCGTAAAGGTATGTTGTTGCTAAATTTGCTGGAGATCGGATGATTAGGCTAATCGTAATTGGATTTAAACTTTGAACATTTGTGTGGCCACCATTACGTTTCCGTCAAGATGGCGGCGATATAAAACATGGCACTGAGGAGCCCTTTGCTAGTGCTACCTCTGTACCAAATTTCGTTCATCCGGTTCCACCGTGTTCGAATTAATAGGGGGAATCAATTTTGACATAAAGATGGCCGCCATCCGCAAACTATTAGGCTAATGGCCTATTAGATTGGTCAAAGGATGCTCCCTCCATAAAGAAATGTTGTTGCAAAGTTTGGTAGAGATCGGATGGTTAAGTTAGTCGTAATTTAACCTAAGCTTTGAACATTTGTGTGGCCGCCATTACGTTTCTGTCAAGATGGCGGTGATATAAAACATGACACTGAGGTGCCCTTTGCTAGTGCTACCTCTGTACCAAATTTCGTTCATCCGGTTCCACCGTGTTCGAATTAAGAGGGGGAATCAATTTTGACATAAAGATGGCAGCCATCCGCAAACTATTAGGCTAATGGCCTATTAGATTGGTCAAAGGATGCTCCCTCCATAAAGGTATGTTGTTGCAAAGTTTGGTAGAGATCGGATGGTTATGTTAGTCGTAATTTGATTTAAGCTTTAAAGATTTGTGTGGCCGCCATTACGTTTCTGTCAATATGGCGGCGATATAAATCATGACACTGAGATGCCCTTTGCTAGTGCTATCTCTGTACCAAATTTCGTTCCATTCGGTTTCACCGTGTTTGAATTAATAGGGGGAATCGATTTTGATACAAAGATGGCCGCCATCCGCCAACTATTAGGCGAATGACCTATTAGATTGGTCAAAGGATGCTCCCTCCATAAAGGTATGTAGTTGCAAAATTTGGTAGAGATCGGATTATTAGGTTAATCGTAATTTGATTTAAGCTTTGAACATTCGTGTGGCCACCATTACGTTTCAGTCAAGATGGCTGCGATATAAAACATGACACTGAGGTGCCCTTTACTAGTGCTACCTCTGTACCAAATTTCGTTCCATTCGGTTCCACCGTGTTCGAATTAATAGGGGGAATCAATTTTGACATAAAGATGGCCGCCACCCGCAAACTATTAGGCTAATAACCTTTTAGATTGGTCAAAGGATGCTCCCTCCAGAAAGAAATGTTGTTGCAAAGTTTGGTAGAGATCGGATGGTTAAATTAGTCGTAATTTAACCTAAGCTTTGAACATTTGTGTGGCCGCCATTACGTTTCTGTCAAGATGGCGGTGATATAAAACATGACACTGAGGTGCCCTTTCCTAGTGCTACCTCTGTACCAAATTTCGTTCATTCGGTTCTACTGTGTTCGAATTAATAGGGGGAATCAATTTTGACATAAAGATGGCCGCCATCCGCAAACTATTAGGCTAATAACCTATTAGATTGGTCAAAGTATGCTCCCTCCATAAAGGAATGTTGTTGCAAAGTTTGGTAGAGATCGGATGGTTATGTTAGTCGTAATTTAACTTAAGCTTTGAACATTTGTTTTGCCGCCATTACGTTTCTGTCAATACGGCGGCGATATAAAACATGACACTGAGATGCCCTTTGCTAGTGCTACCTCTGTGCCAAATTTCGTTCCATTCGGTTTCACCGTGTTTGAATTAATAGGGGGAATTGATTTTCACACAAAGATGGCCGCCATCCGCAAACTGTTAGGCTAATGATCTAGTCATTTGGTCAAAGGATGCTTCCTCCATAAAGGTATGTTGTTGCAAAATTTGGTAGAGATCGGATGATTAGGTTAATCGTAATTTGATTTAAGCTTTGAACATTTGTGTGGCCGCCATTACGTTTCCGTCAAGATGGCGGCGATATAAAACATGACACTGAGGTGCCTTTTGTTAGTACTACCTCTGTACCAAATTTCGTTCCATTCGGTTGCACCGTGTTCGAATTAATAGGGGGAATCGATTTTCACACAAAGATGGCCGCCATCCGCAAACTATTACGCTGATGACCTATTAGTTTGGTCAAAGGATGCTCCCCCCATAACGGTATGTTGTTGCAAAATTTGGTAGAGATCGGATGATTAGGTTAGTCGTAATTTGATTTAAGCTTTGAACATTTGTGTGGCCGCCATTACGTTTCCGTCAAGATGGCGGCGATATAAAACATGACACTGAGGTGCCTTTTGTTAGTACTACCTCTGTACCAAATTTCGTTCCATTCGGTTGCACCGTGTTCGAATTAATAGTGGGAATCGATTTTCACACAAAGATGGCCGCCATCCGCAAACTATTACGCTGATGGCCTATTGGTTTGGTCAAAGGATGCTCCCCCCATGAAGGTATGTTGTTGCTAAATTTGGTAGAGATCGGATGATTAGGTTAGTCGTAATTTGATTTAAGCTTTGAACATTTGTGTGGCCGCCATTACGTTTCCGTCAAGATGGCGGCGATATAAAACATGACACTGAGGTGTCCTTTGCTAGTGCTACCTTTGTACCAAATTTCGTTCAATTCACATTCACCGTGTTCGAATTGATAGGGGGGGGGGGGGCAGACATTCAGAGTACACACACTCACACACACACAGACACACACACAGACTCACACACATACATACACACACACACATACACACACACAGACAGACACACTTTTTTCGCCCTGTGTTGATCTCATAAGTCTACTTTCATTTTTTGCAAAAATCGAAAGTAGGCTAAAAATGGCTTCATAGCTCTCTATAGTTAAACACAGTATTCATTTGCAGTAATATTATGTATGCTACTGTTTGCAGAGATTTCTTGAATGCAAAAGGTACCCAGTTGTCCTGGCTGCTTGGATAACATAGTGCTCATCTCAACTATGCCAGTAAATGACTTGCAAACTACTCACCACTTCAAGAACATCTGCTATCTTGGTGAGCAGCTCACTGCTAAGATTGTGCAGCAGAGGGACACTGCGCAAGAAGTTGAGATTATCTTCCAATCTCTGCAGTCCAGTCCTCATCATGATCTGTTGGAAAACTCGTCGGTCCAGCACCCATACCTTCGCATCCGTTACAACTAAAATATTAAAATCACAATCAATATTATACAATGGAATGAAGCAGGCATCGCAACTGTAAAGGTTTAATAATACATTTAAAGATAGGTCAGATTGAATGACCAGTTTTGATCGTCAAACGATCATCTTAAAATTTTTTCCTGAACAAAAAATCACATATCTTGACTAGTTGTGCTATTTAAATCACTACCTCAACTAAATATTTATATATTATATTGTAAATATCATAACCCATACTATAGATTTAATCGCCTACTGTCGGGGAAATAAGTATAGATACTCGAGTTTAGAGGTCAATAAAACCTTTACCCTTAGTCTTACATAAAAACAACCTACACAAAAATTGTCCTTGTTTTATTTGTCGTTTAACGATATAGAGTAAATATTTGCATTGTATCTCGTTAAAATTTTATAGCAGATTGAACAAAAAAAGTACCGGATTTTCTTACCAAGTTTACGGAGCGCTCACTTAGAAAGATCATTACGTTACAAGTATTGATCTGATCGTAACGAAACTCTAATACGTCTTAAAGGAACTTATTGTTAACGCGTATATGAAGTTTTAATATGAACTGACGTTTCTTAAAATAGTTGTTGTGAATTTTGTAAAACATTTTTTTCTCGGGCTTGGGTGGTCATAGCAGTATGAAATATGACTTGTTATGAGGCTATAAAATTCATCAATACATACAGTATAATCCGCATAAAGGGGTCAAGGGGCACTGTAGAATTTTTTCACGCAATTTTCACGTGTGAGTGTGTACGAAAGGTATTTTTCACCCGATTATAAAGGGTCTCCGAAAACCACATTTAAAGGCCCTTAAATTAACAGTGTCTGTGATATTCCCAGAAAACTAACTTCGCTCTGATATACCTATGAAGGAATGACAAACCCCTAACCACTGCACCAGTAGCTGAATTGATAAAGTCTGAATATTCATACCAAGGATAAATCAGTCATAGCATTCATGATTGAGATTTTGTACTCTTTACAACTAGAATATTCGCGAACGAAGCCGCGACGGGTAATGCTAGTATAGTATAAAATCCATATCACAAAAAAAACCACCACATTCACTACATTACTGTCGGCCGACCAGAAGCACTTTACGCATCTGAAACTTTGATAATTGGGGGCAGATAGCAAGTCAAAAACATCGAGAAACAAGAGAGAAAAATCTTAGGACAAGATATGAAAGCTGCGTTTGGATGAAAAAGATGCCACATGGAAATATATCGAAGTACTGAAAAAAAAAAAAAAAAAAAAAAAAAAAAAAAAAAATCCGATCAGTAAAAGGAGACTGAAATTTTATGGTCAGGTAGACAGGATGGATGGCAATAGGCTAACAGAGAACATTTTAAACCGAGCACTATCTCTGAAAAACCACAACAATTGAGCGGTAGATATAACACATGACCTACAAGATATTGATATTAACGAAGAAATCATTCATAATAGACCAAAATTTTGAACCCTAATAAACAGACACAAATTTACGGAGAAACCAGCCTGGAAGAATACCGGATGGACAGAAGAACGCGAAAGTAAGTACAGTGAACGGATGAAGAGATATTGGGAAGAAATGAGAAAATATTGTGCTAAATAAGATCTAACGCTCTCCTTAGTTGCGCATAACGAATATAAAAAAAAAAAACAACCTCTCGGCATGCCGGCAGGTGGGGGTAGGTTTCACCGGGCAAAGAAAAATGTTGCGAATCACTTATTTTACCAATTGTTGTATACCTACAAGAGTTCCACATGTATAGCATACAAGAAGGGCATCTTATAATTCCGAAAATATTTTCCTCATTCCTTGGCATAAGAGAGGGTCATATCAAAAATTCTTTCAGACAAAAGTTTTAGGCAGACTAATGTTTAGAGGTGTTGATATTGTGCCTATCATGGGAGGTATGATCTTTTAGCCTACTTTTCACATTTTGTAAAAATGAGGAAAAAGTAGACTTATAAGATCAATTTGGGTAAATGTGAGTCTGTCTGTCTCCTTCTGTCTGTCTATGTGTGTGTGTGTGTCCCCTATCAACTCCTAAACGGCTGCAACTATCGAAACCAAATTTGGTATGAGTAAAGAGCTATGCCTGAATATTGCAAAACCATATTTGAAAATTACGTCAGTGTTACCAACTGCTGAAAAATCACAATTGAAAATTGAGGTCTATGTTGAATATCTCGGAAGATATGCATGGGAATTGTTCCAAAATTGACACATATATAGATAATATTACATCAGACAAATATACAAGAGCCCATACATGAGAGTGTTGCCAACATGATTCTATGCCTGCTGATAGGTCCAATCTTTAAATGCATGTAACTTCCATACTATCTATTGGATTTCAACCAAATTTGGTATGTGATTTGCGCAAGATAGCAGATAAGAATTTGCATGTTTATGTGTCAACAGGGCTGCCAACTGTTGAAAAATGCACTCTATACATTTTTATCCTACTCTCAAAATATCAGAAAGTATGCAGGCCAACAGATCTAAATTCGCTTACATATAGTACCTGCAAATGTACAGTAGGTTAATTTTCAGTAACCGTTATACGACAGTATGGCCAACATTATTCTACATGTGCTGATAGGTTTAATGTTGAATCACATGTAACTTCCATACTGATAAATGAAGTTCATTCAATATTGGCACACATGTAGATCATAATATTTCAATTTAAGTTTGAGCATCCAATATATGGCAGTGTCACCAACCTGATTTTACGCAGGCTGATATATTCAATATTTAAATACATGTAACGTGCATACTATCTATTGGTCCTCAACCAAATTCTGCATGTGCATTGTGGACCTTAAGAGATGGAACCAAGAATATATTTAGAGTCGCCAGGTCTGCCAACTGTTGATATATGGTCTCTATAAGATAAATGGGCTCTTTAGTTCGTCACGGAACTACTTGTTTTCTCATAAAACTCCATTTTACCAACCTCTTCAGTCAATGGTTTCTGTGTTAGGGGCCGATAACCTAGTTGTTAGGCCCCTTAAAACAACAATTATCATCATCATCATCATCATCATCATCAATGGTTTCTGCTATAAAAAGACTAGACTGAGATAAGTTTTTGGTCCTTATCCGAAGAATGGTTGGTTGGTTCCTCAGTTTAGGCGCTGCGACAACGCGGTCATGTAGCCCCGTGTACTTTGGGTGTGTGTAGAGTCTGTCAGATAACCGGTGTTAATTGTGATGGTTGTATTAGTGTGTGTATCTGTTTTTAATTCAACTGCAGACATTCAATTTTCAAGTAGTTCCTATTTTTGCTACCAAACGCCACCATCAACGACAACTAGTTCTGGAATTGATTACTAGATGCCACCACAGTCGGCCTGGCGACGAACGTTGGAACCTAAGAGCGTTAGTTAAATCTAACCTATAATTTAGCTTCACACAAGTGAAATTAGTGGAAGGTTCTTCTTTAACCCCCCTCCGAAGGAAGGCACACTGAGGGATTATAACGCTCTTAAAAATCCGACGATTTCGGCCGGGTTTGAACCCGAGACCTTGAGCATAGAAGCTGAGCATGCTACCAACTACGCCACCGAAGCCGCTTATACGAAGAATAGTACGAACTTTGAATGGATTCGATTTTTAGCCTACTTTTCACATTTTGCAAAAATGAGGAAAGAGTAGGAATATGAGATCGGGCAAATGTGTGTGTGTGTGTGTGTGTGTGTCTGTCTGTCTGTCTGTCTGTCTGTCTGTCTGTCCTTCTGTCTGTCTGTCTGGCTGTGTGTGTGTCCCCCCCTATCAACTCCTAAAGGCTGGAGCAATCGAAACAAAATTTGGTAGGAGTAAAGATCTATACTTGAATATCTCACGGCCATATTTGAAAATGATGTCAGTGCTACCAACTGCTAAAAAATCGCAATTGAAATTTGAGCTCCATGTTGGATATCTTGGAAGGTATGAATAGGAGCTATTTGAAAATCGGCACACGTATAGATAATAATATTGCAATTAAATTTCCAGGAGGCCATAGATGGCAGTGTTGCCAAAATGATTATAAGCCTGCTGATAGGTCCAATTTTTAAATGCATATAACTTCTACACTATCAATTGGAATTCAACCAAATTTCGTATGATGTATGTGCACATAACCATATATGACTGAGCGTATTCTTAAGACCCACCAGGGCGGCCAACTGTTAATAAATGCTCCTAATTTATTTTATCCAAATACCAATATATCAGAAAGTATGCAAGCCGACAGCTTTAAACTATGCACACGTATAGTACCTGACATTCTATATTAATATGGAGTAACTTATATTCGTCAGTGCTACCAACATGATCCTAAGCCTGCTGACAGGTCCAACTTTAAATATATGTAACTTCCATACTATCATTTGGATTTCAACCAAATTTCGTATGTGCTATGTGTACCATAACAGATATGACTATGCGTATTCTTAAGAGCAACCAGGGCTGCCAACTGTTAATATGTGCTGTCCCTATTTTTGTTACCCTAATATCAATACACAGTATCAGAAAGTATGCAAGCCAATAGCTCTAAACTTTGCACACGTATAGTACCTAGCATTCTAGATGAATTTGGAATATCTAATATACGTCAGTGCTGCCAACATGATTCTAAGCCTGCTGATAGGTCCAATTTTAAAATGCATGTAACTTCTATACTAACTAATGGATTTCATTCAAAATTGGCACAACAATAGATCATATTATTTCAGATTATTTCTGACCAATACTTGCATGACATTGTTTCCAAAATGATTTTACGCGCGCTGTTAGATCCAATGTTTAACTGCATGTAACGTCCATGCTATTCATTGGACTTCAACCAAATTTTGTATTCTGTACCTTAAGAGATGGAACTTAGAATATATTCAGTCATCAGGGCTGCCAACTGTAGTGCTCTATTAGGCTACATTATGCCAGGTATACAGTATTTCTAACAAATTAGAAATTTCGATATTAGCAACTTAATTTCGTCATTATTCTAGATAGGTTCATAGCCTATACTGTAGAAAAATCATTGGCATGAAAAGTAGGCTCTTTAGTTCGTCACGGAACTTCTTGTTTCATAGTGAGAAAGTTATAGCGATATTTCACTTTTTCGAAAGAGGGTTGGTTGGGTTGGTTCCTCAGTTTAGGGGCTGCGACAACGCGGTCATGTAACCCCGTGTACTTAGGGTGTGAGTGGAATCTGTCTGATAACCGGTGTTAATTGAGATGACTGTATTAGTGTGTGCTATCTGTTTTTTAATTCAAGTAAGACTGCCAACATTGAATTTTCAACGCCACCGTCAACAACTACTAGTACAGAACTTAGCTACGTTCTTGGCAAGAAACGTAGGGACCTAAGAGCGTTGTTTACAATCTTAACCTATACAATTTAGCTTCACATAGGTGTAATTAGTGGAAGGTTCTTTAACATGCCATAAATCTATGACATGGAACCGCCGGCTTTACTTCCCCTCCGAAGGAAGGCATACTGAGGGATTTTTAATGCTCTTAAAAATCCGACGACTTAGGCCGGGTTTGAACCCGCGACCTTGGGCATAGAAGCTCAGCATGCTACCAACTACGCCACCGAAGCTGCTTCGAAAGAGTGTATCTCGCTGGGATTCGATCCCACAACTTCGGGTATAGTAAGCGAGCGAAACAAATTGCGTCACACTGCCGAGCTAATGATAGGCTACACTTTAAAATACAAGAACTTCTTACTCACACCGTATAGCTATCCAAGAGGCTGTGCCATTGCAACTTCTTATTTTCATTTTGTAAATGCGGTATTCCGAATCCATGCCTCTTCTGGTTTGATGAAGCTTTCGTATCCATAGAGTAAAGTTTTGCATCGTCGATACAAACACTACTGCTCCTGTCCAACCAATGTCCCTGCCATCGGCACAACTACCAGTAGCTGTGGTTAGGAACTTCCATTGACGTACACAGCAATCAGTTCAGCTCGTATTATAGATTGTGTTGAGTAATATTTCCTCATTCATTGCCTAGAGAATAATCTGAGCTCTTCCGCTCTTATCAGATCACTGAATTCTTACGGAAACCAACTTTCCACCGCAGACAGAGTGATCGCCTCCAAGGGCTTAGCGAGGATCTGAGAGCTGAGAGTGCTCAATTTAATCTAGGGACGAAAAGGTCAATTTGAGGGCTGTCCCCGGGAAACGAAGAGGTCTAGTGATCTTTATTTATATATTTATATGTAAACAGGGGTGGACAAGGGCTTTTTTAAAAATCTGGAATGACACGTTGAATCAGTGCCATTTATATCAATAAGGAGTGCGACAAAAGGAGAGACGTAAGGCAGCACGTATGACTTAGAACAAAGTTTCTCTAACTTCTAGAGTTCTAAAGATATTGCAAGTTTTCACTAATGTTTAAATATAGCCAAGAATGCTAGCCGCTACTTATTGCATATGACTACTGACCGACTGACTAAGAAAATCTGAAATATCACAAAGCCAAAGACAACCAAATGATGGTTCCAAGACTGTGAGAAAGACCTGATGCAAATTGGAATTCCAGAAAAGAAAAAGAAAAAAAAAAGATTGTTCAGAAGAAGTACTCCCTTCTCACAACTTTTACAAGGCAGATTATTGTATTTATGATTCACATAGCTTTCTGGGAGTCAGTAGAAGTTAATTTCAATTTGAATTGTCACTGCTCCACCGGAAATATTTGTTTTATTACGTAAATGAATGACTTCTTGCTCATTCGACGACGATGGCGGCCATGACACATTGACGTCCTACACTACGTCATACCCGTTGCCAACATGTCCGATACAAAAAATACACCACACGACACGTGAATAGAGAAATAAAAGGCAAAACCATTGGCCTGGATACAGATTATTGATGCTTGACTACCCCCACTGTGCGTGAAAATAACCACGGGTGTTTATATTAGCTACAGGCCGCGCTACCTAACAATTATTGTCTAGGCGAAAACCATGGGTCTACCGGATGCGATATAGTACCGAATGTGTGGGGTTGGCAATAAGGTACATGATGCTAAAAATGGCTCAATCAACTGGAATTTTGCCTATATACGTCGTGTTAATATTTGGGATGGCTGGGTGGGTCTCAGCCAGCGGAGGAGAAACGTATATTACTACATCATCTCCAGATATTTTCCCGACTATTAATTCAGGTAATTTGGTTAATTTCAGTACTTTAAGAATTTTGTACCGAAAAGTACCTCTTCTGAATTTTTACCAAAAAGATCCACAACATCCACTACTAAATAATGAAAAATATTGCGGTAATATACTCATTTCTATGAAATGTGCACTACAATCAAAATATGCGCATATATGCATTACTGGCTACTCATCACGATGAATGTAATTGAAAGTTTTCAATAAACTACATTTTACTGAAATATACATTTGAAAATAATTCTCATGTTGAGTGATAAACACAGTACCTTGTATGGATGCTGTGCGAGTACAGTTATAGAGGATAGCCAGCTCTCCAAACGCTTTCCCAGGACCCATCCTGCCCAGCACCTTCTCTTCCTTGATCACCTCAAACTCTCCCTCGGCCGACACGTACAAGTGTGCACCTGGAAGAACAATGCGTTTTAACATCTATATATTGGAAGAAGAAATGCACTATGATGATGATGATGATGATGATGATGATGATAATTGTTGTTTTAAGGGGCCTAACATCTAGGTTATCGGCCCTTAATGGTTTGGGTGATCGTGAAGATGAAAATGAAATGTAAACTATAACTAAAACTAACTACTAACTTATATACTAGAAGAAGAAATGGAAAACAATAGGCGAATAAGGCAAATAAAGGACAGGAAGGTAAGAAATGCCCTCAACCCTCGAAGAATGCGGATTGAGGGACTTGGAAGGAAGGAGAGCCATGAAAGGCAGATAGGAAAGTGAAAGGGGAGAGGGTTCGCCCCAGAGGTAATGGATAAAAGGGGGAAAACCGGACCTAGCTCAGGAATTCCTCGGGGTCGCCAACTCCCGAACTCACCAGCCATGAGCCCCTGAGGGTGTAGCAATATCCAGGGTGCACCAGAAGTGGAGGGGCTACATAAACCCTGCCTCCTAGAGGGCCTTGAGGAGAAGGAAGGAGATAACATGAAAAGAAATAGAAGGCTGACCCTTCGCAGAAGGAGGGTATCAGGAAAGATGAGACAAGGGCTAATTAAGGCGGGAAAGGAAGAGACCCCTAGGCCTCGGATACTCTAATACCGTTGGGGTCGGAAGAGAACAAGAGTTGACCAAGGGAGTTCGAAGGAAAGAAGACGAAGAGGAGTCCGGCACGAATAAGTGGAAGCAATGCCGGACTCAGCTGGGGTCCCGTGGTCGCCAACCGACGTGCCAATAGATGTGAGCCCCTGGGGGATTATAATATATTTCTCTTTCAAAAGCAGGGCAGTCGAAAAGCAGGTGATGTACAATTTGAGAGGATTCACAAAAGCATGTATAGTCATTTAGAATAGTGATATGAAATCGCTCAAGTATGACTGAATTTCCCATGTCCAGATAAAAATTGAGTAAGCACCAAGTACTACTACTGTATAAGATTGAAATCAGGTACACCCTAATCTGGTGGCGTAGCAAGAGGGAACGTATTATCCGGGGTTTGCTGTACAATTACTGTACTATGATTATAGAGAAACGATGTACTTCCAGATCTGAAGGCGTAGCCAGTGGGAACGTATTGTACGGGGTTTGCTGTACAACTACTGTACTATGATTATAGAGAAACGATATACTTCCAGATCGGATGGCGTAGCAAGAGGGAACGTATTATCCGAGGTTTGCTGTACAATTACTGTACTATAATTATAGAGAAATTATGTACTTCCAGGTCTGAAGGCGTAGCAAGTGAGAACGTATTATCCGGAGTTTGTTGTACAACTACTGTACTATGATTATAGAGAAATGATGTACTTCCAGATCTGATGGCGTAGCAAGAGGGAATGTATCATCCGGGGTTTGCTGTACAACTACTGTACTATAATTATAGAGAAATGATGTACTTCCAGATCTGATGGCGTAGCAAGAGGGAACGTATTATCCGCGTTTTGCTGTACAACTACTGTACTATAATTATAGAGAAATGATGTATTTCCAGATCTGATGGCGTAGCATGTGAGAACGTATTATCCGGGGTTTGCTGTACAACTACTGTACTATGACTATAGGGAAATGATGTACTTCCAGATCTGATGGCGTAGCAAGAGGGAATGTATTATCCGCGTTTTGCTGTACAACTACTGTACTATAATTATAGGGAAATGATGTACTTCCAGATCTGATGGCGTAGTAAGAGGGTATGTGTTATAGGGTGATTCCTGTACAAATGATATCATCATAGAGAAATGAAGTACCTCTTAAACTGATGAGTAACAAGACGGAACGTTTATGAGGCGTTTGTTGTACAAGTAAGTCTACTAACATAAGAGTAAAATGAGGTAAGTTACTGCCTAATCTGATGTCATAACAAGAGAAACGTATTATCAGGGATTTTCTATACAGGTACGGTACTGTATTATCATCATAGATAAATGGGGGAAACACATTTAAAACGACTAGAAAATATAAAGGCCAGGTACTTAAAACGCATTCTGCAGATATTTAAGTTTTCGGAAAATCGAATTGCATAATTATCTTCTTGGCAATGAAACATTCTTTCTGGAAGACATCAAATCGCTCTTCAAGCTACCCAACACGACTGCCTAGGACGCGGTTTTGGAAGAGAGGAAAATAAAAGCACGTCAAATTCCAAGATAATTTTTAGATACCGAAACAATGAAGAATCGTGCATGGAAAGGACCAAACTTCAAGTTACATCACGTCTTCACGCGTTACGCTGCACATGGTTTTCATAGTCAAATATCTACAATTCAGAGATTCCACAAACCGACAGAAAAGTGCATATGTCGCCTATGTGGGGAGCTATGCTCCCGGTACCATCTTGGAAACTGTGCTGAAAGATCATAACCGATCAGCACACTGATACAAATCGATATTATTTTATTCATTCAATAATTACTTTTCTTTCTTTTTGTACACATTTGTGTTTAAGAATAATAATAAAATAAATGGGGGACTTGTTAAACTGATGGCGTAGCAATAGGGAACGTATTATCGGGGTTTGTTGTACAAGTACTAACACAAGAGTGACATCAAGTACTACCTAATCGTGCGACGTACAGAGAGGGAAAAGATTATTAGGACACTACTATACAAACACTACCATTATTGAGAAATGAAGTATTTACCAGCCTCTCCCTCTCTGATGACGTAGCTGCCCTTGGCGTACTCCTGAGGGTGCATTGAATCCACTAGCTCCCGTACTTGGCTGGTGTCTAGGTTCTTCAGGAAATCATTGTCCATGATGGCCTCTTTTATTAGCTGTTTAGATCTGAAACATGCATCAACAAGTAATAAACGCAAACATAAGTTCAAGAGACATTTCAGAAATGGACACCTTCAGACACAAGGTAAACAAATGGGAAGTTACATCAGAGCAACCAAAACAAAAACAGTACAGACCAAAGTGGTCGGAAGAACGTAAACAAGCGGCTTCGGTGGCGTAGTCGGTAGCATGCTGAGCTTCTATGCCCAAGATAGCGGGTTCAAACCCGGCCGAAGCCGTCGGATTTTTAAGAGCGTTAAAAATCCCCCAGTATGCCTTCCTTCGGAGGGGAAGTAATGCCGGCGGTCCCATGTCATAGATTTATGACATGTTAAAGAACCTTCCACTAATTGCACCTGTGTGAAGCTAAATTGGATAGGTTAAGAATGTAAACAACGCTCTTAGGTTTCTACGTTCGTTGCCAAGATCCGACTGCGGTGGCGTCTAGTAGCTAAGTTCTGAACTTGGCCTAGTAGTCGTTGACGGTGGCGCTTGGCGGCAAAAGTAGGAACTATTTGAAAAATTCTAAGTTGCAGTACTTAAATTATAAAACAGATAACACACACTATTACAGTCATCACAATTAACACCGGTTATCAGACTGATTCTACACACACCCAAAGTACACGGGGCTACATGACCGCGTTGTCGCAGCCCCTAAACTTAAGAACCAACCAACCAACCAACCAACCACCGTAAACAAGTCTTCTCGGAAAGAATGAAAGCC
This sequence comes from Meconema thalassinum, assembly GCA_946902985.2. NCBI lineage: Eukaryota > Metazoa > Arthropoda > Insecta > Orthoptera > Tettigoniidae > Meconema > Meconema thalassinum. Next base: position 135,819,433 of record OX336396.1, on the reverse strand, counting down.
TATTGGAAACAGAAGAAGATCCAAAAAATAGTTGATTGAGTTATTCGCTTAACTTCTTCCATTTATTGGGAAAATTGTTTAAAATAAATAAATAAATAAATAAATAAATAAATAAATAAATAAATAAATAAATAAATAAATAAATAAATAAATAAATAATAATAATAATAACCCGGGATGGATGATCACAAATTATGGGAAGATTGGACTGGTCAAGGAGTTTACATTTCTCGGTGAGGTAATCCAACAAACTGGATTGGAACAAGAAGCTATCAATGACAGGATATGGAAAATAGACGTGTTACATCTGGCGCAAAACATTTATTATAATACATTTATATTAAGAAGGCGTTGAGTATAGGGGCCAAGCTTATGCACTATAGCACGGCACTTAATCCAGAAGGGCTGTATGCTTCGGAGACTTGGGCTTTGTTTAGACAAGGACAAGCAGATAAATTATTAAAACGAGAACGAAGGATATTACGGAAGACTTTAGGGAACAAATGGGTTGATGGCCTGGTACGATTGAGATCAAATGAAGAACTATACACTAAGATAAAGCTAATAATATCGTCCATAAAAAGAAGAGATTGCTGTTCTACGAGCACATCTTGCATAATGCTTAATGACTGACTTGAGTAATAATATCTGGAATTTCACAAAGCCAAAAGGCAACTAAATGATGATGGTTCCAAGAATGTGAGAAAGATCTGATGCAAATAGGCATTCCAGAAGAGAAAATCCACAAGAGATTTGAATTTCGACAATCAGGATTGTTAAGTGGAATCTGAGCATAGGAGACGGAGAGCGCCTCTGCCAGAAGCACAAAAGAAGACACTGATCGATGGACTCAAGAAATACTAGGAAGATATCAAGGCCGGTAGAAGAACACGATCTAGACACAAATGAAATTGATTGTTAACATGCAGTCCATTGAGGTTCAATCAAATGTAAAAACGAATCCAGAATTTACGCAGGAGAGGCCTGTCTCAGGTCTTTTGAGTTGGCACCTGTGGGCGATCTGCATGTTGCATTGAGGATCAAATGACAAATGGAGATGACATAAGCACCCAGCCCCCGAGCCAGGGTAATTAACAGTACGAATTAAAAATTTAATGACGCTGCTGAGAGTCTAACCCGGACCTTTCGGATCAAAGGCAAGAGGCCTGTCCATTTAGCCAAGAAAATTGTCGAACATTGTATGATTACATTACGTGCAGTTAGTTTATTATTACCGGTAACGCAAACAAATTTAACAAATTTAAAAATAACGAATGAAGAATCGCACAAGTATGAACTAGGTAATCAGGATGAAGGGTCCATAGTCTTGAATTAGGTGTTCTTCAGTCAACTTAAACTTAAACGATACAGTAGTCAATGCTGCACCAACTAATGATAACAGGGGAACAATTCCAATATAAAATATTTAGGAGGAGTATAGATCGCGATACCTTACACTATGATAGTAATGAAAACAGTTCCAAGAGTCCACAACATACATCATTCGTAAGTCATTCCGACCTCAGTCAATTTGGTTAAGGTACGACGATAATTCATTCAAAACCTCAGTTACAACTTCCGATAACAGATGTCACGCAGGACGTCATGCGATCTACGCTAGGCCCAGAGCTCACCTCACCTGTAGCGGTGAGCAGAACGACAAGACAACACTGCTGTGAGGAGTACTTCACCAAGTTAAGTAAACATTACAATCAGATTTTTCTAGTGCAAGCTGAATTTGATAATTTATTTATTATTATTACAGTGTGCTATTCTAAATTGTATACACGTGCATATACACCTTTACTCAAGTATGTCTACCCCTTATTATTCCCGTTTTTTTTCCAACGGGGTCGGGGATGAGATGCGATGGAAGTCTTTGTGGCGATGGTTTTTACGGCCGGATGCCCTTCCTGACGCCAACCTCATGAGAGGAGTTAATGAGAGATGAAATGAATGACGGTGAATGAAACTGGGCAAGTATGTGGAAGGAAGCGGCCGTGGCCTGTCAGAAGGTACCGTCCCAGCATTTGCCTGGTGTTGAAAATGGGGAAACCACGGAAAACCATTTCAAGGACGGCCGACGGTGGGGCTCGAACCCACGCGTCTACCGAGTCAGCAGAGAGCTTGGCCCCATGACCTAATGCTGCGCTTTAGCCAGCGTAGCCACTACTGTCGGTATACACCTTTACTCAAGAAATTCACAAAACCTTGAAGACAAAACAAACCTAACGTATTACAAGATTCAAATTGCGAATCATTATATAGTCACCTAACGATTTACTACTGTACAAAGTAGTGCATTTTAATTAGTGAAAATTTTATCCTCAACACAGTGATCAGGATCTGATGATGACCACTTAAGGGTCGAAATGCGTAATCCTAAATTGCCCCATTTAATAGTGAGGAGTACTTCACCAAGTTAAGTAAACATTACAATCAGATTTTTCTAGTGCAAGCTGAATACATGCTTGACACGGTGGGCGAGTGGATATCGTGTCGGTCTACTAACCCCAAGATTGAAGGTTCGCTCCTGGCCGTGGTAAGTGATTTTTGAAAGGCGGCAAAAATGCGATACGCATGTTATACGATGTTGGCATGTCAAAGAACCCATTTGAATTCAGTAGGCCGAGTTCATAATGGCAAAATTAATCTCGGGAGTTTCCGCCAACACAAAGTTCCTAATTTCTCTGCTAGAAAGCGCTATAGTGTTCAAGGAGATTAGATATCTAACATCTAACCTCCTTAACTTTCATAGTGATTCAAGGAACAACGAAATTCGACATGCAAGCTACCCTCTGGGTGTCAAATAACAAAGTTTGCACCCGGCACCCGAGGCCATACGATATTATTATTAATAACTAATACATGCCATTTTTTTCCAGGAGCGTTGGTTGGTTCCTCAGTTTAGGGGCTGCGACAACGCGGTTATGTAGCCGCATGTACATTGGGTGTGTGTAGAATCTGTCTGATAACCGGTGTTAATTGCGATGGCTCTATTAGTGTGTGTTATCTGTTTTTAATTCAAGTAAGGACTGCAGACATTCAATTTTCAAGTAGTTCCTACTTTCGCTACCAAACGCCGCCGTCAACGGCAACTAGTTCTGAATTTGGTTACTAGATGCCACCGCAGTCGGCTCCTGAAACCTAAGAGCGTTAGTCAAATCTAACCTATAATTTAGCTTCACACAAGTGTAATTAGTGGGAGGTTCTTTTACATGCCATAAATCTATGACATGGAACCGCCGGCTATACTCCCCCCGAAGGAAGGCATACGCTCTTAAAAACCGACGACTTCAGCCGGGTTTGAACCCGCGACCTTGGGCATAGAAACTCAGCATGCTACCAATTCCAGGAGTGTATTTTTAGACTATTTTCAATTTTGAAAAAATAGGCTTTTGAGATCACCTTTTGTCCGTGTGTGTGTGTGTGTGTGTGTGAGGTGGGTGTGTGTCCCCCCCCTAATAAAATCTAAACGGCTGGAGCGATTTCAATGAAACTCGGTAAGTTCATAGCACTATTACGGACGACCCCGACCGTGCCCTTCAAATTTTGTTACGTCTCACCAATTCAACATGGCGGCTGTGCGAAATATTTCACCACCATTCAATATCTCCGAAACTATTCCCGATATCACCCTAGAATTTATTACGGTGATAAAGGGAACTACTAGAAGTTCACCTATGTGACTTTTGAAAACCTGGTAACTACAAAACCAACATGGCGGCCAGGCGAATTTGCGACTTTTAAATAGACGTTTCTCGCGATTTAACCAACCAAACGCAATAAAACCTGGTACAGTATATGTTTATACACATTGTAATGTACCGACATCTAACTTCGTTCAATTGTTTACATAACCACAAGATGGCGGATGTGCGAAATATTTCACCGGCATTCTATATCTCTGAAACTATTAGCGGTATCACCCTGAAATTTTGTACGGAGATAAAGCGCACTACTGGAAGTTCACCTATAAGGCTTTCAAAAACTGGTTAACTACAAAACGAACATGGCGACCAAGCGAATTTGAAAATTTTAAATAGACCTTTCTCGCGATTTAATGTTCCAACCGCAATAAAATCTGGTACAGGAAATGTTTATGCACATTGTAATACACTGGTATCTAATTTAGTTCAATTGTTTACATAACCTCAAGATGGCGGCTGTGCGAATTTTAAAATTAATTTTTTATTTCTTGTGTCGTAATCATGCGATCGAAGTGAAAGTTTGAATAATAAACCTACGCAATAATTTTCCTTTAATGGTACATGACTCTATGGCCTATACATTTAACAATCCAATATGGCGACCATCCGATATATTTATACGGCTCTGAATATCTACGAATCTATTATAGCAATCAAAATGATTTTTTTAAATGTTCATAGGGGCTATGAACTTAAGTTCGCCTATAGGACTTTAAATAACCTGGTGATCACAAATCCAACATGGCAGCGACGCGAAATATAAATATTCACATGAACGTTTCTCGCAATTTAACCATCCGAGTGCAGTGAAACTTGGTACAGTAAATCCTTATAGATTGTTGATCCACTGGCAACAAATTTATTTGAATTGTTTCCATAACCACAAGATGGCAGCTGTGCGAAATTTTAAAATCTCTTTTTTACTTCTTGTGTCCTAATCATACGATTGAAGTTTGAATGCTACACGTACACAATAATCTTCATGTAATAGTACATAACTCTATGACCTACATATATAAAATCCAACATGGCGACCATCCGAAATTTTTAGTCGGTTCTCAATATCTACGAATCTATTACAGCAATCAAACTGAAACTTTGTATGTTGATAGAGGCTATTAACATAAGTCGGATATATGAAAATAGGCTGTATAGTTCTTCACGGAACTACTTGTTATATTTATATCATGTACCCTGCCCATTCATAGGGGCATAATCGTGTTGACCGACTGAAGAGCTACAAATGACAATTACACTACAAAATACTCCTAGACACAAAATGGCGGCATCCATGACGTCATGGACGACACTAAAGGTTTAAACTATGCATAGATTACATGTTAAAATCTGTTAATAGAAATTTTCATACAAATACAAACCTAACCTGGGACTTACGCCCCAGACCACCTTGCTTATCATACCGTACAAGCAGTAATTTTCGTCCAGACAGTGACCAATAGTTTCGCCCAGACATTAGTCTAACCTCGTAGCGACCAATGGATTTGTCTCGCCATGGCGACAGAAGAGTGCAGTGGAACTTTTCAATTAAATCGAACACCTAAAAGTAATTTATGAACATTCGTAACTAACCACAAAACCTCGCACTTGATCACATGTAACTGCATCTGCATGTAACGACGTACTCTTTGAAACCTCATACAGCTGAGCAATATGGCGACAATTCAAGCCACAACATCAAACAAACGAATATTAACGTCCACACGTCGTCGACTACACTAAAATAATCACCTAGACACGTGCGTATCGCGGCATATACATGAACCAAATATTTTCGCTTAGCCATTTAGATTTTAAAAATCACAATAACAATTACATTTGAGAATAGCTCTCGATAGCTTTAAATTGCTTGGCTGCAAATTTACAACATTTAACCACAAAATCCGGGACTCATATGCGTTTATATCAAACCTACCTCAGGCTTTCAAAGTTAATAACTCCTGGTCGTAGAATTAATTATTGTATTCTCATTTAGGGGGTTGAAAATCGTTGACTTCAGCCCCGTGTACTTGAGTGTGTATTTGGTAACTAGTAGAAATAGCGCCCCGAAGGAAAGAGACGGCCCAACAGATATTGGCTGTTTGATGACGTTATCGATCACAGTCTGTGTGGGTGGAGGTAATCGGCCGTGTTATTGCGGGAAACGGAATGATTCGTGCAGGTACGTAACATAAAGGGATTCGTCATTTATTGCTTCAATACAGGTTACTCGTTTTGCATAGACAGATTTCTATTTGATACTGATTATTAACAAGAAGTTCCGTGACGAACTAAAGAGCCTACTTTTCTTAAAAATTAAGATTCATGCCAATCTATATAGACCTATCTAGAAAAATAGCGAAATTAAGTTGGTAATAACGAAATTTCTAATTAGTTCAAAATATACCTGTAGCCTAATTGAGCACTACAGTTGGCAGTCCTGGTGACTGGATATATTGTTAGTTCCATCTCCTTAGATACAGAATACAATATTTGAATGAAGTCCAATGGATAGCATGGACGTTACATGCAGTTAGAGATTGGATCTATCAGCCCGCGTAAAATCATGTTGGCAACAATGTCATGCATGCGTTGGTCAGAAATAATCTGAAATATTAGGATCTCTTGTTGTGCCAATTTTGGATGAAATCCATTTGTTAGTATAGAAGTTACATGTATTTTAAAATTGGACCTATCAGCAGGCTTAGAGTCATGTTGGCAGCACTGACGTATATTAGGCTCTCAAAATTAATCTAGAATGTTAGGTACTATACGTGTACACATTTTAAAACTGTTGGCTTACATACTTTCTGATATATTAATATTTGGGTAAAAAAATAGAGTCAGTATTTATTAACAGTTGGCAGCCCTGGTTGCTCTTAAGAATAAGCATAGTCATATCTGTTATGGTACACATAACACATACGAAATTTTGTTGAAATCCAATTGATTAAAAATTGGTCTTATCAGCAGTCTTAAAATCATGTTGGTAGCACTGACGTACATAAGTTAATCCAAATTTATCTAGAATGTCAGGTACTATACGTGTGCATAGTGTAAAGCTGTCGGCTTGCACACTTTCTGATATATTGGTATTTGGATGAAAGAATAGAGAGATCATTTATTGACAGTTGGCAGCCCTGGTGGCTCTTACGAATACGCTCAGTCATATCGGATTATGTACACATATTACATACAAAATTTGGTTGAAATCCGATTGATGGTATAGAAGTTCTATGCATTTAAATATTGGACCTATGAGCAGGCTTATAATCATTTTGGCCACACTGCCATGCATGGCCTCCTGGAAATTAAACTGAAATATTATTATCTATACGTGTGCCAATTTTGAAATAGCTCCCATTCATACCTTCCAAGATATCCAACATGGAGCTCAAATTTCAATTGCGATTTTTCAGCAGTTGGTAGCACTGACATAATTTTCAAATATGGCCGTGAGATATTCAGGTATAGCTCTTTACTCCTACCAAATTTTGTTTCGATTGCTCCAGCCGTTTAGGAGTTGATAGGGGGGGGGGACACACACACAGCCAGCCAGCCAGCCAGCCAGCCAGACAGACAAACAGACAGAAGGACAGACAGACAGACAGACAGACAGAGAGACACACATTTGCCCGATCTCATAAGTCTACTTTTCCCTCATTTTTGCAAAATGTGAAAAGTAGGCTAAAAATGAAGTGATTTGGATAAGTTTTGACCTTGGTTAGTTCTGTTCGATATAGGCCTACACAGTAATCCCAAAATAAATGGCAAGACCGCTAATTAAATTACTTCGAAATTTTACACAACTTGTGAATACGCTCATGTCCACCAGTGGTCTATTTGCTGTTGTTAATTAATTTTAAGGGGTAGGGACATCTTAGTCATCAGCCCCGTGTACAGTACTTGGGTGTGTGTTTGATTCGTCTTGTAACCTGTGTTTCTATTGTGACTGTAGTAGTGTGTGTGTAATGTAAGTTTTATAGTAAGGGATTGGGGTAGGTGACCTGGGACGTTGCTATATTGAAAATTCAGGACGTTATTTGAGATGGCCATGTTCACATTATCATTGATTCCGATTGACTAGCATAGATTTAAAGCATGAAAAAGAACCTTCCACTAACTATGCGTGTGGAAGCTAAAATGTGTAGGTTAGTTTTATAACGCTATATTGCTTCCAACGTTCGCCACCAGGTGCTGGCTGCGATGGCATCTAGTAGCCCAGTTCAAAGCTAGGTGTCGTAGCATTTGGTAGCAAAAATTGGAGCTACTTGACAAATTCATCGTCTGAAGTCCTTCTGTCCGAATCACATATAACACACACTAATACAGCCATCACAATTAACACCGGTTATCAGACAAATTCTACACACGTCCAAAGTACACGGGGCTACATGACCGCGTTGTCGCAGCCCCTAAACTAAGGAACCAACCATCTGATTGTCGGCCCAGTAGTGGTGTTGATGCATTGTGGGAATGTTATAAGATGACCTTCTTACAGCGTAAAGTAACATCCAAGACCTTGGGTCTTGGAGAAAATGAGTTGTAACATGGAAACAAAGCGTTTCCTTACCCATGTCCATATAACATAATTTCTTCGTCTACAAGTGAGGAATGTGTCCAGCATTTTGTGTCGTACATTTTTGTTACACCCTGTATAATGTTCTGAGTCAGCCAAGAGGTTTACACGCGTGCGGAAGTATTCCTGAATACTGCACACTTCCCCCACTACATGTCCTCTCCTACTCACAAGGGAACTCAGGTAGCGTCTACCCCCCGATCGGATTCTAATTGGCAGATGATACTCTTAGAAGGTCACTCTGTACGATGGTGGTAACAAATCGGCTAAATTAACAGTAAGGCTCTATTTAAAGTGATTGAAAAGACGCGGAACAGGAAGTCAGCAGTGGGCATCATGCTGTTTCCGAACTGGTCAATGGAGCCGTGTTGGAACGGTTGTGGCGTTGAAAACACTGACAGATGGAACTGAGACTTCCACTCTCGACATCTACTAAATTTAAAGCCCACAATTGCCGGCCTATTCACGTTGTAGTCCAGAGTGTTTTTGAAAATTATATTTAGTACATTAATTTAAGCAAATTCAAGTCACGAAAAAACAAGATTTACGGCCGAGGAGACCCGATGCACTGACCTCACGTCACCCCAAAATCTACAGGCCAAATGGCTGGGCAGCAGTCGTTTGGTAGGCCTGGGCCCTTCATGGGCTGTAGCGCCAGGGATTATTATGCTATTATTATAATTTAAGCAATTTATTTGTAAGGATGAAGCCTCCGTGGCTTAGGCGGCAGCACGCCGGCCTCTCACCGCTGGGTCCGTGGTTCAAATCCCGGTCTCTCCATGTGAGATCTGTGCTGGACAAAACGGAGGCCGACAGGTTTCTCTCCGGGTACTCCGGTTTTCCCTGTCAAAATTTCATTCCAGCAACACTCTCCACTATCATTTCATTTCATCTGTCATTCATTTAATCATTGCCCCAGGGGAGTGCGTCAGGCCTCGGCAGCCGGCACAGTCCATATCCTCGCCGTTAGATGGGGGCTTCATTCATTCCATTCCTGACCCGGTCGGAGACTGGAAGCAGACTGTGGATTTGTAAAAATATCCATATTATTTTATTTCAATATTGTATAAACGCTGAAGAAGATATCATCGTATATCGAAATATGTCCTAACATTTGAATAGAATTTGTATTGATTGGCAGAGCATTTAAATTAATTGAACTATATTACATTTATTATTTGTTGCTGTTTATTTTAGGGGCTGTGCCATAATGATCATATAGCCCCGTGTATTTGGGTGCGTGGAAATTGTGTGATAACCTGTGCTATTATAATGGTTGTACTAGTGTGTGGTGTATTTGTAAATTGGGGATAGGATTGGGAATTTGCCTGGAGGTAGAAGCGGGGAAACCACGGAAAACCACCTCAAGATGTCTGAGGAGGGATTCAAAGCCTCCACTTCTCAATTTAGCCTCACGAGGCTAGGGGCCTCACAAGAGAATTAAAATTTCTTGACTGGGCCGGGACCTTCCTAGGCAACAGCCAAGAGCGCTAATCGCTACACAACGAGGGGTTTCACTCCCTGTAGAAGTTAGTTATTGTTGTTTTAAGGGACGGAACTACGAGGTCATCTGCCCCTCTTAGCAAAGATTAAAATATAAAAATTTGGAACGGAATTTAAAATTTAGAGGTGGATATCTAAATTTGAAACGACCGAAAATTAATAAAACAAAAAATTAAATAAAAATAATAATTATAAAAAATAAACAAAAATCACGGAAATGCAAAAAAATATAATTTAAAAACGAACAAGTCGTTGAGTCAATGTTCACTGGAAAATTTAGATTGCTGGCCCTAACCCACTCTCACTTATAACGCGGTTAACGCGATCAGCAGCCACCGGCTAATATAAGTTTGAGTGTCATCTGCAGTTAGTTAGTTATTGTTGTTTTGAGGGGCGGAACTACATGGTCATCTGCCCGTCTTAACACAGATTAAAGAATACAAATTTGGAATTGAATTTAATAGTTAGAGGTGGATACATTAATTTGAAAAGACCTAAAATTAATAAAACAAAAAATTAAATAAAAATAATAATTATAACAAGAAGTTCCGTGACGAACTAAAGAGCCTACTTTTCTTAAAATGTAAGATTCATGCCAATTATTAATCTATATGGATCTATCTAGAATAATGACGAAATTAAGTTGGTTATATCGAAATTTCTAATTAGTTCGAAATACTGTATACCTGGCATAATGTAGCCTAATAGAGCACTACAGTTGGCAGCCCTGGTGACCAAATATTTTCTTATCTCTTAAGGTACAGAATACAAAATTTGGTTGAAGTCCAATGGATAGCATGGACGTTACATGCAGTTAAACATTGGATCTAACAGCGCGCGTAAAATCATGTTGGCAACAATGTCATGCATGTATTGGTCAGAAATAATCTGAAATAATATGATCTATTGTTGTGCCAATTTTGAATGAAATCCATTAGTTAGTATAGAAGTTACATGCATTTTAAAATTGAACCTATCAGCAGGCTTAGAATCATGTTGGCAGCACTGGCGTAGGCCTATATTAGTTACTCCAAATTCATCTAGAATTCAGGTACTATACGTGTGCCAAGTTTAGAGCTATTGACTTGCTTACTTTCTGATATATTGATATAAGGGTAACAAAAATAGAGACAGCATTTATTAACAGTTGGCAGCCCTGGTTGCTCTTAAGAATACGCATAGTCATATCTGTTATGGTACACATAGCACATACGAAATTTGGTTGAAATCCAAATGATAGTATGGAAGTTACATGTATTTAAATTTGAACCTCTCAGCAGGCTTAGAATCATGTTGGTAGCACTGACGTATATAAGTTACCCCAAATTATTATAGAATGGCAAGCACTATACGTGTGCATAGTTTAAAACTGTCGGCTTGCATACTTTCTGATATATTGGTATTTGGATAAAATAAATTGAAAGTATTTATTGACAGTTGGCAGCCCTGGTGGCTATTAAGATTACGCTCAGTCATATGTGGTTATGTACACATAGCACATACGAAATTTGGTTGAATTCCAGTTGATAGTGTAGAAGTTATATGCATTTAAAAATTGGACCTATCAGCAGGCTTATAATCTTTTTGGCAACACTGCCATATATGGCCTCCTGGAAATTAAACTGCAATATTATTATCTATACGTGTGCCAATTTTGAAATAGCTGCCATTCATACCTTCCAGAATATCCAACATGGAGCTCAAATTTCAATTGCGATTTTTCAGCAGTTGGTAGGACTGACATCATTTTCAAACATGACCGTGAGATATTCAGGTACAGATCTTTACTCCTGCCAAATTTTGTTTCGATTGCTGCAGCCATTTAGGAGTTGATAGGGGGGGACACACACACAGCCAGCCAGCCAGCCAGACAGAAGGACAGACAGACAGACAGACATTTGCCCGGATCGATCTCATAAGTCTACTTTTTCCTCATTTTTGCAAAATGTGAAAAGTAGGCAAAAAATAAACAAATTACGGAAATGTAAAAAGTCGCTGAGTCAATGTACACTGGAAAATTTAGATTGCTGGCCCTAACCCACTCTAACTTACATCGTTGATGTTAGCCTATAGTGATAAGTAGGGCTAGGATATTAATGCCCTATAAAACATTCAAAAATGCACTTTCAAAATACAGTTCTGACATTAAAATCTAAAAAAAAACACAAACTCCCTACAAAATTTATAAAATGCCTTTAAACTTGCAAAAATGAATCCGTCCATGGTAGCTATGCACTCTGGGGCACACGGTCATGGGTCCAGGTTGCTCTGGGTTCATTAGACAAATGGGTTCGAACTCGACCGTTTGGCCGTTCGTGAAATGGCTTTCCAGAGTTTTCCATTTTCAGATCAACTAGAATACCAGGACCAAACCTTCTAATAGACCACGGCCGAAACCAGTACAATAAAAAGTAGGCATGTTAATATTGACTTAAGGTTTTTATCTTCAGAAGTTATCATACTTAGTTAAGAAGGGACTTCATGTCACATTATGTGAGAGGAATATTGGGAATTTCACACTAGAATTCAGAACACTTTAAACATAATTGTTTAATAAATAACACCTTGGGCCTCGGAGGCCCGGCTTATGAAGACAAGGGTTTTCCGAAGCAGATGTCGGGTTTTGCCAGACGTTCCATTTTACCCGGAACTATTCCGTTTTTAGCCTACTTTCGATTTTTGCAAAAAATGAAAGTAGACTTATGAGATCATTACAGGGCCAAAAATTGTGTGTCTGTCTGTGTGTGTGTGTGTGAGTGTGTGTACTCTGAATGTCTGTCCCCACCTATCAATTCGAACACGGTGAATCCGAATTGAACGACATTTGGTACAGAGGTAGCACTGGCAAAGGGCACCTCAGTGTCATGTTTTATATCGCCGCCATCTTGACGTAAACGTAATGGCGGCCACCCAAATATTCAAAGCTTAAATCAAATTACGACCAACCTATTTATCTGATCTCTACCAAATTTTGCAATGTTATACCTTTATGTATGAAGAATCTTTTGACCAAACTACGAGGTCATCTGCCCAATAATTTGCGGCTGGCGGCCATGTATGTGTGCCAATCGATTCCCCCTATCTATTCAAACACGGTGAAACCGAATTGAACGAAATTTGGTACAGAGGTAGCACTAGCAAAAGGCACCTCATATTCATGTTTAATATCCGTATGACACTTATTTCAACAAGCTACTACAACCAACATTCAATTATACTCCTTGGAAAGGACAAAGAGTTATAACAATACCCATGCATTTAGGAGAAAGTAGGCTATATGTTCTTTACTGAACATCTTGTTTTTCTTGATTTGTTCCACGTTTCGTTTTAATCTTTTACGCCAAATATTCCATTTTTGGTTTAATTTGATAATATATTCAATTTCGCACCAATTTTCAAATGTCCCGCTTCAGAATTGATTGTAATATCTAGCTTGTTTTCTGGTGATAAAGGTGCAAGTTTGAAGAAGAAAATGATTTCTATGTCTGTGTCAGATAGATGGGTACATGTTATAGATTTATTTGGGGCAACGAAATTAAGGAATATCAGCATTTTTCCCTCGAATGCTTTTACGGCGAGAGTTCTTTCTGTCATGAATATCAAATGGAGAGAGGATAGAAATAGAAGCTCCATTAGTTTGATAAAACAAGAATTGTTCACATATTAAAATTATGACGAAAATTGTAGTGAATGTTATCAGAAGGTACTTACAAATAAAAAATCCTTGCTAAGGATCGTTCAAATGAAAAGCATTTGTAAGTTGCTGGTGTCTTGGCCTATATGAAATGTCAGTAATATCTAGTTTGATTATGTAATGCTTATTTAACACCTATGTGTATTATTTATTACAACATTTAACTACCTTGTTAAAAGAAAACAAGTAGTTCCGTGAAGAACTATATAGCCTATTTTCATATATCCTACTAATATTAATAGCCTCTATCAGCATACAAATTGTCAGTTTGATTGCTGTAATAGATTTGTAGCTATTGAGAACCGCCTAAAAATGTTGGATGGTCACCATGTTGAATTTTTATATTATAGGCCTTAGATTTATGTACAAATACATGAAGATTGTTGTGTAGGTGTTTTATTCAAACTTCAATCGCATGATTAGGACACAACAAATAAAAGCGGAATTTAAAAATTTCGCTCAGCCGCCATCTTGTGGTTATGAAAATAATTTAAATGAATTAGATGCCAGTCGATTAAAATTTGTATAAGCATATACCGTATCATGTTTCATTGCGCTCGGATGGTTAAAACGCAAGAAACGCCCATTTGAATATTTAAATTTCGCGTCGCCACCATGTTGGATTTGTGCTCGCTAGGTTATTGAACGTCCCATAGGTGAACTTATGCTTATAGCTTCTCTACACTTACAAAATTTCAGTTTGATTGCAGTAGTAGATTAATAGATATTGAGAACCGTCAAAATATTTCGAATGGTCGTCATGTTGGATTTTAATATATGTAGGCCATAGAGTTATGTACTATTAGATGATGATTATTGTGTACGTTCATTATGCAAATGTTGATTTCGATCGCATCATTAAAACACAAGAAATGAAAACTTAATTGTCTTAATTCGCACAGCCGCCATCTTGAGGTTACCTAAACAATTGAACTAAATTAGAAACCAGTGCATTGCAATGTGTATAAACATTTACTGTACGATGTTTCATTGGGTTTGGATCATTAAATCGCGATTAAAGTCTATTTATAACTTTCAACTTCGCTTGGTCGTCATGTTCGTTTTGTAGTTAACCGGTTTCTGAAAGTCTCATAGATGAACTTCCAGTAGTGCCCTTTATATCCGTACAAAATTTCATGGTGATACTGGTAATCGTTTCAGAGATATACACACATCAAAAAAAGTTTTGCATCACCTCGGTTCCAAGAGTTCCGGAACCGTTAAATACAAAGGGAATAGAGATCAACACAAACAACATTTCAGCTCGTTTTATTGCTCATGAGACCCACACATTGCATGTTGTACCATCATACAGCTAGACTTTCAGCATTTGTGGTCCAGATTGCAGTACACACCACTACCTCTAATACCCAGTAGCACGTCCTCTTGCATTGATGCATGCCTGTATTCGCCGTGGCATACTATCCACAAGTTCATCAAGACACTGTTGGTCCAAATTGTCCCACTCCTCAACGACAATTCGGCGTAAATCTCTCAGAGTGGTTGGTGGGTCAAGACGTCCATAAACAGCCCTTTTCAACATATCCCAGGCATGTTCGATAGGGTTCATGTCTGGCGAACATGCTGGCCACTGTAGTCGAGCGATGTCGTTATCTTGAAGGAACGCATTCACAAGATGTGCACGATGAGGTCGAGAATTGTCGTCCATGAAGACAAATGCCTCTCCAATATTCTGCCGATATGGTTGCACTATGGGTCGGAGGATGTCATTCAGGTATCGTAAAGCCGTTTCGGAGCCTTCCATGACCACCAGTGGCGTACGTCGGCCCCACATAATGCCACCCCAAAACATCAGGGAACCACCACCTTGCTGCACTCGCTGGACAGTGTGTCTAAGACGTTCAGCCTGACCAGGGTGCCTCCAAACACGTCTCCGACGATTGTCTGGTTGAAGGCATATGCGACACTCATCGGTGAAGAGAACGTGATGCCAATTCCGTGGGGTCCATTCAGCATGTTGTTGGGCCCATCTGTACCGCGCTGCATGGTGTCGGGGTTGCAAAGCTGGACCTCGCCATGGACGTCGGGAGTGAAGTTGCGCATCATGCAGCCTATTGCGCACAGTTTGAGTTGAAACACGACGTCCTGTGGCTGAACGAAACGCATTATTCAACATGGTGGCATTGCTGTCAGGGTTCCTCCGAGCGGCAATCCGTAAGTAGCGGTCATCCACTACAGTAGTAGCCCTTGGGCGGCCTGAGCGAGGCCTGTCATCGACAGTTCCTGTATCTCTGTACCTCCTCCATGTCCGAACAACATCGCTTTGGTTCACTCTGAGACGCCTGGAAACTTCCCTTGTTGAGAGCCCTTCTTGACACAAAGTAACAATGCGGACGCGATCGAACTGCGGTATTGACCTTCTAGGCATGGTAGAACTACAGACAACATGAGCAGCGTACCTTCGTCCTGGTGGAATGACTGGAACTGATCGGCTGTCGTACCCCCTCCGTCTAATAGGCCCTGATCATGCATGGTTGTTTACATCTTTGAGCAGTTTTAGTGACATCTATGAACAGTCAAAGGGACTGTATCTTGGATACAATATACACAGTCAACGTCTATATGCCGGAGATCTGGGAACCGAGGTGATGCAAAACTTTTTTTGATGTGTGTATAATGCCGGTGAAATATTTCGCACAGCCCCATATTGAGGTTATGTAAACAATTGATCGAAGTTAGATGTCAGTACATTACAATGTATATAAACATATACTGTACCAAGTTTCATTTCGTTTGGTTGGTTAAATCGCGAGAAACGTCTATTTAAATGTCACAACTTCGCTTGGCCGCCATGTTGGTTTTGTAGTTACCAGGTTTTCAAACGTCACACAGGGGAACTTCTAGTAGTTCCCTTTATCTCCGTACAAAATTCCAGGGTGATATCGGTAATAGTTTAGGTGATATTGAATGCTGGTGAAATATTTCGCACAGTCGCCATGTTGGATTGGAGAGACGTAACAAAATTTGAAGGGCATGGTCGGGGTCACCCGGAATAGTGCTATGAACTTACCGAGTTTCATTGAAATCGCTCCAGCCGTTTAGAAGTTATTAGGGGGGCACACAAAAATCCTCACACTCACACACACGCACACGCACACACAGACAGACTCACGGACAAAAGGTGATCTCATAAGCCTATTTTTTCATAAATGAAAATAGGCTAACAACATTTTGGGACGTGTGATTCGTTTTTCCATTCTTGAAATCTGGCAACCCTATATACGACTCAAAGTCGTATCTTGATTAAACTTTTCGAACACTACAGTAGTGTACAGTATTTGACTTACCAGAACAAATACATTCTTATTGCTACATAATTTGATACTGGTAATATCATTGTATTCTAAATCTATCCTCGTATAACTGCAGTTTTCCTGTCTCCCATGTATATGATTGTATTTAGCATTTGACCTGCAGGTATCGCAGATAATTGAGGGGTTAAGTGGAAAAGGGGCGCATGACACATATAGTAGTAATGGATTTTCAGTTTGTGTCATCATGATGTAGATCCTGCCATACCAGTTTCATGAATTTTCTGAGTAATAATAACAATAATAATAATGATAATAATAATAATAATAATAATAATAATAATAATAATAATAATAATAATAGTACTGTATATATATGCCGCGGACAGGCCAACAAGGACCATGCAAATATCACTTCTTTATAGGTCTAGTTTCCTTCTTTCACTTCCAGAAGTCTTGCATCCTGGTCGACTGTGTAGCTCTTCTTTCAGCAGTCCATTCTCCTCTGTTGAGATTCTTCTCTTCCCGACAAGAATTTTGAGGCCATTTTTTTCTGTACTCTATTCGATTTAGATAATCTTCTTCAGTAATTTTGAATTTTTGAAGCTCTTCTTTCATTTGTTTTACATAGCCTCCTTGTCCTTTATAGTTCCAGATTTTATAAAAAAATTGTTTGTTTAACCTTGAGCAATCCATGCGGACCATATGTCCGTAGAACTGAAGTCGCCGTTTTCTGACCATCACTTCAAGGTTGTCGATTTTACTATAAATTTCTGAATTGGATCTCAGTCTATAACCTTCCTGTGTTTTTCTAGGACCATAAATCCTTCTTAAAATTCTTCTTTCTATCTTGAGCAAATTCTCCATTCCGGTTATATTTGTAGTTGCCATGCCGTAGAAGATGACAGGTCTAACAACTGTATTAAAATGTCGTAATTTTGCATTGATAGACAGGTTCTTTTTATTGTATATATTTTTTGTACAAAATTTAATCTTTCCAATTTCCTTTTTTGTTCTCGATTGCCAATTTATCCGTCCCATTGCTACTAATTATTTCTCCAATATATTTAAATCGGTCAGTGACCTGATGCTCCCATAATTTGTTTTTATCATTTTCTTAGTGTATTGCTGATCACTTGTCATCATCTCGGTCTTTACCAACGAAATCTGTAAGCCCGCTTTTTCCGCCGTTTATCTTCACTGATCAATTTGGTCAATAGCTTCTTGTTCTGATTCAGCAAACAACGCTACGTCGTCAGCAAATGCTAAATAATAATAATAATAATAAAAACCTTGGTCCAGCTGACCCGGCTGGTGGTCCCATGTATGGGTCCCTTGCCAAGATTACGGCGAAGACCTCAACGGCATATACAGTGGAATAGATGGACTATGGTACAGTATAGATGGCGGAAGGGCATCCCAGTGATCGGAAAAATAAGAGTAAAAGGTATATGGTCACAATATATCAATCAATCTGGTTAACGGTCTTGAAGGCGGACGTGGAATTTAGTCCCAACGGCGAAAAGAGCGGAGGAACCTAGTGGTGTAAACCACGAAAAACCAATCATTTCGGACTAACATTCCGATCTTATCTGGGAATTTATTTCCTAACTTGTACAGTGCACAATTTCAATTGCAGAATGGGAAGTCCGCTCAAGAAAAGCACTACCCCAGGTGGCAGCTCAGAAGAGAAATCCACCATTGCAACTTGCAATGCATCGGGAGTCCCAGCATCTGCAATAACGATGAGTCAGAGCGTCCTTGGTTTCCTACCCGACTCAAGTTTAAGATGAAATTTTGCGCAGGCACTTTAAATGTAAATTCTTTATTAAAAACTGGTAAACAGAAATAACTTAAAATTCTTTTGGATAAACATGAAATACAAATCCTTGCAGTGCAAGAAACAAGATTTTTGGATGAAAATGTTACAGAATATGGAAACCATAGAATATTTAAGGGTAAACCAGCAATTAGAATAATGAAAGGAATCCCACTACTGGGCACTGCTTTTTATGTTCATAAAAACATAGTAGACAATATAAAAGAATTCAAATCTAGATCAGAAAGAATCTCTCTCCTTACAATTAAATGCAAAAATAAAAAGTATACTTTTGTTAACTGTCATGCACCAATTTAATAAAGACGACAAGAAAAATCAAAGTAAAGTAGAAGCATTTTTGGAACTTTTAGATGATGAAATATCAAAAATTCCAAAATTAAATATGGTGATACAATCCTTAATGCAAAAGTGGTAGTTGCAGAAAATGAACATGATGACGTCGACACAGCTAAGGAAGTGACTGCAGCGGTATCTACGCTAAGCCAACAATAAAACTTAGCATGTAATGTAGACGATTACATTCGCAGCGACGACCAGCTTGCTGCTCACTACAAAAATCTATTGTTGAGTACAGTAAGTTTTTGAGCTCCTATGTAATATTTCAATGACCATTTGGCAGCAATAAATGTTATTATATAAGAAATGGGGCTTGATTGTGATTCACGTCTCTGAAAGCGTCGCTCGACGGGTAGAGGGTGAAGCCGGAGATGGAGACACCAGTTCATTAGCTTCCAAATGGGCAATATCCGTGAGTTCGGAAACAATCCCTATTCTCACTCACACTTTGAATTTACCTTTCCTTGTTTTCCCTTTTTACGTTACATTGAGGCCGAATATTGCACAGTCCACTACAACACCATTATTGTTTTTATTTTTATCGTTCATTCTCCCAGCTCGGCTTCACCTACGGGGACTCGACGAGGGATCATTCCTCCTATACCGCCACAAGGATTGGGTGCTGAACACACTTTGTCAGCAGATACAACTGGGGATGGTGACAGGTGACCACTAACTTGGGTCTAATTAAGGAAGGGTTAGGGAAGGGAGTCGTCCTGTCATTTGCCTGGTGGTGAAAATGGGAAACCATGAAAACTATTTTTGTGGATGGCCAAGGTGGGATTCGAACCCACGCTCTCCTGATGCCAGTGAGGTACGAGCTAGTGCGTTAGGGCTCCCGGCCACCGTGGCTGGCCGGCCGAAGCCGTCGGGTTTTTTAAGAGCGTTAAAAATCCCTCAGTATGCCTTCCTTCGGAGGGGAAATAAAGCCGGCGGTCCCATGTCATAGATTTATGGCATGTTAAAGAACCTTCCACTAATTACACCTGTGTGAAGCAAAATTGAATAGGTTAAAAAGAAGTTCCGTGAAGAACTATACAGCCTACTTTTCATGCCAATGATTATTCTACAGTAAATGAACCTATCTAGAATAATGACGAAATTAAGTTGGTAATATCGAAATATCTAATTAGTTCAAAATATGCCTGGTATAATGTAGCCTAATAGAGCACTACAGTTGGCAGCCCTGGTCACTGAATATATTCTTAGTTCCATCTCTTAAGGTACAGAATACAAAATTTGGTTGAAGTCCAATGGACGTTACATGCAGTTAGACACTGGATCTATCAGCACGCGTAAAAGCATGTTGCCAACAATACCATGCGCGTGCTGGTCAGAAATAATCAGAAATATTATGATATCTTGTTGTGCCAATTTTGGATGAAATCCATTTGTTAGTATACAAGTTACATGCATTTCAAAATTGGACATATCAGCAGGCATAGAATCATGTTGGCAGCACTGCCTTGTATTAATTACTCCAAATTAATCTGGAATGTCAGGTGCTATACGTGTGCAAAGTATAGAGCTCTTGGCTTGCATACTTTCTGATATATTGATATTAGGGTAAAAAAAATATAGGCATCATTTATTAACAGTTGGCAGCCCTGATTGCTCTTAACAATACTTATAGTCATATCTGTTATGCTACACATAGAACATACGAAATTTGGTTGAAATCCAACTGATAGTATAGAAGTTGCATGTATTTAAAAATTGGTACTATCAGCAGGCTTATAATCATGTTGGTAGAACTGGCGTATATATCTTACTCCAAATTAATCTAAAATGTCAGAATATACGTGTGCATAGGTTAAAGCTGTTGGCTTGCATACTTTCGGATATATTGGTATTTTGATAAAAAATATAGAGAGCAATTATTAACAGTTGGCAGCCCTGGTGGCTCTTAAGAATACGCTGAGTCATATATGTTTATGTATAGATATTACATACAAAATTTAGTTGAAATCCAATTGATAGTGTAGAAGTTATATACATTTAAACATTGGACCTATCAGAAGGCGTAAAATTATTTTTGCAACACTGCCATGGTTGGCCTTCTGGAAATTAAACTGAAATAGTATTATCTACATGTGTGCCAATTTTGGAATAGCTCTCATGCATACCTTGCAAGATATCCAACATGGAGCTCAAATTTCTAGTGCGTTTTTCAGCAGTTGGTAGCACTGACATCATTTTCAAATATGGGCGTGATATATTCCGGTGCACATCTTTACTCATACTAAATTTGGTTTTGATTGCTGCAGCCGTTTGGGAGTTGATGGGGGGTGGGGGGGGTGGGGGGTGGAGGACACACACACACAGACAGACAGACAGACAGACAGACAGACACACATTTTCCCGGATCGATCTCATAAGTCTACTTTTTGCTCATTTTTGCAAAATGTGAAAAGTAGGCTAAAATGTAAACAACGCTCTTAGGTTTCTACGTTCGTTGCCAAGAGCCGACTGCGGTGGCGTCTAGTAGTTAAGTTCTGAACTTGGCCTAGTAGTCGTTGACGGTGGCGCTTGGCGGCAAAAGTAGGAACTATTTGAAAAATTCTAAGTTGCAGTACTTAAAATTAAAAAACAGATACACACACTAATACAGTCATCACAATTAACACCGGTTATCAGACAGATTCTACACACACCCAAAGTACACGGGGCTACATGACCGCGTTGTCGCAGCCCCTAAACTTAAGAACCAACCAACCACCACGGTGGCTGGTACCAGTATTGTTAAAGAATCTATAACCCAGCCACTGTCGAAGTCTTTACACCGAGTCCAATTTATTCCTGTATTTGCCAATTATTTAAATCTTGGGCAACCTCGCAGCGTAACCGTGCGCGTTAAGTCGCCTCCCCCAAAACAGCAAGGGGAAGCTGGAAGTCCATAGCTCGAAGGTTCGCCCTTAAAATGGTTTTTCGTAATTTTCCATTTTCAACTCCAGACAAATACCGCACCTTCAAACATACCACGACGACTATTTTTCAACTCCTAATATTAAGATTACTTAGGCGACACTGAAAAATGGCTTCTAAATAATTTTATTTTACAATGTTGGTTAGATTGGTATATTGATGGTGAAAGCCAATATACCATATTTTTGGTTGGTTGGTTCCTCAGTTTACGGGCTGCGACAACGCGGTCATGTAGCCCCGTGTACTTTGGGTGTGTGTAGAATCTGTCTGATAACCGTGTTTATTGTGATGACTGTATTAGTGTGTGCTTCTGTTTCTTAATTCAAGTACTTTGAATTTTTCAAGTAGTTCCTACTTTTGCCGCCAAACGCCACCGTCAACAACTACTAGTTCAGAACTTGGCTACTAGACGCCACTGCAGTCGGCTCCTGGCGACGAACGTAAGAACCTGAGCATTGTTTACATTTTAACCTAATTTAGCTTCACACAGGTGTAATTAGTGGAAGGTTCTTTAACATGCGATAAATCTTTGACATGGGACCGCCGCTCCGGCTTTACTTCCCCTCCGAAGGAAGGCATACTGAGGGATTTTTAACGCTCCTAAAAATCCGACGACTTCAGCCGGGTATCAACCCGCGATGTTGGGCATAGAAGCTCAGCATGTTACCAACTATGCCACCGAAGCCCCTTGCCATATTTTTGAAGGCCTTCATAGGAAGGTGAAGGCTGCTTAACCTTTTAGTTCTCGCAGTGAAGAGGCGCAGGTGCGCTTTATAAAATGGGAGTTAGCACGCAGTTCGCTACTCCAGTGGGGGTCCGGGCGGGGACACCCAGAGCCCGCTGATGAGCCAGCTTGGTGTCCTAGATGAAACCCCGCACAAGACACGGCACAAACCTAGAAAAATGGCCTTGAAAGCCAATATACCATTTTTTTGATAGTTATTGTTTGTAACTAACACTATTCCACAGTCCGGTCGAAGAAAACAAAGGATCAAATGTGACACAGTGAAGCTGCAGGTCACATCATGGAGTGCAGGCACGTCGCAGCTGGAGTTGTTTGCAAATGGCTCTCAAAGGCCGGGCCCTCATTATCCCCCAGGACCTCAGCCTCTTGACATGCCGTGCCTTGCCTTGCCTTGCCTTGCCGTACTTCTTCAACTTGTTACACGTGGTGTACAACTTCTCAACATGTTGGCGAGGCCAAGTTTTTAAAACTAGACTTTACGGAAATTTCACGAGGGGGATTACTTCAAGTGAAAGAAGGGATAATCCTCACTCAAGCACTGAGCAAGAGCAACTAATGCTGGCATAAAAATAATGTGATGTGGATCTATTAAATTAACACTAGGAAGGATAGTAAATAACACACAATAAACATTATTTTAAAATAATCGTAAACAAATAAACAACAAAAACAATAGGTCATATCTGACGAGGAGAGGGCAGCCAGGTCAGCCAGAATGTAGAGGCTTTGGGAGAGGAGGAAGATGATAACAGTTAAATTCCTTGTCAATTCTTAGATGACTTAAATGTATTTGGTTTAATTTAAGTGCTCCAATGTGGGCGTAAATAAACAAATAAATAAATAAATAAATATAAAATAAATAAATAAATATAAAATAAATAATACATTTAAAATAAATAAATAAATAAATATAAAATAAATAAATAAATAAATAAATAAATAAATAAATAAATACATTTAAAATAAATAAATAAATACATTTAAAATAAATAAATATAAAATAAATAATAAATATAAAATAAATAATAAATATAAAATAAATAACTAAATAAATTTTAAATAAATAAATAAATTTAAAATAAATAAATAAATATAAAATAAATAATAAATAAAAAAATAAAAATAAATATAAAATAAATAAATAAAAAAATTAAAAATACATATAACACAAATACATACATAGTTGTTTTGCCTGAAGCCTTGTACGCAGCAGAAACCATAGTCATTAGAGGAATGACAAGAATTCATGATATTGAGAAACAGGAACGAAAAATTCTTAGGAAAATCCATGGCGCTGTTTTCCGGAATGGAATTTGGGTCAGGAGACCAACAAAGGAACTTTATGAAAATACAGACACCATTATAGATAAATTTAGGAAGAGACGTCTGCAGTTCTATGGGCACATATATAGGATGGATGAGAACAGAGTCACTAAGAAGATTTTCAATATCGTGAATGCAAGTAAATTAAAGACCAGTTGGATAAAAGAAGTACATGAAGACATGGAATTACTTAAAATCTCTGAAGACGACATTAAGGACAGAGAACAATTTAGAAATAAAATCAGAAACACGAAAATTGTACAAGTTTCAAGGAAGGACACATCAGGGAAAAAATGGACATAGGAAAGGAAGAAAAAGCACAATGAATTAATGAAGAGGTTTTGCGAAGTAAAGTAGAGAGGAAAAGGAAGTGAAGCTGTGATTGGCTCAAGTTCTCACGCTCTCCTGAAGGGGAATAATCGGAAATAATAATAATAATAAATAAATACAAAATAAATAACTAAATAAATATAAAATAAATAAATAAATAAATACTTATAAAATAAATGAAAAAATCCACAGCCTGCTTTCAGTCGACCGACTGGGTCAGGGAATGGAATAAATGAAGCCCCATCAAGCGGCAAGGATATGAACTATGCTGGCTGCCGAGGACTGTCGCACTCCCCTGGGGAAATGATTAAATGAATTGACAGATGAAATGAAATGATAGTGGAGAGTGTTGCTGGAATGAAATTTGTGACAGGGAAAACCGGAGTACCCGGAGAAAAACCTGTCTGCCTCCACTTTGTAAAGCACAAATCTCACATGGAGTGACCGGGATTTGAACCACGGACCCAGCAGTGGAGGCCGGCGTGCTGCCGCCTAAACCACGGAGGCTCTATAAAATAAATAAATAAATAAATAAATAAATAAATAAATAAATAAATAAATAAATAAATAAATAAATAAATAAATAAATAAATAAATAAATAAATAAATAAATAAATAAATAAATAAATAATAGATATCATCAGAAGAAGGCGACTAGCTTTTTACGGACATCTATTCAGAATGGACTCAAACAGGTTATCCCATAGGATCTTCAAGGCTGCTAACAAGGGCAAAGCTACTGGATTCTTGTGGAAGAAGCAAGTGGAGAAGGATCTTTCGGAACTCCATATAAATGGAAATGACATAGCCGACCGGAGTAACTATCATACAGCTCTTAAAATTAAATCCTTCGTAACATCCCTCACAGAAGTTACCCATAGGCAAAAAGACGAGCCTAGGAAATGGTCTGAGGAACGTAAGATTCAATTTAGCCGGAAAATGGACTACTGGGCCATCAGAAAAGCTCGAGGTACCAACATGAAAGCAGCTGCCAAACCCACCACTAAGAACACCAATCGTGGCAAGCCTGACGATGACATCAAGAAACAGCTAAAACCGTGGTCCATAGATGGCCCTAACGAAATTTAAAAAAATAAAAAATAAATAAATAAATAAATAAATAAGAATAAATAAATACAGAAACAAACAAACAAACAAATAATGAAACTAAACAAACACATAAATACAGTTTTAACCATCCGAGATTATTACGTGTACGGCCATGAAACAAGGCTATCTGTGGACTCGAAGAAGGGTGGGTTGAAACTCGACCGTCGTCCGTATTTTAGATGTTTTAAGTGGTTTCCTTTCTTAACTGCAGAAAATGCTGGGATGATACTTTTTAAATTGGTCAAAGCCACTTCCTTCACACTCCTGGCCCTCTTTAATTCATTCTCGTTCATTCCACCCCACCCCACCGTAAAATTCATTGTCTGAGATAAAGTCATCTCACTTCATTCCTGAGCCCGAAGAAGCGGTAATAATAAGGGATAGACATTCACTTTATAATTCGTTCGTCCCGCGGCGTACCCGTGCTCGCTAAATCGTGCACCACGGCCGCGAGGGTAGCTGCAGAAAATCCGGACATCGCAGGTCTGGTTTAGGGATCTGGGGGATGTGAAACGCGAAGCTATGTCAAAATTTTATGGAAGCTGCAACATGGTGCCCATTGCAATCTTGCAAGCTTTTTAGTGGAAGGGGGCGTGGTGTCTCAGTGGTCTAGCTGTATGCCTCTCACCAAGGCGGTCCGGGTTCGATTCCCGGTCAATGCATGTGAGATTTTCGAAGTGAAATGCCATGTCCTGTGGTTCGGATTCCACGTAAAAAGGAGGTCCCGTGGCTAATGATTTCAAGATTAACGGTCACGTTAAACTACAAGCTTCCTTCCTTTCATTTTCTAGTGGAATCTACCTATAAGGGTAGTTAAAATTACGATTCCCCGTATAAAATAGAGCTCTGAACTGCGTTTTAATGTTGAAAAAATTTCTTAGTAGACAAAGTAGGGGTCCCCATCTTAGTAATAGTCTAATAATAATAATATCGTATGGCCTCGGTGCTACCCAGAGGGTAGCTACCCAGAGGGTAGCTTGTATGTCGAACTTCGTTGTTCCTTGAATCACTATGAAAGTCAAGGAGGTTAGATATCTAAGCTCCTTGAACACTATAGCGCTTTCTAGTAGAGAAATGAGGAACTTTGTGTTGGCGGAAACTCCAGAGATTAATTTTGCCACTATGAACACGGCCTACTGTATTCAAATGGGTTCTTTGACATGCCAACATCGTATGACATGCGTGTCGTATTTTTGCCGCCTTTCAAAAATCACTTTTCACGGCCAGGAGCGAACCTGCAATCTTGGGGTTAGTAGAACGACATGCTATCCACTCACCCACAGTGGCAAAAACGTAATATTAAGCAATTCCCCACATTTTTTTTATCACTGCCATATTTTTAGGACACAAAACTTAAATATTGATGTGTAACATCTTTCGTTTCGGTTGCTGGATATTTTTTGTGGGAGTGATTTTGGAAAAGGGACGGAAATGTGTAACAGGAAACCGGGAGAGCGCACGCTATTAGATTTGACCAATGAGCGCGCGTGCGGTGGCGGAGAGATGACTGTGAGATGGTGCCAACCCATTTTTGGTGAGGTTCCTTTCTTATAGCCCCCTTAATTAAACCAAACTAATAGGTCACCGGCTTTTTAATATCTCGCGAACCAATAATGCTAGGGACTTGTATGAGGTGTCCTAGGAGTTGCGGTGACGCCCCCCGTTTTTCTATCCCCTCTTAATTTAACCAAAGGACCAAAAACTAAAGGATCATCGGCTATTTAATATTTTGCGAACAAATCATGCTAGGGACATGTATGAGGTGTTGTAGGACTAGGACGCCCCCTTTTGTTTTAAAATTTTGTGATTTGCAGAGATGGGTAAATCCAGAGCAGAATATATGCGTAATTATCAACAAAAGAAACGTGACAAAAAAAAACAAAAAACTGGAGGATACAGCCGAAAAAAATGACTTCACATAATTTCATCTCAATTTCATAGTAGGATAACATGTCAGATGTCACACATCACATGCGACTACTGTAAGGCTCGTTTTTTTTAAATAAGTGCATATACTGTGGTTTTAAATGTTTTTTCCTATTTTTCGTATATTTTAGAACCTATTTAATGAAAATAATCAATAAATAACATTCATTTTGCATATTTTCAATTTTTCATGTATTTATTAAAACTGGTTTTCAACAATGTAATCACGAACATTGACTTCAGAATCACTAGTGCTATGTACGATCAATTGTAGAATTTAGTTGTATAGAATAATAAATAAATAATAAATAAAAATATACTATTTCTTGTTCTTTATATATGTTTGCTGTAAGTGTTCCCTATCTATTTCTATCATTCTTGCAATAATATGTAAACAGTAGCTGGTACCGGGTGAGTTAGCCGTGGTCGTTACGGCATGACTGCTGGCTGTCGCTCACATCTGGGAGGCGAGGAGGTTCGAATCCCCCCGCCGGCAACCTTGAATATGGTCTTCTGTGGTTTCCCATCTTCCTTCCAGGCAAATGCCGGGGCTGGTCCCTAACTATAGGCCACAGCCGCTACCTTCCATCTCCTCGTCCTTACATTCCAACTTCCCTCCCCCACGGTACTTGTAGCTCACCCATTGGTTGTCCGTCTCGAAGCAGCTACAAAACTGGCGAGCCGAACATATCCTCGGACACTCCCGGCACTAAAAGCCATACGCTAAAAAAAAGTAGCTGGTGACAATAATTGTTACCACTGTCATATTTTTAGGACAGCTTAGGTTTTAACAAAACAATACTATTGACCACTGACATATTGATTTATATCTCCACACCGGTAGTAGTTTTAAGGGCTTGAGTGAAACTCTGCATTGACTCACACTAGCACTCGTAGTGGCATATAAAGCAAACTACTAATCTAATCGACCAGATATATTGAAGTTTCATTGACTCACACTAGCGCTCGTGGTGGTAGAAGAGGCAAAATGCTAATCTAATCCACTTGATATGGTTGAGTTAACGGAAACCAAGCATCAGTCTACCGCGTGTCATCATGCTGGCACCTCATAAGAAACGTTTAGTGTGTCCTTTACGTTTGTAAAAGTGGAGAAAATGGCGAGAGTTAATTACAAATGCACCAACAATAAGTTTAGTGCTTTTCAGTCGGTCAACACGAATGTACCCAAAGTAGCTGGGTTATGCCCTAATCTTGAAATAAATTACATGAGATTAATAAATACACTAAGATGACCAGTTTCGATCGTCAAGCGATCATCATCAGATCCATTACACTTAGGCTATAAAATCGATGTTTGAAAATACAGGTGAAAATATTTACAATATGTACAATTATTTAGTTGCAGTATTGGTACTGCAACTGTCGGTGTGTGCTAAATGCAGTATATATGATGTTAGGTGAAATGCTAAATGGTGATAGATATCCGGAGTTTGTATATTTGGAGTGATTATATGGTTGTAAACAAGATGTTCAGTAAAGAACATATAGCCTACTTTCTTCTAAATGCATGGGTATTGTTATAACTCTTTGTCCTTTTCAAGGAGTATAATTAAATGTTGGTCGTAGTAGCTTGTTGAAATACAACGTGCTTTAGGGATATTAAACATGAATATGTGGTGCCCTTTGCTAGTGCTACCTCTGTAAAAAATTTCATTCAATTCGGGTTCACCGTGTTTGAATTGATATGGGGAATGGATTCGCACACATACATGACCGCTATTTGCAAACTATTGGGCTGATGACCTTGTAGTCAGTCATAAGATGCTTTCCACAAAAAGGCATGTTGTTGCAAAATCTGGTAGAGATCAAATTATTAGGATGGTCGAAATTTGATTTAAGCTTTTAACATTTGGGTGGCCGTCATTCAGTTTCCGTCAAGATGGCGGCGATATAAAACATGACAGTGAGGTGCCCTTTGCTAGTGCTACCTCTGTTCCAAATTTCGTTCAATTCGTTTTCACCGTGTTTGAATTGATAGGGGGAATCGATTTTCACACATACTTGGCCACCATCTGCAAACTATTGGGCTGATGATCTTGCAGTTTGGTCAGAATATGCTTCCCCTATAAAGATATGTTGTTGCAAAATTTGGTAGAGACTAGATTATTAGGTTGGTCGTAATTACATTTTAGCTTTTAACATTTGGGTGGCCGCGATTACGTTTCGGTCAAGATGGCGGTGATATAAAACATGACACTGAGGTGCCCTTTGCTAGTGCTACCTCTGTAACAAATTTTGTTCCATTCGGTTTCACCTTGTTCGAATTGATAGGGGGAATCGATTTTCACACAAAGATGGCCGCCATCCGCAAAATATTAGGCTAATGACCTATTAGTTTGGTCAAAGGATGCTCCCTCCATAAAGGTATGTTGTTGCAAAATTTAGTAGTGATCGGATGATTAGGTTAATCGTAATTTGATTTAAGCTTTGAACATTTGTGTGGCCGCCATTACGTTTCCGTCAAGATGGCGGCGACATAAAACATGACACTGAGGTGCCCTTTGCTAGTGCTACCACTGTACCAAATTTCGTTCCATTCGGTTTCACCGTGTTCGAATTAATAGGGGGAATCGATTTTGACACAAGATGGCCGCCATCCGCAAACT
Source organism: Meconema thalassinum (assembly GCA_946902985.2). Taxonomy (NCBI): domain Eukaryota; kingdom Metazoa; phylum Arthropoda; class Insecta; order Orthoptera; family Tettigoniidae; genus Meconema; species Meconema thalassinum. The sequence continues at coordinate 135,789,516 of OX336396.1, read as the reverse complement.
ATTAGGCTAATGACCTATTAGATTGGTCAAAGGATGCCCCCTCCATAAAGGTATGTTGTTGCAAAATTTGGTAGAGATCGGATGATTATGTTAGTCGTAATTTGATTTAAGCTTTGAACATTTGTCTGGCCGCCATTACGTTTCTGTCAAGATGGTGGCGAGATAAATCATGACACTGAGGTGCTCTTTGCTAGTGCTACCTCTGTACCAAATTTCGTTCCACTCGGTTTCACCGTGTTTGAATTAATAGGGGGAATCGATTTTCACACAAAGATGGCCGCCATCCGTAAACTATTAGGCTGATGACCTATTAGTTTAGTAAAAGGATGCTCCCCCCATAAAGGTATGTTGTTGAAAAATTTGGTAGAGATTGGATGATTAGGTTAGTCGTAATTTGATTTAAGCTTTGAACACTTGTGTGGCCGCCATTACGTTTCCGTCAAGATGGCGGCGATATAAAACATGACACTGAGGTGTCCTTTGCTAGTGCTACCTTTGTACCAAATTTCGTTCAATTCGCGTTCACCGTGTTCGAATTGATAGGGGGACAGAAATTAGTTTGGTCACTCTCTCTCTCTCGCTCTCCCTCTCTCTCCCTCTCTCCCCCCCCCCCTCTCTCTCTCTCTCTCTCTCTCTTTTCGCCCTGTGTTGATCTCATAAGTCTACTTTCATTTTTTTGCAAAAATCGAAAGTAGGCTAAAAATCAACTATGTTTCAACAGTAATATTACAGGCTACTACTTATCTGGTTGTCTTCCTACTGGAGCTACGCGCAGTTTCGTGTTCACTGTTAGTAGTGGAGTAGTGAGAGTTCTAACGCACTCCAGAACCCTCCTTGACCCACTACTAAGCCTCAGGCATGTTAAATATCTCTTGAACGCATGGTCCGATTTTGACAAATGAGGTATCGTTGGACTCGGACTGACGTCCTCTTTGCTATGGACCACTCGTTATATTTTTCAATTTTTTTTTGAAAATTTTTGTTTTCGAAACTATGTGATAGTTTGAAAACTAAACATGATAGAACGTTGTGCCATGGCTCAAACGAATGGTCTTTATGACCTTTATTTTTTGTAATAAAACGTTTTTACTTTTTATGTTTTTTTGAAAACACTCGAATTTTGAAAATTCTATATTTTGGAAACTAGGAACTCTACAAAAACGTTTATTTGACATAAATGAAAGGTCCCTATGCCCTCTACCCCCAAAATAAATTTCAAGTCGCTAGAGCAAAAATTTGTGTTTTGTAAGTAGTGGGGAGAGTGCTGCACCACTTCTTATTGAGCCACCCTCGTATTTGCCCCGAAGCTGATATCTCGCTAACCAATGGTCGGATTTGAACATACAGGGTGTCCTAGCACTCGTAGTGATGCCCCCTACTTTCCTATAGGCTCTTAATTTAATGAAAAGACCAAAACTAAAAGGTCATGTGCTTTTAATATCTCGCGAACCAATCATGCTAGAGGCATGTTCGACAGGTCCAAGGACTCGGGGTGACGTCCTCTCTGCTATGGACCACTCGTTATAATTTTTAATAAAATTGGAAACTCGATTTTGGGGTAAACACGTGTTTTTGTGATTTTGCCGATATCTCACGAATCAATAACGCTAGAGGCATGTACGATGGGTCCAAGGATTCGGGAAGACGTCCTCTTTGCTATGGACCACTCGTTGTAATTTAAAAAAAATTGGGAAACGCGATTTTGGGGTAAACACGTGTTTTTTATGATTTTTGCCGATATGTCACGAACCAATAACGCTAGAGACGTGTACGAGGTGTCCTAGGACTCGGGCTAGCGCCCCCTTTCAAATGTGGTAGATATTTTTTTCGAAAAAATAATTCACAAAGGGCCTAACGCCGTACATGTTGAAAAAAAATCATTACCGTTACCTGTTTATAATGTTTATAAAGCGTGGTGGTTGAGAGAGACGATACGGCTGGGTGTGTGTGTGTTTCAACGAACCTGTCGCTAACCACAAGGACCATGCTTAATAGATCAATCGCTATTTCGGCGGGTCGGTGTATGAAAGAGCGAGCGTGCGTTTTTCTGATATTTTACCTTTAACGTGTAAACGGTGATGAGAACTTGATTCTATGTTGGTCGAAGCGAGTACCGAAAACAAACGAGCAAGAGGTGAATATCAATTGAGCTTATTGGAAGGCTCCGATCTGACTTGACAACAGGTGCAATGGAAAAAATGACCAAGACGCTTGAAGGTGAAATAATCTGACCATCGTGGTGGCAGGGAAGTGCGAAAGGCGTGCACACATGTGAAACCACAGGCACGCTAAACCAGTGACATCCTGTCTTGCTTCGTACGTGACAAAATGCAAGTCCATGTGACATTTGATCTACCGCAGGTGTTCACCTTGGACGTTATCTGTCCACGTGCATGATAACTGTTAACAAGTCACATCCTGTTTTGCTGCGTACGTGACAAAATGCAAGTTCATGTGAAATTTGATCCGGCACAGGTGTTCACCTGGGACGTTATCTGTCCACGTTCGCGATAACTGTTAACAAGTGACATCCTGTTTTGCTTCGTACGTGACAAAATGCAAGTTCATGTGAAATTTGATCCGGCACAGGTGTTCACCTTGGACGTTAGCTGTCCACGTGCACGATAAGAGATTGTTCAAAGCGTGGGGATCGCTGAATCAGTAAAAAGTATGATGCAACTTGTGGGAATGATGTCACAACCAATAGATAGGCAAGAGCTGCAAACAGCAGTGGTGGGAGGTGAAGGGAGGGAGAGGGGAGGGGGTGATGTATGAGAGAACACAGGAGGAAAGGGAAAGACAAACATGTATGAACATGCATGAAGCGCGGAGCGCTGTATACATAGAGCTATAGGTGGTGTACAACATGTGTGAATAAATAAAAAGTACACAGGTTCACACAACATGTAGTTTATTGATCCAAGAATTAAAGGTAGAGTTAAACCCTAACCATTTGACGTAGAGTTTATTTCCTTTTTGTTTCAACACTTTTTCCACAAGATAATGCTGAGGAAATGCTGTTTTCTGAAGTTCATGGAGATAAAATCTACCTTTTATGGGTTGATGGTTGAGGTCCTCGAGTAAATAGGTGACTGGACTGTCCAAGTAGACTCGACGAATTCGAAATAGTTCAGTCCCCCACTGAGGCGTGTAGCCCTTATTGAAGGCAGACTTAAATTTGCTCACACGAACAAAATCCCCAATGTTCAGTCGGTGACGTTTAGGATCGGCTGTTTTTATGGGGTTAAATAGTTTATCCAATCGCTGAATATTTTTAGTTACGAGACGTGGCTTGGTCCCAATCGTTCTATGTTTGGTGTCATTGTAACGTGATACTAGCTCAGGTAACATGTCCAACCAGCGATACGTGCCCTGAGCTGTAAACGCTTTCCACATATGGGTTTTCAATGTTCGGTTGAACCGCTCGACCACACTGGCTTTCAGATTGCAGTACGTGGTGTAATGGTGAATATCCTTAGATTTGAGAAAACTGGAGAAATCCTTGTTGAAAAATTCTTTCCCCTGGTCGGTTTGTAGCAACTGAGGTTGACGTTGGGAGTGTTGAATAATATGTTGAAAGGCCTTGGTAACTAGTGGGCCAGACTTGCGACGCACAGGTTCAACAAAGGCCATTTTGGAATAGACATCAATGACGGTCAACATATAGCGTACACCGTCGTGAACGCTAGCATAGGGTATCATTTCAACCAAGTCAGCCTGCCAAAGTTCATCCACACCTCGTGAAATCACCTTGAGTCGCGGATAGTGACGCCTAGCTGGGCGATGCAACTCGTGAGCAATACCCATTTTAATGGGTGAGGGCTTAAACAATAATTTTGGCATTTCGAAGTTCTTGTTCAATTTCTTGAATTTCCCAATCGTGACCGGTATGGCCAGCTTGACGTGAAGCATGCAACAACTGTAGCCACTGGACGAGCTTATTGGGATTGTGCCAGTAGGTAACATCCACAAGGGGTTTTAATGGTTTAAATGTCACTCCCGAAGCGGACGCTTTACGACGAGTACTTTGACTAGTGGGAAACATTTTTGCAATGATGGTTTTATATTTTTGAGATATATTGGCATTCACTTGTTGAGCAGGATCATACTGTCTTTTGTGAGCATGGGTATCCAATAAAATGGATTTATATTTGTCAAGATCCTCTGACGTATAATCATGGGAAGAGGGGGTCCGAGAAAAGAGCAGCTTTAACAGTCCTGGCGTTAATTTATAGTTGATGTTTTTAATGACAGCTTTAGTACGAGCAAATTTAATGGATGAATCGCCAATTTTAAAACTATCATCCTCATAGCGAACACCATACGTGGTATCTGTGTTTCCAATAAATAGATCGGTGAAATAGGGTTCCAATGTTGATCCATAATATTTTATTAAAATGGTTTTCAGTTGAGCTTTATGTTGAGGGGTGGCCAAGAGTTGTGAAAACGGAGACGCTCTGGAAGGGCAAGGTGTTTCGACCATGGCCAAGGATTTCTTTTTTCTCAAAAACTCTGCAAGGGGTGCGGCCTTTTTTTGAGGCGTAAACACTTGTTCCTCCTCATCCTCAACTTCACTAACACTAGTCAAATCTTCCTCTTCCTCTTCCTCAGGGTCCTCGTGCAGCGTCTGCGTGGCTTGTGAAACGGTGGGTAGCGTTTCAGATGGCTTGAAAGAGGGTTTCAACATGGCTTTTAGCGGAGGTGCTAAATGTTGTTGAATAAACAAAGCATGATTGGCACGTGATTGTTTCAATTGACGAAACTTTTGGCGAATAGTATTTTTTGCTCTAATAATATGCTTTTTTAATTGACTCTCTGCTAACGCCATGGTGTCTTGGCAAATGACTTGCCGGGGGATGAGACAAGGCCTTAAATAGCAATAAAATGATCAAACCCTAAGCGATACCGTCCTTGGTTGAGTTCACTTTGTTTGTCAATCACTAAACAGGCATGACGTTGAGTGTTCCAGCACTTGGCACACAATTCTGTAAACATTTGAAAGGTCATATCTGGATTCACATGTTCATTATAAATGTGACGACTGTTCCTCTCGTCCTGACGAAATAAAACAATGACATTGGCATTGTCACGAATCAACTGTTTGGACATTTTTGAATACGTTTGTCCAAGATAGAAGCAATCGATATGTTTGTGTCGACCCATGCTGAAATAGCTTTGAATGATGCCTTGACGTTCAGTGGATACATCATCGAAAATCATGAGTGAATCAGGCTTTACCTCATCCGGTGAAATCACATTTTCTTGCATGGAAAATGTAAAATAACCCATATTCTCTTTTTGTAATCCAGACATGACTTGATCCAGAAACACGTAGAGGGGTTGGTAGAGAGATTTTGCAAAAATATAAATATTTTGAAAACGCAGACCATTGGGCGCTGTGATGAGCGTTAGCAAAAGATTTGTCTTTCCACAGCCGGAAGGCCCCACAATGATGCAACGAATGGAAGATGGAAACAGTGAACCATGGCGTTGTTCACGTGATGTGGGACAGAGATGGGAAACCATGTCCCCCACGGGGAATGACTCTTGCTGCTTAATAATCTTCATGTCAACTAAGGCTTAGACAGGCTAGCAGGCTGTCTATATACAGGACACCGAGCCTTGTCATAGAAACAGTAGACTGGTACTACAGGTTGACGATGGATGTCTTTGGACGTGCGTTGATGGCCAAAGCTAGGCCTGTCCCCATACATGATCCTAAACAAGAAACAGATCCTGCTAATAAACACTATGTGGATAGGTCAGTAGTGCCACGCACAAAACAGGGAGATTATGACTTTAAGGGAAAGCGGTTAACCCATGTAAAACATCCTCAAGTGTCTACAGACGTTACTACGAAAAAGTATGTGGATAACAAAGTGTATGAGTTTTATGACAAAGTGCCTCAGCTTACGGTGAATGGCTATAGCGCTAATCATCATCGGATGATTCACGTGGAAGACCCGCAAGACGAAGACGATGTTTGTACCAAGCGTTACGTGACCCATGAAATGAAAAGGCTTTATAAATTGATCCCATCTGTATTTTTAGTGTATCTGACAAATGAAAAACCTGTGAATGACAGAAACCATTTACCGCTAGTCCATGATCAGCACTTGACCTATGTGCTTGCTTCGGGTTTAAGCCACTATCGATTACACTATGATGGAACCATTCACATCAAATATGCCATACCTGATGAGAACCATTTACAAATAAAGATAAATGGTCATAGGATGTTGATCCATAACCATGAAATGGTCAATGCTGGTGACGAATTATCCCTTCATCTCATGTTGACATGGGATGAAAAGCAAGCGGGAAAAACCATAAACGATTTCCCACTTTATGTGGAATTGGAATATACAGCCATGAAATAACCATCTAACGTTAGTTGTGATTTAAACTTTCTTGTGAAAGGTTGTTGGTCATTATCATCATGGTGAAACAAAGGTATGCAGTGAGAAAGACTAAAAAAGGACTTTGTCCTTGGCAAAGCCTGGGCTTACAACATTCGTGGACAAGCCCTTGCGAAAGAAAAAAAGAAAAAATAATGTATTGACCATAAGGAAAGCCCTTCGAGCAGCACAGAGACATGTTATTCCAAAACGTCGGCGACAGGTTTCAAACCAAGGGCGAGTGATTCCCGTCCCCAAACGAGCGGGATTTTTACCTGCATTATTTGCCGGTTTGGCTGCTCTGGGTTCACTTTTGGGCGGTGCCAGTGCAGTGGCAAAAACCATTAAAGCCGCGCAGCAGGGCAAGCAACAACTCAAAGAAAGTCAGCGACACAATGAAACGATGGAAGCGATTGCCATGGGGGCTAGAAATGCCAATTTAAAGCCAGCCTTTTATCAACAAGGATTTGGGATTTCACCATTTCGAAATATTAAAAAAAAAAATAAAAAAAAAAAAATAACCTCAGCCATAGCGAGACATGCCCTGACGCATCAACAAGTGGAAAGCTATGCTAAACAACTAAAGCTTTCTCATTTTCGAGGTGTGTTTATGCGAAACCAATTACCCCCACGATCCTGGAAACAGGAATGTGCTGTTGTCAATTTGGATGATCACCGAGGACCAGGAACGCATTATGTAGCTTATGTCAAAGAGGGATCCATGGTATGGTACTTTGACAGTTTTGGGAATTTGCCCCCGCCCATGGAACTAGTGACCTATTTTGGAAACAGGATCAAGATATATTATAATGTGAAACGTGAGCAAACGTTTAACAGCCAACAGTGTGGACGTTTGTGTTTAATTTTTTTATATAAGACGCAGCATAAGCAAAAACGCCACCAGTATGTCAGCAGAAAGTAAAACGTTTACACTGCATGGACGTGGACCTGAAGTCAGCCTAGACTTTTACCCTCCTATCGAATTGAGTGAAAAACCCTATGGTTTAGGACTTGTTTCTCTTGAAACGTACAATCGAATATACAACATACGTGAAAATGTGAACAACAAGTTTTACTATGATGATTCTGTGCTCACCTTGAACTCTGGTGGATACACGATCGATGACATTTATGAACACATTTATGTGGTGTTGATCAATCAATATGGTTTAAAGTCATTTCTCGACGGAACGCACAAGTTTGAACTTGTAGGCAATACCAACACTCATCGCTGCAATATTTTCTCTCCCTTCAACATTGACTTTAAAACACACCCCGATTCCATTGGCCCATTACTAGGATTTAAACCACGTGTGTTGGAGCCCAACAAAAAACATGAATCAGACCATGAAGTGAAATTCATTGAGGACCATCATGTGTCGGTGACGTGTAATATTATTAGCCAAGTGTACACCAATCAGGAACCATCGCATTCGCTTTATGACTTTATTGTGACATCGCCCAATGGGTATATTATTCGTGAAAACCCTCCTGTAGTGCTTTTTCATGCTGTGGCTGTCGATAGTATTAGTAATATAACATTAAGACTGATCAATAGAGATCAACAACTCATTGATCTAGATTCTACCACACCAGTGACTTACAAGTTGGTGCTAAAGCCACTATGAAGTTTGTGTATAAAGCAACAACACCGTCTAGGAATGGTGTTAGTTGTTTGCCACGTGAATACACGTTAACATCTCTAGACAAGCAGATTTTACAGCATTTGGGTTACCACGTCAACCCTCATAATGAATTCTATCCTAGAGATAGCGAACCACATCGAGGAGCAACCAGGAGTGGTAAGAATTGATCTCCATTCCTATCAAGCTCAAACACCTGGACTCAATAACAATGATGAAATTCAATTTGTTATCAACAACCAAGATATTTACACCCTACCGCATGAAAGTGTCATTCAAATCGAAGGTCGGCTCACCAAAGCCGATGGCTCTACACCCACCACATCCAAGTTGGCCAACCATGGTTTGGCCTTTCTGTTTTCTGAAGTGCGGTATGTCATTAACGATATCGTGGTGGATAGCACTCGAAATGTGGGCATTTCCAGTGTCATGAAACTATACCCCTCTTATAGTGAGGAAGAAGGTAAAACACTTTGCATGGCAGGTTGGTGTCCTGACTCGACCAATGACTGGATGGTACACACCGATGGAACCTTTACTGGATATTTACCTCTTAAACTGATTCTAGGCTTTGCCGAAGATCACCAACGCCTTGTGGTCAACGCAAGGCAAGTGCTTTATCTGGTGAGAGACAGGAGTGATAACAATGCACTCAAGGGAGCCGACAATGCCCCCATCGATTCAAAAATTCAACTACAACGCTTGCTATGGAAAGTTCCCCATGTGACCCTTGAAGATAGCAAAAAACTGGACGTACTCAAAATGGTAAAGAGAGATATGCCTCTACCCATGGAATTTAGAAGCTGGGCACTCCATGAGTATCCGCTATTGCCCACCACCAACACACACAGTTGGTCTGTAAAAACAGCTCGCTATACAGAGAGACCTCTCTACCTGATCGTGGGATTTCAAACGAATCGCAAGTATCAACAAACCAAAGATGCCACGCAATTTGATCACCTGCAATTGAGAAATGCACGTCTTTTCCTCAACGGAGCTGTGTTTCCCTATGAAGGACTGGATTTGGATTTTTCAAAAAATAAGTTTGGGCCCCTGTACGACTTGTTTTCTAAATTTCGATGGTCGTATTATCAAAAGGAGAACGGCCCCATGCTACTACCCCAAGCGTTTAAGGCAAGAGCACCACTGATTGTTTTTGACTGTTCATACCTGGAAGAGTCTGTCAAGCCATCCAATATCGACATTCGACTAGATTTTGAAACGCATGACAATGTACCAGCCAATACGACGGCCTACTGTTTGATTATTCACCACAAACAAGTCAACTATTATCCACTGTCCAACCAAGTGACGAGTGTATAAATAACAGGTCATCCCACGTCAAGCCGCTCAGTCATGTCTTGCTTTAAAGCCTCAAGAGACGTTACATCCATGAATTTAAACTCTGAGGAACAACGTTTCAAGACTTTTGCCACGTGGCCAGTGCCTTTCATAAACCCTCAAGCCTTGGCGGCTGCTGGATTCTACTATTTAAAAACAAGAGATGAAGTGAAATGTGCCTTTTGTCCCATCATCATAGACCAATGGCAGGAGGGCGATGAACCCATGCAGGAACATCAGCGCTGGTCACCCACCTGCCCCTACCTGTGCAGAATGAAAGTGGGAAATATACCCTGTCATTCAAGCTATCCCTCACTTGTGTCTCTGGGTGATGAAAATAAAACAAGTTACGATACATGTGGGCCGTATGGTATCCATGGTGCTTCGGTGAGCAGCTCACCATCAAAAACGCCTAGTTTAGAGACATTGGGACATCATCGGTGTTATGGACGTTACAAACACAAGAGACTATATTGTTGTATCAGTTGCTATCGTCCTTATCCTAAAATGAGAAAAGCCTGTAAGACGTGTTATGATAATAAAATGATGTAATTCTTAAATTCTAATTTTTGCATGTCCCCCTGTCCTACCCTAACCTTCTTTTTTGAAACTAGCATGGCAGGTAAGTCCATGCCATGATCACACCTGATCGTCCGTCAGTCGTCAGTTGAACTTGGTCCAGGCAAGCGTCAACATGTTGCGCACACTCATTGTGGATTGCCAAGGGTTTAAAATTGGTGACAACAAATTTATATTTAAACAAGTGGCCATGATCGATTGTACCACGTTTTGGATATCACATGCTACGCATTTGCTATTTAAACCACCCCATGCTTTTGATTTGTTGTGTGAAAAAGACCGTAAATAAACCCAGTGGATTGAAAATCATAGGCAACTAGACTGGAATCAGGGAACCATTTCCTATAAATATTTGGACGTGGTCATGAAAGCACACTTGTCCTCGGCCAATGTGGTATTTGTGAAAGGTAATGAAAAACGTCAATGGTTGCAACCATTTTTGGCGTCTTACTGCCAATGTATCGACCTCATGGAGTTGGGCTGCCCCTCCCTGCAAACGCTCATGGATACTTGTTCCTGTGGCAACATTACCCATACAGCCCTATCACATGCGTGGCATCTCTTTCATTGGTTAACCACCCATGCCTGCTGGGAGTTGTTGAACAAAATTATAACTCAAGATTTACCTGTGAATGACGTCAGTGAGATTTCTACAAGCGACGTGTAAACATCTACAGCACGTGATACCATGGAGAAAGGCAATGCTACGGACAAAGCCATCGGCAAGTTCTTTGTGTGCAAAAAGAAACTAGACAGTTTTACCAAAGAGGAACTCTTGGCGCTGCCCAAGTCGTTCATTTATTATGTGGCCGCCAACGCGGTCAAAGAAATCTGGCAACATGTACCAAAATCATGGACTCAAGATCCTGTGTTGAGTGAATTGCAACCCTGTACGGATTACGATCACCATAAGCAAGTGGCCATGGCAAAAATACCGTCTATGCATCAGTGTGCGACTTGCCAGCTAGTGAAACTGTATCACGGTCATAAAAGTCCATGTAAAGACTTTGTTGAATCATTCCACGAGTGTCATGGCGAGAAAAAGCAACAACAACAACAACAAACACAAACATCGTCCACAGAGGAGGAGGAGGAAGACCAAACCTTTCTACCATCAATGGAAAAGGATATGCCAGACCTGTACTGGCAATGGCGTCATTGACAAAGTGATTCAATACCTACCTTTCGAAATCCATCTTCCAGGTTATCGTTTCTGCGGCCCTGGAACTCGTCTCGAAAAACGTTTACAACGTGGTGATGTACCCATTAATCTTTTGGATCAAGCATGCAAGGAACATGACCTTTCTTATCGCCATAGTCATCCTGGTTTAAGACATGTGGCCGATAAATTGTTATTGAAGAAAGCTAAACAACGTTTCACATCCAGTGATGCCTCAGTGGGTGAAAGGATGGCAGCCCTAATTGTCATGAGTGCTATGAAAGGAAAGTTGATGATGCATGGACATAAACATTGAGGAGTGAGGAATTGGGATTTGTTTGTGTTCTATTTTTCTTTTGTCAATTCACTATGACTATGAAATAAAAAACAAAGGTTTACCAGAGTACGATGTTTTGTTATTTTATTTTTAAGAAATCGTGATGTTGATGGCTGATTTCTCATTTTACACATTTCACACATTGCCATTTTGCTAATTTGCAATTTACAGTTTTTGAAAACGTTCGTTTTGATGATATGGATTTTTCCATTTTGCTAATGACACTTTTTAAACAATGACCGTTTGAAGTTTTTGAATTTTCATATTTCACATATGGCCATTTCCAGTTTTTTTTTTAAATGTCCGTTTTAAGTTTTGCGTTTTGGTGATATGGAAACATGGATTTTCCATTTTGCTGTTTTCACATTTTTCCATTTAGTGTATGTCGAAAGTTGAGATTTGACAATGATGTTGATGCGAGTGCTTGACCTTGATAATACTGCAATGTGCTGATGCGTGTTTGGAGATACGTCGAGGTCTACGACTACTGCAGGTAAGACTGTTTTTACAAAAATAATGTCTATTGTCTGCCACATTTCAATGAAAAAACAAAACTATTGAAAACAAAATGAGTATATAAGTGACCATTTACCCCCTCCCCACCCACCCACCCTACCTCATCGTGTTTGCTCTGGTCAATCATACACACCAGTTTTCTCTCTCCACTCATACATTCACACCTGTCTTTGGGAACAAACACAACCACTTTATTTATTCCCAAAAGCACATTCTCGACATGCACACTCATCCCAAAAGAACTTTTTAGTTTATCATTTACATTACGAAAAATAATTAAATACTAGTTATTAAAGTTACTAAAAATCTTACTTATTTCATATTTACAAAAAAAACTCAACTTTGTACAGCGTTAAAAGAATCAAACTATTTACCAATCAAAAAATTTTAAAAAAATAAGGTTGCATAGAACTTTTAAAGAGCAAAAGGTCCAAGTGGGTTGTCACTATTTACAAAATCTACTATTTACAATGACAGAAACCAATATTTACAAAATTCTAAATCTACAAGTTACAAAAAGCCATGTCCCATAAACGATTAAACAGTGAAATCACACCTCCTCCTCGTTGCGATCATAACCCCAGGGCAGGCTAGTGAGCAGGTCATCAGCCCACACACGCTTGTTATCCATGGAGGCGAGGGTGCGTTTTCTCTGTTCCACAAGATACAAATGATGGTTGCTGGATTGTATCCTGCACTGTGTATGAGACATAGCTTTGCCAGTGCGTAAAACCGCTAGGTAATCGTCTACACGTAGCGATTTTACCACTGCTCTACCTACACCTTTTGCTCTTTTGGCTTCCTTACAGTCGAGTGTGCGGTAAGCATACATTTTTGAGGCCAAACCTACGAATTCCGTCATAATGGAATCACCGCATTCATCTTTTAAAACGCCCATTTTCTTCTTGTTTTTTAGGGGCAGCTGAAACACGTTGTCAGCGCTATAGCAAGAGGTGTCGAACCAGTCACTATGTTGCCTCATGACGTCATAGGGGTTGCAGTGGCGAATGTGGTAAATGAATGAGTCCGTGTCCATATACAAAAGAGAGACGTTCTCAAAATGGCGTTTGGCAAACTCATAGTGGAATCGATACATGACCGATTTAGAAAAGTCTAAAATGACTTGACCCAAGTAAATGGGTTTATCCATGGTCACGCTGGTCTTACTCATTTCAATAGTAGCCAAATCCTCATCGATAATTTTGATCGATTTGAAATTTGGCTTGGCAATGTACCGCCGGGCACCCCACCGCCCCTCCCAGACATTCACCAATTTAATGTCACGGTATTTGCGGACATTCTCCATAGACTTGCCATAGATGCAGTTGTTCATTAATTTAAAAAAATTAATTTCAAACTGCTGTGTTGCCATTTGTCGGTGCTCTGTGTTGAGTCGCATGTATGGCTCAAGCCATGCTCTTTGAGCAAAAGAAATACCCCTGTGGATTTTCTTCAACACCAAGCCTTGGGCGAGGCATTGCACCAACATTTGGATATGTAGCACATACCGATTTTTGTTGTAAAGTGTGCCCATGAGTTTTTCAGTTTTCACTTTACTGTCAGGGGGAACCATTTGCTCAAGGCAGAATGGGAAATCGGCATGTTCATCATACAAGGATGAGGGATATTCAATATCCACTTCTAGCACATATCCACGGCCTGTTTCTTGGCTAGCCATGTTCACATCAAATTCTGACACTTGTTTGTCTGTCAGCCAAGCAAACTTCCCATAGGGCAAAGGCTGACTCATGGCGTAACCGTACAAATTATTCACGTCATAGTACATTAAGTATGATTCTGGTTTGTCTAGTGAATAATCAGGCATGTAGACATTGTTCGCTTCGGCATGGCGTTGGTTAAGCGACACAAAGCCGCCACGAATGCCCTTTTCAAAAAATAGAACCATGTCTACGTCAGTGAGTAAATCCAATTCCACTTGAGTGTATTTCAAAGCGGCATCAAACGAGAGTCCAGGACTCGTATAATAGTGAGCCGGGTCAAGACCGTAAATGTGTTGACACAAGTTACGGAATTTTTCAAACACATCAGTGAGCAGCAATACATCCAGTTTTAGGTAATGCAAAGCATATTCACTTAGCGTCTTCATGCCAAACACTCGCCAAACTTGACATGCATGTGCATAGTCTTCATCGGAAACGGTACTGCGTGTTAGTTTGGAGTAAAATTTCTCTTGTGGTGGGAGTTTTCTTTGCTTTAACACGTCCCAGCTGTTGCAGAAATCATACGGGAATATACCTTTCCGAATGCACAACTGAAATTGCTCAGGATCATTAAAATGCATTCTAGTATTTTTTAATTCCTCTTCATTCAAGCCATTCACAAGGCTGTCTAGCGAGGATGCCATAAACTTAAAGGAATCCAAAAATCGAATGCTAAAGTCGCCCAACCACCATGTCAGGGCCGTAAAACGCTCATGGTTTTGGGGAATAATGGTAAACGAGCCCTTGTTGACATGGCCCAATTCACGAATCAAAAACTGAATGTCATAATTCGCCAGATTGTGGAAAAAGACACTGATGAAGCGAGGAGCTGGAAAGTTCAAGTTGCATTTACTATGCGCAGCTCCACGAAACTCCCCCGTAAAGTGCGAGTGATCACGAACGGTGTCTTCAGCACTGATCAGTGGCTTTTCGCAAATATGACATGTCATGGCATGCTCATACTGCTGCTGTTGTTCTGGAGATAGACTCATGGGTACTGGGTGGTCCAGTAATTCCTGTACATGGTCGGCCAACTTCACAAGTTCATCCAAGAACCATTTGGCACAATCTGGCCCCTGACGGTATTTGTAAACGGATTGTGTGGGGTCATGGGCACACACCACATTAAATCCTATGGCAAAAGGTTCATGTTTTTGAATGGGTGTGGTTGAGCTCATGGTGGGATCTGGTTCACATCCCGCCATGGGTGTGGTGAGAGCTTCGAAATCTGCATATACCACATAGGGAACAGTGTCACGCTTATGAATGTCCTTAAACTTTAACACAGCCTTGTCCCCTTGTGGCAATACCAATCTCACCGCTTCCTGAGTAACACAATCTATCCTATGACGTTCTAAGAGCGTAGGGGTTGTAAAATATTGCAAGCAACGGTCGCAAATGTACTTCTTACCATTATGCTTGGACACTTGACTGCTTAGCAATCTACTCAGGCTTTTAATGAGGCAATAGTGATTCACTTCTCCTACAGATAAATATAAAAGATGAATGTGATGTCGTTTCGGTTCTTTTGTGGCATAAAGAGGACCCACAATCTCATCACCATCAAGGCCATACACCATGAACGAAAAGTCCTGGTTGTCTTGTTCAAACCTATGGATCTCGGTTAAGTCCATAGGGAACGATACTCGAGTTAAATTTAACGTATGTTTCAATTCAACAAACTTGGCCTTGTACTTTCCCGGTCGACAACTGTCACGTTGTGCTGGTTGCAAAAACGCAGCCACAGACCACAGAAAGCAATCATTGTCACGATTCTTTATATTCACCACAGCCTTTTTCAAAGCTATTGCTGGTGGTGTTTCAATATAGCTAGACCCAGCATTCAACGGGTTGAATTGACAAATGTTGATTTGCAAATGATGAATTTTGTCTAAGGCAAGGCCACTCGGTCCTTGTTGCAGTTTATCAAATTTTGATAGCAAGGCATTCACCACGTGGGTTTCATACCACTGTTCCAAATTATGGGCTATGAACAGCTCTTGCATTTTACTGCAAATATAGAATGTCTCTTTATGCTCTACGTCCTTCTTTTTATATATAAAATCGCACACCAATTCTGTATTCACCTTTAAAGCCATATGCAACCTTTGCGCTGTACAAATTTCAATTTCAAAAATTTCAAAACAAGATTCTAAAAATTCTTTGGGAATCAAACTTTTTCTAACATTGACTACGCGGCCAGAGCACACACGCGATTTGAAACAACTGTTTAGAGGTTCCCAAGTTAGGCTATCGGTAGCAGTAGCAAATGACATTATTTTAGAAAGAACACTCTCACCTGAATTTTCAGCTGTAGACTGCTTGACAATGGTCCCAAACACACACGTTCCTGGTTATTAACAAAGGTCAAGCGTTTTCCAACACTCTAAAAAGAAATAAAATAAACCACCATAAGTATATCCATTCCATATAGTTTATGCATTTCATAAACAAAACAAAATCAAACAGGTTATATTATATAATAAAACAAATCTCACCTTGACGTGTAATGCTTTGCTATATTCCCGTCTCGTGGGCTAGTGTGGAAATGGTTTTCTTTTCTATCTGTCTGTCTTTCTCTTTCTTTAATATATTTCCCACCGACACACGACAGATCGGCTATACACGTTATCTGCAAACAAATAAATAAATAAAATCATTAATTACCTAATCAATAAATAATTGCATGTATTTATATAAAAATCAATAAATATATAAAAAAAATATATACCTACCCCACAACAAGGTTAAGTATTTTCCACCAACACCAAAACTGTTAAACTAGACCAGGGGTATCATGCAACGCAGTGTGTTCAAAGGTAGTCACTTAAGTGAGCGTGGAAATGATAACAACATATCTTTATATATGCTACATTGCATGTATAATCTTTTTTTTCCCATGCTTAGAACATTCTCTTATCGTGCACGTGGACAGCTAACGTCCCAGGCGAACACCTATGCCGGATCAAATTTCACATGAACTTGCATTTTGTCACGTACGCAGCAAAACAGGATGTGACTTGTTAACAGTTATCATGCACGTGGACAGATAACGTCCAAGGTGAACACCTGCGGTTGATCAAATGTCACATGGACTTGCATTTTGTCACGTACGAAGCAAGACAGGATGTCACTGGTTTAGCGTGCCTGTGGTTTCACATGTGTGCACGCCTTTCGCACTTCCCTGCCACCACAATGGTCAGATTATTTCACCTTCAAGAGTCATGGTCATTTTTTCCATTGCACCTGTTGTCAAGTCAGATCAACGCCTTCCAATAAGCTCAATTGATATTCACCTCTTGCTCGTCTGCAAGTTTGTTTTCTCTACTCGCTTCGACCAACATAGAATCAAGTTCTCATCACCGTTTACACGTTAAAGGTAAAAGGTGTGAAAAAAAACGCACCCTCGCTCTGTCATAAACCGACCCGTCGAAATAGCGATTGATCTATTGAACACAGCCACCGTGGTCAGCGACACACACACACACACACACACACACACACACACACACACCCAACCGTATCGTCTCTCTCAACCACCACGCTTTATAAACATTATAAACAGGTAACGGTAATGATTTTTTTTTCAACATGTACGGCGTTAGGCCCTTTGTGAATTATTTTTTCGAAAAAAATATCTACCACATTTGAAAGGGGGCGTTAGCCCGAGTCCTAGGACACCTCGTACACGTCTCTAGCGTTATTGGTTCGTGACATATCGGCAAAAATCATAAAAAACACGTGTTTACCCCAAAATCGCGTTTCCCAATTTTTTTAAAAATTACAACGAGTGGTCCATAGCAAAGAGGACGTCTTCCCGAATCCTTGGACCCATCGTACATGCCTCTAGCGTTATTGCTTCGTGAGATATCGGCAAAATCACAAAAACACGTGTTTACCCCAAAATCGAGTTTTCCAAATTTTTAAAAATTACAATGAGTGGTCCATAGCAAAGAGGACGTCAGCCCGAGTCCTTGGACCCCTCGTTCATGCCTCTAGCATGATTGGTTCGCGAGATATCGGCAAAATCACAAAAACACGTGTTTACCCCAAAATCGAGTTTCCAATTTTATTAAAAATTATAACGAGTGGCCCATAGCAGAGAGGACGTCACCCCGAGTCCTTGGACCTGTCGAACATGCCTCTAGCATGATTGGTTCGCGAGATATTAAAAGCACATGACCTTTTAGTTTTGGTCTTTTCATTAAATTAAGAGCCTATAGGAAAGTAGGGGGCATCACTACGAGTGCTAGGACACCCTGTATGTTCAAATCCGACCATTGGTTAGCGAGATATCAGCTTCGGGGCAAATACGAGGGTGGCTCAATAAGAAGTGGTGCAGCACTCTCATCATCCCACTACTTACAAAACACAAATTTTTGCTCTAGCGACTTGAAATTTATTTTGGGGGTAGAGGGCATAGGGACCTTTCATTTATGTCAAATAAACGTTTTTGTAGAGTTCCTAGTTTCCAAAATATAGAATTTTCAAAATTCGAGTGTTTTCAAAAAAACATAAAAAGTAAAAACGTTTTATTACAAAAAATAAAGGTCATAAAGACCATTCGTTTGAGCCATGGCACAACGTTCTATCATGTTTAGTTTTCAAACTATCACATAGTTTCGAAAACAAAAATTTTCAAAAAAATTTTGAAAAATATAACGAGTGGTCCATAGCAAAGAGGACGTCAGCCCGAGTCCAACGATACCTCATTTGTCAAAATCGGACCATGCGTTCAAGAGATATTTAACATGCCTGAGGCTTAGTAGTGGGTCAAGGAGGGTTCTGGAGTGCGTTAGAACTCTCACTACTCCACTACTACTGTTACTCCAGGTTTGGTCGACTGAGATGGGCTGTTATCTCAACGGCACAACACAAAGATTGAGTATTGAACCGGGTTCGAGTCGGCAATCGGACGAAAATGTAATAGGATGTTCTCGACATTGAGTTGCTTGCCTGAAGGATTTCTCCTAAACTCTTTATGCCTTGAGACAGGCCACGCCAACTCAGGTGCTTTGCGAGCACCGGCCGGCACCGGCAAAAGCACCGGTGCTCTGCTGTAGAAGAGGAATGTGTAGTGGCAGCGCATAGCGAGGCGAGAGTCGTGTTGTTTGGTGAATGAGGCTGGGCAAATCAGCGCGCCTCACGCGGCGTACCGGTAAGAAAACGAATAATAATAATAATAGTATTCAAACACCGAAATTGACATTAAGAAAAGACGAATGAAATTCTTTGGACATCTCACTAGACTACCAGAAAATCGATTGACGAAAAGCATAATAGATCATTTGACCACACCTTAGTTAGAGGAACTTCGAAAGGACCTCAAAAAACGCAAACATAAGTTCACCTCGCACAAAGTTAAACAAGAAGTTCCGTGAAGAACTATACAGCCTACTTTTCATGCCAATGATTATTCTACAGTATATGAACCTATCTAGAATAATGACGAAATTAAGTTGGTAATATCGAAATATCTAATTAGTTCAAAATATACCTGGTATAATGTAGCCTAATAGAGCACTACAGTTGGCAGCCCTGGTGACTGAATATATTCTTAGTTCTACCTCGTAAGGTACAGAATACAAAATTTGGCTGAAGTCCAATGGACGTTACATGCAGTTAGACACTGGATCTATCAGCACGCGTAAAAGCATGTTGCCAACAATACCATGCGTGTGCTGGTCAGAAATAATCTGAAATATTATGATATCTTGTTGTGCCAATTTTGGATGAAATCCATTTGTTAGTATAGAAGTTACATGTATTTTAAAATTGGACATATCAGCAGGCATAGAATCATGTTGGCAGCACTGCCTCGTATTAATTACTCCATATTAATCTAGAATGTCAGGTGCTATACGTGTGCAAAGTATAGAGCTGTTGGCTTGCATACTTTCTGATATATTGATATTAGGGTAAAAAGAATATAGATAGCATTTATTTACAGTTGGCAGCTCTGATTGCTCTTAACAATACTTATAGTCATATCTGTTATGGTACACATAGCACATACGAAATTTGGTTGAAATCAAACTGATAGTATAGAAGTTACATGTACACACATCAAAAAAAGTTTTGCATCACCTCGGTTCCCAGATCTCCGGCATATAGACGTTGACTGTGTATATTGTATCCAAGATACAGTCCCTTTGACTGTTCATAGATGTCACTAAAACTGCTCAAAGATGTAAACAACCATGCATGAGCAGGGCCTATTAGACGGAGGGGGTACGACAGCCGATCAGTTCCAGTCATTCCACCAGGACGAAGGTACGCTGCTCATGTTGTCTGTAGTTCTACCATGCCTAGAAGGTCAATACCGCAGTTCGATCGCGTCCGCATTGTTACTTTGTGTCAAGAAGGGCTCTCAACAAGGGAAGTTTCCAGGCGTCTCAGAGTGAACCAAAGCGATGTTGTTCGGACATGGAGGAGGTACAGAGATACAGGAACTGTCGATGACAGGCCTCGCTCAGGCCGCCCAAGGGCTACTACTGTAGTGGATGACCGCTACTTACGGATTGCCGCTCAGAGGAACCCTGACAGCAATGCCACCATGTTGAATAATGCGTTTCGTTCAGCCACAGGACGTCGTGTTTCAACTCAAACTGTGCGCAATAGGCTGCATGATGCGCAACTTCACTCCCGACGTCCATGGCGAGGTCCAGCTTTGCAACCCCGACACCATGCAGCGCGGTACAGATGGGCCCAACAACATGCTGAATGGACCCCACGGAATTGGCATCACGTTCTCTTCACCGATGAGTGTCGCATATGCCTTCAACCAGACAATCGTCGGAGACGTGTTTGGAGGCACCCTGGTCAGGCTGAACGTCTTAGACACACTGTCCAGCGAGTGCAGCAAGGTGGTGGTTCCCTGATGTTTTGGGGTGGCATTATGTGGGGCCGACGTACGCCACTGGTGGTCATGGAAGGCTCCGAAACGGCTTTACGATACCTGAATGACATCCTCCGACCCATAGTGCAACCATATCGGCAGAATATTGGAGAGGCATTTGTCTTCATGGACGACAATTCTCGACCTCATCGTGCACATCTTGTGAATGCGTTCCTTCAAGATAACGACATCGCTCGACTACAGTGGCCAGCATGTTCGCCAGACATGAACCCTATCGAACATGCCTGGGATATGTTGAAAAGGGATGTTTATGGACGTCTTGACCCACCAACCACTCTGAGAGATTTACGCCGAATTGTCGTTGAGGAGTGGGACAATTTGGACCAACAGTGTCTTGATGAACTTGTGGATAGTATGCCACGACGAATACAGGCATGCATCAATGCAAGAGGACGTGCTACTGGGTATTAGAGGTAGTGGTGTGTACTGCAATCTGGACCACAAATGCTGAAAGTCTAGCTGTATGATGGTACAACATGCAATGTGTGGGTCTCATGAGCAATAAAACGAGCTGAAATGTTGTTTGTGTTGATCTCTATTCCCTTTGTATTTAACGGTTCCGGAACTCTTGGAACCGAGGTGATGCAAAACTTTTTTTGATGTGTGTATTTAAAAATTGGTACTATCAGCAGGCTTATAATCATGTTGGTAGAACTGACGTATATAAGTTATTCAAAATTAATCTAAAATGTCAGAATATACGTGTGCATAGTTTAAAGCTGTTGGCTTGCATACTTTCTGATACATTGGTATTTGGATTAAAAAAATAGAGAGAGCAATTATTAACAGTTGGCAGCCCTTGTGGCTCTTAAGAATACGCTCAGTCATATCTGTTTATGTACAGATATTACATACAAAATTTGGTTGAAATCCAATTGATAGTGTAGAAGTTATATGCATTTAAACATTGGACCTATCAGAAGGCTTAAAATTATTTTGGCAACACTGTCATGGTTGGCCTCCTGGTAATTAAACTGAAATAGTATTGTCTACAATTGTGCCAATTTTGGAATAGCTCCCATGTATACCTTGCTAGATATCCAACATGGAGCTCAAAATTCTAGTGCATTTTTTCAGCAGTTGGTAGCACTGACATCATTTTCAAATATGGACGTAGGCGATTCCGGTGCACATCTTTACTCATACTAAATTTGGTTTTGACTGCTGCAGCCGTTTAGGAGTTGATAGGGGGGGGGGGGGACACACACACAGCCAGCCAGCCAGCCAGACAGACAGACACACATTTTCCCGGATCGATCTCATAAGTCTACTTTTTCCTCATTTTTGCAAAATGTGAAAAGTAGGCTAAAAATGGGAAGTTATATCAGAGCAACCACAACAAAACCAGTACAGACCAAAGTGGTCGGAACAACGCAAACAAGCCTTCTCGGAAAGAATGAAAGTCTATTGGAACAACAAGAGGAACCAAAAGAAAAGTTGATCGAGTCATTTTCTTAACATCTTCTATGTATTGGGAGAATTCGCTTCAAATAATAAATACATAATAATAATGAAGAGAAGAAGAGATTTTGGGAAGAGAAGCGGGAAAACGCCAGAAGATGAATTAATCATGTATTCAAGTTCAATCGCTCTCCTAAAGGGGAACAATCGATTAAATAAATAAATACTAACAACAATGCCAATTTTGTGTGCAGACAGAAATAATAGTTTTATTGCGCTCCTGATTTTTCACTAATTTTCAACAATCTTTGTTTACCTTTGGCATCGCTTTGAAGCCAATAATTTTCCGATATATGGAACAATCGTTTTGGAAGTTGCAATCCGAAGTACAGCTTCCAAGGAAGCATCAGACAAACTTGACCTTGGTTTTGTTTTGTTAATATTCATAATTGAAAACATTTCTTCACAAACGAATGTTGTTCCGAACATAGAAACAAATTTCAGGGCAAGGGCATTAATCCTCGGGAATTGCTGTTCCCCAACACCTGTATAAAATGAATACATATCACCATTGTACTGGCAATAGCGGTCTGTCAAAATGAAATTGCGCTGTAGTTTTATCAGCTCAGCTTGGAGACTTGATGGGGCACCGAAAAAGGCGTCATAAAAACTTTGAGTGCCGGTTTTACTTGATTGATTTGTTCAAACCTATCTTCAAATTCTTTATGCAATGACTGTAACGCTTTTGTGTACTCACTGATGTGTTCATAAGTACTTACATTCAAGATTTTTAGACAGGAAAAATTGTTCCAATTCCCATCTTAAAGCTGAATTCTAAAAAGTACATGCTGCAATTTGAAACTTTCAATACGGTCACACATAGTACTGATTAATTTATTTTTTCCTTGCAACGAGACCCCGTCATGTCTTTCATGAAAGCTAAATCAGCGATCCATTGCTCATCATCTAATTCTGACTGTCCTACCGCCACTACACGGGGAGGAAAGCGGGGCGGGAGGGGAAAGCACCGGTGCTACTCGCTGCGGCACCGGAGCGCGCAAACGCGTTGGCGTGGCCTGCCTTAAGGTGAAGTTGTAAACAGATACAAACTACACTGCAAGAAACTTATAATTTTTCCCTAACCTGCTACTATATTTTTAAATTAAGCAGCCTTTATATTTATTTAGCGTATGGCTTTTAGTGCCAAGAGTGTCCGAGGACATGTTCGGCTCGCCAGTTTTGTTGCTGCTTCGAGGCGGACACCCAATGGGTGAGCTACAAGTACCGTCGCGTGTGGAGTGTTGTCTGGGGAGGAAAGTTTGAATGTAAGGACGAGGAGATGGAAGGTAGCGGCTGTGGTCTATAGTCAGGGACCAACCGCAGCATTTGCCTGCAAGGAAGATGGGAAACCACAGAAGACCATCTTCAAGGCTGCCGGCAAGGGTATTCGAACCTCCTCGCCTCCCGGATGTGAGCGACTGCCAGCAGTCATGCCGCAACGACCACGGCTAACTCACCATATTGACATAAAGCAGGACTCAAACCACAACCACGATTTATGAGAAACTGTGGGAAAAGATTTCAAACAAGCAAGTCGCAGAAATGCATTTGCTTTATTGATTGGCCATGGTAGTAGGTTATATTGTTATTCTCTCAAGGATAAGGCTGATTAGTCCGGCTGCGTGGCTCAGGGGTAACGTTCTCGCTTGCTGAGCCCAAGGTTGCAGGTTCGAAACCTGGCGCAGTCAGCTGGCATTTGAGGGTGCGCTAATGCGAGGGAGCCGTGTCAGTACATTTACTGGCACGTTAAAGATCCCATTCGGGGCAAAATTCCGGCACCCCGGCGTCTCTAAAAGCCAGGGTAGCTTAAAGGGACGTAAAACCAATAACATTATTTATATATGGCTGATTAGTCTACTTACCGGAAGTCCTTCTCGTAGCGGGTGATCTGGATATCGTCGGCGGTCTGCCCCACATCAGAGCTCTCTCCTGACACGCCCTGCTTCTTGCTGCTGGCAGTATTTGAAGTGATCCTCCCTGCCATACCATGGTGCTCCTGCAGAGTTGCCAGTAGGTCTCCATCTCGCGCGAAACTCGTGGCTTGCTGCAGCACACTCTGGAACCAAACACGAACAAATTGAAAACAATTTTAAAAGTAGTTCTTAATCAGTACTAAAATTATAAGGAAACACAGAGTGAATAAAACCTAGCGCACCGGGAAATATAGCGAACGCAGTGCCGGTTAATGCTAGTGGTATCGCCGAGGAATCAGCCGACCGCAGCCGGTGCAGAGAGGAGACGCAACATAATATGCAGCAATATCCCAGTTTGAAGGTTTTGTTTTACCTGTACTTTCTTGCGCGCTTCATGTCTGTCTTGCTTTGCCCGTTCAACTAAAAGACATCGTTTACTCGATATTTGTTACTCCGTTTCCTTATTAAAAACAAAAGAAGTGTTTTACAAACTAAATTAAAATATCGCCTGCTTTGCCGTTTTCTCTTTCTTTTTCACAACACACCTGGCTAACCAGTCCAAGGAAACCTGCTCTCCTCCCAAACGGGAGCTGCGCTAATGGATTCTTTACATGGGGGTCAAAGAGCAAAATCATAACAGGGGATTTTGCTCAGGGCAAGTTGCTTGAGGCGTGTTTTACTGCCCCCTACTCCAAACTGGACTTGTAGGAACATCTTCACGGTGTTCTACTCTTATTATCTCAAAGATTCATTAGCAAGTTTTGACATTATTCCAGATTCCCGGATATCTTTAGTCTTGCATTTAAAACTCAAGTTTGGTCATTTTTGTGTGTTTCACAGTTACTATTCATATCTGCACATTTCAATTCTTATATTGTAACTTCGTAAACATGCCTTCGTATGCAAGTTATAGCCAGCACTATGAGCTTTAAAGCGATATCGTGGGAACCAAAATGCTTATTATGTATTCTGCTAAAGACGGTGCATTCGTAAATAAATTGGCAGAACATTCATTGTTCGGAAATCTGCACTTGCAAAATTTATACTATAGTTTCCTTTAACTCATAATCCTCCACCTTGTACATGTTAGGTGCACTGATTATACCTTATCTACGGAAACTACAGAGGGTACAGGTGTATGTAGCTGTCAGTTAACTCATGGCTCAACCAACATTTCGGGAGAGGTTGTCTACCCCTACTTTCTTCCCAAACCCATTAGCTTTAGCTGACCGGACCCTCTGGGTTTAACTCAATTATCGCAGTTCGACCATCCCGGCCACACGTTGTACTTACCGCTTTACTCGGCGAATGGTTTACTGGAACTATGGTTTCTATTCCTCAAGCACATATCATGCCAGAGGTTACACCATGTCTTAAAAGCGAATCAACCTAAAAGTGTATGCTATTTTGACAACTAGCTCAAATGCATGGAAAATATAACATCGTTTGAGTTGCGAATGTTGGGCTGCATAACATTCAGGCGTTAGTTTTAAAGTGAAACATGACACAAATTCACAGAATTAACTCTGCATTTGTATACATGACGCTTTAGAAGTTGCACTCGACCACCTCAAGTGTAACGGCTAGCGTTCTTGGCTGTCATCCTGGAGGTCCGGGTTCAATTTCCGGCACCAACAAGAAATTTAATTTTGGTCTGAAGGCTGGAATGGGCTACACTCAGACTCGTAAGGCAAAACTGAGACGAGGAGGGTTCGATTCCCACCTCAGCCATCCTGGACGTGATTTACCGTGGTTTTCCTCCACTTCTACTCCAGGCAAATGCTGGGATAGTACCTGGCGTAAGGTCACGGTCGCCTACTTCCCAACCATATCTCCCAATTTACGAGTACACACACTAGCACAGCCATCACAATAACACAGGTTATCATACACATTTCTCTCTCTCTCTCTCTCACACACACACACACCAAAATACACAGGGCTGTATGACCACGATGTCACATCCCCTTAAATACGCAACAACAACGAAAGTTGCACTATATCTAGGCTAGAATTATCTAATGAGTCGAATATCATTACAAGTACCTCTCCCGTTCGAGTACTGTAGCTTCGCAAGTTAAATGTGCAACGTTATGGGGTCAAGCTATCTCCGAACTCTAAAGTCGAGTTTGAAGCACACATTCCGCCGTTCCTGTTGTTGTTGTTGTTGTTGTTGTTGTTAATTCCTTTAGGGGCTTTGCGACATCGTGGTCATTTACCCCCATGTACGTGGGTGGTGTATAATTTGTCTGATGACCTGTGTAATTGTGGTGCCTATAATAATAATAATAATAATAATAATAATAATAATAATAATAATAATAATAATAATAACATTAACAAATACAATATCCAAAGTTAAATTCATGGGAGAGATCTCGGAACCCTTCAAATTTAATACAGGAGTGCGACAAGGTGATGGTTTATCACCCATTCTATTCAACTCAGTTTTGGATAAAATAATCAAGACATGGGAAAAAGGAGTCAAAGGCATAAAAATGGCAAAACACCAGAAAAGGACAGTCAACATTAAGTGTCTGGCCTTTGCCGATGATGTAGCGATTATAACAAATAACAGAAAAGAAGCCAAAGAAGCTCTAGAGACGCTACATGAAATCTCTGCCAAAACAGGGTTACAAATCTCATACGAAAAAACACAGTTCATGGACACAAAATCTACAGACAAGCACCCACTGGAAACCAAGTATGGAAAAATAACACAAGTGGAAAGTTTCAAATATCTAGGAGAGATTATACAGAAAACAGGACTGAACTTGGCATCCAATGAAGACAGGATCGCTAAATTGCAGAAAGCATACCGACTTACATGGAACCACTACAATAAAAAAAGTATTTCCATCAATGCCAAATTACGACACTACCGTACAGTAGTCTTACCAGAGGCCTTATACGCTTCAGAAACGACAGCAATCAAGGGGCGAACAAAAATCAAGGAATTAGAAAAACAAGAGAGAAAAATTCTGAGAAAGATCTACGGGACAGTTCAGAAAGAGGGAATATGGATGAAGAGACCGACAATAGAACTGTACAAACTGACAGAGACGATTACAAACAACATAAGGAAAAGAAGGGCAAAATTTTATGGACATATACATAGGATGACCGAAGACAGACTGACCAAGAAAATTTTTAATATAGTTACGAATAGCACACTAAAAACCAATTGGGTAAAGGAAACCGTGGAAGACCTTAAGAAACTAAACATCTCTACAGAAGACATCGCAGACAGGAGCAAATACAGAGAAAAACTTAGACTACAGAAGTTTGAGCAAACTCCCAAAGAGAGACAACCAGCAAAGAGGTGGACAGAAGAGAGAAAGAGGAAACATAGTGTGTATATGAGAGGTTTTTGGGGAAAAAAAGAAGAAAGGTCCAGAATGAAACATGAAAATTGATTGTGTTGTAACGCTCTCCTTATGGGGAATTAACGAATAAATAAATAAATAATAATAATAATAATAATATTTTTCAGAACAACAAATTAATCCATGTCAGGAACGAAACTCTTTACCAAAAGACTGAAAAACCCTCGGGCACAATAAAAAAAACGGAGAATTGATTCTTATGGGCACATCCTCCAAATTAATTCAAATAGACTAACTAAAAAGATCTTCGACCACTTCCGTAATAAAAAAAACAAAACCTCTTTGGCTTAAGGAAACTGAGAAAGACCTCGTAGAACTCCAAATTACAGACACCATGCTTATGGACAAAGCAGCCAAAACCATCACCACGATAAGAAACAACGGTTCCAAGTGAAACTCAAACAAAAGCGTACGATCCACATCTCTGCCGAAGAAAGGGAATCAAGATCTCAAATAATGAGGCAATACTGGGCCAAAAGGAAAGCTCAAAAGAATAATAAATGATTGATTTCATGTACCCCAAAGTTGGGTGAAACAAATAAAGAATAATAATAATTTTATTTATTTTAAGTCCCTTTTAACTACTGCGGCTTTTAGAGACGCCAAGGTGCCTGAATTTTGTCCCGAAGTAAATCTACTGATACTGCTACCTTGCATTTGCGCACCTTCAAATGACAGCTGACTGCTCCAGGATTCGATCCTGCAACCTTGGGAACAGCAGGCAAGAACTTCACCACTGAGCCACGCAGCCAGTCGTCTGTAGTAGTGTGTGTATTTGTAATGTAGGTTAGGATTGGGGAGGAGACGGCTGTGGCCTGAAGTTAAGAACCATCCTGTCATTTGCCTGGAGTAGAAGTGCGAAACCATGGAAAACCACTTCCAGGATGGATGAGATGGGCATCGAACCCCCTTATTCTCACTTTTGTTTCACGAGGCTGAGTGGACCTCGTTCCAACCCCCAGACCAGAATTAATTTTCTTGGTAGAGCCGGGAATCGAACCCGGACTTCCAGGGTGACAGCCATGAATGCTAGCCTCTACACAAAGAAGTGTATACTGCCGTTCTTGGAATGGTTTTACTAGTTTTCCATTTTCAATTCCAAGTAAAACCACGACGTCACCTTCTAATAGGCCACGATCTCTTCCTTGTAACTCCGTGGCAGTTTTAATTATTATTTTATTGATTTCATTTCTCATGAGGTTAAGTTAACGTTACCGTTCACTTCACTTACTTAATTCCTGCCTTGGCGAAATTTCTCCACGCAGTACGGTTCCTGGCCATTCTCTTCACTTGACTCCAGTTCTTGTCCACCTCTGCAATTTCATTTTCGATCGTCCTCTTCCAGGTCTTCTTAGGTCGACCTCGCTTCCTGGCGCCTTGCGGATTTCAGTCTAGCGCCGCCCTCTCAATAGCTACGTCCGGCTTCCTTAGCGTGTGACCAATCCAGCGCCATTTCCTCTCCTTGATCTGGATGCTAATCGGTTGTTGATTGGTGATGGTCCAAAGATCTTCATTTGAGATTATGTCCGGCCACCTCACATTTATGATGCGACGCAGACATCTGTTAATGAACACCTGTAGCTGGTTGTTGATCGGTTTTGTGACTTTCCATGTTTCACAGCCGCAGAGAAGAATCGACTTTACGTTGCTATTGAAAAGGCGGAGCTTGCTCTTCCTGGAAATGTTTCCATTTCTCCAGATGGGGTAGAGCTGGACAAAGGCACCATTTGCCTTCCTGATACGGCTTCGAACATCTTCCTCTGCTCCCCCATCATTTGTGACTATACTTCCAAGGTAGAGGAAGGACTCAACTCGCTCAATGTCCTTTCCGTTGACTGTCAAACTAGTCGTGATGTCAGAATTTATCCTCATCTCTTTGGTTTTGTTGGTGTTGATCATCAGTCCTGCACGTTCTGCTTCTCTCTGCAACCTCCCCAGCTTATCTTCTATGTCTTGGTACCGTTGTGCCATAAGACAAATGTCGTCTGCGAAATCCAGATCTTCAAGCCTGTCATTTATACCCCATTGAATACCCCTCTTCCGTCCTCCCATTACCTTCTTCATCACACTGTCCAGGACCAACAGGAACAGAATGGGGGAAAGGTCACACCCCTTTCTCACTCCGGAACTGACCTTTATCTTTTCTGTTAATTTGCCTTCGTGAAGAACCTGGCACTCATACCCTTCGTACATCTCTTCCATGATTCTGATGATCTTTGTTGGAATTTTATATTCCTCGAGGGTCTTCCACATGATTCTTTGATTTACGGAGTCGAAGGCTTTCTCGAAGTCAACAAATGTGAGGTAAAGGGTATTTCGCCACTCCACACTCTGCTCCAGGATGATTCGGAGGGTGTTGATGAGATCCACACAGCTGCGATGTTGTCGAAATCCAGCCTGTTCCTTCCGAAGCCTTTTTTCTACGCAGTCTTTTATACGATTCAGGATGACTCTCGCCAGCACTTTGCTTGGAATGGACAACAAGGTGATACCCCTCCAGTTGTTACAGTTTGTGGTGTCCCCTTTCTTCGGCAACTTTTCTATCAACCCCTTCTTCCAGTCGGTTGGTATTTTCTCCTCCTTCCAGATCTTCTCCAACAGCGGGTGCAGCAGATCGATCGTAATATCCAGGTCTGCTTTCAGTACTTCCGCTGGGATATTATCCAGACCTGGTGCCTTCCCGCATTTCATCTGCTTCAACGCTGTCCGTATTTCGCCCCGAGTTGGGGAGTCGAGGCTGATGCTTGGGTCACTTTCTGCTTCCTCTTCA
Organism: Meconema thalassinum; assembly: GCA_946902985.2. Taxonomy (NCBI): domain Eukaryota; kingdom Metazoa; phylum Arthropoda; class Insecta; order Orthoptera; family Tettigoniidae; genus Meconema; species Meconema thalassinum. The sequence continues at coordinate 135,759,373 of OX336396.1, read as the reverse complement.
TCTTCTCCTCGCTGCTTACTTTCTGGTCCTCTATCTCTATTAAGAACCTCCGCAAAGTGTTCTCTCCATCTTGCCAGCTGCTGTTCACACGTCGTGAGGATCTCGCCCGTCTTGCTCTTCACAGGCCTATTTTTATTAAAACCTTTCTTCGAAAGCATCTTTGTGATGCCATAGAGCTCCTTAACGTCCCCCCTTCTTGCCGCTTCTTCTGCTTTCTCCGCCTGCTCATCAATCCACCTCCTATGATCCTTCCGTACACTCCTCTTTACCTCCCTGTTTGCTGTTGAATACTTTGCTTGTGTGAGAGCCTTCTGCTGCCTAGTCTTGCAGGTGTTGAGCTTGGCCTTAATCTCCTTCCTATAATTTATCTTGTCCCAGGTCTGATCGGATATCCATTCTTTCCGCAGGTAGTTCTTGTACCCGAGCTGCATCTCACTGGTTTCCACGAAGATATTCTTTACCTCCCTCCACACAGTCTCCACGTCATTCTCTGTCTCGGAGTCCAACACCTGGAATTTATTTCTGAGCTCCAGTTTAAATTGGTCCAATCTCTGCTGGTTCTTAAGCTTGCCCACATCAAACTTGTTGTGCCGAGTGTTAAACTTTCGGCGGACTGCGACGATCTTCATGCGGAAGTTGGCAACCACAAGATGATGGTCACTACCAACGTCCGCTCCTCTCTTGTTCCTAACATCTTCCAAGCTTCTTCTGATCCTCCTGCTCACCGCGATGTGATCAATTTGATTTTCTGTGACTTGATCAGGAGACACCCAGGTGATCTTGTGGCACCGCCTATGAGGAAATACCGTGCCACCCATCACCAAATCCTGACTGGCGCAATATACCGTAAATTTCTCCTCATTGTCATTCATCTCACCAAGGCCATGTTTACCCATGATCTGCTCCAACCCCTCATTGTTTGAGCCCACCTTCGCGTTGAAGTCTCTCATAACAATGAGAATGTCCTTCTTACTTGTTTGTCTTGTGACATCTCGCAGCATTTGGTAGAATTCTTCCTTCTTCTCTGGCTCCGATTGTTCTGTAGGCGCATAGCATTGGATGATGATCACATTCCTGATCTTTGTCTTGAACCTAGCAAACATGAGCCTACTAGAAATTGGCTTCCACTCCATAAGGCTTCTCTTTGCATTTCTGTTGAGCAGCAACCCCACTCCATCCTTGTGTTCTTCATCATCGCCCCCAGAAGAGAAAAATTTAATTCCATCTGTTGACTGTATTTCACCAAATCCTGGCCACCTCACTTCACTCAATCCTAGGATATCCAGCCCATAGTTCTTCATCTCCCGTGTCACTTGTTTCAGTCTGGTTTTCTCCATCACGGTCCTCACATTCCAGAAACCGATTTTCGTAGTCCTCTTCATGCCAAAAGTCGTCATCAGGTTATCCGTCCGGTTTTGTAATTTCGCTTCAGTTTCCGTAATCAGTTTATTTAAGAGGAGCGAGTGATTAACCCACTGCCTCCAAGTGCCTTGGAGGGGCTGCCACCTTAAGCCTGAGGCACCAGGCTGATTTTCTGTCAGGGTTTCTTCCCTTAGCCTTTGAAGAACCAACTCCAAACTACAAGACAGCATTTGTTTCACCAGAGCCCCGTTAGCCGTAATTTCTTCAGGGTTCCTGTAGGGCCTTCACTGCTACCGTAGCGGTCTTGAGGCACACAAAGTCCCCACTGTACTTCACCCCTACAGGCAATCCCCTACTTAATTACGTTGCCCATCTCCCACGGCGAGGACGAGGGGTTGGATTTGTGGGAGACAACGTTACCGTTAGGAACGGAGAAATAGTTTCAAATCTGAGATTTGCCGATGACATTGTCATCTTGGCTGACACGCCTGAGGATTTGAATGACTTTTTGAATGGTATGGACTCCGTTTTGAGGAAAGAATTCATTATGAAAATTAATAAATGTAAAACAAAACTATTGAATTGCAGCCGGAAAAAATCAGAAACCTCTATGGACACCAAATTGGCAGGTGAAAAGCTGAAGGAATTAGGCGACTTCTGTTACTTAGGAAGCAAAATAACCAGTGATGGACGAAGCAAAGAGGATATAAAAAGTAGGTTGGCTCAGGCAAGGAAAGCATTTCTACAAAAAAGGAATCTGTTGACATCGAATATAGATTTCGGTATTATGAAGTCATTTTTGAAGGCCTTTGTGTGGAGCGTGGCACTCTATGGAAGCGAAACTTGGACTATAGGTGCAGCAGAAAAGAGGAGAATTGAAGCGTTTGAAATGTGGTGTTACAGGAGAATGATGGAAGATCAGATGGGTAGATAGGGTTACAAACGAAGAGGTATTAAGACTAGTGGGAGAGGAGAGATATGTCTGGCGACTGCTAATGAAGAGAAGAGATAGGTTGGTAGGACACATACTAAGACACCCAGGAATAGCAAGCTTAGTTACGGAAGGAAGGGTCGAGGACAAGAACTGTAGGGGTAGACCAAGGTTAGAATATGTTAAACAGATTACCTCGGATGTAGGGTGTGGTAGCTATGTATATATGAAACGATTAGCTCAGGACAGGGAGGCGTGGAGGGCTGCATCAAACCAGTCAAAAGACCGGAAACTCCAACAACAACTCCGTTAGGAAGTGAATAAAGTATTGACACATAGAAACTCATTTCACCACACCCCCAACTGTTAGACACGGGAATAATATGGCATAGAAATACAGTCTTTCAACCGTTAAAAACGCATCTTCGCATGTTGGGTTGCATAACTTCTAGGCTCTAGTTGAAGATGTTTGAGACTCTCCAAAAAGTCTCATTTTATTGACTCTGCACTTTCTGGCTTACCTTTTATAACAAGTATATTGTATTCTTCAGAGTGTAGTTCGCGTAGCCAGTGGCTCGCTTACGTAATTACCCTCGCTCGCAGAATACACATGTCATCACCCATCCATCTCCTTCCGCCGCTCATGTGCACTTAAAGGGGATCATTCCGCCAGTCATAAGTGAGGTTGAAAGTAAAATGTCTTCAAATTAAAAATTTTAACTTAATAAAAGCATTGATAATTCTTTGTGTTGTTTTATTTTAGGGCTTTGTCATCGTGCTCATCAGCCGCGTGTACTCCAATGTGGATGGAGGTGGCTGTGCCCTTTAGTTAGGAACGATCCCAGAATTCTCCTAGATAAGAAGTTGGGGAAACAAACAGAAAACCACTTCCAAGATGACTGAGGCAGGAACAGTCGTTTATTTATTTAGGGACTTTGCCACCACTTCGTCATGTAGCCCCGTGTACTTGTGTGTGGCATTTGTCTGATAACTTGTATTATTGTTATGGCTGTATTAATGTGTAGCCGGCCCCATGGTGTTGGGGTAGCGTGGCTGCCTCTTACCCGGAGGCCCTGGGTTCGATTCCCGGCTCCGTTAGGGATTTTAGAAACTGACGTGAGGGCTGGAACGGGGTGCACTCAGCCTCGTGAGGACAATTGAGTAGCTGTCTGACAGTGAGGCAGCGCTCCGGTCACGAAAACCAAGATTAACGGCCGAGGGGATCCGATGCGCAGACCAAGTGTCACCCCAATAACTGCAGGCCAAATGGTTGTGCAGCGGTCGATTGGTAGGCCTAGGCCCTTCAAGGGCTGAAGTGCCACGGGGTTAGTTAATATTAATGTGTGTATTTGTAATTCAGGAAAGGATTGGGAAGGAGACGGCGGTAGTCTTATGTTAGGAACCATCCCAGCATTTGCTTGGAGTAGAAATGGAAAATCACCTCTTCTCAGTTTTGCCTCACGAGGCTGAGTGTACCCCATTCCAGCCCTCAGACCAGAAATAAGGGAATTGGGAAATGAGAGGTGACCGACAAGTGCAGTTTCCTATATTTGACAGTTAATATCACAAATGATTTGAGATATCTCCTTAACACATCCCTGACATGTAAATGACACTTCTATAATTACATGTAGAAAGTTTCAGTTTGCTGTAGTGTGTGGTTGTCTACAACAACAGTAGAAATTTCCATAGACATACTAAAATATTTTTAAATATAATTGTTATCTTCAGAAACTACTAGGCAGTCATTCAAGAAATTTTACACACATATTGTTGTAACAGATCTTGAGCCTCTGTAGTAAAACTGCTGCTCTGGTATGTTCAGAACTGAAGGAAACAATATTTTTGTGAATCATAATTGAATTATTAAATTTTCAGTAAAAATATTAGTGGTTGTCAGTCTGGGTTTCAATCTCTATGTATAAAAATGAATGCTACGTGATAGTCTGTATGTCTGTCTGGGTGTCTTTCATGCGTTCATATACCATTCAACCGATTGCGATGAAACTTGGATGAGTTGTATACATTCCCGTGATGCTTTCTGACTTAGTAAATACATTTTACAATAGGTAGCGCACGAGTAGTTTCAACAAATGAGTGACGGCGCGCGAATCGTTTCAACAAAGTTCCGCTTGCATTCATATACCATTCATCCGATTGCGATGAAACTTCGGTGAGTTGTTGTGCACGCTCACACGAATACTTCTGAATTATTAAATCCATTTTACAATACTTTGGAGGCAGTTAACGGAAAAAGAAAAAAATATTATGTATCCAAAAGCGCTTGAAGAAAATTACACCGCCAACTCTGTTTTTGGATTGGCATTGCAATGCATGCCGGGTACAGCTTGTAACTAATAAAGATATCTGAATACTTTGACTACCACACATATAAAACATAGATTTTAAGCATCATACCAAGTTTCATACGGATTAATCCAATAGGATTTGAGAAAATGTTACATTGAAGATAACTATTTTAAAACATTGTGATGGCTGTATTAGTGTGTGTTAACTGTAATTCAGGTAAAGACTGCAGACGATCAATTTTAAGTAGTTCCTAACTTTGCAACCGAAAGCTACCGTAATCGACACCTAGTTATGAACTTGGCAAATAGATGCCACCGCAACCAGCACCTGGCGACGAGCGTTGGAACTTAATAGAGCGTTAATCAAATCTAACCTAGTAATTTAGCTTCACACAAGCGTAGTTAGTGGAAGGTTCTTTTACATGCCATAAATCTATGACAAGGGCCAGCTTTACTTCCCCTCCAAAGGAAGGCATACTGAGGGATTGTAACGATCTTCAAATAATTGCGGAAGTGCCATTTACATTTCAGAAAAGTTTTAAGGAAACATCTGAAATACTTTGTGATATTCACTGTCAAATATACGAAGCTGCACTATTCTGACGCTTCACACTTCCCACTTCCCTTAATTGTTTTGGCATAGCCGAGAGTTGAGTGTGGACCTCAGGGCTGACAACCAAGAATAGTAGCCACTGCACCACGAGGCGGACAGTGTTGAATGTAGTTGTGTATGTAAGTGTATTAGATAGGTGCCTCGGGACTTGAAATGAGGTACCTGGAAGGGGTGTTGAAGAAAACAACCTGGGGGTGGGGAAACCACATTAATATTCTCGCTGTTAGCGCGGGGATCTCTGGATTTGCTGCCTCTCCCGATAAATGTCGAGGTGCGCAATTTAGATAGTTATTGCTGCTTGAAGGGGACGGAACAGCAAGGTCATCTGCCCCTCTTAACACAAAATATACAAGTTCAGCCTAATAAAGCTAAACTGGAAAATAATAATTATAATAATAAACAAAAATATTCGAAAAAAACAACAACGGAACATTACATTTATTTACAATATAGCTGCTTGGGTTTCCTCAAGATGCCTTAAGGCACAGCATACCCCTCAATCCTTGTTAGGACAATTCATTAATAAACTATTTATTTTTTGCAATTTAAAATCCAGTGGTATTTTCTGATCAGAATGTCAGGTGTTGGCACTCTTGTAAATATGGTGCTGCAATACGGCGACAGTCAGCAATGATACCCTCAGCAAGAGTGATTAGGTTATTCTTTTCTATGCCAAGCTTCTGGTACAGTTCTTTCAGAAAATACACACTTGAGAGTTAAGATTGCTTGCCCTAACTCACTCTCTATTTCTAAAGCGGATGACGAGATCAGCAGTCACCACATCATCGGCTAATATAAGTTTGATTGTCATCGGCAAACCAAGGTTTCTTCGTAGATCAGCAAGATCCTAACATTCGGTTAAAGTGTGGGCCACGGTGAATACGGCTACACATGTACAAAGTGGGGAGGCGGGGTTCTTTCCTTCCTTAGCCTACACGAAATGAAGGACTACCTCCGTGACCGGAAAGAGCTCCGCCACACGCGATTTGTTCCCTTGATTGCTCTCAGCTTACTGGGCATTGTATAAGCTAGCCACTGACTATCCCAGAATGCCAGTACTTGTCGGCGTAACTGAGAGCGAATATCTCTAGTGGGTACCTCCATTGGCCGATTTGGTAGTGTGATACCGCCTCTTTTGCAGCTTTATCCGCTGGCTACGCCGATAGGTAATGTGTGATAGCGCAGCGAAAAGGTGTGAACATTTTTTCACAAAACAATGAAGTAGAAAAGACTCTTTCGGCTCAAATATAGAAAAATGAAATATAGAAATTCCAGTCTCAACATTGAATAAAATAAAATTTACGAAAACACCAGATACTATCCTAACTAGGGATACAAATTGGTGATGAACTACCTGGCTGCGTGGCTCAGCGGTAACGTTTTTGCCTCCTGATCCCAAGATAGCGGGATCGAATCTCGGCGCAGTTAGTGGGTATTTGAGGGTGCTTAAATGTGGGGAAGCCTTGTCAGTAGATTTACTGCACGTTCAAGATCCCCTTCGGGGCAAAATTCCGGCATCCCGGCGTCTCTGAAAGAAAAGGAAGGAAGGAAGCTTGTAGTTTTACGTGACCGTTAATTGTGTAATAAATAGTAAATCCCTGCGCGGATGGGGATATCCGCAAAATGTTTCGCCATGTGGATGTAGATTGCATGCCTGTGCGGATAGTGGATAAACTGCGGATAATGTTTGGAGGAAGTTTGCAGATAGTTTTTAGAATACAAATCAAACTTGTTTATTATCATTATTAGGACCCGAATGTTTGACATTCCGGTATAATATTTTTCCGTTATGTCTTTTTCATGACAAATGTAAATGATGATTTAAGCTAATCTCATTCAAATTATGTCATTAAGCCTAATTAACACTCCGAACAGGAAAGGGTTGCAATTCTGGCTGTATAACATTCATTTTAAACATAGCACATGACATACAAAGTCTAGGGGAACCACTTTTCCCTCAAATATCTAAATATGTTGCTTTAGTAATTTATGCTATATCTAATTAAAAATAATATTGTAATGCCAGTAGATTCGGATAACAAACGTGGGAATACGGAAGAACGTCATGCAGATGCGGGGCGGATGCAGATAACGTTTTGTTTATCCGCGCAGAGCTCTAATCATGTGCCACGGGACCTTTTTATGTGGAATCCGAACCACAGGACATGGCATTTCACTTCGAAAATCTCACCTGCATTGACCGTGAATCAAACCAGGTCCACCTTGGTGAGAGTCAAACATCTTCACCGCTGCGTCACCACACCCTCATCGGGCGTCTCTAAAAGCCACAGTAGTTAAAATGAACGTATAACCCATAACATCATTAAATGTTAATGAACTAGGACATTTTATTCTAATTATAAATATTTGGCCACGTCTGTACTTGTATGCAAGTTTAATTTTAAGTACGTTCCAAAATAGAATCCTTCCCCAGTCCAAATTCTTCTCAAGATTAATTGTGGCTTCCTAGTATGAAACAGTTTTACGTCATCGTCATCATCATTTATTGTACTCAGCAGGCCATGAAGAAGCATGACAGAAAACAGAGAATATACATTACATTACAAAAGATATATGAATCGGTCGGTGGAGAAAAGGGGCGGAACTACGGGGTCATCTGCCCCTCTTAACACTGATTAAATTATACAAATTTGGAGTGGAATTTAAAATTTAGAGGGGGGATACCTAAATTAGAAAAGACCGAAAATTAGTAAAACAAAAAATTAAATAAAGATGATGATAATTGTTTTAAGGGGCCTAACATCTAGGTTATCGGCCTCTAATGGTATGGGTGATCATGAAGATGAAAATGAAATGTGAACTATAACCAAAACTAACTACTAACTTCTATCCTAGAAGAAGAAACGGAAAACAAAAGGAGAATAAGGCAAATAAGGACAGGAGGAAAAGAAATGCCCTCAACCCTTGAAGATTGCGGATTGAGGGACTTGGAAGGAGGGAGAGCCATGAAAGGCAGATAGGAAAGTGAAAGAGGAGAGGGTCCTCCCCACAGGTAATGGACAAAAGGGGGAAACCAGACCCAGCTCAGGAATCCCTCGGGGTCGCCAACTCCCGAACTCACCAGCCGTGAACCCCTGAGAGTGTAGCAATATCTAGGGTGCACCAGAAGTGGTGGGGCTACATACACCCTGCCTCCTTGAGGGCCTTGAGCAGAAGGCAGGAGAGAACATGAAAATAAAAAGAAGGCTGAACCCTCGCAGAAGGAGGGTATCAGAAAAGATGAGACAAGGGCCAATTAAGGCGGAAAAGGAAGAGACTCCCTAGGCCTCGGATACCCTAATACCGTCGGCGTCGGAAGAGAACAAGAGTTGACCAAGTGGGGTCGACAGGAAATAAGACGGAGAGGAGCCCGGCACAAGTAAGTGGAAGCAATGCCTGACTCAGCTGGGGCCTCATGGTCGCCAACCCACGTCCCACTAGATGTGAGCCCCTGGGGGGAAAATTAAATAAAACTAAGAATGATAAAGATAAACAAAAATTACGGAATAACAAAAAAAATCATCATTCAAAAACGAACAGGTCATTGAGTCAATGTTCACTGGAACATTTAGAGTGCTGGCCCTAACCCACTCTCACTTATGAAGCGGATGACGAGATCAGCAGCCACCGAGTCATCGGCTAATATAAGTTGAGTGTCATGGAACCTAGTCCATTTTATAGATTTTTGATTTTTTCACGTAGTCTATATGAATTGTGGTGGGCAAAAACACCCTGCTGTGGTGATAGGAACATTGTTTTACCATGGCTGAAATGAACCTTGAATGTTATGTTGGATTTTCATTCCTCTTTCAGTATCTCACGTTTGATTAGTGTAGGGTTATTAATATGCTAGAAGAAGGTGTTATTTTGTTTTTCTTGCCCAAAATAATTACTAAGACATTTTCAGTGATAAGTTGCTATACACAAAATTATGAGATCACGACTGTTGTAATTTGGTGAGAAAATAGTATTTTCCTTCTCCTGAAAAATCTGAAATGTGACTTAGTTCCTTTCTCCACCGACCGATTCACATATTACAAAGAATATTCCATGATATAACAATGAAGAAAAAATAAAATAAAATCAGAGGTTAAATCACAAGAGGCATGTTTCTGGTCACAATTTCAAATATTTATTGCAGATGCTGTTCCACCTCCTTCTATCTGTAGCATCAACAAGGGAAGCGGTAGGTTTTGTATTCCTTCCAATGTCACCATCACTCTATCTCTCCATCTAGTCCTTGGGCGGGCTATTGGACGTTTTTGAAAGTTTAAATTATACGCCAATCAATACTCACACAAATATAATAAATATATATATAGGGACTATTATATGTCGTACATGTTTCGACCTGATATCAGGGGCATATATAAGGGGGTGATGAGGGGGCTCTAGCCCCCCCCCCCCGACAAAAGCCAATAAGAACAAAAGTGTTGCTCTGGTAAGAGCATAAAATAATTGTAAATTTGGTTGTATCCTAATAATAACTTATTGGTTAAGTTAAAAACAATATTAAGATTGAAATTTGACTAACTCGTGGTGCAGTGGCTAGCATTCTAGGCTGCCACCCTGGAGGTACGAATTAGATTCCCGGCTCTGCCAAGAAATGTTAATTCTAATCTGAAGGCTGGAACGGGGTACACTCATCCTTGTGAGGCAAAATTTAAATTCCACAGTATGGTACTTTTGAGAAATAAAGTAGTCTATCAACTTGAAAAAAAAATAAAACCTGTTTACCTTTCTGCTTAGTAAGTTGACAAATATTTCGATATTTGCCATTCATACTCCATAGATCATAATAGAAAATTCATTAAGTATAAAATTTTATTTGTGTATTGTGTTGTATTTTACAACTTTCTTTTGTATTGCCAGTAATTGTAGGCTATATAAACTTTGAATCTCATCTAAAATAATTACACAAATGCTTTAAGATATTGGTTGATATATCTGAGTATTTTGCGGTGACAATGCCCTGAGAATACTCACAAATTTCCAGGATAGTGAGCCCCCACCGAAAAAAAAATGTATAAACGCCCCTGCCTGATATTGAGGTCTTCTTCAGATCAAATTAAATGAAATCAATTAAGAATAAAAATAAACATGATATGGGCTAGATGTACTTCAGTCTAAATTTGTTTGAAATTAAATCTTAATTGATATCATTTAATTTGAGCTGAAGAAGATCTCAATGTCAGGTCGAAATATGTACAATATATAATAGATATATTTATGTAAGTATTGATTGGGGTATAATTTAAATTTTAAATTCATGTTTCAATACGGATATCTACAAACATTTATGATATCAATGGCAAATGTATTTGCATTCTATTGGGCGCTTGCCAATCAACCGGGAGTTAAAAACTCTGTTAGTAAGAGATGCTTCTGCTTTAACAACTTGCCGTAGCTACTGAAGTCGTCGTCCTTTGATGGTTCTACCAGTTTTACATAGAAAAATAATTCTCTCTTCCTAATTGTAAAGCGATACTCAAGTGAGACGGAAAGCAACTGGTGGGGGGAAAGTTGAATGAAACTGATACTTTGGCCTAGTTACATTTTATTGATCTCTTTGTTTAGCTTAGCATTGCTGAGTTGGGGGATAGAGACATCACGGGATACAGTAAAAGCGAGGTTGGGTAAGTTCAATAAATAATAATAATATTTATTGTCATGTGGCCTCCGGAGAGAATGCTAGCTGCTTCACCAGGAAGTGGGCAGTGGATTATGTACATCCAAACACGATGGTTAATAACGTAAGACCACTGCCGTCTCCATCCCAATCCCCCACTTGAATTACAAATACACACGCTACTACAGTCACCACAAAAAGAAAAAGTTTAATGCTTTTCAGTCGGTCAACACGATTGTACCCAAATGAGATGGGTTATTCCCTAATCCTCCTCCGATGTTATATTGTGTACAGTATACAGATTAGAATTATATATATTTACAGTGCTACCGGAGTGTTTTTGTTGTTACCTTCACACTTTAATGTTGGATTACATTGTTTTCAGGATGCTCCTATTTCATATTTGTTTGAATTTCAGAATTCGTGTCCCTAAATAAATAACCATCTCAATTCGATTTAATTACAATACCGTCATTTTAGTATTCCCTATTAATACAAAGATGAACGCTTCGCTCACTAGCGAGTAACGCTGGATTAATTATGTGTATGTAAATATAAGATTCTCAATTTTGTGTCAGCATTATTATTCTTTAGAGTTACGTGGATATTGATATCTCGTAATTCTATGATATTATGTACGGTGATAACAGCAATAAAGAAAACAAAGGAAGAAACTACTTCCGTTGTGACTTTAAGCTAGTATCTCTGTGTATTTTGTTAACACTCTCGTGCATGCCTGAATAAATCTGAAGAAGACTCAAAACTATACTGCGGTAAATTCTAACGTGTTCGTAAGCAGAGGCATTAGGGAATAGACTGGACGATGAAAGTCAAAATCAGTCTCAAATGGAAATGATGGAATAAATAACAGATGTTGAGGGTAGATAATTGTCATGCAATGAACGAAATAAATTTCGAGACATTTACATGAACTGGACGCGATGGGGATGGGCATGCACGCATGCGATATTAGTTCAAGCTTCAGAATCCGTGACCTACGGTATGTAAAAGAAGTATGAAACTCTTCAATCAGAGCGTCCCAGTAACCTAGTTAGCCACGGGTTAATTTCAGATGCCCCATCCCACTTGTTAATCCTCTTAAGAATATATGAACTTGTGGCGTGTTTTGATAACACTGTAGCTAACTAGTTGAAATCTAGGGACATAAGTTCCCCCGAAAAAGTGTACTTGGGAGAGAGTTGAATTTGTCTGATAACCAATGTTATTATGGTGTATGTCGCAGTGTGTGTATTTGTATTTCATGAGGATAGGGAAATACAAATCGTGGATTCAAGATTTAAGTTTGGAACCATCCTGGCATTTGCCTGGAGTATAAGTGGAAACAATAAAGGACACGTTATCAATAAGAGGAGAGCAGCTGAAAATTGTAAACAAATTCAAATACCTCGGAGTAACACTTCAGACTTCATGAATCTTGTTTAGCCATCACGTCCAAGAGAGAAACACTGCAGCCATCTAAGCAATATTATATTATAAATAATTTAGCCCAACTATCACTAAGCACAGCAATGATGTTATTTGAAACGCCAATATCACTGATTGCAACATATGGAATCACCATTATCTGGGAAGAATTGACACTCAGCGACCTTGAAAGGATTGAGAAAATAAAATCAAAATTCCTAAAACATGTCCTAAGAGTGGGCAAAACAGCGCCTTCAAGAATGGTTTATGAGTTAGCTAGGGAATCATTCCAAATCGAAGATCTCCGATTTAAAATGCTATTACCATTTACCGGACCATACGTTTAACTTATAAAAAAGAGAATATCCAAGAGAAACGAAATAGACCTTCATTTCTACGTCACGGGTGCGATGTTGGAAAGGAGTTGGGCGAGAGAAAATGAAAATAAAGACATGTCACTGCGAGATTTGCTATACATGGGTTCCACCATAAAGTATGTAAAACCAAATCGTACCATCATCCCTGTGATAATTGTGTAGGGGCAGATGACCTCATAGTTACGCCCCTTAAAACCTCAATAACTAATACTACTACTACATTTTTTTAATAGTACTTTCAAAGATCATTTAAAACATCAAAAGGATAAAAGATTTAAGAATTCACAATTTGTAATTCCAAAAACAAATAATGACTTTGACAAAAGATCATTAGCTTACATGGTATCTTTTCTATTTAACAAGCTACCACATTCACTGCAAAAACCAATTGGATACTAAATATCTCCATAGACTAAGTGGACAACTGCTTTTATATGTATTAGACTATGAACAGGATAGTAACATTTGTATTTTAAGTTTTAAGTTAAGTTTTTAAAATAGTAACGACATAACTGTTGTTTTAAGGTGGGTAAAATATTATAATCTACTACAATTTCTTTATTATACTAATATTAACATATTATAATAATTTTAACCAATATTAATTGTTATGAGCTGATTGAATATTTTTTGTGAATTATTATTAGGGGCACTATATAAAATAATTGGAAGGTGAGAGATTGGACTGTATATTGTGTACATTTAATTGAGTTTGTTAACATAAATATTGTAATCATCATTGGCACCTACCGACAAGCGTAAGCTTGGTAGGACCAAAAAATGTAAAATTGGGCATAAATTAACAAACTGTAAACTGTAAACTACAACTACTACTATAATTGTGTGTGCGATCTGTGTGATGAAAAGTGTGAAACCTACCATTTAGTGAACTGTACCAGAAGAATGAAAACCCTGCCTGAATAAAATGTAATGACATTTCCATTATATATATATATATTTCGTGTGGCATAAAGGATACATTTAAGTTACAAATAAGGTTAATTAATTGCTATTATATACAAAATGTAGATAAGTTCTGACTGGGAAAAGGATACAAGCATTACAAATGGATGTCCAACGAGTTTATCCAATTCACTGCTTCACCTGTAGCCTCATGTATTTCTTGTAGCGGCCCACTGAACCTCCTTGTTGGGCATTCCACGGCAATGTGATACATCGTCTGAGGCACTACACTGCAGTCACAAGCTGGACTGTCGATCATCTTCCACTTACGCCTCCAATACTGGCACCTACCATGTCGGGTTCTTAGTCGATTTAGTAACGTCCAAGTTTTCCGGGATAAGTTGAAACCAGGAGGGCGTTGTGTTGGATCCAGAATTAGATATTATTTGCCTGGATTTGAAGAAACCCAATTATTGCGCCATGCTTGATAGACATTACTGTAAATTGGTCTTGAACCAATTCCTCACCTAGTAACCAAGAAAGTTTCCGGGAAGTTAAGCTGATATGTGGTTGAAAAGTGTCCTGATATATTGGCAATAAAGGATCTTTACAGTATTTTACCATTCTTTCATCAATGACAATTGTCTACGGAGGTGAGGAGCCGGGATGTTTGAGAGGACTGGTAACCAATCCAAAGGTGTAGATCGGATGGTTCCTGATATAGTCCTCATACTATCATGCAGTTCTGTATCAATTTTCTGTAAATGAGCGCTATTTAACCACACAGGACAGCAATATTCAGCCACTGGGTATACTAAGGCAAGAGCTGTTGTTCTAAGAGTTAATGCAGTAGCGCCCCAGCCTGACCCGGACAAATTGTGAAGAATATTGTTTCGGGCAGATGTTCTGCTTAAATGTTCTCTGTAAGTTAAGAGTCCGATCAACGACAACACCATGGTATTTTGGGTGAGGATTGTACTTCAATAGTTGACCATTAAAGTGAACTTGGGGAGAATAACTTGCTATCTTGCGGCACAGGTGGAAACAGCTGACTTCAGTTTTGGATATGTTTGGCTTTAGATGAATAGTGTTGAAGAACTTGCTCACTTCCAGGAGAGCTTCCGAGAGGATAACTTCCGCTGTTTTAAAACTATGGGATTGAGCAGCAATGGCTAGATCATCGGCGTGAATGGACGTTAGAGAATTAGTAGTTGGTAAATCCGTATTAAACAGTAGGGGTGCAAACACTGAACCCTGTGGTAATCCGTCATTAAGTCTAAAGGACCAGCTTATGTTACCATTTAGATGCACTTCAAACATTATATTGCACAGGATATTATTCAAGAGGATTGCAAAGGAGTTACTTGGGATTATCTTCAAACCTTCAGATTCATACTTTTACGCCGATGTAAGGTCTACAAACACAATGATTATCTTCTTCCGGTCTTGGAAGCCTTTCTCAATGTGGATAGTTAGAGCCAATACCTGATCAGAACAGCTTCGATTTGGTAATATTTTAGGAGTAGGTGGTGGACTTAAGATATGGTATCCGTTGGCTGCTGCAAGGTGTGCGTTAGCGGCGCTAAAAATAATAACAACTTGAGAATTGTTGCAGATTATCAGAAAATATTTAACAGTAACTAAACTTGGTAGTATTTTTAACTTAGGGTATTTCCTTTTTATTTAAATGAAATGTGATTTGTGTCGCAGTTTATGCGAGAAAAGGTGATGAATATGCTGCTTTCCGCGAGTCTCTTGAAACATTCTGCGATACAAATTTGAGGAAAACAATATTGTTGCTCTATTAGTTTGCGTGATTGAATCTGTCTGCTGTATTATCGCGTTAGGATAGGGTACTACTCCAATACTTCCTTAATATCCCTAGGTCATTTTCCCGTTTTTAGGTCATATTCAGGTAGTGTTTAGAGCATATTTGCTTGCATATTTTGTACTTCTATAGGTCTTAAGCATCCGAACCGTAATAATAATAATAATAATAATAATAATGTTATCGGTTTTACGTCCCTTTTAACAACTGCGGCTTTTAGAGATGCCGGGGTGCCGGAATTTGCCCCGTAGGCGATCTTTAACGTGCCAGTAAATTACTCACACAGCTCCCTCTCATTTGTGCACCCTCAAATGCCAACTGACAGCGCCAGGATTCGATCCCACAACCTTGGGCACAGCAAGCGAGAACGTTACCGCAGCCAGTCGATCAAGGAAACAGCAGCGAACAGGGTCACATGGAGAACTCTAGTGTGTGGCCTAAGCTCCAGGAATTAAGTTAAGCAAGAGAAAAGAATGGTGAACATATCTTATTCTGTGTTGTATTTACATATTTCTGCTACGAATTAATACACTACAGTAACTTATTGTACAAGCAGAACTTAGTTATTGTTGTATTAAGAGGCGGAACTACGATGTCATCTGTCACTCTTAACACAGGTTAAAGTATAGAAATTTGGAATGAAATTTAAAATTTAGAGGTGGACACCTAAATTTGGAAAGACCAAAAATTAATAAATAAAAAATAATAATAAAACAAAAAAATTAAACTAATAATTATAATAGAAACAAAATTTAGGGAAAAACAAAAAGAAACGGCATTCAAAAAATAACAAGTTTTTCAGTCAATGTACACTGGAAAATTTAAAAATGAACATAAAGAAATATATTTATTGGTTGACAGTTAAATAAAGAGAGCATTGAGAACGGTTAGGGCAATATAAAACAGGCAAAATCGTACACATTAATTAAGGTGTACGTTGGAGAACAAAATAAGGAAGACCTACTTGTTAGCTACAGAATGAACTGTTATAGCAGATAAGGAGACATTCACAGAGTGCCTGAAAATTTTCTTAACGCTGCATTCCAGAAATTGGAAATTTTCCATTTAAATGGGTGTTTTGATTTCCGTTGTCCACGTAACACAGGTCCGTTGCAGTCAGGTTTTACTGTATAGATGGGCCGGTCATTTGTGGCTGGTCGTAAGCGCGTGAGAATTCTTCTTAAAGCCCGAGTAGACCACTAAGACCACTGGATAAACTCATGCGATGCCGAGGACACATTGCGCACTTAATTTGCATTGATCACAAATGTATGAAGGCTCACTGCGCACGGCCCACTTATAACAATATTAAAAAAAAAAACACACACAATTTTTTTCTATTAACCCTAGAACATTTCAAAAACGTGTTAATAAAAGAAAAGTATTTCTTTTTTCTTTTTTAATTAATTTATTTATTTATTTAGCGTATGAGCCTCCGTGGCTTAGGCGGCAGCACGCCGGCCTCTCACCGCTGGGTCCGTGGTTCAAATCCCGGTCACTCCATGTGAGATCTGTGCAGAACAAATCGGAAGCAGACAGGTTTTTCTCCGGGCACTCCGGTTTTCCCTGTCACAAATTTAATTCCAGCAACACTCTCCACTATCATTTCATTTCATCTGTCATTCATTTAATGATTGCCCCAGGCGAGTGCGACAGGCTTCGGCAGCCGGCACAGTTCATATCCTCGCCGCTAGATGGGGCTTCATTCCATTCCCTGACCCGGTTGGTCGACTGGAAGCAGGCTGTGGATTGTCATTTATTTAGCGTATGGATTTTAGTGCCAGTAGTGTCCGAAGACATGTTTGACTTACCAAAGGCTGTAGCTGCTTCAAGCAGACACCCATGGGGTGAGCTACAAGTTCCGTTCAATTTCAAGTAGTTCCAACTTTCGCTACCAGATGTCACTGGTACCTAGTGGTGATGGTGATGGTTGGAACTTTGATAGAGCGTTACAACGAACTCTAACCTCAGCTTCACACAAGTTTAGTTAGTGGAAGGATCTTTTACATGCCATAAATCTATGACATGGGACCGCCGGCTGTACTTCCCCTCCGAAGGAAGGCATACTGAAGGATTTTAACGCTCTTAACAACTTCCGACGACTTCGGCCGGGTTTGAACCCGCGATCTTGGGAACAGCAGTTCAGCAACTACACCACCGAAGCCGCTTTCTTTTTTAATTTGTGTACAATGGAAGATGTTGAGGGTAGATATAAGTCATGTAATGAACCAATAAAGTTAGAGTAATTTACGTGAACTGGACATGATTGGCTGGATGCCACAAATGCGATGTTAATTCAAGTTTCAGTACGTATGTACGAAGCAGAATTACGGAACTCTTCAATTACAATGGCCCAGTAACCTAGTTAACATGGGTTAATTCCAGCTGCCCCATCCCACTTGTTAACCCACGTTCTCGTGATTACGAGGTAGACCTAGACCGCTTCTTCCACGGAACAAATTGAGATCGTTTGGCTCATTCCTTCGTCATTGATTTTCCCTTTCAAGAGCTTTAAACAAAGGATTGTTTGGAATTGCACGCACGTCAGGTCCACGCGGTCAGTCTTGATTATACTCAGCCAACTAGTTGTTTGTTACTGTTAATTCATTTTAGGGGCTTCGGTGGCTTAGTTGGTAGCATGCTGAACTGCTGTGCCCAAGATAGCGGGTTTAAACCCGGCCGAAGTCGTCGGATTTCTTAAGGCGTCAAAATCCTTCAGTATGCCTTCCTTCGGAGGAGAAGTAAAGCCGGCGGTCCCATGTCGTAGATTTATGGCATGTAAAATATTCTTCCACTATCTAAACTTAACCTCCTCCTACCCCCCCCCCCCCCTGGCACTACAGGCCGTGAAGGGCCTAGGCCTACCAAGCGACCGCTTCCCAGCCAATCGGCCTGCAGATTTTGGATTGGCACGTGATCAGCGCATCGGGTCCCCTCGGCCGATAATCCTGGTTTTCGAGATCGGGCCGCTGCCTCACTGTCAGACAGCTACTCAATTGTCCTCACGAGGCTGAGCGCACCCCGCTCCAGCCCTCACGTCAGTTTCTAAAATCCCTGACAGAGCCGGGAATTGAACCCGGGGCCTCCGGGTGAATGGCAGGCGCGCTACTGCAACACCACGGGGCCGGCTTAACTAAACTTTTATCAAGCTAAATTTCTAGGTTCGATTTCGTTGAAACGCTCTATCTAAGTTCCAACGTTCACCACTAGGTGTCAAAGACATCTGGTCTACTTGAAATTGAACGGAACTTATAGCTCACCGAATGGGTGTTCGCTAGAAGTTGCTACAGCCTCTGGCGAGCCGAACATGTCCTCGGACACTCCCGGCACTAAAAGCCATACGCTAAATGAATAAATAAGGGACAGGAATGATGCATGTGCCCCGGAACTTAAATCACAGGAGCAGTGAAAGTGGGAGTCATAGGAAAGAAGATTCTAGAGCAAGGGTTCTTAACCGTTTTACTCTCACACCTCCCCTGAAAGTAAACTTAAAAATAGCACACAATATCATTTAATGAGAGACTTGTTGCTGCTTCCTGTGAATGAGATCACCTATGTACCTATCTCATTTGAACGCTTGCCACGGTGGGTGAGTGGTTAACGTTATCGGACTACCAACCCCAAGCTTGCAGGTTCGATCCTGGCCGTGGTAAGTGATTTTTAAAAGGCGACAAAAATCACGACACGCATGTCATACGTTGTTGGCATGTTAAAGAACCCATTTGAATTCAGTAGGTCATGTTCATAATGTCAAAATTAATCTCGGGATTTTACGCCAACAAAGAAAAGTTCCTCCTTTCCCTACTAGAAAGCGCTGTAGTGTCAAGGAGCTTAGATATCTAGCCTCCTAGACTTTCATAGCGTTCCAAGGAACTACAAAATTTGACATTCAAGCTGCCCTCTGGGCGTTAAATAACAAAGCTTTCACCCGGCACCCTAGGCCATACAATATTATTATTATTATTATTATTATTATTATTATTATTATTATTATAATTATTATTATCTCATTTGATCTATAGTTGTGATCAGACTTATTTGTATAAAGAAGAGACTCTTATAACGTTTTGTATTACGTTCAGACTGGTGAAATTCTGAAAAGCAATATTAGAAAATTATACAGGACAGTCGCACCTCCCCACTAACCTCTTTGCACCACCCTAGGGGAGGTGCTCCTCACAGCTTAAGATCCCCTGGTCTAGAGAGTAGGCTCCATTGGTATGGACATGTGCTGAGAAGTGTGGGGGAAATAGTTGGAAATCTGGAAATTGAGGGCTCAAGGGGAGGAGAGGAAGACCAACAAGTAGTTCCGTGAAGAACTAAATAAACAGCATATTTTCGTATAATTTATATTACTTATGTTAATTGCCTCCATCAACATACACATTTTCAGTTTGATTGCTGTAATAGATTCGTTGATACTGAAAACCGTCTAAATATTTCGGATAGTCACCATGTTGGATTTGTACATATAGGCCCTAGAGTTATGTACTATTAGATGAGGATTATTGTGTACGTTCATTATTCATACGTTGATTTCGATCGCAAGGTTAGAACACGAGAAATAAAAACTTAATTTTAAAATTTCGCACAGCCGCCATCTTGAGGCTTTGTAAAACATTGAACTAAATCAGATGTCAGTGCATTTCAATTTGTATAGTCATTTACCGCACCAAGTTTCACTGCGTTTGGATGGTTAAATCGCGAGAATGGTCTATTTAAATAATTCAAATTCGCTTGGCCGCCATGTTCGTTTTGTAGTTAACTGGTTTTTATAATAGAGAAAAGATTCGCACAATGTGCAAAGAAAACATATTAGTTCTCAGCATCGAGACAGAATTTAGTCAGCGACACTAGTCTTTTCCCGCAAAACATTGCGTGGTACCTCTCACAGCTTCTTCCGCACAATTTGCATATACACTGTAATTCTTGTGGTTCATGATAGTTGGCTCTGCTGCATATCCGGTGGTGAAAACCGTGAACAGCGAAACGCGTCATTAAGTGTCTTAGTTCATATCCTGGCTTTTTCCAATCACTGTTTAACATTGCGTCTGTAGTGTAAAACTCCAGCCATATGTCTTCCCTTTTTCTTTGAAGGTCTATAAGCAAGCACTGATACGCATGTGTAGAGGGTAGATGTAGTAGCAGGCGGAGATCTTCTATGAAGAAATTTTCCCTAGCCAGCACATATACCAGGCGCGAACGGGTGTACTTTGATACACCAAACGTCTTTTTTAGGAATTTTGCTTTTACTTTTTCTAAGTCCGTTAGATTACTTTTGGTAAGGTGTTCCAAAATTAACTCCATGCCGTATGTTATGATGGGCGTAATTTTCAATTTAAATATTTCCATTGCTGTTACCAGCGAGATCTGTGGAAGAGTTTTTAGACTTATCATGGCTAACGTCGCAGCTGTTATTCTTTCTTTGACATGTATCGTAAAGACATTTCCATATGTCTGTAATGTGATTCCTAAGTATTTAAAGTATGGAAAAGTTGTTATTGGTTCATTTCTGTATGTGATCTTTTCATTGGTTGCTGATTTGCCTCCTTTCCTGAATGTCATTACAACGGTTTTCTTTTCGTTAATTTGCAGTTCATTTTTGGTGGCCCACTTTTCCAGCTGGTCAAAGGCTTCTTGAAGTGTTGTTATCTCGGGTGACATAAGAACCATGTCATCAGCATATGCCAGTATTTTGACGTCTGCTTTGATGCATTTGATGATATCTGTTGTTGCTATATTGACCAATAGTGGGCTAAGTGGATCTCCCTGCAACACGCCATTTTTCTGTTCTAGTGACCTCGATCGATCAACACTATCATCTATTTGTATCAAGTTACGGCCAAGTATATCTCTAATAATTCTCGTGATGTAATTTTCCCCTATGAATCCTTTCAGTTTTTCTATTATTATGGATCTATTTAAAAGGTCAAATGCCTTGGTGTAATCCACGAAAATCACATGAAACTTTCCTCTCGGGTATTTCAAAACTTCCTGACTCACTCACCATCGACCAACCAAAATTATTGAAGTTAGACACATGACATTTTGGGGAATATGATCATTGTATGTCAAAACCGTCCACTGGTTTTTGAAAGTATAATGGGTGATCTTCTAGTAGTACCTTATATCACCGTACACAATTTCAGGGTGATATCAGTAATAGTTGCGGAGATATACAGTAGAAAGCCGGTGAAACATTTCGCACAGCCGCCATGTTGGATTGGTGAAACGTAATAAAATTTGAAGGACACGGTCGGGGTCAGCCAAAATAGTACTATGATTTTACCGAGTTTTATTGAAATCTCTCCAGCCGTTTAGAAGTTATTAGGGGGACACACACACACACACGGACACGCACACACACACATACACTCGGACAAAAGGTGATCTCATAAACCTTTTTTTTCATAAAAGAAAATAGGCTAAAATGAGGTGGAAAGACAAGGTTGCATGGGACCTCAGAGAAAAAGGATGGAAGAGGGAGGAAGAATGGTATAGATATTTATGGAAGAGAAGAATCTAGCGAAGTAACGCTGATCCTACGTGATGTGGGAAATGGCTAAGAATAATAATAATAAGATAACCAGTTCAGATCCATTTGGGATTAATATTTTAATCCACTGATAGTACTAGCAGGCAAATCAATTCGATTCCTAGGTGGCCCTCGCCACACTTATTACACACAGTCAGGCAGAGAAGCAAGCTGATATTCTACAAAACCATCAGCTATGGCACATCATGAACGAACGGGCTACTTGTGAGTGGACTGTTGATTTTTTGAACAGGAATGCCTAGCCGCAACAGAAACCAGATGATGCTACGGCTACACCAGTTTCCTTTTGACGGTGTAAGTCCTGGAGACAGACCTTACATGAGATGAATTGTTGCGATCACACACACCCAAGTACATTGGGTTTCATAAACTCGGTGTCATAAAGCCTCTAAATGAATCACCAACGAGAAAAACGAAAACAACAACATATAATTCAAATGGCCCAAATCTTTTGACATCGAATTATTTTAAGCGTATTTCAATAATTAAATGCCATTTTTATGGATAATTTTTAGTTATTTTTAGGCCATTCACATTCACCTTCTAAGGTTGATGATATGCCCTTAAATTGGGACACAGTACGTAGATCCTGTTCGTGCTGCTCATGAAACGCACATACAGTAATTATGAACAGTTTAATTATTTCATATTAATTAATATAATGTTCTCGCCACAATTTAAAGTTCTCAACTGTCGGTCTGACACGCGGTAAACTTCACTCATCGGTCATTGCTGTCAGCGACACCTGGGAGCAGGTAGCCGGCGGCTCACTCCACCAGATTGCTATTTAACTCTGTATTGCATAGTAACTAATATTCCTGTAACAAAACATACTATGACCAACACCATTATAACTAAGCAGACAATATTAAACTCTGTGACAGCGTAATTATCACAACTGTTCGATACAGTGCTTGTAATAACTTCAAATGCCTTCCTTCGGAGGGGAAGTAAAGCCGGCGGGCCCATGTCATAGATTTATGGCATGTAAAAGAACCTTCCACTAACTAAACCTGTGTGATGCTAAATGTATAGGTTAGATTTGATTAACACTCTAAAGTTACAACGTTCACCACTAGGTGCTGGTTGCGGTGGCATCTAGTAGCCAAGTTCGCGGCTAGGTGTCGTTGACGGTAGCATTAATTGGTAGAAAAAGTAGGAACTACTTGAAATTGATTCTCTGGAGTCCTTACCTGAATTACAGATAACACACACTAATACAGCCATCACTATTAACACAGACAGATTCTACACACACCCAAAGTACACGGGTCTACATGAGCGCGTTGTTGCAGCCCCTAAACTGAGGAACCAACCAGCTATCCGTTTTCTTGAAATAATTCTAGTGTGAAAATATGAACAAACACGTACATAACTGGTGTCTAGGCGATATAGTCTGCAGGGATTTAAAAATGATTGCATCTCAATTTAAGAGCATATTATCAACATTAAAGGGGGGAGTTTATGACCTAAAAATCACTTAAATGATGAATAAAATGCCATTTAATTCATTGGAAAACTCTAAAATAAATAAATAAATAAATAAATAAATAAATAAATAAATAAATACATAAATCGTATCTGCGTCTCACTCCTTGAGTGCAGTGTTGTCTCTTGTCATAGCGGCATTCCTACGTGTGGATTTTTACGGTTTTCTTCCTACTCTCCATGAACATTCTTGGATGATAACATATTTCAAGTTCCAAAGCACCTACTCTAACCCTAGACCATTATAAATACAACGACACTCCACGACAATCGCTACAATAACTCAGGTTATCAGAAACATGGTATATATACACACACACAAGGGGGTGATGACTAAAACATGTCCCGAACCCCTAATAGAAGCAACAACTACAATTGTTCCCGTTAAAAGTCTTGTAACTGGAAATGAGCTCTAGCTGCTCAACACAAAGACAGCTGACTTGGCTTGTATAAATCAGATCGATATCACAGACCATTATGGAGGGTCATCGTCCTTTAACACGACGTTCGCTCCCTATTATTTTTGTAATAGACATTAAGCCACAGTTGGATTCCAGATACGCGGAACTGAAGACCATTTTTATGGTGCGACTGAGAGTGTTCCTATGGTATTTAATCCTGTGCACTTTCATTTCCACAACATTTTATTACGAAGTGTAATTAATTATTGCTGCAGCACCATAATATTCCACCGTTTATATGTGAAAAATTTGTTATACGCCTTCTGAGAGGTGGAGTCAATGCACTGTGAGCTTTAAGTCACAATACAATACTTCAGTTACGGAGTTGGGAGTCCTGAAATAACAAAGGTTCGAATCCCTGCGCTGATAACGGCCATTCTGACTGTATTTCTTTTTCTCTGCGAAATTTCGACACTCTCCCCAAGGTAATGCTGGTTTGGTCCGGTATGATACTTTATTTAATGTCTCAGGTCACCTACAGCACAATCCTAGAAGCTAATAGTTACATACACTACTTCAGTCAGCATAGATACACATGTTATCAGAACAAATTCAACACACCCCAAGTGTACGAGGATGATGGCTAATATGGCCCAGCCCCCTAAAAATTAATAAGAATAATTAACAAGTAGTTCCGTGACGAACTAATGAGCTTACTTTTCTTAAATTTAAGAATCATGCCAATGATTTATGTATATAGACCTATCTACTGTAGGATAATGATGAAATTGAGTTGGTAGTACAGAAAATCCACAGCCTGCTTCCAGTCGACGGACTGAGTCAGGGATGGAATGAAACCCCTATCTAGCGGCGAGGATATGAACTGTGCCGGCTGCCGAAGCCTTTCGCACTCCTCTGAGGCAATGATTAAATGAATGACAGATGAACTGAAATGATATTGGAGAGTGATGCTGGTACGACATTTTTGACAGAGGAAACCGGAGTACCCGGAGAAAAATCTGTCTGTCTGCCTCCGTTTTGTCCAACACAGATCTCACATGGAGTGACCGGGACCTAGCGGTGAGAGGCCGGCGTGCTGCCGTCTAAGTAACGGAGGCTCCAAGTTGGTAATAATAAAAATTTTAATTAGTTCAAAATATACCGGAAATAGTATAGCCTAATACAGCACTACAGTTGGCAGCTCTGGTGACAGAATATGTTCTTAGTTCCATCTATTAAGGTACAGAATATACATACACAATTTGGTTGAAGTCCAATAGACGTTACATGCAGTTAAACATTGGATCCATCAGCGCGCGTAAAACCATGTTGGCGACAATGTCATGTATGTGTTGCTCAGAATTAATCTGCATTTTTATGATCTATTAGTGCCAATTTTGGATGAAATCCATTTGTTAATATAGAAGTTACATGTATTTAAAAACATTGGACCTATCAGCAGGCCTAGAATCCTGTTGGCAGTACAGACATATATTAGTTACTCCAAATTAATCTACTGTAGAATGTCAGGTACTATACGTATGCAAAGTTTACAGTTGTTGGCTTGCATACTTTCTAATATATTGATATTAGGGTAAATATATTGAAAGAGCATTTATTAACAATTGGCAGCCCTGCTGGCTCTTAGGAATACACGTAGTCATATCAATTATGGTACACGAACCACATACGAAATTTGGTTGAAATCCATAGAAGGTACATGCATTTTAAAATTGGACCTGTCAGAAGGCTTAGAATCATATTGGCAACACTGTTATGTTTGGCCTCCTGGAAATTGAACTGAAATATTATTATCTATATGTGTGCCAATTTTGGTATAGCTCCTAAGCATACCTCCCGAGATATCCAACAAGGAGATCAAATTTCAATTGCGATTTTTTAGCAGTTGGTAGCAATGACGTCATTTACAAATATGGACGTGAAATATTTACTCATACCAAATTTTGTTTCGATAGCTGGAGCCTTTTAGGAGTTGAAGAGGGGAGGGGGTACGCACAGACAGACAGACAAACATTTGCCGGGATCGATCTCACAAGTCTACTTTTCCCTCATTTTTAGCCTATTTTCAATTTTGAAAAAATAGGCTTATGAGATCACCTTTTGTCCGTGTGTGTGTGCGTGTGTGTGTGATTCGTGTGTGTGTGTGTCCCCCTAATAAAATCTAAACGGCTGGAGCGATTTCAATGAAACTCGGTAAGTTCATAGCACTATTCCCTGCGACCCCGACCATGCCCTTCAAATTTTGTTATGACTCACCAATCCAACATGGCAGCAGTGCGAAATATTTCACCAGGATTCAATATCTCCGAAACTATAACCGATATTACCCTGACATTTTGTATGGTGATAAAGGGAACAACTATAAGTTCACTTATGTGACCTCTGAAAATCTGGTAACTACAAAACGAACATGGTGGCCAAGCGAAGTTGCGACTTTTAAATAGACGTTTCTCGCGATTTAACCAACCAAACGCAATGAAACTTGGTACAGTATATGTTTATATACATTGTAATGCACCGACATCTAACTTCGTTCAATTGTTTACATAACCACAAGATGGCGGAGGTGCGAAATATTTCACCGGCATTCCATATCTGTGAAACTATTAGCGGTATCTCCCTGAAATCTTTTACGGAGATAAAGGGCACTACGGAAGTCCATCTATAAGACTTTCAGAAACCGGTTAACTACAAAAACGAACATGGCAGCCAAACGAAGTTGAAAATTTTAAATAGACCTTTCTCGCGATTTAATGTTCCAAACGCACTGAAATCTGGTACAGGAAATATTTATACACATTATAATGCACTGGTATCTAATTTAGTTCAATTGTTTACATGACCTCAAGATGGCGGATGTGCGAATTTTAAAATTAAGTTTTTATTTCTTGTGATGCAGTCATGCGATCGAATTGAAAGTTTGAATATTGAACCTACGCAATAATTTTCCTTTAATGGTACATGACTCTATGGCCTATACATTTAACAATTCAACATGGCGACCATCCAAAATATTTAGTCGGCTCTGAATATCTACGAATCTATTATAGCAATCAAACTGAATTTCTTAATGTTCATAGGGGCTATGAACTTAAGTTCACCTATAGGACTTTAAATAACTTGGTGTTCACAAATCCAACATGGAGGCGACGCGAAATATAAAAATTCACATGGACGTTTCTCGCAATTTAACCATCCGAGTGTAGTGAAACTTGGAACAGTAAATCCTTATACGAATGGTAATCCACTGGCATCTAATTTATTTCAATTGTTTCCATAACCTCAAGATGGCAGCTGTGCGAAATTTTAAAATCTCCTTGTTACTTCTTGTGTCCTACAAGAGTTTAGTGCTTTTCAGTCGGTCAACACGAATGTACCCAAAAGAGATGGGTTATGCCCTAATCCTGAAATAAATAACATGAGATTAATAAAACACTAGGATGACCAGTTTCGATCGTCAAGCGATCATCATCAGATCCATTACACTTAGGTTACAAAATCTATGTTTGAAATACAGGTGAAAATATTTACAATATGTACAATATGTACAATATTTTCACCTGTATTTCAAACATAGATTTTGTAGCCTAAGTGTAATGGATCTGATGATGATCGCTTGACGATCGAAACTGGTCATCCTAGTGTTTTATTAATCTCATGTAATTTATTTCAGGATTAGGGCATAACCCATCTCTTTTGGGTACATTCGTGTTGACCGACTGAAAAGCACTAAACTCTTGTTTACTAAGGCAACACTGAAAATATGGCTTCAAACACCACAATCTTGTGTCCTAATTATGCGATTGTAGTTTGAATACTACACCTACACAATAATCTGCATGTAACAGTACATAACTCTAGGACCTACATATATAAAATCCAACATGGCGACCATCCGAAATTTTTAGTCGGTTCTCAATATCTACGAATCTATTACAGCAATCAAACTGAAATTGTGTATGTTGCTAGAGGCAATTAACATAAGTAGGATATATGAAAATAGGCTGTATAGTTCTTCACGGAACTACTTGTTACAAAATGTGAAAATTAGGCTAAGAACCTTGCAGTTTCTCTTGACACACACTTTCTCACACTTCTCTCTCTCTCCACAACATTGTGGCCATGTAGCCCCGTGTACTTGGATGTGTGGAATATCCGTCTGTATGACCCGTGTCATTATGATGGTAGTGCTAAAGTGTGAATTTATAATATTAATTGGGGCAAGGATTTGGATAGGAGGCAGCCGTGACCTTAATTTAAGGCATCATCCCAGCAATTGCCTGGAGTGCAAGTGAGGAAATCACAGAAAACTACTTCTAGGATGACCTCACTAGCCTGAGTGTACCCCATTCTAGACCTCGGACCACAATTACATTTCTTGTCAGTGCTCGGAATCGGACCCGGACCTTCACGGTGATAGCCAAGAATGCTAGTCACTACAGCACGAGGTGGACACCAAGAATACATTTATTGTTTACAAATATATATATTTTTAGAGCACTATCCTACATTGTTTAACGAAGTCGGCATGCTCTTTTCGCCTTCCCAGCGTCACATTTAGCAGAGTAAGGCTTCTGAGCATTCACACAGCTTCTTCCCACACAAAGAAACAGGCTGATGTATTATTACGCCCACTCAACGTGGAGACCTAAGGATTCTTCAGCCTCATGCTAAAAAGTCGAAGAAACACTGTTGCAAAGGGGATAGAAATTATTACATATCCGCGAAGAAGGGTCTCTTGTCCACAATGATTTTCCGATGGAATATGGGCCTCTACAGAGGTGGGACAAACGAGGGGTGTTTCTTAAGTAAGGGCCGTTTTTTAAGCCCGTAGTTAGAGCGCACGCCGCAACAAGTGTGCGCGCTACCTCCCGGCATCCTTTGCGAACAAGCAGGCGTCAGTTGCAGCTGTGTACCTAACCTGTACGCTGAACTGTGCATCTTAACAATGTTCAATATTATTGATTCTCCCGCCGCGTGTGAGGTACGATCTGTGACACGTTTTTTGAGTGCAAGAAACATGTCGGCTGCAGACATTCATCGTCAGCTTTGTGAGGTGTATGGTGATAATGCAATGATGGAAGGTAAAGTGCGAAAACGGGTACGCGAGTTCAAAAGTGGCCGTGAAAATGTTTATGACGATGAACACTTAGGTCTGTGATCACAGATGACTTGGTGACTGCAATTGACACGAAAATTCACGAGGACCGAAGATTCATGATAACCACTATCAATGGATTTTCCTCAAGTGTGAATTCTTGGTTGTCAGAGCAGGCGGCAAACTTTTATGCAGAGGGATTTCAGAACTTAGTTTCAAGGTATGACAAGTGCCTAAATAAACAAGGCAACTATGTAGAAAAATAGAGGAAGGTATGTAAAACCTAAAAATAAATGTGGTGTCAAAATAAAATGTTCGTTTTTTTAAAGAAACGGCCTTTACTTAAAAAACAGCCCTGGTACATTAAGCTAGTAACTCTGGGCCTATCCAAAATTCCCAAAATTAGTTTTTCACCGCAGTTGTTTACGAAAACTCGTCAAAATAGAAATTGCAAACTCATGAAGGAATCGGCTGTTCGTGTTGATTTACAAGGTATGGAACGATGTCATGTAGCTTAGTAAACGATGGTGGCGTAGTTGGTAGCATGCAGAACTGCTGCGCCCAAGTTAACGGGTTCAAACCCGGCCGAAGTCGTCGGATGTTTTTACGAGCGTTAAAATCATTCAGTATGCCTTCCTTCGGAGGGGAAGTAAAGCCGGCGGTCCCATGTCATAGATTTATGGCATGTAAAAGATCCTTCCACTAACTAAACTTGTGTGAAGCTGAGGTTAGAGTTCGTTGTAACGCTCTATCAAAGTTCCAACGATCACCACTAGGTACCAGTGACATCTGGTAGCGAAAGTTTGAACTACTTGAAATTGAACGGAACTTGTAGCTCACCCCATGGGTGTCTGCTTGAAGCTGCTACAGCCTCTGGCGAGCCGAACATGTCTTCGGACACTCCCGGCACTAATAGCGATACGATAAATGAAAATCCACAGCGTGCTTCCAGTCTCCGACCGGGTCAGGAATCAAATGAATGAAGCCCCCATCTAGCGGCGAGGATATGAAGTGTGCCGGCTGCCGAAGCCCGTCGCACTCCTCTGGGGCAATGATCAAATGAATGACAGATGAAATGAAATGATAGTGGAGAGTGTTACTGGAATTAAATTTGTGACAGGGAAAACCGGAGTACCCGGAGAAAAACCTGTCTGCCTCCGTTTTGTCCAGCACAGATCTCACATGGAGTGACCGGGATTTGAACCACGGACCCAGCGTTGAGAGGCCGGCATGCTGCCGCCTAAGCCACGGCGGCTCTAAAGCAAAGCCATACGATAAATAAATAATTAATTAAATAAATAAATAAATAAATAAATAAAATAAATAAATAAATAAATAGGCTTGTTACATAATGTACTATTATACAATTAATATATAATAGTACAAAGACCCTCAGCGTAGCTGTGCGTGTTAAATCGCTCCGCACGACCGCGAGGGGTAGCTGCAGCAAGTGGGGAGATTGGATAGGCCTACTTGAATCTTGGCGCTAACTGTGGCTATCGTGAGTGTGGTTCTACCCCACTCCTTCAAGACAAATTCCGGGATAATACTTTGTTTCAAGTCCCAGGAGCACCTGCCCCACCCCCAACTCTAATAATTACAGTGACACACACTACTACAGTTACCACAGAAACACAGGTTATCAGACAAAATTCACACACACCCAAATACGCGGGGCTGATTACAAAATATGTCCCAAGACCCTAAGGCTCATGTCGGCACGGAAGGCAACGAAATAGCTGATCATCTGGCAAAACAAGCAGCAGGCAGGACAGACCTAGAAGTGGCTTTCGATAAAATTCCTGTTAGTGTACTGAGAGAAGTTTGCAATTGTGGGAAGAAGAGTGGAGGGAAACTTCCAATGGATGACAAAAAATTACTTTCCAAGTGTTCAAGCGATAAATGCCTCAAAAATCCTCCTAAGCCTTAATATGACGGTTATGATGACATGACTTGGAAAAACAGGGACCTATCTGTATAGGTTTTAAGATCCAGATAATTCATATGAGTTGCAAGTGTGGCAAAGAATCACATCCTATATGAGCGTGAATTACTAAAACACGAAATGAAAAAAATAAAGGCAAATATAATCAAACCAGGAGGCCACTGACCTGCAAGAATGAATGAACTTCTTGATAAATACGTAATATTCTTTGAACTATTTGTGCAGTGTATCAATTTTAATAATATGACGTAGGACTTAATTGTCAAGAAAGAAAACTATGAACCATGTTATACAGGGTGTCTTTTACGTACATTTGGAGAATGATAGGTCGTGTAGGGGACGGGTATAGAAGTAATTTGAGATAGGGAACTTGGGGGTCGGAGCGGCCTCAACCCCTAAAAGGGTTGATTCAGGCCCTCCATCCTGAAAGTTAGGCAACCGATCCAAGCCTGTATTACCTTTCTCAATCCTTTAACTCTTGGCAAGATTCATTTCACCATGTGGCGCTGGCCTAATGGATAGCGTTGCAGTGCGAAAGGCCGATAGTCTCGGGTTACCGGGTGAGTTAGCCGTGGTCGTTACGGCATGACTGCTGGCAGTCGCTCACATCCGGGAGGCTAGGAGGTTCGAATCCCCCCGCCGGCAACCTTGAAGATGGTCTTCTGTGGTTTCCCATTTTCCTTCCAGGCAAATGCTGGGGTTGGTCCCTAACTATAGACCACAGCCGCTACCTTCCAAATCCTCGACCTTCCATTCCAACTTTCCTCCTCAACGGTACTTGTAGGTCACCAATTGGGTGTCCATCTCGAAGCAGCTACAAAACTGGCGAGCCGAACATGTCCTCGGACACTCCCGGCACTAAAAGCCATACGCTAAAAAATTAAAATAAGTCCCGGGTTCGATTCCGGGCTTGGGCAAAATCTTTTTAATGTTATTTTTGGTGTAAGGTTTGTAAACTTGATACCTTCGGTAAATTAAATCATGCGACTACAATACGACAAATAACATTAATAAAAGATTTTGCCCTAGCCCGGAATCGAACCCGGGACTTCGGCGTTTCGCACGGCAAAGCTATCCATTACGCCAGCCCACATGGTGAAATGAATCTTGCCAAGAGTTAAAGGATTGAGAAATGTAATAGAGGCTTGGGTCGGTTGCCTAACTCACAGGGTGGAGGGCCTGAATCAACCCTTATTTTAGGGGTTAAGGAGGCCGCTCCGACCCCAAGTTCCCTATCTCAAATTACTTCTATACCCGTCCCCTGGACGACCTATTATTCTCCAAAGGTACATAAAAGACACCCTGTATAGGCCTATAGGCTAGACACACTAAAATCAACCCTGTAGATATGGGTTACATAATGTAAAGAAAAATGCTATCATACCTGCATACTGTATAAGATCACCATGCAGTTAATAAATATGATGTTATAAAAGACCCTACTACAAATTAACGAAAACAAGAACAACTAATAGCACAACGATCATTTAACTTAAAATAATCCTATTGTCATTTAGACTTTCACGGCCCGTGTTATTATTCATAATGTTGAATTTTGGGCTTATGCCGTGTTTTATTATATTGCAATTCGACGCGTTTCGAAAGAAACCATGTCTTTCATCGTCAGGAATAATCTGGAATACGACAATGTTGCTAAGAGAAAGCAACGAAGAACATATAGAAGGTGCCCAAAGATGGACGCCATTATAGCCCCATGTTAGGGACAACGGAAAGCAGCAGTGAATTACTTTCTCAGGGTTCTGATAATAGGTAGCCAGGATTCACTGAGATTGTAGCCGGTGTCGCGGTTGAAATTATCTGGGTGTTTACGTATTTCAACCGCCTCCCTGATGATTCTGGGACGATATTGCTTTATACGGGCAAGAACATCCACCCCTTGGAACATGACATCATGGCCAGGTGTTAAAGCATGATCGGCAACAGCTGATTTATCAGGTTGAATGAGCCTGATACATCTATTATGTTCCTTAATGCGAGTGCATATTGTTCTCGAAGTCTGCCCGATGTATACCTTGCCACAAGTACAGGGAACTCTGTAGATACCCGGTTGTTGCAATTTAGGCAAACTGTCCTTAGTTGGTCGCAGGAGTCGCCTAATCTTAACAGAAGTTCCAAATACAGTCCGTATGTTGTATCGACGTAGTATTTTAGCAATACGATCCGTTGTGTTATGTATGTACGGAAGGTAAGCAGTTGAGAAAAGAGATGTAAGAGGAACTGCTTACCTTCCGTACATACATAACACAACGGATCGTATTGCTAAAATCCTACGTCGATACAACGTACGGACTGTATTTGGAACTTCTGTTAAGATTAGGCAACTCCTGCGACCAACTAAGGACAGTTTGCCTAAATTGCAACAACCGGGTATCTACAGAGTTCCCTGTACTTGTGGCAAGGTTTACATCGGGCAGACTTCGAGAACAATATGCACTCGCATTAAGGAACATAATATATGTATCAGGCTCATTCAACCTGATAAATCAGCTGTTGCCGATCATGCTTTAACACCTGGCCATGATGTCATGTTCCAAGGGGTGGATGTTCTTGCCCGTATAAAGCAATATCGTCCCAGAATCATCAGGGAGGCGGTTGAAATACGAAAACACCCAGATAATTTCAACCGCGACACCGGCTACAATCTCAGTGAATCCTGGCTACCTATTATCAGAACCCTGAGAAAGTAATTCACTGCTGCTTTCCGTTGTCCCTAACATGGGGCTATAATGGCGTCCATCTTTGGGCACCTTCT
Source organism: Meconema thalassinum (assembly GCA_946902985.2). Classification (NCBI taxonomy): domain Eukaryota; kingdom Metazoa; phylum Arthropoda; class Insecta; order Orthoptera; family Tettigoniidae; genus Meconema; species Meconema thalassinum. Next base: position 135,725,714 of record OX336396.1, on the reverse strand, counting down.
ATATGTTCTTCGTTGCTTTCTCTTAGCAACATTGTCGTATTCCAGATTATTCCTGACGATGAAAGACATGGTTTCTTTCGAAACGCGTCGAATTGCAATATAATAAAACACGGCATAAGCCCAAAATTCAACATTATGAATATTAAAATAATCCTATTTATTGTATTACGGTAAGCAGCGAGTGCGTGTCCCACATTGTGGGAATCTTCCTTACACAGTTTATTGGAACTTTATAAAATTGAGCCGTTCCGTATTATTTTGATAAGCAGCTTAGCGCCGTCGACTTATCCTCAACTTAACAAACAATACCTAAAGTAAGCTATGTCCTCAGTCAGGAGAACTCATCGCCCAGGTTCGATTCCCGACGCTGCCAAGAAATTTAATTCTGGTCCGAGGACTGGGATGGGGTACACTAAAAGTCACGAGGCAAAACATGAGATGATGTGGACTCGATTCCCACTTCAACCATCCTGGAACTGGTTTTCCGTGGTTTACCACTTCTAATTCAAGCGAATGCCGGGACGGTTCCTAATTTAAGGCCACGGTCGCTTCCTTCCCAATCCTCACCTGAATTACAAATACACAACCTAATACAGCTAAAAATTTAAAAAAATATAGACAATTGCAATAAACTGGTTGGCATCTGATACAAAATTCACACTCCATATTTCGGAAGGAGATTGTTTTACTCATTTTAAGCACTGAGTTAAAATATTTGTTGATATTCAGCACTTAATTTTCTAAATTATTTAATAGTCTATATTTTTTAATTTTTAATATAATGCCCAATATTTTATTTACACTTTCTATATCAAAATTTCTTATTTTTCTAACTGTATTTTGAAAATTTAATGTGAAGCCCAATATTATATTTTATTTTATGTATTTAATATTACATTGTAAGAATATCCATTTTTTATTTTTTTATTTCATTCTTTTAATTACAATTTATCTCATAATCAATTTTCACACCAAACTAACAATAGACTTAAGTACATCTCTAGTATTTTAAGTTTATTCTTAATTGATTTAATTCTTAATTGAGCTGATGTAGACCTCAAGGTCAGGTCGAAACATCTACAATATATACTATATATATTTGCTAAGTACTGATTGGCGTATAATTTAAACTTTGAATTCATCTATCAATACGGATATCTACAAACAGTTGTGCTATCAATGGGAAATGTAGGGTAAACTCTACAGTAATTGGCACTGCTTGCATTTATTTGAATATAATAGCATTTTTAAAACAATAACATTGCCACAGTGTGTTTTATCCTTCCATTCTATTACTCCTTGGCCTCTATACTTCATCTTAATGCCAACAGGTGAACAGTTTTGAAGTGAATGTTGGAACAAGTTGGTGTTGTTCATCACTGTTGATATTTTGTTGACATCTTACAGTTTTGTTCAGGTTACTAGTTCCAAACTTCGATGTTTGGGAGCTCAGTATGCAAACTGTATTTTAAGGGCAAGTGTGAAAACATGTTGAATATGCCTTAATGTACAGTATTTGTTCTGTGTTTATGAAGCACTCTACCGTATAATTATTCTGTGTAATGGGGGTGCCAATTACTGTATTAAAATAACGATAAAATGCAGTAGCCTACTTGGCACCCTGTGCCAATAACTGTAATTTTTGTTTTCACAGTCTTGTTCCATGTCTAAGGTCTTGAGCAATGCATTCCAAGTGGAAAAGAATATTGTTCTACATGTTTGTATTAAAAACAGGAGGCACACAAAGAAAAGAAAGGTGCCAAGAACTGTACCTGACCAAGGTGCCAACAACTAAATTTAGGTGCCAAGTACCGTCTGTTTGCTCACTTAATATTTCATAACCGATTTATGATAAGTTAAGGTTCTATATTTATTTTCTTAATATTTATTATCAATAATCATAATGTACAGAACACGAGACAAAAGAAATGAGACAAACAACAGCAGAATTTCAGTTCAAAATTATTCATTTAATTGCTTAGGGTCCTTCAAGTGCCAATAACTGTACAGTTTACCCTATTTGCATTGTATTATAGTTCAACATTTATTGATTCTCATCGTGTATTCTTATCTCCACTTAGTGACAAGCTTGTGCATTGCTCGATATCATGCTGTGTGCTTTCATAGGCGGGTTTTAGCTAAACATTCGACCCTGCTACTCTACACTACATGACCACCAGGCATTCTGCTTACCATCAATAAGGGGGAGTAGCCTATGTTCCGTAACTGACAGTTTGACTTGCTTCAATTTCATCTCACCATAACAAAATCACTAATTGGAGATTGAAATTTTCAATAAGTAGAGTGAACATACCGATAGAGTGCACACGATCATACTCATTGTCCTCACATGGTGAACGCTGGCAGCAGGTGTCCTGTACGACGGACGCCGACTGACGGGACGCGGGCGTCTCGCCTCAAGGTGCGTGTTTACGGCACAACACGCGAGCCCAGGTCCACAGGGACGGTGGTGCAGTCGGTAAAGTAGAGTGCTGCGTACTGCCGGCAAGTCGATATCGACTATAGGCTTTGTTCACTTCCTCACTAGCTACCACTTCTTAATGATGCGTGACCTACCTTCTCCAGCCGCGATAAGGCGCGTAGCCATTGTTATTGCCACTTCACTTACTGGCTACGGACATCTTTGTTGTGGTTATTTGAGTCTTCAGTCTTTCGACTGGTTTGATGCAGCCCTCCATGCTTCCCTGTCCTGAGCTAATCGTTACATCTCTACATAGCTACCCCACCCTACATCTGAGGCAATTTGTTTAACATATTCTAACCTTGGTCTACCCCTACAGTTCTTATCCTCAACCCTTCCTTCTATAACTAAGCTTGCTATTCCTGTGTGTCTTAGTTTGAGTCCTACCAACCTATCTCTTCTCTCCATTAGCAGTCACCACAAACATCTTTCCTCTCCCACTCGTCTTATTGCCTCTTCATTCGTAACCCTGATCTTCATCATTCTTCTGTAACATCACATTTCAAACGCTTCAATATTCCTCTTTTCTGCTGCTCCAACAGTCCAAGTTTTACTTCCATAGAGCGTCACGCTCCAGACAAAGGCTTTCAAAAATGACTTCCTACTACCTAAATCTATATTCGATGTCAACAAATTCCTTTTCTGTAGAAATGCTTTCCTTATGTGTGCTAACCTACTTTTAGGTAGATTTCATTAGAAAGCTAACTATTGCAATGGGTACCATGTTTCGACTTCCGGAAAATTTCGACATATCTTCGCGTTTCACATCCCCCAGACCCCAAAACCACCGTCAGTTCAAAAGTTTATATATAATTTATGTATATATATATATATATCAGTTTCTTGTGGGCACGATAACTGCCGTAATTTTGCACCAAACACTTTGAATTTCTTACATAATATGTATCCCTATAAGATCTCGGTCGAGTTCGTTAATGGGCAAAACCGGTCGATGGGGGGTAAAAATGGGGGGCTTTTTTCGAAAAAGTGAAATATAACTATAACTCTCTTAATATGTGAAATATCGAATCCCTTTAAAGTTCATATTATGTGTCGGATAAGTGCCAAAAATTTATGTTTAAAACGTTTTTTTATAGCACCAACCATTGGCCAATGGGGTGAAAAAAGTGGGTTTTTCAGGAAACATTAATCATATCTCTCTTAATAGGCACAATATCAAAACCGTACAAAATGGACGATATTCCCCTAATAATTACCTAAAACTTTTGTCTGAAAGAATTTTTGATACAACCCACCATTACGCCAAGGGATGAGAAAAAAGATTTCGGAATTAGAAGAAAATGCCAAGAGCCATCAGATGTTACCATGACAACGCTTCTAAATTGATGAGGGATGAGCTATCAGAGGTTGCCATGACAACGAGATCACATTAAGTTTTCCATCTGACTATGTGGGAAGCGGCTTCGGTGACGTAGCCTAGCTGGTAGCATGCTGAAATTCTATGCCCAAGGTCTCGGGTTCAAAGCCGGCCGAAGTCGTCGGATTTTCAAAGAGCGCTGAAAATCCCTCAGTATGCTTTCCTTCAGAGGGGAAGTCCAGCGTTCGTTGCAAGTTACTGGTTGCGGTGGCATCTAGTAGCCAAGTTCATAGCTAGGTGTCGTTGACGGTATATTTGGTATCAACATTAGGAACTACTACTTGAAATTGACCGTCTACAGTGCTTACCTGAATTACAGACTATTACAGCAATCACAATTAACACCGTTTATCAGACAGATTCTACACACACCCAAAGTACACGGGGTTACATGACCGCGTTGTCGCAGCCCTAAACTGAGGAATCAACCAACATCTCTGCGGGAGATAAAATTTGACGTGAAGAAGTAACAGACTATTAGATAGTTGCACATCAGTTCCAAACCTTGCATAAGGACGGTGTGACCACAAGTATAAAAACGGACCCCAAATGACAAGAAGGTTACCGTCCCCCTAACACAATAAAATGTTAAAAATATGCATAGTAAGACGAAAGAAAAGTTAATTGAGCTCCAATTATATTATACAATACTTTCTCGCAATAAATGAGGTCTGACCCTTCTACGAAAACCTGCATATTTTGCCAATTATAGCCTATCCCCTAGTTTGCCCGGTGAAATCTACCTCCGCCTTCCGGCGTGCCGAGAGGAATTGACCAAAGGGGTGGGAAAAAGTGGGTTTTTCGGGAAACATTAATCACATCTCTCTTAATAGTTACAATATCAAAACCGTACAAAATGGAAAATATTCCCCTAATGATTAACTAAAACTTTTGTCTGAAATAATTTTTGATATAACCCACCATTACGCCAAGGGATGAGAAAAATGATTTCGGAATTAGAAGAAAATGCCAAGTGTCATCAGAGGTTACCATGACAACGCTTCTAAATTTATGAGTGACTAGCTGAAGTACCCGTGCTTCGCTACGCGTCATAAATAAATTAAAATGTGAAGGTGACAGTTAAAACAGGGGATAGGCGAGGTGCTGCGCAGAGGGAGATTAAGGATGGAACATTTTGTCCAACTACACCGCTCGGCGTTGACCGTGTTTTATAGCACAAATTTAGGTTTTACTCGCTAACAGTTGCAGATATCATTCGGATAGAAAATGTAATTTTAAACCTCGCATATGCCATCAAAAGTTTGCTATTTCTTAGCGTTCTCTTTTTATTTGAAATGGAAATATGAAAGTTTGAAACCAAAGGGTGTAGTGACGTCACTAAAATGGTCGCCATTTTAAATAGTGCAAAGTATTGAAATCAAAAGTAACCTATATGTTAACCAGGTAAATCAGCTACTTCCATGTAAAATTCACGTAAATCGGACCAGTGGTACTTGCGAGATTGAGTAATACACAGACACACACCATCTCAATTTTAGCCTCGCATCGCTCGCGTCATAGTCGTATCATATTGTTTTTCAATGAAATGCAGGTTTAACCCCGTTAACACCCCTTTAGAACCTGAATACAGAAAAAATCCCTCCTTAGTAGACGTTTTCGACACACAACAAACAAACATATCCCCAAAATATCATTCTTCTAACTTTAATAGTTTTGGTTGGTCGATGAGAGCAAACATCCAAAAATCCTTCCTTAGTGGACGTTTTTCTTCCAGAAGTTCACCCCTCCCCATATGCCCCTTAAATTGCATTTATGAAAACACGGTCGAACACCTATTTATTTTATTTATTTATTAATTTGTTTATTTATTTTTAAGCTGATAGATTTCCTCCGAGTTTCAGACTCCTCCCTATGTCGTTTAAGAGTACACGCTCAGTTAGGAATCTTTCAACCCCCACTTTTCATCCCTTTCACCCCATAATATACACTACATCGAAAAACCATTAGACATGTGTCAGCTTATTTTTAATGATTAGTATATGTGCCAAGTATCACATCCCCAAATGAAACCACTCGTGAGATATTGTTATTCAATGGAAAGCACGTTTACCCCCTTAACACCTCTTTAGAACCTGAATATCCAAAACTCTTTCCTTAGAGGACGTTTTCGACATACAACGAACATATCCCCAAAATTTCATGTTTCTAACTTCAATAATTTTGGCTGGGCGATGATGAGTGAGTGAGTCAGTCAGGACATTTTCTTTCATTTATTTTTGATAATTTCACCCCTCCCCATGAACCCCTTAAATTGGATTTATGAAACAAACGGTCAAACACCTATTTACTTATTTAAAGCTGTTTTCCCCCTGAGTTTGATGAGTGAGTAAGAGAGTCAATCAGTTAGGACACTTTCTTTCCTGTATTTCCCCCCCCCCCAGAATTTCACCCCTCTCCAAGGGCCCCTTAAATTGGTTTTATGAAAAAACGTTCGAACACCTATTTACTTGTATTTTAAGCTGTTTTTTTCCACCGAATTTCAAACTTCACGCCTATGTCGTTTCAGAGATACACGCTCCGTCAAGAATCCCTCAACCCCCAATTTTCACCCCTTTCACCTCATAATATACACCACATCGATAAACCCTTAGACATATGTCTGATTATTTTTAATGATTAGTTTATATACCGAATATCACATCCCCAAACAAACAACTCATGAGATATCGTTATTCAATGAAATGCACGTTTACCCCCTTGACACGTCTCTAAAACCCGAATAAACAAAAATCATTCCTTAGTTAACGTTTTCGACATACAGCGAACATTTTCCCAAAATTTCATGTTTCCAACTTTAATAGTTTTCGCTGGGCGTGATGAGTGAGTGAGTCAGACAGGACATTTCTTTCATTTCTTTTACCAGAATTTCACCCCTCCCCATGGGCCCCTTCAATTGGATTGATTAAAAAACGCTTGAACACCTATCAACTTATTTCTTAAGCTGTCTTTTTCCCCTGAGTCAGTCGGTTAGGACACTTTCTCTCCTTTTTCCCCCCAGAATTTCACCCCACCCCATTGGCCCCTTAAATTAATTTATGAAAAAACAGTCGAAAACCGATTTAGGCCTACTTACTTTTTAAGCTGAGTTTTTTTCGCTGAGTTTCAAATTTCTCGCCTATGTCGTTTAAGAGATAGGCCTACACGCTCCATTAGGAATCCTTCAACCCCCACTTTTCAGCCCTTTCACCTCATAATAATACACCACATCGAAAAACGCTTAGACACATGTCTGCGTATTTTTAATGATTAGTTTATATGCCGAGTATCACATCCACAAATGAAACCACTCGTGAGATATTGATATTCAATGAAATGCAGGTTTAACCCTCTTAAGACCCCTTTAGAACCCGAATATCCAAAAAACCTCCCTTAGTGTACGGTTTTGACATACAACGAACATATCCCCGAAATGTCATGTTTCCAACTTCAATATTTTTGGCTGGGTGATGATGAGTGAGTGAATGAGTCAGGACATTTCCTTTCAATTTTTTTTTCTTCAGAATTTCACCCCTCCCGATGAACCCCTTCAATTTGATTGAAAAACAAACTGTTGAAAAGCTATTTACTTACTTTAAAGCAGTTTTTTCCGGTGAGTTTGATGAGTGAGTCAGTCAGTCAATCAGTTAGGACACTTTCTTTCCTGTCCCTCCCCCCGAATTTCACCCCTCCCCATGGGCCCCTTAAATTGGATTTATGGAAAAGCGGTCAAACACATATTTACTTATTTTTATGGTGATTTTTTTCCGCTGAGTTTCAAACTCCTCGCCTATGTCGTTTAAGGGATACACGCTCCGTTAGGAATCTTTCAATCCCCAATTTTCACCCCTTTAACCTCATAAAAAATCGAAAAACCCTCAGACACGTGTCTTGTTACTTTTTAATGATAAGTTTATATGCCGTGTATCATATCCCCCAATGAAACCAATCGGGAGATATAGTTATTCAATGAAATGCAGGTTTAACCCCCTTAAGACCCCTTTAGAACCTGAATATCCGAAAATCCTCCCTTAGTAGACGGTTTTGACATACAATGAACATATACCCAAACTGTCATGTTTCTAACTTCAATAATTTTGGCTAGGCGATGATGAGTGAGTAAGTGAGTGAGTCTGGACATTTTCTTTCAATTTTCTTTTTTCAGAATTTCACCCCTCCCCATGAACCCCTTAAATTTGATTTATGAAAAAAAACTGTCGAAAAGCTATTTACTTACTTTAAAGCAGTTTTTCCCCCTGAGTTTGATGAGTGAGCCAGTCAGTCAATCAGTTAGAACACTTTCTTTCCTGTCCCCCCCCCCCCGAATTTCATCTCTCCCCATGGGCCCCTTAAATTGGATTTATGAAAAAACTGTCAAACACATATTTACTTCTTTTTTATGTTGATTTTTTTTCGCTGTGTTTCAAACTCCTCGCCTATGTCGTTTAAGAGACACACGCTCCGTTAAGAATATTTTAATCCCCACTTTTCACCCCTTTCACCTCATAATATACACCACATCGAAAAACCCTCAGACACATGTCTTCTTATTTTTAATGATGAGTTTATATGCCGAGTATCACATCCCCCCATGAAACCAATCGGGAGATATTGCTATTCAATTAAATGCAGGTCTACCCCCTTAACAGCCCTTTAGAACCTGAATAGCCAAAATTTCTCTCTTAGTGGGCATTTGCGGCCCTTGAGGAAGCTGCATACCAGATTTCATTCCAATCCGTTCGGTGGTTTCTGAGATTTCGTGATGAATAAATGAATGAGTGAGTGAGTGAGTGAGTGGTATTTGAAAAATATAGGCCTATAGTAGAAAGAAGATAGTGTCATGTCTTTGTTATGCTAAACTCGGTTGACAGTACTGTGTGAGCAGTTGAGTAACTAACGGGATTTCAAGTAAAGATCCTCATTTTCTATACCGGTAGTGCTGAGCGCAATTGGCATCAAGTCGGCCGTGTCTCGACTTGAGCTATGTTGCCATGGAAACTATCTGCCTTGCCATTCCTTCATGAGTATATTTTATGATTTGATTAGCCTGTTTTTGAGTGGAAAAGGACCAAAATCAGAAGAATGAGAAAGACTATCGAAAATTCATGTAGCCAGCGGTTCCTTCTGGGTCCTAAACTATGTGTATGCAAAATATGGTTGAGATTGGTGGAACGGTGTAGATTTGTATACGGAACCAACATATATACATACATACATACATACATACATACAGACTTTCACTTTTATATATTAGATGTGCTAAGAGCAGTCAAGTACTGGCAAACGGAAATGTTCAATTGACGAAAAATAAAAGCCGTCGTCAGAATTAAAGCCAACCGCGGCCTACAGAGACACTAACTCACATTACACAGACGGCACAAAGAGTATAAAATTAGACTCAAAATCACGTATTGTTTCCGACACTACAAAACCCCTCTATAAATATTACAATACATAATCAGATCATGCTGGAAAGAAACCAATGAACAAAGGTATATACTGTTACGGCTGTGAGTTTGTTTTGTTGCTCGCCGCATGAGTCACAGCTCCCCCGGGCTGTATGTGCTCTGCCTCAGTGTATTACGTGCGCGTTACGCAACGGACTGCGAAGTCAAAGGGATGGTCCAGAATATTCGTGACCCAGCCAGTGAAGGAAATGTCGAGAAGCCGTGTGTCCTGGACGATTCTAGAATTCATTGAGTCACCAGCCTGCTATATAAGCGGCTTCAACAGTGAGGGGACCGAGTTTTCTGTGGGTGTGTGTTTTACGAGCTAGTGCGAGCGTCTTTCCTGAGCGACAGAAGTGTGGTGACGAAGTGCCGTGCGAGTTACGAAACCCAGTGACATTGTTTCCCCCAGCTTGTGGACAGCGAAATAGCGTGTAGCGGAATATCGTAAGTAACTGTAGTTGGTGTACATGAGGAAGAGGTGCAGGTAGCTTCTGTCAAGGCCACCGTTTTACTTCTGTGGTTTGTTGAGAAGTGAAAGGGGTAAGAGCGCTCAAGGAAGAGACTTGAGGAAACTGGAGTAAGGTTCTAATTGCTTGTATTTGCTGTTGAGTGGTGTATCTTTCCTGCAAGCAATAAAGCTAACTTCTCTTTAAAGCAGTAATTGGTGTTGTGCTTTCTACCCTCCGTAATCCAGTTAACAAAAGTGCCACCAGGGGGGGGTGGCACGTAACAATAGATAAGCATGGGTCCTAGTGGAAAAAATTCTATCACCTAAAACCAAAAATGCATGTGACGAAAAAATCCATCAAAATATCATGTTGGTTTCTGACCCTACAAGACGTAACAAATATAATAAAAGTATTAAAAAATCATGTTTTTGAATTTTCATTCCAATCAACTTTTAAGTTATTTCTGGTACTAAGACAATTTCGGCCAAAAAGTACAAAATCATTAATAACTCCCTTATTGTTGGTCGTATGATGAAATAGCAAGAGACAAAAAAGATGTAACGTGTTATTGTTTACAACATAGGCCATGTAGAATATTACACTCAGACCTATAACTGGTGATTCGTTGCTTTTTCCCTATTAGGTGGATTTCATTAGAAAGCTAACTATTGCAATGGGTACCATGTTTCAACTTCCGGAATATTTCGACATATCTTCGCGTTTCACATCCACCAAACCCCAAAACCACCGTCAGTTCAAAAGTTTATATATAATTTATGTATGTATATATAGATGTATATGTATGTATGTATATCAGTTTCTTGTGGACACGATAACTGCCGTAATTTTGCACCGATCACTTTGAATTTTTTACCGAATATGTATACCTATAAAATCTCGGACGAGTTCGTTACTGGGCTAAATCGGTCGAAGGGGGTGAAAATGGGGGGGGGGGGGCTTTTTTCGAAAAATGGAAATATTGCTATAACTCTCTTAATATGTGAAATATCGAATCCGTTCAAAGTTCATACTATGTGTCGGATAAAGCCCAAAAATTTATGTTTGAAGAGTTTCTTTTATAGCACCAACCATTGACCAAAGGGGTGGGAAAAAGTGGGTTTTTCGGGAAACATTAATCACATCTCTCTTAATAGGCACAATATCAAAAGTGTAAAAAATGGACAATATTCCCCTAAAAATTACCTAAAACTTTTGTCTGAAAGAATTTTTGATATGACCCACCATTACGCCAAGGGATGAGAAAAATGATTTCGGAATTATAAGAAAATGCCAAGAGCTATCAGAGATTGCCATGGCAACACTACTAAATTGATGACGGATGAGCCTTCGGACGTTGCCATGACAACGCACTTGCTCGAGATCAGATTCAGATTTCCATCTGACTAAGTGTGTAGCGTCTTCGATCACGTAACTGGTAGCATGCTGAACTTCTATGCCCAAGGTCGCGGGTTCAAAGCCGGCCGAAGTCGTCGGATTTTCGAAGAGCGCTAACAATCCCTCATTATGCCTTCCTTTGGAGGGGAAGTTCCAACGTTCGTTGCGAGTTGCTGGTTGCGGTGGCATCTAGTAGCCAAGTTCACCGCTAGGTGTCGTTGATGGTAGTATCTGATAGCAACATTAGGAACTACTGCTTGAAATTGACCGTCTGCAGTCCTTACCTGAATTACAGACTAATACAGCCATCACAATTCACACCGTTTATCAGACATATTCTACACTCACCCAAAGTACACGGGGTTACATGGCCGCGTTGTCGCAGCCCCTAAACTGAGGAACCAACCAAAATCTCTGCGGGAAATATAATTTTGCGTGAAGAAGTAACAGACCGTTACATAGATACAGTGTCGAAACCTTGCATATGGACAGTGTGACCACAAGTATAACAAGTAGTTCCGTGAAGAACTATACGGCCTATTTTCATATATCCATCTTATGTTAATTGCCTCTATCTACATACAAAATGTGCGAGATACGTCCATGATAATATTTATATTTCGCGTCGCCGCCATGTTGGATTTGTTATCACCAGGTTATTTAAAGTCCTATATGAGAACTTAAGTTCATAGCCCCCATAAACATTAAAAAATTCAGCTTGATTGCTATAATAGATTCGTAGATATTCACAGCCGTCTAAATATTTCGGATGGTCGCCATGTTGGATTGTTAAATGTATAGGTCATAGAGTCATGTACCATTAAAGGAAAATTATTTCGTAGGTTCATTATTCAAACTTTCACTTCGATCGCATGATTACGACGCAAGAAATAAAAACTTAATGTTAAAATTCGCATGCCGCCATCTTGAGGTTATGTAAACAATTGAACTAAATTAGATACCAGTGCGTTACAATGTGTATAAACATTTCCTGTATCAGATTTCATTGCGATTGGAACAACAAAATCGCGAGAAAGTTCTATTTAAAATTTTTAAATTCGCTTGGCCGCCATGTTCGTTTTGTAATTAACCGGTTTTTGAAAGTCTTATAGATGAACTTCCAGTAGTGCCCTTTATCTCCGTACAAAATTTCAGGGTGATACCGCTAATTGTTTCAGAGATATAAAATGCCGGTGACATATTTCGCACATCCACCATGTTATGGTTATGTAAACAATTGATCCAAGTTACATGTCGGTGCATTACAATGTGTATAAACATATACTGTACCAAGTTTTATTGTGTTTGGTTTGTTAAATCGCGAGAAACTTCTATTTAAAAGTCGCAAATTCGCGTGGCCGCCATGTTGGTTTTGTAGTTACCAGTTTTTCAAAAGTCACATAGGTGAACTTCTATTAGTTCCCTTTATCACCGTAAAAATTTCCAGGGTGATATCGGGAAGAGTTTCGGAGATATTGGATGCTGGTGAAATATTTCGCACAGCCGCCATGTTGGATTGGTGAGACGTAACATAATTTAAAGGGCACGGTCGGGGTCGGCCGGAATGGTACCGAGTTTCATTGAAATCGCTCCAGCGGTTCAGAATTTATTAGACACACACACACACACACACACACACACACACACATACACACTCCTCACACACACGGACAAAAGGTGATCTCATAAGCCTATTTTTAGCCTACTTTCGATTTTTGCAAAAAATGAAAGTAGACTTATGAGATCAACACAGGGCGAAAAAGTGTGTCTGTCTGTGTGTGTGTGTATGTGTGTGTGTGAGTCTGTGTGTGTGTATGTGTGTGTGTGAGTCTGTGTGTGTGTGTGTGAGTGTGTGTACTCTGAATGTCTGTCCCCCCCTATCAATTCGAACACGGTGAATGCGAATTGAACGAAATTTGGTACAAAGGTAGCACTAGCAAAGGACACCTCAGTGTCATGTTTTATATCGCCGCCATCTTGAAGGAAACGTAATGGCGGCCACACAAATGTTCAAAGCTTAAATCAAATTACGACTAACCTAATCATCCGATCTCTACCAAATTTTGCAACAACATACCTTTATGTGGGGAGCATCCTTTGACCAAACCAATAGGTCATCAGGGTAATAGTTTGCGGATGGCGGCCATATTTGTGTGAAAATCGATTCCCCCTATTAATTCGAACACGGTGCAACCTAATGGAACGAAATTTGGTACAGAGGTAGTACTAACAAAAGGCACCTCAGTGTCATGTTTTATATCGCCACCATCTTGACGGAAACGTAATGGCGGCCACACAAATGTTCAAAGCTTAAATCAAATTACGACTAAACTAATCATCCGATCTCTACCAAATTTTGCAACAAAATAGCTTTATGGGGGGAGCATCCATTGACCAAAGTAATAGGTCATCAGCGTAATAGTTTGCGGATGGCGGCCATCTTTGTGTGAAAATCGATTCCCCCTATTAATTCGAACACGGTGCAACTGAATGTAACGAAATTTGGTACAGAGGTAGTACTAACAAAAGGCACCTCAGAGTCATGTCTTATATCGCCGCCATCTTGACGGAAACGTAATGGCGGCCACACGAATGTTCAAAGCTTAAATCAAATTACGATTAACCTAATCATCCGATCTCTACAAAACTTTGCAACAACATACCTTTATGGAGGGAGCATCCTTTAACTAATCTAATAGGTTATTAGCCTAATAGTTAGCGGATGGCGGCCATCTTTATGTCAAAATGGATTCCCCCTATTAATTCGAACACGGGGGAACCGAATGGAACGAAATTTGGTACAGAGGTAGCACTAGCAAAGGGCACCTCAGTGTCATGTTTTATATCGCCGCCATCTTGACTGAAACGTAATGGCGGCCACACGAATGTTCAAAGCTTAAATCAAATTACGATTAACCTAATCATCCGATCTCTACCAAATTTTGCAACTACATACCTTTATGGAGGGAGCATCCTTTGACCAATCTAATAGGTCGTCAGCGTTATAGTTTGTGGATGGCGGCCATCTTTGTGTGAAAATCGATTCCCCCTATTAATTCGAACACGGTGCAACCGAATGGAACGAAATTTGGTACAGAGGTAGTACTAACAAAAGGCACCTCAGTGTCATGTTTTATATCGCCGCCATCTTGACGGAAACGTAATGGCGGCCACACAAATGTTCAAAGCTTAAATCAAATTACGACTAACCTAATCATCCGATCTCTACCAAATTTTGCAACGACATACATTTATGGGGGGAGCATCCTTTGACCAAACTAATAGGTCATCAGCGTAATAGTTTGTGGATGGCGGCCATCTTTGTGTGAAAATCGATTCCCCCTATTAATTCGAACAAGGGGCAACCGAATGGAACGAAATTTAGTACAGGGGTAGTACTAACAAAAGGCACCTCAGTGTCATGTTTTATATCGCCGCCATCTTGACGGAAACGTAATGGCGGCCACACAAATGTTCAAAGCTTAAATCAAATTACGATTAACCTAATCATCCGATCTCTACCAAATTTTGCACCAACATACCTTTATGGAGGGGGCATCCTTTGACAATCTAATAGGTCATTCGCCTAATAGTTTGCGGATGGCGGCCATCTTTGTGTCAGAATCGATTCCCCCTATTAATTCAAACACGGTGAAACCGAATGGAACGAAATTTGGTACAGAGATAGCACTAGCAAAGGGCATCTCAGTGTCATGATTAATATCGCCGCCATATTGACAGAAACGTAATGGCGGCCTCACAAATGTTTAAAGCTTAAATCAAATTACGACTAACATAACCATCCGATCTCTACCAAACTTTGCAACAACATACCTTTATGGAGGGAGCATCCTTTGACCAATCTAATAGGTCATTAGCCTAATAGTTTGTGGATGGCGGCCATCTTTATGTCAAAATTGATTCTCCCTATTAATTCGAACACGGTGGAACCGAATGAACGAAATTTGGTACAGAGGTAGCACTAGCAAAGGGCCCCTCAGTGTCATGTTTTATATCACCGCTATCTTGACGGAAACGTAATCGCGGCCACCCAAATGTTAAAAGCTAAAATGTAATTACGACCAACCTAATAATCTAGTCTCTACCAAATTTTGCAACACCATATCTTTATGTGGGAAACATATTCTGACCAAACTGCAAGAACATCAGCCCAATAGTTTGCAGATGGTGGCCAAGTATGTGTGCAAATCGATTCCCCCTATCAATTCAAACGCGGTGAAACCTAATTGAATGAAATTTGGTACAGAGGTAGCACTAGCAAAGGGCACCTCATATTCATGTTTAATATCCCTATAGCACGTTGTATTTCAACAAGCTACTACAACCAACATTCAATCATACTCCTTGAAAAGGACAAAGAGTTATAACAATACCCATGCATTTAGGAGAAAGTAGGCTATATGTTCTTTACTGAACATCTTGTTTCAAAATTGAAAATAGGCTAAACATGGAGCCCAAATGACAAGAAGGTTACCGCCCCCCATAAGACAATATATGCATAATCTGACGAAAAACTAAGTTAATTAAGCTCCAATTATAAAAAAGTCCTCTCGGCACGCCGGAAGGCGGAGGTAGATTTCACCGGACAAACTTGGAGATAGGCGAAAATAGGCAGAATATGCAGGTTTTCGTAGAAGGATCAGACCTCATTTATCGCGTGAAAGTATTTTATAATTGGAGATTAATTAACTTTGTTTTTCTTCATTTTAAACATATTTTAAACATTTTATTGTATTATGGGGACGGTAACCTTCTTGTCATTTGGAGTCCATTTTTAGCCTATTTTCAATTTTGAAAAAATAGGCTTATGAGATCACCTTTTGTCCGTGTGTGTGTGCGTGTGTGTGTGCGTGTGTGTGTGTGTGAGGTGTGTGTGTGTGTGTGTGTGTCCCTAATAAAATCTAAACGGCTGGAGCGATTTCAGTGAAACTCGGTAAGTTCATAGCACTATTCCCGGCGATCTCGACCGTGCCCATCGAATTTTGTTACGTCTCACCAATCCAACATGGCGGCTGTGCGAAATATTTCACTAGCATTCAGTATCTCCGAAACTATAACGGATATCGCCCTGAAATTGTGTACGGTGATAAAGGGTACTACTAGAAGTTCACCTATGAGACTTTCAAAAACCTGGTTACTACATAACCAACATGGCGGCCAAGCGAAGTGGAGACTTTTAAATAGACTTTTCTCGCGATTTAACTATCCAAACGTAATGAAACTTGGTACAGCAAATATTTATACACATTGCGATGCACTCGAGTCTAATTTAGTTCAATTGTTTACATAACCTCAAAATGGCGGCTGTGCGAAATATTTCACTGACATTCTATATCCCCGAAACTATTACAGATATCACCCTGCAATTTTGTACGGTGATAAAGGGTACTGATACAAGTTTACCTATGTATAATTCATAAACCTGTAAAGTACAAAACGAACATGGCGACCAAGCGAATTTGAAATATTTTAATAGACTTTTCTCGTGAGTTAACTCTCTGAGAGCAGTGAAATGTGGTACGGTACAGTAAATGATTTTGCAGATTGTAATGTACTGCCATCTAATTTAATTCAATTGTTTACATAACCTCAAGATGGCGGCTGTGCGAAATTTTAAAATTAAGTTTTTATTTCTTGTGTCGTAATCATGCGATCGAAGTGAAAGTTTGAATAATGAACCTAGGCAATAAGTGTCCTTGAATGGTACATAACTCTATGGCCTATACATATAACAATCCTAAATGGCAAGCTTCCGTAATATGTAGACGGTTCTCAATATAGGCCTATATGAATCTTTTACAGCAACCAAACTGAAATTTTTATGTTCATAGAGACTATGAACATATGTTCACCTATAGGACTTTCAGTAACCTGGTGAGCACGAATCCAACATGGCGGCGACGCGAAGTATAAATATTTAAATGGACGTTTCTCGCGAATTAACTATCCGAGTGCCGTGAAACGGTGCACGTTAAATGCTTACACAAATGTTGATCCACTGGCATCTAATTTATTTCAATTGTTTGCATAATCACAAGATGGCTGCTGTGCGTAATTTTAAAATCTCGTTTTTACTTCTTGTGTTCTAATCATGCGATTGAAGTTTGAATACCACACGTACACAATAATATTAATATAATAGTACAAAAATAAAAATCCAACCTGGCCACCATCTGAAATATTTAGACGGTTCTCAATATCTACGAATCTGTTACAGCAATTAGACTGAAATTTTGTATGTTGATAGAGGCAATTAACATGAGCAGGATATTTGAAAATAGGCTGTACAGTTCTTCACGGAACTACTTGTTATACTTGTGGTCACACTGTCCTTATGCAAGGTTTCGACACTGATGTGTAACTATGTAACGGTCTGTTACTTCTTCACGCAAAATTATATCTCCCGCAGAGATGTTGGTTGGTTCCTCAGTTTAGGGGCTGCGACAACGCGGTCATATAACCCCGTGTACTTTGGGTGAGTGTAGAATCTGTCTGATAA
This sequence comes from Meconema thalassinum, assembly GCA_946902985.2. Lineage (NCBI taxonomy): Eukaryota > Metazoa > Arthropoda > Insecta > Orthoptera > Tettigoniidae > Meconema > Meconema thalassinum. Next base: position 135,708,043 of record OX336396.1, on the reverse strand, counting down.
ACGGTGTGAATTGTGATGGCTGTATTAGTCTGTAATTCAGGTAAGGAATGCATACGCTAAATTTCAAGCAGTAGTTCCTAGTGTTGCTACCAGATACTAACGTCAACGCCACCTAGCTGTGAACTTGGCTACTAGATGCCACCTCAATCAGCAACTCACAACGAACGTTGGAACTTCCCCTCCAAAGGAAAGCTTACTGAGGGATTTTTAGCGCTCTTAGAAAATTCGACGACTTTGGCCGGCTTTGAACCCGCGACCTTGGGCATAGAAGTTCAGCATGCTACCAGTTTCGTCACCGAAGCCGCTTCACACTTAGTCAGATGGAAATCTGAATCTGATCTTGCGCAAGTGCGTTGTCATGGCAACGTCTGATGGCTCATCCCTCATCAATTTAGTAGTGTTGCCATGTCAACCACTGATAGCTCTTGGCATTTTCTTATAATTCCGAAATCATTTTTCTCATCCCATGGCGCAATGGTGGCTCATATCAAAAATTCTTTCAGACAAATGTTTTAGGTAATTATTAGGGGAATATTGTCCATTTTGTACGGTTTTGATATTGTGCCTATTAACAGAGATATGATTAATGTTTCCCGAAAAAACCACTTTTTCCCACCCCTTTGGTCAATGGTTGGTGCTATCAAAAAACGTTTCAAACATAAATTTCTGAGCTTTATCCGACACATAGTATGAATTTTGAACGGATTCGATATTTCACATATTAAGAGAGTTATAGCAATATTTCATTTTTTCGAAAAAAAAAGTCCCCCATTTTCATCCCCTTCGACCGATTTAGCCCAGTAACGAACTCGTCCGAGATTTTATGGGTATACATATTCGGTAAAAAATTCAAAGTGATTGGTGCAAAATTACGGCAGTTATCGTGTCCACAAGAAACTGATATACTGTACATATATACATATATTACATAAAAACTTTTGAACTGACGGTGGTTTTGGGGTCTGGGGGATGTGAAACGCGAAGATATGTCGAAATTTTCTGGAAATCGAAACATGGTACCCATTGCAATAGTTAGCTTTCTAATTAAATCTACCTAAAATACTACCGTCAACGACACCTAGCTGTGAACTTGGCTACTAGATGCCACCTCAATCAGCAACTCGCAACGAACGTTGGAACTTCCCCTCCGAAGGAAAGCAAACTCAGGTTTTTAGCGCTCTTAGTAAATCCGCCGACTTCAGCCGGGTTTGAACCCGCGACCTTGGGCATAGAAGTTCAGCATGCACCAGTTCCGATACCGAAGTCGCTTCCCACAGACATATGAAAACTGAATGTGATCTCGTGCAGTGGCGTTGGCATAGCAACTGCTGATGGCTCATCCCTTATCAATTAAAAGTAAAGTTGTCATGGCAACCTCTCTTGGCACTTGGCATTTTCTTATAATTTAAATCATTTTGTTCACCCCGTGGCGTAATGGTGGGTCATATCAAAAATTCTTTCAGACAAAAGTTTTAGGTAATTATTGGAGGGATATTGTCCATTTTGTGCGGTTTTGATATTGTACCTATTAACAGAGATATGATTAATGTTTCCCGAAAAACCCACTTTTTCCCACCCCTTTGGTCAATGGTTGGTGCTATCAAAAAACTTATTTGACATAAATTTTTGGCACTTATCCGACACATATTATGAACTTTGAAGGGATTCGATATTTCATGTATTAAGAGAGTTATAGCGATATTTCACTTTTTCGAAAAAGGCCCCCCATTTTCACCCCCTTTGACCGATTGAGCCCATTAACGAACTCGACCGAGATTTTATAGGGATACATATTATGTAAAAAATTCAAAGTGATTGGTGCAAAATTACGGCAGTTATCGTGTCCACAAGAAACTGTTATATATATATATATATATATATATATATATATATATATATATAGATACATATATACATAAATTATATATAAACTTTTGAACTGACGGTGGTTTTGGGGTCTGGGGGATGTGAAACGCGAAGATATGTCGAAATTTTCCGGAAGTCGAAACATGGGACCCATTGCAATAGTTAGCTTTCTAATGAAATCTACCTAATACTTTCTCGCAATAAATGAGGTCTGATCCTTCTACGAAAACCTGCATATTCTGCCTATTTTCGCCTATCTCCAAGTTTGTCCGGTGAAATCTACCTCCGCCTCCCGGCGTGCCGAGAGGACTTTTTTATATCCTCTTTGCTTCGTCTATCACAAGTTATTTTGCTTCCTAAGTAACAGAAGTCACCTACTTCCTTTAGATTTTCTGCTGCCAATTCAACATCCATAGGGGTTTCTGATTTCTTTCAACTGCATTCCCGTTCACTGGTATAGTGTATGTAGAATCTATTTCAGTCTGAAGGCTGGAACGCGGTTTACACTCAGTCTCGAGAAGTAACTAAAATACACTGAAGAAAATGGAAATTGCCCACTATGAAGGCATTGGTCGTTTGTGTTGATTTTCAAGATATGGAACGATGCCATGTAGGTATGTAAATGATCAAAGTTTCAGACCCATTGGATTGTTGCTACAGGTCTCCCCACGTGATTGGTCGCGGAGGAATCAACTCCAGTATACAGACTCTGGTGTAGCGTAGTTGACTTGCAGTCTGTGCAGTGAAGTGTTCCCCGTCAAACATGCCTCGACGACAGAGAAGAGCACGCTATCAACAACTGTCGCCGTTTGAGTGTGCTCGGATAATTGGGCTGTGTGAGGCTGGATTATCGCTAAGGACTGTCGCTGCACGTGTTGGCCGACAGGCATCTACGGTACAACGTGTATGGCAGCAGTGGTCAAATGAAGGTACCCACACTCGTAGACCTGGCACAGGCCCAGCGCGACAGACAACTGTGAGAGAGGATCACCGCATCATTCGGATGGCCCGGATGGAACCCCATGCAATAGCAGCGCAAATTCGAGCAGGTGTTGCACCCCACGTCACACAACAAACAGTTGGTAATCGCCTGCGTGCAGCTGGCTTACGATCCCGTGTCCCTGCAGAAGGTGTTCTATTGACCCCACAACAGCGACGTGTAAGGCTGGCCTGGTGTCGAGAACGATCGACGTGGGTCGAAGAATGGCATAGGGTCGTCTTCAGTGATGAATCGCACTTCTGTCTTGCCCGCAGTGATCGCCAGAATCGTGTGCGCCGACGTACCGGGGAGAGGGGCCGCCCAGACCTTATTGTCGAGAGGCACACAGGGCCAACACCAAGGATTATGGTCTGGGGAGCTATTGACTTTAATGTGAAATCATATTAGTGCTTGTTGAGGGCACTATGGCTGCTCGACAGTACGTTGATAGGGTACTCAATCCAGTGGTTGTCCCTATAATGGTGAACATTGCCATTGGGATGTTTCAGGAGGACAATGCCCGGGTTCGCACTGCACGCATCTCCAGAGAAGCTCTCCACGATATCACAACCTTAGACTGGCCCGCCAGATCCTCGGACCTCAGTCCTATTGAGCATGTGTGGGACATGATGGGTCGACAACTGGCCAACCGTCCTCAGCCGCCCACAACTCTGGAAAAACTGACCCGTGCAGTGCCGCAAGCATGGGCCACAATTCCTCAGGAAGCGATCCAGGGCCTTATTGACTCCATGCCTCGTCGAATTCATCAATGTATTGCAGGTCGTGGTGGGCACATACTGTATTGATTGTTGTCCAAACTTGCGGTCAGAGGGACCTGAAAGTGTAATCATCGAATCACAACCGAACACTCGTCCTGCATGTTCAATTGCAGCAATGTAGCACCACTCCTTCTGGGTGTTGCAATTTCCATTTTCTTCAGTGAATATATGAGTTTGATTCAGACCATAGTTATCCTAGAAGTGGTTTTCAGTGGCTTCCAACTTCTAATGACAAATTGTAATCTGCCTTATCAATACAGGGAAATGATGTTTAATAAATGATTAAATGTTCATGTTTGGGTATGTCATTGACATTAAATCTTAAAAGCAGTTAACAAGGCCAAAGAATTATGGATATCCTTACAAAATTGGTTTAATTTAAAAATTTGAAAGCTTGCAAATATATTAGTTAGTTTTTGTTGTTTTAAGGGGCGGAACTACTAGGTCATCTGCCCCTAAGAAATATATTAAATGTCATGATTAGAAAAAAGATGATGGTAAGAAAGTGGTACAGATTTGTGAGAAACGTAACAAATATTATAGAATATAGTCTTCTAACCTTAACAATTCAGTCGATTCCCAACTTGATGGCCCACACTGTTGTTTTAGTCGTTTAATCGGTAACGCAATGTGCAGATCATTACTAAACCCAATAAACAAACATACTATACGAAATTTTAACCTCTACAAATTCAGTCGATTCCACTTGATGATCCACTTCGCGGTATTAGCTTTTCAATGGATAACACAAAGAGCAGATCATATACTAAACCCAATAACCAATCATACTATAAATGCATATGCCGCACTCTTTCTTAATCACAAAATATTGATCATCACACTTATTCCTACGCAAATCCATGTACTGTTTGCAATGGATAGCCATCTGAATGCGTGTAAATTGTCTAGTACTTGCCAAAATATGCCTCCATATAAAATGTTGCCTTCAGATGGAATACTGTTATGAGAAACGTAATAGTTTTATGGTATATATTCTTCTAACCTCCAATGATTCCAGTTGATTCTTATTTGTTGCCTTTAAACATTTATTAAACATCATTTCCTAGTATTGATAAGGCGGATTTCAATTTCTCATTACTGTCAATCAATACGGATAATACCTGTTTACCATTTTCAAAGTGGTTAAAGTTTACGCATTCCAACTTCTACTCCATGTATATGGCGGAATGGTCCAAAACCTAAGGCCACGGCCGCCTTACCAATTCTAGTTTCAATTGCAAATACACGCGCTACTATGGACACTTCAATAACAGAGGTTATCAAACGAAATATCTCCCACACACGCGCCTAAATACACGGACCTGAAAGACACAATATCACATGTCCCTAAATAAATCAACGACAAAAACAATAGACCAATACTCTGATAACCTTTGTTATTGTACTGTGTGTAGAAAAGAATTGGAAAGAAGTTAAATTCCAAAACAAAACAAAATGTCTTTACTGAATACTTAAATTGAATTACATTAGGAAATAAAAAAAAAAACCGGTGAACCAGCTGTCACTAATAATATTGTTTTATGCAGCCCTACTAACGCGTGTTGTCAGGAAGGTTAATATTTCTCTGCTTGCATCCCGTATGGTAATAATGCACTGCAAGCATATCCCGCAAACGATACTGAACCTTATTATTTTTCCCTCAATGTGACTGCAGACTAATACGAGGGAAAATAAGTGTTCATTATCGTTTGCAGGATATGCTTGCAGTGCATTAGTACAGTACAGTTATCTGTACTCATCGCATTATTTACATTTCGAATGGCTATTGTTTCATTGTACACTAAGATGGCTGACATGATATGAATAACATCAAGCAATTCGCATTGCATATTGTTTAATGTCTTGGTTTCTTCATTAAATATTCATTCGAAACCTGCTGATGTGAGTTAATTACACCATTTAACATATTGGCGACTGGTGATAGGACGCTTTTTTTTGGCACGTAAAAGAACATCAAATGAAGCAACAAGGACCGATTAGTGCGTCCGAGAAGAGCTCTTCGAGCGGCGTTTATGAGAGCTTTAAATAAGCTGAAAGATGCAATGGAAGCATCGCAGAAGGATAAGATTGCTGTGTAAGTCTCTTTTACTGTGCTTGAAGAATGAGCCGCAGAACTGCAAGAATCAAGTGCCAAAATAATGGACTTGATGCTAGATGGCAACGAGGTTGATTTTGACAATGAAATGGAGGGGGAAGAACATTATCGCAGTAAGTCTTTTGATATGAAGGTAAGAACGTCACAGATATTTGCTAATTATGACTGTGATGGAATTGTCCTCAGCGCTTATCATCAAAATGAAGGAAAGTTTAAGTTTCCCAAACTGGAATTAAGAACATTTGGAGGTGATGTAAGGGAATGGCTGCCCTTTTGGAGCCAGTTTCAAAAGATTGATCAAGATGTTGATATTGCACCGGAGGATGAATTCCAATATCTAATTTAATCTACTACACACGGATCAAGAGCAAAGGAAGTTGTGGAATGTTTTCCTCCTACAACTGGAAACTACTTCAAAGCAGTGACTAGTCTGAAATCGAGGTTCGGAAGGGACGACTTGGAAGGGACCAAAACTATTAATTAGGTCTCGAAACATGTTCCACTAATGCCCACACAGTGATCATAATTAATAAAAGTATTGATCAGGCGGAACCTTTAACCTGTTTATACAACAGAACCAGAATGAACCTTTTAAGTTCTAAAATCAATGAATTGGGATCGTATGGTGAAACATAGTATTGCACATCATATTGAATGGAGATTCAATCCCCCAACAGCTGCTTGGTGGGGTGTATTATGGCCCCAGGGCCCCTACGCCCTGAGGACCATAGGACCCTTCGCACCCCCATGGGAGATGTGGTCTACGCCACTGAACCCACACATCTACAAGTTATACATCCACAAGAATCTACAAAATTCTCCAATAAACAACTCTAAAAATACTACGCTTCTGTCCCAAGCCACCACATCCGTTTCTACCCCAAAACCACCCTTAAGCTGGGAATACAATAAATCCAGTACATTTTCTTAACACAGCAAGCAGGCGACCACTTACTACAGGTGGTTAGCCTACAGCTTGCATCATGCACACACATTTACACTTGGAGGTATCTGGAACAACAACAAGTGAGGAAACACCTACTCAGCAGTTCCAAAAACACACAAGAGAGAGGCCCCGAGTGGACGGATCATCTGTTGCGGCCCTAGGCTCTACTCTACTGTATCCAGACTGCTCACCTGCTGGTAAGTGTGTTCTCAGAGTCCTGACTTTAACATTACAAGTTGTACTCCTACCCACTTGAACCCAAACCATTATTGTAAAACTTACACCTACAATTGTGTTACACGTCCCTGAATAGAGGGACATAATCAAAGTAATTACGGTCCAATAAACAAGCGACCATCTACACCACACAGCCATTGTACACTTTTATTATTACACTTGACTTTACTTCCTGATCCCCTACACCTTGACCCCTCAGTGCCTTCAGTTATAGAACCGCTGCGTGGGCAATAACTAGGTTTCATTACCCCAGCCTTGAATGCTGGCTCGCACTGCTGTCGAGTCGCACATTGCACGGTCAGCTAGTAGTTAAAGCACTCAATCGCAGTACTCGCTCCGGGCGCTAATAGCTTACTTTATTAGTGCATCCACTAATTCTACGACCCCGGTAAACCAGACCTTCTCCCGATCACCATAGTTCCCTCACTCACCCGCATCCCGAGTTCCAGCACATTTACTGAAACTCTCCTCAATTAGACAACACTCTCCAAATTCACCACTTACACACCCTTTGTTCGTCCAACCCCTGACCCCCGGACAGAACAGGTGATTGGTGGGAGAGAGTCATACGAATCTTAAAAAGACTTGTTGAAGAGAGCATTAGGTAAAGCATGTTTAAATTACGAAGAGATGGCTACTACCCTTTGCGACTGAGAATCAATAATTAACTCATTGCCTTTAACTTATATTTCTGAGAATGATTCTGAATTGGTTCCTCTTAGTCGTGCATCATTTATACAAGACATAAAGGAAATGGGTCTTCCAGATTTTGATGTGATTGATCATCATAGCTTGAACAGAAGAGTAAGAAGTATAGACAGTCGCTGCAGAGAGATCTAAGAAATAGATTCCGAACCGAGTATTTGGGACAACTGATTTAGCAAGTTGAGGTGAAGAAGAGTCATCCCACTGTTAATGCAGGAGACATTGTGCTAATTGGCAGTGATTCCTTGAAGCGTTTGGAGTGGCCTCTTGGCAGAGTTACCGAGATAATCCCTGGTTGAGATACAGTAGTGTCGTGCGAGTGGTGAAGCTATAGACTGCTAATGGAGAGCTGATTAGACCTGTACCGTGGAGGTATCCACAACTGATGGCTTGGGAGAGAGTTTCGGGGAGAAATCATCACCTGGACCATCTGTCAATGGTGATGAAGAACCTGCTATTGTTGGTGATAAAATCACGAGAGTTGAACGCAAAGTGTCTTAAAATAGAACAAGAGATGGCAGTTTGGTTGAAGTACCGGAGATACTAGACCTATGAACTGTATTGAGTTGTCTCGCAACTCAAGGTGGGAGGATGTACAGTTTTATCTGTACTCTTTGCATTATTTACATTTAGAATATCAATTATTTTTCATTGTAAACTAACAAGGGGACCCTACGGCAATCGGATTTTTGTAATTTTTTCCGCTTCGGGTACGTAAAGTTCAGACCTCGAACAACAATTTCCCAAAGCCGTTCCAATGCCATATTCATAAATTCTCGACTTCGTAGTTTTCCGAGCGCTTCAATCCAGTAAAGATGTTACAAAGTTCAAGCAGGATGCGTGGCTCACCCGGTAACGTTTGGGCCCAATAATCGTCGGGACGCTAGTTCGAGTCTCACTTCGGGTGCTCTTTTTTCTTTCAATTCATATACTACTAATGTGATTGAAATATAACAATCATCATCAGGCGGATTGTTCTCCACGCCCGACATTATGATCTTCTTGATCGTATGTTAGAGAAAATCACCCACCACGCCAAGAAACGCTATCTGCTTCTCTGGAAACCAACGGTCAAATCCTACTTCGAACAGGCATCCCTTGCGATTGACGTGGTATGTATCCCTTCCACCCATCCTGGAATACCCACAATTCCTTTGTGCTAGAGCAGCTGTGCCCACTTCGCTGGAAGAAAAACGTGACAAAGGCAAACGTTACACACAGAACTGTTTTTCGAAATAATGATAGATCTCGAAGAAACCGCCATGTTCAAATGTTTCATCACATTCAATTTTACTTATTCCATTGTTTACATTAATTTATTCTTCTATTTATATTTTTATTAATCTACAAGGTGTGAATATTATTGCTGGATATTATTTTTGTCGCTTATTCGCAATTTTAAATAGGATATAATTAGAAATTAGACGTGCGTTTTTAGCCTACTTTCGATTTTTGCAAAAAATGAAAGTAGACTTATGAGATCACTACAGGGCCAAAAATTGTGTGTCTGTCTGTGTGTGTGTATGTGTGTGTGTGAGTCTGTGTGTGTGTGTGTGTGTGTGTGAGAGAGAGAGTGTTTGTACTCTGAATGTCTGTCCCCCCCCCCTATCAATTCGAACACGGTGAAACCGAATTGAACGAAATTTGGTACAGAGGTAGAACAAGCAATGGGCACCTCAGTGTCATGTTTTATATCGCCGCCATCTTTACCAAAACTGAATGGCGGCCACTCAAACGTTCAAAACGTAAAATCAAATAGCGACTAACCAAATTATCCGATCTCTACCAAATTTGGTAATAACATACCTTCATATAGGACGCGTCTTGTGACCAAACTACAAGGTCATCCGCCGTACCATTTCAGGATGGCGGCCGTGCGAATTATGCAAACTTTATAATCCATATCATGGGACCCACCAGTTCCGATTATCGAGGCGAGAATCGATATAACTGTTCTAAAGGAAGAGGCACGTTCGAAATTAAAAGTTTATTTTGTAATACTATAGTGCAGAAGTGATTTTAAAAAGTTGAGCCGTCTCGGTAAGAAGACAAGATGGCAGCGGATATCTTGTGCCTGACTTATATTTCACTAATTTGAGTATTGCATGCAATATAGCGTACTGATACAAAATAAATAAACTTCGTATGAAATGCTTTATAAATAAATAATATACTACACTGATGAAATCGTTAAGTCTAAATCATTATTTGCTAACAAGTTCTATGCAAGTCATTTTATATAGATCAATGTTCGTTGGCACAAATGGCTCCGTGGTAAAGCGCTGGTCTATCATTCATATGCCTATGGTTCAAACCCCATCAGAGTTAGGTTTTTTGCTTGAAATTTTACACATTTGTTGCTTTGTAATGACTCAGACATTTTAAAATTAAGCGTTATATTGTGCATATTACGGTGCAAAACATATATTTAATTAAAACATAATTCGCCAGCAGATTTGCTCGAGACATCTAGTAGCCAAAAAGGTAACTGCACGCCGGCCTACTTATTAACTTCCAGATTTTATTGAAAAGTTTCTTCTTATGGCCGCTAGAATGCACTCACCCTGTAAGGATTATATTGTTCGATACTTCTCCACTAAATCTCACGACTGGTCTACATGGGACTCCATTGATAGTATACCATTGGCATTCTATGCGCATCGAATTTGAAGAATGACAAGATGATACTATGATACATTTTTACTTCTTATTTTAAAGGGTTTGTAACAGCCTATTGTGCGTTATTTGAAAATGTTATTTGAAGTAAAGAACAAAACGATTTCACATAGTAACTGAATTCTAGCCGCTGGTGCTAGTTCAGGTTATTAATACTTTTATTTCAGGCAAATAGCAATCGAAAATATAAACATAGTTTGTATACACACGTCTCTGTAGGGTCATGGACAGATTTGTTAATTCAATTAGGGTTGTGAAAGCCATGCACAACCAGACGTGTAAAGACATGCCTCAACTCAAAGTAGGATGCTGCCCACGGCAGGTCGATTATGTAATAATAACAATAATAATAATAATGTTATTTGTTTTACGTTCCTTTTAACTACTGCTGCTTTTAGATACGCCGGGGTGCCGGAATTTTGGCCCGAAGGGGATCTTTAACGTGCCAGTAAATCTACTGACACGGCTCCCTCGCATTTGTGCACCCTCAAATGCCAGCTGACTGCGCCAGGATACGAACCTGCAACCTAGGGCCCAGCAAGCGAGAACGTTACCGCTGAGCCACGCAGCCAGTCCGGTCGATTATGTCTCCAGATCCATAAGATTCTTGAGATACTTCTTATCTATCTTTCTTCAATGATGGTAGTAGTTTTTTTTCTAGGTTGTGGCGTTTGGTAGAGGTAAATAGTTTCTAAGGTCTTCAACCAAGAAATGATTCTATTATACTCTTTGATAATAACAACGAGTTATAACTATACTCATATATTTAGTAGAAAGTAGGCTATATGTTCTTAACTGAACATCTTGTTTCATTGGAAATTATAATTACATATCTGTGAATTACTACAGACATGATAATTTTTATATTTCAATCACATTAGTAGCATATGAATTGAAAGAAAGAAAAAAATAGCACCCGAGGAGAGAATCGAACTAGCGTCCCAGCCATTTCTGGGCCTGAACCTTACCGTGTGAGCCACGCGTCCTGCTCAAATTCAGTAACATCTTTACTAGATATGAAGCGCTTGGAAAACTACGAAGTCGATTTTCTCGAGAATTTATGAATATGGCATCGAACGGCTTCGGGAAATTGTTGTTCGAGGTCTGAACTTTACGTACCCGAAGCGGGGAAAAATACAAAAATCCGATTGCCGTAGGGTCCCCTTGTAAGGTGGCTGACATGATATGAATAGCTTCAAGCAATTCGCATTGCATATTGTCGTTCCATAGAATGTAATATCTTGGTGTGTTCATTAAATATTAATTTGAAACCTGCAGATGTGAGTTAATTACACCTTTTTGAACAAGTACCATACGGGATGTAAGCAGAGAAATATCGACCTTCCTGATAACAACGCTAGTTGGGCTGTATAAAACAATATTATTAGGGGCAGTCTGTCATTACGCACCCTACTGCTTCGATGCTACGTTTTTAGTGTCCTGCTGTATGGAGTTGAATCATGGACACTTACCGAGGTTTTAAGTAAGAAACTGACAGCATTTGATATGTGGACGCATCGCAGGATTTTAAGGATATCATGGACAGCTAAAGTCACAAATGTGGAAGCACTGCGGCGTATGAACAAAAACTCGGAAATTCTCAGTATCATCAAAAGGAGAAAACTAGAATACTTAGGTCATTTCATGCGCAACAACAAATACCACCTCTTGCAATTAATTATCCAAGAGAAGATTGATGGCATTAGGGGTCCAGGACGCGGACGAATGTCCTCGCTCAAGAACTTATGCCAGTGGTTTGGACTTAATACAGTGTCACTGTTTAGAACAGCTATGGACAAACAGCAGATCATGCTACTGATCGACAATGTTCTTGGAGGACGAGGCAAAGAAGAAGAAGAAGAAGAAGAAGAAGAAGAAGAAGAAGAAGAAGAAGAAGAAGAAGAAGAAGAAGAAGTATGCGGATTGAAGCTCTTAATATGCCCAAGCAGACCTTCTCAAGATCATCCTAGATGATGCCAAGCTCTTTCAGGATGTTCACGACGAACTTGAAGGATGTCCCCGAGGCCATTTACTTTCCATGCATTTTTAGCCTACTTTTCACATTTTGCAAAAATGAGGAAAAAGTAGACTTATGAGATCGGGCAAATGTCTGTCTGTCTGTCTGTCCTTCTGTCTGTCTGGCTGTGTGTGTGTCCCCCCCTATCAACTCCTAAATGGCTGCAGCAATCGAAACAAAATTTGGTAGGAGTAAAGATCTATACCTGAATATCTCACGGCCATATTTGAAAATGATGTCAGTGCTACCAACTGCTGAAAAATCGCAATTGAAATTTGAGCTCCATGTTGGATATCATGGAAGGTATGAATGGGAGCTATTTCAAAATTGGCACACGTATAGATAGTAACATTGCAGTTTAACTTCCAGGAGGCCATACATGGCAGTGTTGCCAACATAATTATAAGCCAGCTGATAAGTCCAAATTTTAAGTGCATATAACTTCTACACTATCAATTGGATTTCAACCAAATTTCGTATGTGCTATGTGTACATAAACATATATGACTGAGCGTATCCTTAAGAGCGACCAGGGTTGCCAACTGTTAATAAATGCTTTCAATTTCTTTTATCCAAATACCAATATATCAGAAAGTATGCAAGCCGACAGCTTCAAACTATGCATACTTATAGTACCTGGCATTCTATTTTAATTTAGAGTAACTTATATACGTCAGTGCTACCAACTTAATTCTAAGCCTGCTGATAGGTCCAATTTTAAAATACATGTTGATAGGTCCAATTTTAAAATACATGTAACTTCTATACTAACAAATGGATTTCATCCAAAATTGGCACAACAATAGATCATAATATTTCAGATTATTTCTGACCAACACATGCATGACATTGTTGCCAACATGATTTTCCACGAGCTGATAGATCCAATGTCTAACTGCATGTAACGTCCATGCTATCCATTGGACGTCAACCAACTTTTGTATTCTGTACCTTAAGCGATGGAACTAAGAATATATTCAGTCTCCAGGGCTGCCAACTGTAGTGCTCTATTAGGCTACAATATACCAAGTATATTTTCGAACTAATTAGAAATTTCGATATTACCAACTTAATTTCGTCATTATTCTAGGTAGGTCTACCGTATATAGATGGGCATGAATCTTAAATTTTAAGAAAAGTAGGCTCTTTAGTTCGTCACGGAACTTCTTGTTAGGTAAGTAATATCTCTCACTGAGGTCAGGTATGCACGGTCGGTAAATAGCCTCTTTCTCCTCGTTGACTCGTACGGTTTGAGGAATGTCCACTTCCATTTGTACCGTGGGGTCCAGGACCAAACCTCTTCCGATCTTACTGTCAATGGCAACGATATCTGCTCTACCGTGGCTGCCATTTTCCAAAATGCTGTGCTCCTCCTCACAAACTTCCTATTTCAATTTCCTCAGGGAGGTGGCAATTGATGATAGCACGTACTCTGTGATGGTGGGAATTTCGTAATAGCTCCACTGTAGGACATGTCCTAGCGTCTCTGGTTGGTCACAACCTGGTTGTGTGCTGACTTCTCCCCGGCATAGCTCTCACCGCTGAGATGTTGCAGGACATTTTGACGGAATTCATCCATTCAGAGCACCATAATCCTTTTCTGCCATTTACCCACGAGTTGTTCTTTGGATTTGTTCATAAACTTCCACTCCCTTACCTTTATGAGGAAGTTTGAACCAAGCTTCAAATGACCGTTTCCGAAGCTCATTTCGTACCCAACGTCCTGATTTTGATTCTGTACCATCACTGGTTGGAAATTTAAAATATTCCTTCTTCTCCCCGTCAAGATTTCGACAAATATCTAAGTGAAAGTCTTCCAATCTTAGTAACGTTTGAACTATATTAAAATACTGTATAATGCTTCCCATTCAACCTTAACTAATCCCAGCCCTCGAACATTCATGGGTGCACACTACATATAATTAGGACAGTCTATTTCAGTAGAGACATCTATTCTTGGATGTAACAGGTACTCTTGAGAACCACTGGATGATTTTGATGTGGGTTTCACTATTCTGTAAATGTTATTTCGAGGAGGGTTTCTGTAGAAAAACATTCATTTATGACCAAAGGAAGCCGAGCAGTAACGATTTCAGTTAATCGAGTCGAAGAAAAACCTGCCGTCCATGCGCCTTTTAAGCTTACGTTGGGTAAACCGTTAAAATATCTATATGCTGTGAGTGTAAGAATTGTTCAGCATGAAAAGTTCTACAAAAGTGTCCCTGACAGAATATTTCTATGTTTAATACATCGCCCACTATAAGTGTTTTTATGTTTTCATTCCTTCCAACAATCTCCATTCAGTGGAAATTTAAATTACTACAGTAGCTTCGGAGTGAGTTTACGAGCTAGCGAGTGAGCCTATCACCCCAGCTTCGGCCAGCGTCCCACTGTCGAGTCGTGTTGTCCTAAAACTTCAGAGAAGAGTATATGCATGACGAATAGAATACAAAGTGTTATCACTGACCGAGTTCAAGCGCGCCCCGCTGTTCGCTAGCGCTAGCGGCGCAGACCCCCAACGCTACACAGTCAGCCGCAGTCAGCTGTTCAAATATGGGATACGCGGTGGGCTACGTAAACCTCTTTACGAAGGATGCGGTTATGCTGATTACAACAAATTGTTTGTTTAGACTTATGAATAATACTGTGAAAAAGTTTTTATTGATATTCTCAGTCCCCTTCCGTTAGTCGTGCATTGGTCTGACAGTTCCGTGGTTCGTTTTAGTTTTAATATCAAGCCAACAGTTCAAGTTATAATCTTATCGTCTCAAGACATCTTACACCATACCTTAGTAAGCATTTTCCTGGAGTTGGTGAAATGGAGAGTCTAAAAGTAACTCTACACGAGTAAGATAACGAATCGCTAGTTCATGCCTCAGTAATTTCAAAGGAATTTGGGACTGACACTGAAGACAAAGTTGAAACAAGATCCGAGACTCGGATACTGACCATGATATTGATCAGGAGGACGGTAACGGAAGCGAAGAATTGGATGGCCGTTTATTTTTTTGGCAGGTTGGCCATTATTATTATATGTCCGTCTCATTCTTGGCTATCACCGCGGAGGCCGGGGTCGATTCGCAGCTCTGCAAAGAAATGTAATTCTGGTCTGAGGGTTGGAACTGTGTTCACTCAGCCTCGTGAGGCAAAACTGATAAGAGGCGTGTTCAATTCCTACCTCAGATATTCTGGAAGTGGTTTTCCGTGGTTTCCCACTTCTATTCCAGGCACATACCGGGATGGTACCTAACAGAAGGCCACGGCCGCTTCCTACCCAAATCCTACCTCCATTCCGAATACACACACTAATACAGACATCACAATGACACAGGTTATCAGACAACTTCTACACACACCCAAGCACACGGGGCTACGTGACCACAATGTCCCAAAGTCCCTAAAGAATCAACAACTTTTATTATTTTAGGCCTATTATTATTAAGACGGATTATATATTTTTTCGTTTTAAGTAAGGCTGGCAGGAAGTAGAACAAGTAACCATGGAAGGCTGCCTTCATTCCGTATCCTACTGGGCGCTTTCGTGGTTTTACCTAAGTGGATAGTTATTTCGGTGAATTTTGAAAAATGTGAGGTACTATTCCTGGTTTTAATTTCCACTTCACGCGAGGAAGTTCCACGTTTTCACAGCTCACTACGAAACAGTCCGCCTTTATAATAATTTAATCTTCCGATAAACGCACATCACACATTCTACTTTTGATCGACAATTGCTTATCATACCGCGGAATAACTCTCGCCCATTTCGCAAACAGATTTGTTTCTTTTGGTGGTGTGAAAAAATGTCGACCACCAGATTTTCTTCCGTAACCCGATTTACATCCAGGAACGAAACAGTACGATATTTTCCCAAAACAGCAGAAAATTTAGTTGTTTGCACACACGAAGCACTGCACAGACATTCGTAAACTATTACAAAGAAACAAATTCCCTCGCATAATATGACATCTCGTGCACAGGATATTACAGTAATAACCTCGTGGGCTACTTGTCACACGTGCTTATGGTTCGGCGCGACTTCCGCGCCACACACTGGCTGGACCAAGAACCACAATGCTTAAGGAGCGGAGTGATGACACTATTTATTTCTACCCGCCATGGTATATGTGTTCGCTGTTCCCCTCGGCTTTTCTGAATTGCGTCTGGGACCTGCCATCCGAGTGCCTTTTAAGCTTACGCTGGGTAAACCTTAAAGATGCAGGGCAGCGGCATCGGTGGCGTAGTTAGTAGCATGCTGAGTTTCTATGCCCAAGATCGCGGGATCAAACCCGTCCAAAGTCGTCGGATTTTTTAAGATCGTTAAAATCCCACAGTATGCCTTCCTTCGGAGGGGAAGTAAAGCCGGCGGTCCCATGTCATGGATTTATGGCATGTTAAAGAACCTTCCACTAATTACACCTGTGTGAAGCTAAATTAACCTATGGGTTAAACAACGCTCCTAAGGTTCCTACGTTCGTTGCCAGGAGCCGGCTGCAGTGGCGTCTGGTATCCAAGTTCTGAACTAGTAGTCGTTGACAGTGGCGTTTGGTGGCAAAAGTAGGAACTACTTAAAATTCAAAGTCTGCAGTCCTTACTTGAATTTAAAAAAGTCCTCTCGGCACGCCGGAAGGCGGAGGTAGATTTCACCGGACAAAACTTGGGGATAGGCGAAAATAGGCAGAATATGCAGGTTTTCGTAGAAGGATCATACCTCATTTATTACGAGAAAGTATTTTATAATTGGAGCTTAATTAACTTTGTTTTTCGTCATTTTATGCATATTTTAAACATTTTATTGTCTTATGGGGACGGTAACCTTCTTGTCATTTGGGGTCCATTTTTATACTTGTGGTCACACTGTCCTTATGCAAGGTTTCGACACTGATGTGTAACTATGTAACGGTCTGTTACTTCTTCACGCAAAATTATATCTCCCGCAGAGATTTTGGTTGGTTCCTCAGTTTAGGGGCTGCGACAACGCGGTCATCTAACCCCGTGTACTTTGGGTGAGTGTAGAAACTGTCTGATAAACGGTGTGAATTGTGATGGCTGTATTAGTCTGTAATTCAGGTAAGGACTGCAGACGGTCAATTTCAAGCAGTAGTTCCTAATGTTGCTACCAGATACTACCGTCAACGACACCTAGCTGTGAACTTGGCTACTAGATGCCACCGCAACCAGCAACTCGCAACGAACGTTGGAACTTCCCCTCCAAAGGAAAGCATACTGAGGGATTTTTAGCGCTCTTAGAAAATACGACGACTTCGGCCGGCTTTGAACCCGCGACCTTGGGCATAGAAGTTCAGCATGCTACCAGTTACGTCACCGAAGCCGCTTCACACTAAGACAGATGGAAATCTGAATCTGATCTCGAGCAAGAGCGTTGTCATGGCAACGTCTGATGGCTCATCCCTCATCAATTTAGTAGTGTTGCCATGGCAACCTCTGATAGCACTTGGCATTTTCTTATAATTCCGAAATTATTTTTCTCATCCCTTGGCGTAATGGTGGGTCATATTAAAATTTCTTTCAGACAAAAGTTTCAGGTAATTATTAGGGGAATATTGTCCATTTTGTACGGTTTTGATATTGTGCCTATTAAGAGAGATATGATTAATGTTTCCCGAAAAACCCACTTTTTCCCACCCCTTTGGTCAATGGTTGGTGCTATAAAAAACTCTTCAAACGTAAATTTTCGGGCTTTATCCGACACATAGTATGAACTTTGAACGGATTCGATATTTTACATATTAAGAGAGTTATAGCAATATTTCACTTTTTCGAAAAACGCCCCCCCCCCCCATTTTCACCCCTTCGACCGATTTAGCCCAATAACGAACTCGACCGAGATTTTATAGGTATACATATACGGTAAAAAATTCAAAGTGATTGGTGCTAAATTACGGCAGTTATCCTGTCCACAAGAAACTGTTATACATATATATATATACTGTATATACAGGGTGTAATTGATATGATGGAAGTCCGTTACACTGGTGATAGAAGAGACTATTCTATGCTTCCTAGGTAAAAAAATTGTCACCTATCTTGAAATTGATAATTAATCATGAAAAAGGCAATGTTTTTAGTTTTTTCAGAAACTAATCAGGCAGAAAGTGGTGCGGCAGGCTGGGGGAAACGAGGCGGAGCCAGGTGTGACGACACGCCGAGGGGAAGTTGTTACGTAATCGGAGCATTGACCTTACCGGTTGACTTGAGGGGTGGTAGGCTATCAGCTTTTATGAGGATAAACGCTACCGTCTCGTAAGAAAATATGCATTGCCGTTGTTGTTGTTGTTGTTGTTGTTGACAACGCACGCAATGGCTTGGGACGTTAGGACCAGTAGTATTGTGTAGCCTACTTTGTAAGTGTTCATGTATAAAATAATTTCGATACTCAGCCCTGGTGTATCATAGGCGTCCGTGTCGGACCTTCTGTTGACTAGTTTCTGCAAATACTAAAAACATTCACTTAATGAAATACAGTGTGACAAAATTCCGACATCCTTTAGTCTGTTCAGAACTAGGCATTTAAGACGGAAGTAAAATTCTTGATGTTTTGTTTGAGAGGCTTGGTGATTTTGGTCAGCCCCATGTAGCTGGGTGTGGGTAGAATTTGTGTGATAACCTGTGTTTTTGTGGTTTCTGTAGTAATGTGGGTATTTGTAATTCAGGTGAGGATTCGGAAGAAGGTGCCGGCCCTGTGGTGTTGGGGCAGTGCAACTGCCTCTCACCCGGAGGCCCTGGGTTCGATTCCCGGCTCCATCAGGGATATTAGAAACTGACGTGAGGGCTGGAACGCGGTGCACTAAGCCTCGTGAGGGCAATTGAGTCGCTGTCTGATAGTGAGGCAGTGTCCCAGTCAGAAAAATCAAGATTAATGGCCGAAGGGACCCGATGCACTGACCACGCGTCACCCTAATATCTGCAGGCCAAATGGCTGGGCAGCGGTCGCTTGGTAGGCCTAGGCCCTTCATGGGCTGCACTGCCAGCGGTTATGGTTATTGAGAAGAAGGCGGCCGTGGCCTTAAGTTAGGAACAATCCCGGCATTTGCCTGGGGGTAGAAGTGGGAACCCATGGAAAACTACTTCCAAGATTTAATACTAGTACAGTACCACATGTACATATTGTGAATTGTCCCATCCTATGTCCAGCCCTGGGGTGGCCATAAACTGGAGAATGGGGGGGGGGGGGGGTGTTGATTTATTGGTCAATCAACAATGTACATACATATGAAAATACACGAAAATGAAAATAAAATACAAATACATTGTTATAATACAGTGTTATGGTAATAATAATAATAGTAATAGGATAATAATAATAATAATAATAATAAGAGTCAGCATGTGTAGTTCTGGTGGTAGAGTGCTAACCTTCCCGAGGGTGCGATCTATGTTCAGTCATGTAGTAAATGAATGGGATCTAATACGATCATGTCGATGGATTTCATGGCTCATACAAGAAATCCTACGTACATTAAAGTCTGGCAACTCGACATACCAAAAAGAAACATAAAAGAAGTTAGTGTGTCTATAAGCCTATAATTACTATTATTAGTATTATTAATATTTTTATTACAGTTGTTGCACTATCTTCACACAAAGATAGACCAACAGTTCCTTAAATTAATTTACCAAATCTTTAGGATTTCTATTTTCTATGCATAGTCCATGAAGCTGGCAAAATCCTAGACAGAACCACCATCACTAGTCATGTAGCCACTCCCTATGAAGGTGTGAAACAGCTGTTCGACGAGGAGGTCACTCAACTTCAGACTCTTGTCAACTTGCCTTAGCGATGGAGGGGAGGGTGACGGGGAGAAGTCAGCTGAGCTGCTGAGGGGAACGAAGTGAAAGCCTGTTTCCAAGACATTGACCGACGATTTTTGTGATTTAATCCCACCTACACTAATTAAGATCCGACTTAATTTCATGAATATATTTGCTTAGAATACCATCTTCTATCACCAGTGTAAAGGACTTCCATCATATCAAATACACCCTGTATACAGTGTGGTCCACCAGCCCCTTATTATTTTTGGATGAAGGCAACCCAACTAACGCGTATATCACAGTCATCCTAAAAACATTAGTACCTGCTCCTTTACGTCCATTGTACAACTTTACCGTTGAGTACATCCTCGCGATTATAGTGGAAATCAATAGTGGCAGTGTTCTTTCAATGACCTCAAATATAATGCATGATTGAAACAATCAGAGCTCCGAATAACACCTTCTTGTGGTTTGGACAGGATGTGTCTACGAATAGATTCAATACGTGCCAGCAGTACACCTTGGTTCTCGGTAGCTATGGTGGCTAAATCAAGAATTGCTAGAGTAACGTCAGCGAAGTCACCTTGTAGTAGGTTCGAACCTTGAACTAGTACATTTTTTTTTATTTGCTTAGTGTAGTTTATTGTGGATGTATTATGGACGCATACCTATCTGTTCCAACGAGTGATTTTTTATTTGATCCTCAAAAGGACCGTACTTATCCGATGGTACGCAGCCAGATTGGTATTGTATTGTTATTGATTTAAGGGGGCGGAACAGCAAGGTCATCTGCCCCAAAACAGATTGGACGACGACATAATGATCTAAACTCAGACTCACTCAGACGACCCACATAACAAATCTACGAATAAATACATCAGACTGAAACTATAATTTCTTTCAACAGCGTCTGTGCGAAAAGCGCTTGCTATACACATACAGTAATAGTTAGTTAGTGAGGTTTTAAGGGTCGGAACTACGAGGTCATTTGCCCCAAACATACAGTAGATACAGATAATTATAACATTATTGGTTTTACGTCCCTTTTAACTGCTCTGGCTTTTAGATACGCCGGGATGCCGGAATTTTGCTCCGAAGGGGATCTTAAACGTGCCAGTAAATCTACTGACACGGCTCCCTCCCATTTGCGCACCCTCGAAAGCCAGCTGACTGCGCCAGGATACGAACCCGCAACCTTGGGCACAGCAAGCGAAATCGTTACCGCTGAGCTTCGCAGCAAGGCAGAAATTACAGAACGTGTCATATTATTATTCTAGGATAAATATTGAACTATTAAAATTCTAATTATCACGAATAGAGTCGCCTCCGTTGCGTAGTGGTCAGCGTGATTAGCTGCCACCCCGGACGTCCTGGGTTCGATTCCCGGCTCTGCCACGAAATTTGAAAAGTGGTATGAGGACTGGGACGGGGTCTATTCAGCCTCGGGTGGTCCAAATGAGTAGAGGGGGTTTGATTCCACCTCAGCCATCCTCAAAGTGGTTTTCCGTGGTTTCCCACTTCGCCTTCGGGCAAATGCCGGGATGTTACCTACCGTACGGCCACGGCCGCCTCCTTCCCTCTTCCTTGCCTATCCCTACCGATCTTCTCCTCCCTTCCCATCCCTCAAGAGGACCCTGTTCGCTTTGCAGGAGAGGCCGCCTGGGCGAGGTGCTGATCTCACCTCCCCAGATGTATCCCACAGGCGTGATGTTTCAAGCTCCAGGACACTGCCCGTAGAGGCGGTAATGATGGGATCCCTCGCTGAGTCCGTGGGAAACATAAGCTGGAGGGTAAAATCGACTAAAAAAATAATAATTATAACGAATAGTATCCATCCATGGTTTTGAACAGTATTTAGGTAAAATAACCATTTAAATGAGACAAGAAAATAACTTTCCCTATCGTCTTCGTAGATAATGTGAACAAAACCAAGTCGAAATCTTGCTGTTCGAGGTAGGGAGGGTATAATAAAATAGTTAAAAAAAATAAAAAATCTGCCGTTGGATAGTCATGAACCCGGGATATTCGAATGAGCGAGCGGGTGCAATAACACTTGCACACATTTCCAACATACTCTGTAGGGTTTTGTTGCGCTTCTCATTAACGCGTATGGTAAAATATTCAATTATTACAGTTCGATCTTAAATATTGATTGGAATGCATTCATTACAAAATGCTAGCGTGTGATACACTTCGGTCATACAAGCAGGTGTACTGACGAAGAGAACGGAATCATACAGGATTTTTGTACCAGCAAACACACCTGCTTCCTTGCCAGCGAGTGTCGTGTGATACGGGCCTTAAGATATGCTAAGACTTTTTTTAAAATATAATAACAAAACAAGATGTTTGATAAAGAACATATAGCCTACTTTCTCCTAAATGCAAGGGTATTGTTATAACTCTTTGTCCTTTTCAAGGAGTACAATTGAATGTTTGTTGTAGTAGCTTCTTGAAATACAACGAGTTATACGGATATTATACATGAATATGATGTGCCCTTTGCTAGTGCTACCTCTGTAAAAAATTTCATTCAATTCGGTTTCACCGTGTTTGAATTGATATGGGGAATCGATCTGCACACATACATGGCCGCTATCTGCAAACTATTGGGCTGATGACCTTGTAGTTCAGTCAAAAGATGCTTCCCACAAAACGGTATGTTGTTGAAAAATTTGGTAGAGATCAAATGATTAGGTTGGTTGTAATTTGATTTAACCATTTTAACATTTGGGTGGCCGCCATCCGCACATTATTGGCCTGATGACCTTGCAATGTGGTCAAAAGATTCTCTATACATAAAGGTATATTGTTGCAAAATTTGGTAGAGATCAGATTATTAGGTTGGTCGCAATTTGATTCAAGTTTTTAACATTAGGATGGGTGCCATTACGTTTTCGTCAAGATGGTGGCGATATAAAACATGACACTGGAGTGCTTTTTGGTAGTGCTACCTCTGTACCAAATATCGTTCAATTCGGTTTCACCGTGTTTGAATTGATAGGGGGAATCAATTTACACACATACATGGCCGCCTTCTGCAAACTAATGGGCTGATGACCTTGTAGTTCAGCCAACGAAGCTTGCCATATAAATATATGTTGTTGCAAAATTTGGTAGAGATCGGAAGATTAGGTTAGTCGTAATTTGATTTAAGCTTTGAACATTTGGGTGGCCACCATTACGTTTCCGTCAAGATGGTGGCGATATAAAACATGACACTGAGGTGTCCTTTGCTAGTGCTACCTCTGTACCAAATATCGTTCAATTCGGTTTCACCGTGTTTGAATTGTTAGGGGGAATCGATTTGCGCACATATATGGCCGCCATCTGCAAACTATTGGGCTGATTACCTTGTAGATAATCAAATAATGTTAATAATGTTATTAGTTTTACGTCCCTTTTAACGACACTGACTTTTAGAGACGCCGGAGTGCCGGCATTTTGCCCCGAAGGGGATCTTTAACGTGCCAGTAAATCTACTGACACGGCTCCCTCGCATTTGCGCACCCTCAAATGCCAGCTGACTGCGCCAGGTTTCGAACCTGCAACCTTGGGCTCAGCAATCGAGAACGTTACCCCTGAGCCACGCAGCCAGGCAGATTAGTCAAAAGACGCTCGCCATATAAATATATGTTGTTGCAAAATTTGGTAGAGATCAGATTATTAGGTTGGTCGTAATTTGATTCAAGTTTTTAACATTAGAATGGGCGCCATTATGTTTTCGTCAAGATGGTGGCGATATAAAACATGACACTGGAGTGCCCTTTGCTAGTGCTACCTCTGTACCAAATTTCGTTCAATTCGGTTTCACCGTGTTTGAATTGATAGGGGGAATCAATTTACACACATACATGGCCGCCATCTGCAAACTAATGGGATGATGACCTTGTAGTTCAGTCAAACGACGCTTGCCATATAAGTATATGTTGTTGCAAAATTTGGTAGAGATCGGAAGATTAGGTTAGTCGTAATTTGATTTAAGCTTTGAACATTTGGGTGGCCGCCATTACGTTTCCGTCAAGATGGCGGCGATATAAAACATGACACTGAGGTGTCCTTTGCTAGTGTTACCTTTGTACCAAATTTCGTTCAATTCGCGTTCACCGTGTTCGAATTGATAGGGGGGGGGGGACAGACATTCAGAGTACACACACACACACACACACACACAGACACACACAGACTCACACACACATACACACACACACACAGACAGACACACTTTTTTTCGCCCTGTGTTGACCTCATAAGTCTACTTTCATTTTATGCAAAAATCGAAAGTATGCTAATAATACCATGGGAATTTCTAAGGAATACGTATACGTTGATGCAAGCACTGGCGATCAGAATATCCTTCGATATGTTGTTGTTTTGTTTCATTTGAGGGGCTAGAATATCGCGGCCATTTAGCCCCGTTTACTTGGGTGTGTGTTTAGAATTTGTCTGATAACTTGAGTTATTTCGGGCTTGTAATGATGTGTGTATTTGCAATTAAGGATTTGGAAGGAGGCGGCCGTGGCCTTAGGATAGAATCCGTCCCGGAATTTGGCCGGAGTAGAAGTGGGAAACCACGGAAAACCATTTCCACGGTGCCTGAGGTGGGAATCGAACCCACTTCTTCTCATATTTGCTTCACGAGGCTACGTGTACCCAATTTCAGCCCTCAGACAAGTATTACATTTCTTGGCAGAGCTGGGAATCGAACCCGGACCTCCGGAGCGCACTTCGATATGTTATGTTAATATTCATGCCAGTTTTTTAATCTTCTGCCATTACAGGTCACGTGGCATAACGTACCAATTCGATCGTATTCTTTTTATAAATCAGCAAAATGCAACGCACTCTTCACAAAAATACGTCGTAAGGCAATAATTGTGGCAATGTAGTTACATCCCGGCTAAAATGGAATGTGGGCTTTCGTTCAAAAAAGGATGCCTACTACTGGATTCGAAGCAGCATTCTACCCGCACGTGCCTATCACGTACGGTCAGGCTTTAACCCTTTCAGCCACCAACACATGGTAGATACCGCACGCTAAACGTGCTGTAGTTACTGTAGCCATCCCACCTCAAACGTTTAAGTCCATCTCCAAGTCTTCAATCACGGTTTATGGTATTGATTTAACTTTCTACTATTACAGATCACGTGGCGTAAGCTATTTATTCGATCGTATTACGTGTATGTGTGTTATTTCAAGGAGCAGTAAGTCATATGGAAGTAGAAAGGGCCATAGTATTTGGCGGGGAAAAGTTTAAGGTCGGTTTTTCTTTGCTAGACCCATGACCCAATTACATTGCTGTCACACAGTCAGAGCGCAGAGCAATATCGACGGACCACACTGTATAATATATATATACATACATACATAAATTATATATAAACTTTTGAACTGACGGTGGTTTTGGGGTCTGGGGGATGTGAAACGCGAAGATATGTCGACATTTTCCGGAAGTCGAAACATGGTACCCATTGCAATAGTTAGCTTTCTAATGAAATCTACCTAACAGATAACACACACTAATACAGACATCACAACTAACACCGGTTATCAGACAGATTCTACACACACCCAAAGTACACGGGACTACCAACCAAATATACTGGATGAAGCCGGGGCGGATCTCTATTATAAAATAAAACTCTTGACCATCGTAGTTTTGCTAATCAATTTATCAAATGATAAAATATTCCCCTTTAGCTAAATAATTATGTGTAGTTTTGTTTTGGGCGGTATCGAAGTGTAACTGGTGAGATTCAACAGTTTCCTGTTTATTTCTCTTCAGTCTCAGTGTAAACATGCCGAACATAAATCAGCAGACAATGATTTGAAACTGCTCGAAGGGTTTAGAAATGAAAACAAACGTGGGCGGTTTTCTTTTTACGCGTAATTAGATTTTGGCAGTCTCTCAATGATGCACTTAAACGCGGCGAGGTTCAGTTAACAAAGTGCTTGATAAACAAAGTCTGTAATGTTGATAAATTGACAGCTCGGTTTGGCGGCATGCGCCCTCGCGCGGTGTAAACAAAGTCGATCCGTTTGTAGCTTCTCTGCCTTTAAGAACTTTACAAATTATAGTGTGAATATCAAACGGATTCACAATGAACGACCAAAGAGGATTTCAGCTATGAGGTCGAGCACTGTACAGTCACTGACATGGTATAGATAGACATTAAGGCTGTATATTTGTCGTTTTTTGAGTCTTCAGTATTTTGACTGGTTTGTTGCAGCCCTCCATGCCGCCCTGTCCAGAGCTAATCGATTCATCTCTACATAGCTACCACACCCTACATCTGAGATCATCTGTTTAACATATTCAAATCTTGGTCCACCCCTACAGTTCTTATCCTCGACCCTTCCTTTCATAACTAATCCTGGGTGTCGTCCTAATACCTCTTCATTTGTAACCTTGTCTACCCATCTGATCATCATATTACAGTAATTAAGTAGGTTAAAAATTTAAGTAGGTTAAAACAGTTTTGTAAGCTTATATATTTCTCTTTTCCTTAGTGAAAATGAAAATCACAGCCTGCTTCCAGTCGACCGACCGAGTCAGGGAATGGAATGAATGAAGCCCCCATCCAGCGCCGAGGATATGAGCTGTGCCGGCTGCCGAAGCCTGTCGCACTCCCATGGGACAATGATTAAATGAATGACATATGAAATGAAATGATAGTGGAGAGTGTTACTGGAGTGAATTTGTGACAGGGAAATCCAGGGTACCCGGAGAAAAACCTGTCTGTCTCCGCTTTGTCCAGCACAAATCTCATATGAAGTGACCGGGATTTGAACCACGGACCCAGCGGTGAGAGGCTGGCGTGCTGCCGCCTAAGCCACGGAGACTCTTCTATCTTCCTTAGTATTTTGACTAATTAGGTTAATTTAAGACTATGTATAACAGACGGTTGGTTGGTTCTTAAGTTTAGGGGCTGCGACAACGCGGTCATGTAGCCCCGTGTACTTTGGGTGTGTGTAGAATCTGTCTGATAACCGGTGCTAATTGTGAAGACTGTATTAGTGTGTGTTATCTGTTTTTCTAATTTAAGTACAGACTGCAACTTAGAATTTTTCAAATAGTTCCTACTTTTGCCGCCAAGCGCCACCGTCAACGACTACTACGCCAAGTTCAGTACTTAGCTACTAGACGCCACTGCAGTCGGCTCTTGGCAACGAACGTAGAAACCTAAGAGAGTTTTTTACATTCTTAACCTATCCAATTTAGCTTCACACAGGTGTAATTAGTGGAAGGTTCTTTAACATGCCATAAATCTATGACATGGGACCGCCGGTTTTACTTACCCTCCGAAGGAAGGCATACTGAGGGATTTTTAACGCTCTTAAAATCCGACGACTTCGGCCGGGTTTGAACCCGCTATCGTGGGCATAGAAGCTCAGCATGCTACCGACTACGCCACCGAAGCCGCTATGTATATTAGTGGCAGTTAGTAGCAGCGAAAGGGACTTTTAGTCCTAATTGTAAATAACTTAAAATAAATAAATTTCCATTTAAATTTCATTTTAAATCATTCACTTGTAACACCACATTTCTAACGCTTCAATTCTTCTATTTTCTGCTGCTCCAACAGTCCACGTTTTACTTCCATCGAGTGCCACGCTCCAGACGAAGGCTTTCAAAAATGACTTCCTGTACAGGGTGGCCATAAAGTCCCGTTACCCCCCTCTTATAACCAATAGAAACCCCTGAACCTAGTTAAATAAGTTGTACACCATTTCTAAGAGAGGTTTCCTTAGGAATATACGGCATTACGAGACCCATCCATCACCCTGGAAGAACTGCGACAATGTCGACAATGCAGAAGCACATGAAGAAAGACTTAGGTTTGCGCCCATATCGGCCTTCGCCCGTCCAGGAATTGTCGGATGGAGGCAGGTGAGGCACTTCTTCAGATGTTCGACGCAATACCAAAACCAGGCAAAGTGCTCTGTTCCGATGGTTTTCCTGTGATGCCGGCTCCACTTGCCTGGCCACCACGAAGCCCAGACCTTACCACATGTGATAATGCGCTATGGGGGTTCATCGTTTCACAAAACGGATACAATACCACGGATGAACTGAAAGATGATGTAAGACAAGCTTTCACTAAAGTCACACCAGCAATGCTCCGAAGAATGTCGCACAGAACTTGGCGCCGTATTATCCTTTGCCATGAATATGATGGTTCACAGACTGATGGTTTGGACTATTAATGCCATATATTCCTAAGAAAACCTCTCTTAGAAATGGTGTACAACTTATTGAACTTGGTTTAGGGGTTTCTATTGGTTATAAGAGGGGGTAACGGGACTTTATGGCCACCCTGTACATATCATTCGAATGTTCGCCAATTCGAATGTTAGAACAATGGGGATGTCCGAATAATTCGTTTGATCGAATCATTCGAACATCGAAGGACTCTAATATTTCGAATAGTCGATTATTAAATAAATCGAACAGTTCAAATATTTTAATTATCTGAAGATGGTAAGTGAATGAAAATTACAACAATTTGTGTTAAGAAATATGTCAAGTGGACGAGTTCTTTGAAGCAGGGGCGAATCCAAGGGATCATATGGGGGGTTACCCCTTCCCCATTTAACTTGATAGATCCTAACAAATATTATTCAAAACAAGCATCATTCTTTCTTCCGTTCTTTCTTTCTTTCTTTCTTTCTTTCTTTCTTCCTCCCATTATGCTTTCTTTTATTTTTGTCTCTATATCTAAGTTATTATGATTATTGGAACATTTGAAACTTGCGACGTGTTCCGTCAAATAATTCGATTGACTGAATACAGTAGTCGAGTTATTTTATTAATGCGAATGTTTCGAAGGCGGCTTCGGTGGCGTAGTCGGTAGCATGCTGAGCTTCTATGCCCAAGATAGCGGGTTCAAACCCGGCCGAAGCCGTCGGATTTTTTAAGAGCGTTAAAATCCCTCAGTATGCCTTCCGTCAGAGGGGAAGTAAAGCCGGCGGTCCCATGTCATAGATTTATGGCATGTTAAAGAACCTTCCACTAATTACACCTGTGTGAAGCTAAATTGGATAGGTTAAGAATGTAAACAACGCTCTTAGGTTTCTACGTTCGTTGCCAAGAGCCGACTGTGGTGGCGTCTAGTAGCTAAGTTCTGAACTTGGCCTAGTATTCGTTGACGGTGGCGCTTGGCGGCAAAAGTAGGAACTATTTGAAAAATTCTAAGTTGTAGTCTGTACTTAAATTTAAAAAAAAAACAGATAACACACAGTAATACAGTCATCACAATTAACACCGGTTATCAGACAGATTCTACACACACCCAAAGTACACGGGGCTACATGACCGCCCCTACACTTAAGAACCAACTAACCAATGTTTCGAAATTGGAATATTGAATGTGGGAATAATTCAAATAGTCAAACTGTTCGTATGTTTATATCAAATTTGAATTTATCCGAACAATTCACATACGTCGATGTTCCAATTTGACAGCCCTGATGGATATCCAGGCCGGTTCCGTAGTGTTGGGGTCAGGTGCGGATCCAGGGGAGGGCGAGGAGGGCGGCCGCCCAGGGCCCCGCGCAATTGATTTTTTTAAATTTAATTAATTAATTATACTTCTCAAACTAATTTATAATTCATATTCCTTTTTTCAGTGCAGCTATGACCTCCCGTGATAGTTTAGCAAGTTTAGATTTCAGTGAAATAACAGAAGACTTCAGCCGGGAAAAAAGTCGCAAAGTAATATTTTAATATTTCATGAAATGAAAATCCACAGCCTGCTTCCAGTCTCCGACCGGCTCAGGAATGGAATGAATGAAGCCCCCCATCTAGCGGCGAGGATATGAACAGTGCCGGCTGCCGAGGCCTGACGCACTCCTCATTACATTTTAATATTTCATAGTTTGCATAATCTTCTTCAAGGGGACTCAAAGGTTTCGTTCATATTATTAAAAACAAGTACAGTAGTGTATTCAATATATTGTAACTATTCTTTATTTTATTATTATTACCGAACTATTTTCCATTTGATTTGATATTTTTAAATTTCCTATTGTTGTGGGCCCCACCTTATCATATCACCCAGGGCCCCGCAAGGCCTGGATCCACCACTGGTTGGGGTAGGGTACCTACCTATCATCCGGAGGCCCCGGGTTCGATTCCCGGCTCCGTCAGGGATTTTAGAAACTGATATGAGGGCTGGAACGGGGTGCACTTAGCCTCGTGAGGACAATTGAGTAGCTGTCTGACAGTGAGGCAGCGCCCCGGTCACGAAAACCAAGATTAACGGCCGAGGGGACCCGATGCGCCGACCACGAATCATCCCAATATCTGCAGGACAAATGGCTGGGCAGCGGTCGCTTGGTAGGCCTAGGCCCTTCATGGGCTGTAGTGCCAGGGTTTATTATTATGGATATCCAGCCAACGGCCTGGCCATGTTAAAACACTGAGCCCCATGAGAACTCTGCAGTTAAGCAGCATTGAGCGAGGTTGGATCTTGGATGGAATGCCGGTTCAGTGGGACCATGCGCTGTTGGAGGGATAAGGAGGAGCAGAAAGTCCCTGGCCACCCTACCGCACGTAAATTCCGTTTGAGGATAGCCTCTTCGGAGGCACGGACCTGCCTTCGGGCAGAATACCAATAATTTTGATGCGGTTTTCACCATTCTGTAAAGGATATCTCAAGGAAGGTTTCTGTAAAAAATAATTTATTTATAATCGAAGGAAGCCAAGAGTAACGATTTCATCATTATTATTATTATTATTATTATTATTATTTCCGATTATTCCCCTTCAGGAGAGCGTGAGAACTTGAGCCAATCACAGCTTCACTTCCTTTTCCTCTCTTCTTTTCTTCCCAAAACCTCTTCATTAGTTCACTGTGCTTTTTCTTCCTTTCCTCTGTCCATTTTTTCCCTGATGTATCTTTCCTTGAAACTTGTACAATTTTCGTGTTTCTGATTTTATTTCTAAATTGTTCTCTGTCCTTAATGTCGTCTTCAGAGATTTTAAGTAATTCCATGTCTTCATGTACTTCTTTAATCCAACTGGTCTTTAATTTACTTGCATTCACGATATTGAAAATCTTCTTAGTGAGTCTGTTCTCATCCATCCTATATATGTGTCCATAGAACTGCAGACGTCTCTTCCTAAATTTATCTACAATGGTGTCTGTATTTTCATAAAGTTCCTTTGTTGGTCTCCTGACCCAAATTCCATTACGGAAAATAATATCGTATGGCCTCTGGTGCCAGGTGCAAGCTTTGTTAATTGACACCCAGAGGGCAGCTTGGGTGTCGAATTTAATGCTCCTTGGAGCGCTATGAATGTCAAGGAGGTTAGATATCTATGCTCCTTGACGCTATGCCGCTTTCTAGTAGAGAAATGAGGAACTTTGTGTTGGCGGAAATTCCCGAGATTAATTTTGCCATTATGAACACGGCCTACTGAATTCAAATGGGTTCTTTAACATGCCAACAACGTATGACATGAGTATAGTGATTTTTGTCGCCTTTCAAAAAATCACTTACCATGGCCAGGAGCGATCTGCAAGCTTGGGGTTGGTAGTCCGACACTATAACCACACACCCACCGTGGCAAGTTAACGATTTCAGTGAAAACGTTGAAAACAAGAAACTAGTGTCCGTGAGCTTTTTGCTATTCCTGGGTGCCTTAGTACGTGTCCTACCAATCCATCTCTTCTCTTCATTAGCAGTCATGAGAAACATCTCTCCTCACCCATTCACCTTAATACCGCTTCATATGTTACTCTATCTAACCATATGATCTTCAACATTATTTCAAATGTTTCTATTCTCCGCTGCGCCAACAGTCTACGTTTCACTTCCATAGAGTGATTTTTATATGTAGCTGTTTAAGTTGCGGCAAGCGGCTTCGGTGGCGTAGTTGGTAGTATGCTGAGCTTCTATGCCCAAGATAGCGGGTTCAAACCCGGCTGAAGCCGTCGGATTTTTTAAGAGCGTTAAAATCCCTCAGTATGCCTTCCTTCGGAGGGGAAATAAAGACGGCGGTTCAATGTCATAGATTTATGGCATGTTATAGAACTTTACACTAATTACATCTGTGTGAAACTAAATTGTATATGTTAAGAATGTAAACAACGCTCTTAGGTTGCTACGTTCGTTGCCAAGAAAAAAGGAAGATTATAGTTTTACGTGACCGTGAATCTTGTGATTATGAGTCACGGGACCTCCTTTTTACGTGGAATCCGAACCACAGGACATGGCATTTCACTTCGAAATTCTCACATGCATTGACCGGGAATCGAACCCGGACCGCCTTGGCGAGAGGCATACAGCTAGACCGCTGAGCCACCCGTCGTTGCCAAGAGCCGACTGCGGTGGCGTCTAGTAGCTAAGTTCTGAACTGGGCCTAGTAGTCGTTGATGGTGGCAAAAGTAGGAACTATTTGAAAAGTTGCAGTCCTTACTGGAATAAAAAAAACAGAACACACACTAATACAGTCATCACAATTAACACCGGTTATCAGACAGATTCTACACACACCCAATGTACACGGGGCTACATGACCGCGTTGTCGCAGCCCCTAAACTAAGGAACCAATCAACCAACCAACTAACTAAGTTGCGGCAAGAGACGAAGTTTTTCATTTTAACTAATGCGCTTCTCGCATTTTCAATCCCGATCTTGATCTCTTGGCTGTCCATCCAATTTTGGTTCAAATACACTCCCAGATATTTATAAAGGTAAGAAGAGAAGTATTTGGTAAGACAGGTCGAAACCTATCTTGAAACTTTGTGGATGCAATCGTTGTTCTATAAGAGGACAACGTGCGGAAAATCAGCTGCCAGATTGAACTGTAAGGCTCCGAAGTTGTACCTGACATCCTGGTACGCAGACATGACGGCTGGAGGAGCTGGACATCCCTGATAGTGGCGGGGCGTATATGCTGACTGGAGCGTGCGGCTGCTTCCCACCGACCTTAAGTGCTTGGGCGGTCAGGGCTGTCCATTCCAACATGTACGGTACTCGCTACCTCCCATTGATTTACAGTGAAACCTCTATTAAGAGACCAGTGACGGTTCCATGGAAAACTGGACTTTTAGAGGGGTGGTCTGTTAATAGGGGTAGGCATTATAAATAATTTTTATTGCATTATTAATAAAGTACAGTTGGAACACATACTGATTACAATTTATCTGCATTGGTTCACATTTAGTACAAATTAATTAAAATTAGTTATTTTATGAGCTCTGTCAATTAAAAAAGTCACGATCTCTGTTTCAGATTAGCACATCTTTTTATAAACAATTACACTTTCTAGAATATCTCTGAGCGTGTTCGAAAGTCCATTAATTTGTTGTTGGTTCGAACAATCTTCTAGGAGAGCCTTTTTTGTATTTTTTATAAGTTACATAACACTTTTCTAATGACATTGTATGCTGATGCAATTCTCTGCCAACAGAACCATTGTTTACATCATCACCCTCATCAGAATCTCCAATGGGAAGGCAGACGAGAAGTGGTCTTTTTAAAGAGGTCAGACTGAGAAAATGCCCGGTCTTTGGTCGGGGAGAGGGGTGGTCCTTAAATAGAGGTAACAAATACATTCCAAGAAAAATCGGTCTTTAAGAGGGGTGGTCTTTCATTAGGGATGGTCTTTTAGAGAGGTTTCACTGTATATGAGAGATTCGCCACATGATTTCGTAACCTTGCAGTTCAATCTGGCAGCTGATTTACCGCACATTGTCGTCTGGTAGTACAACGATTGCGTCCACAAAGTTTCAGGATAGGTTTCGACCTGTCTAACCGGATACTTCCCTTGTAAAGACGTTCAATTCCTACGTTGTCCAGTTTGAGCTTGCCCTGAATATGGTTTTACTTGCTGATGATCGTAATCTTGGTCTTCTTTATGTTCTTTCGAAGACCCCAATCACCACAAACAGTAGACTATTAACTCCTTCCAGGACTTGCATGTCATCTGCATTTTCAGCCAACAATATTATATCAACCGCATAACGAATATTATTAACTCTTTATAGGACAAAACATTATTTTTATTTTTATTTGTTTTTACAATTTAATTTATTTTGCTGCTGCTGCTGATGATGATAATAGTTGTTTTAAGGGGCCTAACATATAGGTTATCGGCCCCTAATGGGTTGGGTGATAGTGAAAATGATAATGTAATGTAAACTACCGGTATAACTGAAACTAACTACGGACTTACATACTAGGGGAAGAAATGGAAAACAAAATAAGAAAATGGTAAATAAACGACAGGATAAAAAGAAGGAAGGAGAGCCATGAAAGAGGAGAGGACCCGCCCCAAAGTCAGTGGACAAAGGGGAAAACCCGAACTCAGCTCAGGAAACCGTCGGGGTCACCAACTCTCGAACTCACCAGCCGAGAGCCCTTGAGGGTGTAGCACCATCCAGGGTGCACCAGAAGTGGTGGGGCTACATACACCCTGCCTCCTTGAGGGCCTTGAGCAGAAGGCAGGAGAGAACATGAACAGAAAATGGCTGAAGGAGGGTATATAAAAAAAGATGAGACAAGGGCCAATTAAGGCGGGAAAGGAAGAGACTCCATAGGCCTCGGATACCCTAATACCATCGGGATCAGAAGAGAACAAGAGTTGACCAAGTGAGATCGACAGGAAATAAGACGGAGAGGAGCCCGGCACAAGTAAGTGGAAGCAATGTCGGACTCAGCTGGGGCCCCGTGGTCGCCAACCCACAATTTATTTTTATTATTATAATTATTAACAATGTATTTTTGTTTCTTTAATTTTAATGTTTATTTATTTTTAATTTTCAATTTATGTTCTTATAGATTTGATTTTGATATTTTTTATTGAATCAATTAACTAATTTCGAACTGATCTTACAATTATTTTCATTTTTTTATAACTTAGTTATGTTTATTATTTTAATTTTTATATTTCTTTTATTATTAACATTTTATTTTTATGATTTTTTATATTCAAATTTTATTTATACTCTTTTATTTTAATGTTTTTAGTTTTCTTTTTAAATTTTATCGAACACATAACGTCAAGATACATACCTATATAATATTTGATTTTTAGAAATACTATTACTTCATAAAATGCGAAGACATTCGCCATTAAAATCCGTATTGATAGAAGTTAATCAACTATTCAAGTAATACGCCAAATCAATACTCAATTTATATATAATTCTATATAAATAAGACATGTTTCGGCCTTCAATGAGCCACTCTTCAGCTAAACAAGAAATTAATTAAGAATTAAGTTAAACTATTAAAAAATTACTTAAATCTAATAACAAAAGAAATATTAATGTTAAAATTGAATAAAATGAATCATTATTAAAATGGATGTCCTCACAAATCAAATTTTAAAATGAAAATAAAATACTTGTCATTTTTCTTCAAAATGTAGTTAAAAACGAGAAAATATTATTGGTGAATGTAAACAAATATTAAACGATATAATAATTCTTATCAAAATAATACACTTAAAATAATTTAAAAGTAAAGTTCTGTAACCAATAATTAATATAGATCAGTGAAATTGAAAAAGCACATGGTTAAATGCTTCAATGAATAAGTAACTCTTCTATCTTCAACACGCAGTTAAAATTCTTAATAGGTGCCAAATACTAAGGTTGCCGACACGAACGTAGTTTAGAGCTTGAAATATTAAGTAAATGGATCAGTGCTTGAGACGAATAAGGAGATCTTCACTCATGACTATTACTTCGGCATGAAAATTCTCCGAAATTTGGCTTAAAGGTTCAACTATCAGCATCTTTGAAAGCATAAACTGTCCTTATGATGACAGGTGGTTAATATAGAGACCACTATCCCATAAAGGATTAATATGCTGTCCATTAATTGATATTCCTACTAAATGCCTCTAAATTGTAAAGTACAGGTGCGAGTACATATCCTTGTGGAACACCACGCCTAATCTGGGCTTCATCGGACAGCCTGTCATGGACCTTTACCATGGCTTTATGGTTCTAATTAAGGTTGGCGACATCAAAACGAATGTCATTGTCAAGACCGATTTTCTTCAAGGGACTCACGACTAGTGAGACGTGGGTTGGCGACCACGGGACCCCAGCTGAGTTCTGCATTACTTCCACTTACTTGTGCCGGGCTCCTCTCTGTCATCTATCATATCGACCTCCCTTGGTCAACTCTTGTTTTCTTCCGACCCCGACGGTATTATTCTATCTGAGGCCTAGGGAGTCTTTCACTTTCCTGCCTTAATTGACCCTTTTCTCATCTATCCTGATGCCCTCATTCTTCGAGGGGTCAGCCTTCATTTTCTTTTCATGATATCTCCTGCCTTCTGCTCGAGGCCCTTAAGGCTGTGCTACCGAAAAATAAAATATTTTTATATTTTTATTTTGTCTTCTTAATCTGTTATATATGTCTTCTGGACTTGTTATATGCCACTTTCGTAAAATATAGACTGCTCGTTTGTTCAGGGCATGTATTCAAAGTGTCTACTTTGAGGGTTAAAGGTACATACGTCACGACAAAACTAATAACAGGAGAATTTCGAAATTTCTGTGCAATAACCCTTGTAATAGTAGCTTCATTATGAACAATTTTTATTTCAAAATTCCACATATTTTATAAAAGCATAATATTTCAATAACCTTTTTTATTGTGAAAAAATTGCTATAAGAGCTTCAAATTTATTCAATTTGTAGAGGGTCTAATTCTGAGCAGTTCGAATATTTGACGAAAGAAACTGTTTAGTGATAAACCCGTGACGTATGTACCTTTGACTAGTCTTCAACTCGGCAGAACGGTAACTACACAGGCTACACGATAGGCTACCCGCACTACCACTTGCACGGAGCTTCATTCCCCCACCCTACTACCTAGCACCGCACCGCACCTCCCGTTTCGGGTCAATCCTTTCCTTACGCAGCATTCCATTCTACTTACCGTGGAGTGCAAAGAAAAAAAATAACTCGCCTTCTTCCATAACTTTTTTCCTGCGCGCTTAGTCGCTGACACTTCAGTCTGACTAGACCTAATCTTGAGGAAGCAATAGAAGAATATATCTCGCCCCTTTCTCGTTTCATTTCCTAATTCTGCGTTTGTGTTTCGTGATTGAGTGATTGAGTGCTCCTATAACATTCACACTTTATTCTACAATGCCACGAAAGCATTCTCCGTCAAGGAAACGTTCCAGAAGAGGCCGCGCAGCAAAGACTACGTGGGAGAAAAGAAAACAACAAGAAATCACCGTGAATGTTTCAAACGATTCTGCTCAATTTGAAGACTCCGAAGAAATATTCAACAGCTTGTTAGTTGAAAGCACTCCCCCAATAGGCCACGATGCATGTCGGTAAGTAAACTATTGCTACAATATATAAATTAATTATTAATTAATTTGACAGGACTTGTCATTTTTTAGTAGATTACCTACTTGTAAAACGTGTTGTTGTTGCTTATTTTAGGGACTGAGACATCGCGGTCATATAGCCCCATGTATTTTTGGGTGTGTATGGAATTTGTGTGATTACATGTGTTAATGTGATGGCTGTACTATTGTGTGAATTTCTAAATTGGGGATAGGATTGCTTTTAGAGGAACCATCCCAGCATTTGCCTGGAGTTAGTTTTAATGCATATTTGCTTTCTGTATGTTAATAAAAATCTATAGTTATTAACAAGAAATGAACATCTGCCTGAATCATTACTATACAGATAAAATTAATTATTGAACTTGTTTACAGTACAGTGCCGGAAAAAAGTTTAAAACCACCCAAAAAAAGATGTTATTTTTCATAATTCAACCTATTAGTCATCTATTTACTTAAAACAAAGACACATAAAAATACAAGTTTAGTACTATTGGACCCCGTCTGGACTTGTAGCATGCCTTGATCCTGTCCGGCATAGAGTGGATCAGCTTCTTACACTCCTCGAGTGATACTTGTTGCCTTAGTGTGAGGACTGCCAGTCTCAATTCTTCTGCATTCTTGGGCTTGTGACACTTGCTGCCATAGTGTGAGGACTGTCAGTCTCAATTCTTCTGCATTCTTGGGATTGTGTTTTGCCAACGGGTATCCCATTGTGTTCCTTACGTTTTCTATGCGGTTGAGATCTGGACTACGAGGAGGCCAGGGAAGCAGCTTAATGTATTTGTCTATGGCAATATCGCTACACGAGTTCATTAGATCTCTCAGAAGATCACTACAACTAGCATTTCTGTTCCTCTTACAAAGTTGCAGTGACTTACGGTCATCCTTGGGCAGCCTGGCCTTGGCTTGTCAACAACTGTTCCAAACTCACTGTATCGATGAATTGTTGTTGCACACACGTCTCAGACACTTCCAAAATCTCAGCAATCTCTCTCTGTCACTTTAAACCCTTATTTAAACCAATAATTTGCCTCTTGGTGACTTCTGACACCTACGTTTTCCCCGTATTGTCTCCAGCACAAGAGTTAACCTCCAAATGTTGAAACAAAACAACAGCCAAATGGCGGGAACTACGAAGTAGGAGTGCCAACTGACTTGCATAGAGTCTGTAATATCAGAATGAACACATATTGCAAACTGAAAGGGAAGGGGGGAATTTTAAACTGCAATAAATGGAAAGTGCAAAAATTGACACTTTTTAGTCCTAAATTCAGCGGGGCAAAACCCCCAATTTTTGTATAACTTATGTTTTGTAATTTTTTTCCAAGGCTTGCATTGAAGTACTCTACCTATGTTCTCTTTGCACAACAAAAATCGTACCCCTGTCTTACCCCAATTTTGAATTGTGAATTTTTCTGCATGACGAAATAGATATTTTTTGTTATTTCATAATACCTAAAAATTGTTGTAACTTTTGAACCGTTTCAGCTACAGTATTTCCCATTGGACCAAAATATGCTATTTTAACGTAGTTTATGCCATATTAAAGGAAACGTGAAATAGTAACAAGTTTAAGACCGAAAGCACATTCATGGATTTTTAGGGGTGGTCTTAAACTTTTTTCCGGCACTGTACATGTTTCGGGGATTAATTATATTTTATCCCCTTCATCAGCTGTTTAAAAAACAAAAA
The DNA here is from genome assembly GCA_946902985.2 of Meconema thalassinum. Lineage (NCBI taxonomy): Eukaryota > Metazoa > Arthropoda > Insecta > Orthoptera > Tettigoniidae > Meconema > Meconema thalassinum. The sequence continues at coordinate 135,668,924 of OX336396.1, read as the reverse complement.
AACAAAGCGTAGCACAGTAATAATATAGGCCTACGTGTTTAAAACCTAATATGGTCCACCATAAAATTTAGGGTATAAGAATAGAATAAAATGAAGAGAAACAGATGGTGACGGTGATCAGCTGCTCATGACAAATAGTAGTTCCTTGAAATGGTAGATATGTAACACCAATACTTCACCAATCCGTGTAGCTCTATAACCAATGAAGAGCCTGTATGCTTATATCCAAATATAGCCTTTTAAAACAAAGTGGCTTTAAGAAACCCGACGCGATGGAAAGTGATTATAGGTTAGTTTAAAGCATATCGTGTATGTGGTTAGGACAACGTTACATTTAGAAAGTGATTTGTCTATTGTTTTGTATTAATAATCAAGGTAATAGTTTTTAACATTTTGTGATTTCAGGTATGAAGATCAAGATTATTCCATAAATTTTCCAAACGATTCAGGAAGTGATACAGACGATGACAATGAGTCTGATTGTGAAGTACCACCTATGGTAATTGAAAGGAATACTGAGGCCAACGAACTGCTTCCAATAGGGCGACGCATCGTTGATATTGGTCACGTTATGACGTTATGAAAGAAATATAATTAGTAACGATCCATTCCAAACATTGTACCATGGGAAAATACAAATACAAAAAAGAAATAAAAAATGAATTATATTGTACATGGATTTATTATTGTGATAACTGCGAAAACGAATATGCTGTAACTTCAGAGCCTGTTTACCAAAAAATGGAAGTGAACGATGCTCTGGTGTGGGGAGCTATGGCAGTAGGTATCGGGTTTTCTCAAGTCGAGGAAATGTTCAGTGTTTTGGACATACCGATCGTGGGCCACAACAAATACGCAACCATACTAGTTGGTGATGTAAGTACTGTATATTGATCCATATTTCCTTATGACCTATATATTATAAACAATTCTGAATAAGTGGTTTCAGTGAATTATGAATACTATTTTGTTGTTCTTGTTGTTCATTATTAGATGAAAATTATGCAAAGAAAAGCCTCTCTTCAAACATTTCTATATTAAGACAATTTTAAACCTTTTATTCAAAACATATTTAAGATTTTAAAATAAATACATTCTGTAAATTATAATCCCGTCCAAGCAATCATTGCTATTGTTTTTATTAATATTATTATTTTTTTTGTAAAGGATTGGGAAGTAGCTCTCATATGTAAAATTAAGGAAAATCCAGAAGAAGAAAGACGTATTGCCATTGAAAAGAACAACTATTTGAATGGCGTTCCGTACATATCTGTTATTGGCGACGGAGGCTGGGTGAAGAGGTCGTATGGACATGGGATGAGCTCGCTGAGTGGTGTTGTAAGCATTTGGGAAATATTAAAGGGATTTAACGTATTCCTTTCATTGCAAAATGGCGATGTTTACTTTTGCTTAGCTAAGTCACACCACTGTGTCTACATGGCATCTTAGTCCCTGGAGAAAACTACATGGAAGCACAGGTATTATTTTCAAGGCGAAAATTGTCGCCAGAGAGAAAAGACGATCTCGAAGGGCACTGGCATTTTCTCAAAAACCGCCAGTAAAGAAGAGACGAAAGTGTGATGAAAACTATGGGCCACTAGCACAGTTGCCTGAAGTTGAAGATGAAGTTCTTGAGATAAGAATGATCAACTTCTCAAAGAAAATGGCCGATGAGGTAACAAACGGTAGTCCTATTGAGATATCAACTCTTGGACAACACACTAACCCCATGTGGCACGACCCAAGAGTGAATCGCTTGACAGCTTCCAAGTTTGGGCTAGTCATAGCGTTTATCTCACACCTTGCCACAATCTTGTAAAATCAACTTTGTATCCCAAAAATCTCACCTCAGTTTCCGTCAAATCTGGAAGAGATAATGAGGACGCTGTGTTGAAAATGTACGAAGACAAAACTGGCAACATGGTCAGCAAGTGTGGGTTCTTCGTAGATCAAGATCATTCATTTTTAGGAACCCGTCCTGATGGTTTGGTTGCTTGTGATGGCCTCGTAGAAGTAAAATGCCTTGCGTCCGTCACTGAATCAGATTTGAGAGACGAAGTGACAAAAAAAAAAGTTTGTGCTTGGAAATGTCAGAAGGAAAATTGCAATTGAAACGAAGCTATAGCTACTTCTTCTTGGTCCAAGGTCAATTGAATATCACCAGGAGAAAATGGTGCGACAATGTAGTTTATACGAAGAAAGGAGAAGTATTCGTAGAAAGGATAGAAAAGGATGAGATATTATGGCAAAGAAAAATGCTTCCAAACCTGGTACAATTTTATAAGGAGTGTATTTTGCCAGAAATTCTAGACAGTCGAGTTGTTCGAGGCATGAACATCCGAGATCCCTCATTTGTGCTAGAGGCACAACGACAAAAGCAGGCGACAAATAATACCAACAAACTAAAGAAGAGGAAACCACTGACACATTCACAGACAAGAAAAACATTAACCACCTGGTGGTATAGTGGCTAGCGTTCTTGGATGACGCCCTGGAGGTCCGGGTTCAATGCCCGGCTCTGCCAGGAGATTTTAATACTGTTGTGAGGGCTGGAACGGGCTACACTCAGCCTCGTCAGATAAAACTCAGAAGAGGAGGGTTCAATTCCTACCTCAGTCATCCTGGAAGTGGTTTTCCGTGGTCGGGGTGGTTCCTAACTTAAGGCCACGGCCGCCTCTTTACGTTCTATCACTAATTTACAACTGCACACAGTGGTACAGCCATCACAATAACACAGGTTACACACACCTAGATGCACGAGGCTATATGACCACGATGTCGCAGCCTTAAAATAAGCAACAACAAGAAGCTAATATTGTTGAATGATACTCGAACGTACTGTAAATTGTTCAGAATACGTAGCCTAAATATCTTTTTTTTTATCAGTTGCCTTGTAAGTTTCTTTGGTTTAGGAAGTGAATAATAAATTATTCTTTATTATTTAATGTGAAATAATTAATAACATAACAACTTTAACATACAAATATATCAATAGCTGCGTGTTATTGTGTTTTTCATGTTCTTGCTAGTGTGTATATGCAGCCGATTGTCATTGAACTTGCTGCTTACATTTTAAAAATAATTTTTGTTGGTTAATAGTGCATAATTTGGGTATTTTCTGAAAAAATTCCGGAGATGGTTTCTTATTTGGAAATGATGTTGTAATTTATAGTAGATTAACTTTCATTTACATACGTATGTAGCAAATATTATGTGTTTTCAGTGTTTTGGCTCTTAATTGTGAAAGTGTGTGTTCTGTTCACAGAATGTTAAATATGCAATGTACTTAATAAAATTCTGCATACGTGAACTTTAAATTTCATTACTGAATGAGCAGTCATTTTGTTTACATAAATCACCTTTTGTGGTTTACTGCATTTTTTTTATAATGTTTTGCATTCCATTGCAGTTTTGTCAGTGCGCAATAAAAAGGTTTATGATCCATCCAAACACTTCTTTTGTGTTTTAATTTTATAGTTATACCACTGATATGCAACCACTTCGCTACAGAAAAACTCTTCCCCCCTATGGGTAGTTACAAAGCCCATATGTAGTTTCGTTTCACGCGCGCAATTTTTTTTAAAAGAACTTTTTTGGAAATTATGAAAATGTCAAAATAGTGAAACTGATATATATCTTTACATCAATTATATTATTATTATTGCGTTAAAGCTGGTAATTTATACAAATGGAATCCCTGAAATCTTATAAAATAACTGGCATTAAAAAATATGAGCAAAGTATCCCTATATTTTTTCTCTTGGTTAATATTGCAAAGAAACTAAAAAAAACTCAATGTATTTCTACATTTGTATTAATGCCATTCCTTGAAACTGGTAGGTATACTGTAAGCTTTAATTGTGCATTCACTTTTGTGCCCAACTGGTCACGGCAGTCTGGTATCGAACTCAGGGCCTTATCAGAGAAGACCAGGCAAATGGTTATGCATAAGGTCGAACCAGTGGTCTCTAAGGGGGAGCCATTATATGGAACCCACAGAGCGATGAGAGGTCTACTGACACATAATAGTCTAGCGTGATTTCACGATTATTTAGGTGCAAATCATAGCAATTTAAAGGAAAAATTATAAGCAAAATGCAAGGGAATGTACGTTTTCAGTGCATACGAAGTCGAGAGAGGCTAGTATTGAAGTCTGACAAATGACTTTAACAAGTAGGCGGGTTAGACCTGGCGCCTACGGAACTATTTCCGTCTAGGGCGGTCAGACAGCTCAAAATTAATGACCCGGGAATCCACCGGTCGACAACGAGCAAAGCTTTGGCGGGACCAAGCCCACAAGAAATTAATTAATTACAGATAAATGGAGTATTGTAATGCAATGAAACATACACACAGATGAATGTATTCACGGAGGAGTAATTTAGGAGTGTTTTTTCACCTAAAATTACGCCTATTTCTCAAAATGACCGCATTACAACCTAACTCACGCTCGAGAGCATGAATACTTTAACCAACCAGCGGGAAATCCCCACCGTGGCATCCCACGCGCTGAACTAAGGCAATTAATTGTAATTAATTGGCCGAAGCGATCGCCGGCACGCGAGTGTTTTTAAAACCTCCACGCCTAGATAAACAAGATGCAGTTGTTATCTCGGCTGAAGACGGAGTATTTCAAGAAGGGAGTCGCTCTCACGTGTCCCGTGAACTATTTTGTGCAAGAAACCAATATAAGGGAAGAGCACCCTACGCCAAGGGTCAGTTATGGTTCAGTGGAAAGCAGTTGAAGACGTCAGACGGTCGCTCGAGTTGGAAGTTAGTCCTTTGTCTACAAGCGCTCTGCAGTAAGCACGCCAATTATTAAAATATCAGCGTACCGCCGTTGAAGACAATGGAGGCAAATTGTAAGCTTCATCAGTAATAATGAAGTGCATAAAAAGTAACAAAGTGCAGATATTGCTTTATTATCTGACACAGATATAAATTCGCTACAGCGAATAGGAACTGATAATGTTTGGAACAGTTCGTATACCGGAAGGTATTGTCAATGATATGACATCAGCATTAGGAGCACTCCAGTGATGGGAGAGTGGAAGTTATTGCCACCTATCCAGGACAGTGAGGTGAACGGGAGTGCAGGGAACTAGGACTGAACATCTATAAAAACGCTACTAGATTTCACGGAGACCAGCGGTTATCATAAGTCATCGCATCTCTGAGGTCAAGCGTAGGTGAAATCCAGATTAAGGATCAACATGTGAAATGATAGATGAAGTGTATAAATTGTGAAATAATAATTTAAAGTGTTAATGTGTTTAATGATTAATATTCAGTGTTTATCAGTGGTAAAGGCCACTTGTGGTAATATGTGTATCATGTGTAAAAAGTGTGAATCTCAGTGTTGTGTATTGGATATCATGATGGATTAAGTCAAATCATCATGGTAGAGCTCAGGCGGAGATACTGGTACTTTCCAGCCAGAAGGAAACGTGAGTAAACATGCAAATAATAGCATTATAATGGCATAGTTCACCATGTAACGATTAATCACTTTGAAATTAAAGAAGTAATAGTCACTTACTGAACGAGTTTTCACCACTCGTCTTGAATAAAGTATGACTTGGAAGGTGATTTGCTTAGGACCATGTAGGTCAAAAATAGTGATGGATCTAAACGTTAAAATAATAATGATAATAATAACTGGGGTCGGCAACCATAAAGTAAGGGCAAAATTGGCCTAAGTAATGTTCAAATAGTGTCATGTCTAATTTAAGATACTGTCATTTGGTAAACAGTAAAGAATGTAGTGTGGAATATCGCGAATACGAGAGCTTTTCTCAGTGTCAGTGAAAATTTGAATAAATATGTGAAATTAAAGTAAGCCAGTATATTTATACATTTGTGTTAGGAGCTATGTAAAGCTTTGGCTTAAATAATATAACATGAAGAACGCAGGTACCTTGATAATGGAGTCATATATGTGAAATATTGTTTAGCCGCATATAGCGTGCAGATTAACGTAGAATCCAGTGATTTACGTAAGATAAGCACGGGAAAGACTAGTATAGCTTGCGCGTGAGGTGAAAATTGGCTTAATCTTCGAGAAGTATCGCCTTTGTGCATACTGTATGTGTTACGCAGCGATTTGGATAGATTCTGTCTATTGCCAACGCTTGCATTGAATTATAGCCACTATGGACGCCCAGCGAGGCGCGGTGAGCATTTTTACTTATGGTCTGCCCGAGAGGTAGAATCATATTCGTCGACGAGGAACGTGGTTCCCATATATATGTAAATGACAGCTGCTGATGATAACCATGGGGTTTCATTATGATGCGCGTCTTAAAAGCCAAAGTAATCACCTTAGAACGGCAATGCTATCATTAGAATTCCACCCCTGCCATGAATGTTTAATAGGAGCCATTTGAGCCCAAATACACTGTAAAGTTAGGTGTTAATTAATTAAATGACTCAATTACTTAGGACCATGCCTAGCGGATCTTTATTGTTATATAATTGTAAACAAGGGTGGCCTTGACGGTAGAGAGAGACAGGAAATGTAGACCATTTCCGTGGCAGCCATCTTGGAGAGCTGTCTGGAACTAATTTTATGACCTGCTGAGGGGAGGGAGGTCGCTCGACCGATCCCTTGTCAATTACGGTCACAATAGGACACTGAGAGATCTCGGTATTCAATAATGCAATTAAAATATGAGTATTTTAGTGATGCAAATGGAATTAAATGGTGTATGGCAACTCACATATGTGGTTGAACCATAGAAATCAGATGATATTTGGCGAAGTTATCCTCTGAGGGGGAAAGCTGAACCAAAATAATGTAGGCATCTTCTTTAAAGTGCATTTTGCCAGTTTATGCTAATTTAGGAAAAACGGGTATGTGTTTTTCCCAGAACATGTCACAGTTGTATCTATAATAAGTCCGACAAGACCCAGATAATCGTTATATGGTGAAACTATAAATATTCTATCCATGTTTATGTTTATTTTATGATTGAGAAGCATGACTCATTTTCCTAGAGCGTTCATAGGGATGGAAAGAAGGAAGATGATTCGCACGACACAACAAATATTTGCTAATAAATGTAGGAAACATTGAAGTAATGATAATTAAAGTAAATGTCGTAGGAGACGGAATAATGTCTTAGAAATTCATGTTTATGTGACATGTGGTTTTTGTGTTAAGATACTTCCATTAAATAAAATTGTGTCACATGACGGACACTATGAAAACCTTGTAATCTGAACTATTATTGACAGGATATTAGAAGTAGGTTTGAGTGCATTGTAGCGCTATTTTTAAGGAGAAAGCTCACAGAATAACCCTATTTAGTTGTGGGAATTAATTGTAATTTGTCCTTTGTTTTGTATTTGTTGTACAGCCATGATTTTAGACCAGTAAATATTTTATTCATAGGAATGTTGTGTATTTCCTGTAGAGTAGTTACCTGGTAGACTCAAATCCTGAACATGTGGTCGTATTGTGGGCAGGAACGTCCCATACCTCGAAAGACCGTGAGCTAGTTGGGATACGAACACATGGTCCACATGGTGACAATCGGGTACACTTTATGTGTCAGATATCCAGCGCAGTAAATCTGTGTTCAGAAAATATGTAGTGGATCTGAGAAGGTTAAGTGGTGTCATAAAATTACTTCCTGTTGAACTGCACAATTCAAACGACAAATTGAACTTCTGAATGGCTGGAAGTACTTTAAATTAATATAATTCAAGATTTTATAGTAGCTTTATATTGCGGTGTTAAAACACGCTTAAAAATATATTTTGTTTTTTTCGCCATCGTTTTACCCTCCACGGACTAAAAGAGGGATCCCACCTATGCCGCCACTGAGGGCATTGTCGTGGAGCTTGAAAATTGGGTCTTGGATAAAACTGGGGTGTGTGACCAGCACTACGCCCAGGCGGCCTCACCTACAAAGCGAACAGGGGCCTGATGAAGGGATGGGAAGACTGGGAGGTTAGGCAAGGAAGTGGGAAGGAGGCGGCCGTGGCCTTATGGTAGGTACCATCCCAGCATTTGCCCTAGGACGAAGTGGGGAAACCACGGAAAACCACTTCGAGGATGGCTGAGGTGGGATCAAACCCCCTCTACCCATTTGGACCACCCGAGGCTGAGTAGACCCCGTTCCAGTCCTCTTACCACTTTTCAATGTTCGTGGCAGAGCCGGCAATCGAACCGCGGACCTCCGGGGTGGCAGCTAATCACTCTGACCACTACGCAACGGAGGCGACTTAAAAAAAAAATATGGTACCTAATTTGACGTTCTTGAAATTCTTGATCGAATTTTGAAGTTTTTCGTTCTTATTTCTAAAAATTACAACAACAAATAAACGGGACACGATAGAGGAACTCTGAATACAGAATTGGATTCTACATCCCTCAATACCTAAGCAGTCATTTAGGTATATTGTCTTATTAATATTATATATTTTTTTTAAAATGATAAACTTTGCCAATTTTGATGTTTTTTCGATTTTCTTTTCAAAATTACAAGAAAGGAAACCTGGCGTGCTACAGAAAATCTGAACACATGGCACTTTACTTAACAATGAAGAAATGAAAAATCCACAGCCTGCTTCCAGTCTCCGACCGGGTCAGGAATGGAATGAAAGAAGCCCCAATCTAGCGGCAAGGATATGAACTGTGCCTGCTGCCGAGGCCTAACGCACTCCTCTGGGGCAATGATTAAATGAATGACAGATTAAATGAAATGATAGTGGAGAGTGTTGCTGGAATGAAATTGTGACAGGGAAAACCGGAGTACCCGGAGAAAAACCTGTCTGCCTCCGTTTTGTCCAGCACAGATCTCACAGGGAGTGACCGGGATTTGAACCACGGACCCAGCAGTGAGAAGCCGGCGTGCTGCCGCCTAAGTCACGGAGGCTACTTTACTTAACAATAAGTAAGTTAATATTTTCCCTTGTAGCAGAAGAAAATTGAAATGCATAGTCCTATCAATCAAACGCCCCGACCCATTTTATCCAGCTGGACGACAGATCTCAAGGTTGCAATAAGCTTACGACTCGGAAACAGATCGCTGTGCGACTCGCAAGGAAGGCTTCAACTGAGAGAGGGGAAGATAGTGTGCGAATGAGGAGTAATGGAAGGGTGGAGGGGAAGTCGCTATTCACATGCTGTGGCTTGCAAGGGACAGCAGTTCTGCCATCTCTTGTCCAGAGACTGTCAGCAGAAACGGCCGCACAGCCTTAAGGAGGCAGGGTGTGTGTAGCCCCACCACTTCTGGTTCACCCTGGATGGTGCTACACCCTCAGGGCTCACGGCTGGTGATTTCGGGATTTGGCGATCCCGAGGGATTCCTGAGCTGGGTTAAGTATTCCCCCTTTTTCCATTGCCTTTGGGGCGGACCCTCTCCTCTTTCCCATTCCTCGCTGCCTTTCATGGCTCTCCTGCCTTCCAAGTCCCTCAATTCTCATTATTCGAGGGTTGAGGGCATTTCCTTTCCTCCTGTCTTTTATTTACATTAATCTCCTTTTTTTTCCTATTTCCTCTTCTATAAAGTGCGTTCAAAAAGTAACGAGCCGGAGGCTGTAATGCGCAAACCGGTGACGACATCGGCTAATCGTGGCGTGTGTAACGAGGTGTGGTTCCAACCAGAGCGTGGAAGGTCACAGCCCGTCGCTAGAGGGCACGCGTGCACGTCACGTGACGATACAAGGGAGAAGCAGCATGCATCAATCGTCCAACGCTGCCAGTCGCATTGCAAACAGTGGCACGGAGGCGTCGAACGAAGAGCAAAGAGGTGTTGTTCGGTTTCTGACAGCGGAAAGAGTAGGGGGAAGGGACATTCATCGCCGAATGTCACAAGTGTACGGCGAACACTGCATGTCCCTTGCAAAGGTCAGATCGTGGCACAAGCGCTTCAGGGTAGGACGGGTGTCGTTAGCCGATGATGCCCGGTCTGGGGCACCCTCCTGCATTACCGATGACAACGTCCAGCTGGTAGATGCACTCATTACCCAGGACCGCCGGGTGACAGTGAAAGCCACTGCCACCGTGGTCGGATTGAGCGTCGGAAGTGTGCACACCATCATGAAGGAACGACTGCACTTGCCGAAAGTGTGTGCCCAATGGGTGCCCCACAGTCTTCAAACACACCTGGAAGCATGTCGAATGGCATACTGTCTTGGTCTTGGTTGGACGATTGATGCATGCTGCTGCTCGCTTTGTAACGTCACGTGACGTGCCCGCGTGCCCTCTATCAACGGACTGTGACATTCCACGCTCTGGTCGGAACCACACCTCGTTACACACGCCACGATTAGCCCATGTCGTCACCGGTTTGCGCATAACAGCCTCCGGATCGTTACTTTTTGAACGCACCTTATAGTTTGTAAGTCAGTAGTTAGTTTTAGTTGCAAGTTTCTTTTTCTCATCTTTCATTTTCACTATCACCCAAACCATTAGGGGTCGATAACCTAGATATTAGGCCCCTTTAAACAACAATTATCATCATCATCATCATCATCTTCAAGACATCAAATCATTTTATGCTGGACTCTATCAAAGGCTTTTCCACAGTCCATTAAACACATGTGAACATCCTTATTCCCAGTTTGTACAGGCAACACTGAAAGAAAGGCTTCAAAACTGTACATTACCACTTCTACTCCTAGCAAACGCCAGGGAGATACCAAACTTAAGACCATGGCCACTTCCTTCCCAATCCTCATCGAATAAAACTTTGGTTGATTGGTACCTCAGTTTAGGGACTGCGACAACGCGGTCATGTAGCCCCGTGTACTTTGGGCGTGTGTAGAATCAGTCTGATAACCGGTGTTAATTGTGATGGCTGTATTAGTGTGTGTATTTAATTCAAGTAAGGACTGCTGACATTGAATTTTCAAGTAGTTCCTACTTTTGCCGCCAAACGTCACCGTCAACGACAACTAGTTCAGACCTTGGTTACTAGACGCCACCGCAGTCAGCTCCTGGCAAAGAACGTTGGAACCTAAGAGCGTTATTCAAAATTTTAACCTATAATTTAACTTCACACAGGGGTAATTAGTGGAAGGTTCTTTAACATGCCATAAATCTATGACATGGGACCGCCGGCTTTACTTCCCCTCTGAAGGAAGGCATACTGAGGGATTTTTAACGCTCTTAAAATCGGACGACTTTGGCCGGGTTTGAACCCGCGATCCTGGGCATAGAAGCTAAGCATGATACCAACTACGCCACCGAAGCCACTATTCGGAAGATAATTTCATGTGTAAAACCCCATAAAAAATGGCCTAACCCAATGAAATTCATAGATAGCTTTGAAACCATTTTTTAGCGTTTCCTTGTTGACAATTATTTGAACACAATATTTTTAATGACATGTATATTTTTTATCATTTTATATAATCTTGTCGACTTCGTCGTTACGCTGGGGTCTGGCGTTACGTTACGGTGACGGGACGAAATGTACACATATGCACTGAGGTGTGTGACGTCATAGTACTGCTTGGTGCATGTGTTCCCCGACAATCTCTACTTCGTTAGTATAAGACAAAAATCCCCTATTCTTGGATATCACGGGTAATCTCGAGAACCACTGGATGGATTTTGATGCGGTTTTCACCATTCTGTAAAGGATATCTCGATGAAAGATTCTGTAGAAAATAATTTATATATGATCAAAGGAAGCCAAGCAGTAACGATTTCAGTGAAAAAGTCGAAAACAAACTTGGCGTCCGTGCGCTTCTTAAGCTTACGCTGAGCAAACCGTTAAACATATCAATATACTATCAGCTAAGAATTGGTCAGCATGAAAAGTTCTACAAAAAAGTCCGGGAGAGCATATCTCTATCTTTAATACATCGCCCACTATAAGTGTTTTTAGACTGGATGGAAGGGGCACGTCCCCGCGTGCTCTGGTGAGCGTGACGGCATCCCGCGCGCTTTACCTTGCTTTGCCCTAGGTTTGCACTTGCCGTTCGCGAGTAATTTGAAACAAGATAAGCAGGATAAGTTTTATGCAGATAATTTTCTAACATGTCAAGAGTCTTTGGCTTCAAGCGAAGCGAGAAGCCTCCAGCCTTTCTTAGATTTTTGAGCATTTGTAGCATTTTAAAATGTTACAAAGTCTAGTCTTTCAGACTGAATGTCACTTTTTTAGGTTATATTTTTGCATGAACCAGTAATTAGGATTATATTGCGTTCAGCGACTGAAAAATATCAATAATTCAGCAAATAATATCTCCAAACTCTGTGGCACCACATCCGTGAAAGGCCTTGGCTGCTCAGCCGTTTGTAATGCAGATTGCGGGTTGACGCGTTGTCAGCGTCGACTCCCCTCGACCGTTCATCTTGTTTTTTCTGTTCACTGTCAGTCAGCTACTCATTTGTCCTCACGAGGCTGAGTGCACCCCGTTCCGGCTCTCACACAAGTTTCTAAAATCCCTGAAGGAATGGAGCCGGAAATCGAATCTGGGGCCTCCGGGTGAGAGGCAGGCGCTCTACCCCAATACCAGGGGTTTGAGTAGATGCACGAGAAAAAAAACGGAGCTTTTGCAGCAAAAAGTTTGGGTTCAATGAGCTACCAATTGATTTTAGGCCGAGCTCATAAATTTTCGACTTAGCGGCTTCGGTGGTGTAGTCTGTAGCATGCTTAACTGCTATGCCGAAGATCGCTGGTTCAAACCTGGGCGAAGTTGTCGGATTTTCGAGAGCGTTAAAATCCTTCAGTCTGCCTTTCTTAGGAGGGGAAGTAAGGTCGATGGGCCCATGTCATATGTTTATGGCATGGAAAAGAACCTACCATTACAATTGGTAATGTGTAGCAACATTTTAAGTTATATTTGGCTGGTTAGAAACGCTCTATCAAGTTCCAACGCTCGCCACTAAGTGTCAGTGATAATGACATCTGGTAGCTAAAGTTGGAACTACTTGAAATCGAACTTAAATACGCTGCTATGGCCATTGGCTGCAATTCATATATACTAAATTGTTGACTGATATAGGGTAAGATGAATTCCGCCTACGAAATCTTGGCTCTCTAGGAACGATTACAACAGTGCTGAGCACAAGTTTGTTCCGCGTGCACACAGGTAATTAGGCAGACCATGCTGGCGCTCATCTCCACAGCCTCCTCTCAGATCTTCAAGCGTTCATAAATAACCAACTCTTCTGTTGTATTACTACTACACCACCACCAGAATAGCCCAGTGCGTTAAGCACTGCTCGTAGTTGAGGGTACTGCCCCAATGCTCTTGTAACCCCTTTATAGGGCAAAAGACCGGGGGTATAATATATAAGATACGTTCAAAAAGTAACGAGCCGGTGGGTGGAATGTGCAAACCGGTGACGACATCGGCTAATCGTGGCGTGTGTAACGAGGTGTGGTTCCGACCAGAGCGTGGAAGGTCACAGCCCGTCGTTAGAGGGCACGCGTGCACGTCACATGATGATACAAAGAGAGCAGCAGCATGCATCAATCGTCCAACGCTGCCAGTCGCATTGCAAACAGTGACTTGGAGGCGTCAAACGAAGGGCAAAGAGGTGTTGTTCGGTTTCTGACAGCGGAAGGAGTAGGGGAAACTGATATTATTCGCCGAATGTCACAAGTGTACGGTGAACACTGCATGTCCCTTGCAAGGGTCAAGGCGTGGCACAAGCGATTCAGGGTGTCCTTAGCTGATGATGCCCGGTCTGGGGCACCCCCCTGCATTACCGATGACAAAGTCCAGCTGGTTGATGCACTCATTAGCCATGACCGTCGAGTGCCAGTGAACGCCATAGCCCCCGTGGTCGCTCCACGACAATGCACGACCTCATATGGACAACACAGTCGCAGTACTACTGCAGAAATTCAAATGGGAGGTTCTAGGCCACCCTCCATACAGTCCAGACCTCTCTCCCTGTGATTACGCCATGTTTGGTACCCTGGAAAGGGCTCTGCGGGGCCAACGATTCACCTCGGACGTCGACGTCCAGCTGTACGTGCGGAACTGGTTCACATCGCAGCCCAGGGAATTTTATAAGACAGCCATTCACCGCCTCGTGTCACAGTGGGACAAGTGCCTTAACAGCCAGGGCCAATACTTCTAACATACAGGTACTGGTTTCTGTAATTATGCCTCCAGCTCGTTACTTTTTGAACGCACCTTATAGATTTTTTGTGCTAATTTGTAATTGGGAGGGATAGAGGGGTTGGAATATGGAACTACAGGGCGCCAGGAAATGTTGTCCACAGTGACTGCCGGCTTCTGCCAGAGCTAGCATCAGCAGTTTAGTTGGCAGCACGATGTCCTTGACAGGGTGAATCCCACACGTGTGGACTGTCGAAATCGTCAGTGTGTGTTGCAATAGGCAGGCGTGGTGTCATCAGCACTTCCAGCATCTGTTGTGAATGGCTGTGGTGAGTACAAAGTTTACTGTTTGTCTTAATACTAGCGACAGTCGTGCTGCCAACGTAACTACTGATGCTGGCTCTCGCAGACGCTTGTAGGCACTGCGGAGAACATTTCCTGGCACCCTGTATTTTATGGGTGTGGATTCCATTTTATGAAATATGGGTGAGAAATTATTATCCCACTAGTCGTTCCCGACAGTGTGCTTTCTTATGTGGGCAGTTAGATAATAAATTCCAACGTACAAATAATGATTATACTGTGCTTATCACTCAATAGTGATGTACAAAACACCCAACAGGCTCTATAATTAAAAAAAATCATGGTGTCTGAATCATCACTGGGTACCTCATTCAACCAGGCTCTAATTTCCCTGTCCATATTCTGGCTTGAGTGGTAATCACCCTATAGTGAAAATGAAAGTAAATATCATCCTCGTTATCAACACCATCTCTACTCTATTTAGAAACCAATTCTTTTATGCAACATGAGCTCTCGCACACAACACTATGGCCCTGGCATTACAACTAACTCCCACACAACACAAGATCAGTGACCTACAACATCTTTGCTGAAATCTGCACAAGAAAACTACAGTGATTTTGCAGTGTTAAAGGTTAACATTGTTACGTGTTGCCCCTAGTGGCAAGTTCGTGAACTGTATTACGGAGGGTAGAAGCACAACACAATTCCTTTAGAGAAATGTTAGCTTTATTGCAGGTCAGAAATATACACCGTACAATAAGCCAATAGAAACAATTAGCTGTCTTACAGAAGCTACCTCCTTTATGGAGTTAATCCTCTCACTAATGAGGTGGACCCGAGCCCTGGCTGGAAATAACTGCACTCAGTCTGTCACTCACTATTTCTGAATACCGTACTACACACTGTATCGCAATTTACCACAGTGACCTCTGTCGCACTGGAAAACACACACTCTTCAAATACACAGTCCCTCCGTATGATTCACACTCCTTCGCTGTCAAGAGAATCAGCCTCACTTGGGTTTCGTAATTCCGCACGTCATGTCACCAACTACTGTCGCACTCGCTCAAGAACACTGTTCCTCCCTCGCTGGCCAGGTCGCTTTTATAGTGGGCTGGTGACTCAATGAATGCTTCTAGAACAGTCCAGGATTCACAGCTTCTCGAGATTTCCATCACTAACTGGGTCACGAACATTCTGGTCCATCCCTTTTGTCCTCACAGCCCCGTTGCGTAAGGCGCTGGTAACACACAGAGGCAGGAGATAGCCCGGGGCGGCTGTGACTCACGCGGCGCGGCAACGAAACAACCTCGCAGCCGTAACAATATATTTGAAATATAATTCAATAGTTTCATAATAGCATTCACTAGGAACACAGATTTTTAAAAGAAAATCAATGTTAAACACACTAAACACGTAAACAGCACAAACATTTCCTTTCTAGCTAAAATATATTTGCTCACTAGCAGTAGTACCCGGCTTCACCCGGTGAAATGAAGATAATGTCTCAAAGTCTCCTTAGAAATATAATGGACTTAAAATCTAGGTCATTTGCCCCCAAAGACAATGAGTGCTTAATATCTAGGTAATTTGCCCTTTTGATAAGGATGATAATGAAAACTACTGTTGAATTGACACGTCAAACTTACAAACTACCGTAAGAGAAATACATATTTCAAAATTCACAGGCGAGGAAGACTTATTGTGTGTGGTGATTAATGGTGTAATGGGCGTAACATCTAGGTCATTTGCCCTTATGATGAGGATGATAAGGGAAACTACTATCGGTATTGAATTGACACTTCAACTTATAATGTACACAATGTACTGTAATAAAAGTAAATATTTTAAAAATCACAGTCGAGAAAGACTTTATGCGGCGGTGATTAGTGGTATGATGCGCGTAACATCTAGGTCATTTGCACTTATGATGATAATAATAAGGTAATGAAAAAATGACTACTAAACGAACATGGTGTAATTTTAAAACTGATATAGGTAATTCAGATGTCTAGCTTCGATGTCTTCCAAAGTCTCAACTTTATTTTCTGGCATAGGTCTGTACTCGATGCGTCTAGTGAAAGAGCTTATGGCGTACTGCTCGGCAAAGAATATGGGTCTAAGCTGCACGAACCTGAGATGATCGCAGATGATGACGAAACATGATGACACACGTTTGGGGTTCCCCGTCCTATTTAGATTGGCCGGGGAATCACTCACTCTTTCACAACACCTCAGTGGCTTGAGCAACGGCCCTGTGCTGGCATCAGCATAGACAGTAGATAACACGGCGGGCTCTGGAAAGTCGTCTCATGTCACCTCGCGATAAATCAGCAAGCTATTCTCACAACTGCCCCCCCCCCCAGGGTCTCACAACTTGTGGGACGTGGATTGGCGACCACGGGACCCCAGCTGAGTCTGGCATCGCTTCGACTTCCTAGTGCCGGGCTCCTTTCAGTACTCTTTCCTGTCGGCCTCCCTTGGTCAACTCTTGTTCTCTTCCGACCCCGACTGTATTAGGGTATCGGAGGGCTAGGGAGTATTTCACTTTCCCGCCTTAATTGGCCGTTGTCTCATATTTCCTGATACCCTCATTCTTCGAGGGGTCTGCCTTCTTTTCCTTTCCATAATATCTCCTGTCTTCTGCTCAAGGCCCTCAAAGAGGCAGGGTGTGTGTAGTCCCACCACTTCTGGTATACCCTCAAGGGCTCATGGCTGGTGAGTTAGGAAGCTGGCAACCCCGAGGGATTCCTGAGCTAAATGCAGGGAATGGAGTGGTATGTCCGAAATTTCAAGTAGACAGTGTTACTCATCAGGTTCCAAAGGGTAAGTATGTAAAATTTGGTTCAGATCGGTGAAACCATGTAGATTTGTGCCAAAGGGCCTAAATGTAGAGAATTTGTGTACAAATTTAGGTTCAGATGGGTGAAACGATATAGATATGTGCCAAAGGGCCTAAATGCAGGGAATGGAGTGGTCTGTCCGAAATTTCAAGTGGACAGTGTTACTCATCGCGTTCCAAAGGGTAAGTATACACATTTTGTTTTCGATCTGTGAACGTTGTAGATTTGTGCCAAAGGGCCTAAATGCGGAGAATGGAGTGGTCTGTCCGAAATTTCGAGTGGACAGTGTTACTTGTCGGGTTCCAAAGGGTAAGTATGTAAAATTTGTGTCAGATCGGTGAAAAGGTGTAGATTTGTGCCAAACGGCCTAAATGCAGGGAATGGAGTGGCCTCTCCGCAATTTGAAGCAGACAGTGTTAGTCGCAGTGTTCCAAAGGGTAAATATACACATTTCGGTTGAGATCGGTGATGCGGTGTAGATTTGGGCCAAAGGGCCTAAATGCAGGGAATGGAGTGGTCTGACCGCAATTTCAAGCAGACAGTGTTAGTCGCAGTGTTTCAAAGGGTAAATATACAAATTTTGGTTGAGATAGGTGAAACGGTGTAGATTTGGGCCAAAGGGCCTAAATGGAGGGAATGGAGTGGTCTGTCCGCAGTTTCAAGCAGACAGGGTTACTTGCAGGGTTCCAAAGGATTAGTATACAAATTTTGTTTCAGATCGGTGAAACAGTATACATTTGTGCCAAAGGGCCCTAAAGCAGGGAATGGTGTGGTCTGTCCGCAATTTCAAGCAGACAGTGTTACTCGCAGGGTACCAAAGGGGAAGAATACGAATTTTGGTTCTGATCGGTGAAACGGTGTAGATTTCGAACAAAGGGCCTAAATGCAGGGAATGGGGTGGTCTGTCCGAAATTTCAACTGGACAGGGTTACCCGCAGGGTTCCAAAGGGTAAGTAGGCTATACAAATTTTGGTTCAGATCGGTGAAACGGTGTAGATTTTTATACATAACAGTCAGAGAGACAAACTTTGTGCTTTATTTAATATAGATTGATCAACAACGTAATTTCTTGTTGTCATGCGTTTTTTTTTTCAAAAAGACCGTTATTGGCTTTCACCGACAGTGAATTGAAACTTGGTAATTTTTCTAGGTTTATGCCGTGTTTTGGGCGGGGTTTCGCCTAGGAACACCAAGATAGGCTCATCAGCAGGCTCTTGGTGCCCGTGCCTGGACTCCCACAGGAATAGCAAACTGTGCACTACCTCCCTTTTTATGAAACCCATCTGCGCTTTTTACTGCAAGAGCTAAAAGCTCACGCATCTTAATTTTCCTGTGCAGCTATCTTGTGGAAGCATATGGAACTGCTTGAACTGGCGTTCTATACATACTGTACTTGGGGGGAAGATATTATCCTGAAGATTGTAAGGAGTTTAACGTGTCTCTCGCTCAGATTGCTGGTGACGAAAATAATTTGTGCTCTGATCGTTGAGACTGAACGTATTTCTTGCTCTGATGGCTGGAGCAGTAACTGTTTCTCACTCAGGTCACTGGAGCCAAACGTGTTTATTGCACTGAACACTGGATCCATTTATACAAGTATCAGCAAGCTCCAAAATCACAGATCAGAAAAAACAGGCTAATAATGGGATTTTCTTTCAAATATCAACATAGTCTCAGATAGAAACTTCAAAAGAAAACGCTGAACAAAATTCTTTCACGCTAGGCTGGACAGGGCACATTCTTCGGTGATGGTGACAATTATCAGCTGCAACGTTTGCCAGAGGGGTGTGTTGGCGCAGTAGTCAAGCTGCTTGCCTCTCAGCAAGGCAGATTGGGTTACGTGCTAGGGACATATTAAAATATATAAATGCCTATATATATACATTCAAACCAAGCATGTGGGATTTCCGAAGTGAAATTTCATGCCCTGTGGCTCGGATTCCACATGTCTTAGTATGGGTCCTACCAACCTATCTCTTCTCTTCACTAACGGTCGCCAGAAACATCTCTCCTCTCCCACTCGTCTTAATACTTCTTCATTAACGATCACGTAAAACTAAAAGTTTAGGAAGGAAGCTTTTAGACTTACGTGACCGTTAATCATGCGATCATGAGCCTCGGGACCTCATTTTAGCGTGGAATCTGAACCACAGGACATGGCATTTCACTTCGAAAATCTCACATGCATTGACCGGGAATCGAACCCGTTTCATCTTGGTGAGAGGCCAACAGCTTGACCGCTGCACCACCACGCCCATCAAAAACTAAAAGTTTCCTTCCTTTTAATGTTCACTGCTTTCTTGAGGGCTAGTTGTGCTCCGTTCCTGTTCAAATACTGTAAAAGCTAAACTACACGATAATTCCTAATATTCTCATGAATCAGTCTCTAATATATAAAATTTGTATAAATGGATGTAGTGTATATTTTCATAGATCTCACCAGCCGACAGTGCTGGATTACCCATTAGGCCCAACTAGGGCCCCCAATTATCTGGGGCCCCCAACATTTTATTCCGAAGATTTAGAAAAAAATTATCCAGAAATGAGACAGTTTCAGCATTATATGAAATTATAATGTCCTTTAAAAACTGAGTTCACTCATTCTGAACTTTACGAAATTCTTATTCGAAACAAAATAAAGGGGCCCCAAAAATCTGAGGGACTTCGGCCTCATTTTATCTTAATACGGTACTGCGGCAGCCGAGGTCTTATACAGGGTCTTTCATATAAAATGTCTTTGTTAACCGCTGCTGCAGTCACCTTGGCCGAGCTTTTGGTGCGCCAAGGCCCCCTGCTTTAAGCGTGTGTACAATCCTATATGATGCAGCGGCCTTGCTAGCGTGTGCACAATGATGAAATCTTACTTTAGTTAGTTATTGTTGATGAAACCGAAACCCCTACATGTGCTAATTTTGTGAGTGATTTATTCGGAGACCGTTCAAGATTCTCGCCAATGTCATCTAGCTCATCCTGTGTTAAAACTGTTCGTGAGCGGGCATGTTTTTTATTGAGCGCCGAGCCAGTATTGGCAAACTTATTTGCAATTACGTGAATCTGTGCTAGTGAAGGTGGCACTTCATCAGGAAATTGTTGAACAAATGCATCACGTACCCGCCGAGCCGACTCGTACTTAAAATAAGTTTTACATAAAAAATACGATGTTACAATGATAACTGTCTCACCATGTTAGCACCTGAGGTTTAGACTGGTGACTGAGCAACTGCACGCTTATTGCAAGGTCAAGTTTGGTAATGTCAATCTGTTATTTTTATACAGTCCATCGGAACTTGGGAAAAAAAACAGCCATCGTATGTACTATGCGCGCGCTTTCAATACTATAGGGGTTTCGGTTTCATCAACAATAACTAACTAACTAACTAACTAACTAACTAACTAACTAAAGTAAGATTTCAGCATTGTACACACGCTAGCAAGGCCACTGCATCATATAGGATTGTACACACGCTTAAAGCAGGGGGCCTTGGCGCACCAAAAGCTCGGCCAAGGTGACCGCAGCAGCGGTTAACAAAGCCGCTCTTGGCGCTCTTATTTTATATGAAAGACCCTGTACTTGGGTTGTAATGTCACATGAATTGCACACTGTGGCTTGTAGTACGTCATGGTTTGGATCCGGAAAGAGATGGTGACTATGTCAGCAGGTGGAAGATCCGTTGAGAGATAGGTAACAGGTGCAGTCCACCATCTGGCGCAGAGCAACCCAGCAATATTTATGATTGCTCTTCTCTGTGCTTGCCAAGTGGTCCTTACTCTCCACGACGGCCTAGCCTTGCATCTTACCGGAAATGCTATCACGAACTAAACTGTTGTTGTTTGAGTCTCCAATCTTTTGACTGGTTTGATGCAGCACTCCACGCCTCCCTTCCTTATTGATTCATCTCTACATAGCTAGCACACCTTACATCCGAGGCAACCTGTTTAACATATTCTAACCTTGGTCTAACCCTACAATTCTTGCCTTCAACCCTTCCTTCCATAACTAAGTTTGCTATTCATGGATGTGTTAGTATGTGTGTGTACTACCAACCTATCTCTTTTCTTCATTAGCTGTCCCCAGAAACATCTCTCCTCGCCATTTCTTCTTAATTTGTTACCCTACATGGTTCACGCAAGAAGCCGTCCTGAAGTAATGCGAGAGTGATCCGGGGTGGAGACACACATCGTGGGAGAATGGTATGTGGTTTTTAGTGGGTAAGAATCCCGCACCCTTGGGGAATGCAGGCAAGCGTCTCAGGCAAGATTTTCCACATTCTCTCGTAACAAAAACAGCAATTGCTGTTCAGTTTGCATTTTGGCCATAGGTACGCCTATAGTGTTCTATAATCATTTGGTTGAAATAAAAACATAACAACCTTTCTCCTTAAGTCTCTCATTATTATAAATCGATTGGGGAAAGTGTGGTTTATGAACATGCGAGATTTCTCGCACGGGTCCGCTAATCATCACATATTCTATTGACAGGAGAACGCAGCTTTGGCTCTATTGTTGCCAATAAGAAGCTCTATTTCCGACCCTTCAATATCTCGATATAATCGATACGAGCATAAATATAATTGAGTGCCGTGAGCAGCACGCTTCAACAGCCCCAGCATTTCCTTAAATGTAGTAACAGGCAGAATCTGTTATCCCCTCCCAGTAGCGTCGCCAGGGGATATCAAATAGCGGGCATGTAGACAGGGCCGGATTTAAGAGCATGCCTATAGGCTAAAGTCCATTTGCCGCCCCCTCAATAGTTCATATTTGCTTAATACATTTGTTTTATACAACAAAAGGATAGAGTTCATTGGCGTTTTCGTATTTTTAGCCTACTTTCGATTTTTGCAAAACATGAAAGTAGACTTATGAGATCAACACAGGGCGAAAAAAGTGTGTCTGTCTGTGTGTGTGTATGTGTGTGTGTGAGTCTGTGTGTGTGTGTGTATGTGTGTGTGTGAGTCTGTGTGTGTGTGTGTGTGTCTGTGTGTGTGTGAGTGTGTGTACTCTGAATGTCTGTCCCCCCCTATCAATTCGAACACGGTGAATGCAAATTGAACGAAATTTGGTACAAAGGTAGCACTAGCAAAGGACACCTCAGTGTCATGTTTTATATCGCCGCCATCTTTACTAAAACTGAATGGTGGCCACTCAAACGTTCAAAACGTAAAATCAAATAACGACTAACCAAATCATCCGATCTCTACCAAATTTGGTAACAACATACCTTCGTATAGGATGCGTCTTGTGACCAAAATACAAGGTCGTCCGCCATACCATTTCAGGATGGCGGCCGTGCGAATTATGCAAACTTTATAATCCATATCATGGGACCCACCAGTTCCGATTATCGAGCCGAGAATCGTTTTAACTGTTCTAAAGGAAGAGGCACGTTCGAAATTAAAAGTTTATTTTGTAATACTATAGTGCAGACGTGATTTTAAAAAGCTGAACTGATTCAGTAATAAGACAAGATGGCAGCGGATATCTTGTGCCTGACTTATATTTCACTAATTTGAGTATTGCATGCAATATAGCGTACTGATAAAAAATAAATAAACTTTGTATGAAATGCTTTATATATAAATAATATACTCCAGTGATGAAATCGTTTAGTATAAATCATTATTTGCTAACAAGTTCTATGTAAGTCATTTTAAATAGAACGATATTCGTTGACACAATTAGCTCAGTGGTAGAGCGTTAGCCTATCGCTCAAATGCCTATGGTTCAAACCCGATCAGAGCTAGGTTTTTTGCTTGAAATGTTATATGTTTATTGTTTTATAATGACTCAGATGTTTTAAAATTAAGCGTTATATTGTGCACATTATGGTGTAAAATATATATTTAATTAAAACATAATTCGCCAGCAGATTTACTCGGGACATCTAGCTGCCAAAAAGGTAACTTCCAGATTTTATTGAAAAGTTTCTTCATCTGGCCGCTAGAATGCACTCGCTCTGTTAGGATTATATTGTTCGATATTTCACCAATAGATGTCACGACTAGTCTACGTGGGGATCCATTGATTACTATACCATTATCATTCTATGCGCATCGAATTTGAAGAATGACAAGATGATACTACGATACATTTTAACTTTTTATTTTAAAGGGTTTGTAACAGCCTATTTTGCGTTACTTGAAAATGTTATTAAGCGTTATATTGTGCACATTATGGTGTAAAACATATATTTAATTAAAACATAATTCGCCAGCAGATTTACTCGAGACATCTAGCAGCCAAAAAGGTAACTTCCAGATTTTATTGAAAAGTTTCTTGTTCTGGCCGCTAGAATGCACTCGCTCTGTTAGGATTATATTATCGAAAATATCCACATAGTTTGTATACACACGTCTCTGTAGGGTCATGGAAAGATTTGTTAATTCAATTAGGGTTGTGAAAGCCATGCACAACCAGACGTGTAAAGACATGCCTCAACTCAAAGTTGGATGTTGCCCACGGCAGGTCGTAATAATAATAATAATAATGTTATTGGTTTTACATCCCTTTTAACTACTGCTGATTTTAGAGACACCGGGGTGCCGGAATTTTGGCCCGAAGGGGATCTTTAACGTGCCAGTAAATGTACTGACACGGCTCCCTCGCATTTGTACACCTTTAAATGCCAGCTGACTGCGCCAGGATACGAACCTGCAACCTACGGCCCAGCAAGCGAGAACGTTACCGCTGAGCCACGCCGCCAGTCCGGTCGATTATGTCTCCAGATCCATAACATTCTTGATATACTTCTTATCTTTCTTTCTTCAATGATGGTAGCAGTTTTTATCTAGGTTGTGGCGTTTGGTAGAGGTAAATCGTTTCTAAGGTCTTCAACAAAGAATAGTTCTATTATACTCTTTGATAATAACAACGAGTTATAACTATACTCATACATTTAGGAGAAAGTAGGCTATATGTTCTTTACTGAACATCTTGTTTTAAACATAAAGTTCATTTAGTTTAGATAAAACTACAAATTTAATGGCTTACATAATAAATGTTATAAAGAAATTAGTTATCTACTTGTTAGCCTACTTTCGATTTTTGCAAAAAATGAAAGTAGACTTATGAGATCAACACAGGGCGAAAAAAGTGTGTCTGTCTGTGTGTGTGTATGTGTGTGTGTGAGTCTGTGTGTGTGTGTATGTGTGTTTGTGAGTGTGTGTGTGTGTGTGTGTGTGTCTGTGTGTGTGTGAGTGTGTGTACTCTGAATGTCTGTCCCCCCCTATCAATTCGAACACGGTGAATGCGAATTGAACGAAATTTGGTACAAAGCTGGCACTAGCAAAGGACACCTCAGTGTCATGTTTTATATCGCCGTCATCTTGACGGAAACGTAATGGCGGCCACACAAATGTTCAAAGCTTAAATCAAATTACGATTAACCTAATCATCCGATCTCTACCAAATTTTGCAACTACATACCTTTATGGAGAGAGCATCCTTTGACCAATCTAATAGGTTATTAGCCTAATAGTTTTGCGGATGGCGGCCATCTTTATGTCAAAATTGATTCCCCCTATTAATTCGAACACGGTGGAACCGAATGGAACGAAATTTGGTACAGAGGTAGCGCTAGCAAAGGGCACCTCAGTGTCATGTTTTATATCGCCGCCATCTTGACTGAAACGTAATGGCGGCCACACGAATGTTCAAAGCTTAAATCAAATTACGATTAACCTAATCATCCGATCTCTACCAAATTTTGCAACTACATACCTTTATGGAGAGAGCATCCTTTGACCAATCTAATAGGTCATCAGCGTAATAGTTTACGGATGGCGGCCATCTTTGTGTGAAAATCGATTCCCCCTATTAATTCGAACACGGTGCAACCGAATGGAACGAAATTTGGTACAGAGGTAGTACTAACTAAAGGCACCTCAGTGTCATGTTTTATATCGCCGCCATCTTGACGGAAACGTAATGGCGGCCACACAAATGTTCAAAGCTTAAATCAAATTACGATTAACCTAATCATCCGATCTCTACCAAATTTTGCAACTACATACCTTTATGGAGAGAGCATCCTTTGACCAATCTAATAGGTTATTAGCCTAATAGTTTTGCGGATGGCGGCCATCTTTATGTCAAAATTGATTCCCCCTATTAATTCGAACACGGTGGAATCGAATGGAACGAAATTTGGTACAGAGGTAGCGCTAGCAAAGGGCACCTCAGTGTCATGTTTTATATCGCCGCCATCTTGACTGAAACGTAATGGCGGCCACACGAATGTTCAAAGCTTAAATCAAATTACGATTAACCTAATCATCCGATCTCTACCAAATTTTGCAACTACATACCTTTATGGAGAGAGCATCCTTTGACCAATCTAATAGGTCATCAGCGTAATAGTTTACGGATGGCGGCCATCTTTGTGTGAAAATCGATTCCCCCTATTAATTCGAACACGGTGCAACCGAATGGAACGAAATTTGGTACAGAGGTAGTACTAACTAAAGGCACCTCAGTGTCATGTTTTATATCGCCGCCATCTTGACGGAAACGTAATGGCGGCCACACAAATGTTCAAAGCTTAAATCAAATTACGACTAACCTAATCATCCGATCTCTACCAAATTTTGCAACAACATACCTTTATGGGAGAGCATCCTTTGACCAAACTAATAGGTCATCAGCGTAATAGTTTGCGGATGGCGGCCATCTTTGTGTGAAAATCGATTCCCCCTATTAATTCGAACACGGTGCAACCGAATGGAACGAAATTTGGTACAGAGGTAGTACTAACAAAAGGCACTTCAGTGTCATGTTTTATATCGCCGCCATCTTGACGGAAACGTAATGGCTGCCACACAAATATTCAAAGCTTAAATCAAATTACGATTAACTTAATCATCTTATCTCTACCAAATTTTGCAACAACATACCCTTATAGAGGAAGCATCCTTTGACCAATCTAATAGGTTATTAGCCTAATAGGTTGCGGATGGCGGCCATCTTTAAGTCAAAATAGATTCCCCCTATTAATTCGAACACGGTGGAACCGAATGGAACGAAATTTGGTACAGAGGTAGCACTAGCAAAGGGCACCTCAGTGTCATGTTTTATATCGCCGCCATCTTGACTGAAACGTAATGGCGGCCACACGAATGTTCAAAGCTTAAATCAAATTACGATTAACCTAATCATCCGATCTCTACCAAATTTTGCAACTACATACCTTTATGGAGGGAGCATCCTTTGCCCAATCTAATAGGTCATTCGCCTAATAGTTTGCGGATGGCGGACATCTTTGTGTGAAAATCGATTCCCCCTATTAATTCGAACACGGTGAAACCGAATGGAACGAAATTTGGTACAGAGGTAGCACTATCAAAGGGCACCTCAGTGTCATGTTTTATATCGCCGCCATCTTGACTGAAACGTAATGGCGGCCACACAAATATTCAAAGCTTAAATTAAATTACGATTAACCTAATCATCCGATCTCTACCAAATTTTGCAACCACATACCTTTATGGAGGGAGCATCCTTTGCCCAATCTAATAGGTCATTCGCCTAATAGTTTGCGGTTGGCGGACATCTTTGTGTGAAAATCGATTCCCCCTATTAATTCGAACACGGTGAAACCGAATGGAACGAAATTTGGTACAGAGATAGCACTAGCAAAGGGCATCTCAGTGTCATGATTAATATCACCGCCATCTTGACAGAAACGTAATGGCGGCCATACAAATGTTTAAAGTTTAAATCAAATTACGACTAAAATAACCATCCGATCTCTACCAAACTTTGCAACAACTTACCTTTATGGAGGGAGCATCCTTTTACCAATCTAATAGGTCATCAGCCTAATAGTTTGCAGATGGCGGCCATCTTTATGTCAAAATTGATTCCCCCTATTAATTCGAACACGGTGGAACCGAATGAACGAAATTTGGTACAGAGGTAGCACTAGCAAAGGGCACCTCAGTGTCATGTTTTATATCACCGCTATCTTGACGGAAACGTAATCGCGGCCACCCAAATGTTAAAAGCTAAAATGTAATTACGACCAACCTAATAATCTAGTCTCTACCAAATTTTGCAACACCATATCTTTACGTGGGAAACACATTCTGACCAAACTGCAAGAACATCAGCCCAATAATTTGCAGATGGTGGCCAAGTATGTGTGCAAATCGATTCCCCCTATCAATTCAAACACGGTG
Organism: Meconema thalassinum; assembly: GCA_946902985.2. Taxonomy (NCBI): domain Eukaryota; kingdom Metazoa; phylum Arthropoda; class Insecta; order Orthoptera; family Tettigoniidae; genus Meconema; species Meconema thalassinum. Next base: position 135,641,572 of record OX336396.1, on the reverse strand, counting down.
AAACCGAATTGAACGAAATTTTTTACAGAGGTAGCACTAGCAAAGGGCACCTCATATTCCTGTTCAATATCCCTATAGCACGTTGTATTTCATCAAGCTACTACAACCAACATTCAATCATACTCCTTGAAGAGGACAAAGTGTTATAACAATACCCATGCATTTAGGAGAAAGTAGGCTATATGTTCTTTACTGAACATCTTGTTTTTTTACTTCTTTTAAGATTCGTTAAAAATGAAATGGGTTTCGAACTTAATTAATTAATTTGTTCTTGGAGATCAGTGATCAATATTTTACACATATTTTTAGCCTATTTTCAATTTTGAAAAAATTGGCTTATGAGATCACCTTTTTGTCCGTGTGTGTGTGCGTGTGAGTGTGTGAGAGAGGTGTGTGTGTGTGTGTGTCCCCCTAATAAAATCTAAACGGCTGGAGTGATTTCAATGAAACTCGGTAAGTTCATAGCACTATTTCGGGCGACCCCGACCCTGCCCTTCAAATTTTGTTACGTCTCACCAATCCAACATGGCGGCTGTGCGAAATATTTCACCACCATTCAATATCTCCGAAACTATTCCCGATATCACCCTGGAATTTTTTACTGTGATAAAGGAAACTACTAGAAGTTCAGCTATGTAACCTTTGAACAACTGGTAACTACAAAACCAACATGGCGGCCACGCGAATTTGCGACTTTTAAATAGACGTTTCTCGTGATTTAACCAACCAAACGCAATAAAACTTGGTACAGTATATGTTTATACACATTGTAATGCACCGACATCTAACTTCGTTCAATTGTTTACATAACCACAGGATGGCGGATGTGCGAAGTATTTCACCGGCATTTTATATCTCTGAAAATATTAGCGGTATCACACTGAAATTTTGTACGGAGATAAAGGGCACTACTGGAAGTTCATAAATAAGACTTTCAAAAACCGGTTAACTACAAAACGAACATGGCGGCCAAGCGAATTTGAAAATTTTAAATAGACCTTGCTCGCGATTTAATGTTCCAAAATGCAATGAAATCTGGTACAGGAAATTTTTATACACACTGTAATGCACTGGTATTTAATTTAGTTCAATTATTTACATAACCTCAAGATGGCGGCTGTGCGAATTTCGAAAATTAAGTTTTAATTTCTTGTGTCGTAATCATGCGACCGAAGTGAAAGTTTGAATAATAAACCTACGCAATAATTTTCCATTAATAGTTCATGACTCTATGGCCTATACATTTAACAATCCAACATGGCGACCATCCGAAATATTTAGACGGCTCTGAATATCTACGAATCTATTATAACAATCAAACTGAACTTTTTTATGTTCATAGGGGCTATAAACTTAAGTTCGCCTATAGGACTTTAAATAACCTGGTGATCACAAATCCAACATGGCGGCGACGCGAAGTATAAATATTCACATGAACGTTTCTCGCAATTTAACCATCCGAGTGCAGTGAAACTTGGTACAGTATATCCTTATATGAATGTTAATCCACCGGCGTCTAATTTATTTCAATTGTATCCATAACCACAAGATGGCAGCTGTGCGAAATTTTAATATCTCATTTTTTACTTCTTGTATCCTAATCATGCGATTGAAGTTTGAATGCTACACGTACACAATAATCTTCATGTAACAGTACATAACTTGAGGACCTACATATATAAAATATCTACGAATCTATTACAGCAATCAAACAGAGATTTTGTTAGTTGATAGTGGCAGTTAACATAAGTAGGATATATGAAAATAGGCTGTATAGTTCTTCACGGAACTACTTGTTATATTTTAATGCTAATGACTATCTTTTGCGTAATTGAAGAACTGTGTTCAATTTGAATTAAGTTGTCCTACACTGTGAAATGAAATCACACAAAATGTAGTTAATTACTGGTTTGTTTGTTGAAAATTAAACAAACTTTTCTAAAACAACTCACCCCACGTAATCTTCGTGTTCAAATTTACATAACTTTCTTACGAGATTTCTTAGTGGCAAACTCGTTAATAATGTCCTCTTATGAAAGTTTTTGTTGTTGTATTTGCCTCAATACAAAGTAATGAAAGTGAGTTTAACCGTATTTCAGAAATACTAGTTCACAGATAGTTCTTAACTCTTCTAATGCAGGAAGAACTGTATAAGGACTAAAACATATTTTTTAAGTAACTTGTATTCTTAAATTCGTACGGAAAATATTAACGTCTGAAATACTTCATTTTAGCTTTTGAATGAATTGCCAAACTGCCGCCCCTGAAAATTTGCCGCTCTATGCTGCAGCCTACTTTGACTATTCAGAAATACGGCCCTGCATGTAGAGCAGCAAATAATAACAGAGTCGACAGATATTAAAAAGAGCTCAAATCATAATGTTTTTTAGATGGTATGGGGACTGCACATATTGAAGTCACGCCTTCTTGCAAGCTTTTGAAATAAACTCAAATTTACGTAAAACCACCAAATTTACAGCAAAAGTAGATGAATGTTTCAATCGATGGAGAATTGTTTCCGAGAAAAGTTCTTTGAGAAAAGTTCTTATGCTAGGCTAATGAAACTTTTTCCGTGGCTTAATAAGTCCTCTGCGAATGGTAATAGGAAGGGATTTTTCAGTATGTTACCTAAGAATAAAGTTATGATTTTTTTAAAGAAAATATTTGGAAAAAAATAATGTATTTTTTAAACCTTCATTCTAAAAAAAACTATCCAATTTCCGTAAATAATCCTTCCTATTATTACAGAGAAAGATGCATATAACAATCTCTGAAAATGTCATTGTAATAACCCAAATAGGTTTTGAGTAATCTGTACCAAAACATTGAAAATTTAACTTGGGCAAGATAGGGAGGTGGTTCTCACCTTAAAGGAGTTTAAAAAGAATCTCTATCTCGAAATAAACAACAAAAAGGGGATGGTGGGAGGGTGGGTTATAGACAGGGGATGAGAAAACATCTATTACTTCATCATTTACAGAATTATTAGCCTATTCATCATTACAAAGGGTATTTCGGCTAATTTCAGTAGTGTATAAAATTTTACAGTTTTTTTTGGGCCTACTATGGTGTTACTATTGTTTTTGAAAAAAAAAAGCCAATGAACAGCGGTACTTTTAGGATAATACATTTCTGAAACAGTTTGATGATGATGATGATGATGATGATAATTGTTGTTTTAAGGGGCCTAACATCTTGGTTATCGGCCCCTAATGGTGTGGGTGATGAAAATGAAATGTAAACTATAACAAAAACTACTAACTTATATACTAGAAGAAGAAATGTTGAACAAAAGGAGAATAAGGCAAATAAAGGACAGAAGGAAAAGAAATGCCCTTAACCCTCGAAGAAAGCGGACTGAGGGACTTGGAAGGAAGTAGAGCCATGAAAGGCAGATAGGAAATTGAAAGAGGAGAGGGTCCGCCCCATAGGTAATGGACAATAGGGAGAAACCGGACCCAGCTCAGTAATCCCTCGGGGTCGCCAACTCCCCAACTCACCAGCCGTTAGCCCCTGAGGGTGTAGCATTATCCAGAGTGCACCAGAAGTGGTGGGGCTACATACACCCTGCCTCCTTGAGGGCTTTGAGCAGAAGGCAGGAGAGAACATGAAAATAAAAAGAAGGCTGACCCCTTGCAGAAGGAGGGTACCAGAAAAGATGAGACAAGGGCCAATTAAGGCGGGAAAGGAGGAGACTCCCTAGGCCTCGGATACCCTAATACCGTCGGGGTCGGAAGAGAACAAGAGTTGACCAAGTGAGGTCGACAGGAAAGAACAGAGAGGAGCCCGGCACAAGTAAGTGGAAGCAATGCCGGACTCAGCTGGGGCCCCGTGGTCGCCAACCCACGTCCCACCAGATGTAAGCCCCTGGGGGGCTGAAACAGTTTAATTAGGCTTACATTTTCTCTTACGAAATTGGACTCATAGACTCAGGTTTTAAAGTATAAGTTGGGCTTTAGCTATAACTTTGTGGTTGTAAATATCTCTCAAAAGAATTTGATATCTACCATTTTAACGCTTTATATAGGTTAGTGGTCTGTATATTAACCACCGACTATAAGGACATTTTATATTGTTAAAAACCGTAGTTGGTAGCATGCTGAGCTTCTATGCCCAAGATCGCGGGTTCAAACCCGGCCGAAGTCGTCGGATTTTTTAAGAGCGTTAAAATCCCTCAGTATGCTTTCCTTCGGAGGGGAAGTAAAACCAGCGGTCCCATGTCATAGATTTATGGCATGAAAAAACCTTCCACTAACTACACTTGCGGAAGCTAAAATTTGTAGGTTAGTTTGATGACGCTATATTAGTTCCAACGTTCACCGCCAGGTGCTGACTGCGATGGCATTTAGTTGCCACGTCCGCAGCTATGTGTCGTGGATGGTACCATTTGGTAGCAAAAGTAGAAACTATTTGAAAAAATAATCGTATGCAGTCCTTCTACCTGAATCACAGATAACACACAGTAATACAATTAACAGCGGTTATCAGACAAATTCTAGACACACCCAAAGTACACACCGCGTTTTCACAGCCCCTAAACTAAGGAACCAACCAACCTATATTGTCAAATATGGCGGTGGTTGAATCATTCAGCGATATATCAACGAAAACTCTTTTGGAAGTTTTAAAATTTCTAAAAAGAACCTACCACTACAATTGGTAGTGCGTAGCCAAAATTTGTAGGTTATTTGGGTAGAAACTTTCTATGAAGCTCCAACGTTCGCCACTGGGTGTCAGAGAAAGTGGCGTCTGGTAGCCAAAGTTGGAACTGCTTAGAATTGAACTTGTTGGGGAGCCTACGGTCGTTCAATTGAATGCCCTGCTATGGCCATTGGCTGCAATTCAAATATAATAATAAAACTTCTAAAAACAAGATATTATTTCTTTGTCTCCTTGACCTAAGGTGATTGATAAAAAAAATATTATTTAAATAAAAAAATTAAAAAGTAAAAAAAAGTTAAATTATAAAAAGATATGCTTGTAAAAAGAATATAATAATAATAATATTAATAATAACATCAAGAAATGCATTTCGACGAACGCCATATTACGACATTATAAAACACTTATTCTGCCAGAAGCAACATATGCCGCTGAAACAATAGTAATCGATGATCATTCCAAGATTAGGGAACTGGAAAAACAGGAAGATTCTCCGGAAGATTTACGGAGCAATCAACAGAAACGGCATTTGGATGAAAAGACCTAGTACAGAACTCTATCAGAAGACCAATACGATAACAGACGAAAATAGAAAACTCAGAGCCAAATTTTACACTAACATACAGGATGGCCACCTCCAGATTGCCAAAGAAACTACTTGGTATCATAACAAAGAGTAAATGCGGCACAGAATGGCTTAAAGAGGTACAGAGAGACTTACAAGTAATCAATATAGAAAATTTCGAAGACAGAACTGAGTGCCAGACGAAAATCGCGAATGTTATATTTGAACCAAGATTATTACGACAACCTGGGAAAAAGTGTACCTCTGTGTATGGGGGCGGTAGAATAACACCCTCGGTAACCTCTGCCTATCGTAAGAGGCGACTAAAAGGGGAGGCTAAGGCTGAGACTGAGTTGGAAAGAAAAGGTCACCAACGATGAGGTGATTAGGCGGATGGGAAAGGGAAAGGAAATATTAAATACTGTAAAAATTAGAAAACTGCAGTTTCTTGGTCATGTAATGAGAGGAGAGAAATATCATCTGCTGCAGCTGGTCATTCAAGGGAAACTACAAGGCAAAAGAAGACCAGGAAGAAAACGCATTTCTTGGATCGATAATCTGAAAACTTGATTCAATTGTTCCACTATAGAGCTGTTTCGTGCTGCATCATCTAAAGCAAGAGTCTCTATGATGGTTGCCAACCTCCTGAGAGGAGATGGCACATAAAGAAAAATAAGAAGGGTAAAAGTGGACGGATGAGAGGAAGAGGGAGCATTCCGCGAGAATGAAGATATTTTGGGAGGAGCGGAGGAGACACGCCTCCAAATGACATCACGTTATCAAGTTTAATCGCTCTCCTGTAGAGGAATTTTTGCTTAAATAAATAAATAAATAAATAAATAATGTTATTATATTAATTTTTGAATTATAAAAATTATATACAATTAAATTCATAAAAATAAATATGAACATGAAAATGCCAAAGGAACCAAAAAATAACAGTTACAGTATTAATAATAGAAATAGGCTAAATTAATTAAAATTAAATTGAAATAAAAACAAATAAACTACCTTCAATAATATCCTGCCCGATGAAGGGTTAATGCTAACTATTTACCCCCTCCCCCGGCAATCCCTGCCACCCCCAATAAAGTGCTGAATTCACGCCTATGATTAGAGGCGCGTGTATCACCCTCCTACACGCCATCTACTAACTTGACATGAATATTCAACCTTGGGTGGTCTCATGTTGTAGCATTTTGTAGTTGAGACTTGGTGCGCAAGATGCAGGAATATCACGTCTTACTATCAACGGAGGCCTGTTCGCCATCTCTTGATGAATACAGTACATTTGCATTTGTCAGTTGGCACAGGCTAGAGTAAAAGGTGGCTTTTCACCGATGTCTCAGTCTCACTCATGGCTGTGATTATATGGAAGCTACTGAGGTATGGGTGGTGCTTAGTAATGGCATTCAGGGCACAGTCAGTGCCTGTGAATGCTGTGAAAGGTTCTACTCATAGGGTTAGGACTACTGTTCTGACTCGGTGAGGAAAGCAATGGCAAACTACCTCACTCCTCTTCTTGCCTAGAACGCCTTAATATAGCGCTGCCTTGGGTTTTTGTGGGTATCTACTCACATAACGTAACGGCGGTGCTTTTGAGGATCCAACCAGCCTTCGGGCTGACTACCTAACAGACAGACTATCAACGGGCGGGAGTACAAAAAATAGCATGGCCTGGTAGTACAACCTATAATATTAGGCTTAACAGTCAATGTATTATTAAAACTATCTATCAATTAATCAATTAATCATGAAACAGTCATCCCTAATGAGAAGAGAAGAAAAGAAAAGTATCCAGTACTTACTGCTCATCTAGCTGTAACCATCTTTTATAAAAACCATTACCTGTAACAAATGAAAGAAGAGTTAAAAATATTAATGCAGAGTCAGGATTATATTGCCTTACCCAATTGATTAGTGTGGTAAATTTTATTGCATGTTATAGTAACTCAAGTTCTTGTTGTCGGCTGATTTAGGGGGTTTAGACATCGTAGTCTTGTAGCCCCGAGAACTTACGCGTGTGTAGAAGTTGTCTGGTAATCTGTCACTGTGATGTTTATACTAGCGTGTGTACTTGTAAACTAGGTAGAATTTGGGTATTAGCGGTCATGGCCTTAAGTTAGGTACCATCCCTGCATTTTCTTGGAGTAGAAGTGGGGAATGGCTGAGGTAGGAATCGAACCCGCCTCTTCTTAGTTTTGGCTCACGAGTCTGATCGTAACCCATTCCAAACCTCAGACCAGAATGAAATTTCTTGGCAGAGCCAGGAATCGAACCCGGACCTCCGGGACGACAACCAAGCATGCTAGCCGCTATACCACGAAGTGGTGGTATCATAAGTAACACTCGCGTTACGATGAGTGAGAACTAAGTGCGATTGCATGTTGCCATGTTAACTAGGTGATAGAAAGGTGTTCACGCAACTTACAGTTAGACTCCAGCCCTGTCAAAAGCACATCGTCAACACTAGAACATGCAATAAAATTTGCCACACTATTCAAGAAGAACCCTTTATATTGATAAATAATAATTCGTAGTGACACGAACTTTTAAAAAGTTTCCTTATTGACGTTTAAACTAACAGCAAATACTAGTAAGTATTTAATTATTTATTTCCATCTTATATCTACGTTACTTATTATGTACACTGTACAACACAACTTACTTTGGGGGCCGATAACCTCGATGTTAGGCCCCTTAAAGCAACAATTATCATCATCATATCACAACTTACTTTGCGTGAGGTGCTAACTCCTCTTCAGGGACATGTTTCGAACTCCCAAGCAGTCCTTCTTCAGCCTAGTTCAGTATAGTTACAGTCTAAAATATTCACCTTGTTGGAGATGGTCACACGCGTTAAAATACATACATGAGGATGGAATGACACTAATTGGTGAATGACAAAAGTTCTTTTAGAAACGATTAAAAGAAATTCAGAAAACGGGTTAAAGTTTAAAATATGTCGCTTTAATTGTCCGGTGCAGCTCAATTTGACGATGGGAAATTGTTGTGAATGAGAGGAGGTCCGCGCTGATCGCCATCGAATGAGTCACTCATTTAATCCTCATTTATGTATTGTACCCAACTGTCATCATGTGGACCATGTGTTCTTATCCCAGCTAACTCACGGTCTTTCGAGGTATGGGACGTTCCTGCCCACCATACGACCACATGCTCAGGATTTGAGTCTACCAGGTAACTACTCTACATGAAATACACAACATATTCCTAAAATAAAATATTTACTGGTCTAAAATCATGGCTATACAACAAATACAAATAAAGGACAAATTATATTTAATTCCCACAAATAAAAATAGGGTTATTCTGTGAGTTTCCTTCTTAAAATAGTGCTACACTGCACTCAAATCTAATTCTAGCATCCTGTCAATGATACTTTCAGACTTCCATGGGTTTCCATAGTGTTCATCATGTGACACAATTACTTAACTGGAGTATCATAACACAAAAATCACATATCACATCTAAATGATATTAATAAAACATTACTCCGTTTCTTATGGCATTTACCTTGATTAGCATAAATTCATTATTTTCTGCATTCATTAACAAATATTTGTTGTGTCGTGTGAATCATCTTCCTTCTTTCCATCAATATGAACGCTTTAAAAAAGTGGTACTTATCCCTTCCAAAATAAACATGGATAGAATATTTTATAGTTTCACCATACAACGATTTTCTGGGTCTTGTCGGGCTTATATCGTGACAAACGTGTCATGTTCTTAGAAATCACATACCCGTCTGCATAAATTAGCGTGAACTGGCAAAATGCACTCCAAAAAAGATGCCTACAATTTATTTTGGTTCAGTTTTCCTCCTCAGAGAATAAATGAGCCAAATATTATCTGATTTCTATGATCCAACAACGTATGTGTGTTGCAACACACCATTCAATTCAATTGGCATCATCTTTACACTCATATCATAATTGCATTTTGAAATATCGAGATTCTTCAGTGTCCTACTGTGACTCTAATTTACAAGGGACCGGTCAACCGACCTTCTCCCCCTAGCAGGCAATAAAATTCGTTCCAGCTGGCTAGTCAAGATGGCCACCGCAGAAGTGGTCTACTACCCCACCTCCTCTCATCTGCTGTCAAGGTCAAGTTTGTTTACAATTGCAGTACTGGAGTTACGCTAGGTGTGGCTTCTAAGTAATTGAGTCATTTAATTATTTAACACCTATAATTAGTGCATTGGGCTCAACTCGGCTCCTTATTAACATTCATGGCTGGGGATGGAATTCTGTGATAGCCTTGCCGTTCTATGGTGACTACTAGTGGCTTTAGACGCGCATCATAGTGAAAATCCACGATTTTCACCAGCAGCTGTCTCAATAACATATAAGGAAATCTGCGTTTCCTAAACGACGAATATGATCCTTACCTCTCAGGGTAGATCATTTATACGCATGCTCACTGAGTCTCGACGGACATCACTCGTGGCCATAATTCATGCAAACGATGGATACAGACAGGCTCTGTCCAATTCGCTGAGAATAATAGAGTATGCTCAAACGGCGATACTAACTCGTAGATTTAGCCAACTTCTCACCTAACGCGCAAGCTATACTAGTTGGTCCCCGCAATTATTTATTTACGTAAATCACTGGATTCTAGGTTATTTCTGCACGCAATATGCGGCTTCAAACAATACTTCACATAGATGACTCAATTATTAAGGCACCCGCGTTCTCTCTGTCATACCACTTAAGCCAAAGCTTTAAATAGCTCCTAACAACAAATAAATTTACTGGCTTACTTTACTTTAATGGTCCTCAAATCTAATCCTAAGGATTGACCATATCAAATATTCATTCACATTTCACTGACACTGAAAAAGCTCTCGTATCTCGCTATATTCCACGTTACTTCCTTACTGTTTACCAAAATACAGTATCTTTATATTAGACATGACACACTTTGAACATTATTTAGGCCAAAAATGCCTATTACTTTACTGTTGCCGACCCCAGATTATTATTATTATTATTTTAACGTTACCGTTACATCCATCACTATTTTCGGCCTGAATGGCCCTAAACAAATCACCTTCCAAGCCATATTTTATTCAAGACGAGTGGTGAAAACTCGTTCAGTAAGTGACTGTTACATCTTATTCTCAAAGTGATAAATCGTAACATGGTGAACTATTTAGTTATAATAACATTGTAAAATTGTACTCACTTTTTCTTTTTCGCTGGATAGTGCCAGCACTTCAGCTTCAGGCCTACCATGACGCTTGATTTAAGCCATTATGTTATATTTTACACAACACTTAAATTCACACATTTCCCACCTGATAAACATACTCTTATCAGTGGCCTCTTTCACTTCTACACAATGCATATTAATCACTATACACATGAACACTTTTAAATCACTATTACACAATTTATGTACACTTATTCACTACTTCACAGGTTGATCCTTAAATCGGACTTCTCCTACGCCTGATCTCAGAGATGCGATGCAATTACGCCAACCGTTGGTCTCCGTGAAAATCTAACAGCGTTTACGGACGTTCGATCCTCGTCACCTGCAATATCGTTCAGCTCACTGTCAAGATGAAGTGGCAATGCTTCCCAAGCTCCCATCATTGTAGTGATCCTGATGATAATGTCATATTCAACTCTGACAGTACCTCCTGGTATGTGTAATGTTCAAAAACATTATAAGTTACTCTTTCGCTGTGGCGAAATTATATTTGCGTCAGATAATAGATAAATATCTGTATTAAATTGACTTCGACGCACTTCATGATTATACTTATGAAGCTGTATGACTTGCTTCTATTGTTCTTCAACGGCCGAGCGTTGATACTTTAACATTTGGCGCGCTACTGGCAGCGTCTTAGTTACGTGTATACTGTAGAATAACTTGAGATGAACTGGTGAAGACTGGAGAACAACTGGCTTGGTCTGCACTGCTCTCCCTTATAAAGGTTTCTCGTAAAAACTAGTCCACCGGACATGTGGGTGCGACTCCTTCCTTGAAATAATACCTTTTCAGCCGAAATGACATATACACCTTGTTCAATTAAGTGTGGAGGTTTCATAAACGTTCGCGTGCCGGCGATCGCTTCGGCCAATTAATTACAATTAATTGCCTTAGTTCAGCGCGTCAGGACGCCATCGTGGTGGTTCCCGTTTGGCTGGTCACAAAATCACTGCTCTCGAGCGTAGGCTAGGTTGTAATGCGTTCATTTGGAGATGAAAAATGAAAATCCACATCCTGCTTCCAGTCTCCGACCGGGTCAGGAATGGAATGAAGCCCCTATCTAGCGGCGAGGATATGAACTGTGCCGGCTGCCGAGGCCTGACGCACTCCTCTGGGGCAATCAGTTGGAGATATAGGCTTTAATTTAGGTGAAAAACCACTCCTAAATTACCTCTCCGTGAATATATTCACCTGGGTGTATATTTCACTCCATTTCAATGCCCCACTTGGCTGTAATTAATTAATTTCCGTGGGCAATCATCCCTACTCCCGATTCCATCGTTGTCAAGCGGTGAATACCCGAGTCATTAATTTTGGGCTGTCTCCTCGGTCCAGACGTAAATAGTGCGCTCGGCGCCTAAGGTCTCCACCCACTTGCTAAGTGTAATTTGTAAAACTTCAAACTGGCCTCCTCTCGATCTTGTATGCTTAGAAAACGTATATTTCCTTGCATTTGGCTACAATTCTTCACCTTAAACTGCTATGATATTCACATACAGGTCGTGAAATCATGCTACAATATTATATGTCAGGATACCTCTCATTGCTCTTTGGGTTCCCTGTAATTGCTCCCCCTCAGAGATCAATGGTTCGACTCTAGGCTTAACCATGTGCCTGGTCTTCTCTGATGAGACCCGAGTTCGATGCCAGACTGCCGTGACTGATTGGGCACAGTATATTAACGCATCCCCATCACTAACAAGGTAAATATTTTTGACTGTAAATTTACTGAACTAGGCTGAAGAAGGACTGCTTGAGAGTCCGAAACATGTCCCTGAAGAGGAGTTAGTACCTTATGCAAAGTAAGTTGTATTGTTCAGTGGACATAATAAGTAAAGTACAGGGTCCTTCATATACTGTAAGAACGGCAAGTGGCAACACCGCCACTTAGCTCATCGAGCCCGTCTCTTTCACGCTGCTTTACACTTTTAAAGTATTCGTATACTTTGTAAACTATAAGGTGCGTTCAAAAAGTAACGAGCCGGAGGCATAATTACAGAAACCAGTACCTGTATGTAAGAAGTATTGGCCCTGGCTGTTGAGGCACTTGTCCCACTGTGACACGAGGCGGTGAATGGCTGTCCCATAAAATTCCCTGGGCTGCGATGTGAAGCAGTTCCGCACGTCCGAGGTGAATCGTTGGCCCCGCAGAGCCTTTTCAGGGGACCAAACATGGCATAATCACAGGAAGAGAGGTATGGACTGTATGGAGGGTGGCCGAGAACCTCCCATTTGAATTTCTGCAGGAGTGGCCGCGACTGTGTTGGCCGTATGAGGTCGTGCATTGTCGTGGAGCGACCACGGCGGCTATGACGTTCACTGTCACTCGGCGGTCCTGGGTAATGAGTGCATCAACCAGCTGGACGTTGTCATCGGTAAAGCAGGGGGTGCCCCAGACCTGCATCATCGGCTAACGACACCCGTCATTCCCTGAAGCGCTTGTGCCATGTCTTGACCCTTGCAAGGGACATGCAGTGTTCGCCGTACACTTGTGACATCGGCGATGAATGTCCGTTCCCCCTACTCCTTCCACTGTCAGAAACCGAACACCACCTCTTTGCTCTTCGGTTGACGCCTCCATGTCACTGTTTGCTATGCGACTGCCAGCGTTGGACGATTGATGCATGCTGCTACTCGCTTTGTATCGTCACGTGCCGTGCACGCGTGCCCTCTAGCAACGGGCTGTGACCTTCCGCGCTCTGGTCAGAACCACGCCTAGTTACACACGCCACGATTAGCCGATGTAGTCACTGGTTTGCGCATTCCAGCCTCCGGCTCGTTACTTTTAGAACGCACCTTATATTTCTCGGGCTTGCCTATGCACAACCTGTCTTTACTTCCCTCTGCTTCCATAGCACTCAAAATGTACACAATCGCTTTCACTGGATCTTTAGATATTACGATATAACCACTTCGCTTTCTTGACAACACACTAGCTCAGATTCTCAAGACAGACTGACTGTGATTGGTGGGAAGGAAGTGAGGCATGACGTAATGGTAGCGTTGTGTTCTGCGCACTGCATTCCCGGCTGACTCGAGCTCTAGTACTATACAATAACATACATAATTCTTTCATGGATTATAATTATGCGTCTTAATCACAAATAATAACAATTTTGAGTTACGGCAGTTTTCGATTCAGTGCCGTAGATCAACTGTTGATTTCAATTTGAAATGCCACTGCTGCACCAGAAGTATTTGCTTTGTTACGTAAATAAATAACTTAATTCTTAAAAAGATGGTATATTGGCTTTCACGGCCAATATACCATCTTTTTGGAAGCCTTCATAGGGAGGTTGAGGCTGCTTGAGCTTTTAGTTCTCGTAGTCAAGTGGTGCAGTTGCACCTTATATAAAGGGAGGTGGCGCGCAGTTCGTCACTCCTGTGGGGGTCCGGGCGGGGACACCAAGAGCCTGCCGATGAGCCTAGCTTGGTGTCCTAGGCGAAACCCCACACGGGACACGGCACAAACCTAGAAGAATTGCTGAACTTAATTCTTGCTCATTCGACGACGGTGGTCATGACACATTAACGTCCTACACGACGTCATACCCGTTGCCAACAGTCCGATACAAAATACACCACGCAAAATGCGTAACATTGTAATCATGTGAAAAAATGAAATAAAAGGCAAAACCATTGGCCTGGATTAAGATTATTGATGCGTGACAAAAACAGGGCTGTTTATATTAGCTAACGCAGCCAGGGCCGCGCTACCTAACAATTATTGGTCTAGGCGAACACCATTGGTCTGTCGGATGCGATATAGTACCGAATGCGTGGGGTTGGCATACTGTAAATGTTGCCAAAAATGGCTGAAGTCAGCTGGAATTTCACCTATACTGTATAAGTCGTGATCCTATTTGGGATGGCTGGATGGGTCACAGACAGAGGAGGAGTAAGCATCTATTACTAAATCATCTCCAGATTTTTTCCCAAGTATTAATTCAGGTAATTTGGTGAATTTCAGTACTTAAAGAATTTTGAACCGAAAAGTACCTCTTCCTTATTTTTACGAGAATTTGTAGGTAATTGTATGTATCTTCCTGCTGCAATGGCAATTTTGACGTGAATTGTCTTTGACAAAGAACTGCTGTTTTGGAATTAATGGTTGTATTTTGTTAACCTCATTTCTCAAACGTCTGTATTCCCCCGTTTCTACTCCAGGCGAATGCTGGGATGTTCCCTAACTTAAGGCTATGGCCGCTTCCTTCCCAATCCTATCCTCAATTTACAAATGCACACACTAGTACAGCCATCACAATAACACAAGTTGTCTCAGAATTTCTACACACGCCCAAAAACATGGGGCTATTTGACCCTAAAATAAGCAACAACATAATTTGAAATGATGAATAATTTTGGAAATGATGTGGTAATAGATGTTTTCTCCTCCGCTGTGTATAACCCACCCAGCCATCCCAAATATGAACACGACTTAGGCTATATAGATGGAATTCCAGCCGACTTCAGCCGTTTTTGGCAACATGTACAGTATGCCAACCCCACGCATTCGGTACTATATCGCATCCGACAGACCAATGGTTTTCGCCTGGACCAATAATTGTTAGGTAGCGCGGCCCTGCGAGCCGCGTTAGCTAATATAAACAGCCCTGGTTTTTGTCACGCATTAATAATCTTCAACCAGGCCAATGGTTTTGCCTTTTATTTCTTTTTTCACATAATTACAAAGTTACGTGTGTTGTGTGGTGTATCTTGTATCGGACATGTTGCCAACGGGTATGACGTTGTGTTGGACGTCAATTGTTCTGTGATGTGTCATGGCAGCCGTCGTCGAATAAGCAAGAAGTAAAATCATTTATTTACGTGATAAAAAACAAATATTCCCGATAAGCAGTGGTAATTCGATTTGTAATCAACTTCTAATGACTCCCAGAAAGGTATGTGAATCATAAATCATGTATTTTCAAAAATCTGCATTGTAAAAGTTCAAAAGCCAAAAGTAGCTAATGTCAAGAATTAAAAATGTATTTTGTATCCCTCATGTTGGTACCAGTAATGTGACGTTAATGTATCGCATTGGTAACAGTTGAAGCCACCTCACACGCTTGGCAATTGTTGGTGAATGGACAAGAAACAAAAACACATATTTACATAATTTAACACATATTTCCAGCGCAGTAGTGATAATGGACAGTAAGTTCAATTGGTCTCCGTGGCTTAGGCGGCAGCACGCCGGCCTCTCACCGCTGGGTCCGTGGTTCAAATCCCGGTCACTCCATGTGAGATCTGTGCTGGACAAAACGGAGGCGGACAGGTTTTTCTCCGGGTACTCCGGTTTTCCCTGTCAATAATTTCATTCCAGCAACACTCTCCACTATCGTTTCATTTCATCTGTCATTCATTTAATCATTGCCCCAGAGGAGTGCGTCAGGTCTCGGCAGCCGGCACAGTCCATATCCTCGCCGCTAGTTAGGGGCTTTATTCATTCCATTCCTGACCCGGTCGGAGACTGGAAGCAGGCTGTGGATTTTCATTTTCAAGTTCAATTGGTAATGACTCCCAAAATATGAAATAAGGCATGAAAATCATAAAAATGACATATCCAAGGGCAAGAGAAGAATCCAGGTTCAGCACTCCTGAATAATTACCACACTATTAGCGGCTTCGGTGGCGTAGTTGGTAGCTTGCTGAACTGCTGTGCCCAAGATAGCGGGTTCAAACCCGGCCGAAGTCGTCGGATTTTCTAAGAACGTTAAAAATCCTTCAATATGCCTTCCTTCGGAGGGGAAGTCAAGCCGGTGGTCCCATGTCATAGATTTATGGCATGTAAAAGATCCTTCCACAGACTAAACTTGTGTGAAGCTAAATTGTTAGGTTGGATTTCGTCGGAACGCTCTATAAAAGTTCCAACGTTCACCACTGGGTATCATTGATATCTGGTAGCGAAATTTGGAACTACTTGAAATTGAACGGAACTTGTAGCTCTCCCTAAGGGTGTCCGCTGGATGCAGCTACAGACTCAGGCGAGCCGAACATGTCCTCGGACACTCCCGGCCCTAAACGCCATACGATAAATAAATAAAACCACACTATTGAACAACGTGCTATAACTTCAACTCACACAGAAAGGGCTATTGAAGAGGTCCGTTCCGACTTTCAGCCACATTTTCAACGGGGTTCTCCTCCGAAACAAACACTGTTGATATGAGAACGTAGACTCTTCTCCACAGACGATGTTAAAGGTTAGAAACACACTATCAGACCTTACAGCAGAGGAGAAAAATATAGACACATTGAGGAGTACATGAAGTCCTTTTTCAGATGCTTCTGCATGGTCGAGAGGGAGATATGCCCGATTCCACAGATCATTTTCGCGTAAGACTTTTTTGGCGATCTTAGCATCGGGTTCTGTAAACTAAAGTTTAATGTCAATAGAAAACTTCTAAAATTTGTTTTGGATGGGCAATAATTACAGTCTTTTCATTTTTTCAAAGAATATGGTTTTTTTTCTCCGAAATAGCACATAATGAATTGTTGGTTTTTAATTGTTATGTTCGAGGCTTGGAACATTATGGTCATAAAAACCTCATTTAGTGTGATGTATGTTAAATTTTTCCGATCGCCTGTGTTTCTGTGGAAACTGTAACAGTCAATTTCATTGTAATTATCACATTCTAAGATTGGTTGGTTGGTTCCTCAGTTTAGGGGCTGGGTCAACGCTGTCATGTAGCCCCGTGTACTTTGTGTGTGAGTAGAATCTGTCTGATAACCGGTGTTAATATTGTGATGGCTGTATTAGTGTGTGTAAGGACTGCAGACGTTCAATTTTTCAAGTAGTTCCTACTTTTGCCACCAAACGCCACCGTCGACGACAACTAGACAGCTGGTTACTAGATGCCACCGCAGTCGGCTCCTGGTGACGAACGTTGGAACCTAAGAGCGTTAGTCAAATCTAACCTATAATTTAGCTTCACACAAGTGTAATTAGTAAGGTTGGTTGGTTGGTTGGTTCCTCAGTTTAGGGGCTGCGACAACGCGGTCGTGTACTTTGGGTGTGGGTAGAATCTGTCTGATAACCGGTGTTAATTGTTATGGCTGTATTAGTGTGTGTATCTGTTTTAATTCAAGTAAGGGCTGCAGACGATCAATTTTCAAGTAGTTCCTACTTTTGCCGCCAAACGCCACCGTCAACGACCAACTAGTTCAGAAATTAGTTACCAGATGCCACCGCAGTCGGCTCCTGACGACGAACATAGGAACCTAAGAACGTTAGTCAAATGTTTAACCTAAAATAATTTAGCTTCACACTGGTGTAATTAGTGGAAGGTTCTTTAACATACCATAAATCCATGACATGGGACCACCAGCTTTACTTCCCCTCCGAAGGAAGACATACTGAGGGATTTTTAACGTTCTTAAAAAATCCGATGACTTCGGCCGGGTTTGAACCCGCGATCTTGGGCATAGTAGCTCAGCATGCTACAAACTACGCCACCGATAAATCTATGACATGGGACCGCCGGCTTATTTCCCCCTCCGAAGGAAGGCAGATTGGTGCCTTAGGATTTGATATAAAGTACAGAGGTGGCCAAATTATTATGACAAAACTGAATAGAACCACATTCTTTATTGCAAATTAAGCATTAAATTACGAGGTGCGTCCAGAAATTAGCTAAGTTTCCCTACTTTTTCTTGTAAAGTAAACGTATTTAGGTGGGACATTGGCGCATGCGTAACAGATCTATGACGTAGCAAGGATATGCCAGCCGACAGGTCCCGCCTGACCCCAGTAGCGTGGCAGCAGTCGCCCAAAATGGCGGCTCTTATTCCTTCTCTCGCCGCGTGCGAAACACTGCGGAAATTGCGACAAGCCATTCACAACAAGAGCCGTGGAATGGTTACTGCAATGACAATGCTCGTCCCCATACGATTCGGCACACAACAACTGTTCTGCAGGAGTTCAGCTGGGAGGTGTGTGATCATCCACCATACAGTCCTGATCTTGCTTCCAGCGATTTCCACCTGTTCCTGCACCTCAACGAAGAGCTGAAGACGACTGTTACACGCTGGTTCCATTCACAGGCGGCAGACTTCTATGACACAGGCCTACAATAGTTGATACCAGGCTATGACAAGTGTCTCAATTCGTTTGCAACATGGCGTATTTGACAAACGCCACTGATCTTGCAATATGGCGTATTAGTCAATCACCGCTGATCTTGTAATATGGCGTATTTGACAATCGCCGCTGATCTTGCAATACGGCGTATTTTTCAATCGCCGCTGATCTTGAAATGCGGCGTATTTGTCAATCGCCACTGATCTTGCAATATGGCGTATTTGTCAATAAATGGAATAGACCTAGCTTAACTTAACAAAATTAACGTTGGTAGAGGTAATTTTCTTTTACCAAAGCCTACTTTTCATTATAACTATGTCTTCTTCTTCTTCTTCTTCATTTCACCTTTTCCAGCTGACACTGGGTGGGGGAAAATATGATTCCTCTCCACTTTGTTCTGTTGTTCCACCATTCCTCTTCCGACACGGTGTTCCAGTCCAGGTTCCGTTTTCTAATGCTATTCTCCACCGAGTCCATCCAACGCATTCTTGGTCTTCCTCGTCCTCTCTTCCCTGTCATCCGTCGTTCTATGACACAGGACTACAATAGTTGATATCACGCTGTGACAAGTGTCTCAATTCGTTTGGTGCCTGTGTCGAAAAATAGCTGACACATTGCTGTACCTGTTGCCAATAAAAGTTTGCATGTAACTATGTTCTCCTTTCTTTCTAAGTAGGAAAACTTACTTTCTGAATTTATGAAGCCACTGACCGCATTTTGTCTTTCAAATTTGCTATGAATAGTTTCTTGTTCTCTTGTTTGGCAGGCTACAACGAATTGATTGCCGAAGTGTTTCTCTTTCACAGAACATATCGAGCAATGGCTGGGCCGGGACGTTGACTATGCTGATTGTTTTCCATTGGAACGATCAAAGGAGTCACTGAAGTATACCGAGAAGAAGCTCGGACATTGTGAGGGAGTTTCCCTTACGACCATTTCTCTGTCAGATATCAGGGCAGTGTCCTGATTGATATACCCGAAACTATATATTAACAGGAGTCGTTGCCTCTTTGTTTGGGGGTACACAGGATTCGTCCTATACAGGATGAGAAAAGAAAGTGGAGTTATCAAAGTTTGATTGTGCTGTCAACTTGCGTAACAAAACAAAACAAAACAAAAAACAAACAAAAAACAACAAAAATTCCAAAATACAAAAACACAAAAAATCAAAACAAAACACAAAAAAGCACAAAAGACAAAATTTAAGAAAACTACAAACAAATCAAGAAACAACAATCAAAAAACAACGACAAGACAAAAACAACGAAAAGAACAAAACAAAAACAGAATACAAAGCCAAAGACAAGACGAAAACAAGAAACGAGAACTACGACAAGGACAATACAAAAAACAAGGACAAGGACAAGACAAAAACAAGAAACAAGAAACAAAAAACAAAGAACTAGGACAACACAAAAACATGGACAAGGACAAGGCAAATAATAAAAAAAGCCAAGGACAAGACGAAAACAAAAAACAAAAACTAGGACAAGGACAAGACAAAAAGCAAGGACAAGGACAAGACAAAAAACATTAAACAAAAAGCAAACAACAAGGACAAGACAAAAACATGGACAAGGAAAAGGCAAATCAAAAAACAAGGACAAGGAAAAGACGAAAACGAAAACAAAAAACAAAAGCAAGGAAAAGGTCAAAGACAAGACAACAACATAAAACAAGGACAAGACAAGAAAAAAAATAAGGACAAGTCAATACTAAAACCAAGGACAAGTACAAGACAAAAACAAAAACAAAGAACAAGAATACGACAAAAACAAAAACAACAAATAATGAAAGGAATAAATCAAAATACACCAAAAATATTCAAACAGAAAAACAAAACAAAAAAAAAACAGAAAACAAACCAAAACAAACCACCAAAACACAAAACACTGTATGCAAAAACAATACAATAAAACAATACAAAACAAGTAACAAAACACAAAACTAAACCAAAATAAAAAAAACATTACAAAACAGAACCCTAAATCATATCAAGTGAGTAAATGTTACTATAATAAAGTGTTGGACATATGAACGATATGGTATAATCGGAATCATCTCATTTCAACCACTAAAAAGCAAGTTACTTAATGTTTGAAGAATATTTGTTAACCGGAATCATGTTGCCAACACAGATAGTTACTATCCTGATAACTTCTTTGGTGACAGATGTAGTCGTAATCACATGTATATGTTTTAGCCTATTTTCATTTCTGAAACAAGAAGTTCCGTGACGAACTAAAGAGCCTACTTTTCTTAAAATTTAAGATTCATGCCAATGATTAATCTATATGGATCTATCTAGAATAATGACGAAATTAAGTTGGTAATATCGAAATTTCTAATTAGTTTGTAATACTGTATACCTGGCATAATGTAGTCTAATAGAGAACTACTGTTGGCAGCCCTGGTGACTGAATACAATCTTAGTTCCATCTCTTAAGGTACAGAATACAAAATTTGGTTGAAGTCCAAAGGATAGCATGGACGTTACATGCAGTTAAACATTGGATCTAACAGCGCGTGTAAAATCATGTTGGCAACACTGACATACAAGTATTGGTCAGAAATAATCTGAAATCATATGATCTATTGTTGTGCCAATTTTGAATGAAATCCATTAGTTAGTTTAAAAGTTACATGCATTTTTAAATTGGACCTATCAGCAGGCATAGAATCATGTTGGCAGCAGTGGCGTAGGCCTATATTAGTTACTACAAATTAATCTAGAATGCCAGGTACTAAACGTGTGCAAAGTTTAGAGCTATTGGCTTGCATACCTTCTGATATATTGATATTAGGGCAACAAAAATAGAGACAGCATTTATTAACAGCTGGCAGCCCTGGTTACTCTTAAGAATCGGCATAGTAATATCTGTTATGGTGCACATAGCACACACGAAATTTGGTTGAAATCCAAATGATAGTATAGAAGTTAAATGTATTTTAATTTGGACTTCTCAGCAGGCTTAGAATCATGTTGGTAGCACTGACGTATATAAGTAACTCCAAATTAATATAGAATGTCAGGTACTATACGTGTGCATGGTTTAAAGCTGTCGGCTTGCATACTTTCTGATATATGGGTATTTGGATAAAAAATCAGAGCATTTATTAACAGTTGGCTGCCCTGGTGGCTCTTAAGAATAAGCTCAGTCATATCCACTTATGTACACATAGCACATACGAAATTTGGTTGAAATCCAATTGATAGTATAGAAGTTATATGCATTTAAAATTTGGAACTATCAGCAGGCTTATAATCATTTTGGCAACACTGCCATGTATGGACTCCTGGAAATTAATGTGCCATATTATTATCCATACGTGTGCCAATTTTGAAATAGCTCCCATTCATACCTTCCAAGATATCCAACATGGAGCTCAAATTTCAATTGCGATTTTTCAGCAGTTGGTAGCACCGACATCATTTTCAAATATGGCCGTGAGATATTCAGGTATAGATCTTTACTCCTACCAAATTTGGTTTTGATTGCTGCAGCCGTTTAGGAGTTGATAGGGGGAACACACACACAGCCAGACAGACAGAAGGACAGACAGCCAGACAGACAGAAGGACAGACAGACAGACAGACAGACAGACATTTGCCCGATCTCATAAGTCTATTTTTTCCTCATTTTTGCAAAATGTGAAAAGTAGGCTAAAAATTACTTATTTCTAACAAGAAACGCAATGAAATGAAACAGTTATTGTAGACCTGTCAAACTGTCAATCATAGGTGTTTGGACGAAATAGCACTAGTGGGCCGGCAGAGAGTCAACCCACCTGCCTCTGTTCGTGGAATTTGGACGAAATAGCACCTGGACGAAATGGCACGACACCATATTTACCACCCAATTTAATTGGACATTACTGAATGTTCGTGTTGACCGACTGAAAGATTCCATTCACTTGTTAATAAGGCAACACTGTAAATTGGCTTAATAGCTTTCTATACAAACTACTTGATGCGGAACAAGTGGTAAGAGTCTATCTTTAGTAACTTATTCAAGGTGACGCAGAGTGGAACTGAACTCATTTGATGCAACGTATCCTTTCAAAAGTGTAATGGAGACGTTTCAATGATAAACAAGACATTCAGAGAAATAGGAAGTTCAAAACACAGTACAGAAGTGAAAGGCAAGGGACGTGTATTTGGAAATAACATCAATACGGGCGAGAATGAAAAGGCTTTTGACAAAAAGGCTCTTTCCGTGCTGAAGAACTGAATAAAGTAGACTATATTTGAGGAATTAAGACAGGAAATGTGAACTCCAGATAGTTGAGGTCACGAATAAACGCTTAAATGGGTTGCCAATTTTAGTGACAAGGTTGTATATTTATACAGGGTGTCCCAAAAAAATCACCGACTAGGCTTAGTATGATGCGTGGGAAGGCAAACTGATCGGTTTTCAAGAAAGATCCCATATCCCGAAACGCACCGCTTCACAGTGGGTCAAAAGAGAAATCTAGGAGGACAAAATTACTTTTTCGTTTAAATCACGAATTTAGAGTGAAAGCAACGTATATAATTTGTTTACTTCATAATAAAACATCAGTTAAAATCTATTTTAAGCTACGTCTACACATGCAAGAAATTGTCTATGACTAGGAGTTGGATAGAGCATTCAGTTATCTCTTCAGAACAATTTCCTACCCCTAATTTACTTTTAACAAAGTCACTAAGTTCCACTTTTGACATAATCGTCGAACCCAGTGCTTCAAACAGTTGTAAACGTGTGAGAACTGGTTGCGCGGCATCTTCTAAAACGTAAAATAACTAAGTAAGTTGCAAAAAGGTGCAAAAATCTTATAACAGGCGTATACTACAAGATTTTATCTACATTTTAACATTAAGTAGAAAGTGACGCAGAATGACGCCACATACTAAAAATCTAAGTAAACATATAATTTTAAAAATAATAGTTAAATATTATATAATGCCAATATAGACAAAATTACGCCCATTAATAACTGAAACACGTTACAAAGATCATACCTTCAGGTGAATGTTCCATCTTAAAGCATCACACTAACCACAAAGGCAACCAAACCACAGCCACTTACATTCACTGCTCGAACAGTGGTGACAGATTTACACTAAGATGCGTTTATATCCCAGAATAGTGAGCGGCAATTATATGAGAATGCTGTGGAAGTAATACATTTTGATTTTTTAATTATGAAAATAAATAATTTTGTCCTCCTAGATTTCGATTTTGACCCACTGTGCGCTTGGACGTTGAAGCCCATCGAAGTGTGGGAGGGGTTTGCGTTCCACAGGTCGTCAATACTCAACATGAGTAGCATATGAAGCTCCTTACAAATGGGGTTCAAACTGTGTACCTCCGACGTCATTGCAGAGCAAACGTCGGTTGTGCTGAGCCGCACGCACTTGACCCAATACGTGAGTTTGTCTTTGAAGGATGGCAATCGCTCCGTGGACTCGAGTAATAAGGTCCTCATCTGACGCATCAGGAGTGGCATACACCGTACTCTTCATGCTACCCCACAGAAAGTGGTCAAGAGGTGTCAAATATGGCGACCGTGCTGGCCATGGAACCAGTCCATCTCGACCAACCCATCGATTGGGATATGAGACGTTGAGGCGATTCCGCACATTTACATCAAAGTGTGCTGGAGCTCTGTCGTGTTTCAGCCACATTATCTGTCGAACATTTAGTGGCACTTCTTCCAATGGGGTAGGCAAAACATCTCGAATAAATGTGAGGTAGATCTGTCCTGCCAGTTTGTTGGGCAGTAGATATGGCCCAATGAGATGGTCACCAATGATCCCAGTCCAGATGTTAATACCGAACCTGTGTTGGTGGTTGTGAATCACGTGCCCACGCGGATTTTCGCCCGCACAAAATGCCACAACTGTGTGTTAAGTATAGAAATGTTGGCCTGCGTATTTTCTGATGTATTGAGACTAGGCTTCAAAATTAGAAAGAACGTTTATCAGCAGTTGGCAGCCCTAGTGACCTTCAATATACGTTATGTCTAGTTCCGGCTATTAAGATACGCAGTGAACATACAAAATTTGGTTGATTTCCAAGAGATAGTATGGATGTTACATACAGTTAAACATTGCACCCATCAGAAAGCATAGAATCGTGCTGGCAACATTGTCATAAGTAGAGCTGGGATTTCTATGTAATTACATATTTTACATATTTTTTCATATCTGTGGGTATTCTACATATTCTTAGTGATATTACATAAAATTACATATTTCAGAGTTTTCCTCTTTTTATATGAAATAAATTGCTGAAATGACGTTTCACACTTAATGTGGGGCTGTTGTCTGTCCTCTCAACAGGGGGATTAAGGTAATTATGAGTGACAGGTATTTGAGAGGATGATGAGTGGTGTGCATGGAGAAACTGGTGCAATTGTATTGAGTAAATTGCAAAAAGTGTTGTAGAGAAATCCTGGTTATTCAACATTTCACAGTGTGTGCCGAATTCTAAATGGAGATGACGTTGATCTTCCCGAGGACATTCCTCCAGCAAAAATTCCACTCCTAAAATTTGCCCCAGTTACATCATGTGATGTTGAAAGATCTTTATCTGCATATAAGAACATCCTAAGTGACAAACTCCTTTCTATGACCCCAGAGAACATCGAAAAATACTTAATAGTTCATTGTGCTACAAAATTTAATGAGTAAACGTGCTTTGATTTACGAAAATAATAAGTTTGTATTGAATATGTGTGTGATATATTCATATAATATGACTCCAAAGAACATTGAAAAATACTTAATTGTTCACTATGCTACAAAATGTAATATAAAGCATGTTTAGTGTGTTGTAACTGACAAAATGGTAAGTTTATATTAATTATATGATATTACATATTTTGCTACATATTTTGGTGCTTTTTGTTACATATTTATGTACATATTATGCCACTTGATATTACATAAAAATCCCAGCTCTAGTCATAAGGATCGCTCAAAATTAATTTGAAATATAATGATCTATTGAAGTACCAATTTTGGAAGAAAACAATTTGATAGTTTGGAACAGTCATGCAGTTAAACATTGAACCTATCAGGATGCATAGAGTCAAGTTGGTAGCACTGTCGTATACTTGAAACTGAAAATTAATTTGAAATATTATGACCTCAATGTGAGCCAAATTAGGAATGGTTCCCATGCATACCTTCTAAGATATCGCACTTAAGAGTTCAAATTTTAATTATGCTTTTCAGCATTTGGTAGCACTGTTGTCAATTTTCACGTACGGCCTTGAGATGCCGTGGTATAGATCTTAACTCATACCAAGTTTGGTTTTGATAGCTATAGCCGTTTAGGAATTGATAGAAGCGGGGGTGTTGGACTCATCACAGACAGAAGGACAGACTGACACACGAACACGAAGTTCGACAAAGAAGAAAGTATTTTACAAACATTAAGATCTACAGCTTCGTGTATGTAGGTGTGTGTAATTTGTGTGATAACCTGTTTTATTGTGTACTAGTGTGTGTATTTGTAAATTGGGGAAAGGATTGGGAATGAGGCGGCCGTGGCATAAGTTAGGAACCATCCCAGCTTTTGCCTGGAGTAGTAGTGGGGGGAAAACCACAGAAAACGACTCCTCTTCTCCGTTTTGTCTCACGAGACCGAGTAGGCCCCTTTCCAGTGTACAGACCAGAATTAAAATTTCTTGGCAGAGCTGGGAATCGACCTCCGGAGCAACAGCTAAGAACGCAAGCTGCTACACCACTAGATGGTCACTAACGTATAAGTATTTCCTGGTTGTATACTTTAAACATTGTAACATTTTGACTTGTGAGTATCTGTGTAGATGTACTATGGAGATTGTAGGAAGTTTTAGTCAGTTTTAGTGTTAGGTCTGATTTTTTGTAAGAAGAAAGGAAAGTGATATTGGCAAAGGAGTTGTTTATTATACGAAGTAGTAAGTTGTTTATGAGGATAGGAGGTTCTGAAGAAGAGAAAGAAGAATGGAATTAGTAATGCGATTAGAACACGAAAGTGGATTTTATTGTGCTGATAATGGAAGCTTGCTGGTAAGTAGAGAAAGTAGATAAATAAAAGGATGAATATGTTTAGGAAATGTGTCCCACATGGTAATCAAATACCACCACACCCCAAATAGAAGACGTACGGTTACAATATTTAGGATGCTGTGAAAAATAAATACTAATACTAATAATACACACACTTGTACAAACAGCATATGACTACAAGTTATGACAAACTCCACATACACCCAAGTACATAGGACTGATTCATAAATTGTCCCAAACTAGTAAAATGAATTAATAACAACATTTTGCTTAGAGTAACGTATCTCTAGTGTTCCCCGTGACTCCAAGATCTTGTATTGACTCTCTCTCCGGGGCGTAGGAGTTGTGACAGAGGGGAGGCTGTTACATTATTCATTCAATAAGTTGCTCGCCTATACAAGATGCATCCTCCAAAGAGTCCATTAAAATACCATATCCTGTATGAATGTTTCTCGTCGACACACGTAAAGTATATTACATTAAAGACCAACAAATTTGAATTATGTAGTAACACGGGCGTATGTCATACGAGGACTGTTTTCTTTTTTCAAGTTCCGATGGAATGTTTTAAGAGATTGAAATTTCTAATTGATTTTACTACTAAATGTTTGCTTGTTTTATTTTTATGTCTCAACATAATCGCCAAACCGATTCAAACTTTTGTCGTATCGTTACACCAGTTTTCTCGAATGCTAAAAAAAAACAAAGAAAAAAAAACAAAACAAAAAAAACGGCGGCAATGAGGTGGTACGTCTGGAGAGTCTCCTGAATTTTTCCTTTTTGGCTTGGCGTTGCCACCCAACCATAACTTCAATTCTCTAAAAAGGTGAAAATAATTCACGACCTACTGTGCCAACGTTACGATAGATTTTTTCAAATAATTCAAGTGTGAAGTTTTGGACCGTCTGCCGTTTAGTCCAAACCAGCACTGAATGAATTTTTGCCCAAAGGGCAGCTTTCATGCCGAATTTTGTTGTTCTTTGGAGCGCTATGAAAGTCAAGGTGGTTAGATATCTTAGCTCCTTGACACTATAGTGCTTTCTAGTAGAGAATGGTGAAACATTTTGTGTTGGCGGAAAATCCCCAGATTAATTTTGCCATTATGAACACGGCCTACTGAATTCAAATGGATCTTTAACAAGCCATCAACGTATGACATGCGTGTCGCGACCTTTGTCACCTTTCAAATATCACTTACCACGGCCAGGAGCGAACCTGCAAGCTTTGGGTTGGTATCCCGACACGATTATATTATTAGAAACACAAGTTAACTATCATAATAAACTAAATTATTTAAAAGCATTTTCCTTTCCTCAGAAAGGTAATCTTGGTCCAAGTGAGGTCCAATTTGTCTTCTTATAAATACATGTACTATGGGTGTTCACGTCACACTTTCCCATATAGGCCTAGGCTCCAATAACACACAGATAATGGAAGTAATGCACAATTAAGGAAATGAAATCAATAAACTGTCATCTGCTTACAATGTGAGCCTGGTAATGACACTGACAATGACTAGAAAGATGATGGTGTTTGATTTGTGTTTGTAATTAATATTTGGGTGAGTTAAATTTCAATTCAATATTTAATACTGAAGTTTTCCTTAAAATTATTCATGAATTAATGGTGTTTCATAATTTATTTCTGTAGGTTGGTTGATCATCGGATGATGTTTTTCTGGTCTTATTTCCAGCGTAACAATAGGTGGTATTTGTTCCTTTCTCCCCAGATATATTTTATGTGTTGGATCAGCACAACATACACGCGTACTTTTTTCTTCATTCTGAAACTTGCCATACTCCAATGCCATTTGCTCCCTTAAATTTACTCTTTTGGAAATATATAGATTCATTCTTTAACCACCTATGTCAGTGAAAGTTTGGAACTAGTTATCTCTGAAGGTCAGCGAGTTGTTTGATACGGTTTGATACTTTTCTTCTCATTCATGCCACTGCGCAAAGCATATTATTTGTCATAAGCAATAAAGTTATTGTTATAGTATCCACAGTCAATTTCTATATGGCATTCTGGCCGAAAGTGCCGGTATGTTCAAGTTATCGTATCGTCCATTGGCCGCAATAAATATTTTATTTATAATTTATTTCTGTATAAGCCGCAATTATGACATATTATTTAAGAAAGGGCACCCTTGGTCTTCTGTGTAACAAACAAACCTTAGGGTTAAGGTGAGAAAAGGAAGACTCCCTAGGTCTCGGGCACTCTAATACCATCGGGGTCAGAATACAACAAGAGTTGATCAAGGGAGGTCGACAGGAGAGATGGCAGAGAGGAGCCCGGCACAAGTACAGTAAAAACTCGATTTACCGTCATCGTCTGGACCGTGGTCTTGACGGTTGAGCGGATGGATGGATAACAGAAGCACTGTATTATTCCTCCAAAACATGACCTAAAGCAATTATATTATAGACAGATATCACTCTCACAGTAATGTAATATAGGCTATTTCAGAGCTAAAGGAAATTAAACACGATTGTAATCTATATATATAAAGCACAAAGTTTGTCTGTCTGTCTGTCTGTCTGTCTGTCTGTCTGTTACGTATACAAATCTACACCGTTTCACCGATCTGAACCAAAATTTGTATACTTACCCTTTGGAACCCTGCGGGTAACCCTGTCAACATTAAATTTCGGACAGACCACCCCATGCCCTGCATTTAGGCCCTTTTGCACAAATCTACACCGTTTCACCGATCTGAACCAAAAGTTGTATATTTAACCTTTGGAACCCTGCGAGTAACACTGTCTACTTAAAATTTCGGACAGACCACCCCATTCCCTGCATTTAGGCCCTTTGGTCCAAATCCACACCGTTTCACCGATCTCAACCAAAATTTGTATATTTACCCTTTGGAACCCTGCGAGTAACACTGGCCTCTTAAAATTTCGGACAGACCACCCCATTCCCTGCATTTAGGCCCTTTGGTCCAAATCTACACCATTTCACCGACCAGAACCAAAATTCGTATTCTTACCCTTTGGTACCCTGCGAGTAACACTGTCTGCTTGAATTCGCGGACAGACCACTCCATTCCCTGCATTTAGGCCCTTTGGCCCAAATATACACCGTTTCACCGATCTCAACCAAAATTTGTATATTGACCCTTTAGAACACTGCGACTAACACTGTCTGCTTGAAATTTCGGACAGATCACGCCATTCCCTGCATTTAGGCTCTTTTTGCACAAATCTACACCGTTTCACCGATCTGAACCAAAATGTGTATACTTACCCTTTGGAACGCTGCGAGTGACACTGTCCACTTGACATTTCGGACAGAACACCCCATTCCCTGCATTTAGGCCCTTTGGTCCAAATCTACACCGTTTCACCGATCAGAACCAAATTTCGTATTCATACCCTTTGGTACCCTGCGAGTAAAACTGTCTGCTTGAAATTGCGGACAGACCACTCCATTCCCTGCATTCAGTCCCTTTGGCACAAATCAAACACCGTTTCACCGATCTGAACCAAAATTTGTATACTCATCCTATGAAAGCCTGCGAGTAACACTGTCTGCTTGAAATTGCGGACAGACCACTTCATTCTCTGCATTTAGGCCCTTTGGCCCAAATCTGCACCGTTCCACCGATCTCAACCAAAATTTGTATATTTACCCTTTGGAACACTGCGACTAACACTGTCTGCTTGAAATTGCGGACAGACCACTACATTCCCTGCATTCAGGCCCTTTGGCACAAATCAACACCGTTTCACCGATCTGAACCAAAATTTGTATACTCACCCTTTGAAAGCCTGCGAGTAACACTGTCTGCTTGAAATTGCGGACAGACCACTCCATTCCCTGCATTTAGGCCCTTTGGCCCAAATCTACACCGTTCTACCGATCTCAACCAAAATTTGTATATTTACCCTTTGGAACACTGCGACTAACACTGTCTGCTTGAAATTGTGGAGAGGCTACTCCATCCCCTGCATTGAGGCCCTTTGGCACAAATCTACACCGTTTCACCGATCTGAGCCAAAATTTGTATACTTACCCTTTGGAACCCTGCAAGTAAAACTGTCCACTTAAAATTTCGGACAGACCACCCCATTCCCTGCATTTAGGCACTTTGGCACAAATCTACACCGTTTCACCGATCAGAACCAATATTCGGAAACTTACCCTTTGGTACCCAGCGAGTAACATTGTCTGCTTGAAATTGCGGACAGACCACTCCATTCCCTGCATTTAGGCCCTTTGTCCCAAATCTACACCGTTTCACCAATCTCAACCAAAATTTGTATATTTACCCTTTGGAACACTGCGACTAACACTGTCTGCTTGAAATTGCGGCGAGGCCACTCCATCCCTTGAATTTAGGCTGTTTGGCACAAATCTACATCGTTCACTGATCGAAAACAAAATGTGTATACCTACACTTTGAAACCCGATGAGTAACACTGTCCACTTGAAAATTTGGACAGGTCACTCCATTCCCTGCATTTTGGCCCTTTGGCACAAAACTACACCGTTTCACCGATCTCAACCAGATTGTACATAATCACCCTTTGGAACTCGACGAGTAACACTGTCCACTCAAAATTTCGGACAGACCACTCCATTTCCCGCACTAGGGCCCTTTGGTACAAATCTACATCGTTCACTGATCGAAAACAAAGTGTGTATACTTACCCTTTGGAACCCGATGCGTAACACTGTTCACTTGAAATTTCTGACCTACCACTCCATTCCCTGCATTTAGCTCAGGAATTCCTCGGGGTTGCCAGCTTCCTAACTCACCAGTCATGAGCCCTTGAGGGTGAACCAGAAGTGGTGGGTCTACACACACTCTGCCTCTTTGAGGGCCTTGAGCAGAAGACAGGAGATATTATGAAAAGGAAAAGAAGGCAGACCCCTCGAAGAATGAGGGTATCAGGAAAGATGAGACAAAGCCAATTAAGGCGGGAAATTGAAAGACTCACTAGCCCTCGGATACCCTAATACAGTCTGGGTCGGAAGAGAACAAGAGTTGACCAAGGGAGGCCGACAGGAAAGAGAACTGAAATGAGCCCGGCACCAGGAAGTAGAAGCTATTCCAGACTCAGCTGGGGTCCCGTGGTCGCCAACCCACGTCCCACAAGTTGTGAGACCCAGGTGGGGGGGGAGGGGGGTCAGTTGTGAGAATAGCCTGCTGATTCATCGCGAGGTGACTTGAGAGTACTTTCCAGAGCCCGCCGTGTTATCTCCTGCTGTCTATGCTGATGCCAGCACTGGGCCGTTGCGAAACAGTGAGTGATTCCCGGTCAATCTAAATAGGACGGGGAACCCCGAACGTGTGTGATCATATTTCGTCATCATCTGCGATCATCTCAGGTTTGTGCAGCTTGGACCTATATTCTTTGTCTTTGACGAGCAGTACGGTCTTTCACTAGACGCATCGAGTACAGGCCTAAGCCAGAAAATAAGGTTGAGACTTAGGAAGACATCAAAGCTAGACACCTGAATTACCTATATCAGTTTTAAAATAACACCATGTTCGTTTAGTAGTCATTTTTTCATTACATTATTATTATCATCATAAGTGCAAATGACCTAGGTGTTACGCGCATCATACCAATAATCATCGCCGCATAAAGTCTTTCTCGACTGTGATTTTTAAAATATTTATTTTTTGTTGGTTCTTAAGTTTAGGGGCTGCGACAACGCGGTCATGTAGCCCCGTGTACTTTGGGTGTTTGTAGAATCTGTCTGATAACCGGTGTTAATTGTGATGACTGTATTAGTGTGTGTTAACTGTTTTTTAATTTAAGTACAAACTGCAACTTAGAATTCTTCAAATAGTTCGTACTTTTGCCGCCAAGCGCCACCGTCAACGACTACTAGGCCAAGTTCGGAACTTAGCTACTAGACGCCACTGCAGTCGGCTCTTGGCAACGGACGTAGACATCTAAGAGCGTTGTTTACATTCTTAACCTATCCAATTTAGCTTCACACAGGTGTAATTAGTGGAAGG
Organism: Meconema thalassinum; assembly: GCA_946902985.2. Classification (NCBI taxonomy): domain Eukaryota; kingdom Metazoa; phylum Arthropoda; class Insecta; order Orthoptera; family Tettigoniidae; genus Meconema; species Meconema thalassinum. Next base: position 135,608,997 of record OX336396.1, on the reverse strand, counting down.
TTCTTTAACATGCCATAAATTTATGACATGGGACCGCCGGCTTTACTTCCCCTCCGAAGAAAGGCATACTGAGGGATTTTTAACGCTCTTAAAAATCCGACGGCTTCGGCCGGGTTTGAACCCGCTATCTTGCGCACAGAAGCTCAGCATGCTACCAAATACGCCACCGAAGCCGCCATATATTTATTTTTATTACAGTACATTGTGTACATTATACGTTGAAGTGTCAATTCAATACCGGTAGTAGTTTCCCTTATCATCGTCATCATAAGAGCAAATGACCTACAGTAGATGTTACGCCCATTACACCATTAATCACCCCACACAATAAGTCTTCCTCGCCTGTGAATTTTGAAATATGTATTTCTATTACGGTAGTTTGTAAGTTTGACGTGTCAATTCAACAGTAGTTTTTATTATTATCCTTATCAAAAGGGCAAATGACCTAGAAATTACTCCCTCATTGTCTTTGGGGGCAAATGACTTAGATTTTAAGTCCATTATATTTCTAAGGATACCTTAAACATTATCATCATTCCACCGGGCGAAGCCGGGTACTACTGCTAGTAGCAAATAAAACTATTTATTACATGATAGAAACATCTGTACAGTAGCTCCAAATGTGGCAAATATAAACTTACAGGTGAAATAGTTCATGTAGCTTGAAAATAGTCAGTCATTTCCTTCTGTCTCTTTGATGCTCGAGCTTTCACCGCGGCAATATTTCGTATTTTTCGAAGCAGTAGTGTATGCGTTGCATTGGCCTCTTCTTGACTTTCAAACCATTCTATACACTTGGACAGCATTGTTTCAGCCTCTGAGTAGCTAATAGTTTGTTTTACGTCATGGTTTGAACACTCGTCTTCTTCTTCTTCTTCTTCTTCTTCTTCAGTGGCACTTACGCTGGCAACAATTTCGTCATCATTCAACATTTGAAACCCCCCGTCCACTCTGTCACACTCTAACCACTCTGATACTTCTTCTGACGTCAAATTTGTACTGATTTGTAAATTATTGCACAAATTGACCATCTCGTCAACTGTCACACTCTCAGGTTCCTCAGATTCTTCACCTCCAGATTGAGGCCAAAGTTTATTCCAGCCGTTCTTTACATTTTTTATTGCAGTATTATTATGCTATTACAGCAATAACGGTTAACAGAAACTGACTGTTTAAAGAGTGACGGTTAAACGAAGTTTTACTGTACGTGTAATCAATGCCTGACTCAGCCAGGGTCCCACGGTCGACAAACCAAGTCCCACTAATGTGAGCCTCTAGGAGGGAAGAGTAAGAGAGTAAACCCTCGAAATGTCCAGGTATGCATCGCTATTACGGCTAGCCTGCTTTTGTATCCAACCTGGAACTGAACAAATTGCCAACTCCCCACGAGACCGAGGACAGGTGTAATTTTAATGGCTTTAAGCGCCGTACTCAGTGAGCTGAATATTGACGAAGCATTTAATGAAATAAACAACGTGAAACGCAATGCGCTTTTCATGTTTCTACGAACCGGAACTCCATACGGGAAGCTATTACCATTGCAGCATATTTTATTCAGAGTTTCATTTCAATAGTGATAGCGTATTTGCAAAATCCGCGAGCTCCCTCTTGGGTGTCCGAAAGGAAACCCAGGCCCCATGCATTGTAAAATAATCACATTTTATGAAGATTCAGGTTGCTCTCTTCTATATCCTGATGGATAGAATTCACAGAGTCAAAACCACAAGTGTGTTGTTTGAATCTTCAGTCTATTGACTGATTTCATGCAGTCCTCCATGCTTCCCTGTCCTGAGCTAATCGTTTCATCTCTACATAGCTACCACACTCTACATCCAAGGCAATCTATTTAACATATTCTAACCTTGGTCTACCCCTACAGTTCTTATCCTCGACCCTTCCTTCCATAACTAAGTTTGCTATTCCTGGGTGTCTTAGTACGTGTCCTACCAACCTCCTAGGGGCAGATGACCTCGTAGTTCCGCCCCTTAAAACAACAATAACTAACTAACTAACTAACCAACCTCGACTGGCTACGTGGCTCAGCGGTAACGTTCTCGCTTGCTTGGCCCAATGTTGCAGGTTAGTATCCTGGCGCAGTCAGCTGGCATTAGAGGGTGCGCAAATGCGAGGGAGCCGCGTCAGTAGATTTAATGGCACGTTAAAGATCCCCTTCGGGGCAAAATGCCGGCACCCCGGCGTCTCTAAAACCCACAGTAGTTAGATGGGACGTAAAACCAATATAGTACATTATGCAACGAGCCTATAATGGCTATAATTAAGACACGAGTATTTTTATAAAACGAGCGTATGCGAGTTTTATAATTTCCATACGAGTGTCTTAATTACCGTTAGAGGCGAGTTGCATACGACTGTTTATGTTCGACGATAATTATAACTTTATTATATGTTTTAACATAAATATTCATAAATATCTGTTCAGTCACTAGAATGTTGTGATCGGGTGCTGCGGTGGGTAGTATATCTCTGTTTTCCAAGCTTTCTGGACAACCGACGCATGCGCTCTGTGTGCTTCAATACCATATGTTCAGATTGTGCACCAGTATTCAGTAAAACTGTCACCGAAGTCGTATCAAAACCATGCGCTGTGTAGAAATTGGTTTTGGGGATATTAAGGTACAGTTTATTCACCAGTTTATTTACGCGGACATATGGACGGTGCACTTTCGGTAATTTATATAGACATGTTGGATTTTGAGCCCATGCGCGAAGGTATCCTTATCTAATTGGTCACACAACTGTTTCTTGAGCTCTCCTCTCCTCTCCAAATCGTCTTAATACCTCATCATTTGTAACCCTATCTACCCATCTGATCTTCATCATTCTCCTGTAACACCACATTTCAAACGCTTCAATTCTCCTCTTTTCTGCTGCTCCAACAGTCCAAGGTTCACTTACTTAGAGTGCCACGGTCCAGACAAAGACTTTCAAAAAAGACTTCCTAATACCTAAATCACAAGTACAGGGGCAAGAGGGCACATACAGCTTAAGGAGCCACAACAATAACGATGTTAATGTTATAAGTGTGCCTGCCACAAATCTTGGACAACAATGATATACACTTCCAAGGAAACACACACACCTTGCTATTAGAAGCAAAGTTAAAAATTTTCAAAATTCAAATGGTAATTATTTTTATCAATTTTTTTTTTCAAAATGTGGTTCTTGTTTTGTGCTGACCTTCACCGTTTCCCTGATATCTCCCGTGTTTATAGGAATATTTGGAGTTTTCTTTTTTTAATGTGGGTGTTAAACCTTCTGCTACAAAATGAATCTCACATATTTTCACATTATTAATTAATTCATTAATTAATTCAGCATCATTATTTCTATTTTATTCTGAGCAAACTCCCAAAAAATGTTAACGTTTCATAGAAAGACTAATTAAGGTCACAATGGTTTTGAGTGAGATTAATTTTGTAGCAGAAGGTTTAACACCCACATTAAAAAAGGAAAACTCCAAAAATTCCTATAAACACGGGAGATATCAGGGAAACTGTGAAGGTCAGTACAAAACAAGAACCAAATTATTGATAAAAATAAGAACCATTTGAATTTTTAAAATTCATAACTTTGCTTCTAATAGCAAGGTGTGTGTGTGTTTCCTTGGAAATGTATATCATTGTTGTACAAGATTTGTGGCAGGCACAGTTATTATATTAAAATCGTTATTGTTGTGGCTCCTTAAGCTGTTTGAATTTTATTGCATTACTGGAGACTATTTTATGGTGAAACAAATACGATAGGTCCATATGTACGTGATGAGAAGGGAATACCCCCTTTAACTTTGTACCTGCGGTGCCGTATTCACCGTGGCCCACATTTTAACCGAGTGTGGGGATATACAGGGTGCCAGGAAATGTTGTCCGCAGTGCATACAAGCCGCTGCAAGAGATAGCGTCACCAGTTACGTTTGCAGCATGACTGTCACTTGTATCATAACAAACAAACAGTACACTTTATACTCACCACAGCCATTCATAACATACTGTTGCACTCTTCCAATAATCTAACAATACACACTGACGATTTTGACAGCCCACACATGTGGCCTTCACCCTATCAACGACACCATGCTGGCAACTTAACTGATGACGCAACCTCTCACAGCTGCACGTACCCACTGCGGAGAATATTTCCTGGCGCCCTGTAGTAATGTCGTTCTGCAGAATACAGTCGATCTCATACAGGGTTATTGCTATATGCATTTATTGTAGCTATATTATTTGGCACATTATCACAAAAAATTACAGTCGTAATAGATAAACTCATAAAGTTTTGGTTCAAGTATACACCGCGATACGTACGTGTCTAGGGGCAATTTTTAGTGTAGTTGATGACGTTATGGATCTCGTACGGGCGTTGATGTACGTTTGTTTGAAGCTGTGCCTTTAATTTCCACGATGTTACTCAGCAGTATGAGGTTTGAAACAGTGCGTCGTTACATGAGGATGCAGTCACATGTGTTTAAGTGCGAGGTTTAGTTATGAGTTACGAATGTTCACAAATTCCTTTTAGTTGTTCAATGTGATTGAAAAGTTGAACTGCACTCTAATAAAGCCATGGCGAGACAAAACCATTGGTCGCTACGAGGTTAGACGACGGTCAGGGCGAAAATTACAGCTTGTACTACAAAGACATGACCTTGGTGAGACCTGTGGTCCTACATGGCTGTGGCCGCAACTCAAACACTTGAGGAACGTCTCTGCGATTTTGGAAGGGAGGTCTTGCGCAAAATATATGGTCCACTATATAATGTAGAAACAGAAAGGTGTGAAAGAAGATCTCACCAAGACCTTTATCAACGCTTTAGGAAGATATTATTTTTAGCCTACTTTTCACATTTTGCAAAAATGAGGAAAAAGTAGACTTATGAGATCGATCCGGGAAAATGTGTGTCTGTCTGTCCTTCTGTCTGTCTGTCTGGCTGTGTGTGTGTCCCCCCCCTATCAACTCCTAAACGGCTGCAGCAATCGAAACCAAATTTAGTATGAGTAAAGTCTATACCGGAATATCTCAAGCCCATATTTGAAAATAAAGTCAGTGCTACCAACTGATGAAAAAACGCACTAGAAATTTGAGCTCCATGTTGGATATCTTGGAAGGTATGCATTGGAGCTATTCCAAAATTGGCACACATGTAGATAATACTATTTCAGTTTAATTTCCAGGAGGCCATACATGACTGTCTTGCCAAAATAATTTTAAGCCTTCTGATAGGTCCAATTTTTAAATGCATATAACATCTACAATATCAATTGGATTTCAACCAAATTTTGTATGTAATATGTGTACATAAAGAGATATGATTGAGCGTATTCTTAAGAGCCACTAGGGCTGTCAACTGTTGAAAATTGCTCTCTCTATTTTTTTAAATCCATATACCAATATATCAAAAAGTATGCAAGCCGACAGCTTTAAACTATGCACACGTATAGTACCTGACATTTTAGATTAATTTGGAGAAACTTATATACGTCAGTTCTACCAATATGATTCTAAGCCTGCTGATAGGACCAATTTTAAATAGATGTAACTTCTATACTATCAGTTGGATTTCAACCACATTTCGTATGTGCTATGTGAAACAAAACAAATATGACCATATGTATTCTCAAGAGCAATCAGGGCTGCCAACTGTTAATAAATGCTGTCTATATTTTTTTACCCTAATATCAATATATCACAAAGTATGGAAGCCAACAGCTCTATACTTTGCACACGTATAGCACCTTACATTCTAGATTAATTAGGAGTAATTAATATAAGTCAGTGCTGCCAACAAGATTCTATGCCTGCTGATAAGTCCAATTTTAAAATGCCTGTAACTTCTATACTAACAAATTGATTTCATCCAAAATTGGCACAACAAGATATCATAATATTTCTGATTATTTCCGACCATCACACGCATGACATTGTTGCCAACATGCTTTTACGCCAGCTGATAGATCCGATGTCTAACTGCATATAACGTCCATTGGACTTTGAACAACCAAATGTTGTATTCTGTACCTTAAGAATATATTCAGTCACCAGGGCTGCCAACTGTAGTGCTCTATTCGCTACATTATATCGGTATATTTCGAACTAATTAGACATTTCGGTATTACCAACTTAATTTTGTCAGTAGGGGGATGAGGCGGTTTCTAACGCACTCCAGAACCCTCCTTGACCCACTACTAAGCCTCAGGCATGTTAAATATCTCTCGAACGCATGGTCCGATTTTGACAAATGAGGTGTCGTTGGACTCGGGCTGACGTCCTCTTTGCTATGGACCACTTGTTATATTTTTGATTTTTTTTAAATTTTTTGTTTTTGAAAATAGGTAATAGTTTGAAAACTAAACATGATAGAACGTTGTGCCATGGCTCAAACGAATGGTCTTTATGACCTTTATTGTTTTTAATAAAACTTTTTTACTTTTATGTTTTTTTTGAAAACACTCGAATTTTGAAAATCCTATATTTTGGAAACTAGGAACTCTACAAAAACGTTTATTTGACATAAATGAAAGGTCCCTATGCCCTCTACCCCCAAAATAAATTTCAAGTCGCTAGAGCAAAAATTTATGTTTTGTAAGTAGCGGGATGAGGGGGGAGGTGCTTCCCTTTTTATTGAGCCACCCTCGTATTTGCCCCGAAGCTGATATTTCGCTTACCAATGGTCGGATTTGAACATACAGGGTGTCCTAGCACTCGTAGTGATGCCCCCCTACTTTCCTATAGGCTCTTTATTTAATTAAACGACCAAAACTAAAAGGTCATCCGCTCTTAATATCTCGCGAACCAATCATGATAGTGGTGTGTACGACGGGTCCAAGGATTCGGGCTCACGTTCTCTTTGCTATAGACCACTCGTTATAATTTTTAATAAAATTGGAAACGCGATTTTGGGGTAAACACGTGTTTTTTGTGATTTTGCCGATATCTCACAAACCAATAACGCTATAGATGTGTACGAGGTGTTCTAGGACTCGGGCTAACGCCCCCTTTCAAATGTGGTGGATATTTTTTCCAAAAAAAATAATTCACAAAGGGCCTAACGCCATACATGTTGAAAAAAAATTCTTTACCGTTACCTGTTTATAATGTACATGAAGCGTGGTGGTTGAGAGAGACGATACGGCTGGGTGTGTGTGTTTCAACGAACCTGTCGCTAACCACAAGGACCATGCTTAATAGAATAATCGCTATTTCGGCGGGTCGGTGTATGACAGAGCGAGCGTGCGTTTTCCTGATATTTCACCTTTGACGTGTAAACGGTGATGAGAAATTGGTTCTATGTTGGTCGAAGCGAGTACAGAAAACAAACTTGCCGAGGAGCAGGAGGTGAATGTCATTTGAGCTTATTGGAAGGCATTGATCTGACTTGACAACAAGTGCAATGGAAAATGACAATGACGCTTGAAGGTGAAATAATCTGACCATCGTGGTGGCAGGGGAGTGTGAAAGGCATGCACACACATTTGTGAAACCACATGTATGCTAAACCAGTGACATCCTGTTTTGCTTCGTACGTGACAAAATGCAAGTTCATGTGAAATTTGATCTTCCACAGGTGTTCGCTTGGGTGTTATCTGTCCACGTGCGCGATAACTGTTAACAAGTCACATCCTGTTTTGCTTCGTACGTGACAAAATGCAAGTTGACGTGAAATTTGATCTGGCACAGGTGTTCGCCTGGGACGTTAGCTGTCCACGTGCACGATAAGAGAATGTTCAAAGCGTGGGAATCGCTGAATCAGTAAAAAGTATGATGCAACTTGTGGGAATGATGTCACAACCAATAGATAGGCAAGAGCTGCGAACAGCAGTGGTGGGAGGTGGAGGGGGAGAGGTGGAGGGGTAATGTAAGAGAGAACACAGGTGGATAGAGAAAGAAATATGTGGAGCTGAGGACTGTACACACAGAGCTATAGGGGGTGTACAACATGTGTGAATAAATAAATTAAAAATTGCACAGGTTCACACAACATGTAATTTATTGATCCAAGAATTAAACATAGAGTTAAATCCTAACCATTTGACGTAGAGTTTATTTCCTTTTTGTTTCAACACTTTTTCCACAAGATAATGCTGAGGAAATGCTGTTTTCTGAAGTTCATGGAGATAAAATCTACCTTTTATGGGTTGGTCGTTGAGGTCCTCGAGTAAATAGGTGACTGGAGTGTCCAAGTTGACTCGACGAATTCGAAATAGTTCAGTCCCCCACTGTGGCGTGTAGCCCTTATTGAAGGCAGACTTAAATTTGCTCACATGAACAAAATCCCCAATTTTCAGTCGGTGACGTTTAGGATCGGCTGCTTTTATGGGGTTAAACAGTTTATCCAATCGCTGAATATTTTTAGTCACGAGGCGTGGCTTGGTCCCAATCGTTCTATGTTTGGTGTCATTGTAACGTGATACTAGCTAAGGTAACATGTCCAACCAGCGATAACTGCCCTGAGCGGTAAACGCTTTCCACATATGGGTTTTCAATGTTCGGTTGAACCGCTCGACCACACTGGCTTTGAGATTGCTGTACGTGGTGTAATGGTAAATATCCTTAGATTTGAGAAAACTGGAGAAATCCTTGTTGAAAAATTCTTTCCCCTGGTCGGTTTGTAGCAGCTGAGGTTGACGTTTGGAGTGTTGAATAATATGTTGAAAGGCCTTGGTAACTAGTGGACCAGACTTGCGACGCACAGGTTCAACAAAGGCCATTTTGGAATAGACATCAATGACGGTCAACATATAGCGTACACCGTCGTTAACGCTAGCATAGGGTATCATTTCAACCAAGTCAGCCTGCCAAAGTTCATCCACACCTCGTGAAATCACCTTGAGTCGCGGATAGTGACGCCTAGCTGGGCGATGCAACTCGTGAGCAATACCCATTTTAATGGGTGAGGGCTTAAACAATAATTTTGGCATTTCGAAGTTATTGTTCAATTTCTTGAATTTCCCAATCGTGACCGGTATGGCCAGCTTGACGTGAAGCATGCAACAACTGTAGCCGCTGGACGAGCTTATTGGGATTGTGCCAGTAGGTAACATCCACAAGGGGTTTTAATGGTTTAAATGTCACTCCCGAAGCGGACGCTTTACGACGAGTACTTTGACTGGTGGGAAACATTTTTGCAATGATGGTTTTATATTTTTGAGATATATTGGCATTCACTTGTTGCGTGGGATCATACTGTCTCTTATGGGCATGGATATCCAATAAAATGGATTTATATTTGTCAAGATCCTCTGACGTATAATCATGGGAAGAGGGGGTCCGAGAAAAGAGCAGCTTTAACAGTCCTGGCGTTAATTTATAGTTGATATTTTTAATCACAGCTTTAGTACGAGCAAATTTAATGGATGAATCGCCAATTTTAAAACTATCATTCTCATAGCGAACACCATACGTGGTATCTGTGTTTCCAATAAATAGATCGGTGAAATAGGGTTCCAATGTTGATCCATAATATTTTATTAAAATGGTTTTCAGTTGAGCTTTATGTTGAGGGGTGGCCAAGAGTTGTGAAAACGGAGACGCTCTGGAAGGGCAAGGTGTTTCGACCATGGCCAAGGATTTCTTTTTTCTCAAAAACTCTGCAAGGGGTGCGGCCTTTTTTTGAGGCGTAAACACTTGTTCCTCCTCATCCTCAACTTCACTAACACTAGACAAATCTTCCACTTCCTCTTCCTCAGGGTCCTCGTGCAGCGTCTGCGTGGCTTGTGAAACGGTGGGTAGCGTTTCAGATGGCTTGAAAGAGGGTTTCAACATGGCTTTTAGCGGAGGTGCTAAATGTTGTTGAATAAACAAAGCATGATTTGCACGTGATTGTTTCAATTGACGAAACGTTTGGCGAATAGTATTTTTTGCTCTAATAATATGCTTTTTCAATTGACTCTCTGCTAACGCCATGGTGTCTTGACAAATGACTTGCCGGGGAATGAGACAGGGCCTTAAATAGCAATAAAATGATCAAACCCTAAGCGATACCGTCCTTGGTTGAGTTCACTTTGTTTGTCAATCACTAAACAGGCATGACGTTGAGTGTTCCAGCACTTGGCACACAATTCTGTAAACATTTGAAAGGTCATATCAGGATTCACATGTTCATTATAAATGTGACGACTGTTCCTCTCGTCCTGACGAAATAAAACAATGACATTGGCATTGTCACGAATCAACTGTTTGGACATTTTAGAATACGTTTGTCCAAGATAGAAGCAATCGATATGTTTGTGACGACCCATGCTGAAATAGCTTTGAATGATGCCTTGACGTTCAGTGGATACATCATCGAAAATCATGAGTGAATCAGGCTTTACCTCATCCGGTGAAATCACATTTTCTTGCATGGAAAATGTAAAATAACCCATATTCTCTTTTTGTAATCCAGACATGACTTGATCCAGAAACACGTAGAGGGGTTGGTAGAGAGATTTTGCAAAAATATAAATATTTTGAAAACGCAGACCATTGGGCGCTGTGATGAGCGTTAGCAAAAGATTAGTCTTTCCACAACCGGAAGGCCCCACAATGATGCAGCGAATGGAAGATGGAAACAGTGAACCATGACGTTGTTCACGTGATGTAGGACAGAGATGGGAAACCATGTCCCCCACGGGGAATGACTCTTGCTGCTTAATAATCTTCATTTCAACTAAGGCTTAGACAGGCTAGCAGGCTGTCTATATACAGGACACCGAGCCTTGTCATAGAAACAGTAGACTGGTACTACAGGTTGACGATGGATGTCTTTGGACGTGCGTTGATGGCCAAAGCTAGGTCTGTCCCCATACATGATCCTAAACAAGAAACAGATCCTGCTAATAAACACTATGTGGATAGGTCAGTAGTGCCACGCACAAAACAGGGAGATTATGACTTTAAGGGAAAGCGGTTAACCCATGTAAAACATCCTCAAGTGTCTACAGACGTTACTACGAAAAAGTATGTGGATAACAAAGTGTATGAGTTTTATGACAAAGTGCCCCAGCTTACGGTGAATGGCTATAGCGCTAATCACCATCGGATTATTCACGTGGAAGACCCACAAGACGAAGACGATGTCTGTACCAAGCGTTACGTGACCCATGCAATGGAAAGGCTTTATAAATTTATCCCATCTGTATTTTTAGTGTATCTGACAAATGAAAAACCTGTGAATGACAGAAACCATTTACCGCTAGTCCATGATCAGCACTTGACCTATGTGCTTGCTTCGGGTTTAAGCCACTATCGATTACACTATGATGGAACCATTCACATCAAATATGCCATACCTGATGAGAACCATTTACAAATAAAGATAAATGGTCATAGGATGTTGGTCCATAAGCATGAAATGGTCAATGCTGGTGACGAATTATCCTTTCACCTCATGTTGACATGGGATGAAAATCAAGCGGGAAAAACCATAAACGATTTCCCACTTTATGTGGAATTGGAATATACAGCCATGAAATAACCATCTAAAGTTAGTTGTGATTTAAACTTTCTTGTGAAAGGTTGTGGGCCATTATCATCATGGTGAAACAAAGGTATGCAGTGAGAAAGACTAAAAAAAGGACTTTGTCCTTGGCAAAGCCTGGGCTTACAACATTCGTGGACAAGCCCTTGCGAAAGAAAAAAAGAAAAAATAATGTATTGACCATAAGGAAAGCCCTTCGAGCAGCACAGAGACATGTTATTCCAAAACGTCGGCGACAGAGTTCAAACCAAGGGCGAGTGATTCCCGTCCCCAAACGAGCAGGATTTTTACCTGCATTATTTGCCGGTTTGGCTGCTCTGGGATCACTTTTGGGCGGTGCCAGTGCAGTGGCGAAAACCATTAAAGCCGCGCAGCAGGGCAAGCAACAACTCAAAGAAAGTCAGCGACATAATGAAACGATGGAAGCGATCGCCATGGGGGCTAGAAATGCCAATTTAAAGCCAGCCTTTTATCAACAAGGATATGGGATTTCACCATTTCGAAATATTAAAAAAAAAAAATAACCTCAGCCATAGCAAAACATGCCCTGACGCATCAACAAGTGGAAAGCTATGCTAAACAACTAAAGCTTTCTCATTTTCGAGGTGTGTTTATGCGAAACCAATTACCCCCACGACCTTGGAAACAGGAATGTGCTGTTGTCAATTTGGATGATCACCGAGGACCAGGAACGCATTATGTAGCTTATGTCAAAGAGGGATCCACTGTATGGTACTTTGACAGTTTTGGGAATTTGCCCCCGCCCATGGAACTAGTGACCTATTTTGGAAACAGTATGAAAATATATTATAATGTGAAACGTGAGCAAACGTTTAAGAGCCAACAGTGTGGACGTTTGTGTTTAATTTTTTTATATAAGACGCAGCATAAGCTAAAACGCCACCAGTATGTCGGCAGAATGTAAAACGTTTACACTGCATGGACGTGGACCTGAAGTCAGCCAAGACTTTTACCCGCCTATCGAATTGAGTGAAAACCCCTATGGTTTAGGACTTGTTTCTCTTGAAACGTACAATCGAATATACAACATACGTGAAAATGTGAACAACAAGTTTTACTATGATGATTCTGTGCTCACCTTGAACTCTGGTGGATACACGATCGATGATATTTATGAACACATTTATGTGGTGTTGATCAATCAATATGGTTTAAAGTCATTTCTCGACGGAACGCACAAGTTTGAACTTGTAGGCAATACCAACACTCATCGCTGCAGTATTTTCTCCTCATTCAACATTGACTTTAAAACACACCCCGATTCCATTGGCCCATTACTAGGATTTAAACCACGTGTGTTGGAGCCCAACAAAAAACATGAATCAGACCATGAAGTGAAATTTATTGAGGACCATCATGTGTCGGTGACGTGTAATATTATTAGCCAAGTGTACACCAATCAGGAACCATCGCATTCGCTTTATGACTTTATTGTGACATCGCCCAATGGCTATATTATTCGTGAAAACCCTCCAGTGGTGCTTTTTCATTCTGTGGCTGTCGATAGTATTAGTAATATAACATTAAGACTGATCAATAGAGATCAACAACTCATTGATCTAGATTCTACCACACCAGTGACTTACAAGTTGGTGCTAAAGCCACAATGAAATTTGTGTATAAAGCAACAACACCGTCTAGGAATAGTGTTAGTTGTTTGCCACGTGAATACACGTTAACATCTCAAGGCAAGCAGATTTTACAGCATTTGGGTTACCACGTCAACCCTCATAATGAATTCTATCCTAGAGGTAGCGAACCACATCGAGGAGCAACCAGGAGTGGTAAGAATTGATCTGCATTCCTATCAAGCTCAAACACCTGGACTCAATAACAATGATGAAATTCAATTTGTTATCAACAACCAAGATATTTACACCCTACCGCATGAAAGTGTCATTCAGATTGAAGGTCGGCTCACCAAAGCCGATGGTTCTGCACCCACTACATCCAAGTTAGCCAATCATGCTTTCGCCTTTTTGTTTTCTGAAGTACGGTATGCCATTAACGATATCGTGGTGGATAGCACTCGAAATGTGGGCATTTCCAGTGTCATGAAACTATACCCCTCTTATAGTGAGGAAGAAGCTAAAACACTTTGCATGGCGGGTTGGTGCCCTGACTCGACCAACGACTGGATGGTACACACCGATGGCACCTTCACTGGATATTTACCTCTTAAACTGATTTTAGGCTTTGCTGAAGATCACCAGCGCATTGTGGTCAACGCAAGGCAAGTGCTTTATCTGGTGAGAGACAGGAGTGATAATAATGCACTCAAGGGAGCCGAAAATGCCCCCATCGATTCAAAAATTCAACTACAACGCTTGGTATGGAAAGTCCCCCATGTGACCCTTGAAGATAGCAAAAAACTGGACATACTCAAAATGGTAAAGAGAGATATGCCTCTACCAATGGAATTTAGAAGCTGGGCACTCCATGAGTATCCGCTATTGCCCACCACCAACACACACAGTTGGTCTGTAAAACAGCTCGCTATACAGAGAGACCTCTCTACCTGATCGTGGGTTTTCAAACGAATCGCAAGTATCAACAAACCAAAGATGCCACGCAATTTGATCACTTACAATTGAGAAATGCACGTCTTTTCCTCAACGGAGCCGTGTTTCCCTATGAAGGACTGGATTTGGATTTTTCAAAAAATAAGTTTGGCCCTCTGTACGACTTGTTTTCTAAATTTCGATGGTCGTATTATCAAAAAGAGAACGGCCCCATGCTACTACCCCAAGCGTTTAAGGCAAGAGCACCACTGATTGTTTTTGACTGTTCTTACCTGGAAGAGTCTGTCAAGCCATCCAATATCGACATTCGACTAGATTTTGAAACGCATGACAATGTACCAGCCAATACCACGGCCTACTGTTTGATTATTCATCACAAACAAGTCAACTATTATCCACTATCCAACCAAGTGACGAGTGTATAAATAACAGGTCATCCCACGTCAAGCCGCTCAGTCATGTCTTGCTTTAAAGCCTCAAGAGACGTTACATCCATGAATTTAAACTCTGAGGAACAACGTTTCAAGACTTTTGCCACATGGCCAGTGCCTTTCATAAACCCTCAAGCCTTGGCGGCCGCTGGATTCTACTATTTAAAAACAAGAGATGAAGTGAAATGTGCCTTTTGTCCCATCATCATAGACCAATGGCAGGAGAATGAAAGTGCAGAATGAAAGTGGGAAATATACCCTGTCATTCAAGCTATCCCTCACTTGTGTCTCTGGGTGATGAAAAAAAAAACAAGTTACGATACATGTGGGCCGTATGGTATCCATGGTGCTTCGGTGAGCAGCTCACCATCAAAAACGCCTAGTTTAGAGACATTGGGACATCATCGGTGTTATGGACGTTACAAACACAAGAGACTATATTGTTGTATCAGTTGCTATCGTCCTTATCCTAAAATGAGAAAAGCCTGTAAGACGTGTTATGATAATAAAATGATGTAAATCTTAAATTCTTATTTTTGCATGCCCCCACTGTCCTACCCTAACCTCAATTTTGAAACTAGCATGGCAGGTAAGTCTATGTCATGATCACACTTGATCGTCAGTCAGTCGTCAGTTGAACTTGGTACAGGCAAGCATCAACATGTTGCGCACACTCATTGTGGATTGCCAAGGGTTTAAAATTGGTGACAACAAATTTATATTTAAACAAGTGGCCATGACCGATTGTACCACGTTTTGGATATCACAAGCTACGCATTTGCTATTTAAACCACCCCATGCTTTTGATTTGTTGTGTGAAAAAGACCGTAAACAAACCCAGTGGATTGAAAATCATAGGCAACTAGACTAGAATCAGGGAACCATTTCCTATAAATATTTGGACGTGGTCATGAAAGCACACTTGTCCTCGGCCAATGTGGTATTTGTGAAAGGTAATGAAAAACGTCAATGGTTGCAACCATTTTTGGCGTCTTACTGCCAATGTATCGACCTCATGGAGTTGGGCTGCCCCTCCCTGCAAACGCTCATGGATACTTGTTCCTGTGGCAACATTACCCATACAGCCCTATCGCATGCGTGGCATCTCTTTCATTGGTTAACCATCCATGCCTGCTGGGAGTTGTTGAACAAAATTATAACTCAAGATTTACCTGTGAATGACGTCAGTGAGATTTCTACAAGCGACGTGTAAACATCTACAGCACGTATACCATGGAGAAAGGCAATGCTACGGACAAAGCCATCGGCAAGTTCTTTGTGTGTAAAAAGAAACTAGACAGTTTTACCAAAGAGGAACTCTTGGCGCTGCCCAAGTCGTTCATTTATTATGTGGCCGCCAACGCAGTGAAAGAAATCTGGCAACATGTACCAAAATCATGGACTCAAGACCCTGTGTTGAGTGATTTGCAACCCTGTACGGATTACGATCACCATAAGCAAGTGGCCATGGCAAAAATACCGTCTATGCGTCAGTGTGCGACTTGCCAGCTAGTGAAACTGTATCACGGTCATAAAAGTCCATGTAAAGACTTTGTTGAATCATTCCATGGGTGTCATGGCGAGAAAAAGCAACAACAACAACAAACACAAACATCGTCCACAGAAGAGGAGGAAGACCAAACCTTTTTACCATCGATGGAAAAGGATATGCCAGACCTGTACTGGCAATGGCGTCATTGACAAAGTGATTCAATACTTACCTTTCGAAATCCATCTTCCAGGTTATCGTTTTTGCGGCCCTGGATCTCGTCTCGAAAAACGTTTACAACGTGGTGATGTACCCATTAATCTTTTGGATCAAGCATGCAAGGAACATGACCTTTCATACCGCCATAGTCATCCTGGTTTAAGACATGTGGCAGATAAATTGTTATTGAAGAAAGCTAAACAACGTTTCACATCCAGTGATGCCTCAGTGGGTGAAAGGATGGCAGCCCTGATTGTCATGAGTGCTATGAAAGGAAAGTTGATGATGCATGGACATAAACATTGAGGAGTGAGGAATTGGGATGTGTTTGTATTCTATTTTTCTTTTGTCAATTCACTATGACTATGAAATAAAAACAAAGGTTTACCAGAGCACGATGTTTTGTTATTTTTAATTTTAAGAAATCGTGATGTTGATGGCTGATTTTTCA
This sequence comes from Meconema thalassinum, assembly GCA_946902985.2. NCBI lineage: Eukaryota > Metazoa > Arthropoda > Insecta > Orthoptera > Tettigoniidae > Meconema > Meconema thalassinum. The sequence goes on along the minus strand of OX336396.1, from coordinate 135,592,391 downwards.
TTTTACACATTTCACAAATGATGAATTCACACACTGTCATTTGCCGATTTGCAATTTACAGTTTTTTGAAAACGTTCGTTTCAGGTATAACGTTTTTGATGATATGGATTTTTCTATTTTGCTGATGACACTTTTTAAACAATGTCCGTTTGAAGTTTTTGAATTTTCAAATTTCACACATGACCATTTCCAGTTTTTAAAAATGTCCGTTTTAAGTTTTGCTGTTTTTGGTGATATGGAAACATAGATTTTCCATTTTGCTGTTTTCACATTTTACATTTGGTGTATGTCGAAAGTTGTGATTTGACAATGATGTTGATGCAAGTGCTTGACCATGGCGATGCTGCAATGTGTCTAAGGGTGTTTGGAGAAACGTCGAGGTCTACTACTACTGCAGGTAAGACTGTTTTTACAAAAATAATGTCTTTTGACTGCCACATTTCAATGAAAAAACAAAACTATTGAAAACAAAATGAGTATATAAGTGACCATTTACCCCCTCCCCACCCACTCCCCCTACCTCACCGTGTTTGCTCTGGTCAACCATACACACCAGCTTTCTCTCTCTACTCATACATTCACACCTGTCTTTGGGAACAAACACAACCACTTTATTTATTCCCAAAAGCGGATTCTCGACATGCACACTCATCCCAAAAGAACTTTTTTAGTTTACCATTTTACCATTTCAAAAAAAAGAAAAAAAATCTACTAAAAATCTTAGGGGAAAGTCCTGTAGCACCGGACGGCATGTAGTACCGGACACACTACAGTTCACGAAAATCTCGCTAGATGTCAGCATCATGTAGAGTGCATTTCAAAGGTTTCTTCCAGTGTACTTCAGCGCAAGCAGAGTGAGTTTGTCACTCAAGCAGTAACCACGCTACGTGGTATTTTCTGATTTCCTGTGTTCATTCATGTGTCTCAAGTAAGTTTTGGAAGAGCATTGTACTGAACTAGGTAAGTGAATTTTTACTGTACTGAGAGTAGTTGTATAATGTGGTCTTAATAACATGTTCACAAAGTATAAATTGAAAATGAAACGTAATTAGTTAATGGCAGGTGTTTCTTTAGATGCATGCTTGTCCTGTAAGACCGGACAGTACTATGTCCTGTACCATCGGACACGTAATTAGCTGTCATATTATTATTTGCAGGTTGAATCGCAAATAAAAACATGCCGAAAGACGACAAAAATGGGAAGAGGAGGGGAACGTGGTCCGAAGACGGTATGAAACTGGCAGTGAACAGTGTGCTTGCTAATAATTTGAGTGTTAGGGAAGCTGCAATTAGTTTCAGAGTTCCGCAGAGCACTTTGCAGGACAGAGTAATAAAAATAAAGAGTGGAGGAGAAATTCAAATTACGCCGAAATTTGGGCGCTTCGAGAGAGCATTTGCAGACAATTTTGAAGAACAATTAGTCGCCCATATCAAGCTGTTAGATGGCATGCTCATGCCCCTTACCAGAAGAGAGTTCCTGAAACTTGCTTATGATTTAGCTGCGACTTTAAAGCTGCCTCATAGGTTCAATAAGGACAACAAAATTGCTGGGAAACATTTCTATTACTGCTTCATGAAGAGACATCGTGAACTTGCACTGAGATCTCCAGTTCTTACTATGTTTTAATTTTTTTTTTTAATTTCAAAGGTCCCTTTATTTTAGGGCCATAATATGTCCATAGATTTCAAGTATGAAGTTCCTATAAGTCACTATCATGTCAACTACCACATCCTTTGATAAGATCATAGATATGCATAGAATTTACAGTATTCAAGTAACAATCCGAAATAGTTCTAAACTGTCCGGTCTTACAGGCCAGTCTAAATAAAAGGGGAAAAAGCCACAAGTACGTTTATTTAAATTCCCAATAATCCTGCCACTGTTGAAAATTATGCTATCAGGAATATTGTCTTATGTTACATGAAGGAAGTCACACATGTTTTACTTGATTTTTAAATTCAAAAATTTCAGCAGTATTGGCAAAAAAAGTAATGTGTCCGGGGCTAGAGGACTCTCCCCTACTTATATCCTATTTACAAAAAAACTCAACTTTGTACAGCGTTAAAAGAATCACACTATTTACCAATCAAAAAATTTAAAAAAATAAGGTTGCATAGAACTTTTTTTAAAGAGCAAAAGGTCCAAGTGGGTTGTCACTATTTACAAAATCTACTATTTACAATGACAGAAACCAATATTTACAAAATTCTAAATCTACAAGTTACAAAAAGCCATGTCCCATAAACGATTAAACAATGAAATCACACCTCCTCCTCGTTGCGATTATAACCCCAGGGCAGGCTAGTGAGCAGGTCATCAGCCCACCCACGTTTGTTATCCATGGAGGCGAGGGTGCGTTTTCTCTGTTCCACAAGATACAAATAATGGTTGCTGGATTGTATCTTGCACTGTGTATGAGACATAGCTTTGCCAGTACGTAAAACCGCTAGGTAATCGTCTACACGTAGCGATTTTACCACTGCCCTACCTACACCTTTTGCTCTTTTGGCTTCCTTACAGTCGAGTGTGCGGTAAGCATACATTTTAGAAGCCAAACCTACGAATTCCGTCATAATGGAATCACCGCATTCATCTTTTAAAACACCCATTACCTTTTTGTTTTTTATGGGCAGCTGAAACACGTTGTCAACACTATAGCAAGAGGTGTCGAACCAGTCACTATGTTGCCTCATGACGTCATAGGGGTTGCAGTGGCGAATGTGGTAAATGAATGAGTCCGTATCCATATACAAAAGAGAGACGTCCTCAAAATGGCGTTTGGCAAACTCATAGTGGAATCGATACATGATCGATTTAGAAAAGTCTAAAATGACTTGACCCAAGTAAATGGGTTTATCCATGGTCACGCTGGTCTTACTCATTTCAATAGTAGCCAAATCCTCATCGATAATTTTGATTGATTTGAAATTTGGCTTGGCAATGTACCGCCGGGCACCCCACTGCCCCTCCCAGACATTCACTAATTTAATGTCACGGTATTTGCGGACATTCTCCATCGACTTGCCATAGATGCAGTTGTTCATTAATTTAAAAAAATTAATTTCAAACTGCTGTGTTGCCATTTGTCGGTGTTCTGTGTTGAGTCGCATGTATGGCTCAAGCCATGCTTTTTGAGCAAAAGAAATACCCCTGTGGATTTTCTTTAACACCAAGCCTTGGGCGAGGCATTGCACCAACATTTGGATATGTAGCACATACCGATTTTTGTTGTAAAGTGTGCCCAAGAGTTTTTCAATTTTCACTTTACTGTCAGGGGGAACCATTTGCTCAAGGCAGAATGGGAAATCGGCATGTTCATCATACAAGGATGAGGGATATTCAATATCCACTTCTAGCACATATCCACGGCCTGTTTCTTGGCTAGCCATGTTCACATCAAATTCTGACACTTGTTTGTCTGTCAGCCAAGCAAACTTCCCATACGGCAAAGGCTGACTCATGGCGTAACCGTACAAATTATTCACGTCATAGTACATTAAGTACGATTCTGGTTTGTTCGGTGAATAATCAGGCATGTAGACACTGTTCGCTTCGGTATGGCGTTGGTTAAGCGACACAAAGCCGCCACGAATGCCCTTTTCAAAAATAGAACCATGTCTACGTTTGTGAGTAAATCCAATTCCACTTGAGTGTATTTCAAAGTGGCATCGAACGAGAGCCCAGGACTCGTATAATAGTGAGCCGGGTCAAGACCGTAAATGTGTTGACACAAGTTACGGAATTTTTCAAACACATCAGTGAGCAGCAATACATCCAGTTTTAGGTAATGCATAGCATATTCACTTAGCGTCTTAATGTCAAACACTCGCCAAACTTGACATCCATGTGCATAGTCTTCATCGGAAACGGTACTGCGTGTTAGTTTCGAGTAAAATTTCTCTTGTGGTGGGAGTTTTCTTTGCTTTAACACGTCCCAGCTGTTGCAGAAATCATACGGGAATATACCTTTCCGAATGCACAATTGAAATTGCTCAGGATCATTAAAATGCATTCTAGTATTTTTTAATTCCTCCTCATTCAAGCCATTCACAAGGCTGTCTAGCGAGGATGCCATAAACTTAAAGGAATCCAAAAATCGAATGCTAAAGTCGCCCAACCTCCATGTCAGGGCCGTAAAACGCTCATGGTTTTGGGGAATAATGGTAAACGAGCCCTTGTTGACATGGCCCAATTCACGAATCAAAAACTGAATGTCATAATTCGCCAGATTGTGGAAAAAGACACTAATGAAACGAGGAGCTGGAAAGTTCAAGTTGCATTTACTATGCGCAGCTCCACGAAACTCCCCTGTAAAATGCGAGTGGTCTCTGACTTTTTCCTCTCCACTTAAAATAGGCTTTTCGCAAATATGGCATGTCGTGGCATGCTCATACTGCTGCTGCTGTTCTGGAGATAGACTCATGGGTACTGGGTGGTCCAGTAATTCCTGTACATCATGAGCCAACTTGACAAGTTCATCCAAGAACCATCTGGTACAATCTGGCCCCTCGCGGTATTTGTAAACGGATTGTGTGGGGTCGTAGGCACACACCACATTAAATCCTATGGCAAAGGGTTCATGTTTTTGAATGGGTGTGGTTGAGCTCATGGTGGGATCTGGTTCACATCCCGCCATGGGTGTGGTGAGAGCTTCGAAATCTGCATACACCACATAGGGGACAGTGTCACGCTTGTGAATGTCCTTAAACTTTAACACAGCCTTGTCCCCTTGTGGCAATATCAGTCTCACCGCTTCCTGAGAAACACAATCTACCCTATGACGTTCCAAAAGCATAGGGGTTTTAAAATATTGCAAGCAACGGTCACAAATATGTTTCTTATGTTGATCTTTGGACGCTTGACTGCTTAGCAATCTACTTAAGCTTTTAATGAGGCAATAGTGATTCACCTCTCCGTAAGACAGATATAAAAGATGAATGTGATGTCGTTTCGGTTGTTTTGTAGCATAAAGAGGACCCACAATCTCATCACCGTCAAGGCCATACACCATGAACGAAAAGTCCTGGTTGTCTTGTTCAAACCTATGGATCTCGGTTAAGTCCATAGGGAACGACACTCGAGTTAAATTTAAAGTTTGTTTTAATTCATCAAACTTGGCCTTGTACTTTGCTGGTCTGTTAACATGACGATCTTGAGCTGGCTGCAAATACGCAGCCACAGCCCACAGAAAACATTCATCATCAAAATTTTCAATATTCACCACAGCCTTTTTCGAAGCTATTGCTGGTGGTGTTTTAATATAGCTAGACCCAGCATTCAACGGATTGAATTGACAAATGTTGATTTGTAAATGATGAATTTTGTCTAAGGCAAGGCCACTCGGTCCTTGTTGAAGTTTATCAAATTTTGATAGCAAGGCATTCACCACGTGGGTTTCATACCACTGTTCCAAATTATGGGCTATGAATAGCTCTTGCATTTTAATGCAAATATAAAATGTCTCTTTATGCTCTACGTCCTTCTTTTTATATATGAAATCGCACACCAGTTCTGTATTCACCTTTAAAGCCGTATGCAACCTTTGCGCTGTACAAATTTCAATTTTAAAAATTTCAAAACAAGATTGTAAAAATTCTTTGGGAATCAAACTTTTTCTAATATTGACCACACGACCAGAGCACACACGCGATTTGAAACAAGACTCAAGGGGCTCCCAAGTTAACGTATCCGCAGCAGTAAAAGACATTATTTTGAAAGAACACTCTCACCTGAGTTTTCAGCTGTAGACTGCTTGACAATGGTTCCACTCTAAAGCCACTTGGTTTTCAACTGTATTTGCTATAGCAGTGAACCCTTTTTTTCTCCAAATATCTAAAAAGAAATAAAATAAACCACCTTAAGTATATCCATTCCATATAGTTTATGCCTTTCATAAACAAAACAAAATCAAACAGGTTATATATATATAAAACAAATCTCACCTTGACGTGTAATGCTTTGCTATATTCCCGTCTCGTGGGCTAGTGTGGAAATGGTTTCCCCTTCTATCGGTCTGTCTTTCTCTTTCTTTAATATATTTCCCACAGACACACGACAGGTAGGCTATACACGTTATCTGCAAACAAATAAATAAATAAAATCATTAATTACCTAATCAATAAATAATTGCATGTATTTATATAAAAATCAATAAATATATAAATGAATAAATATATACCTACCCCACAACAAGGTTAAGTATTTTCCACCAACACCAAAACTGATAAACAAGACCAGGTGTTTCATGCAACGCAGTGTGTTCAAAGGTAGTCACCTAAGTGAGCGTGGAAATGATAACGACATGTCTTTATATATGCTACGTTGCATGTATAATCTTTTTTTTTCCCATGCTTTGAACATTCTCTTATCGTGCACGTGGACAGCTAACGTCCCAGGCGAACACCTGTGCCAGATCAAATTTCACGTCAACTTGCATTTTGTCACGTACGAAGCAAAACAGGATGTCACTTGTTTAGCGTGCCTGTGGTTTCACACATGTGTTCACATGTCTTTCGCACTCCCCTGCCACCACAATGGTCAGATTATTTCACTTTGAAGCGTCATGGTCATTTTTTCCATTGCACCTGTTGTCAAGTCAGATCAACGCCATCCAATAAGCTCAAATGACATTCACCTCCTGCTCCTCGGCAAGTGTGTTTTCTGTACTCGCTTCGACCAACATAGAACCAAGTTCTCATCACCGTTTACACGTTAAAGGTAAAATATCAGAAAACGAACCCTCGCTCTGTCATACACCGACCCGCCGAAATAGCGATTGTTCTATTAAGCATAGCCACCGTGGTCAGCGACAGGTTCGTTGAAACGCACACACACCCAGCCGTATCGTCTCTCTCAACCACCACGCTTCATAAACATTATAAACAGGTAACGGTAAAGATTTTTTTTCAACATGTACGGCGTTAGGCCCTTTGTGAATTATTTTTTGGAAAAAAATATCTACCACATTTGAAAGGGGGCGTTAGCCCGAGTTCTAGGACACCTCGCACACGTCTCTAGCGTTATTGGTTCGTGAGATATCGGCAAAATCACAAAAAACACATGTTTACCCCAAAATCGAGTTTTCATTTTTTTTTTAAATATAACGAGTGGTCCATAGCAAAGAGGACGTCAGCCCGAATCCTTGGACCCCTCGTTCATGCCTCTAGCATGATTGGTTCGCGAGATATTAAAAGCGGATGACCTTTTAGTTTTGGTCTTTTAATTAAATAAAGAGCCTATATGAAAGTAGGGGGCATCACTACGAGTGCTAGGACACCCTGTATGTTCTAATCCCATGTTTGGTTAGCGAGATATCAAGTTCGGGGCCGATACGAGTAGGGTTCAATAAGTTAGTGGACAGCTCCCGTGTCATCCCACTACTTACAAAACATAAATTTTTGCTCTAGCGACTTAAAATTTATTTTGGGGATAGAGGGCATAGGGACCTTTCATTTATGTCAAATAAACGTTTTTGTAGAGTTCCTAGTTTCCAAAATATAGGATTTTCAAAATTCGAGTGTTTTCAAAAAAAACATAAAAGTAAAAAAGTTTTATTAAAAAAATAAAGGTCATAAAGACCATTCGTTTGAGCCATGGCACAACGTTTTATCATGTTTAGTTTTCAAACTATTACCTATTTTCGAAAACGAAAATTTTCAAAAAAAATTCAAAAATATAACAAGTGGTCCATAGCAAAGAGGACGTCAGCCCGAGTCCAACGACACCTCATTTGTCAAAATCGGACCATGCGTTCGAGAGATATTTAACATGCCTGAGGCTTAGTAGTGGGTCAAGGAGGGTTCTGGAGTGCGTTAGAAACCGCCTCATCCCCCTACTTTTGTCATTATTCTAGATAGGTTCATATACTCTAGATTAAGCATTGGAATGAATCATAATTTTAGGAAAAGTAGGCTCTCTAGTTCGTCACGGAACTTCTTGTTGTTTTATGCTCTTATTGCCTCTCCTGGCTCTTAATGGCCTGTTAATACAATAAATGATGATGATGATGATGATGATGATGATGATGATGATGATGATGATGACTACAAAGAAGGTCTGGGGTGTAATCCCCAAGTCAGATTTGTACTTGTATGTAAGGCATTAATAACACAGAATCGTTGAACACATTAGCCGTAGACACACATTGTTTGTGTATGTTGCAGTTACATTTTTAAATCATCACAACAGAGTATGGCCTCGGGTGCCGGGTGCAAGCTTTGTAATTTGACACCCAGATGGTAGCTTGCATGTCGAATTTCGTTGTTCCTTGAATCACTATGAAAGTCAAGGAGGTTAGATATCAAAGTTCCTGGAACACTATAGCGCTTTATGGTAGAGAAATGAGGAACTTTGTGTTGGCGGAAACTCCCGAGATTAATTTTGCCATTATGAACACGGCCTACTGAATTCAAATGGGTTCTTTCAAATGCCAACATCGTATGACATGCGTGTCGTATTATTGCCGCCTTTCAAAAATCACTTACCTGGGCCAGGAGCGAACCTGCAATCTTGGTGTTAGTAGACCGACACGTTAACCACTCACCCACCGTGGCAATCTACTTGTAGTTCATTTACGCATATTAGTACATAATTCTACAGTCGTTTTAGACTTATTGCTTAAGTGTATCACAGTAATAGTAGCTACACCTTCATAGGTTAGTTTAGGGGAGGAAGACTGTTTTTAGCCTATTTTCATTTAATGAATAAAAAAAACAAGTAGTTCCGTGAAGAACTATAAAGCCTATTTTCATATATCCTACTCATGTTAATTGCCTCTATCAACATACAAAATTTCAGTTTGATTGTTGTGATATATTCGTAGATATTGAAAACCGTCTAAATATTTCAGATGGTCGCCAGGTTGGATTTTTATTTATGTACTATCACATGAAGATTATTGTGTGCGTGTGGTATTCAAACTTCAATCGCATGATTAGGACACAAGAAGTAAAAACGAGATTTTAAAATTTCGCACAGCTGCCATCTTGTGGTTACGAAAACAATTGAAATAAATTAGATGCCAGTGGATTAAAATTTCTATAAGCATTTAACGTGCAAAGTTTCACTGCACTCGGTTGGTTATATCGCGAGAAACGTCCATTGAAATATTTATACTTCGCGTCGCCGCCATGTTGGATTTGTGCTCACTAGGTTACTGAAAGTCCAATAGGTGAACTTATGTTCATAGCCTCTATGTACATAAAAAATCAGTTTGATTGCTGTAAAATGTATATCGGATGCTCGCTATTTTGGATTGTTGTATGTATAGGCCATAGAGGTATGTACCATTACAGGAAAATTATTACGTAGCTTCATTATTCAAACTTTCACTTCAATCGCATGATTACGATACAAGAAATAAAAAATTAATTTTTAATTTCGCACAGCCGCCATATTGAAATTATGTAAACAATTGAACTACAATAGATGCCAGTGCATTACAATACGTATTATCATTTACTGTACCACATTTCACTGTGCTCAGATGATTAAATCACGAGAAACATCTATTAAAATGTTTCAATTGCGCTTGGCCGCCATGTTCGTTTTGTACTTTACAGGTTTTTGAATGTTACATAGATATACGTGCAGCAGTTTCCTTTATCACCGTACAAAATTTCAGGGTGATATCGGTAATAGTTTCGGAGATACAAACTGCCAGTGAAATATTTCGCACAGCCGCCATTTTGAGGTTATGTCAACAATTGAATTAAATTACACGCCAGTGCATTACAATGTGTATAAACATTTGCTGTACCAAGTTTCATTACGTTTGGATGTATAATCGCGAGAAAAGTTATTTAACAAGAAGTTCCCTGAAGAACTATACAGCCTACTTTTCATGCCAATGATTATTCTACAGTATATGAACCTATCTAGAATATTGACGAAATTAAGTTGGTAATATCGAAATATCTAATTAGTTCAAAATATACCTGGTATAATGTAGCCTAATAGAGCACTACAGTTGGCAGCCCTGGTGACTGAATATATTCTTAGTTCCACCTCTTAAGGTACAGAATACAAAATTTGGTTGAAGTCCAATGGACGTTACATGCAGTTAGACACTGGATCTATCAGCACGCGTAAAAGCATGTTGCCAACAATACCATGCGTGTGCTGGTCAGAAATAATCTGAATTATTATGATATCTTGTTGTGCCAATTTTGGATGAAATCCATTTGTTAGTATAGAAGTTACATGTATTTTAAAATTGGACATATCAGCAGGCATAGAATCATGTTGGCAGCACTGCCTTGTATTAATTACTCCAAATTAATCTAGAATGTCAGGTGCTATACGTGTGCAAAGTATAGAGCTGTTGGCTTGCATACTTTCTGATATATATTAATATTAGGGTAAAAAGAATATAGACAGCATTTATTAACAGTTGGCAGCCCTGATTGCTCTTAACAATACTTATAGTCATATATGTTATGGTACACATGTCACATACGAAATGTGGTTGAAATCCAACTGATAGTATAGAAGTTACATGTATTTAAAAATTGGTACTATCAGCAGGCTTATAATCATATTGGTAGAACTGACGTATATAAGTTACTCCAAATTAATATAACATGTCAGAATATACGAGTGCATAGTTTAAAGCTGTTGGCTTGCATACTTTCTGATATATTGGTATTTGGATTTTAAAAAATAGAGAGAGCAATTATTTACAGTTGGCAGCCCTGGTGGCTCTTAAGAATACGCTCAGTCATATCTGTTTATGTACAGATAATACATACAAAATTTGGTTAAAATCCAATTGATAGTGTAGAAGTTATATGCATTTAAACATTGGACCTATCAGAAGGCTTAAAATTATTTTGGCAACACTGTCATGGTTGGCCTCCTGGAAATTAAACTGAAATAGTATTATCTACATGTGTGCCAATTTTGGAATAGCCCCCATGCATACCTTGCAAGATATCCAACATGGAGCTCAAATTTCTAGTGCGTTTTTCAGCAGTTGGTAGCACTGACATCATTTTCAAATATGAACGTGAGCTACTCCGGTGCACATCTTTACTCATACTAAATTTGGTTTTGATTGCTGCAGCCGTTTAGGAGTTGATAGGGGGACACACACACACAGCCAGACAGACAGAAGGACAGACAGACAGACAGACAGACACACATTTTCCCGGATCGATCTCATAAGTCTATTTTTTCCTCATTTTTGCCAAATGTGAAAAGTAGGCTAAAAATCTCAAATTTGCTTGGCCGTCATGTTGGTTTTGTAGTTACCAGGTTTTTGAAAGTCTCATAGGTGAACCTCTAGTAGTGCCCTCTATCACCGTACAAAATTTCTGGGTGATATAGGTAATGGTTTCGGAGATACTGAATGCTGGTGAAATATTTCGCACAGCCGCCATGTTGGATTGGTGAGACGCAATAAAATTTGAAGGGCACGGTCGGGGTCGTCCGGAATGGTGCTATGATCTTACCGAGTTTCATTGAAATCGCTCTAGCCGTTTAGAAGTTATTAGGGACACACACACACACACACCATCACACACACACACACACACACACACACACACACAAACGGTGATCTCATAAGCCTATTTTTTCACAAAATGAAAATAGGCTAAAAATAGGCTTATGAGATCACATTTTGTCCGTGTGTGTGTGTGTGTGTGTGTGTGTGTGTGTGCGGATGTGTGTGTGTCCCTCTAATAACGTCTTAACGGCTGGAGCGATTTCAATGAAACTGGGTCAGGTCATATTACTATTTTGGCCGACCCCGACCGTGACCTTCAAATTTTATTACGTCTCATCAATCCAACATGCCGGCTGTGTTCACCGGCATTCTATATCTCCAAAACTATTACTGATATCACCCTGACATTTTGTACGGTAAAAAGGGCACTACTAGAAGTTCACCTATGAGACTTTCAAAAAACCTTTTAAATACAATACGAACATGGCGGCCAAGCGAAGTTGAAACTTTTAAAAAGACTTTTCTCGCGATTTAACCATCCAATCGCAATGAAACTCGGTACAGCAAATGTTTAAATACATTATAATGCACTGGCATTTTAGTTCAATTGTTCACATAACCTCAAGATGGCGACTGTGCGCAATTTTAAAATTAAGTTTTATTTGTTGTGTATTAATCATGCAATCGAAGTGAACATTTGAATAATGAACCTAAGCAAAATTCGTTATCTAATAGTACATAACTCTATGGCCTACAGGTATAAAAATCCAACATGGCAACCAACCGAAATATTTAGTTGGTTCTCAATATCTACGAATCTATTATAGCAATCAAACTGAAATGTTGTATATTGACAGCGGCAATTAACATAAGTAGGATATATGAAAATAGGCTGTATAGTTCTTCACGGAACTACTTTTTGTTGATGGGATCGTCATATCTAAGTTTTGCAACATTAAAAAGTTCATTCTTCGGTGCTTAATGCCGGACTATTTATGAGTAACTAGCTGTACCCGGCATGTGTTGCAATGCCCTTGGCAATGCCAACCAAAGAAAGTGTTGGCGTTGTAACTTTGTTTGTTGAAGTGCTTTTGGATACACAATATATTTTTTTCTTTTTTCCGTTAACTGTCTCTAAACTATTGTAAAATGGATTTACTATCTCAGAAACATTCATGGGAGCGTGCTCAACAACTCACCAAAGTTTCATCGCAATCGGATGAATGGTATTTTTACGCATATTGGACTTTGTTTAAACGATTCACGCACCGTCGCCCATTTGCTGAATCTACTTGTGCGCTACCTATTGTGACATGGAAGTCAGATATCTTTCCAGGAGTGTAAACAACAACTCACCAAAGTTAAATCGCAATCGTATGAATGGTTCATGAACTCACACGGGACTTTGTTGAAAAATATCGCGCGCTGTCACTTATTTCTTGAATCTACTCATATGCTACCCATTGTAATATGGATTTACTAAGTCAGAAACCTTCGCAGGAGTGTACACAACAACTCACCAAAGTTTCATCGCAATCGGATGAATGGTATATGATCGCATACGGGACTTTGTTGAAAAAAGATCGCACGATGTCACTCATTTTTTGAATCTACTCATGTGCTACCTATTGTAATATGGATTTACTAAGTCAGAAACCTTCGCAGGAGTGTACACAACAACTCACCAAAGTTTTATTGCAATCGGAAGAATGGTATATGAACGCATAAGGGTCTTTGTTCTGTTCTTATTTTTTGAAAATTCCCTTCTATCCTTCATGAAGACAGTGTAAATTCGACAGCTCGGATAATTCGATAAAACCCAGGACACCCCGAGGACCGGATCTCGTGGTCAAACCCAGCACAGGTTTCACGCATGTGTGCGGTTGTTCATTGGTGTGGGGTGTTTCGCTATTATCAGGCACAGTATAGTCACTTCATTAAATTTGTTTACTGAATATTGTTAGAAAATAGTATTGTAAATATTAAACTTACTGTAATTTATGGAGTAAACCTAATGCTTTTCTTCATTTACATCTCTGGAGAGTGACTTCGGTGGCGTAGTTGGTAGCATGCTAAGCTTCTATGCCCAAGGATGCGGGTACAAACCCGGCCGAAGTTTTCGGATTATTTAAGAGCGTGAAAAATCCTTCAGTATGCCTTCCTTCGGAGGGGAAGTAAAGCCGGCGGTTTCATGTCATAGATGTATGTCATGTAAAAGAACCTTCCACTAATTACACTTGTGTGAAGCTAAATTATAGGTTAGATTTGACTAACGCTCTTAGGTTGCAAAGATCATCGCCAGGAGCCAACTGCGGTGGCATCAAGTAACCAAGTTCAGAACTAGTTGTCGTTGACGGTGGCGTTTGGTAGCAAACGTAGGAACTTCTTGAAAATTGAATGTCTGCAGTCCCTACTTGAATTAAAACATAACACACACTAATACAGCCATCACAATTAACACCGGTTATCAAGACAGATTCTACACACACCCAAAGTACTCGGTGCTACATGACCGCGTTGTCGCAGCTCCTAAACTGAGGAACCAACCAACCTTGAGATAGTATCTATTAAACTTGCGTCGTATGCTTTCCTCAGTGGTTTCGTTGTGAAGGAAGTAAGAAAAGAAGTAACTGGTGAATCACGTCGTGGCCTAATTCAAGAAGAGAATCCCTCTTGTCACCCGGGAGGTGGAGGTAGATTTCACCGAGCAAAGAAAAATGTTTCGATTTCACTACATTTGTCAATTGTTGTATACCTACAGAAGTTACGCGTGATATTATTATTATTATTATTATTATTATTATTATTATTATTATTATTATTATTATTATTATTATTATATAACATTTGCAAATGGGGGTAATTTCCCGGTGGCAAATTGTACAAATACAGAAAATTACCAACAATAATATCGAGCACAATATACACAATATTCGCGATTAAGGAACTATATTAATTACATCGTAGTATTTACACACAATTTCTGTCTTCTCTTAAACACATCAATATGTTTGGGGAAAGGCTCTAAGACTGTGGCAGGTAATAATAATAATAATAATAATAAATAGCCTTACAAATCCCATAAGGGCTATGGCCTCCTGCTTTGCAGGGAATTGCTCAATTTTAACTCATCAGGTGAGCAAGTCCTGAGGAGCATTCGGGGTTATTCTTTCTGATTGGGCCTTCTATATAGATGTGCAGCTGATTAAAGATTAAGTAAATTATATTGCGCTGGTATAACATTCGCTACAACAATCTTCAGTTCTGAGTCTGGCGATATCAAGGCCTCAAATATCCATTAGTATTACGAAAATCGTAATAGCCATCAACCAATATCTGGGAGCTTCCCATTGCCACTAAGCACAAAGCTTACCCTGTCTAAGCACTTGAACAATGACAGAAACTGCCAAGTCTTCACTCTTCAGTAAAATTTACGTATATTGAACCGTTTCAAATAGAAGGTCTTTTTAAAATGCAATACAAAACCTTACCGGTGGAGTTTTAACATCTAGTTTGGATGCATATACCTAAACACGTTCTTTAACATCCCACAAATCATTCACTATGTTGTGCACATGCGGTTCCGGAACGAATTAACAAGTGTTTCGCAAGATAGTCGAACCTTTTGAATTCCTTGTAACAGGTGATGCAGTAAGGTTACTTCTTCCCTAGTCAACACGATGATGTTTCCTCAAATTAAGAGCGCGAGCTGAATCGCTTTGGGCGCAACCAACAGACAATGCGGTCTCTTCCTTGAGTGAACGACAAAATGTTCCATTAGCTCTGTCCGCCGTGCAAATGACTTCTCACATGTGCTACAAGTGTATTCCGTCACTCCAGTATGAACAACGCTGCGCTTCTTGAAGTCACCGCTCTGTGAGAAGCCTTTATTGCACACCAGAGATATGTACCGCTTTGCTGCATGTCCACTGAACGGTGTCTTTCTAGTTGATGCATTGTTTTATTGGACACTGCATGCGAGTCTCCCTAGGTCTTTCCACTCCTGCCTCATCTTCGCTGTTCTTGTCCATTGTTTTCCTCCCCATTTTACGAACCAGTCTGCCCATCTGAGTCTTTGTCTCCCAACGTTTCGTCTTCCTGTTCCTGGGTCCCACAGAGTCATTTTGTACGTCCATCGGTTAGGATCTAATCTCGCTACATGTCCACCCCATCTCCATTTGAGCTGGTCTGCTAATGTCATAGCGTCTTTCATGCCGGTTCTCCTTCTTAAATCTTCGTTCCGTAATCTATCTCTGAATGAGACATGAAGTATCTTCCTTTCCATTTTCCGTTGATATCTCTGGATCATTTGTCTTTGTTTCGATGTTAATGCCCAAGTTTGGCAACCATATAGTAACACCAGTATCACGCCTTTTTCTAGAACTTCAGCCTTTAAAGTGAATTTTTGGGTCTTGTCCGCCAGTATAAACTTTAGGGACCAAAAGCTCTTCCATGCTTGTCCTATTCTTCGTTTGACCTCTTTCTCTGAACGACTTGAAAAAGACATGTTCTGACCGAGATATACATATTCTTCAACATATTCCAGTGTTTCTCCGTTCACATTATTTGGGGCTTCTAACGCATTGGTCATCAGCTTCGTTTTCTTCGGGTTCATTGTAAGGCCCACTTCTTTACTTGTTTTGTCTAATTCTTTTATCACTTGTTCCCCTTTCGCTGATTCAGCCACCAAAACAATGCCGTCTGCGAACCGTAAATGTGTTAGTCTTGTCCCATCGATTCTGATGTCATATTTTTCTTCCCAGTCTAGTTTTCTAAACTGATTTTCCAGCAAACAGGTGAATAATTTTGGTGAGAGGGGGTCTCCCTGTTTTACTCCCCTTTCTATCATGATGTTACATCCTTCTCTTTCTGTCTTTATTCTGGCTTGGTTACCGTCGCAGAGTTTGCCTAGGAGTCTAACGAATTTGTTTGGGATGCCTTGTTTTTCCAGTGCTTCTAAGACGCTTTCCTGTTCTACGGAGTCAAATGCTTTGTTGTAATCCACAAATGCTATATACACCTCTAGATTAAATTCCTGAACTTTTTCCATGAGTTGATTTATTGTTTGCAAGTGGTCTGATGTACTAAAACTGTTTCTGAATCCTGCTTGCTCTATCGGTTGCTGTTCGTCCAGTGCCTTTGTCATTCTATTGGTTAGAATCTTCATAAATAGCTTGTGGAGGTTTACAATTAGGTTGATCGGTCTGTAGTTGTTTATGTCGTCCTTGGCTCCCTTTTTGTGTAGAAGTATGATAATGCTTTGTTTCCACTCCATTGGTATGTCTTCTGATGTGAGTTTTGTATTAAATAATGTTGTGATGACTGGGATTAGGTCTTCTTCACCCCATTTTAGAAATTCATTGTAAATTCCATCTTCACCTGGGCATTTTTTGGTTTTCGTATGTCGAATGGCTGCTCTTACTTCACTGGGTAGTATTGGAGGTGTTTCTTCCTCTAGGTTTTCTTCTGATGTATTCTGGTCCTGATGCAAGTTGGATCTTTGAGAGTTACTTGAGTATAGTGTTCTATAGAACTCTGTCGCTTGCGTCATTATCTCTTCTCTTGAGGCTTGTCTTTTTTCATTGTTGTCTTTTACTACCAGCATCCAATGTTTGCCTGGAGTTAATTCTTTTCTAATCTTCTTTATTGATTTTGTGGTAATGTGGCAGGTAATGAGTTCCAATTACCAATACCACGGTTAATGAAATAATATTTCCCATAATGTGTACGCTGTGGTCGGGCCTTGGCTTTATGTGGATGATCTGCCCTGCTCAGGAAGGTGGGATTTCCCAGACGTTTGCTTAGTTCTCCCCGTGCTGGCCGATTAGTGTTTGTGTTAAAAATAGCGTATAGTCTTGATTTCGTCCTTCTATCTTACAGAGATTCCCACCCTAGTTTTTCTATCATTCGAGGCACACTACTTCTAAGATTAAAATCGTTGAGCACACACCTGGCAGCCTTCCTTTGTACCATCTTCAGCTCATTGATAAGCCCTACCTGATATGGGTCCCAAACCGCTAGGCCGTATTCCAAGATTGACCTCAGCAGGGTCAAATATCCTAATTCTGTTTAGTGTTTAGCATCTTCTTATAATTCCGAAAACATTTTGCTCATCCCTTGGCGTAAGGGTGGGTGATATCAAACATTCTTTCAGACAAATGTTTTAGGCAAATATTAGCGGAGTACTGCCCAGTTCAAATAGTTCTAATATTGTGCCTATTAAGGAAGGTATTTTTTTCTCTCAGAAAACTCCATTTTTCCCACCCCTTTGGTCAATGATTGCTGCTATCAAAAACCTTTACTGAGATAAGTTTTTGGCCGTTATCCGAAGAATCATATGAACTTTAAATGGATTCGACTTAATACATAGGCTCCTAAGAAAGTTATAGCGATTTTTCACTTTTTCGAAAAAGGCCCCCCAATTTCCTCTCCCTTGGTCCAATGTCACCCATTAACGAACTCGACCGTGTTTTTAAATTGTTATATTTTATGTACTACCCTGCCAGCGAATTGTTACTGGTGGCGGAAATCGGAACTAATGCGCTCCGCCCAGCCACACGCCTGCGATAGACGTGCAGTTGCCGCCAGTGAAACCTCATCTCTTGTCATTTGTGTGCATGATTCATGCTGGGTCGTGCGCTGTGCGCTGTGTTCTCATTGTATGACTGTACATGCGTTCCCCTCTTGCTCCGCAACCACTCGCTGCAGCCATAACGAGGCGATATGACGTAATGTATATACCATAGCCCCACTCCGCGTCTAGTGGTAACAATTCCCTAGGGTAGTATACATTTGAAAGTGTAGTGCAAAATGCTGGTAGTTATCATTTCCACAAAAAGTAATATACAATGTGTAACTAAATATGTGGAAAAGCTCCGGAGATTCGATAGAGAATTTGACAACAAGCAAAACATGTCCAGTAAACATATGATGTATGTGCGTTCGTTGCAATGTTACAAGCATTGTTTGTGGTATGCATAACACAGACGATGGCACGATGCTAGTTGGTCATTTGTGGAGGGCACACAGGCCACTTGTACGTTTCGTCGCTATTCAAGTCTGTGTGCAAATATATAGGGCGTCAGGGACCGACACCATAGCCTACTCGTTCTCCCGATCTCAACCCATTATACTTCTACTTATGGGGTCTTTTGAAGGCCATTGTGTATGCCACACCTATTCATAACGTGGACATGCTGCGTCAAGCGAATAGAGCAAGGATGTCAGCAGATACCACAGACGCCTAGAATATGGGAGCGTGTGGGACAGTCAATGATGCTGCGCATAGACGCCTGCATTACAGCTCGTGGTAGCCCTTTTGAGCACCTTCTGTAGAGAACTGTAAGTAGTAACGTACACTTTATCAACACAAATGACCAACCTGCATAGTGAAGCTGTAGGTTGTAGTATCGGCTACACCTCCCCGGTAGCTCTTCATAATAAACATAATCTTTTCTCGATATTAAAAGTGGACTGTGTATTATTTTATTAACGATCGCGCTATATCCTCAAACATGGTGTCATGGCATGCTTGCTAAAATCACAACAACCGGCGCTCAGGCCTGAAAACATGGAGTTGCCATGCTTACAAGAATACAATAGCAATGAAACCAAATTAGCTATGATACCAAATTCTCCCGCTCGAGGGCGGAAGCCACTAAACACTGGTCCACAGACTAACTATAACAAGCAGATATTAAGTTGAGAAATACGACATAAAACATAATGCATAAACACTGAATAGCGACCTTCAGGACGCAACAGAAGCGGTCTGTGTTATGTGAACCACAATCAATGCTTGTAACACGGAAATAAAAGCAAATACACCATGAGGGCATGTTTTGCTTGTTGTCAGGTCCTCTATCGAATCCCCGGAGCTTTCCCACGTATTTAATTACACCCTGTATATAGGTATACGAGTAAGCCTCCGTGGCTTAGGCGGCAGAACGCCGGCCTCTCACCGCTGGGTCCGTGGTTCAAATCCCGGTCACTCCATGTGAGATTTTTGCTGGACAAAACGGAGGCAGACAGGTTTTTCTCCGGGTACTCCGGTTTTCCCTGTCGACAATTTCCTTCCAGCAACACTCTCCACTATCATTTCATCTGTCATTCATTTAATCATTGCCCCAGGAGAGTGCGACAGGCTTCGGCAGCCGCCACAGTTCATATCCTCGCCGATAGATGGGGGCTTCATTCATTCCATTCCTGACCCGGTCGGTCGACTGGAAGCAGGCTTTGGATTTTCATTTCATATAGGTATAAGAGTATATAAACTTTTGAACTGACGGTGGTTTTGGGGTCTAGCGGATGCGAAACGCGAAAATATGTCGACATTTTT
The DNA here is from genome assembly GCA_946902985.2 of Meconema thalassinum. NCBI lineage: Eukaryota > Metazoa > Arthropoda > Insecta > Orthoptera > Tettigoniidae > Meconema > Meconema thalassinum. The sequence continues at coordinate 135,572,606 of OX336396.1, read as the reverse complement.
GGGAAGCTGTAACATAGTACCCATTGCAATACAGTAGTTAGCTTTCTAATGAAATCCACCTAAAATGCAGCTCAGGTTAGGGTTTATAATCTTATGACAGGTTCGGTAATAAGGCACCATTTGGAACTACGAAGGGAAAGAGCATAGAATTGCTTGCCTCCTTATGCTAAATTAATGGACATTTAGTTGGAGGTAAGATGAACTCTTAGTGGCATAGACAGGGTAAGGCAACTGCCTCACCTGTCTCTCCATTCAATCACGGAACTTATGTAAACATTAGCCAAGCAAATGAAAGATGCTCTACATGAGCTGGCACCTGATGATGGTTGAGGTGTTCTAACTCATCTGAGAAATTAAAACTCTGCTCCAAGTGGAGCGAATCGGGCGGCCAGGTGCATGAGGACAGGTGAAGAACTTTTGCACTGAAAGAAGTATCTGTAACGTACGCCAGATACGTGGCTTCCCTCGGTGGATCAGTAGTGCCCACTTCATGATCCCAAGATCGAGGGTTCAATTCTTGATCGAAGAAGTTAGATTTTTTAAGAGGAGAAAAATCTACGGTACTCGGAGGCGTACAATTTAGACACGTGAAAGACCACTCGTATCTTATTATATAATACGCTAAGGTGTATGTTTCACAAAACTCAAGCTCCTAAACCAGAGGGAGTTAGAATGCGTGGTTTTTCTCAATAGTACAGGAAAAATCTTGAATTTATTGAAAAGTCAACGGAAATATATTTGTCTCTACTTAGTATAAAACAAAGTCCCCGATTCTTGGATGTTACGGGTAAACTCGAGAACCACTGGATGTATTTGATGTGGTTTTCACCATTCTGAAAAGGATATCTAGAGGATGATTTCTGTAGAAAAAAAATATTTATGACCAAAGGAAGTCAAGCACTAACGATTTCAGTGAAAAGTTCGAAAAAAACTGGCGTCCATGCGCTTTTTAAGCTTACGCTGGGCAAACCGTTAACAATATCTATATACTATGAGTGTAAGAATTGGTCAGCATGAAAAGTTCTACAAAAAAGCCCGGGAGAGCATGTCTCTATCTTCAATACATCGCCTACTATAAGCGTTTTCACGTTTTCATTTCTTCCAACAATTTCCATTCAGTTACTGAGGCGACAGTCTACGAGCTAGCTAGGGACAAGTCTATCACCCCAGTTACAGCTTAGCTAGCGGACGAGCTTATTTCCCCAGATACAGCCAGCAGCAAACTGTCGAGTCGTGTTGAGTTAAAAACTTTTGAGAAGAGTGGTTGTGTTTGGAGTTTCCATGGAAGTGCAACTCGACTTTTCTTCATTACGCCTGTGAACTTTTCGTTCCGCAAAATTCACAGTCAAGTTAAGATTGGACGGAAGCGGGATTTGTGTTTCATGTACCTCGCCATTCTTAAATTACGTCTGACAAGAATTTGTTGCACATGCATCTCCATGATAATATAATTAATAGTCCAGTCAGTGATTTTAACCCATCATGTCGAGACATAAAACGGATATTGGTCGTTGTTCATTGACATTGGAAAAAAAAAGCGCTTACAACGTAATGCATTCATAACTGTTCCCGGGCGAAGCCGGGTCGGGTTGCTGGTCTCTACTTAGTATAAAACAAAGTCCCCGATTCTTGGATGATACGGGTAAACTCGAGAACCACTGGATGGATTTTGACCCGGTTTTCACCATTCTGTAAAGGATATCTCGAGGATGATTTCTGTAGAAAATAATTTATTTATAATCAAAGGAAGGCGAGCAGTAACGATTTCAGTGGAAAAGTCGAAGAAAAACCTGGCGTCCGAGCGCTTAGTAAACTTACGCTGGGCAAACCGTAAAAAATATCTAAATACTATGAGTGTAAGAATTGTCCAGCATGAAAAGTTCTACAAAAAAGGTCCGGGAGAGCATACGTCTATCTTCAATACATCGCCCACGATAAGTGTTTTTACGTTTTAATATCTTCCAACAATGTCCATTCAAATACTGAGGCAACAGTTTACGAGCAAGCTAAAGGCGAGTCTTATCATCCCTGTTACAGCCTAGGTAGTGGACGAACCTGTTGCCCCAGATACAGCCAACAGCAAACCGTTGAGTCGTGTTGAGTTAAAACTTCTGAGAAGGGTGGTTGTGTTTGGAGTTTCCCTGGAAGTGCAACTCGGGTTTTCTTCATTTCGCCTGTGAAACGCAGTCAAGTTAAGATTGGACGGAAAGGGGATTTGAGTTTCATTCACCTCGCCATTCCCTGGAAGTGCAAATCTCATTTCGCCTGTGAACTTTTCGTTCCGCAAAATTCACGGTCAATTTAAGATTGGACGGAAGGGGGATTATATTATATTAAATTATACTGATTGGCGTATAATCTCTACTTAGTATAAAGAAAGTCCCCGATTCTTGGATGTCACGGGTAATCTCGAGAACCACTGAATGGATTTTGATGCGGTTTTCACCATTCTGTAAAGGATATCTCGAGGAAGGTTTCAGTAGAAAATAATTTATTTATGACCAAAGGAAGTCAAGCAATAACGATTTCAGTGAAAAGGTCGAAAAAAACTGGCGTCCGTGCACTTTTTAAGCTTACGCTGGGCAAACCGTTAACAATATCTATATACTATGAGTGTAAGAATTGTTCAGCATGAAAAGTGCTACAAATAAGCCCGGGAGAGCATATGTCTATCTTCAATACATCGCCTAATATAAGCGTTTTCACGTTTTCATTTCTTCCAACAATCTCCATTCAGTTACTGAGGCGACAGTTTACGAGCTAGCGAGGGGCGAGTCGATCACCCCAGTTACAGCTTAGCTAGCGGACGAGCTTATTGCCCCAGATACAGCCAGCAGCAAACTGTCGAGTCGTGTTGAGTTAAAATCATTAGAGAAGAGTAGTTGTGTTTGGAGTTTCCCTGGAAGTGCAACTCGGCTTTTCTTCATTACGCCTGTGAACTTTTCGTTCCGCAAAATTCACAGTCAAGTTAAGATTGGACGGAAGGAAGATTTGTGTTTCATGTACCTCGCCATTCTTAAATTACGCCTGACAAGAATTTGTTGCACATGCATCTCCATGATAATATAATTAATAGTCCAGTCAGTGATTTTAACCCATCATGTCGAAACGTAAAACGGATATTGGTCGTTGTTCATTGACATTGGAAAAAAGCACTTATCACATAATCTATCCTTAACTGTTCCCGGGCGAAGTCGGGTTGGGTTGCTAGTTTGTTTATAAAGTGCTTTTAAACAAATAAACAAGACGATAGCCCCTGCCAGAATTGTGTCGCGTCCAGCCCGCCTAGCACTAGGGCCAGGCGGGTAGTCTGTACAGATGGGGCCCACACAACCCATTAAGAGAGAGTTCTCGCACGAGTCCGCTAGTTACGTATGATTACAAGACGAATCAGGCCACAGGATGCCGAATAGTTCCGGTTTCTCTGCCCGATGGCAGTGCTAAACAGAACGTTGAAACTGGACAGTACTGTAGATCACTTAAAAGGCTCCATCTCAAAAGATCTACTAACAGGTAACTGGAACCATAGGTTATTATTATTATTATTATTATTATTATTATTATTAATAATAATAATAATAATAATAATAATTCACCCAACATTCGCTAATCAGCCAGATCTAAGCTCTAAGTGTACCATACCCACAAAGGATGTAAGCGACCCAATTAGAGTTGTGGTTATTCCATTGGCGGGGCTTGAACATCGTCGTCATTTAGCCCCGTGTTCCTGGGTGTGAATAAATAAATAAATAAATACCGGTATGAAAATAAATAGGTTGTCCCATAGCCTGTGTTATTGTGGTATCTGCAGTACTGGGTGTAAATTCAGATGAGGAATGGGAAGGACGCAGCTGTGGACTACAGTTAGGAACCATCCCAGCATTTGCCTTGAGTAGAAGTGGGGAAACCACGGAAAACCACTTCAAGGATGACAGTTAGAAATCGAATCCACCTCTTCTCGATTTTTCTTCACGAGCCTAAGTGTACTCCGTTCCATCTCTCAGACCAGAATTAAATGTTTTGGTAGAACCGGGAATCGAATCCGGAATTTCTAGACATTACCAAAAAAGTTAACCGGTACATGACGAGGTGATCCACACATCATTAGGGGCCGATAACCTAAATGTTTGGTCCCTTAAAACAGCAATTATCATCGTCATCAACCTATTGCTTCAAATATTATGAAACTATTCACATCAAAATTGGTAGAGAAACAAGGTAAAAGGTGGGGCACATGACCTCGCTGTTCCTCAATATCTAACTAAGATAAAATGTGTCCTATCAGATGAACGTTTAAGAAAAAATATCCTAGTGCATGGAGCCCCTTTAAAGACCTGGACTTAGTTAACCTCTACAACAAATTGGCCGCAGTGTTTGATAGTGTAATGCATGGAATACCGTTTGATTGCTTTAAGTGCAGAGCCCTCATCTCTTATTCAGCAACACGGCTCCATCTTTAGCCTGTTTTGCTAGCTTGTTCCTGGTAAATCTAATAACATCCACAATGGAGGGTAGACCACACCTCGAGGACCAACAAGCAGCTTAATTAGCCTCATTCTACGATACATTGTTCCGACTAATTTAGGCTCGCCTGAATAAATAAGTCAGAGGTTCCTTGGGGAATTGATGTTGGCAGGACATACAGTAGGTTCTGTCATGCTAAGTGGTACAGCACAAGATTGTGGATTCGATCACAAACCATGGGGATACATAGCAAGCAAGATCATTTCATTGCAACGTACAGTGCTCATGAAATTTGATGATGATACCTGCTAATACTGTACTATTATGTTATTTTAATGTAACATATTTTCGAACCACATTGGGGTCATCTTATGCATGGGTAGTTTCCCCTAATCAAACTTACATCTATATACAGTATATAAAAGAAAGTCGTGTTAGTTACACTATTTATAACTCAAGAACGGCTGTACCGATTTGGCTGAAAATTGGTGTGGAGGTAGCTTAGAACCAGGAGACGGACATAGGATACTTTTTTTTTTATCCCGTGACATGACATAATACGTCAACGAGAATACAAGTCACAATAAAACGCAACGCAAATGACAGCTAAGGCAAGTCGTTTCCAGGCAACAGTAGCTCTTGACGAGACACGGCCGACTGGATGCGAGTAGCACTCTCCACTACTGGTATAGAAAATGAGGCTCTTAACATGAAATCCCGTTATTTACTCAACGTAATTTTTATAGGGGTAGTAAATCCAATTTACAATGGATGGAGCGAGTAGCTTTAACAAAATGGCGTGCATTTGTTTCAAGAAAGTCCCACTTGCGTTCATATACCATTTATCCCATTGCGATGAAACTTGGGTGAGATGTTCTGTACACTTCAGGAAAGGTTTCTGGCTGAGTAAATCCACTTAACAATTCGTAGCGCACGAGTAGATTCAACAAATGAGCGACGACGGGCGAAGCGTTTCAACAAAGTCCTGTATGCGTTCACATACCATTCATCCGATAGCGATGAAACTTGGGTGAGAGGTTGTGTATACTACAGGCAAGGTTTCTGGCTTAGTAAATCCATGTTATAATAGGTAGCCCATGAGTAGATTCAACAAATGAGCGACGACGCGCGAAGCGTTTCAACAAAGTCCCGTATGCGTTCATAATATTCGTCTGATAACGATGAAACTTGGTTGAGATGTTGTGTACACTTCAGGGAATGTTTCTAGCTTAGTAAATCCACCTAACAATAGGTAGCGCACGAGTAGATTCAACAAATGAGCGACGACGGGCGAAGCGTTTCAAAAAAGTCCTGTATGCGTTCACATACCATTCGTTCGATAGCGATGAAACTTGGGTGAGAGGTTGTGTACACTACAGGCAAGGTTTCTGGCTTAATGAATCCATGTTATAATAGGTAGCGCACGAGTAGATTCAACAAATGAGCGACGACGCGCGAAGCGTTTCAACAAAGTCCTGTATGCGTTCATATACTATTCGTCTGATAGCGATGAAACTTGGTTGAAATGTTGTGTAAACTTCAGGGAAGGTTTTTGGCATACTAAATCCAGTTTACAATAGGTATCGCACAAGTAGATTAAACCAAGGAGCGATGACGAGCGAAGTGTTTCAACATAGTCCCGTATGCGTTCATATACCATTCGACCGATAGCGACTAAACTTAGGTGAGTTGTTGTGTACACTTCAGTGAGGTTTCTGGCTTATTAAATCCACTTTACAATAGGTATCGCACAAGTAGATTCAACAAATGAGCGACGGCACGCGAATCGTTTATACTAGGTCCCATATGCGTTCATATATCATTCATCCGATTGCTGTGAAACTTTGGTGAATTGATGTGCACTCTCCAGGAAAGGTTTCAGACTTAGTAAATCCTCTTTACAATAGGTAGCGCACGAGTAGATACAACAAATGAGTAACGGCGCGTGTATCGTTTAAAAAAAGTTCCGTATGCGTTCATATACCATTCATGCGATTGCAATGAAATTTGGTGAAATGTTGTTTCCACTCCAGCGAAGATTTCTGATTTTGTAAATCCATTTTACAATATGGTAGCGCACGAGTAGATTCAACTAATGAGCGACAGCACGTGAATCGTTTCAACCAAGTTCCGTATTGAACCCATGTGGATTGGTTCAAGCGTCGAATCCATACTTTATATGTTAAAAAAGAGAGGAAATAATGCAGTCTTTAGAATGAATTTGTAAGATTTTAAGGGTTAATAAGAAGCTGGGCTGTTACAATGTGATGCAAGAGCAGGTGACCACTAGTCACGCGGGCATGAGATCACGCCTGACGCATCGATAAGAAGCTAGCGCATGATTATTAATAGAGCTGGTAACTTTCCACTGCGAGTGAGTGAGAAGGAGTTTCGGAAAAAGGTCTTACTCAGCTATAAAATGGCAGCATCGCAATGACGCAAGAAAAGAAATAATTAAAATTAAGACATTTGCAAGCATTTAATTAATGAAATGAACCCATCACTGTTGATCATTCTGGAAAGGAGATTTTTGTGTGTGGAAAAAGTTTATAATAATTGCACATGAAAGAAGTGCATACGCGGCATTACGTCGATAGTTATTCCCCGAGCCCAAAGTTGGGAGAGAGGGAAAAATAAACCACACTACCCACGCATCTGAGGAGCCAAATTATTTAATATCTTGGATTTGTGTGATCGATTTTCGTGATCAAAGAAACCCTTTTACGTTTAAAACGAGAGCTTTCAGGAGACATATTTTTCAAAATTATACGACAATTATTTTAGAAGTTAGTGTTGGAGAAGGAGCAGATCTGATCTTTTTGTGGCAGATTTCAATATAAACCCTGGACGCGCCAGGAAGTTCATTCAATATTCAGCGTCCGAGAGGGCGCGTTGCTGTTTCAAAGTACAATCTAGTCTTCAACGTTCTGGAGGGGCGTGTTGCGGTTTCAACCAACAACAATTCAGTCTCAGTGAGCGCATAGGCGCTGCACACTGGATCAATCATCGTTAAATGCAGTATTCAGTACTCACTAGACCGTGATAGGTCGTGTTACTCTGTATCGCAGACGAGCACCCCGTATGGGAGTAGCCGTCCAGTATCGTCAATAGTATCGCCGTGCGAAGACACATCAGAATCCTTGTTATAGGATATAATATCATCAAGCTTCGGACTTTATAAATTTCACCAGTACGGTCAAAGTTTAGACTGTGGACTTAAGATATTACCGTTGATAGGTACTCCAGTTTATATAGTTTCAGTTAAAGAACCGGCGCATCATAGGATTTCGAAGTACCCAAGGACAGTGAACTATACAATTCTATCTACGTTAAATAACCGTTCAGGGTAGAACGTGATAGTAACGCCTAGTGTTCCTGAACTGAGGGGACTAGAGCGGAGTACGATAGAATTTATGAATCTAGGTTCCAGGCTTTGTCTAGGTGTAGACAAATGAAGTCAGACATTGGGGATTACTCCAATAAGTCAAGAATCGAAGTAACAGAAAGTAAAATCCACGTGTGGATTATTAGACAAAGAATTTACTAGGTCGCCGTTATACTAGTGCGAACGATCATAAAAGTAAAACATCAGTGACAGACTTCTATTAGACGAACAAGTTAGCGTCTAGCAAGATACGATATCGTGCAGTAAAATTAATAAGAGGATTAACCGTTCCAGTGAGGGTAGTTCGATCGAGACTTTCAATCATCTCATCGGAGTAGGAAGCCGACGTACATCAAGTGCAACCCTTGGAAACGGGAAAGAATAAGGAAATCACGTGTGTTAAGACAAATAATTGATGCCAGAGTGATAAAATTTTATGTAATTCAAGTATAGTGAAATTTTGAGTGTAAAATATTTTTAGTGAAATTGTATTTGTGTTTAAGTGAAAACGAATCCAAAAAAATGGTATTCTTTAGATTAAAAGTGATCAGTGTATATGTTTTATGTGATGTTAGGAAAGTGTTATCAAGTGTAGATATGACCATGAATATGGCTTAAGAAGCAATTGGTGGGAGAAATGTTCCATCGAGGGAGAACTCGGTCTCTGACCGTAAAATCATGTGAGTACTAATTTCATTATTACGTGTTTTGGTAAGATTTGCGTATAATCCTCAGGAGTGGAAGTAGGGATGTTTGAAAACATGTGAAATAAGGGTTGCGCGATCTGAACGATTAATTTGATTGAAATATAAATATGTGAAATATCAATGAATCCCTTGTGGAAAATATTCAGTGGAATATCAATATAATAGTAAATAATATAACTATGGTAAAGCAAGCGCGATAATAATAATAATAATAATAATTATATAAATTATTTATGTGATGAATTTTATATTGAGTAAGTGGTAGCTGCAAGAGCCCCTTAGATGAATTGTTATATGTTGTGAATCAATATGTTCTTAATGTTATAAATGATTATTGTTGAGGCTAAGGCTAAGATCAAACTTTGATTTGAATTTATTTCGTTCTTTGAAAGGCAACTTGGCTATTTTATGTATGAGCGCATTGTCGCGCAATTGAAATAATTTGTCACGCTAGGAACGCGTTGAAATGCTCGGTAAAAAGAATTGTGAGGGACAGTTAGTTGCGGTAATGAGTTATGTTGAATTGTGATACTATGCAATACTGAAAAGGGTGCAATTTATGTTGTATTATGAGCGTTGGTTGCGTGCTATGCCTTCCTTAAGTCGCTAATGTTGTAAGTCCTCAAAGGTGGGATATGGTTCCCGAGGCAGTTTTAAAGGATTGAACTCAGAGTCGTCCGTGTTGAAGCCCCTTAATATTTGTTGTTGTATTGGATTTTCTTACCCGCTAATGAGGACACTTCATAACTATACTTTACCGAAGCTAAAAGAATAGGTCTGTAGAACCTAATATTGTCCTAATGTTAATTTGTATTATGAGCCTTGTCATTCAAAAAAACGCATTTGAAGCAGCTGGTTTGAAAGCTGTTTAGCCAGTCCCTTGAGGAAGCGAGACTGTAGGTTCTCATCCCTCCATAGCCATACATCAGCCAAGTAGTTGAGACAGACCTTTACACACTTTCTTATAGAGATAGGTCAGGAACGGGCTGTCTGATTCACGGTACACGGAAGTGTTTTAAGATTGTTTTAACGACCCAGTATTTGAACTGAGGTCCTTTTACATTCATTATTATCGCTTGCAGAGTTCAGATCGTTGCTTCCTTAAGATATAATTGTCTTTGAAGACAATATAATAAAATCCCTAACGTTATTATTAAATGATTCAGCGATTCACGAGTTATTATGAAAATATTAAGATTTTGGGAGTAATCTTAAGTTGACTTGGTCAGTAGTTTTCTATAACTCGGGGATACGCAGATTTTTCCAATCACGATAGTGAGTTGGCGACTTGAGAAGAGAGATGGTGACAGATGAACTTTGTAGGAGCCCAAAATTAATTAATGAGTAGCCATACTATGATATTGGGAAGCCTCCGTGGCTTAGGCGGCAGCACGCCAGCCTCTCACCGCTGGGTCCGTGGTTCAAATCCCGGTCACTCCATGTGAGATCTGTGCTGGACAAAACGGAGGCAGACAGGTTTTTCCCCGGGTACTCCGGTTTTCCCTGTCAAAATTTCATTCCAGCAACACTCTCCACTATCATTTCATTTCATCTGTCATTCATTTAATCATTGCCCCAGAGGAGTGCGTCAGGCCTCGGCAGCCGGCACAGTCCATATCCTCGCCGCTAGATGGGGGCTTCATTCATTCCATTCCTGACCCGGTTGGAGACTGGAAGCCGGCTGTGGATTTTCATTTCATACTATGATATTATGATTAAAGTCAGATATACTCATGTAAAAATTAAATGATGTGTGTTTAATTGTTAACACAATGCATGTAAACTTTACCGAGCCATTTGGAGCTCGTTTTTAAAGAATTAGGATTGAGGCCATATGGGAGTGAAACTCAGTTGGAGTTTTTGTTTGGTTTCTGGATAACCAGTAATTATTATTTTGTGATTATTTAATTTGAATTCCTTGTTCATCTTAGGACAAGTGTGAAGTGTAGTGTCAGTATTTTTAATGTTTATTTTTTGTAGTGCCATTTTTGGATAATTAAATGTTTTGATAGTAGGATTTTGATTTTGTTTATTTTTGGAAGTGCATCCTATGCTTAATCCAAAGTGTGTAAGTCACAGAGTGGGAGAACATACCATGAACCTCGATACTCCCAATTGAGCATTGCTGGCAAACTGTGATTTGCATATTTCATTGTTGAAATGGGCACAGTATGCGTTCATATACCATTTATCCGATTGTGATAAAACTTTGGTGAGTTGAGTACAGTCCTGCGAAGGTGTATGAATTAGTAAATCCGTTTTTCAATGGGTGACGCATAAGTAGATTCAACAAATGAGTAACGGCGGGCGAATCTTTTATACAAAATCCCGTATGCGTTCATATGCCATTCATTCGATTGTGATGAAACTTTGATGAGTTGTTGTGTACACGCCAGGGAAGGATTTCGAATTAATAAATCCATTTTACAATAGGTAGCGTACGAGTATATTCAACAAATGGGCGACGGCGCTCGAATCGTTTCAACCAAGTCCCGTATGCGTTCATATGCCATTCATTTCATTGCGATGAAACTTTGGTGAGTTGTTGAGCACGCTCCCAGGATATATTTTTTGAGACAGTAAATCAATTTTACAATAGTTTAGAGGTGGTTAACCGAAAAAGAAAAAAATATTGGGAATCCAAAAGCACTTCAACAATCAGAACGCTAGAAAGTTACAAGTCATGAGGGAGCTGAAGCACGCGGTGAAAGGAGGGAGCTGGCTGGATGACGTCACGCTCGCCGTGTCGTTGCCGTATCGAAACGCCAGAACTCACCAGTGAACTCAGTACACATGCACCAAGCGGTACTATGACGTCATACACCTCAGTGCATTCTCGGTACATTTCGTGACGTCATCGTAACGTAACGACGAAGTCGGCTATATCATTTAAAATGATAAAACATATTATATGAAATGAAAGATAAGCTCTAAGAATATTACTATGAATTTACAATACTATTAAAAAGGACGTCCTTACAATATTAATTTAAGAGAGATGTTGTTCATGTACGAGGGCTGCTTCTTTTTTCAAGTTCCCATGGACTGTATAAAAATAACAGATTGACAAACCAAACTGATCGTATGACTAAATATTTGCTTGTTTTATTCTTATGTCTCAAAATAATCGCCAAAACGATTGAAACATTTGTCGTATCGTTACACCAGTTTTCCAATGCCCTCGGCAAAGAATTCTGCCGCCACTGAGGTGGGTACATCTGGAGAGGCTCCTGAAGTGTTTCCTTTTTGGCGAGGTGTTGCCGCCCAACCATACCTTCAATTCTCGAAAAAATGTGAAAATCGTTCATTGCTGGTTTGGATTAAATGGCAGATGGTCCAAAACTTCACACCTGAATTCTTTGAAAAAGTCTATCCTAACGTTGGCACAGTGCGGTCGTGAATGCCGTGGGCATTGGAAAGCTGGTGTAACGATACGCCAAATGTTTCAATCGTTTTGGCGATTATGTTGAGACATAAGAATAAAAACAAGCCAACATTTAGTAGTACAGTTAGTTTGGTATGTCAATCTGTTATTTTTATAAAGTCCATCGGAACTTTTAAAAAAGTCCTCTCGGCACGCCGGAAGGCGGAGGTAGATTTCACCGGACAAACTTGGAGATAGGCGAAAATAGGCAGAATATGCAAGTTTTCGTAGAAGGATCAGACCTCATTTATCGCGTGAAAGTATTTTATACTTGGAGATTAATTAACTTTGTTTTTCTTCATTTTAAACATATTTTAAACATTTTATTGACTTACGGGGACGGTAACCTTCTTGTCATTTGGAGTCCATTTTTAGCCTGTTTTCAATTTTGAAAAAATAGGCTTATGAGATCACCTTTTGTCCGTGTGTGTGTGTGTGTGTGTGTGTGTGTGTGTGTGAGGTGTGTGTGTGTGTCCTCCTAATAAAATCTAAACGGCTGGAGCGATTTCAGTGAACCTCGGTAAGTTTATAGCACTATTCCCGGCGACGTCGACCGTGCCCATCGAATTTTGTTACGTCTCACCAATCCAACATGGCGGCTGTGCAAAATATTTCACTAGCATTCAGTATCTCCGAAACTATATCGGATTTCGCCCTGAAATTGTGTACGGTGATAAAATGTACTACTAGAAGTTCACCTATGAAACTTTCAAAAACCTGGTTACTACATAACCAACATGGCGGCCAAGCGAAGTGGAGACTTTTAAATAGACTTTTCTCGCGATTTAACTATCCAAACGTAATGAAACTTGGTACAGCAAATATGTATACACATTGCAATGCACTGGAGTCTAATTTAGTTCAATTGTTTACATAACCTCAAAATGGCGGCTGTGCGAAATATTTAACTGACATTCTATATCCCCGAAACTATTACAGATATCACCCTGCAATTTTGTACGGTGATAAAGGGTACTGATACAAGTTTACCTATGTATAATTCATAAACCTGTAAAGTACAAAACGAACATGGCGACCAAGCGAATTTGAAATATTTTAATAGTCTTTTCTCGTGAGTTAACGCTCTGAGCGCAGTGAAATGTGGTACAGTAAATGATTTTGCAGATTGTAATGTACTGCCATCTAATTTAATTCAATTGTTTAAATAACCTCAAAATGGCGGCTGTGCGAAATTTTAAAATTAAGTTTTTATTTCTTGTGTCGTAATCATGCGATCGAAGTGAAAGTTTGAATAATGAACCTAGGCAATAAGTGACCTTGAATGGTACATAACTCTATGGCCTATACATATAACAATCCTAAATGGCAAGCTTCCGTAATATGTAGACGGTTCTCAATATAGGCCTATATGAATCTTTTACAGCAACCAAACTGAAATTTTTATGTTCATAGAGACTATGAACATTTGTTCACCTATAGGACTTTCAGTAACCTGGTGAGCACGAATCCAACATGGCGGCGACGCGAAGTATAAATATTTAAATGGACGTTTCTCGCGAATTAACTATCCGAGTGCCGTGAAACGTTGCACGTTTTAAATGCTTACACAAATGTTGATCCACTGACATCTAATTTATTTCAATTGTTTGCATAATCACAAGATGGCTGCTGTGCGTAATTTTAAAATCTTGTTTTTACTTCTTGTGTTCTAATCATGCGATTGAAGTTTGAATACCACACTTACACAATAATCTTAATATAATACACACATCAAAAAAAGTTTTGCATCACCTCGGTTCCCAGATCTCCGGCATATAGACGTTGACTGTGTATATTGTATCCAAGATACAGTCCCTTTGACTGTTCATAGATGTCACTAAAACTGCTCAAAGATGTAAACAACCATGCATGAGCAGGACCTATTAGACGGAGGGGGTACGACAGCCGATCAGTTCCAGTCATTCCACCAGGACGAAGGTACGCTGCTCATGTTGTCTGTAGTTCTACCATGCCTAGAAGGTCAATACCGCAGTTCGATTGCGTCCGCATTGTTACTTTGTGTCAAGAAGGGCTCTCAACAAGGGAAGTTTCCAGGCGTCTCAGAGTGAACCAAAGCGATGTTGTTCGGACATGGAGGAGGTACAGAGATACAGGAACTGTCGATGACAGGCCTCGCTCAGGCCGCCCAAGGGCTACTACTGTAGTGGATGACCGCTACTTACGGATTGCCGCTCGGAGGAACCCTGACAGCAATGCCACCATGTTGAATAATGCGTTTCGTTCAGCCACAGGACGTCGTGTTTCAACTCAAACTGTGCGCAATAGGCTGCATGATGCGCAACTTCACTCCCGACGTCCATGGCGAGGTCCAGCTTTGCAACCCCGACACCATGCAGCGCGGTACAGATGGGCCCAACAACATGCTGAATGGACCCCACGGAATTGGCATCACGTTCTCTTCACCGATGAGTGTCGCATATGCCTTCAACCAGACAATCGTCGGAGACGTGTTTGGAGGCACCCTGGTCAGGCTGAACGTCTTAGACACACTGTCCAGCGAGTGCAGCAAGGTGGTGGTTCCCTGATGTTTTGGGGTGGCATTATGTGGGGCCGACGTACGCCACTGGTGGTCATGGAAGGCTCCGAAACAGCTTTACGATACCTGAATGACATCCTCCGACCCATAGTGCAACCATATCGGCAGAATATTGGAGAGGCATTTGTCTTCATGGACGACAATTCTCGACCTCATCGTGCACATCTTGTGAATGCGTTCCTTCAAGATAACGACATCGCTCGACTACAGTGGCCAGCATGTTCGCCAGACATGAACCCTATCGAACATGCCTGGGATATGTTGAAAAGGGCTGTTTATGGACGTCTTGACCCACCAACCACTCTGAGAGATTTACGCCGAATTGTCGTTGAGGAGTGGGACAATTTGGACCAACAGTGTCTTGATGAACTTGTGGATAGTATGCCACGGCGAATACAGGCATGCATCAATGCAAGAGGACGTGCTACTGGGTATTAGAGGTAGTGGTGTGTACTGCAATCTGGACCACAAATGCTGAAAGTCTAGCTGTATGATGGTACAACATGCAATGTGTGGGTCTCATGAGCAATAAAACGAGCTGAAATGTTGTTTGTGTTGATCTCTATTCCCTTTGTATTTAACGGTTCCGGAACTCTTGGAACCGAGGTGATGCAAAACTTTTTTTTGATGTGTGTAGTACAAAAATAAAAATCCAACCTGGCGACCATCTGAAATATTTAGACGGTTCTCAATATCTACGAATCTGATACGGCAATTAAACTGAAATTTTGTATGTTGATAGAGGCAATTAACATGAGCAGGATATATGAAAATAGGCTGTACAGTTCTTCACGGAACTACTTGTTATACTTGTGGTCACACTGTCCTTATGCAAGGTTTCGACACTGATGTGTAACTATGTAACGGTCTGTTACTTCTTCACGCAAAATTATATCTCCCGCAGAGATGTTGGTTGGTTCCTCAGTTTAGGGGCTGCGACAACGCGGTCATATAACCCCGTGTACTTTGGGTGAGTGTAGAATCTGTCTGATAAACGGTGTGAATTGTGATGGCGGTATTAGTCTGTAATTCAGGTAAGGAATGCAGACGCTAAATTTCAAGCAGTAGTTCCTAATGTTGCTACCAGATACTAACGTCAACACCACCCAGCTGTGAACTTGGCTACTAGATGCCACCTCAATCAGCAACTCGCAACGAACGTTGGAACTTCCCCTCCAAAGGAAAGCTTACTGAGGGATTTTTAGCGCTCTTAGAAAATCCGACGACTTTGGCCGGCTTTGAACCCGCGACCTTGGGCATAGAAGTTCAGCATGCTACCAGTTACGTCACCGAAGCCGCTTCACACTTAGTCAGATGGAAATCTGAATCTGATCTCGCGCAAGTGCGTTGTCATGGCAACGTCTGATGGCTCATCCCTCATCAATTTAGTAGTGTTGCCATGTCAACCACTGATAGCTCTTGGCATTTTCTTATAATTCCGAAATCATTTTCCTCATCCCTTGGCGCAATGGTGGCTCATATCAAAAATTCTTTCAGACAAACGTTTTAGGTAATTATTAGGGGAATATTGTCCATTTTGTACGGTTTTGATATTGTGCCTATTAACAGAGATATGATTAAAGTTTCCCGAAAAAACCACTTTTTCCCACCCCTTTGGTCAATGGTTGGTGCTATCAAAAAAGTTTCAAACATAAATTTCTGAGCTTTATCCGACACATAGTATGAACTTTGAACGGATTCGATATTTCACATATTAAGAGAGTTATAGCAATATTTCATTTTTTAGAAAAAAAAAAGTCCCCCATTTTCATCCCCTTCGACCGATTAAGCCCAGTAACGAACTCGTCCGAGATTTTATGGGTATACATATTCGGTAAAAAATTCAAAGTGATTGGTGCAAAATTACGGCAGTTATCGTGTCCACAAGAAACTGATAGACATATATATACATATATTACATAAATTATATATAAACTTTTGAACTGACAGTGGTTTTGGGGTCTGGGGGATGTGAAACGCGAAGATATGTCGAAATTTTCCGAAAATCGAAACATGGTACTGCGCCAGAATTTATTGAAGGTCATTACTCAAGAACTGATCGGGAGATGAACCAAGACCCCTGAAAATAAATGAGTGGATAAAATTTTTTATTTATTAAAAATTTGAGTAATATGGGAAAAACTGTATGGAAATGAGTGAAATACTATAAATCTTATGCATTTATAAAAAGCAAGGAAGTAGGAATGACTTAAAGATGGACATATATTCCATTATACGAAAGTAGGAGGTTCCCATTACGAGAAAGATCACGCCACTTGAAGCGAGAGTTACGTCATGAGAGAGGGGAAGAGGCGAAGGTCGAACTGCGGACGGAAGTCAGGAGAGGTGGTAGGAGTTACGTCACACCACGGGAGGAGAGGAAGAGAAAGTAGAACTTGAGGAATGCGGAGAGCAGGACGAGAGAGTTCTTTTCCAATTGAGATTTGAACGAGACAAGACCTCGAGCATAAACAAGTATCTTTATAATAGTGCTACGGTTCACAAAGGTTGGAAGTAAGGAAGAGTGTAATTTCAGTAACTTGGGAGCAAGCTACAACTATATATTGCAGTGCTTATGCAAAGTGTTCCACATAGCTAGAAACATTTTCGACAAGAAGCTACTCAGTATTTCTACGTGTAAAAGCTTATTTAAACATTCTATTGAAAATGCAAGTTATAAGGCAGCAACGGGGAGGTCTCAATTATATTGTCAAGAATATGAATATTGACATGTGCTAAGTTAAGCATGGGGAAGTTGAAGACTACAAGGATGTCAGTTGAATTCCAGATTCACTAGCATGAAAGACGCTACAAATATCTACGCAAAGCGCAACATCACCGAGCAAAACTCATACTTTTCTACGAGAGTTTTAACACATCTTGAGACACGAAAAAGTTTGCATAAACGACAGTATTACACCGTGATGTCTATTCTGAAGAAAACCGATGTCTATTCTGAAGAAAACCGATGTCTATTCTGAAGAAACCATGATGTCTATTCTGAAGAGATGGAGAATCGAAGCCGGCCTACTTGGAGCGAAGGAGAGACGGGAGTTGGCAGAGCTGTTCTCGGCGAGGTCATTCACCGCGAGCCCAGCTGGTGCTGTCACAAAACCGGTCTTTATAGCTGTGGACGTTGCTATGAACACGACAAGTTTGGTTTGGAAGGAGCGATGCAAGTATTTTCAGCAGTACAGAAGTCAACACAAGGTAGTGAGAAAATTGTCTTTTATCATGTAGAATTGTAGTTTAGTTGTGTGATTATCCAATTGACCAACCGCATATTTTCAACCGCATTATTTTCAACCACGTATTTTTTCAACCGCATTTTACAGTATTTTCAACAGCATTTTTCTTAACTGCATTATTTAAAACGTATAATTTTGTCAAAGTAATTAAATTTGTGTAGATCTTGTTATTGTGATTTTTCATATTTTTCTACGGAATTATTTTGCCGTATTTCTTGAAAATTTCAGTCACTTGGACGAAATTTTGGCATGATAATGATGCTATTAACTTTAAGGTTATATTAAAGTAAAATCGTGTAAATATTTTCACACTTGCGTTAGATTTAATTTAATTAAATCTGTTTTATCGCAGCGATGGAATATAAAGGAATTGAGAGTAAACTATATAAAGGAATTGTTCAGAGGAAAGCAAATTATTGAAAGGAATTGTATTAAAGAAATTTAGAGGGTTAAAATATTAATGGAATGTAGAGTAAACTATATAAAAGGAATAGAACGTTGAACGAAGTAAAGAAGGAGTAAGATTATAATTGAAGTAAAATGAAATTTATTGGAGCAAATTTAAGTACAGTATACTTAAGAAGTAACGTCACGAAGTGTAAAGAATATTTCGACAACTCATGATGTTGATTCGAGTGTCAGAAATTTATTATGAACGAAAGTATTACGAAAAGCTTAAACACATATGTCTAATGAAATTTAGAGCGTTAAAAACATAAATGAATTTGTTAAACAAATATTAATGGAATGAAGTCAAACTTATATCTTTTGTTAAGAATATGAATATTTACTGATATTTCTTGAAAAGTTGTAATAAAATGTAAAGCTGAATTTAAAACACGTGAAGAGGAAAGTTAACGAAGTTAAATCACAGGGTGATTAGAAAGGTGAAAGTACAGAGATTTATTACAGAAATGAAATTACGAGCACGAGGCGATGTTGTATTAATTATAGAGGAGAAATGTTAAGTAAAGGAAGTATATGTATTGAAATAGAAGTTTATAGTTGAATTACCGTGCAGATTAAGGAGTTATGAACGTAAAAGAGTTACGTAAGTTTACGAAGGGACGCAGGGGAGTCTCTAAGTTTTTCTAGTATTGAATGCAATAATTGTGAAGTTATGAGAGTATAGTAAAGGAAGATTCTATACAGGTGTTTAAGAGAGAAAGTAATTGTTGTATAATTATGGAGGAGAAGTGTGGAAACGAAGGTTAATGCCGTGCACTTACAGTATTCACGTTTATCAGAAGATTGTTAACTCAGTAAAGAATTTCAGCACTTATTTCAGAATTTCATGATATATAGATAAAGGTAAAAAGGAACAGTGCTTAGCTTAAATGTTTGTCACTCATGTTCAATTGATTATGACGAGTATTTATTACTTTCAACACGATAGTTGCGGTGTATGTTTGAATTTGAATTTGATGTTTAAGAGAAATGGAGTAGATGAAAGACTTATTGGCGGAAGAAAATTTAATCTTCGACGTTATGAAGTGTAAAATTTGAATTTCATAAAAGGATGTATATATGCACATAGTTCATGAATAATTTGATTAGATATGGAACTACGGTTCATAGTTGAAGCGGACCTGTATAAAATAGGGCAATACTTAATGCCACGCCGTTTCACATTTTCTTACGATAGTAATGCCACGTGCAAATTTATCTTTGCAGTTATTTTGTTGTAGTGTCAGGGAGACACAATATTAAGGGAGGAAGCCAGTTGTTATACATGTTTTATTAGCTTAATAAACGGCTAGTGCTTTTTAGCAACTTAGTCAATTTTATCTAAACTGATTCCGTTTTCATTTTCGTCATCGTCGAAAATAGTACTACGAGGTATAGATACAGGCGCTCACTATAGATTAGACCTTATCACCCCTCGAGATTGGAGTTTCTCGGTTGTTCTATATGTAAATAATAGTAGAAATTTGTACCTTGTCTAATAGTACTATTTTCTTTACGAATAATATCTATCCTGTATGTTCCTGGAATTCCCAATTTTACTTAGTAGGCATGATAAGCTTGTGAGCTGGGTAACTTACATGTCTGCAATCCTTTTTCGGGCTTTGGATATAAGTACTGATGGGTTTCTTCGGGCGCATATAGATAGATAATTATTTAAATGGCATACCCATCCGTGGGGCGTTCGAAAAGCATTCGAAATGCATTCGAAAGAGCACTTGAGAGAAGAAGTTTGGAAGTACTCGAGAGTGAGGCCATATTAGTTTTGAAAAAAAAAATGCCGATCCCAAATTTAATGATTGTTGAGATGAACACAACATCAGGAGATTAGTGGAGTACACTATAGTTGTGAGGCATAATTTGTAAACCAGCTAACGACATTTGTCACGTAATAGTAAATTTAAAAGTAAATTCATGTTGTTAAACATAGGTTAAGTGAGATGATAAAATGAAGCGATGTCAGTTCGGTAAAATGGGACAACAAGTATACGAGACAACTCGCGATTAAAATAGATGTAAGTAGGATTAAGATGTTCTATATATTCCATTACTGGTATAAAATGCATGCGTTGGTCAATCTGGATATTCACTGGTAATTTTTGTAGTCGATACTTCCCTTATTCTCAAGAAAAGAAGAAAGATGTCAACGAATGATATGACGTTCATTCGAACGATGCTTGAAACCATGAAGGAAGGTCAAAGTACATTGACCAAAGACCTTGAAGCCCTCCACCAGTTAACACATAACAACATTAAACAATTGAAAACCGAGATACAGAAATCAGCAGCTACTGTAAAATCAGAAGTCAAAGCAGAGTTAGCAGTTGCTCAAACACTTACTACGGCTAGTATAACATTAGCACAGGAAGAAGCTAAGTTAGCTTTAGAGAAGGCCAGAAAAGAAGATAGACTAGCTAGAGAGAAGGAAAGAGAAGAAGCCAAGTTAGCTTTGGAAGAGGCAAATAGGATAAGAGCAGAGATAAGATTAGCTCAGGAAAAAGCTCGCGAGGAGGACAGGTTAAGTCAGGAGCAGGCTAGATTGGAAGATAGAAAGATCCAAGCCGAAATAAGAAAAGCACAGGAGGAAGCTAGGAAAGCACAGGAGGAAGCTAGGAAAACACAGGAGGAAGTCAGGAAAAATCAGGAAAAAGCACAGGAGGAAGCTAGGGAAAATCAGGAAAAAGCTCAGATAATTTTTGAAAGGGCAGGTAAAGCACAGGAAGAATTAAAAGCTTCAGTTGATCAAGTCAAACAGGACATGGCAGGAAAAGTGATAGAAATCCAATTATCTAACAGTAGTCACATGTTAGAACTAGAACAGAAACTACAGGCTAGCATGAGCTCAATTAAGGAAGACAATAACACTCATCATGTACACATTTCAGAGGCCCAGAAGAAACTCAAGGAGCAACTTGACAATCTAAATGGCACTGTTGGTGAATTGCAGGTCAAATTGGAAGGTCAAAGTAAACTGATTGAAGAGGGTATAAATGTAGATATAAATGCTTCCATTGTAAAGGCAGTTACGGACATGAAGGAGGAGGTCGTAACAGTCACAACTCAAATCATATCAGAGATACATCACAAATTAGCAAATGACATTAAAGCTATAGAGTTATGTTCCAATATTAATGTTAGCAAGGTACGGGAAGATCTATCTAAGCGGATAGATACATTACAAATTAATAACGTAGCCACGCTGACAGAGATTGTTAATAAAGCAGATTTAACTAACTCAAATGAATTTGACAAAATTAAATGTACGGTCGATGGGATAAGCATAGAACTAGCGAAAATTCAATCAAAGCAGGATGAGGATATCAGAGAAATTGAACAGCAATTAAGGTCACTTATGATAGGAGATGCTCCATATTCATCAACGTTAAGAACCGAAGTCAGGGAGGACATCAGAAAGGACTTGGCGAAATTTTTTCAAGCAAGAGAAGAAAAATTAAAAGAAGAAATAAGAAGATTAGAGGCTAGGACAGACAGGATAGAAGAGGATAAGGAAAGCGAGAGTAGTCAACAGCAAATTCCGAAGTCCAATTTTAACTTCAGTCAAGAGCCATTTCACACTGAAATAGGGGATATTGGAGGAAATTTTGAACCTTACCAAACTAGATCAAATGCCAACATCGTCGTAATAAAGAATAACGATGAGAAACCGAACAAATTCAGCGGAGTAGGAAATATTACTGCAGTAGAATTTCTGAGAGACATGAGGTCGTATTTAGAAGACAATAGGATACCTCGTGAAAGACATATGAGAGTCGTGGAAAAATACTTAGATTCAGAAGCATTAGTATGGCACAGAGCTTTCAGATACACATATCAGACATTTGAAGAATTCGCTATAGCTCTACAAAAACGATTTTGGAGCAAGGAACTTCAACAGGATATACGAGCGGAAATTTATTCTAAGAAGTATGCATATTCCAGTCCTACGAAATACGCAAGTTTCTTCACGAAACAATTAGCACGCTTGCAGTATTTGCAACCCCCTTTGGCGGAAGAAGACTTGGTTCACGCTATTTCATGTCAGCTACCAACAGAAGTTAGGAGACACCTCATCTCGGCAAACGTGAAAACTCTAGAAGGAATGGCGGAAATTTTGAGAAGACTGGATCACACGTCTAATGTGTCCACCAACTCAACTGGAAATCAAAACCAGAGAAGTAGAAACCAGGAATCGAGAGAAATACACACCATTCACATCGATCAAATGCAGCAAACAGAGGAGAACAAAAATGGAGTAGGTCCAACGAGATCCAGGATATATGGGCAGAATCGATTTCGACCAGATTATCAGAGACCTAGAGAAGGAAGGCCATATGAAAATCAAAGATGGAGGAATAACTATTACACCAGGAACAATGATTATCGTAGAGAGGGATATTATAATCGAAATAACCCTACGAATAATTATGGATATCGGGGATATCAGAACTGGAGAAACACGAGTAATTATTCAAGACAGCAACAACAGCAACAAGGTTGGAGGAATAATAACAATGTAAGAAGGTATTATGATGACAGGGAAAGAGAAAGTCAGGAGTACCTAAGGAATCTCAGAGAAAGGAATGCGAGAGACCAAGATCAGGGACAGCATAACCGGAATCAAGAACCTCAACCTGGAACAAGCAGAGATAGAAGGAATGAAGACCCAGGAGGGGCACAAAAAAAACATCAAATTCCAAAAAGTGAAAGGAGAAGAAAACAGCACCGTAACCAGACATGAGATCCAAATTAATGAATTGTATGAAGCCACGAATGAAGATCTTCTATATGAGAGAGAAGAGACGAAAACAGATAGAGTAGAGGGGTTACCGATTATAGAAATCATAGCAGAAGGAGAATGCCGGAGAACACTACTAGATACGGGAGCAACAGCATCAATTTTATCAGAGAACTGTTTTCACAGATTGAAGAATGGAAATTCACTTATAGCAATGCCTGTTTCAACCATTAAAGTCAGGGGCGTATTTAACGACAAGACCATGAAATGTAAAGTCCAAGCACTAATGGAATTCTCTATAAATAAACACAGATATGAGCAGATATTCATAGTCTTGAGCCAGATCAATTTTGATGCTATTTTAGGCATTGATTTTATAACCAAGACTGGAGCTGTAATCGATTTACGAAATGGAGTCATAAGATTTAATGAAGGCCTACATCAATCAGAGGATAAGACGAAGGATGAGAATGAGTGTAGTTTGTTTGACGAAACTACAGAAGAAAATCTTGTGAAGATTGTTATGGACATCGAAGCAGAAGGAATACCTCACTATGGCAGAAAGATTGAGAATTTTGAAGATCAGAGGGAGAAGTTGGAAGAATTAGTCACGACTTATGCAGACATTTTTGATAACAAGCCAGGTATTATAAGAGGATATAATTATCAGATTAAGCTAACTGACGACACACCTTATCAGAAGAAATTATATCCAATTCCGGAGAAGTATCAAGCTGAAGTGACAGAGCTCATAAAAGGCATGGAAAAGGAAGGAATTATAAGAAAGCAAGCCACTCCTTATTTAAATCCACTCACGGTTGTGAAGAAAGCAGATGGTAGTCTTAGCTATGTTTAGATGCCAGGGGCATAAATACTCTTCTGCTGAAAGAATTCGACAGGCCACCGAAAATTAGAGAACTACTGAGGAGATTCAAGAATAAAACCTGTTTCTCAGTGATTGATTTAACTGCAGCATTTCATCAAATAGAGCTTACAGAAGACAGCAAATGTTATACAGGGTTCATGTTCAATCAAACCTGTTATGTATACCAAAGAGTACCATATGGATTGGTAAATTCAAGTCCAGCACTTATCAGAGCCTTGGATGACAAGTTGAGTGAAGAAGTGAAACAATTTGCTATTTGCTACGTGGACGATATCATCATATCTTCAGAGACACCAGAGCAACATTTCATGCATTTGACGAAGCTATTTGATAACCTTAGAAGTGCAAACATCAAGGTGAAGTTGGATAAATGTCATTTCTTTCAAGAAAAGATCAACTTTCTTGGGCATACTATAGACAGATTTGGTTACCGTCCGAAAGAAGACAAAATTGAAGCAATTTTGAAATTTCCAACACCCAAGAAAATCAAAGTCATCAGAGCTTTTGCGGGTCTTTGTCAGTTTTTCAGTAGTCATTGTCCACGATATTCAGGAATCATGGCACCTCTACATGAGCTTCTAAAGAAGAACAATAGATGGAAATGGGATGCAGCTACTGAGAATGCCTTTATTCAAGCAAAGGGAATGCTCAGAGATAACATTAAGTTGGAGTACCCAGATTTTGAAAGAACATTCATCATAGAAACAGACGCTTCACGAGTCGGTATTAGTGCAGTCTTATATCAGAAGGATCAAGATGGAAATCCTCACTATATTTCATTCAGTAGTAGGAAGTTACGCACACACGAGCTGAATTACTTCACGACGGAGCTTGAAGCTTTAGCCGTCATAAATGCTCTACAAAATTGGAAGAAATTATTGCTGGGACACAAGATCATAATCAGAACGGATCATAAAGCACTAGAATTCATGTTGAAGTCAGACTTGTCAAGCGATAGGATGACAAGATGGACCATGTTTTTGCAACAATTTGATGCCACGATAGTTCATGTACCTGGAAAAGACAACCTTCTAGCAGATATTCTTTCCAGACATCCGATTTCTGAGAGAGATGTGAGAGTGGAAGATAATAGATCCATTGGAAAATTCAACCATTCCAAGTTGAAAAGATTCTACCCACAGATACAGTAAAATCAATAAATTCAGTCTCAAGAGCAGAGAAATCACTGGTATTAAAGAAAGTACAGGCTATACTTTACTTTAAATTAGCAACGGGGAAATGCGCCAGAATTTATTGAAGGTCATTACTCAAGAACTGATCGGGAGATGAACCAAGACCCCAGAAAATAAATGAGTGGATAAAAAATTTTATTTATTAAAAATTTGAGTAATATGGGAAAAACTGTATGGAAATGAGTGAAATACTATAAATCTTATGCATTTATAAAAAGCAAGGAAGTAGGAATGACTTAAAGATGGACATATATTCCATTATACGAAAGTAGGAGGTTCACATTACGAGAAAGATCACGCCACTTGAAGCGAGAGTTACGTCATGAGAGAGGGGAAGAGGCGAAGGTCGAACTGCGGACGGAAGTCAGGAGAGGTGGTAGGAGTTACGTCACACCACGGGAGAAGAGGAAGAGAGAGTAGAACTTGAGGAATGCGGAGAGCAGGACGAGAGAGTTCTTTTCCAATTGAGATTTGAACGAGACAAGACCTCGAGCATAAACAAGTATCTTTATAATAGTGCTACGGTTCACAAAGGTTGGAAGTAAGGAAGAGTGTAATTTCAGTAACTTGGGAGCAAGCTACAACTATATATTGCAGTGCTTATGCAAAGTGTTCCACATAGCTAGAAACATTTTCGACAAGAAGCTACTCAGTATTTCTACGTGTAAAAGCTTATTTAAACATTCTATTGAAAATGCAAGTTATAAGGCAGCAACGGGGAGGTCTCAATTATATTGTCAAGAATATGAATATTGACATGTGCTAAGTTAAGCATGGGGAAGTTGAAGACTACAAGGATGTCAGTTGAATTCCAGATTCACTAGCATGAAAGTCGCTACAAATATCTACGCAAAGCACAACATCACCGAGCAAAACTCATACTTTTCTACGAGAGTTTTAACACATCTTGAGACACGAAAAAGCTTGCATAAACGACAGTATTACACCGTGATGTCTATTCTGAAGAAAACCGATGTCTATTCTGAAGAAAACCGATGTCTATTCTGAAGAAACCATGATGTCTATTCTGAAGAGATGGAGAATCGAAGCCGGCCTACTTGGAGCGAAGGAGAGACGGGAGTTGGCAGAGCTGTTCTCGGCGAGGTCATTCACCGCGAGCCCAGCTGGTGCTGTCACAAAACCGGTCTTCATAGCTGTGGACGTTGCTATGAACACGACAAGTTTGGGTTGGAAGGAGCGATGCAAGTATTTTCAGCAGTACAGAAGTCAACACAAGGTAGTGAGAAAATTGTCTTTTATCATGTAGAATTGTAGTTTAGTTGTGTGATTATCCAATTGACCAACCGCATATTTTCAACCGCATTATTTTCAACCACATATTTTTTCAACCGCATTTTACAGTATTTTCAACAGCATTTTTCTTAACTGCATTATTTAAAACGTATAATTTTGTCAAAGTAATTAAATTTGTGTAGATCTTGTTATTGTGATTTTTCATATTTTTCTACGGAATTATTTTGCCGTATTTCTTGAAAATTTCAGTCACTTGGACGAAATTTTGGCATGATAATGATGCTATTAACTTTAAGGATATATTAAAGTAAAATCGTGTAAATATTTTCACACTTGCGTTAGATTTAATTTAATTAAATCTATTTTATCGCAGCGATGGAATATAAAGGAATTGAGAGTAAACTATATAAAGGAATTGTTCAGAGGAAAGCAAATTATTGAAAGGAATTGTATTAAAGAAATTTAGAGCGTTAAAATATTAATGGAATGTAGAGTAAACTATATAAAAGGAATAGAACGTTGAACGAAGTAAAGAAGGAGTAAGATTATAATTGAAGTAAAATGAAATTTATTGGAGCAAATTTAAGTACAGTATACTTAAGAAGTAACGTCACGAAGTGTAAAGAATATTTCGACAACTCATGATGTTGAAGGAAGGAAGGAAGCTTGTAGTTTAACGTGACCGTTAATCTGTAGATCATAACTCATGATGTTGATTCGAGTGTCAGACATTTATTATGAACGAAAGTATTACGAAAAGCTTAAACACATATGTCTAATGAAATTTAGAGCGTTAAAAACATAAATGAATTTGTTAAACAAATATTAATGGAATGAAGTCAAACTTATATCTTTTGTAAAGAATATGAATATTTACTGATATTTCTTGAAAAGTTGTAATAAAATGTAAAGCTGAATTTAAAACACGTGAAGAGGAAAGTTAACGAAGTTAAATCACAGGGTGATTAGAAAGGTGAAAGTACAGAGATTTATTACAGAAATGAAATTACGAGCACGAGGCGATGTTGTATTAATTATAGAGGAGAAATGTTAAGTAAAGGAAGTATATGTAATGAAATAGAAGTTTATAGTTGAATTACCGTGCAGATTAAGGAGTTATGAACGTAAAAGAGTTACGTAAGTTTACGAAGGGACGCAGGGGAGTCTCTAAGTTTTTCTAGTATTGAATGCAATAATTGTGATGTTATGAGAGTATAGTAAAGGAAGATTCTATACAGGGTGTTTAAGAGAGAAAGTAATTAAGACAAGAGTTTAGTGCTTTTCAGTCGGTCAACACGATTGTACCCAAAAGAGATGGGTTATGCCCTAATCCTGAAATAAATTACATGATATTAATAAAACACTAGGATGACCAGTTTCGATCGTCAAGCGATCATCATCAGATCCAATACACTTAGGCTATAAAATCTATGTTTGAAATACAGGTGAAAATATTTACAATATGTACAATTATTTAGTTGCAGTGTTGGTACTGCAACTGTCAGTGTATGCTAAATGCAGTATATATGTTAGGTGAAATGCTAAATGGTGATGGCTATCCGGAGATTGTACTTTAGAGAGATTATATGGTTGTAAACTATGGTTAAACTATAAAATTTTAGGCTAACTACTTATCTGATTGTCTGATTGTTTACTAAGGCAACACTGAAAATATGGCTTCAAACACCACAATGTTCACGGCTAGTCAGGCAAATCGTGAAGCCAAGAAATTCAAATCACTCAGGCTTAAACTCATGAATTTAGACAAGTCAATTTGGTTCAACAAAAAATGTATAGAACTAAACCTCACCCCTAAATACGTACCAATTAAAACCGTACCGAACACACCAGCCTCGATCATTTCAACTAAACAAGCCAAAGCGCTTTGGATAAAAAACGAATTAAGATTTGCATACATAAGAAAGCAAAAAATTAACCAACAATTATACGACATTCAATTGCAACTAAGTAATTTCTGGCACGCAGCTCAATGGAACAGCTTCACCGAACACCTACATGACACCATCAAAATCAGAGCAACGAGGAAGCATGAAACGCTAGAAAATAAATTAAGAAAACTAGGAGAAACACAGAACCATCAATCTAACGAACAACACACGAATAACAATGAATTCAATTTCCACAGCAGAGTAAACAACAGAACGAACGTAACCTTTTCTCAAGGTGAAATGAATATGTTAGACAAAGGTTTGAAATACAACTGCACAGACGCACACACGAACCACAATATAAAACAGTTAATCACAGATATTGAGATAGCCAGTCACAAGCTCCCAGCAGAAGACAGGGAATTAACCAAAAATCTCGCCACCAACGAAGCCAAAAAAATCCTCAAACGAGAGGGCGACAGCAATAACATTCAAAACAACAAACAAATCAAAGAAATAAAGTCGTTGAAACAAAAAATAAAAGAACATGACTTAATCATCACAAAAGCAGATAAGGGAAACACTACAGTAATTTTGAACAAAACAGAATACATTGAAAAAACAGTCGAATTCCTAAACAACAACGAAATCAAGGAATTAACAAAAGACCCCACCAACAAATTCCAAAAACAAATAAAAAGTGCGCTAAAAGAAACAGAATACATACTGACCAAAGCCGAAAAATCAAAACTAATAAACATGAACCCGAAAATACCGTCATTGAGGGGACAACCAAAAATACACAAAAAGGAATGCCCAATGAGACCAATAGTCAATTGTAGGAATGCCCCTAATTACAAAATCAGCAAAGAGTTACTAAAAATCTTAAAATGCCGTCTTTCCAACGACAAAAACAACTCTGTAAAGAACACAACAGAACTAGTAACAGCATTGAACACCCTACAAATGAAACCTAGCTTCAGGCTAGTATCCTTCGACGTAACTAACATATACACCAATATTCCGATTATTGAAGCAATCAACACTATCGAAAACAACTTAAAATCCAACAATTCGGTAAAAGAAATTGAAGAGATTGTGAGATTACTGAGGGTCGTTCTCACCCAAAACGTGTTTCAATTCGACAATAAAATATACACACAGAGAGAAGGCCTAGCAATGGGATCGCCACTAAGTGGGTTAATCGCTGACATCTTCATCAATGCACTAGAAAATGCGTTCTTAGAAAAGACTTCAACAAAGGGAATAGTAATATGGAAAAGATACGTAGATGATGTAATTTGCATCTACGATACTGAACTAACAAGCGAAGAAACAATTCTCCAATCCATTAATAGCCTTCACCATTCTATCAAATTCACTAAGGAATCCGAAATAGACCGGAAAATAAATTATCTCGATATAACTATTGAACGTAAAGACAACGACCTTTCATATTCCATATTCCATATTCCGGAAAGCAACACAAACCTCGCATGCAATCGACAATCAGTCTAATCACCCCAGTACGCACAAACTAGCGGGTTTCAATTCAATGGTGCACAGGGCTTTAAACATACCCATGTCAAAAGACAACTATAGTAAGGAAATAAGAACTATTATGCAAATAGCAAAGGAAAACAACTTCTCGCCAAGCAAAATAAATCAAATTATAGCCAAACATAAAAATAAAGATAAAACGATTCCCAAACCGGACAGTAATGAGAAAAAATTTGCGCGTTTCAACTATGTGAATGCGAATACATATAAAATCACTAACCTATTCAAAAAGCAAGGCATAAAGATAGCTTTCACGACGAAAAACACAACCGCTAGGCACCTCCTAAATAGTAATCTAAATAAACGTGACCCGTATTCAAGGTCAGGGGTATATTCTATAACGTGCCAAGACACCGATTGTCAAGCTAATTACATCGAGCAGAGTGGAAGGCGAGTAGACACACGTTATAATGAACATAGAAATGCGATAAGATACGGAACACATTCAGCCGTGTGCGAACATATGTGTGACGCAGGGCATAGCTTTACCAACATAGAGTCGGACCTTAAAATAATCCATCACGAATCGAAAGGCAGAGCTCTTGACATAAAGGAAGCAATCGAGATACACCTAGCCAAACGAAACAATCCCAACAATCTAAATGAACACACGTTCATGGAGAGCTCACCCCTCTTCACGCTACTAAAAAACACACCCTGTCGGAAACAAAACACAATTTAGCGACACAGCCAAGCTAGATTAAAAAAAAGGGGGGGGAAATTAGGGGGTTTTTAATAGGTAAATGTTATCTGGATCAGGTGTACGATGTACTTTTCTTCTGCAATAAACCAAGGCCCATATTAGAGGCAGTATTAAAGGTGCCGGGACGTCCTCATAAGACCGTCAACGCTTAGTTCGAATGGGTTATGCTCCACGCGTGGCGAGGACTAATCCACGGTCTTTAATAGTTGTAGATCCACCTCATTCAATAACATAGATCTTATCTAGGTTGGCAACACCTCACATAAACACATCGCGATCACTCCCCACACCACGTAGGGACAGGGGGGGAAGGCAGGGAAAAACCAGTCGTTAAGATAACCACCGCAGTCGACCGCACAGCGAGTTCAAGTGAGCACGGAAACTGCGAATAGCTGTAGTACGGAAGACAATCAGATAAGTAGTTAGCCTAAAATTTTATAGTTTAACCATAGTTTACAACCATATAATCTCTCTAAAGTACAATCTCCGGATAGCCATCACCATTTAGCATTTCACCTAACATATATACTGCATTTAGCATACACTGACAGTTGCAGTACCAACACTGCAACTAAATAATTGTACATATTGTAAATATTTTCACCTGTATTTCAAACATAGATTTTATAGCCTAAGTGTATTGATTCTGATGATGATCGCTTGACGATCGAAACTGGTCATCCTAGTGTTTTATTAATATCATGTAATTTATTTCAGGATTAGGGCATAACCCATCTCTTTTGGGTACAATCGTGTTGACCGACTGAAAAGCACTAAACTCTTGTTTACTAAGGCAACACTGAAAATATGGCTTCAAACACCACAAGAGAAAGTAATTGTTGTATAATTATGGAGGAGAAGTGTGGAAACGATGGTTAATGCCGTGCACTTACAGTATTCACGTTTATCAGAAGATTGTTAACTCAGTAAAGAATTTCAGCACTTATTTCAGAATTTCATGATATATAGATAAAGGTAAAAAGGAACAGTGCTTAGGTTAAATGTTTGTCACTCATGTTCAATTAATTATGACGAGTATTTATTACTTTCAACACGATAGTTGCGGTGTATGTTTGAATTTGAATTTGATGTTTAAGAGAAATGGAGTAGATGAAAGACTTATTGGAGGAAGAAAATTTAATCTTCGACGTTATGAAGTGTAAAATTTGAATTTCATAAAAGGATGTATATATGCACATAGTTCATGAATAATTTGATTAGATATGGAACTACGGTTCATAGTTGAAGCGGACCTGTATAAAATAGGGCAATACTTAATGTCACGCCGTTTCACATTTTCTTACGATAGTAATGCCACGTGCAAATTTATCTTTGCAGTTATTTTGTTGTAGTGTCAGGGAGACACAATATTAAGGGAGGAAGCCAGTTGTTATACATGTTTTATTAGCTTAATAAACGGCTAGTGCTTTTTAGCAACTTAGTCAATTTTTATCTAAACTGATTCCGTTTTCATTGTCGTCATCGTCGAAAATAGTACTACGAGGTATAGATACAGGCGCTCACTATAGATTAGACCTTATCACCCCTCGAGATTGGAGTTTCTCGGTTGTTCTAAATGTAAATAATAGTAGAAATTTGTACCTTGTCTAGTAGTACTATTTTCTTTACGAATAATATCTATCCTGTATGTTCCTGGAATTCCCAATTTTACTTAGTAGGCATGATAAGCTTGTGAGCTGGGTAACTTACATGTCTGCAATCCTTTTTCGGGCTTTGGATATAAGTACTGATGGGTTTCTTTGGGCGCAGTACCCATTGCAATAGTTAACTTTCTAATGAAATCTACCTAAAATACTGCCGTCAACGACACCTAGCTGTGAACTTGGCTACTAGATGCCACCTCAATCAGCAACTCGCAACGAACGTTGGAACTTCCCCTCCGAAGGAAAGCAAACTGAGGTTTTTTAGCGCTCTTAGTAAATCCGACGACTTCAGCCGGGTTTGAACCCGCGACCTTGGGCATAGAAGTTCAGCATGCTACCAGTTCCGATACCGAAGTCGCTTCCCACTGACATATGAAAACTGAATGTGATCTCGTGCAGTGGCGTTGTCATAGCAACTGCTGATGGTCATCCCTTATCAATTAAAAGTAAAGTTGTCATGGCAACCTCTCTTGGCACTTGGCATTTTCTTATAATTTAAATCATTTTGTTCACCCCGTGGAGTAATGGTGGGTCATATCAAAAATTCTTTCAGACAAAAGTTTTAGGTAATTATTGGAGGAATATTGTCCATTTTGTGCGGTTTTGATATTGTGCCTATTAACAGAGATATGACTAATGTTTCCCGAAAAACCCACTTTTTCCCACCCCTTTGGTCAATGGTTGGTGCTATCAAAAAACCTATTTGACATACATTTTTGGCACTTATCCGACACATATTATGAACTTTGAAGGGATTCGATATTTCATGTATTAAGAGAGTTATAGCGATATTTCACTTTTTCGAAAAAAAAGCCCCCCATTTTTACCCCCTTTGACCGATTTTTCCCATTAACGAACTCGACCGAGATTTTATAGGGATACATATTATGTAAAAAATTCAAAGTGATTGGTGCAAAATTACGGCAGTTATCGTGTCCACAAGAAACTGATATATATATATATATATATATATATATATATACCTCTCGGGGGAACCTGTAACCTCTAGAGAGCGCGTCCCCAGGTGGCGGATAGGGGGCCCCTACAGTTTGTAGGGTTGGTTCAAATACCCCCCAATAGAACCCGCGGACCAACAGGTAGCCCAACTCCTGGGGGCTTTATAATGCTGGGACACCCTCTCTCCAGGGGTTACAAATATGGAGGGCCCAAGCTCAGGGTTAGTAGTGAAGACCTCAACGGCGAATACGGTGGAGAAGATGGACTTCAGTACAGCGTATGAGGCGGAGGAGGCACCCCAGTGCTCGGGGTTGATAAGAGTAAAAGATATATGGATGTCCATATATCCAACTCACTAGTGTCTGTTCTGGCATCCAGCGGCTAGTGAGCAGCGTCTGTTCACCTAGTTGGTGCGGCTGTTCGAAGTATGGCTTAATCTCAACAATTAAGTCTTAAAATCTTGTGATCTCCATCGGAGATCACCACAAACAATCTTCAACTTGAAGCAACCATGGCAGAACGACAGGAAAAGATTCCACTACCCCAGGCCCCAGTCAATAGATTGGATCCCTGTTCTGGTCATAGGATTCTGGGGGACCAGACATGTCATATAGAGAAGGATCGGAGCTTCTCAAAACTTCTTCGACCTAAACGAAAGTGTTTCATAGGTACACTTAATGTGAACACTTTGCTTAAGCCTGGGAAACTCAAACATCTAACGAACACGCTTGATAAATTCAGCATCAAAATTTTGGCATTGCAGGAAACACGATTTACAGATGAAAATCACTTTGATTCTGAGAATTACAGGCTCTATAAAGGAAAACCTGCAGTGCAGATCAACACAGGACCAAGACAATTTGGCACAGGTTTTGCGGTTAGCAAGTCCGTCACAGATTCAGTAATTGATTTTGCTTCACCATCAGAAAGACTCTCAACACTCTCAATAAAATCGGGAAACAAGGTATACACACTGATTAACGTGCATGCACCAACGAATGACTACAACAGGAAAGACCCTCAGGTAATAGAAGACTTCTGGGAACTTCTGGAGGAAATCACGAACAAAATTCCCAAACATCATGTCAAGATTCTACTGGGGGATTTTAATGGTCAGTTAGGAAAAGAAAAGAAATATAGGAGAATTACAGGACCATACACTGCTCATAGCAGAACCAATAAAAATGGTGAACACCTTATAAGCTTCTGTCAAAATTTCAATCTCCAAATTATGTCAACACAATTCCAGAAGCCTACGCGTAAATTAACAACATGGATATCCCCCAATGAAACACTTGGAGAATTCCAGATTGACCACGTTGCTATCTCTAGAAGGAACGCTAAGGAAGTCCTTAATGTGAAAACCAGGAGAGGATTCTTTGACTCAGATCATCATTTACTACAAATCAAGGTAAAATTTCAACCCAACAGACAAAGGATAAGGGGAACCCAGCTTTTCCAAACTGATCCAGAATACCTTGAATTCAACAAGATGAACATCATTGAAGAAATCCGTCAAATGGATACCACGAGCTGGTCTGAACTTGCAGAGAAAATGAAACAAGCAATAATATTCGGTCAACCTCCGAGAAAGAGAAAACATAGGTGGTGGAACATCACATGCGATCATGCTATTGAATATAGGTTTAAAGTATGGAATAATTTCAATAGCCATAAAACAACAGAAAAATGGCAAGAATTTGTGCAGGTTCGGAAAAACACTTCTAAAATTATTCGCCGAGAAAAGCGCAATTATGATAATAATAGGCTAAATGAAATAGAACAGGACTTCACTAAGAACAACTCCAGAAATTTTTACAAGACCTTTAGAGAAAATATAGCAGGCTTTCAACCCCCTAGTTTATGCTTCCAACGACCTGATGGATCTCTGGAAACAAATACGAGCAATAATTGTGAAATTCTAGCTAAATATTTCAGTACACTCCTTAATTGCGAAGCACCTTCTGAACAACTTCAATTTGCAAAACCAGTGCCCAACCTTGATTCACTTCCACCATCACATGAAGAAATAGTGGACATAATCAAGTCATTAAAAAACAATAGAGCCCCTGGTGAAGATGGACTTATTGCAGAAGTTTGGAAATTGGATCATGAACACATAACACCAAAAATTCACAGAATAATATCAGATGTCTGGAAAACAGAGAAAATCCCAAAAGAATGGAAGAGTGCTTTGATACACCCACTCCATAAGAAGGGAAGCAAAACTGATCCGAATAATTATAGAGGAATTTCGCTTCTTCCAGTCGCTTATAAAATTCTCTCTAAAGCTTTGCTGAATCGACTCGAGCCACAGGTGGACCACCATATTGGAGAATATCAGGCAGGTTTCAGGAAGGGAAGGTCCTGTATTGAGCAGATCTGGAACCTCAAGACCATACTGCACATCCGACGATGCAGGAACCCTACAGTCACATTTGTGGATTTCAAAAAGGCTTATGATTCGGTTGACAGACAAACCTTGTTTAACAGACTAGAAGAATTAGGAATTGACAGGAAGACGAGGGCCATCATCCAGGAAACATTATTGGGAACTACCTCAAAGGTGAAATTCATGGGAGAAATCTCTAACTCTTTTGCAATACATACTGGAGTTCGACAAGGGGATGGTTTATCACCACTCTTGTTCAACATCGTACTGGACAAAATCATCACAGAATGGGAAAAGCTTGTGAAAGGTATCCAAATTGGAAAGGAGAAAGGGAAAAGAGTCACTGTGAAATGCTTGGCCTTTGCAGATGATCTGGCCATCTTAACAAACAACAAGGATGAAGCCATATTAGCGCTAGAGAAACTACATGAAATCTCCAGTAAAACGGGACTTGATATTTCCTATGAAAAAACACAGTATATGGATACCAAATCAACAGGAAACATCACCTTGCGAACGCAATATGGAAAAATCTCGCAGGTCACTCACTTCAAATATTTAGGAGAAGCCATCCAACCCACAGGATTGAACACAATTTCTAATGCAGATAGAATAGTAAAATTGCAGAAGGCGTACAAGCTGACATGGAATCATTATAACAAAAGAGCAGTATCTCGCAATGCAAAATTGCGCCATTATAACACAGTTGTCTTGCCTGAAGCCTTGTACGCGGCAGAAACAACCGTCATTAGAGGAATGACAAGAATTCATGATATTGAGAAACAGGAACGAAAAATTCTTAGGAAAATCCATGGCGCTGTTTTCCGTAATGGAATTTGGGTCAGGAGACCAACAAAGGAACTTTATGAAAATACAGACACCATTGTAGATAAATTTAGGAAGAGACGTCTGCAGTTCTATGGACACATATATAGGATGGATGAGAACAGACTCACTAAGAAGATTTTCAATATCGTGAATGCAAGTAAATTAAAGACCAGTTGGATTAAAGAAGTACATGAAGACATGGAATTACTTAAAATCTCTGAAGACGACATTAAGGACAGAGAATAATTTAGAAATAAAATCAGAAACACGAAAATTGTACAAGTTTCAAGGAAAGATACATCAGGGAAAAAATGGACAGAGGAAAGGAAGAAAAAGCACAGTGAACTAATGAAGAGGTTTTGGGAAGAAAAGAAGAGAGGAAAAGGAAGTGAAGCTGTGATTGGCTCAAGTTCTCACGCTCTCCTGAAGGGGAAAAATCTGAAATAATAATAATATATATATACATATATACATAAATTATATATAAACTTTTGAACTGACGGTGGTTTTGGGGTCTGGGGGATGTGAAACGCGAAGATATGTCGAAATTTTCCAGAAGTCGAAACATGGGACCCATTGCAATAGTTAGCTTTCTAAAGAAACCTACCTAAAAGAATAACAGCCCTCGTATTAAACCAAGCAATATTGGAACTATCCTATATAAAATTACTGTCTTCATGTGATGACGATTGGATTAGGTTGTGAGGTGATCTTAGTTCAAAATTACATTCACATAGAGAATCAAGAATGTAATTTTGAGCTAAGATCACCTCACAACCTAATACATGAAGACAGTGTATATGGAATATTTGCTATTACTTGGTTTAATACATGAACAACATCTCTCTTAAATTAATAATGTATAGACGTCCATTTTAATAGTATTGTAAAATCATAGTATTATTCTTAGAGCTTAGATATAATATGTTTTTCGTTTTATAACCTACGTAAGTCAGATTAGAGGAAACAACTCATGCAGAAGATGACCCCAATGTGGGTCGAAAACATGTTACATTAAAATACCATAATAATATTTATGATCGACGATGTCGAAATGTAAATATTATATGTCAGAAAACTGTACTATAATAAGGCTCATTATAGTTCAAGTTTTCATTATGGGACAGTTTCTCCCACCAATCAGAGCTCAAGAAACAGTTGTTTGACCACTTAGGTAAGGATAGCATCACACCTGCGCTGAGTTCCAAGGCCTTCCAATTTAAATTTCACTGCGTGGCCTCGTGTCATAGTGGGGTAATCGAGGAGGCCATGGTCAAATACAAGGTATTCTCTGCGACCCATGCGCTCTGTTCAGTACATAAAATTGGCGAAATCTCGACAGATATTTATGAATATTTATGTTCGAACATAAAATAGTTATAATAATTATCGTCGAACATAAACAGTCGTATGCAACTCGCCTATAATGGTAATTAAGACACTCGTGTGGAAATTATAAAACTCGCATACGCTCGAATTATAAACATACTCGTGTCTTAATTATTGCCATTATAGGCTCGTTGCATAATTTAGGCTACTATAGCAGGTATCATCATTAAATTTCATTAACTGAGTTAATACGTATACTAGCACATTATCCAATATAGTTAATGTTTTTGCTTCAGATATAGTGCTTGAAAGATATTTGAAAACATTTTGCTCGAATAAAGCTGTAAATAAACGGTTGCGTCAATTAACCCTTTTCAGGTCAAACAATTATGGGTGGTTACGTTAAAAATGCAGAGTCATGTTTCGTGAAATATGACATAAATTATCTCCTACCTACTATTTTAGAATGATGATATTTTTCCGTAGCTGGTGCATATTTTTTTAAACGCATTAGATCCTAAATAATGAAAACTTAGTTTCATTTGTTTTATTAAAATAATTAATTTTTTATATATTGTGAACTTCTTAAAGTCGTTGTTTTCAGTCGAAAAATTCACTCTCATACACTTCGTTCAGCGTTAAAACATTACTCATTTCCTCTTCATTCAAAGAGTTTAGATACGTTATCGCCAAACATCTAAATTAGCTCTGACTAAGAACGTAATGAAACACAACTTCAAAACATCGCAAGTGCGGGACGTCTGCTGATTGCAGCATGTTCAAAGAATAGCCTACTTATTATTAATCCAGTTATTCATGGAACTTAAATACAACGATATATTCATAGAGAGAGAGAGAGAATGTTTCCCGCTTTGTCTTGGTTACAACAGTGATTGCAGCGCTTGGCTGTAAATAATATATATATATATATTTTTTGTGTGCAACATCTCTCCACTCGGTTGCTGGATATTTTTTGTGGGAGTGATTTTGGAAAAGGGACGGAAATGGGACGGAAATGTGTAAGAGGAAACGATGAGCGCGTGCGGTGGCGGAGATTGGTACCACGACGTACAGTCGGCCAACATGCAGCCCTATGTGAAATGTATATCGCATATGGTTTACTTCAAGGTTTGGAGGCCCAATTAAAGATATTCCTACAATACATCATCTTCAAGTTGTCGTTCTTAGGTGTGAAGATATTCAATATATCATATTTGCTGAAAATAATTATGATTTTTTAAATCTTCATACTTTTGCTGTGGAATGTATATCGCGTACGGTTTATTTCAAGGTTTGGATGCCCCATTAAAGATATTCCTACAATTATTTTATTTTTATTTATGCTTATGGCATTGTACACAAAAAGGATATACTATTTACATATATACATATATATACAAAAAAGGGAGCAAACCATTACAACAATCAACTTAGCCCTACAGATTTCACAGCTGTATGTCCAGTTCGTCTAGCCACTGTATGGCCTGAGTAGATGTCACCAGAACGTCGTCCATTGATCCAGAGTACGCCCTCCTCGGACATTCTGTTACAATATGGTGGATGGTTTGATTCACTGCACCACAGTCACAGCTGGGGGAAGTTCGCATGCCCCACTTATGAAGCAGTGAGCCACATCGCCCGTGCTTGGTTCGGATTCTGTTGAGGGCAACCCAAGTTCTTCGTGGGAGATCAAAACCAGCCGGAGGGTGCTTGATATTAAATAATGGCTGCCACTCCTTCGGAGCTGTGCCGTTCCAAACAGATTGCCATTCTGCTTTTCCATTATAGCTTCATTCCTACAGTAAATCATTGGTACCACGAAAAACCTCGCGCATGCGCACCGGTCAGGATTTGGCACTGGAGTTTTACAAGTAGTTATTTCAATGACCAACAGAGTTCACTGTTAACAAGGGATTTGCGCTCCCGGCAGACATCAGTCACCCGGACGAGACCTGCATCTTCGCTGAGCCATCAAAATTTCATAGCATGAGCAGAAATCATAGTAATGGGAACTTACCGATGATAATAACACGAAGGAATCCTTCATGTTTACTGGCACAAGGTAGCACTATGAGTTCATTCTAAAAAAAAATTGACTTCACAAATATTTCATCTCAATTTCATAGTAGGATAACATGTCAGATATTACACATCATATGCGACTACTGCAAGGCTCGTAATTTTTAAAATAAAAACGGGGCCGATATTTCGCCCCCTGGCACTAGAAGGGTTAAGCACACCGCGGTCGAGCCGTGCTTGTTAAATTGCGCACAATGACCGCGATGGAGAGGCGGCAGTAAGTCGGAGTATGAGCGCTAACGTGGCTATTCTGAGTGTGATTTAGGCATAGAAGAGGTTTAGAGAAGGGGGACTCTCAGTGAATAGCGTCCCCCCAGAGGCTCACATCTAGTGGGACGTGGGTTGGCGACCACGGGGCCCAAGCTGAGTCCGGCATTGCTTCCACTTACTTGTGCCGGGCTCCTTCTCGTCTTCTTTCCTGTCGACCTCTCTTGGTCAATTCTTGTTCTCTTCCACCCTCGATGGTATGAGGGTATCCGAGGCCTAGGAAGTCTCTTGCTTTCCCGCCTTAATTGGCCCCTGTCTCATCTTTCCTGATACCCTCCTTCTGCGAGGGGTCAGCCTTCTTTTTCCTGTTATCTCCTGCCTTCTGCTCAAGGCCCTCAAGGAGGCTGGGTGTATGTAGCTCCACCACTTCTGGTGCACCCTGGATATTTCTCCATCCTCAGCGTCTCACGTCTGGTGAGTTCGGGAGTTGGCGATTCTGAGGGATTCCTGAGCTGGGTCCGTTTTTTTTTCTTTTGTCCACTGGCTTTGGGACGGGCCCACTCCTCTTTCTCTTTCCTATCTGCCTTTCATGGCTCTCCTTCCTTCCAAGTCCCTCAATCCTCGTTCTTCGAGGGTTGGAGGCGTTTCTTTTCTACCTGACCTTTATTTGCTTTATCCTTTATTTGTTTACAATTTCTTCTTCTAGTATGAAAGTCTGTAGTTAGTATTAGTTATAGCTTCCATTACCGATAGCAGTAGCTACGCTGGTTAAAGCGCAGCGTTAGGTTATGGGGCCAAGCTCTCTGCTGACTCGGTAGACGCATGGGTTCGAGCCCCACCGTCGGCTGTCCTTGAAATGGTTCTCCGTGGTTTCCCATTTTCAGGCAAATGCTGGGACAGTACCTTCTGACAGGCCACGACCGCTTCCTTCCACATCCTTGCCCAATTTCATTCATCTTTATCCATTCCATCTCTCATCCCGACGCGTAGTTAGTCCACGGGCGTCGAATAGAAAGTAATAATAATGTTATTGGTTTTACGTCCCTTTTAACTACCCTGGCTTTTAGAGACGCCGGGGTGCCGGAATTTTGCCCCGAAGGGGATCTTTAACGTGCCAGTAAATGTACTGACACGGCTCCCTCGCATTTGCGCACCCTCAAATGCCAGCTGACTGCGCCAGGTTTCGAACCTGCAACCTTGGGCTCAGCAAGCGAGAACGTTACCCCTGAGCCACGCAGCCAGACTCGAATAGAAAGACCTGAACCCGGCCTCTCAGGAGGCCACACGACAAAAAAAAAAGCTTTCATTCTCATCCCATCTTTCCCTATCACCCAAACCATTAGGGCTGATAACCTAAATGTTAGGCCCCTTAAAACAACAACTATCAACATCATCATTTGATTAGCGTGAACAAGAAACCAACACGGATATCCGGTGGTTACCATGGCAACAAGTGTTCCGACATAGTTGTTGTTGTTGTTGTTGATGAGTCTTTAGTGGCTTTGAGACATCGTTGTCATGTAGTACTTGTGTGTGTGTAGAATTTGTCTGATAACCTGTTTCACTGTGATGTCTGTATTAGTGTGTGTATTTGTAATTTAGGTAGGATTTGGGTAGGAAGCGGCCGTGGTATTAAGTTAGGTCCATTCAGCGATTTGCCTGGAATAGAAGTAGGAAACCACGGGAAACCACTTCCAGGATTGCTGAGGTAGGAATCAAACACACCTCTCCTTAGTTTTGCCTCACGAGGCTGAGTGTACCCCGTTCAAGCCCTCAGATCAGAATTAATTTTTTAAGCAGAGCCGGGAATTGAACCCGGGTCTCCACGATGACAGCCAAGAATAGTTTGTTATTGTAGCTTTAAGGGGCAAGA
The DNA here is from genome assembly GCA_946902985.2 of Meconema thalassinum. Lineage (NCBI taxonomy): Eukaryota > Metazoa > Arthropoda > Insecta > Orthoptera > Tettigoniidae > Meconema > Meconema thalassinum. Next base: position 135,530,807 of record OX336396.1, on the reverse strand, counting down.
ATACTGGCCACAACGCAACGAGGCGGACGATTGCGAGATAGTACGAACTCGTAGTGTTGGACTAGAATTCCCTACTAGAAGTCGGTCAAAATTTTGATTTTGTTTTCGTAGCTTCTCTGAGTGTCATTTTAAATATCAGTGCTACCAACATAAAATTTTAGTGTCAACAAAAAAACTAAAAAGTTACTAAAATCAAATTTCTCCGAAAGTGTAATTTTAAGTGCGAGAGTGATCTAGGTCCACATGGATACGAAGCCTCTCAAAATGGGTCATTATTTTGAATTACATACAATATTGCTTTGTTATTTTTAGCCTACTTTCGATTTTTGCAAAAAATGAAAGTAGACATATGAGATCACTACAGGGCGAAAAAAGTGTGTCAGTCTGTGTGTGTGTATGTGTGTGTGTGAGTCTGTCTGTCTGTCTGTGTGTGTGTGTGTGTGTGTGTGTGTGTGTGTGTGTGTGATTGTGTGTACTCTGAATGTCTGCCCCCCCCCCCCTTATCAATTCGAACACGGTGAGCGCAAATTGAACGAAATTTGGTATAAAGGTAGCACTAGCAAAGGACACCTCAGTGTCATGTTTTATATCGCCGCCATCTTGACGGAAACGTAACGGCGGCCACACAAATGTTCAAAGCTTAAATCAAATTACGACTAACCTAATCATCCGATCTCTACCAAATTTTGCAACAACGTACCTTTATGGGGGCAGCATCCTTTGACCAAACTAATAGGTCATCAGCCTAATAGTTTGCGGATGGCGGCCATCTTTGTGTGAAAATCGATTGCCCCTATTAATTCGAACACGGTGAAACCGAATGGAACGAAATTTGGTACAGAGGTAGTACTAGCAAAGGGCACCCCAGTGTCATGTTTTATATCGCCGCCATATTGACGGAAATGTAATGGCGGCCACACAAATGTTCAAAGCTTAAATCAAATTACGACTAACCTAATCATCCGATCTCTACCAAATTTTGCAACAACATACCTTTATGGAGGGAGCATCCTTTGACAAATTTAATAGGTCATTAGCCTAATAGTTTGCGGATGGCGGCCATCTTTGTGTCAAAATCGATTACCCCTATTAATTCGAACACGGTGAAACCGAATGGAATGAAGTTTGGTACAGAGGTAGCACTAGCAAAGGGCACCCCAGTGTCATGTTTTATATTGCCGCCATATTGACGGAAACGTAATGGCGGCCACCCAAATGTTCAAAGCTTAAATCAAATTACGACTAACCTAATCATCCGATCTCTACCAAATTTTGCAACAACATACCTTTATGGAGGGAGCATCCTTTGACAAATCTAATAGGTCATTAGCCTAATAGTTTGCGGATGATGGCCATCTTTGTGTCAAAATCGATTACCCCTATTAATTCGAACACGGTGAAACCGAATGGAATGAAATTTGGTACAGAGGTAGCACTAGCAAAGGGCACCTCAGTGTCATGTTTTATATCGCCGCCATCTTGACGGGAACGTAATGGCGGCCACACAAATATTCAAAGCTTAAATCAAATTACGATTAACCTAATCATCCGATCTCTACCAAATTTTGCATCAACATACCATTATGGAGGAAGCATCCTTTGACAAATCTAATAGGTCATTAGCCTAATATTTTGCGGATGGCGGCCATCTTTGTGTGAAAATCGATTCCCCCTATTAATTCGAACACGGTGAAACCGAATGGAACGAAATTTGGTACAGAGGTAGCACTAGAAAAGGCCACCTCATTGTCATGTTTTATATCACCGCCATCTCGACGGAAACGTAATCGCGGCCACCCAAATGTTAAAGGCTAAAATGTAATTACGACCAACCTAATAATCTAGTCTCTACCAAATTTTGCAACAACAAATCTTTATGTGGGAAGCATATTCTGCCCAAACTGCTAGATCATCAGCCCAATAGTTTGCAGATGGTGGCCAAGTATGTGTGCAAATCGATTCCCCCTATCAATTCAAACACGGTGAAACCGAATTGAACGAAACTTGGTACAGAGGTAGCACTAGCAAAAGGCACCTCAGTGTCATGTTTTATATCGCCGCCATCTTGACGGAAACGGAATGACGGCCACCCAAATGTTAAAAGCTTAAATCAAATTACGATTAACCTAATCATCCGATCTCTACAAAATTTTGCAACAACATACCTTTATGGAGGAAGCATCCTTTGACAAATCTAATAGGTAATTAGCCTAATAGTTTGCGGATGATGGCCATCTTTGTGTCAAAATCGATTACCCCTATTAATTCGAGCACGGTGAAACCGAATGGAATGAAATTTGGTACAGAGGTAGCACAAGCAAAGGGCACCTCAGTGTCATGTTTTATATCGCCGCCATCTTGACGGAAACGTAATGGCGGCCACACAAATATTCAAAGCTTAAATCAAATTACGATTAACCTAATCATCCGATCTCTACCAAATTTTGCATCAACATACCATTATGGAGGAAGCATCCTTTGACAAATCTAATAGGTCATTAGCCTAATATTTTGCGGATGGCGGCCATCTTTGTGTGAAAATCGATTCCCCCTATTAATTCGAACACGGTGAAACCGAATGGAACGAAATTTGGTACAGAGGTAGCACTAGAAAAGGCCACCTCATTGTCATGTTTTATATCACCGCCATCTTGACGGAAACGTAATCGCGGCCACCCAAATGTTAAAGGCTAAAATGTAATTACGACCAACCTAATAATCTAGTCTCTACCAAATTTTGCAACAACAAATCTTTATGTGGGAAGCATATTCTGACCAAACTGCTAGATCATCAGCCCAATAGTTTGCAGATGGTGGCCAAGTATGTGTGCAAATCGATTCCCCCTATCAATTCAAACACGGTGAAACCGAATTGAACGAAATTTGGTACAGAGGTAGCACTAGCAAAAGGCACCTCAGTGTCATGTTTTATATCGCCGCCATCTTGACGGAAACGGAATGACGGCCACCCAAATGTTAAAAGCTTAAATCAAATTTCGACCATCCTAATAATTTGATCTCTACCGGATTTTGCAACAACATGCCTTTTTGTGGAAAGCATCTTATGACTGACTACAAGGTCATCAGCCCAATAGTTTTCAAATAGCGGCCATGTATGTGTGCAAATCCATTTTCCAGATCAATTCAAACACGGTGAACCGAATTGAATGATTTTTTTTACATAGGTAGCACTAGCAAAGGGCACCTCATATTCATGTTTAATATCCCTATAGCACGTTGTATTTCAACAAGCTACTACAACCAACATTCAATTATACTCCTTGAAAAGGACAAAGAGTTATAACAATACCCATGCATTTAGGAGAAAGTAGGCTATATGTTCTTTACTGAACATCTAGTTTTTTTCTAGCATATGGCTTTTAGTGCTTGGAGTATCCGATGACATGTTCGTCTCGCAGCAATTTTAGCTGCTTCTATGAGGACACAAATGGGGTGAACTACAAGTACCGTCGCGTGTGGAGTGTTGTCTGGGGAGGAAAGTATAAATGTAAGGACTAGGAATTGGAAGGCAGCGACTGTGACCTATAGTTAGGGACCTACCTCGGTATTTGCCTGGAAGGTAGATGGGAGAAGACCATCTTCAAGGTTGCCGGCGGGGAGCTTCAAACCTCCTCGCCTCCCGGATGTGAGAGACTGCCTGCGGCCATGTCGTAACGACCACGGGTAATTCAATTTAATAATAATGATAATATTATTATTATTATATATTCATTTAGACGAATTAAATGGTCCCCTACTGATATGGAAGAGATATGTAGGTAAATACGAGCATTGCTTACCAAATATCGAATACACCACCTCAAATATAAGCATAGATGTTCTCATTTTATGGATGAAACTAATCCCTCGAATAAAAAAAATATTAAGAATAATAATTAACATATCCATGATTCGATATTTCTCAGTTTAGCGGAGAAACTTTAATTTCCACCCGGGGTTTTCCACACTCCCTCCGGGCAATTGTCGAGATAAGACCTAATTTCAAGTCCCGTAACACCCAAACCCCTAATAAGCATTAACAACAACACCACCAACAACAACCCTGTACTACCCTACCAGCGAATTGTTGCCGGTGGCGGAAATCGGAACTTAAATGCGCTCCGCCCAGCCAGACGCCTGGGATAGACGTGCAGTCGTAGCCAGCGAAACCTCATCGCATGTCGAGTGTGTGCATGATTCATGCTGAGTCGTGCGCTGTGCGGTGTGTTCTCATTGTATGAGTGTACATGCGTTCCCCCTCTTGGCCCGCACCCACCTGCAGCAGCCGTAACGTGGCGAGATGACGTAATGTATACACAACAGCCCCGCTCCTCGTCTAGCGGTAAAAGTTCCATGGCAGGGTAGTACAGATTCTTGATTAGATACTTAGTAAAACTTTTCTGGTGGCGTAGTTGGTAGCATGCTGAGCCTCTATGCCCAAGGTCACAGGTTTAAACCCGGCCGAAGTCGTCGGATTTTTTAAGTGCGTTAAAAATCCCTCAATGTGCCTTCCTTCGGAGGGGAAGTAAAGCCAGCGGTCCCATGTCATAGATTTATGGCATGAAAAAGAACCTTCCACTAACTTCACTTGTGTGAAGCCAAAATTTTTAGGTTAGAATTGACACCGCTGAAGTTCCAACGTTCGCCGCCAGGTGCTGACTGCGATGGCATCTAGTAGCGATGTCCGCAAGCTAGGTGTCGTGAACGGTAGCATATGGTAGCAAAAGTAGAAACTGCTTGAAATTATCGTATGCAGTCCTTACTTGAATTAAAACAGTTAACAGTTACTAATATAGCCATCACAATTAACACAGGTTATCAGACAGATTCTACACACACCCAAAGTACACGGGGCAACATGACCAAGTTGTCGCAGTCCCTAGACTAAGGAACCAACCAACTAAAACCTTTCTTCAATTCGGTAATTTACCTCCAGATACTTAAATAGAATATTGTACTTAGTAACTCTAGACGTTGAAATAGTTTTTGCTGGGAAAGCACGTAAGGTCTGCCTCCTGCATGTTGCAAATGTCGGTTCTGAAAGCGGGTTCTGTTTTATTGTGTAAGCAAACGAGCTATCCAGTGCAGCTGTGGTTTACTTCAATTACTATCGGCGGTCAGCGTCGCTTCTCCAATGACATCGCTGATTACAAGCCGAGTGCTTCAATTAGTGGTAGGCTATACACTTCTCTACAGCTGACAGAACTTGTGGTTCTGTCAAAACTCGCGTCTTAACAAGTATAATAATCTAAATTGTGACTTTCTGTTTTTTTAGGTTCGTATTCAAAAGGTGATTCGTGGATCACATGATTTATTTTGGAAAAATAGCATATCTCTATAAATAAAGATTCATTTTAAGAAAATTTCTCGGACCAAACAAAAAAATGTGCTGACACATACCGATTACGTAGTAACAAAGAAGTATATAAAACATGCAGCAGTATCTCAGATATCATACGAAAACGAAGGGTTAAATTCTTTGGACATGCTTCAAGATTGCCTGACGATAGAATCACTAAGAACATTTTTAACCACTTCAACAAGCCCAGTAGAAAAGGCAACTCTTATGAAAAATGGTTTGCTAACACCAAGAAGGACCTACAAGAACTGAACATCCCTGATCAAGACATCCGCAACAGAACCACTTTTAGAAATAATATACACACATTTGAGGGGTTACTTAAGCCAGAAACAGTGACCAAGAAGAAACAACATTGGACAGCTGAACAGAAAGAAGCTGTGAGCAAGAGAATTAAAGAATGCTGGCGCCAAAGAAAACTGAAGTCATGAAGAGTTATTTACGAGGTCCTTAGTTGTCCAAAATAGATTATAATGAAAGTAAGCTGTCTGCATGAACATTTTGAATGTTTGTCGGAAACTATGTACGAGGCCCATGCAGAAATTAAGTTTCCTAAGTATTTAAATAAAAAGAAAACCGTTACACGAAAAACTTTATTGGCACCATATACAGAAATGTTTGAGCTATGGTTCGATCTAATCGACACCAGAATTGACATACCTGTCATATCATGGGATCAACTTTTGTATTCCAGTGTCGAAGATGATGATGATAATTGTTGTTTTAAGGGGCCTAACATCTAGGTTATCGGCCCCTTATGGTCTGGGTGATAGCAAAAATGGCAATGAAATGGAAACCATACCATTTCATGTACCAAGGTACATTGAAAATACTTACAAAAAAGGAACTTAGATTGTAGAGTGGAATTACTTACAAAAGGTAATTTAGATGGAAAATACTCACAAAAGAAAGAAAGATTGAAAAACACGCACCAAATGTAGTTGAGGTTCAAAATGCTAAAATGCAATGTAGATTCAAAATGCTCAAAAAATGCAGTTGAAATTCAAAATACTTACAAAATGCAATTTAGATTGAAATTACTTACAAAATGCAACTAAGATTCAAAATACTTACAAAATGCAATTGAAATTGAAAATACACAATGCAAGTTAGATTGAAAATGCCCTACCAGATTCAAAATACTCACAAAATGCAATTAAAATTGAAAATACTTACAAAATGCAATTGAAATTGAAAATACTACAAAATGTAATTTAGATTCAAAATAGAAAATGTAATGAAAAGAAAAAGAGGGCTGATCCCTCGAAGAATGAGGGATCGAGAAAGATAAGAGAAGGGCCAATAAAGGTGGGAAAGGAAGAGACTCCCAAGGCCTCGGATACCCTAATATCGTCGGGGTCGGAAGAGAACAAGAGTTGACAAAGAATGGTCAACAGGAAAGAAGACGGAGAGGAGCCCGACACAAGGAAGTGGAAGTAATACCGGACTCAGCCGGGGTCCCGTGGTCGCCAACCCACGTCCCACTAGATGTTAGTCCCTGGGGGGCTGTGTCAAAGAAGTCTGCCGCCTGGGAAAGGAACCAGCGTGTGGCATTCGTCTTCAGCTCACTGAACACCTGCTGTTCAAGAAAGTGTGTGCCATATTGGTGCCGAAACCCCGGACACTCGACCACAAAATGCAGCACTGACCTTTCTGCCACGGTATCATGAAGAAGGCGATAAGTTCCTCAACAAGATCATCACGTGCAATGAGACGTCGGTTGCTCACTTTACTGTCCTCCGATCAGCATTTTCATACTGACGATGAGCTAAAGACGAACGTCACACTCTGGTTTCATTCCCAGATGGCAGACTTCTTCGACACAGGAATACAGAAGTTGATCCCAAGATTTATGTATTTATTTATTTATTTATTTATTTATTTATTGAGTTTCCAAAACATGTTGCCTAGCACATTAGGGTTATAGTTCGACAATTACAGAATATTAACTACTTGTATTACATTATAATAACTTATCTATACTAATATAATAAAGCTGAAGAGTTTGTGTGTTTGTGTGTTTAAACGCGCTAATCTCTTGGAACTACCCGTCGGATTCGAAAAATTATTTTTGTATATGATAGCCAGATTCAAGAGGAATAGTTTAGGCTATGTTAAATTTCGGACAGACCACTCCATTCCCTGCATTTAGGCCCTTTGGCACAAATCTACACCGTTTCACCGATCGGAACCAAAATGTGTATACCTACCCTTTGGAACCCTGCTAGTAACACTGTCTGCATGACATTTCAGACAGACCACTCCATTCCCTGCATTTACGCCCTTTGGCTCAAATCTACACCGTTTCACCGTTCCGAACCAAATTTCACATTCTTACCATTTGGAACCCGACGAGTAAACTGTCTGCTTGACATTTTGGACAGACCATTCCCTGCATTTAGGTCCTTTGGCACAAATCTACACCGTTTCACCGATCTGAACCACACTTTGTACACTTACCCTTTGATACCCTGCGTGTGACACTGTCTACTTCATATTTCGGACAGACCACTCCATTCCCTGCATTTAGGCCCTTTATCCCAAATCTACTCCGTTCCTCCTAATTGCACCAAATTTTACATACACTTTGAAACCCTGCTGGTAACACTGTCCACTTGATATTTTGGACAACGCTCTCCAGTCCCTACATTTAGAATAACAAACAAACTGAACGTGAACACCAGGTATTAAGCCCCTAGAACCATTCATGTCCGTAGTAGTGTAACTGTAAGAGTATTTTAATAAGTCTATTGTTAACTGGCATTTCGGGCTGCATCACCTCGACCCTACCAGTGTTCTGGTGCAGAATTGCGAAAATAGTTAAATCTTGCGCTGCTTATAAATTGCAGTCACGGGGAGTAATTAGTGCAAAAAGATTTCTTAGGCCCCTTAAAACAATTATCATCATGGACATATTATGCCTCTGTATAAGTGCAATGGTGTAGGTGCAATACATTGAGGTTATCAGCTGCAGTAAGCGTTGGTACTTTCAAATTTACCTTAATTTATTCCGAAACGTATCGTTGAGCGCTATGTGGCGATAAATGATACTATTGCTACTTCAGGAGCTCGGGACAGCCGAAGTTTTCCAAAGTGTTCTGATTACTTTTCTACGGCGCTATGCGACAAAAGACGACACTATTGTTCCCTACATTTCTAACAGACAATGAGATATAGGCCCTAGGCAGTGTCTTTTATTTCACTTACTCTTCTTTCTAATCATTTTTAGAAATTAGTTTGAAAATTACATGTGTCAGTGCTGTAGTTAGTAAATATCAGTTTCCCTATTCATTATTATCATTACGGGAAAATGATCTAAATGTTACGTCCATTATGCTGTACTGCTTATCACCCCCACTACAACCACCACAATAAAACGTTCTATTTAAAAATATTTATTTTCTGGTAGTTTATCATGTTCTGTAGTAGTATTCACTATCATCCATAAAACAAATAAATCTACCGGGCGAAGCCGGGCACTACTGCTAGTGGAAGATATGATGGATGAATGCAAGAAAATGAGAATAACAGCGTGATTTTTCTTTTAAATATCGGATGCAGAGGTTCAGTCAGTTCATTATTACAGTAACTAAGGTGACATGTTTATCATAATCGATATTGGCCAACTTAGGACCACGTAAATAACTCTTCATGATTTCAGTTTTCTTTGGCGACGGTATTCCTTCATTCTCTTGCTCACAGCTTCTTTCTCATCAGCTGTCCAATGTTGTTTCTTCTTGGTCGCTGTTTCTGGCTCTAGGAACCCCTCAAATGTGTGTATCATATTTCTGAAAGTGGTTCTGTTGTGGATGTCTTGATCAGTGATATTAATTTCTTGTAGATCCTTCTTGGTGTTAGCAAAATATTTTTCATAAGAGTTGCCTTCTCTATTGGGCTTGTTGTAGTGGTTAAAATTTTCTTAGTGAGCCTGATTTTTAAATTAGGCGTACACCAACCCATATAAAAACACTTTCAAGCCACAATGACAATCATAATCATTGTACCTAAATGTAAATTATAAAATGCTATGAGTTGTGACTTTTAAACGCACTAAAGTTTTTCGTAGTTAGATAATACTTGTTTATAAATTTAAACCTCAACGCTGTGATCAGGATCCGATGATAATCTCTTGCAGGTCGAAACGTGTAATCCTAAAATTAACCCATTATAATAGTGACCGTAACTAATAAATGTAATATTTTTCCAGGAGTGTTATTTACTTATTATATACATTGAATATAAAATTCGTGTTGACCGACTGAAGAGTTACAACTGACAGTTAAATGGTTGTTTCAGGAAATTTACGCATGGAAATGTTTTCTGATGCAAAGGGTTGCACGAAATGAAAAATAAGAAATAAAAAATAAAATAAAAACTTCTTGTGACATCTTTTAGGACAAATGTAAAGAAGAAAATCTTAATATAAGATTTTCTTCTCTAGACAGAGAGACAATCGAAACGTGAAATGTAGGTGATGATAGAAACGATTTTAGCGTACAGACTGCAATCGTTCCAAACGGCGCCCCAACTTCGGGTTGCCAGTTTTTAAGAATGGAATAACGGATCACACGTCCCAAAACATTGTCTTTCTTAATCAAGGTTGTTTAATGTTGTAATAAATAATACACATATGTATTAAATAAGCATTACATAATCAAATACACAAAATTAAAACTAGATATTGCTGACATATCATATAGGCTTATGACATCAGAAACTTACAAATGCTTTTTATTTGAACGACCCTTTGAAAAGGAAGGAAGGAAGATTGTAGTTTTACGTGACCGTGAATCTTGTGATTATGAGCCACGGGACCTCCTTTTTACGTGGAATCCGAAACACAGGACATGGCATTTCACTTCGAAAATCTCACATGCATTGACCGGGAATCGAACCCGGACCGCCTTGGTGAGAGGCATACAGCTAGACCGCTGAGCCACCATGCCCCCAAACGAACGACCCTTTGAAAAGATATTTTTAATTGTAAGTACCTTCTGATAAAAGTCACTACAATTTTCGTCAGAACTGTAATATGTGAACAATTCTTGTTTTATCAAACTAATGGAGCTTCTGTTTCTATCATCTCTCCATTTGATATTCAAGGCAGAAAATACTCTCTCTGTAAAAGCAGTCCAGGGAAAAATGCTGAGTATTAACTTCACAAGGACTAAGATATTCCTTAATGTTGTTGCCCCTAAAAAATCTATAAAATGTACCCATCTATCTGACACAGACATAGAGATCATTTTCTCTTTCAAACTTGCCCCTGTATCACCAGGAAACAAGCTGGACATTGCAATCAATAATTGTGAAGCGGGACATTTGAAAATTGCTGTGATATTGAATATATTATAAAATTAACAAAAATATTTAAAAAAAGGAATATTTGGCATTTAGTTAAAGATTGAATCGCAACGCGGAACAAACAAAAAAACAAAATTGGTATTGTTCCTTGTAATACGGAACTTCTAGCAACCCTACCCCCACTGCTTCTTTTGAAAATAGCGATTATCAAACTACAGTACTCGGACGCAGAAACGTCGTGCAAAAGTCTCATAGGAATTATAGCAAGCAAGTAAGTAAACACGTGGGAATCGTGTTCAGTACATTAAATCGTGTGTTACAAACCAGTGGCATACGCAGGATTCCTTTCTTGGGGGAGGAGGAGGGGAGGGGGGGGGGGGAGCATTCATACAGTATGGTAACTGTGTTTATTATCAAAATTATATTTCGATTATTATTCATAAACAACAATAATTAAATAAACATTCTATTTGCATGAAAACTGTTTTAATTATATTTTCCACCACAATAAAAAAAAAACATTTTAATATTTCAAAACAATGGAAAACTGAAATGATGCAGTGGTATTGTCATATCCACACGTGACTGCTTTTAATATTGATATTGAAAATGAAAATCCACAGCCTGCTTCCAGTCGACCGACCGGCTCAGGGAATGGAATGAATGAAGCCCCCATCTAGCGGCAAGGATATGAACTGTGCCGGCCGCCGAAGCCTGTTGCACTACCCTGGGGCAATGATTAAATGAATGACAGATAAACTGAAATGACAGTGGAGAGTGTTGCTGGAATGAAATTTGTGACAGGGAAAACCGGATTACCCGGAGAAAGACCTGTCTGCCTCCGCTTTGTCCAGCACAAATATCACATGGAGTGACCGCGATTTGAACCACGGACCCAGGGGTGAGAGGCCTGAGTGCTGCCGCCTAAGCCGCGAAGGCTTATAATATTGATATTATGTGAGTGAAAAATAATGTTTTGCTCTCCATGCTCTTACTGCCATTAGGCTACTAACTCTCAAAACTTATCTTGATGGCTTTATCTGCATCACTGATAGGAATAAATTGCATGTACCGAATTATCTTTAATGAAACGAATGCTCGGTGACACATATATGCGCATTTAAAGCATCCCGAAAGAACGTTAAAAACGTTACCAATCGCACACTTTAACAGCAAAAATGATCCTAGACTAGGTCCAACACTGAACGAGGAGTCCAGTGTAGAGCATTTACCAAGTGAAGAACGTGATCAGATTTAAAACATAAGGTGCGTTCAAAAAGTAACGAGCCGGAGGCTGGAATGCGCAAACCAGTGACGACATCGGCTAATCGTGGCGTGTGTAACGAGGTGTGGTTCCAACCAGAGCGTGGAAGGTCACAGCCCATCGCTAGAGGGCACGCGTGCACGTCACGTGACGATGTTAAAATTTGGATTCGATCTGATGACGGGTTTGTGAGATAATAATTCTTAAATGTGACGCATGGTTGAAACACGCTTAAAAACGGGCACGTTTTGTGTTCCAACTGCGATAAAAATCTTAAAATACAAATTTAAAATTCCAAACCTACATGAACTAACGAAAAATAGAACGACAAAAATGATGATGTTATTGGATTTTATGTAGGTCTATTGGTTACTTCACAAACAACCTTCAAACTCGTGTACACATAATATTTTGGTCGACAGTAGTTACTCACGCCACGATTAGCCGATGTCGTCACCGGTTTGCGCATTCCAGCCTCCGGCTCGTTACTTTTTGAACGCACCTTGTATATACAGGAGTAAAGAAACCTTACTAGCGGTACTGTAAAACAGGTGATAGATGGAACAATCTAAGGATTCAAGTAAACAAAATGTCTCTGGGGAGGGGTTTAAACACATACACCCCACACGTCTGTTTGCGACTGTTGCAAACTGAGCAAGACAAAGAAGAAAAAGACTGTGATTTGTCCAGTAGACTTCTTGGTGTCTGTGCCAACACAGACTGAACCATTTGCCAACGTGTGGACAGAAATCGCAATTTGCTGGCCAGTACATTAGCCAGCACTATTCGCCAACGCACTGGCGAACATAAAGAGGAGCTTTAACCGCTTGGGTACGCTTGTGAATTGACAGGAGAGGAATAGAAAAGGTTTCATATTAAGAGAAAAAGTAATAACTTTAATAATCTACTTGTCGTTCTTCATTAACGTTATGGAAGCAACATGGTATCGTTTACAGTGTCCGCTTAAGCTCGCTGTATCTTCCTTTGTTTACAGATAAGCCCAGTGTTTTGTTTCCCAGGTCGCAATGCAACGACTGCGCATGCTCTGAAGATAAGCCCGTATTGCGTGCCTACTTCCCTCCTTTCGCTTTATCAACAGGACATTTATTGGCCTTCACGAACTTGTGCGACTCTTAACATGCGATCCATACTGTTTAAAAACGAAGTCTCTCCCAACTGCACAAACACACAACGCTCGAACACACCTTTCCTGCTTAATTGTTGTCGCATCAGCGATAAATACAACAAATCAGGGCCGTATATACAAGGTTTTTTCGGGGGGGAATGGGCTGGCTATCCTGGAAAATTGTGAGTATTCTCAGGGGATTCCCACCGCAAAATACTCAGAAATATTAACCAATACCTTAGAGCATATAAATTTGTGTAATTATTTCAGATAAGATTCAAAGTTGATATAGCCTACAATTATTACTGGAAATATAAAAGAAAGTTGTAAAATACAACTCAACACACAAGTACAATTTTATACTTAATGAATTTTCTATTATGATCTATGGAGTATGAATGGCAATTATCTAAATATTTGTCAATTTACTAAGCAGAAAGGTAAAGAGTTTTTGTTTTATTTTACAAGTTAAGAATTTATTTCTCAAAGTACCGTACTGTGGATTTCACAGTTTTGCCTGACAAGGCTGAGTGTACCCCGTTCCAGCCCTCAGACTAGAATTAAAATTTCTTGGCGGAGCCGGGAATCGAATTCGGGCCTCCGGGGCGGCAGCTAAGAATGCTAGCTACTACACCACGAGTTAGTCTAATTTCAATCTTAATATTGTTTATAACTTAGTGTGCCCAACTGGTCACGGCAGTCTGGTATCGAACTCAGGGCCTTATCAGAAAAGACCAGGCAAATGGTTATGCCTAAGGTCGAACCAGTGGTCTCTAAGGGGGAGCCATTATATGGAACCCACAGAGCAATGAGAGGTCTACTGACACATAATAGTCTAGCGTGATTTCACGATTATTTAGGTGCAAATCATAGCAATTGAAAGGAGAAATTATAAGCAAAATGCAAGGGAATGTACGTTTTCAGTGCATACGAAGTCGAAAGGAGGCTAGTATTGAAGTCTGACAAATGACTTTAACAAGTAGGCGGGGTAGGCCTGGCGCCTACGGAACTATTTCCGTCTAGGGCGGTCAGACAGCTCAAAATTAATGACCCGGGAATCCACCGGTCGACAACGAGCAAAGCTTTGGCGGGACCAAGTCCACAAGAAATTAATTAATTACAGATAAATTGGAGTATGGTAATGCAATGAAACATACACACAGATGAATGTATTCACGGAGGAGTAATTTAGGAGTGGTTTTTCACCTAAAATTACGCCTATTTCTCAAAATGACCGCATTACAACCTAACTCACGCTCGAGAGCATGAATACTTTAACCAACCAGCGGGAAATCCCCACCGTGGCATCCCACGCGCTGAACTAAGGCAATTAATTGTAATTAATTGGCCGAAGCGATCGCCGGCACGCGAGTGTTTTTAAAACCTCCACGCCTAGATAAACAAGATACAGTTGTTATTTCGGCTGAAGACGGAGTATTTCAAGAAGGGAGTCGCTCTCACGTGTCCCGTGAACTATTTTGTGCAAGAAACCAATATAAGGGAAGAGCACCCTACGCCAAGGGTCAGTTATGGTCACTTGTTGGTCAGTTACACGTCAGTTATGGTTCAGTGGAAAGCAGTTGAAGACGTCAGACGGTCGCTCGAGTTGGAAGTTAGTCCTTTGTCTACAAGCGCTCTGCAGTAAGCACGCCAATTATTAAAATATCAGCGTACCGCCGTTGAAGACAATGGAGGCAAATTGTAAGCTTCATCAGTGATAATGAAGTGCATAAAAAGGTAACAAAGTGCAGATATTGCTTTATTATCTGACACAGATATAAATTCGCTACAGCGAATAGGAACTGATAATGTTTGGAACAGTTCGTATACCGGAAGGTATTGTCAATTATATGACATCAGCATTAGGAGCACTCCAGTGATGGGAGAGTGGAAGTTATTGCCACCTATCCAGGACAGTGAGGTGAACGGGAGTGCAGGGAACTAGGATTGAACATCTATAAAAACGCTACTAGATTTCACGGAGACCAGCGGTTATCATAAGTCATCGCATCTCTGAGGTCAAGCGTAGGTGAAATCCAGATTAAGGATCAACATGTGAAATGATAGATGAAGTGTATAAATTGTGAAATAATAATTTAAAGTGTTAATGTGTTTAATGTTTAATATTCAGTGTTTATCAGTGGTAAAGGCCACTTGTGGTAATATGTGTATCATGTGTAAAAAGTGTGAATCTCAGTGTTGTGTATTGGATATCATGATGGATTAAGTCAATCATCATGGTAGAGCTCAGGCGAAGATACTGGTACTTTCCAGCCAGAAGGAAACGTGAGTAAACATGCAAATAATAACATTATAATGGCATAGTTCACCATGTAACGATTAATCACTTTGAAATTAAAGAAGTAATAGTCACTTACTGAACGAGTTTTCACCACTCGTCTTGAATAAAGTATGACTTGGAAGGTGATTTGCTTAGGACCATGTAGGTCAAAAATAGTGATGGATCTAAACGTTAAAATAATAATAATAATAATAATAACTGGGGTCGGCAACCATAAAGTAAGGGCAAAATTGGCCTAAGTAATGTTCAAATAGTGTCATGTCTAATTTAAGATACTGTCATTTGGTAAACAGTAAAGAATGTAGTGTGGAATATCGCGAATACGAGAGCTTTTCTCAGTGTCAGTGAAATTTTGAATGAATATGTGAAATTAAAGTAAGCCAGTATATTTATACATTTGTGTTAGGAGCTATGTAAAGCTTTGGCTTAAATAGTATAACAGGAAGAACGCAGGTACCTTGATAATGGAGTCATATATGTGAAATATTGTTTAGCCGCATATAGCGTGCAGATTAACGTAGAATCCAGTGATTTACGTAAGATAAGCACGGGAAAGACTAATATAGCTTGCGCGTGAGGTGAAAATTGGCTTAATCTTCGAGAAGTATCGCCCTTGTGCATACTGTATGTGTTACGCAGCGATTTGGATAGATTCTGTCTATTGCCAACGCTTGCATTGAATTATAGCCACTATGGACGCCCAGCGAGGCGCGGTGAGCATTTTTACTTATGGTCTGCCCGAGAGGTAGAATCATATTCGTCGACGAGGAACGTGGTTTCCCAAATATATGTAAATGACAGCTGCTGATGATAACCATGGGGTTTCATTATGATGCGCGTCTTTAAAGCCACAAAGTAATCACCTTAGAACGGCAATGCTATCATTAGAATTCCACCCCTGCCATGAATGTTTAATAGGAGCCATTTGAGCCCAAATACACTGTAAAGTTAGGTGTTAATTAATTAAATGACTCAATTACTTAGGATTATGCCTAGCGGATCTTTATTGTTATATAATTGTAAACAAGTGTGGCCTTGAAGGTAGAGAGAGACAGGAAATGTAGACCATTTCCGTGGCAGCCATCTTGGAGAGCTGTCTGGAACTAATTTTATGACCTGCTGAGGGGAGGGAGGTCGCTCGACCGATCCCTTGTCTATTACAGTCACAATAGGACACTGAGAGATCTCGGTATTCAATAATGCAATTAAAATATGAGTATTTTAGTGATGCAAATGGAATTAAATGGTGTATGGCAACTCACATACGTGGTTGAACCATAGAAATCAGATGATATTTGGCGAAGTTATCCTCTGAGGGGGAAAGCTGAACCAAAAATAATGTAGGCATCTTCTTTAAAGTGCATTTTGCCAGTTTATGCTAATTTAGGAAAAACGGGTATGTGTTTTTCCCAGAACATGACACAGTTGTATCTATAATAAGTCCGACAAGACCCAGATAATCGTTATATGGTGAAACTATAAATATTCTATCCATGTTTATGTTTATTTTATGATTAAGAAGCATGACTCATTTTCCTAGAGCGTTCATAGGGATGGAAAGAAGGAAGATGATTCGCACGACACAACAAAATATTTGCTAATAAATGTAGGGAACATTGAAGTAATGCTAATTAAAGTAAATGTCGTAGGAGACGGAATAATGTCTTAGTAATTCATGTTTATGTGACATGTGGTTTTTGTGTTAAGATACTTCCATTAAATAAAATTGTGTCACATGACGGACACTATGAAAACCTTGTAATCTGAACTATTATTGACAGGATATTAGAAGTAGGTTTGAGTGCATTGTAGCGCTATTTTTAAGGAGAAGGCTCACAGAATAACCCTATTTATTTGTGGGAATTAATTGTAATTTGTCCTTTGTTTTTGTATTTGTTGTACAGCCATGATTTTAGACCAGTAAATATTTTATTCATAGGAATGTTGTGTATTTCCTGTAGAGTAGTTACCTGGTAGACTCAAATCCTGAACATGTGGTCGTATTGTGGGCAAGAACGTCCCATACCTCGAAAGACCGTGAGCTAGTTGGGATACGAACACATGGTCCACATGGTGACAATCGGGTACATTAGCCAATAAGTTAAGATTAGGGTACAACCAATTTTACAATTACTTTATGCTCCTATCAAAACCACACTTTCTTAATATTTATTCGCATTTTTCGGGGGGGGGGGGGGAGAGCTGGAGCCCCCTTATATACGCTTAGAGTATTCAGAAAAAAAAAAAAAGATTGAGATTTGAACGTGCGCTGTAGTGTTTTTTTTTTTTTTTTTTTTTTTTTTTTCCGGTAACGGGAAGACAGTACGTTTCCCGACTCAAGTTCCTATAACAGGGTGTCGAGCATACGGGGGAATTATACTTCACTATCTCTCATACATTTCCCCGTGCTCAGTACACCAAGAGACTCCTAGGTAACTCCTTTTTACGTTCAGATTATCTGGATAAAGCTAAAAAAAAGACGACAATATGTCATGGTTCTGCCCAAGATCAATATTTTAAAACTCAAAATGCCGTCCCATATTTACAGCGGCTTCAGTGGCGTAGTTGGTAGCATGCTGAACTGCTGTGCCCAAGATAGCGGGTTCAAACCCGGCCGAAATCGTCGGATTTTTAAGAGCGTTAAAATCCTTCAGTATGCGTTCCTTCGGAGGGGAAGTAAAGCCGGCGGTCCCATGTCATAGATTTATGGCATGTAAAAGATCCTTCCACAGATTAAACTTGTGTGGAGCAAAATTTCTAGGTTAGATTTCATGGGAACGCTCCATCAAAGTTCCATTGTTCACCACTAGGTATCATTGACATCTGGTAGCGGACGTTGGAACTACTTGAAATTGAACGGAACTTGTAGCTCACCTTAGGGGTGTCCGCTCGAAGCAGCTACAGCCTCTGGCGAGCCAAACATGTCCTCGGACACATTAAATAGATGATGATCATCATCATCATCATCATTCATTATACATAACAGGCCATTAAGGCCCATGACAGAAAACAAAGAAACATAACATACACTTCAAATACGGTATACAATATTACAAATCAAACATTCCCTTAATCAATCCATTTTCGTCAACCATATTTGATCCGTCCGATATTTTCTTTTGCCTTTTTCTTTGATCTTGTAATTTAAGACTGGTAGGTTATCAGCCTTCCGAGCCCGAGCTCAGTGATGGGGCTGCCATCTAAGGTGCTGAGCCACCCGGTTTGTTATCAAAGTGACCTTCTTCTAGGCGAGTTGCCTTCTCCACGGCTCATCGAGTCTCACCTACCCTTACCCATACCTATTGGTCCGGGTATATATATTTAAACAAGTAGTTCCGTGAAGAACTATACAGCCTATTTTCATATATCCTGCTCATGTTAATTGCCTCTATCAACATACAAAATTTCAGTTTAATTGCTGTAACGGATTCGTAGATATTGAGAACCGTCTAAATATTTCAGTTGGTCGCCAGGTTGGACTTTTATTTTTGTACTATTACATTACGATTATTGTGTACGTGTGGTATTCAAGCTTCAATCGCATGATTAGAACACAAGAAGTAAAAACGAGATTTTAAAATTTCTCACAGCAGCCATCTTGTGATTAAGCAAACAATTGAAATAAATTAGATGCCAGTGGATCAACATTTGTATAAGCATTTAACGTGCAACGTTTCACGGCACTCGGATAGTTAATTCGCGAGAAACGTCCATTTAAATATTTATACTTCGCGTCGCCGCCATGTTGGATTTGTGCTCACCAGGTTACTGAAAGTCCTATAGGTGAACATATGTTCATAGTCTCTATGAACATAAAAAATTCAGTTTGGTTGCTGTAAAAGATTCATAGATATTGAGAACCGTCTAAATATTTCGGAAGCTCGCCATTTAGGATTGTTATATGTATAGGCCATAGAGTTATGTACCATTGAAGTACTATTATTGCCCAGGTTCATTATTCAAACTATCACTTCGATCGCATGATTGCGACACAAGAAATGAAAACTTAATTTTAAAATTTCGCACAGCCGCCATCTTGAGGTTATGTAAACAATTGAATTAAATTAGATGGCAGTGCATTACAATCTGCAAAATAATTTACCGTACCACATTTCACTGCGCTCAGAGAGTTAAATCACGAGAAAAGTCTATTAAAATATTTCAAATTCGCTTGGTCGCCATGTTCGGTACGTACTTCACAGGTTTATGAAATATACATAGGTAAACTTGTATCAGTACCCTTTATCACCGTACAAAATTGCAGGCTGATATCTGTAATAGTTTCGGAGATATAGAATGTCAGTGAAATATTTCGCACAGCCGCCATTTTTAGGTTATGTAAACAATTGAACTCAATTAGACTCCAGTGCATTACAATGTGTATAAACAATTGCTGTACCAAGTTTAATTACGTTTGGATAGTTAAATCGCAAGAAAAGTCTATTTAAATGTCTCAACTTCGCTTGGCCGCCATGTTGGTTTTGTAGCCACCAGGTTTTTGAAAGTCTCATAGGTGAACTTCTAGTAGTGCCCTTTATCACCATACACAATTTCAGGGCGATATCGGTAATAGTTTCGGAGATATTGAATGCTAGTGAAATATTTCGCACAAAATTTGAAGGGCACGGTCGAGGTCGCCGGGAATAGCTCTATGAACTTACCGAGTTTCATTGAAATCGCTAGAGCCGTTTAGATTTATCAGGGGGACACACACACACACACACGCACACACACACGGACAAAAGGTGATCTCATAAGCCTTTTTTTTTTTTTTTCAAAATTGAAAATAGGCTAAAAAAGGATCATATAAAATTGATATTAATTCAAAAGGTAGGGATCACCAGCTATTACAAGGGGAAGAATGTGTACATAACCTAAAATTGTAAACGTTGATTGACAACTATAAAGATCTGTCGCCTCACACAAACGTGCGGGTTGTCTTGGGCATTATAGAGAAGGCGGTGGAGGCCCGTGTGCTCTTCCTCAATGAATACAAAGAATTACGAAATATCAAATCAACGCAAGACAAACAAACATGTCTGCAATTTAGGACACACAAACATACTGAATAAATAAATAACTAAGCACACTAACCATGCAGTCGGCGCATAACCGTGCGAATAGACACACTGCACAAATGCCTCAGATAGGCTACCTCATCATAGAACAGAAAAATATTAATTCCGTATTTCAGCTACTACTTTCTGGAATACAAATACATTGCACCAGTATTCAGAACGATAAAACACTCGCTTCAATTTAATATATTAGCTATGCAATGGTTACGGCCAATGTGAACATTCAATTGTTTTAATGAAAATGAAACCAAATTATTCGTTTACCTCTGGTTCTCTTTCTATTCGACATTATACCTTAGTGAACAAGAAACTTTGTCCAAAAATACTTACCTTAATGAGGTACAGGTGTTGTTTCTTTGTCTATGTTGCAAGCTTAATTTTATAACGTACTATGCCATTCGCGGAAGGAGAGCTGTTGTGTAAAACCTAATACAGTATCATTTTCAGAATCTTCGACCCCAAAACACCTCAAAGAGGGACTAATATCTTAGACACCAGTGTAATCGTTCTGAAATGAAATTAAGGCACGGAAGACATTAGAAAGCTCTTCATAACACAGTGGTGGAAAAAATTACCGCATCACCTTGTACACTTGATAGTTTATTATAATCAACATATTTTATTTTTCTCAAGTTCATATCGGAAATTAATTAATATTAGTTTTTATTCAAGATTATGAATTAGATAATTTTTATTATTATATTGCTTGCCACGGTGGGTGAGTGGTTATCGTGTCGGACAACCAACTCCAAGCTTGCAGGTTCGCTCCTGGCCGTGGTAAGCATGTCATACGTTGTTGGCATGTTAAAGAACCTATTTGAATTCAGTAGCCCGTGTTCATAATGGCAAAAAAATCTCGGGATTTTCCGCCAACAGAAAGTTCCTCCATTCTCTACTAGAAAGCGCTATAGTGTCAAGGAGCTTAGATATATCTAATCTCCTAGATTTTTTAGCATTCCAAGGAACAACAAAATTCTACATGCAAGCTGCCCTCTGGGCGTCAAATAACAAAGCTTGCACCCGAGGCCATACGATTTTTTTTTACATTCGAATTGAGCCACTATGGATCACGGAGTAACAATCAAAATCAATGTTTCGTTCTAGATCGTCTGCCAGCTTTGATGTTCTGCCAGTATCTCTTGAGCCCATCACTCAGCGCCTTCTTCCGATCTTCTGAAAGAGGTCCCCTCCGTCTTTTGGGTTCTGCCCCTACCTTAAATCCCTGGTATTTTTTTGATTATGTGTCTGGATTCACACCTGTTCATAATTTTGAAGTCCGGAATACCAATTTATATAAGGTCTTTGTTACGTTCTTCCAACCATGCCAATTTTTTCCTCTTTGCTTTCACGAAATTCCAAATTTTCTTTGTTAGACGATCGTTGGACATTCTGAAAATGTGTCCATAGAACAACAACCTTTTCCTTTTTATTGTTGACGTGACTGGTTCTATCTTTCCATATAACTCTTCGTTTGACTTCAAAACGTAAGTGTCCGTCAACCCATCTGTTGCCTAAAAATTCTCTCAATACCCTGCGTTCTCTTTTGACTAACTGGTCGACTAGTCCTCGCCTGTTCATAGTTCAAGTCTCCGAAGCATATAATGCTTAAGGTTTGACAACCGTGCTGTAGTGTCTTAATTTGGCTCAAATGCTCAGCGACTTCTTATTATAAGGATTTTTCGTCAGGTGATAGGCTCGGTCTAATTTCCAGATTCTAAGATTAATTGCTTCCTGTTCTAGGCCATTTTGTTGGATTACCTCACCCAGGTATTTAAATTTCTTTACACGTTTAATCTTCCCTTGGTTAGTTTTCATCCATTCTGGTCCATCACTGATGTTTGTCATGTACTTTGTCTTCTCAAAGGAAATCTGCAAACCTACTTTCTCAGCCATCTCTGACAACCGATTAATCTTTTCAATGGCTGATTTAATATTGTTGGCAATAATAGCTAGGTCATCTGCAAAAGCCAAACAATCAACGTGCACCCCTTTCAGTTTGGGCCCTAGCCTGAATCGTTCTTCATTCCCTTCTTCCCGACTCAGTGTCTTCCTCCATTCACGAGTGACCTTTTCTAATACATAATTGAAAAGGATTGGAGATAATCCATCACCTTGTCTGACACCAGTTTTGATTGCAAAGGAATCTGAGATCTCGCCAATGAATTTTACTTTTGACACTGTGTCGGTCAAAGTCTGTTTAATCAGATTTCGAGACGTGTCATCCACTCCAAACTCTTCCAGAATATTCAGTAGCGACTCGCGGTCAATTGAGTCATACGCTTTCGTAAAATCAATGAATACAACCACATAGTCATACCCGCCTATCGTCTTATACCTAATGATGTTTTTCAGGTTTAAAATCTGTTCCGGATAAGAACGTCCCTTTCTGAAAACGGCCTGGTACTCACCAATCTGATTATATTTGAATTGCAACCAATGGCTGAACGCCCGTAGGCTCCCCATCAAGTTGAATTTCAAGTAGTTGCAACTTTGGCTAACAGAAATGCCACTATAACTGATACCTAGCGGCGAACGTTGGAACTTGATAGAGCGTTTCTAACCAAATAATCTACAAATTTAGTTACACACTACGAATTGTAGTGGTAGGTTCTTCTACATGCCATAAACCTATGACATGAGCCTGCCGGCTTTACTTCCCCTTCGAAGGAAAGCATACTGTAGGATTTTAACGCTCTTAAAAATCCGACGACTTTGGACGGGTTTGAACCCGCGATCTTGGGCATAGCAGTTCAACATGATACCGACTACGCCACCGAAGCCGTATGTAGTAATGTCATAGAACCACGTGAAAAGCTTGAATTATTTAAAGTTACTGGAATAACAAAGTTTTACTGTAATTCATTCGTTATTTTATAATATAAAAGATTAATGTTGTTAGAAACTTAAATATTAAATATCATATATTTTCTATTGACAAGGAAACTCTGGTAGCGTCCAACCCACGATCGTATTGGTCGCTTAGACAAGGCAGCAAAAATAAGTCTGCCTTCCACTTCCACGTGCTGACTCCCTGTTCCGCGTGTTTCAATCGCTGGAAGCTTAATTGTAATTTGAGCCGATTTTTTACAACCATAGTATAGAATGACCTTCCAAGAGTATCCTTTGCTAATTACAATCCGGTCGGGGGTAGTTGCTACCTGAGTTCCCTTGTGAACCCAACAGGCGAGCAAGCATACCCACCCTCGTATCTATCTTTATTTTCACTACTCTGTTCATCTTACAGGATATGAATTGAATAGTATCGCTCCATTACAATTGGGGCTTTGCGACTTCCTGGTCATGTAGTCCCGTGTTCGTGGGTTGTCTGTGTGTATGGGGAAGTTGTATGATAACCTGTGTCTTTGTAATGTTTGTACTAGTGTGTGTATTTGTAATCGAGGTACGATTTGGGTAGGAAGATGCCGTGGCCATACGATAGGAACAATTCCGGAAATTGCCAGGACTAGAAATGGGAAACCACGGAAAACCACTTCTAGGATGGCTGAAATGGGAATCGAATCCTCCTATTCTCAGTTTTGCCTCACGAGGCTGAGTGTACCCCGTTCCAGCCCTGAGACCAGAATTAGAATTTCTTGCCAGAGCCGGGAATTGAACCCGGAGCTCCGGGGATGAAAGCCAAGAACGCTAGCCGCTCCACCATGAGGTGGTCCAGAGTTGAATTAAAACTTCTGTAGCTTAATAATGTAAAGAGCGTATTACAGAGTCATTATCTATGTGCGCCCCGATAAACACGGCAAGCTAAGCCGGCTGTGACTGGCGCAGGTCGTGGTTCAGCCGGTGATTGGCGAGAACTTTCACACCTTTACCAAAAAAGTTCAATAATGTGTACTTACAGTGCTCATAGCCGATGCTGAAAATGTCCTCCCTCTCTTGTAACACACACACACCTGACATCTTCTGATGAAAGGACAACAATCTCATCTAATTTTTGTTCTCTAAGAACACAACGTTGGCTGTTATTAGCCTATTTTTAATTTTGAAAAAAAATAGGCTTATGAGATCACCTTTTGTCCGTGTGTGTGTGTGTGTGTGTGTGTGTGTGTGTGTGAGGTGTGTGTGTGTGTCCCCTAATAAAATCTAAACGGCTGGAGCGATTTCAATGAAACTCGGTAAGTTCATAGCGCAATTCCCGGCGACCTCGACCGTGCCCTTCAAATTTTGTTACGTCTCACCAATCCAACATCGCGGCTGTGCGAAATATTTCACTAGCATTCAATATCTCCGAAACGATTACCGATATCGCCCTGAAATTGTGTACTGTGATAAAGGGCACTACTAGAATTTCACCTATGAGACTTTCAAAAACCTGGTGACTACAAAACCAACATGGTGGCCAAGCGAATTAGAGACTTTTAAATATACTTTTCTCGTGATTTAACTATCCAAACGTAATGAAACTTGGTACAGCAATTGTTTATACACATTGTAATGCACTGGAGTCTAATATAGTTCAATTGTTTACATAATCTCAAAATGGCGGCTGTGCGAAATATTTCACTGACATTCTATATCTCCGAAACTATTACAGATATCACCCTGCAATTTTGTACGGTGATGAAGGGTACTGATACAAGTTTACCTATGTATATTTCATAAACCTGTAAAGTACAAAACGAACATGGCGACCAAGCGAATTTGAAATATTTTAACAGACTTTTCTCGTGATTTTACACTCCGAGCGCCGTGAAATGTGGTACAGTAAAGGATTTTGCAGTTTGTAATGCACTGCCATCTAATTTAATTCAATTGTTTACATAACCTCAAGATGGCGGCTGTGCCAAATTTTAAAATTATGTTTTTATTTCTTGTGTCGTAATCATGCGATCGAAGTGAAAGTTTTAATAATGAACCTAGGCAATAATTGTCCTTGAATGGTACATAACTCTATGGCCTATACATATAATAATCCTAAATGGCGAGCTTCCGAAATATTTAGACGGTTCTCAATATCTATGAATCTTTGACAGCAACCAAACTGAATTTTTTAATGTTCATAGAGACTATGAACATATGTTCACCTATAGGACTTTCAGTAACCTGGTGTGCACAAATCCAACATGGCGGCGACGCGAAGTATAAATATTTAAATGGATGTTTCTCGCGAATTAACTATCCGAGTGCCGTGAAACCTAGCACGTTAAATGCTTATACAAATGTTGATCCACTGGCATCTAATTTATTTCAATTGTTTGCTTAATCACAAGATGGCTGCTGTGCATAATTTTAAAATCTCGTTTTTACTTCATGTGTTCTAATCATGCGATTGAAGTTTGTATACCACACGTACACAATAATCTTAATGTAATAGTACAAAAATAAAAATCCAACCTGGTGACCATCTGAAATATTTAGACGGTTCTCAATATCTACGAATCTGTTACAGCAATTAAACTGAAATTTTGTATGTAGATAGAGGCAATTAACATGAGTAGGATATATGAAAATAGGCTGTATAGTTCTTCACGGAACTACTTGGTTTTTTTTATTATTTACGGTGCCAGTTTTCTTGAATCGTTTAGCGAGCCTTCTGATTGTACTGGCATTAGGCACAGGTCTTCCTGGAAACTTGATTCGAAATTTTCGTCTTGTTTCAGAACAAGACTTTCTGCTATCCATATACGAATCATGGATATACACATGTTCGCACAATGTGAATTGGAATGACCAACAAATCACAGTAATCACAATACTCACTCAACGTGCAGCACTAACGTCTAAGCTTTGCTGATACACATCCATATGAATGACAAAACACGTCCATATGAATAACAAAACACGTGTGAACTAACGATATGAGTCAGCGGAGCGTGCCAACCACCGGCTGAACCGTGTACGCGCGCCCGAGATCTGCGCCAGTCACAGCCGTCTTAGCTTGGCATGTTTATAGGGGCGCACTTAGATAATGAACCTGTACATAAGTGGTATACAAATATCCACTGAACCTAAATTACGCCTAGGTGAGCAAGACCTGATGGTGTTGGAACGAAACTAGTCATCCAATTTACCCGCCCCCACCCCCTCGCCCCTTTACATATGTGAGAAGAGTTTTATTATGTTCATAACTAATACATGCAATTTATTCAGGTACTAGGAAATTACCGAAATTACAATTCCCACCAATTCTAACATGGGCACACTCATGTTGACCGACTGAAAAGCTTCTAAAATAGATTAATTGGGCAACACTGAAGAATGACTTCGAATACTCGTATTTAAAAAAAAAAACTTGAAGTGTGAAACAAATATTTCTCTTATTTTATCTTACAGAAAATAATGCAAAATTCTGCGATTATTTAAAAATCCACACACAATATTAAATCTTCATATTCTTATAACTTTTTCGATTTCCGGTCAATGCATGTGAGATTTTCGAAGTGAAATGCCATGTACTGTGGTTCAGACTCCACGTAAAACGGAGGTCTCGTGGTTCATGATCGCATAAATAACGGTCACGTAAAACTAAAAGCTTCCTTCCTTTTATCCTTATCACTTTTATTTCTTGTTGTGTGTTCGCATTCATAATTTCACTCCAGCCAGGAATTAGACTGGGAAGTAAGCTTTAGTACTGTTAACTGCCGCGAGTAATGGTTTGATGCTGGGAAGTGGAAGTAAATATTTGGTTCCAAGTGACGTACAAAAACCATTAGTGTTGTTGCAATGTTGACACACAAAGGTGAGCTGGGGGGCACGGTTTAAGTGAGGTGAACTTTAGCTTTGTGCAGGCGATTTAAATTAACACTGACCTCATTACACTAGCACAGCTCTTGGTTTCACAGCAACATTATTAACAAGTACTACGATCAAGCTATTCTTCTGATATCGGTCTTAATCTCATCCCCTGGTCCTGAATATGTTAGGTAGTTTCTTTTCAAATAATATTATCTTCCAGTCTTAACAGCGTATCCTTCAGGATATTATCTCCGGAGAAGAGGGTGTATAAACAATACAAATTAAACAAAAAAAGAAGTACAAGAAGCAGGAGAGAACGAATAACCAAGAAACTAGAAAAAAAAACAAATGCAAGAAACAATAAATCAGAAGAAAACAAAATAACAAAAACACGAAGAAAAAAGAGAAACAAATAAAAAAAACAGGACCACGAACAACAAATCAAGAAGCAATATAAAACAAAAAACAAGAAATAAGAAAATAATTAAATAATAATAATGTTATTGGTTTTGGGGGCGTGGTGGCGCAGCGGTCAGGCTGTTGGCCTCTCACCACGGCAGACCGGGTTCGATTCCCGGTCAATGCATGTGAGATTTTCAAAGTGAATTGCCATGTCCTGTGGTTCGGATTCCTAGTAAAAAGGAGGTCCCGTGGCTTATGGTCTCGCGATTAACGGTCACGTAAAACTACAATCTTCCTTCCTTTTTGTTATTGGTTTTACTTCCCTTAACTACTGTGATTTTTAGAGACGCCAGGGTGCCGGAAAGTTGCCCCGAAGGGGATCTTTAACGTGCCAGTAAATCGACTGACATGGTTCCCTCGCATTTGGACACCCTCAAATGCGCCAGGATTCGATCCTGCAACCTTGACTCAGCAGGCGAGAACGCAGCCAGTCAAAAGAAGAAAGAAAAGAAGATAAAAGAAAAAAAAAAAAGAAATACGATACAAGAAATAAGTACTAGAAAAATTAAACAAAAACAAATAACACAAACAGAAAACCAATACCAAACAAGAACATAATAAGAATAATAAGAAGCAATAAATAACAAACAAGAAACCCAAAACAACAAACAGAACATGATAAAAAGTGAAAAACAAAAACAAGAAGAAAAAATAAAAATAGAAAGAAAAAACAAGTGACAAAAACAAAACAATATTAAGTAAAATAAATTCTGATTATAATTTTGAATAACCCTGTATGAACAACTTGCCCGCTAGAAGTATTGCATTTTCAAGGTTGGTAACTTTTGAGAGAGCACAAGCCTGCTCCTATGATGATCATCTTATTTTGAGCTCTACCAAAAAAAGAAAAGAGAGAAAAATAGTTGAGTTTTGACCTATGTCCTGAGAATACAAGTATAGCTCTCCATTTTAGAGTTAACCAGAGAGCAGAGCAGGCTAAAAGCACCCTGACCTTTTCGTCAACTCTTCCAGGAGATAAGAGTATCAGAGTGAGTGATACGCTAGAAGGGTCATGACCTGCCACCAGGGGGCACTGACCAGCTCTAACATTGGGGTTAGTCACGCACACCACCCCATCAAGACGTCCGTCTCAACATTCAGGTGATAACGAGCTCTGAGCATGCTATTCGCTGCTAGCGGACTTAATGACACCCTGAGAATTTGCACCATGTGCAAGGGCTGCCAACACTTAGAATGGGCCTGGCCGTGCCAATATTTAAATGAATATAGGACCTAAGTAGATCTCATGATGCTTTCAATATAATTAAATGCCACACAAGAAATAATAAGGAGAGATTGGACATACATACCGAAGTGCATACGAGAGGAGTGGGATCATTCAGTGCTGGTTTGGACTAAACGGTAGATGGTCCAAAACTTCACACTTGTATTCTTTGTAAAAGTTTATCGTAACGTTGGTGCAGTGTGGTCGTGAATGATTTCCCCCTTTTTTAGAATTGAAGGTATGGTTGGGCGGCAACGCCTCGTCAAAAAGGAAAAACTTCAGGAGGCTGTCCAGACGTAGCCATCTCAGTGGCGGCAGAATATTTTGCCGAGGGCATTGGAAAGCTGGTGTAACGATACGACAAATGTTTCAATCGTTTTGGCGATTATGCTGAGACATAAGAATGAAGCAAGCAAACATTTAGTTATAAAATCAGTTTGGTATGCCAATCTGTTATTTTTATACAGTCCATCGGAACTTGAAAAAAACACCAAAAACAAGATGTTCAGTAAAGAACATATAGCCTACTTTCTCCTAAATGTATGAGTATAGTTATAACTCGTTGTTATTATCAAAGAGTATAATAAAACTATTCTTTGTTGAAAACCTTAGAAACGATTTACCTCTACCAAACGCCACAACCTAGATAAAAACTGCTACCATCATTGAAGAAAGAAAGAAAGAAAGAAAGAGAGATAAGAAGTATATCAAGAATGTTATGGATCTGGAGACATAATCGACCGGACTGGCTGCGTGGCTCAGCGGTAACGTTCTCGCTTGCTGGGCCCTAGGTTGCAGGTTCGTATCCTGGCGCAGTCAGCTGGCATTTGAGGGTGCACAAATGCGAGGGAGCCGTGTCAGTACATTTACTGGCACGTTAAAGATCCCCTTCGGGCCAAAATTCCGGCACCCCGGTGTCTCTAAAAGCAGCAGTAGTTAAAAGGGATGTAAAACCAATAACATTATTATTATTATTATTATTATTATTATTATTATTATTATTATTATTATTACATATACGACCTGCCGTGGGCAACATCCAACTTTGAGTTGAGGCATGTCTTTACACGTCTGGTTGTGCATGGCTTTCACAACCCTAATTGAAAAAAAAAAGGAAGGAAGATTGTAGTTTTACGTGACCGTGAATCTTGTGATTATGAGCCACGGGACCTCCTTTTTAAGCGGAATCCGAACCACAGGACATGGCATTTCACTTCGAAAATCTCACATGCATTGACCGGGAATCGAAAACCCTAATTGAATTAACAAATCTTTCCATGACCCTACAGAGACGTGTGTATACAAACTATGTGGATATTATTCATAATGTTGAATTTTGGGCTTATGCCGTGTTTTATTATACTAATATTCGACGCGTTTCGAAAGAAACCATGTCTTTCATCGTCAAGAATAATCTGGAATACGACAATGTTGCTAAGAGAAAGCAACGAAGAGCATATAGAAGGTGCCCAAAGATGGACGCCATTATAGCCCCATGTTAGGGACAACGGAAAGCAGCAGTGAATTACTTTCTCAGGGTTCTGATAATAGGTAGCCAGGATTCACTGAGATTGTAGCCGGTGTCGCGGTTGAAATTATCTGGGTGTTTACGTATTTCAACCGCCTCCCTGATGATTCTGGGACGATATTGCTTTATACGGGCAAGAACATCCACTCCTTGGAACATGACATCATGGCAACAGCTGATTTATCAGGTTGAATGAGCCTGATACATCTATTATGTTCCTTAATGCGAGTGCATATTGTTCTCGAAGTCTGCCCGATGTAAACCTTGCCACAAGTACAGGGAACTCTGTAGATACCCGGTTGTTGCAATTTAGGCAAACTGTCCTTAGTTGGTCGCAGGAGTTGCCTAATCTTAACAGAAGTTCCAAATACAGTCCGTATGTTGTACCGACGTAGGATTTTAGCAATACGATCCGTTGTGTTATGTATGTACGGAAGGTAAGCAGTTCCTCTTACATCTCTTTTCTCAACTGACGTCCTATTATTATTTGTTGGTTTCAGAACCGTAGAAATCAAAGCCTCGCTATAACCGTTGCTCTCAAAGGTGGTTCGCAGGGTGTTAATTTCTTCTTGTAAAGAAGACACTTCACAAATCCTCCTAGCCCTGGTAGTTAGAGTTGTAAGGATACCATGTTTCTGGGCAGGGTGATGGTGAGAACTTGCGTGGAGATATCTATTGGTGTGTGTTGGCTTACGAAAAACGCTGTGTCCTAAAGATCCATCCTCTTTCTTGGTGACGAGAACATCTAAAAAAGGTATTTTGCCGTCAGATTCCTTTTCCATGGTAAAACAAATAGATGGGTGCTGGAGATTAAGGTGATCCAGGAAATGGCTAAGATTTTCCTCACCTTCCGTCCAAACAACGAACGTGTCATCCACATAACGCCACCAGATCTTCGGTTTGAAAGGAGCCGACGACAAAGCTTTCTCTTCAAAGTTCTCCATGAAGAAATTAGCCACAACAGGAGAGAGAGGACTACCCATGGTCACACCATCAGTCTGCTCATAAAAATTCCCATTCCATAGAAAGTAGGAGGAGGTCATGAAGTGATAAAAAAGTCTTGTGATGTCTTCAGGAAAAAAACCCATTAATGAGAGACATGACACCATCAATAGGTACTCTCGTAAACAGAGACACCACGTCGAGACTCACTAGAATATCACCCGGCTGAAGTGTTATAGCTTTTAACTTTTCCACGAAGTGTGTGGAATCCTTAATGTACGAAGGCGTGTTACCCAGAAGCGGCTGAAGTAGTCTACCTAAGTATTTGGAAAGGGCATATGTAGGAGAACCAATCGTACTAACAATAGGTCTAAGAGGAACATCTTCCTTATGTATTTTAGGAAGACCATAGAGTCTCGGAGGAAATAGCATCCCCTGGAAGGAGAGTCTTCGCTGCATCCGCTGGAATAGATGACTGCTTGATCAATTTGATGGTGACATTTGAGTAGCGAGTAGTAGGATCACGACTATTAATCCTATATACAGGATCTGATAACAAAGACGAGATCTTGGAATCATAATCAACCTTATCCAATACCACTGCCGCGTTACCCTTGTCAGCGGGGAGAACGATAATATCAGAATTGTCCCTTAGATCTTTAAGTGCCCGGCTTTCGCCTTGTTTTAAGTTGGTGTTAGGTGGCTTAGCGGTCTTGAGAACTCGGGAACATTCTTGCCTGGCTTCCTCGGCCTCTTCAGGTGTGAGGTGATGTACCGAGGATTCTACGGATGTAATAAGTTCTTCAATAGGAATTCTTCTAGGCGCTACAGCAAAATTGAGACCTTTAGCGAGAACTGCCTGTTGGGTATCACTTAGGGGCTTGCTGGACAAATTTACGACAACCTTGTTAGCATCAAGTCTAATGGATTGAGATTTCTGCAACTGATATAACCTATCATATTTGGAAATATGTCTGTCCCTCACCTGATCTAGAACGCTGTTAGCTTGCACTGAAGAAATACGATCAAAGATCTTCCATAATTCCTCACTTACGATGTTTGAGAGGCGTAGATGTGCTGTAGTAACTCCCTCGAAATAAAATCCAACTGCTTACGAGTATGCTGTAACCTCTCTATCAATAACGCCTTGCTTGCACGACGATAGATTCTCGTTGCCTTAGGTGTTCTGAAGGAATGCTTCAACATAACAAAACTCGGTAGAATATCATGATCCCGGCATCTTAGGAGAAAAGCGAGTGAAGAGATTAGACACACCTTCTTGCGTCGTAACCTACTAAATCTAGACATCAGTCGGAAAATATCCTCCCCATAGAGGTTTCTAATATTGTCATTTAGACTTTCACGGCCCGTGTTATTATTCATAATGTTGAATTTTGGGCTTATGCCGTGTTTTATTATACTAATATTCGACGCGTTTCGAAAGAAACCATGTCTTTCATCGTCAGGAATAATCTGGAATACGACAATGTTGCTAAGAGAAAGCAACGAAGAGCATATAGAAGGTGCCCAAAGATGGACGCCATTATAGCCCCATGTTAGGGACAACGGAAAGCAGCATTGAATTACTTTCTCAGGGTTCTGATAATAGGTAGCCAGGATTCACTGAGATTGTAGCCGGTGTCGCGGTTGAAATTATCTGGGTGTTTACGTATTTCAACCGCCTCCCTGATGATTCTGGGACGATATTGCTTTATACGGGCAAGAACATCCACTCCTTGGAACATGACATCATGGCCAGGTGTTAAAGCATGATCGGCAACAGCTGATTTATCAGGTTGAATGAGCCTGATACATCTATTATGTTCCTTAATGCGAGTGCATATTGTTCTCGAAGTCTGCCCGATGTAAACCTTGCCACAAGTACAGGGAACTCTGTAGATACCCGGTTGTTGCAATTTAGGCAAACTGTCCTTAGTTGGTCGCAGGAGTTGCCTAATCTTAACAGAAGTTCCAAATACAGTCCGTATGTTGTACCGACGTAGGATTTTAGCAATACGATCCGTTGTGTTATGTATGTACGGAAGGTAAGCAGTTCCTCTTACATCTCTTTTCTCAACTGACGTCCTATTATTATTTGTTGGTTTCAGAACCGTAGAAATCAAAGCCTTGCTATAACCGTTGCTCTCAAAGGTGGTTCGCAGGGTGTTAATTTCTTCTTGTAAAGAAGACACTTCACAAATCCTCCTAACCCTGGTAGTTAGAGTTGTAAGGATACCATGTTTCTGGGCAGGCTGATGGTGAGAACTTGCGTGGAGATATCTATTGGTGTGTGTTGGCTTACGAAAAACGCTGTGTCCTAAAGATCCATCCTCTTTCTTGGTGACGAGAACATCTAAAAAAGGTATTTTGCCGTCAGATTCCTTTTCCATGGTGAAACAAATAGATGGGTGCTGGAGATTAAGGTGATCCAGGAAATGGCTAAGATTTTCCTCACCTTCCGTCCAAACAACGAACGTGTCATCCACATAACGCCACCAGATCTTCGGTTTGAAAGGAGCCGACGACAAAGCTTTCTCTTCAAAGTTCTCCATGAAGAAATTAGCCACAACAGGAGAGAGAGGACTACCCATGGCCACACCATCAGTCTGCTCATAAAAATTCCCATTCCATAGAAAGTAGGAGGAGGTCATGCAGTGATAAAAAAGTCTTGTGATGTCTTCAGGGAAAAAGCCATTAATGAGAGACATAACACCATCAATAGGTACTCTCGTAAACAGAGACAGATCGTCGAGACTCACTAGAATAACACCCGGCTGAAGTGTTATAGCTTTTAACTTTTCCACGAAGTGTGTGGAATCCTTAATGTACGAAGGCGTGTTACCCAGAAGCAGCTGAAGTAGGCTACCTAAGTATTTGGAAAGGGCATATGTAGGAGAACCAATCGTACTAACAATAGGTCTAAGAGGAACATCTTCCTTACGTATTTTAGGAAGACCATAGAGTCTCGGAGGAAATAGCATCCCCTGGAAGGAGAGTCTTCACTGCATCCGCTGGAATAGATGACTGCTTGATCAATTTGACGGTGACATTTGAGTAGCGAGTAGTAGGATCACGACTATTAATACAATATACAGGATCTGATAATGATTATGATTCCAAGATCTCGTCTTTGTTATCAGATCCTGTATATAGGATTAATAGTCGTGATCCTACTACTCGCTACTCAAATGTCACCGTCAAATTGATCAAGCAGTCATCTATTCCAGCGGATGCAGCGAAGACTCTCCTTCCAGGGCATGCTATTCCTCCGAGACTCTATGGTCTTCCTAAAATACATAAGGAAGATGTTCCTCTTAGACCTATTGTTAGTACGATTGGTTCTCCTACATATGCCCTTTCCAAATACTTAGGTAGACTACTTCAGCCGCTTCTGGGTAACACGCCTTCGTACATTAAGGATTCCACACACTTCGTGGAAAAGTTAAAAGCTATAACACTTCAGCCGGGTGATATTCTAGTGAGTCTCGACGTGGTGTCTCTGTTTACGAGAGTACCTATTGATGGTGTTATGTCTCTCATTAATGACTTTTTTCCTGAAGACATCACAAGACTTTTTTATCACTGCATGACCTCCTCCTACTTTCTATGGAATGGGAATTTTTATGAGCAGACTGATGGTGTGGCCATGGGTAGTCCTCTCTCTCCTGTTGTGGCTAATTTCTTCATGGAGAACTTTGAAGAGAAAGCTTTGTCGTCGGCTCCTTTCAAACCGAAGATCTGGTGGCGTTATGTGGATGACACGTTCGTTGTTTGGACGGAAGGTGAGGAAAATCTTAGCCATTTCCTGGATCACCTTAATCTCCAGCACCCATCTATTTGTTTCACCATGGAAAAGGAATCTGACGGCAAAATACTTTTTTAGATGTTCTCGTCACCAAGAAAGAGGATGGATCTTTAGGACACAGCGTTTTTCGTAAGCCAACACACACCAATAGATATCTCCACGCAAGTTCTCACCATCACCCTGCCCAGAAACATGGTATCCTTACAACTCTAACTGCCAGGGCTAGGAGGATTTGTGAAGTGTCTTCTTTACAAGAAGAAATTAACACCCTGCGAACCACCTTTGAGAGCAACGGTTATGGCAAGGCTTTGATTTCTACGGTTCTGAAACCAACAAATAATAATAGGACGTCAGTTGAGAAAAGAGATGTAAGAGGAACTGCTTACCTTCCGTACATACATAACACAACGGATCGTATTGCTAAAATCCTACGTCGGTACAACATACGGACTGTATTTGGAACTTCTGTTAAGATTAGGCAACTCCTGCGTCCAACTAAGGACAGTTTGCCTAAATTGCAACAACCGGGTATCTACAGAGTTCCCTGTACTTGTGGCAAGGTTTACATTGGGCAGACTTCGAGAACAATATGCACTCGCATTAAGGAACATAATAGATGTATCAGGCTCATTCAACCTGATAAATCAGCTGTTGCCATGATGTCATGTTCCAAGGAGTGGATGTTCTTGCCCGTATAAAGCAATATCGTCCCAGAATCATCAGGGAGGCGGTTGAAATACGTAAACACCCAGATAATTTCAACCGCGACACCGGCTACAATCTCAGTGAATCCTGGCTACCTATTATCAGAACCCTGAGAAAGTAATTCAATGCTGCTTTCCGTTGTCCCTAACATGGGGCTATAATGGCGTCCATCTTTGGGCACCTTCTATATGCTCTTCGTTGCTTTCTCTTAGCAACATTGTCGTATTCCAGATTATTCCTGACGATGAAAGACATGGTTTCTTTCGAAACGCGTCGAATATTAGTATAATAAAACACGGCATAAGCCCAAAATTCAACATTATGAATAATAACACGGGCCGTGAAAGTCTAAATGACAATATGTGGATATTTTCGATTGCTATTTGCCTGAAATAAAAGTAGTAATTAATAACCTGAACTAACACCAACGGCTTGAATTCAGTTACTATGTGAAATCGTTTTGTTCTTTACTTCAAATAGCATTTTCAAGTAACGCAAAATAGGCTGTTACAAACCCTTTAAAATAAAAAGTAAAAATGTATCGTAGTATCATCTTGTCATTCTTCAAATTCGATGCGCATAGAATGCCAATGGTATAGTAATCAATGGAGCCCCACGTAGACTAGTCGTGACATCTAGTGGTGAAATATCGAACAATATATTCCTAACAGAGCGAGTGCATTCTAGCGGCCAGAGGAAGAAACTTTTCAATAAAATCTGGAAGTTAATAAGTAGGTCAGCGTGCAGTTACCTTTTTGGCAGCAAGATGTCTCGAGTAAATCTGCTGGCGAATTATGTTTTAATTAAATATATATTTTACACCATAATATGCACAATATAACGCTTAATTTTAAAACATCTGAGTCATTACAAAACAATAAACATATACCATTTCAAGCAAAGAACCTAGCTCTGATCGGGTTTGAACCATAGGCATTTGAGCGATAGGCTAACGCTCTACCACTGAGCTAATTGTGTCAACGAATATCGTTCTATATAAAATGACTTACATAGAACTTGTTAGCAAATAATGATTTATACTAAACGATTTCATCACTGGAGTATATTATTTATATATAAAGCATTTCATACAAAGTTTATTTATTTTGTATCAGTACGCTATATTGCATGCAATACTCAAATTAGTGAAATATAAGTCAGGCACAAGATATCCGCTGCCATCTTGTCTTATTACTGAATCGGCTCAGCTTTTTAAAATCACGTCTGCACTATAGTATTACAAAATAAACTTTTAATTTCGAACGTGCCTCTTCCTTTAGAACAGTTAAAACGATTCTCGGCTCGATAATCGGAACTGGTGGGTCCCATGATATGGATTATAAAGTTTGCATAATTCGCACGGCCGCCATCCTGATGATGATGATGATGATGATGATAATTGTTGTTTTAAGGGGCCTAACATCTAGGTTATCGGCCCCTGATGGTTTGGGTGATCGTGAAGATGAAAATGAAAAGCGAACTTAAAACTAAAACTAACTAATAACTTACATACTAGAAGAAGAAATGCAAAACTAAAGGAGAATAAGGCAAATAAAAGGACAGAAGGTAAAGAAATGCCCTCAACCCTCGGAGAAGGCGGATTGAGGGACTTGGAAGGAAGGAGAGCCATGAAAGGCATATAGAAAAGTGAAAGAGGAGAGGGTCCGCCCCAAAGGTAAGGGACGAAAGGGGAAAACGGACCCAGCTCAGGAATCCCTCGGGGTCGCCAACTCCCGAACTCACCAGCCGTGAGCCCCTGAGGGTGTAGCATTATCTAGGGCGCACCAGAAGTGGTGGAGCTACATACACCCTGCCTCCTTAAGGGCCTAGAGCACAAGGCAGGAGGTAAAAGGAAGAGAAAAAGAAGGCTGACCCCTCGCAGAAGGAGGGTA
Source organism: Meconema thalassinum (assembly GCA_946902985.2). NCBI lineage: Eukaryota > Metazoa > Arthropoda > Insecta > Orthoptera > Tettigoniidae > Meconema > Meconema thalassinum. The sequence goes on along the minus strand of OX336396.1, from coordinate 135,493,125 downwards.
TCAGAAAAGATGAGACAAGGGCCAATTAAGGCGGGAAAGGAAGAGACTCCCTAGGCCTCGGATACCCTAATACCGTCGGGGTCAGAAGAGAACAAGAGTTGACCAAGTGAGTTCGACAGGAAAGAAGACGGAGAGGAACCCGGCACAAGTAAGTGGAAGCAATGCCGGACTCAGCTGGGGCCCCGTGGTCGCCAACCCACGCCCACAAGATGTGAGCCCCTGGGGGTCGCCATCCTGAAATGGTATGGCGGACGACCTTGTAGTTTGGTCACAAGACGCATCCTATACGAAGGTATGTTGTTACCAAATTAGGTAGAGATCGGATGATTTGGTTAGTCGTTATTTGATTTTACGTTTTGAACGTTTGAGTGGCCGCCATTCAGTTTTAGTAAAGATGGCGGCGATATAAAACATGACACTGAGGTGTCCTTTGCTAGTGCTACCTTTGTACCAAATTTCGTTCAATTCGCATTCACCGTGTTCGAATTGATAGGGGGGGACAGACATTCAGAGTACACACACTCACACACACAGACACACACACACAGACTCACACACACACATACACACACACACACAGACTCACACACACATACACACACACAGACAGACACACTTTTTTCGCCCTGTGTTGATCTCATAAGTCTACATTCATTTTTTGCAAAAATCGAAAGTAGGCTAATATAACAGCCCTCGTATGTAGGCTACTGTGCCCGCACTTTCAATAGTACAGCAGGGGGCCATGGCGCGCCACAAACTCGACCAAGGCCGCCGTAGCAGCGAATAACAAAACTGCCGCTTGCCGTTCTTATTTTATATGAAAGACCCTGTATATCAGAAATTATGCATGCCAACAGTTCAAAACATTGCATACATATAGTACCTGCAAATGTAGATTAATTTTCAGTAACAGATTTACGACAGTGCTGCCAACATGATTCTACGCGTGCTCATAGGTTTAATGTTAATAACATGTAACTTCCATACTAATAAATGAAGTTATTTAAAAATTAGCACATTATATAGATCATATTATTTCAATTTAATTTTGAGCATCCAATTTACGGCAGTGTTGCCAACGTGATTTTACGCATGCTGATGATTCAATATTTAAATACATGTAACGTGCATACTATCTATTGGTCCTCAACCAAATTCTGCATGTGCATTGTGGACCTTAAAAGATGGAACTAAGAATATATTTAGAGTCGCCAGGTTTGCCAACTGTTGATATATGGTTTCTATAATTTGAAGAAAAGTAGGATCTTTAGTTCAACACGGAAATACTGTACTTGTTTATTTGTATAAATCCCTTTACGCTTATACGAGGCGCATCCAGAAAGTAAGTTCCCTATCTTTTTTTGAAAGCGAAAATACGGTAGTTGTATGCAAAACTTTATTGACAACAGGTACATAGGCCAGGCGACAGGTAGTTCAATAAGGAATTAATTAGTGGAAAGCTGGAAATTGCTTTAATCGCTTTATTTGGACCCAGACATTACTCTCCCAAGTTTTCCCCCTCGAGCGAAGTCGGCGTTGGCCCTTCTGGCCCTAAGAAGGTACCATTTTTCGTTGTTTTGCAAATATCTCCCATACCATCAACTTTATCAACAAAATACCTATTATAAAAATAATTTAGAGTAAATTTACTACAAAAATGTTCCCTACCTTTTGTCTCTAATGTGAACCGTTACGATGCTACGACCATTCAAAGTGGGGCCCTTTTTGATTCTTGCAGAAAATCTATGGAAATGATATGCCATAACAAAGTTTCTTCATGTTATAAATATTTGTCAGCATTCCTGGTGCACAAGCTGTTAACTTATTACAAGTATAACAGCTTTTCTATGTACAGTAAACAGCTGTGGCAAAGTACCTACCATTAGTATTATTATTGCGTAGTATTGGCATAAAATCACTCTTTTCCACACCACCTGGCGGTAGAGTAAATGGCGCGTTTTTTTTTTTAAATGGTGTCCCCAGGAAGCCTAATCCACAGTTCAAATGTCAAAGTTAGTCCATTTTAAACCGTTTTGATGAAGGTTGGCAGTCTTGATCGTCTGCCTCAATTTCTCCGTCATCGCTTTCATCGTCTGTATCGGTACATTTGTCCGACATCACAGGGCGCTCAAGATTAACATCGATGTCTCCGTCACAATCATCCATATCATCTTCCTCGGCAGCATTTGTACATGACCGTCCCATACAATTCATGCAGATTCTGGAGCATCGGAGGACCGCTTTCCTGCAACCACACGTTGCGTTACATCCTTTGGAACATTTGCAGGACACTGTGTTTAGAAGCGTTTGTGGCACCGGATCTCTTGTCGTAGTTATGGGAGCCAACCCACATTGAGAATTTTTCCAGCCCCAATCCAGTGGATTTGTATAATTTCCATACCATGTTTGGATTTGATGGTATGTTCTTAAAGAGTGCTCACGTGCCGCTGATTCGGTGGGAGGTGAGCTTGCGAGATTAAATCGATGTTTGCTTAGAGATTTTGCAAACAGTTGGAACCGCAACTCATTCAGGGTATTTCCCGTGGTTTTGTTGTCATAAAGCCTAGCCAAAACCAACTGGCCCGCTTTGTCAATTTCATCGGGGTTTGCGTTCACGTCTCGGAAAACCCTAACAGCTGTTTGCAGTTCCTCATTACTCTTCAGCAGTGTTACGAATTTCATTTTGTCCTGCCTGTGAAACGAAGACGTTGTATCGCACCCACTAAACGCATGCAAAAAGAGGAAGTTTTCTTGCACACACGGCGGGAGATTGAAACTTGTTGTGCAAAATAGTTGTTGTTTGGTTGAACGTTTGCCGGTTTTCATAAAATACATTTTCGTGGAGGGTGGCACACGAGCCGCCAAGAAGACCAGGATATCTATACCTTCTGCCACTATAATGACCGAATTGTCTGGCCGAGATAACTCGAGTGCGGTAGTAACGATGAGCACATCGGCATCTTCTGGAGCTTGTCTGGTTTCGATTCCTTCGCTTTCGAATTTGACGAGCAACAAGTCGATCAATCTTCGTTTGTTTGTGTCATTAGACAAAAAATTTGCTTGTGGCATAGGTGCCGTCATGGACTCATAAAAAAAAAATTAGCAGCATCATGCTTGTGCGATCGTCGAAGACGTTCAGCGGACTTGGTGCTGCGAGCTGCTGGGTCGTCAGGATACCCATAGAAAATAATGACACTGTTTTTGAAGTATCATTTAACGTAATTCACATATTTGGCACTAATGTCGACAAAAGTATCGGTTTGGTGCCAAATTACACGGTGCAGAAGATATCCTCCGTCGAGAACATGATGTAGGTCCTCAAATGTGGGCTCATCGGTAACAGGATGGAATAATTTATAGAACACAGACTTTTGCGTCTTACGCATTCCCGCTTCATCAATGATCGTGACCGGATACGGAGCTAGTTCAAACTGGAAGTATTATTTCAATTGTGCATCGGATTTCTTTGCAAGGCAAATGCGTTTGAAAAGCACAAGAGGATCAACAGGAATTGACGTCAGAAAAGTTGGATGGCGCAGCCACGCGGCAGAATGTTGAAGCTGTAACATTGTTACTGGTGAGATTTATTTAGATGGTGAAGCATTGACGTCGTGATGGAAACAGAAAGAATTTTGTCAAATTCGAGGAGGTACTGCTCTGTATACGGTTGCAAATCGTATAAAACGGCTACGAAATATCTTCACTACTTTCCTGTACAAAAAGTTCAGTGAGAAAGATGGGCTTCGGCGCTGTCAATGGGAAAACGTGTTACATGTTACATGCAGTGTGCAGTCTGCATTTTTGTGAAGACGACTTCTTTCCACCGATACTGTTGATCATTGATAGTTATTGTCTCTAATTTGTATTCACATGGATTTAGCTACATCAAAAATACTGATAAACTATTAGCCTATTACTTCTCTGCCGTACAAAGAATGTAATACGCTCTTCGTAAATTTATTTTAGGGGTTCTTCCCATTGACAATAGCCGAATGGTTAGAAAACTTCAGAAAAATGCCGTTCCTAGCCTTAATTTGCCAGAGAATTTATATTCTTGCCTTTGAACAGCAAGTATGTAGGTCATTGAAGTATGATTTGGCTTAAATTGTGGTTTTTGGCTATGATCTCCCTACTGTTGAATTTAGTTAATTAAAATGTAAAATCTTAGTTTTAAGTACCGGTTTGGTGACCCATCATCTCAGGCAGGCCGGAAACGCCTATACCACTCAGGCAGATAGGTCACTTAGCCGTAATTTTGAAGTTATAGTGATGTTAAGTATACATATGCGGTAATGTAGCAGGAGACCGGATCGGTCTAGGCTATTCTAAATTTAATTAGTTTCCATTTCAGGGTTTTACAGTTTTGAGTGCGAATAGTTGGTTTGAAAGTTGTACAACAGTAAGGAGAGTATGTTATGTATAGGTTTATGTCGAGCTGAGGAGTGAATTTGGTTTGGCTTATAGTGTAGTTTTTGATCTGTTCCGTTTGCTTATGACAAGTTCAAATGGAGACTCCAGCTTTGTTAAATATCTGTATTTTAAATATTTAATTAAATATATTGATAAAGAGGATGTCTCCATTTTAACTTGCCTGTGGCAAGAGATTAATAAATTAACATTCTTGCCTTTGAACAGCAAGTATGTAGGTCAATATTTGCAATATTGAAGTATGATTTGAGCATCCCAAGTAACGCTTCTTTGAACCCAAAACATTCATGCAAATTCAGGGTTGCTTGATTCAATTTATTATCAGGGAGTCGTCCTTTGTGTTATGTGAGATATATATATTGTGAAATTAATAAAAACATCGATACCGCTAGGCTCCCAAGTACAGGCTTCATATATGTAACTGCAGACAGTAAATTAACTATCTACAGGTGGGTAATATTTTTAACTGGTAGTAATTAGGCACTGCATTTAAATTGATTATAAAAATATTTCTATCAATGAAAGGAAATACTGTATGTAGTATTTTGCCATCATAAATTAGAAGCCATAACAAACGCACACACAATTACTTCACGTCACTATATCGCCGCCATATTGCAAACAGCTGACCGTAAGCTCCTTCCCCGTTTCGGACGTCATCCCTGTTGCGGATTTTTATTTTCGAATTTACCGCGCGGAGAGGCATCACGAAACTGTGGTTGCCAGCTGTATGCGAGGCCGAGCGCGGCAAGCCAGCTGCATCTGTACTCATTGTTGCCAACGCCCTCGGTGAGAAAGTAATGAAGTCTGAATGAAAAATGTACTGAATGAGAACTGAATGTACTTACTGACCATTTTTTATTGATACTTGTAACAAATTAACAGCTTGTGCACCTGGAATGCTGACAAATATTTATAAAATGAAGAAACTTTGATATGGCATATCATTTCCATAGATTTTCCGCTAGAATCAAAAAGGGCTCCCCTTTGAATGGTCCTAGCATCGTAACAGTTCACATTAGAGACAAAAGGTAGGGAACATTTTTGTAGTAAATTTACTCTAGATTATTTTTTATAATAGGCATTTTGTTGATAAAGTTGATGGTATGGGAGATATACGCAAAAAAAAACAAAAACGAAAAATGGTACCTTCTTAGTGCCAGAAGGGCCAACGCCGACTTCGCTCGAGGGGGAAAACTTGGGAGAGTAATATCTGGGTCCAAATAAAGCGATTAAAGCAATTTCCATCTTACTAATTAATTCCTTATTGAGGCTTTTTTCCGACCTGTCGCCTGGCCTAACAGCAATGGGTCAGCTATTTTTCAACATAGTCACCAAATGAATTGAGACACTTGTTATAGCGTTTTATCAACTTTTGTAGTCCTGTGTCATAGATCATGATGATTATGATAATTGTAGCTTTAAGGGGCCTAACATCGAGGTTATCGGCCCGAATGGATTGAGTGATAGTAAAAATGAAAGATGATCAAATGAAACTTACAACTATAACTAACTACTGACTTACAAACTAAAAGAGGAAATTGGAAACAAAAAGGAGAATATAAATAATAATAATAATAATATCGTATGGCCTCGGGTGCTGGGTGAAAGCTTTGTTAATTCACGCCCAGACGGCGACTTGCATGTCGAATTTTATAGCTATCTAGATATCTATGCTCCTTGTCACCATCCCGAGATTAATTTTGCCATTATGAACATGGCCTACTGAATTCAAATGGGTTCTTTAACATGCCAACATCGTATGCCGCCTGCGAATGGAACCAAGGTGTGATATTCACCTTCAGGTCTTCGTTAGTGTGAAAATGCTGACCTTAAAGTGCAAGAAAAGGTGGAAATTGCTGAGAGCAAGAAGATGATGATGATGATGATGATGAACAAACAGCCCCCAGCCAAACTTCTGCTGAACAGTGAGTCGTCAAGTTGCAAAACTCGTTTAATCACTTGTGAATAAGAATCATTTTCGTGAGAAATGTTTCTCTGGACTTTACCTCACATATATTTTGTGTTTGTTGTTTTCTACTTTTTGCCTTGTGCTTTTGGTTTTGTGTTTGCTTTGTGCTTTGATTTTGAATTTTACTTTTTGCTTTTCTTTCATGGTTTTAGTTTGGTGTTTGTTTTCTGCTTTTGCTTTTGTTTTTGAATTTTGCTTTTTGCTTTGTGTTTCTTGTTTTTTTGTTTTCTGCTATCGCTTTTGAATTTTGCTTTTTGATTCGTGCTTTTGTTTTTGTGTTTGTTTACTTGAAAATCAAAATAAAACAAATCAAAAAATAATAAAAAATCAAAATAAAACAAAATAGAATAAAACAAAATAAACAAAAGAAAATGAAAACAAAAATAAAATAATACAAAACAAATAAAAAACAACAATTTAAAACAAAATAAAACGAAATTAAATAGAACAAAAGTAAATCAAAAAATCCAAAAAATAATAAAAAAAAGTAAAATAAAATAAAATAATTAAATAAATAATTTTACACCATGATCCTTATTCACAAGTGGATTAAACGAGTTTTTCAACTAGACGACTCAGTTGCTGTCCTCTGAACATTAAACCACCATATCCTAGGGCAGGTGGCCTCAGGGAACTTTCTGCCATAGATACGAATAAAGACAGAGGTAATTCCTCGGCAGAAATCCCCTCAAATGAACAACAATAATTTTGATTTACACACAGAAACTCCCGGAACGGGCTCGCAGACTACGAAGGGAATAAATAAGTTTCCTTACGAGAATTTCATTTCAATGCCGGCATTATGCTTGAACGAGCGCACACAATTTATCAAACAGTAATGTGAAATCTCCCTTTGCTGTCAGACACAGGCAGGTAGGTGAATACTCTCATTATCTGTCCATTTGCCAGTCGTGGCCACTGCAGGAGGTTTATTTGAGTTTAAGACTTCTGTCCTGAGTGCAGGGGCGGATCCAGAGAGAGGAAGCGAAAACGATGTCTACCTCTGACTGTTGATATGGCAACTTTCTGTCACTCAAACCAATATAATCTCAATTTTTTGCTGTTGTTGATTTATTTACGGGCTTTGCGTCACTTTGGTCATGTAGCCCCGTGTTCTTGTCTGATAACCTGTCTTATTGCTATGACTGTATTCGTGTGTGTATTTGTAATTCATGTGAGGATTGGGAAGAAGACTGCCGTGGCCTTAAGTTAGGAGCCATCCTGGCGTTTGCCTGGAGTAAAAGTGGGAAACCACGGAAAACCAATTCCAGTATGGCTGAGGTGTGAATCAAACCCATCTCTTCTCAGTTTTGCCTCACGAGGCTGAGTGGATCCCGTTCTAGCCCTCAGACCAGAATTACATTTCTTAGTAGAGCCAGGAATCGAACCCGGACCTCCGCGGTGACAACACTTTTCCTGATACCAACTTTCACACATGCAGCGGAGCAGCCACTAACAAAAACAATTGAATGTGTTACAGTGCTTTGCAAACAGGGTGTTGCGACATCCCGAAGTGTCGCGTGCTACCATCAAGGGTGTCGTGAGATTCCTCGTATTTATAAATTCAGGATAGAAACCGAATAAAGGACCTGTGAGAAAATAGTAAACTTGCTTCCCCTCGTTTGGCGAATTAGCCGCGAAATCGAGATGTTGATAAACACAAACTTGCTACTAACATCCAAAGATGGCACTATATGTCTCTGTTCTCAATTATGGTGTTTTTAGCCTACTTTTCACAATTTGCAAAAATGAGGGAAAAGTAGACATGAGATCGGGCAAATGTGTGTCTGTCTGCCCTTCTGTCTGTCTGTCTGTCCTTCTGTCTGTCTGTCTGTCTGCCTGCCTGCCTGTGTATGTGTCCCCCCTATCAACTCCTAAACGGCTGCAGCAATCGAAACAAAATTTGGTAGGAGTAAAGATCTATACCTGAATATATCACGGCCATATTTGAAAATGATGTCAGTGCTACCAACTGCTGAAAAATGGCAATTGAAATTTGAGCTCCATGTTGGATATCTTGGAAGGTATGAATCAGAGCTATTTCAAAATTGGCACACGTATAGATAATAATATTGCAGTTTAATTTCCAGGAGGCCATGCATGTCAGTGTTGCCAAAATGATTATAAGCCTGCTGATAGATACAAATTTTAAATGCATATAACATCTACACTATCAATTGGATTTCAACCAAATTTCGTATGTGCTATGTGTACATAAACAGATATGACTGAGCGTATTTTAAGAGCCACCAGGGCTGCCAACTGTTAATAAATGCTCTCAATTTGTTTTATACAAATACCCATATATCAGAAAGTACGCAAGCCGACAGCTGTAAACAATGCACACGTATAGTACCTGACATTCTAGATTAATTTGGAGTAACTTATATACGTCAGTGCTACCAACATGATTCTAAGCCTGCTGAGAGGTCCAACTTTAAATACATGTAACTTCTATACTATCATTTGGATTTCAACCAAATTTCGTATGTGATATGTGTACCATAACAGATATGACTATGCCGATTCATAAGAGTAACCATGGCTGCCAACTGTTAATAAATACTGTCTCTATTTTTGTTACCCTAATATCAATATATCAGAAAGTATGCTAGCCAATAGCTCTAAACTTTGCACACGTATAGTACCTGGCATTCTAGATTAATTTGGAGTAACTAATATAGGCCTACGCCAGTGCTGCCAACATGATTCTAAGCCTGCTGATAGGTCCAATTTTAAAATGCATGTAATTTCTATACTAAAAAATGAATTCCATTCAAAATTGGCACAACAATAGATCATATTATTTCAGATATTTTCTGACCAATACATGTATGTCATTGTTGCCAACACGATTTTACGCGCGCTGTTAGATCCAATGTTTAACTGCATGTAACGTCCATGCTATCCATTGGACTTCAAGCAAATTTTGTATTCTGTACCTTAAGAGATGGAACTAAGAATATATTTAGTCACCAGGGCTGCCAACTGTAGTTCTCTATTAGACTACATTATGCCAGTATATAGTATTTCGAACTAATTAGAAATTTCGATATTACCAACTTAATTTCGTCATTATTTTAGATAGGTCCATATAGATTAATCATTGGCATGAATCTTAAATTTTAAGGAAAGTAGGTTCATTAGTTCGTCACGGAACTTCTTGTTTTTATTATTTCTTTATTTTCTTATTTTTTGAGCGTATGGCTTTTAGTGCCGGGAGTGTCCGAGGACATGTTCGGCTCGCCAGTTTTGTAGCTGCTTCGAGGCGGACACCCAATGGGTGAGCTACACGTACCGTCGTCTGTGGAGTGTTGTCTGGGGAGGAAAGTTTGAATGTAAGGACAACGAGTTGAAGGTAGCGAGGGGCGTGGTGGCTCAGCGGTCTAGCTGTATGCCTCTCACCAAGGCTGCCCGGGTTCGATTCCCGGTCAATGCATGTGAGATTTTCGACGTGAAATGCCATGTCCTGTGGTTCGGATTCCACGTAAAAAAGGAGGTCCCGTGGCTCATGATCTCGAGATTAACGGTCACGTTAAACTACAAGCTTCCTTTCCTTGAAGGTAGCGGCTGTGGCCTATAGTTAGGGACCAACCCCGGCATTTGCCTGGAAAGAAGATGGGAAACCACAGAAGACCATCTTCAAGGTTGCCGACTGGGGGATTCGAACCTCCCCGCCTCCCGGATGTGAGCGACTGCCAGCAGTCATGCCGTAACGACCACGGCTAACTCACCCGGTAATGATGGTGGTGTGAAGAGTTTAGATAGCGCCAACACACAGCAAGATTATCAACTGCTTTCCTTCAGCTTGTTTCTTAGTTCGGTGACATGTGTAATTATTTTATTACTTCAAAATTATATAATTTACGAGAAACACCACGATGGACAAATTTGTGGTTAGAAAGAGTCGTGTGATTTAGTTCTGCATCCGACCCGTTACAAAAGAAGATTTGTAATGATCGCCAAGGAGTCATTGAATTGGATCATCAAGTTGCAAGTTTTGTTTCTATGAGAAAGGTGTTTAATATAACCTATTATACTTGGAAAAATTGGCGGCTTCGGTGGCGTAGTTGGTAGCATGCTGAGCTTCTATGCCCAAGATAGCGGGTTCAAACCCGGCCGAAGCCGTCGGATTTTTTAAGAGCGTTAAAAATCCCTCAGTATGCCTTCCTTCGGAGGGGAAGTAAAGCCGGCGGTCCCATGTCATAGATTTATGGCATGTTAAAGATCTTTCCACTAATTACACCTGTGTGAAACTAAATTGGATAGGTTAAGAATGTAAACAACGCTCTTAGGTTGCTACGTTCGTTGCCAAGAGCCGACTGCGGTGGCGTCTAGTAGCTAGTTCTGAACTAGGCCTAGTAGTCGTTGACGGTGGCGTTTGGCGACAAAAGTAGGAACTATTTGAAAATTCAAAGTTGCAGTCTCTACTTGAATTAAAAAACAGATACACACACTAATACAGTCATCACAATTAACACCGGTTATCAGACAGATTCTACACACACCCAAAGTACACGGGGCTACATGACCGCGTTGTCGCAGCCCCTAAACTAAGGAACCAACCAACCAACCAACCAACTTGGAAAACCATATATATACAGTACTATGAAAAATTTAAATTTCTTTAAAATGAATCTTTGTTAAAATAGTCTATGTTTATAATTACTATAATTAAATGGGTGTCATTATGTATGCTAATTGGGTGTCACAATTAGAAAAGGGTTGGAAAGCTATGGTCTAGTAACACAGTATTACATATTATACAAGGTGTTGTATTGCTGGTTTTAAGTCATCTATTGTCTGATATCGGCATTGATTGTTTATTGGTTGCGTTATCTGGGAACTCTAACTGACCTTGACCATGAAGGTCTACAGTCAGCAAGCGAACGTGTTATTGTGTTGTTATGAGTTTGTTTACTAACAATTTGAGCCACCTAAATACCAATTCATGGATGCTAGCTTCGATAACACAAGTCAACACGGATTTTGAGTCTGGATTCTGTATGTCTGATTTTTATTTGTAATGCCTAACTAAAGAAAGAAAAAATAGTTTTACCTAATAAAGTTTGCTTTTACAGCTACCACAATGAAAGTTCAAATTTGAAGAAAATCCTCTACAGAGGTATGCGAATTATTAGACTAGATTCCAGTTTTCCAACAATTCATTTTTTACTTTCCACGACCTTTTCCAATAAATATGTTTGCAAGCCGCTGACATTTTCTTTTGAGAAACTTACAATAAAATTATATTTTTGAATTTCCACTAAAAGAGGGGCTTGCTAATGCAAAATGTCACACGTTTTGTATTGATGAGTAATTCTACTTTTCGTGTGAATTTAAAGCAGAGGGATTTGGAGTCCGTTTTTTACTGAAGGCCCGCTCTTGAAATTATTGAAAGATTCGTGGACAATGGATTGAAATCCCCTGATTAAGAGGTTCCATTCCTATGCCATTCTGGTGTCGCTCAGAATACCCAATTACAAAAAAATGTAGATGCAATTCCTTATGAGATAAGTTGTAAGTCCATAGGGAAGAAAACATTACTAAGAGGGTAGTAAACAAGAAGAGCAAGAGACAGACAAGAGTGGAAGACCCTAGAAAAGCTCCTTTTCAAAACATAGTATATGCGAGGAAAGGAAAGGAGCAACCAAGTACAACATAGTGAACCTCTAAATACAATAGCGATAGTGTATTGATGACAGTTAAAACACTACTAAAAATAAAGTGAACGTGCTAGGAACATTAACAATTTCGCAAATATTAGATATAAGAACAAGAATATATAACATAGAGAATACTGTAACTATATTAGGAATAGATATATCAACAGCTATAAGAACAATTCAAGAACAGAGACTAACATGCCAGAAAAGTGCACCACTAGGTGCCTCACTACTCTTTAGGACTGCTCACCTAATGAGTGCAATTGAGCAATATCACTGCCTAGGCAGGAGGCCATTGCCATTAGGGGATTAAAGGGCTGTATTTATTATTATTATTATTATTAATAATAATAATAAACATGCCATTAGCTAGTCAGTAAAATGATTTAGAACTAAAGAATGTGAAATATTTAAATTCTATATTTGATTCTAATAGTATTTACACCTCTGTATTTTTATAACTTCTAACGAAAACAACCGTTAATTTATATATTTACATCGCGTTTATTTACAAAACATAGTTAACATTAATCTACAAATTTAACAAAACAATACAAACAAGCTTTTAAAAATGAATATTTTTGGTACCTTACTTTTTCTGTGTGGGTACGAACTATTTCCTATTATCTCCAAAATTGTCCTTGATAAAGTTGCTCAAAGTCCATCACGTCTTGGTGAAAAAGTACTCCTTGCTCTTCTGAATATGTCCCCAAGTTATCCAAGTGTACAAGGGACATTATGCAACCCATAAGTTTAACGTTCTCAAGCATAGTGGAAATTAATAAGCTCTTTGCAATCCTCAGCTCTCTTGGGAAGCCATGGATCACTCCTTTAAGACTGTACCATGGGTGTGAGTAATTGTGAAAATCCTTCACTGGCCATTGGTTTCTTTATATGAGGACTGAAGAAAATACCAGCTATAATGTTAGCTACTTACAATTTAGGCAAAAAACTCTTTAAATATCCCCATTCTTACGTGTTCAAAGTTGTTACCCCTTAAACAGTCTGCCAAAACTTCAAATATTTATTTATCATTGCATTAAGTACAAAAGCAATCGTTATTAGTTATGCATGGCGTTTTTGTTTTCTGTTCGATGTAGACGGTCAGAATATATGCATTAGATAATAGAGCGTGGCACTCTATGAAAGTGAAACTTGGACTGTTGGCGCAGCATAAAAGAGGAGAATAGAAACATTTGAAATGTGGAGTTACAGGAGAATGATGAAGATCAGATAAATTAACAAATCAAGAGGTATGATGATGATGATTGGGAAAGGAGAGATGTTTCTGGCAACTACTGTACTAATAAAGAGAAAAGATAGGTCGGTAGGACACATAGTCTGCTAAGACACCCAGGAATAGTAAATTTAGGACAAGAATGGAAGGGGTAGACCAAGATTAGAATATGTTAAACAGATTGCCTAGGATGTATTAGCTATGTAGAGATGAAACGATTAGCTTAGGATGTAATGCTGCATCAGACTGAATAGAACAACATATTGCAAACCTCCTGAATGCATGCATACTGCAATGCTCGTCCTACCTTTAGCTTGTGAACTTCCCTCTGCAGTCGCAGCACCTGTTGTTCCTTCTTCTTGAGTTCACGTCTGAGCTCCAGGACCTGTGTATCCAGCGAGTCCGCCTTGGTCTGCCAGTCCTTCGCGTCCCTCTTCAGTTGTGGCACCAACCCACACAAATACTCGTAGTCCTCCGGCACCCGGTATTCACTGTGCACCACTTTACTAGCGACATGTGAGGCAGCACCGTTGCCCATTGACGCCAGAAACCTCTGTTGCTGCTTGTGATACTCCTCCAGTAACACGTCTTCGTCTTCGTCCTCTTCCAGAATCTGTGGGTGGTTATTATTATAGTGTTGTTGTTGCTCCTGAAGGATTTGGGTCAAGCTGACAGGGACGGTGTTATCGTTGGTGGTTGGCTGTGAGAAGGTTTGGAGGAGTGGCACGCTGCCAGCACCAGAACATGGTCCATGCTGGTGGCCAGTGGCGCACTGACCGAAGAGGCTCCCGCAAGAGCGTGGCTGCTGTTGGGTCGGAGATCCTTCCCGCGCCTGCCGGAGAAGCGCCGACACTTCACGGACACTCTCGGGGTAACAGCATCGATCAGCCGGAAGGGCGGTGCTGTGTGTTGGCGGCGACGCACTGCGGGCCTTAGCAACAGGTGGTGGCTGTTGAGTCTTCACTGTGGTGCCATTAACATTACTGTCAGACAGATCAACAACGACGCGCTGTGGAACATCTGCGTCCAGACTAACATTCGGAAGACTTCTAGAATTACATCCTTTATCACCACCTAATGTCAAAACCTCTCCATCATGTGAATTCGAAACACCATTACCTGCAACACTTTCTTCCTCCATTTCTTCATCTTCAGGTAATATCGTCTCAAGTACCGGCTGCAGTTTGAGGTCCCCCATGTGATGTGCAACTCGTCCGATGTGATGGTTATTTTCTAGTGAGGTACCATCACGGGTGTCCACCATGGGAGTCAGTTTCCTCACGCAGACTCGTTCCTGAGATTGCGTATGCATCTCTTCTTTCTTAACGTCACGAACTACTTTGTGTTTTAACATGTTTGTGTTCACTTCTGAAACGCTTTTTTGAGTTTCTTGGACAGTTATTATGGACGGTAATTGTTTGGCACTTGAGTTGGTTTGTTGAGCTTCACCACTTCGTGGCTCCGTCATCTCCTCTCGCGTTTTCTTTCCATAGACCTGCGCAGAAAAGAGAGAAACGGGTATTAGGAAACAATATATAGTTTTATTTTGGTTTATTTTGAATGTGATATGCAAGTGCCTTTCAATACTGTCAATAGAACGAGGTGGGCTGGAAAGAGGAAGAGGAGAGGCTCCATTCCAACGTTAAAACACGACTTTATTTTGACATAAGCGACTTTTGAGAATAACCACTGATCCAAATAACACCGTTTTAAGCCTCACCTGAAAAGTTGTAAATATGAACTATCATAAATTCTGCACCGATTTATTTCTTTATTTCTTTTCTTTTTTCCCCTTATTTGTTTTCATCCTTTTTTCTTTTTTCTCGTTTTCCCTTTTGTTACTTTTTTTCTTTTGTATTTCCACCCCACCCCCCTGTTTTCCCTATTTTCCACTTTTAATTTTTCTATTTCTTACTTCTTCTCCCTTTTCACTTGTTTTTTTTTCCTTTTTAATTCATTTCTTTATTTCTTTTTATCCCTTTACAGCCTCTTTTCCTTTTTTTCTTCTTTTTCTGTCTTTCTTTTACTTCTCATCCCTATTTTCCTTTTTACCCCATTTTTCTTTTTGCTCCCCTTATTACCATTTTTCTTTTTATCTTTTATTACTTTTTTTTTCTTTTTCCCCTCCCTTTTTCACATTTTTCTTATTTCCCTTTTACTATTTTTTGTTTCCCCCCTTTTCCTCTTTCTTTTTTCTTTTTTACCTATATCTTGGAAGTGGTTTCCATGGTTTTCCCACTTCTACACCAGGCGAATGCTGGATGGTTCCTAGCTTAAGGCCACGGTTGCCTCCTTTCCTATTCTTACCAGAATTACGAATACCCACACACTAATACAGCCATCACAATAACACTGGTTATCAGACAAAAAATCCACATACACACATCCAAGTACATGGGGCTAAATGATCACGATACCCACACCCCTCAAATGAAACAACAACAACAGCAATAGTAGTTATGTAATTAATTAATTAAACATCTTGGTTATCATCCCCGTAAGCGAGGGTGTGTGTACACTTTGCCTAATAACCTGTGTTTCTGTGGAGGCTATAGTAGTGTGTGTATCTGATTATTACGGTCAGAAATAGGGAAGGTGCCTCGGGACTTGATATAAGGTACTATCCCAGCATTTGTCTGGCGGAAGCGTAAAAAATAACGGGGAAAAACACACTCTGGATAGCCACTGTCAGTGCTGGGATTCAAACCTCCAATCCTTGGACTTGCTGCAGCGTTCCATCGTTGTCATGGTGAGCGATTTTACGCGCACGGCTACATTGTGGGGTTGCCATGAGATAGGAACACAATATTATCATCCAAATAAATACCGTATACATTTGGAAATATCAGAATTAAAATTATGCGCAACCACCATCTTGAATACAGGGTGCGGAAAATAAGAGGTAGAAAATCAAACCGTGCATGGGGGTGGGTCTGGGGAGCATTATGAGTTAATATACCTGTGGGCGCAAACCAACCGATAAGCCCCTGTGAGCATTTCTAATTACGAGGAAAGTTGGCAACGTCACGCAATTAGTAGCATCGAGTGCGACGTCTACACTCTTGTGTGTTTCAAGTAGAACCAACATACGCTACCAGATGCCACTGACATCTAGTGGTGAACGTTGGAACTTTGATAGAGAGTTTCAACGAAATATAACCTAGAAATTCAGCTTCACACAAGTTTAGTTAGTGGAAGGATCATTTAAATGCCATAAATCTATGACATGGGACCGCTGGCTTTACTTCCCCTCCGAAGGAAGGCATACTGAAGGATTTTAACGCTCAACATCCGATGACTTCGGCCGGTTTGAACCCACGATATTGGGCACAGCAGTTCAGCATGCTACCTACTATGCCACCAAAGCCGCTTTGTAATTCAGGTAAGGACTGTAGACGATTAATTTCAAGTAGTTTATACTTTTAAATGCTACCGTCAACGACACCTAGCTGTGAATTTGGCTACTAGATGCCACTGCAATCGGCACCTGGCGATGAACGTTGGAATTAATGGAGGGGTAATCACATCTAATCTTACCTACAAATTTAGCTTCACACAATTGTAGTTAGTGGTAGGTTCTTTTAGATGCCATGAATAATACAGTACTTAAAATTTGTCGTGGTCGTAGCGTGCCTGCATTGGTATGAATGGATAAAAGCACCTACCCGGTCAAATCCCGATTGCGGTCATATTTTCATGTCTTACTCTATAAAATAATAACTTAAAAAATCCAGCAATTCAACTAGGTTTTTGTCGTGTCTGTTGGGTGGTTACGCCTAGGTGCACCACGTCAGACTCTCAGACAGTACTTGGCACACACTGCCCGGACCGCCACTGGGGTAATGGACCATGCGTTTAGTTACATCGCACTTCATTGCTTCGGGAACTGAAATAAATAATGGTAAGCTTAAACTATGCTTACTCTTGGTTACCTCGGAAGAAATGTCTGTACAGTATGTGAATAGGTAAAGAGTGTAGTGGCTTCGGAACCAATGCTTGCTGGAATCTTGTTGTTGTTGATCCATTTAGGGGCGAGCAACATCGTGATCATGTAGCCTCGTGTACTTCGGTGTGTGTGGAATTTGTCTGATGTATGTCTACCCTTATTATTCCCGTTTTCCATCGGGGTCGGGGATGAGATGCGATGGAAGTAATTGTGGCGGATGATTTTACGGCAGGATACCCTTCTTGACGCCAACCTCATGAGAGGAGATAATGAGAGATGAAATGAATGATGGTGAATGAAACTGGGCAAGGATGTGGAAGGAAGCGGCCGTGGCCTATCAGAAGGTACGGTCCAAGCATTTTCCTGGAGTTGAAAAGGGGAGACCACGGAAATCCATTTCAAGGACGGACAACGGTGGGGCTCGAACCCACGCGTCTACCGAGTCAGCAGAGGGCTTGGCCCCATAACCTAACGCTGCGCTTTAGCGAGCATAGCCACCACAGTCGGTGGAATTTGTCTGATAACCTAAGTTAATTTGATGGCTGTATTAGTGCGTGTATTTTTAATTCATATGTGCATGGGAAGCAGGTGGCCGTGGCCTTAATTTAGGAACCACCCAGGCATTCGCCTGGAGTAGAAGTCGGAAACCACGGAAACCACTTCCAGGATGGCTAAGGCGGGAATCGAACCCGTCTCTTCTCAGTTATGCCTCATTCGTTCCTGCCCTCAGACCAGAATTAAATATCTTGGCTCAGTCTAGAATCGAACCCGGGCCTCCAAGGTAACAACCAAGAGTGCTAGTCACAACGCATCGAGGCAGACCCATTTGCTGGAATCTGCTTGAAGAAGTGGTGGAGCACAGGATAATTAATTTCTATCGTTAAGCAAGCTATATAAAGTGCCTTAACCAATAAACTAGAGCGAATATAGCTCCATTAAAATGCGAAGCAGTGCAACAAGACTTGACAATGGGTAAATAAAAGCTTGCAGCTCGTGAAAGCGCTTGTTTCGAGGCCATCATGGGGCAGAGAATGTGCACTTTAGTGATACAATGGAAAATAAACAGATCGCCGTAGCAAGAACAGAATTAAAAGTGATAGAGTATATAATCCGCTAACTGGTTATTGTGACTTAATGGTATGCTTAACCTGTGAAGGTACAATCAGAGTCTGTAACCTTAACAGTTGTTGTTGTTGTTGATCCTGCCAGAGGCTTTGCTACTAGAACTGGCAATAAGCGATGTCAGTTAATCGATTATAATAAACCAGCGGACGCGAGCGAGAAATCTCGCATGTTCATAAACCACACTTTCCCCAATAGGTTTATAATGAGAGACTTCGGAGAAAGGTTGTGTCTTTATTTCAACCAAATGATTACAGAACACTATTTACATTTCAGTTAGAATTCCAAGCTCTATTTTCCCTAACTTAAAAAGGCAATCACTGAAAATTGGATCATCATAACACTCATAGTTATTCGATATGTATGAAACTATACGATTTGAGTACTCATTCCTTTGATTTACTGTTTCTGAAATCTATGCAAAATGATAAAGGAAAGACCTCAGAATATTAAAATGACATGAAACAGGCGTCACAGCGGCCAAAATGTGAAGTGGACAGCAATTGTGGAGCGTATTTTCCTACAGCAACAGTATCTGCAAATCGCACACTTCGTACATTTTTTTAAAATTCATTTCTTAAAGAAATTATAGATATTTATAAAATTAGAGTGCAATTCGTCACTGCTAATGTCTATTCTCTTTCATTTGAATGCTCATTTGTTACGATCGGTCGCTTGTGAGCGCCGCAGGAGGGATCTAGACTACTGAAATAATATATATGATGATTAATCGAATTATTTTAGATTAAAAAAACGATAATAATAATAATAATAATAATATAGTATGGTCTCGGATGCCGGGTGCAAGCTTTGTTATTTGACGCCCAGAGAACAGTTTGCATGTCGAATTTCGTCGTTCCTTGGAATACTATGAAAGTCAAGGAGGTTAGATATCAAAGCTCATTGACACTATAGCGCTTTCTAGTAGAGAATGGAGGAACTTCGTATTGGCGGAAAAACCCGAGATTATTTTGCCATTTTGAACACGGCCTGCTGATTTCAAATGGGTTCTTTAACATGCCAACAACGTATGACATGCACGTCGTGATTTTTATCGCCTTTCAAAAATCACTTACCAGGGCCAGGAGCGAACCTGCAAGCTTGGGGTTGGTAGTCCGAAACGATAACCACTCACCCACTGTGTCAAGCAAGGACTGACTGTTCAATCACTTAAGAGATTTTTTTCGTGTGGCCTCCTGAGAGGCCGAGTGCAGGTCTTCCTAATTGACGCCCGTGGGCGACCTGCGCGTCGGGATGAGAGATGGAATGGATGAAGATGAATGAAACTGGGCAAGGATGTGGAAGGAAGCGGCCGTGGCCTGTCAGAAGGTTCCGTCCCAGCATTTGCCTGGTGTTGAAAATGGGAAACCACGGAAAACCATTTCAAGGACGGCCGACGGTGGGGCTCGAACCCACGCGTCTACCGAGTCAGCAGAGAGCTTGGCCCCTTGGCCGAACGCAGCGCTTTAGCCAGCGTAGCCACTACTGTCGGTAATCGAATAATAAATTAATTGATTACATAGTTCTTTCATGAAAATGAGAAAAGTTTTGACCAGCCGTGATTTAAGTCTGTCATTACGCGCCCGACTGTTTCGATGCTATGTTTTTAGTGTCCTGCTCTATGGAGTTGAATCATGGACACTTACTGAGGTTTTAAGTAAGAAACTGATAGCATTTGAAGGATATCATGGACAGCTAATGTCACAAATGTGGAATTACTGCGGCGTATGAACAAAGACTTGGAAATTCTCAGTATAATCAAAAGGAGAAAACTAGAATACTTTGGTCATTTCATGCGCGACAACAAATACCACCTTTTGCAATTAATTATCCATGGGAAGATTGATGGCATTAGGGGTCCAGGACGCAGATGAATATCCTGGCGAAATAACTTAAGCCAGTGGTTCGGACTTATTACAGGGACACTGTTTAGAAAAGGTATGGACAAACAGCAGATCATGCTACTGATCGCCAATGTTCTTGGAGGACGAGGCACTTGAAGGTGAAGAAGAAGATTACATAGTCGTCACAAGATAAGTAAAGAAGTTTAAATGATACGTCATCTTTTACGTTGAGTTACGCATATTTGCGGATGGTTTATAGAAATCTACAAAAGTTACTTTTGGCTTAAATGTACTTAGTGTTTATGTTTATGTTAACAAGGGCCAAATAAGAGTGAGTGACAGTGGAAGGACAAACATCGATCAAATTGGGAAGGGTTTCGAAAAAAAGAAAACGAAGAGTTTTCAGTAAAGATTTTGAAGGTGGCTTCGGTGGCGTAGTTGGTAGCTTTTATGCCCAAGGTCGCGGGATCAAACCCGGCCAAAGTCGTCGGATTTTATCATTTTAAATGATCTAGTAGACTTCGTCGTTACTTTACGGCGACGTCACGAAATGCACCGAGAATGCACTGAGGTGTGTGACGTCATAGTATGCTACCGCTTGGTGCATGTGTACTGAGTTCACTGGTGAGCTCTGGCGTTACGAGACGGCAACGACACGGCAAGCGTGACGCCATCCAGCCAGCTCCCTCCTTTCACCGCGCGTTCCAGCTCCCTCATGACTTGTAACTTTCTAGCGTTCTGATTGATTCTTGATCATCTAACATGTCAAGAGTCTTTCTCCAGCCTTTGTAGCATTTTTCAGCATTTGTAGCATTTAAAATGATATAAAGTCCAGTCTTTCAGACTGACTGTCTCTTCTTTAAGCGCAGTCAGCTGGCATTTGAGGGTGCGCAAATGCGAGGGAGCCGTGTCCGTAGATTTACTGGCACGTTAAAGATCCCCTTCGGGGCAAAATTCCGGCAGCCCGGCGTCTCTAAAAGCCAGTGTAGTTAAAAGGGACGTAAAACCAATATTATTATTATTTATTATTCTTTTTTAAGAGCGTTAAAATCCCTCAGTATGCCTTCCTTCGGAGGGGAAGGAAAGCCGGCGGTCCCATATCATAGATTTATGGCATGAAAAAGAACCTTCCACGAATTTCACTTGTGTGTAGCTAAATTATAGGTTAGATTTGACTAAAGCTCTTACGTTCCAACGTTCGTCACCAGGAGCCGAATGCGGTGGCATCTAGTAACCAAGTTCAGAACTAGTTGGTCGCTGACGGTGGCGTTTGGTATTAAAAGTTGGAACTACTTGAAAATCGAATGTCTGCAGTTGTTGCTTGAATTAGAAAATAAAAACAGATAACACACACTAATTCAGTCATCACAATTAACACCGGTGATCAGACAGATTCTACACACACACACAAAGTGCACGGGGCTACATGACTGCGTTGTCGCAGCCCCTAAACTGAGGAACTAACCAAAGGTTTTGAATTCTCGTGTACTGTTTATAATTTAGGACAGATAAGGTTTTGTTTTACTTTATTTTAGCCTCGTTTTCACGAAGAAGGTACGTTACTTAAAAATATGCAGTATGATTCAATAAATTATATATTCATTAATTAAGTGCCTATTTTGCTTCTATGAGAGCGTAGTTATAGGAGTCAAGTACATCAATTAATCGACAATATAATTTAATTATTTGAACAACAAATTAATCGACCAAACAACTAATCGATTAAACGCACCATCAATTATTCGTTATTTGTAGCAATTAATCGAATTTTCTGCTTCGATGAATGAATTATTTGATAACTAAATAATATCGTATGACCACGGGTGCCGGGTGCAAGCTTTGTTATGTGACGCCCAGAGGGCAGTTTGCATGTTGAATTTTGTTGCTCCTTGGAGCGCTATAAAAGTCAAGGAGGTTAGATATCTAAGCTGACATTATAGCGCTTTCTAGTAGAGAAAGACAGCAATTTTGTGTTGGCGGAAAATCCCGAGATTAATTTTGCCATTATGAACACGGCTTACTGAATTCATTTGGGTTCTTTAACGTGCCAACAACGTATGCCATGCGTGTCGTGATTTTTGTCGCCTTTCAGAAATCACTTAGCATGGCCAGAAGTGAACCTGGAAGCCTGGGGTTGGTAGTCCGACATGATAACCACTCACCCACTGTAGAAAGCTATTTTATAACTGAAATTAAGCGATTAAAGTACCAGCCCTATTTGTGACATCGTTGTCATGTAGCCAGGTGTATTTGAGTGTGTGTAGAATTTGTCTGATAACTTGTGTCACTGTGATGTCTGTACTAGTGTGTGTGTTTGTAATTGAGGTAGGATTTGTGTAGGAAGCGACCGTGGCCTTAAATTCGTTACCATCCCAGCATTTACTTGTAGTCGAAATTAGGAAATCACGGAAAACCATTTCCGGGATGGCTGAGGTAGGAATCGAACCCGCCTCGTCTCAGTTTTGCCTCTCGAGGCTGTGCGACCCCCGTTTCATCCATCAGACCAGGATTAGATTTCTTGGCAGAGCCGGAAATCTAACCCAAGCCCCGTGGTGACAGCCAAGAATGCTAGCCACTACGCAATCATGCTGATTGCTACCTTAGCCCTCAGCTAGCGCGTTGGGGGTCAAAAACTCCACCAATATTCCACTCTGCATTTCGCACTTTTCTCACCAGAAGCCCCTACTACCTACCTTCCGGCGGCTTCGGTGGCGTAAACGGTAGCATGCTGAGCTTCTATGCCCAAGATCGCGGGTTCAAATCCGGCCGAAGTCGTCGGATTTTTTAAGAGCGTTGAAAATCCCTCAGTATGCCTTCTTTCGGAGGGGAAGTAAGCCGGCGGTCCCATGTCATAGATTTATGGCATGTTAAAGAACCTTCCACCAATTACACCTGTGTGAAGCTAAATTGTATAGGTTAAGAAAGTAAACAACGCTCTTAGGTTCCTACGTTCGTTGTCAAGAGCCGACTGCGGTGACGTCTGGTAGCTAAGTTCTGAACTAGTAGTCGTTGACGGTGGCGTTTGGCGGCAAAAAGTAGGAACTACTTGAAAATTGACCGTCTGCCGTCCTTACTTGAATTAAAACAGATACACACACTAATACAGTCATCACAATTAACACCGGTTATCAGACAGATTCTACACACACCCAAAGTACACGGGGCAACATGACCGCGTTGTCACAGCCCCTAAACTTAAGAACCAACCAACCTACCTACCTTCCCTCTTTTAACATGGGCATGTTTTAAGGCTGGGGGACGGTTATCTGTGATTAGCATGGACAAAGCGGCTTCGGTGGCGTAGTTTATAGCATGCTGAACTTCTGTGCCCAAAATCTCGGGTTCAAACCCGGCCGAAGTCGTCCGATTTTTTAAGAGCGTAAAAATCCTTTAATGCCTTCCTTTGGAGGGGAAGTAAAGCCGGGGGATCCCATGCCATAGATTTATGACATGTAAAACATCCTTCCACTAACTAATATTGTGTAAAGCTAAATTTCTAGGTTAGATTTCGTTGCAACGCTCTATCAAAGTTCCAACGTTCACAACTAGAAGCCAGTGATATCTGGTAGCGAAAGTTGGAACTACTTGAAATTGAACGGAACTTGTAGCTCACCCCATGGGTGTCCGCTTGAAGCTGCTACAGCCTCTGGCGAGTCGAACATGTCCTCGGACCCTCCCAGCACTAAAAGCCTACGCTAAATACGTAAACAAGCATGGACAAAAAAAAATCCTCTCGGCACGCCGGAAGGCGGAGGTAGATTTCTCCGGACAAACTAGAGGATAAGCGAAAATAGGCAGAATATGCAGGTTTTCGTAGAAGGCTCAGACCACATTTATTGCGAGAAAGTAGTTTACAGTTGGAGTTTAATTAACTTTCTTTTTCGTCTTTTTATGCATATTTTTGACATTTTATTGCGTTATGGGGACGGTAACCATTTTCGTCATTTGGGTTCCATTTTTATACTTGTGGTCACACTGTCCTTATGCAAGGTTTAGACACTGATGTGTAACTATCTAACGGTATGTTACGTCTTCACGCAAAATATTATCTCCCGCACAGATGTTGGTTGGTTCCTCAGTTTAGGGGCTGCGACAACGCGGTCATGTAATCCAGAGTACTTTGGATGTGTGTAGAATCTGTCTGACAAACGGTGTCTGATGGCTGTATTAGTCTGTAATTCAGGTAAGGACTGCAGACGGTCAATTTCAAGTAGTAGTTCCTAATTTCGCTACCAAATAATACCGTCAACGACACCTAGCTGTGAACTTGCCTACTAGATGCCACCGCAACCAACTACTCGCAACGAACGTTGGATCTTCCCCTCCAAAGGAAGGACACTGAGGGATTTTTAGCGCTCTTAGAAAATCCGACGACTTCGGCTGGTTTTGAACCCACGACCTTGGGCATAGAGGTTCAGCATGCTACCAGTTACGTCACCGAAGCCGCTTCCCATAGAGTCAGATGGAAAACTGAATGTGATCTCGTGCAATGGCGTTGTCATTGCAACGTCTTATGGCTCATCCCTCATCAATTTAGTAGCGTTGTCATGGCAACCTCCGATGGCTCTTGGCATTTCGTTCTAATTCCAAAATAATTTTGCTCATCCCTTGGCGTAATGGTGTGTCATATCAAAAATTCTTTCAGACAAAAGTTTTAGGTAATTATTAGGGGAATATTGTCCATGTTGTAGGGTTTTGATATTTACCTATTAAGAGAGATGTGATTAATGTTTCCCGAAAACCCACTTTTTCCCACCCCTTTGGTCAATGGTTGGTGCTATAAAAAACTCTTCAAACATAAATTTTTGGGCCTTATCCGACACATAGTATGAACTTTGAATGGATTCGATATTTCAAATATTAAGAGAGTTATGGCGGTATTTCACTTTTTTGAAAAAAGCCCCCCATTTTCACCCCCCCTCCGACCGATTGTGCCCATTAACGAACTTGACCGAGATTTTATAGGCATACATAGTATGTAAAAAAATTGAAGTGATTGGTGCAAAATTGCGGTAGTTATCGTGTCAACAAGAAAGTGATATACATATATATATATATATATACGAAAGTCGTGTTAGTTACACTATTTATAACTCAAGAACGGCTCAACCGATTTGGCTGAAAATTGGTGTGGAGGTAGCTTAGAACCAGGAAACGGACATAGGATACTTTTTTTTAAATCTCGTGACGAGACATAAAACGTCAAAGAGAATACAAGTCACTATAAAACGTAACGCAAATGACATCTAAAATTAACTCATGAAGGAATGGCAAGGTAAGTCGTTTCCAGGCAACAGTAGCTCTTGACGAGACACGGCCGACTGGATGCGCTCTCCACTAAAGGTATAGAAAATGATGCTCTTAACATGAAATTCCGTTAGTTAGTCAACGTGTGCCGTAGCTAATATTGGTCGATTAACTATTCTGTCGGCGACGTACTTAGGTAGTCCACGTCATATGCATGAATATGCGCAAGATGCAATGACATATGTTCGTCATTACGGCCGGCCAGATTTCTTTATTACTTTTACCTGTAATCCAGACGTGTATTCGGGCAAAAAATGCGGTCCCTGATGAACTACATTGTTAAACAACGCGTCTTTGGAGATACTCGATGCTGGATGTATTCAATCGAATGGCAAAAACGAGGCTTGCCTCACGCACACATTCTTATTTGGTTAGTGGAAAGAATTCAACCAGACCAAATAGATGATATCATATGTGTCGAGATTCCCGATCACGAAGCTGATCCAGACCTACATGATGTTGTAATTACAAATATGATTCATGGACCGTGTGGCGCCATCAATCCCCAATCACCTAGCATGGTCCACGGAAAGTGTTCCACACGATATCCACGGAAATTAACGGCGGAGACCGTCACTGGCAACGATCGTTATCCACTGTATCGGCGTCGATCACCCGATGATAACGGTCGAACTATCACAACAAAAGTGAACAGAATGGATTTCGTTG
The DNA here is from genome assembly GCA_946902985.2 of Meconema thalassinum. Classification (NCBI taxonomy): domain Eukaryota; kingdom Metazoa; phylum Arthropoda; class Insecta; order Orthoptera; family Tettigoniidae; genus Meconema; species Meconema thalassinum. Next base: position 135,466,934 of record OX336396.1, on the reverse strand, counting down.
TCCACAACAGTTGGATTGTTCCATATTCGCCACTTATTTCCAAAACGTTCAAAACACATTGCAACGTTGAGCATTGCAATTCAGTCAAGTCCTTAAAATACATTTGCAAATATGTCACGAAAGGCAGCGATATGGCGGTTTTTGGCATCCAATCCTCCAATACCAACGATGAAATTGCGCGCTATCAAGTTGGTCGTTATGTGAACTGTAATGAAGCGATTCGGCGTATAGTCGCATTCCCTATTCACGAACGTCATCCTACTGTTGTGCATTTGGCGGTGCATCTGGAGAATGGTCAACGAGTATATTTCACGGCTTCGAATGTTGTTCAACGTGCTGAAACACCTCCAGCGACAACATTGACCAGTTTCTTTGCGATCTGCCAAAGCGATCCGTTTGCACGAACTTTGCTTTACTCGGAGATACCACCTTATTACACTTGGAATGCTTCATTGAAGAATTTTCAACGACGGAAGCAAGGCGATGCGGTTCCTGGTTATCCGGATGTGCGTTCTACTGATGCTCTTGGTCGTATGTATACAGTTCATCCAAAGCATGATGAATGCTTCTATTTGCGGTTGTTGCTGGTAAATGTGCGTGGGCCAACGTAATTTGAGACACTACGGACTGTTAATGGTATAATATTCCTAACATATCGTGCTGCATGTGAAGAACTCAATTTACTAGAAAACGATATCCATTGGGATACGACAATCGTTGAAGCCATTATCTCTGCATCTCCAAGTCAGATACGCACATTATTTGCTATCATCATTTCGACATGCTTACCATCGAACCCATCTAACATGTGGCACAAATACAAGGATAATATGTCGGAAGATATTTCACTTCCAATTCGTGTCAGTTCCCGAAATCACGATCTTGAGATGAAGAGGAGATACATAATCGGGCTTTACTCTTGATCGAAGACATGTGTTACCTCATGTGCGGTAGTTTATTAGTCACGTTAGGAATGCCAGCGCCAAATCGTGAAATGAATGACGCATTTAATCAAGAATTGGAACCGGAACGTGAATATGATCACCAGGAATTAGATGTAGTAGTTCAAACGAATATACCCGTGTTGAATCCCCAACAAATGGAAGTTTATGATACATTAATGAAGGCAATTGATGATGGAAATGGTGGTTTATTTTTCCTGGATGCCCTGGTGGAAATGGTTAAACATTCCTCATGTCAGTAGTTTTAGTCACTGTTCGTGCGAAATCCAACATTGCGGTTGCAGTTGCTTCTTCTGGAATAGCAGCCACATTGTTAGAAGGATGTCGTACGGCTCATTCAGCATTAAAATTGCCGTTAAATCTTCAAACTATTGAAGAACCAACATGTAATATTGCAAAATAATCAGCAATGGCCAAAGTTTTATCAGCATCGAAAATTATCATCTTGGACGAATGCACAATGGCGCATAAACGTGCATTAGAAGCACTTAACCGAACATTGAAAGATCCACGCAATGACTCCAGATGTTTTGGAGGAGCAATGATTTTACTGTCTGGTTATTTCCGCCAAACACTGCCAGTAATTCCAAGATCAACGGCTGCCGACGAAATAAACGCTTGCCTCAAATCATCGAATCTATGGCGCTATGTGAAGAAACTTCAGCTGACAACAAACATGAGAGTTTCATTGCTTAATGATACATCTGCTGAAGATTTCTCTGAGCAATTGCTGACTATCGGTAGAGGTCGGAGTACCTGTCGACGAATCGGGCGGATTGATTCCATTTCCTCATAATTTCTGTAACTTGGTCTCATCGAAAGACGAACTTATCAACAAAGTACTCCCAAACGTCATTACTAATTACAAAAATAATGAATGGTTGAGTGAGCGGGCAATTTTAGCGGCTAAGAATAAAGATGTAGATGACCTAAACTACATAATTCAGAATGAGATCATTGGAACAATGCATTCATTCAAGTCTATTGACTGCGTAACAAATGAAGAAGAAGCCACAAACTATCCAATTGCACTTTTAAACTCCTTGGATGTGCCTGGCTTACCACCGCACAATTTACGCCTAAAAGTTGGCTCCGTAGTAATCATGCTACGAAACATAAACCAACCAAAACTGTGCAACGGTACGCGTTTGGTGGTTACGCGACAATACTCAAAGGAAAATTTGAAGGTGAGGAAGTTCTAATTTCGAGGATCCCGATGATCACAACCGATATGCCGCTTGAGTTTAAAAGACTTCAATTTCCGATCCGTCTTGCATTCGCCATGACCATTAACAAATCACAAGGCCAATCCTTGAAAGTTTGTGGTTTGAATCTGGAATATCCATGTTTTTCCCATGGCCAATTATATGTGGCATGTTCACGGGTCGGAAGACCATCTGCGTTGTTTGTTCTCGCGCCTGATAATTAAACAAAAAATGTCGTGTATCACAAGGTACTTAACTGAAGAGTGCAACCTATGCACCAAAATATATGAACAATAAAGAATCATTAAAATACTTAATTTTTTTAATTTGTATTTCCTAATAAAAAATTGAACTTAATAAAATCGAAAATCTGCTTATTTAATGCCTCTAAGGCGGAACAGAGTTCGCCGGGTCACCTAGTATATATATACAGGATGTATTTGATATGATGGAAGTCCTTTACACTGGTGATAGAAGATGGTATTCTAAGCAAATATCTTCATGAAATTCAGTCGGATTTTAATTAATGTAGGTGGAATTAAATCACAAAAATTGTCGGTCAATGTCTTGGAAACGGGCTTACACTTCGTTCCCCTCAGCAGTACAGCTGACTTCTCCCCGTCGCCCTCCCCTCCAACGCTAAGGAATGTTGACAAGTGTCTGAAGTTGAGTGACCTCCTCGTCTCGTCTGCCAATGGCATTGAAATACACAAACCGAGCCTATGAACAGCTGTTTCACACCTTCATGGGGAGTGGCTACATGACTAGTGATGGTGGATCTGTTTAGGATTTTGCCATCCTCATGGCCTAAGCATAGAAAATGGAAATCCTAAAGATTTGGTAAATTAATTTAAGAAACTGTTGGTCTATCTTTGTGTGAAGACAGTGCAACAACCGTAACAAAAATATTAATAATACTATTATTATTATTATACCAGGCTACTACTGCTGTACTAATAATAGTAATAATAGAATTTTAGACACACTAACTTCTACGGGGCTACCTGGCCACGTTGTCGCAGCCCCTAAACTATGGAACCAACCTAAGTTCCTTTATGTTTTTTATTTGGTATGTCGAGTTGCCAGACTTTTATTTTTAGCAATCTAACACCAGAGCTACACATCTGTTTCTTCTTCTTATTATTATTAGACTATTATTATTATTATCATAATCATCATGTTCATGGGGTGCTAGTATTGAGGCAGCTTACCATCAACGGCCGATATGCAAGTCGGGGCGTGATGGCGCAGCGGTCCAGCTGTTGGCTTCTCATTAGTCCAGTAGCTCACTATCACGAAATTTACGGTCATGTAAAAACACAAGCTTCCTTACTTCCCACCATCTGCAGCCACATGATGATTTCCCGTGGCATCCCACGAGCCCAAAGTTGGAATGCCTACCCCCGCGGTGTAGGCATGCGCATTTAATCGTACACCACGATCGCAGCACGTCCGGTAATTGAAGGTCCAAACTCAGCACCGACAGTGGCTATCCTGAGTTTGGATTTCCCTGGATTCTTCCACGCGCTTTCCAAGCACATGCCGGGATAGTATGGTACTTGGAGTCCCGGAGCACCAACCTCATTCACGACCCTAATAACTACAGCTACACATATTACTACAGTCACCACAGAAACACAGTTTATCAGACAAATCCAACACTCACCCAACTACACGGTGCTCATAAACAAATGTCCCAAGCCCTTAAAATGAATTAACAACAACCATCACAACAAGCTTTCAAGTCTCTTCCATCATCATTGTTACCAAAAATATTTATTTACTGAACGTCCTAAACAATTGGAACCCTACTTAAAAATAAATAACATTCAGTAAAGATATAGTCTCTTATAAAGTGAATATCAATAATAATAATAAAATTAAAATCCACAGCCTGCTTCCAGTCTCCGACCGGGTCAGGAATGGAAAGAATGAAGCCCCCATCTAGCGGCGAGGATATGAAATGTGCCGGTTGCCGAGGCCCGACGCACTCCACTGGGGCAATGATTAAATGAATGACAGATGAAATGAAATGATAGTGGAGAGTGTTGCTGGAATTAAATTTTGACAGGGAAAACCGGAGTACCCGGAGAAAAACCTGTCTGCCTCCGTTTTGTCCAGCACAGATCTCACATGGAGTGACCGGGATTTGAACCACGGATCCAGCGGTGAGAGGCCGGCGTGCTGCCGCCTAAGCCACGGAGGGTCCTACTACTACTACCACTACTACTACTAATAATAATAATAATAATAACTACAACAATAATAATAATAATAATAATAGTAATATGTTGTTGGACACACTACTTTTATTTTTGGCGGGGATGTCGAGATTCCGGAATGTTGTGTTCACAGAATTTCATGTACGTGCCATTACATCCATCGGCATAAGTCTGTCGTAGTTCTTCACCTTCATGTATTACATGACTCAGACTAGATCGAACCCTCGAGAAGGATAGCACTCTAATACCTGAGCTCACAGCCTCACTATCATTTAATTATTATTATTGTTTTACAGTACATATAACACATTGCTGGTACATCACAACATAACTATACGGGCTTCAGGGAACCAAACTATTGCTACTGAAACAGCCACTTCTAAGCTGGAAAGTCGAAATCGCTACCCATGAATTTCCAGACGATTCGGGTTGTTGAGAGAACTACTGCCTTCTGCATTAGTTTGTCAATTTGAGTATCCAGAACCAGTTCTTTATGGTCTTGGAGCAAGGAATTTGGGATCACGCCCGTATTTGAGACAATGATAGGTATGGTCTTTACCCGTTCTAAATGCCATTGCCTTTTGATAGGGCCTACCAACTCGCTATATTTGCTTTAATGTTATTATTATTATTATTATTATTATTATTATTATTAAAAGTAATAAATAACCCCTGGCACTACAGCCCGTGAAGGGCCTAGGCCTACCAAGCGACCGCTACCCAGCCATTTGGCCTGCAGATATTGGGGCGACGCGTGATTAGCGCATCGGGTCCCTTCGGCTGTTAATCTTGGTTTTCGTGATCGGGGCGCTGCCTCACTGTCAGACAGCTACTCAATTGTCCTCACTAGGCTGAGTGCACCCCGTTCCAGCCCTCACGTCAGTTTCTAAAATCCCTGACGGAGCCGGGAATCAAACCCGGAGCCTCCGGGTGAGAGGCAGGCGCGCTACCCCAACACCACAAGGCTGGCTATTATTATTATTATTATTACTATGTACATGTGGTACCATTCTAGTATTAAATCTTGAAAGTAGTTCTCCATGGTTTCCCACTTCTACGCCAGACAAATGCTGGGATGGTTACTAACTTAAGTCCACGGCCGCCTCCTTCCCAATCCTCACCAGAATTACAAACACCCACATAACTAAAGAAACCACAAAAACACAGGTTATCAGACAAATTCTTCCCACACCCAACCACATGGGGCTAAATGACCAAAATCGCCGAGCCTCTCAAACAAAATATCAAGTGTATTCCTTTCGTCTTAAATGCTAGTTCTGAACAGAATACGGGATGTCGGAATTTTGTCACACCGTATTTCATTAAAGTGCCGGACGGCAATGACACTTACAAAGTAGGCTACACAATACTGCCGGTCATAACGTCCCAAGACATTGCGTGCAATTTCAACAACAACAACAATACAAATTTTCTTACGAGATGGGTATCGCTCGCTTTCCTCGTAACAACTAGTAAGGTCAACGCTCCGATTACGTAACAACTTCTCCTCCGTGCATCGCCCCACCTCGCCCCGCCCCGTTTACCTCAGCCTGCTGCCTCACTTTCTGTTTGAAGAATTTCGGAAAAGCCTAAAAACATTGACTTTTTAATGATAAATTTTCAATTTAAAGATAGGTGACAATTTTTTTTTACCCAGGAAGCTTACAATAGTCTCTTCTATCACCAGTGTAACGGACTTCCATTATATCAATTACACCCTGTATCTTCTTCTTCTTCTTCTTCTTCTTCTTCTTCTTCTTCTTCTTCTTCTTCCTAGCGTTGTCCCGCTGGTGCAGGGTCCGCTTTTTTGGTCATTGACCTCCATTTTGTCCGGTTTTGTGCGTCAGCTGGATTTAGGCCGGTAATTTTTAAATCACCATTTATTGTGTCTTGCCAACGCTGCTTCGGTCGTCCTCTGGGCCGTAGGCCTTCCACCTCAAAGTGAAGGACAGAGTTATTAACAGTATCAGGCGCTGCACGCAGGGCATGGCCATACCATCGGAGCCGTTTCTCTCTCATTTTGTCCACAATTGGGGCGACACCCATTTGCTCCCGAATTGTGTCGTTTCTGACATGGTCAATAAGGGAGATGCCCATTGTCCAACGGAGCATTCTCATTTCCATGGCGTGCAGGCGACGTTCTGAAATTTTGTCGGATGGTCGACATTCAACTCCAAACAGCGCAACTGGCCGTACCACTGTCCGATATACACACATCAAAAAAAGTTTTGCATCACCTCGGTTCCAAGAGTTCCGGAACCGTTAAATACAAAGGGAATAGAGATCAACACAAACAACATTTCAGCTCGTTTTATTGCTCATGAGACCCACACATTGCATGTTGTACCATCATACAGCTAGACTTTCAGCATTTGTGGTCCAGATTGCAGTACACACCACTACCTCTAATACCCAGTAGCACGTCCTCTTGCATTGATGCATGCCTGTATTCGCCGTGACATACTATCCACAAGTTCATCAAGACACTGTTGGTCCAAATTGTCCCACTCCTCAACGACAATTCGGCGTAAATCTCTCAGAGTGGTTGGTGGGTCAAGACGTCCATAAACAGCCCTTTTCAACATATCCCAGGCATGTTCGATAGGGTTCATGTCTGGCGAACATGCTGGCCACTGTAGTCGAGCGATGTCGTTATCTTGAAGGAACGCATTCACAAGATGTGCACGATGAGGTCGAGAATTGTCGTCCATGAAGACAAATGCCTCTCCAATATTCTGCCGATATGGTTGCACTATGGGTCGGAGGATGTCATTCAGGTATCGTAAAGCCGTTTCGGAGCCTTCCATGACCACCAGTGGCGTACGTCGGCCCCACATAATGCCACCCCAAAACATCAGGGAACCACCACCTTGCTGCACTCGCTGGACAGTGTGTCTAAGACGTTCAGCCTGACCAGGGTGCCTCCAAACACGTCTCCGACGATTGTCTGGTTGAAGGCATATGCGACACTCATCGGTGAAGAGAACGTGATGCCAATTCCGTGGGGTCCATTCAGCATGTTGTTGGGCCCATCTGTACCGCGCTGCATGGTGTCGGGGTTGCAAAGCTGGACCTCGCCATGGACGTCGGGAGAGAAGTTGCGCATCATGCAGCCTATTGCGCACAGTTTGAGTTGAAACACGACGTCCTGTGGCTGAACGAAACGCATTATTCAACATGGTGGCATTGCTGTCAGGGTTCCTCCGAGCGGCAATCCGTAAGTAGCGGTCATCCACTACAGTAGTAGCCCTTGGGCGGCCTGAACGAGGCCTGTCATCGACAGTTCCTGTATCTCTGTACCTCCTCCATGTCCGAACAACATCGCTTTGGTTCACTCTGAGACGCCTGGAAACTTCCCTTGTTGAGAGCCCTTCTTGACACAAAGTAACAATGCGGACGCGATCGAACTGCGGTATTGACCTTCTAGGCATGGTAGAACTACAGACAACATGAGCAGCGTACCTTCGTCCTGGTGGAATGACTGGAACTGATCGGCTGTCGTACCCCCTCCGTCTAATAGGCCCTGCTCATGCATGGTTGTTTACATCTTTGAGCAGTTTTAGTGACATCTATGAACAGTCAAAGGGACTGTATCTTGGATACAATATACACAGTCAACGTCTATATGCCGGAGATCTGGGAACCGAGGTGATGCAAAACTTTTTTTGATGTGTGTATTTTCGATTTGAGACGAAGTGGCATTTTCTTGTCGCAAAGCACACCATTGACCTCCTTCCACCGCAACCAGGTTGCGTTTACCCTGGCTCTTACTTCATCATTGAAGTTGCCATCACTCTGAAGACGAGATCCAAGGTACCTGAAGCATTCTGTCTTGACTAGATTTTGTCCAGCGACTTGAATGGTACCGTCGCTTGGGTTTAACTCCAGATACTCCGTCTTTTTCACATTCAGACATAGGCCGTACTGGGAGAGGCGGTTATTCCAATCTTCAACTTGACATTGGAGTTTTTCTCGGGTGTCATCTGCAACCATTATATCATCTGCATACAGAAGGGTCCAAGGAACATTCCGTTGCAGGTCACGAGTGATGGTGTCCATCACAAGAACAAAAAGGGACGGTGATAGTGATGAGCCTTGGTGGACGCCGACATTTACAGGAAAGTTTTCCGAGGTGCCAACAGCACAACGAACTCTACTGCTTGTGTTCGTGTATAACATCTTGACCACATTTACAAATGACTCTGGCACACCATGGTTGCGGAGCGCATACCAAATCAACTCATGAGGAACACGATCGAAGGCCTTTTCAAGGTCAAGAAAGGCAATATGCAGAGGCTTTCTTTTCTCACGGTGCTTCTCCATCAGTAACCGTGCTGCGAAGATGGCGTCAGCGGTTCCAGCCCCCTTGACAAACCCGCACTGGTTGGAGCTGATTTCGGTGATGGCACGTAGGCGTCGATCAAGAATCCTCTCAAAGATCTTCATTGTATGTGAGAGAAGACGTACTGGGCGATAGTTTGAACATTCCGCTGGGTCTCCTTTGTTCTTGAAAATCGGTACTGTAATGCTTGTAGCCCAGTTAACAGGGATGTGGCCAGAGTCCAATATGGCATTGAAAAAGGTAACAAGCCAATCTATCGCAGTAGATTGCAGTTCTTGAAGTTTCCAGAAGTCAGCAGGGAGGTTGTCTGGCCCAGGAGATTTATGGTTTCTCATGCTTTTTAGGGCAGTGGTAACTTCCTGTGGAGTGATTTGGGGGATAGGCCCACTAGTTGGGACACCTTCTGGGATTGTTGGATGCGGAAACTCTATGTTTGAGATCTCCTCGAAATGCTCTTTCCATCGCTTGAGAATAGCATGTTTGTTGTGTAGTCTTTGGCCTTCCATGCTCTTTATGCACACATAGTGTTCAATATCCCTTGCAGTTCTTGCTCGGGCTTTGGCCAGACGGTAAATATCCTTTTCACCATCTTTGGTGTCCAAGTTAAGATAGAGGTTGTTGTAGTGGTTGGCTCTTGCTTCAGCCACAGCTTTCTTTGCCTCTCGTTTAGCAGTGACGTACCTTTCTCTGCTCACGTCTGTCTTTAGAGAAAGCCAGCTTTTATATGCTTTCTTCTTATCACGGACCTTATCTTGTACCTGATCTGTCCATAGCCATGTCTGCTTGTCAATAAGGCGACGCCCTGGCTTTGTGGTACCCAATGTTTCTGCTGCAGCAGTAGTCACTGACTCACAGAGATCAGTCCATGCGGTGTCGATGGAATTTGGAATGACAAGAGGAAATGTTATACTGTTAACCAATGCTGATTTCTGGTCGCGTAGTTTCCACCACTTTACTTTTGTTGAGACTCTTGTACATCCACCTATCCTGCGCCTATCCTCAGGTCTGCAATGAGTAGTTTGTGTTGGGTGGCAACACAATCGGAAGGTATAATCTTCACATCTAAGACTGTTCGGAAGTTACATCGCCGTAGCAGTACAAAGTCGATCTGGCTTCTGCTGTCACCACTGGCGTATGTTACGAGATGACTGGTGCGCTTCTTAAAGAAAGTGTTGCTTATGAGAAGGCTGTTTGCTTCTGCAAAGTCAAGGACTCGGCATCCGTCATCATTTCGTCTACCATAGCCATTTCCACCATGACAACTATAACCATTCTTATTTTGACCAACATGTCCATTTAAGTCACCACATACGAGTAAGAACTCCTCCTCTGGGCACAACAAGACAAGATCCTGGAGTTCTTGCCAAAACCTTTCTTTCTCACTCTCATCACAGCCAGTTTGTGGGGCATATGCACTAATGATGTGTAAGCGACAAGATGGCATATCTATGATGACAGTCATGAGGCGGTCTGACTGTCGATTGACCTCGGCTACCTGATCCCTTAAGTTGGCACAAACAACAACAGCAACCCCATTTCGGTTGCTTGTCCCATGGTAGATGAGCTTGTATCCATCTCCTATTTCACGAGATTTCTGTCCTCTCCAGCGAGTTTCTTGAATGCAGGCAATGTCCACTTTCCGTCTTTTGAACATATCTGCTAGTTCTCGGCTTCGTCCTGTAAGAGTTCCGATGTTCAACGTAGCAATACGTAGCGGTGAACTCTGATTCCGCTCTTGATCCAGTAGCCCTCGTCCATGCCCTGCAGTCAGACGAGGTCGACGCACGTCGCTTCCGGGGGACGTCCTAGCATTTACCAATACCAATATATATATATATATACATAAATTATATATACACTTTTGAACTGACGATGGTTTTGGGGTCTCGGGGATGTGAAACGCGAAGATATGTCGAAATTTTTCCGGAAGTCGAAACATGGTACCCATTGCAATAGTTAGCTTTCTAATGAAATCTACCTGACAGACACGGATACACGGTGGTTACCATGGCAACTATTGTTCATCATCTGATGCCTATGCACGGCCAACGAGAAATACTGGCCCTGGTGCGCTTTCGTGACGTCAGCAATGTAGTGCTGTTGCACCACTTCCAGTAGGGTTGTGTGTGACGGTAACCGGACGGTAACATACACCGTATTGTCTACAAGATGCTGAAATTACAGAATACTTAACCCATATCATATCAGAAAACACGCTGTATAAAGCATTGACCCAACACAACCATGGTTTCTGGCAAAACATACATGGTAATTACAACTCAAGTCTTACACTGATCAATCTTATTAAGTACAATAGTTAGCCGCAATTTACTTATTTATTAATTACTTTAAGTAGAACCAGTAGATCACTTATCTTTAATCGTTGTAGTTGATCACAAGGTAATGGTTTTCAGGAGTAGCCTATGTTTTCTTTCCCTGGCGATTGCTTGTTAATTATGTGGAATTACTTGACGGTTACAAAGCGTTCAGGATGGTTATGAAAAGCTATGAATAGTGCCGGACAATGTATGCATGTATAACTCTTATAGTTGAACGATATATATAAAGGTATCAAACGTTTTTGTAATAGAAAGATATTCACAAACATAATATTCTATGGTCTTCGTCTTACTGCCGGTGTGGTAGTCATCTTGTCTGAATCATTGAACCTGTATAAATGCTGGTATTCATTTACCACTTGTATTCATAGAAGGTATTGATATAAGTCGTTAGGGGGCGTGGTGGCTCAGCGGTCTAGCTGTATGCCTCTCACCAAGGCGGTCCGGGTTCGATTCCCGGTCATTGCATGTGAGATTTTCGGAGTGAAATGCCATGTCCTGTGGTTCGGATTCCACGTAAAAAGGAGGTCCCGTGGCTCATGATCTCGAGATTAACGGTCACGTTAAACTACAAGCTTGCTTTTGATATGAGTCGTTAGTCTGTGGCGAGTGTATTCCAAAGATCTCTTCTATAATCATATTAATTTCTGTTCCGCCCCTTAAAACAACAATAACTAAGTAATACTTTCACTGCAAATTTCTTTGATCTAATTATACTCATGTCACTGCTCATGTCCACATAAGTTACTCACAACGAAGGTCACAGGCTCTACAACTCAACTTACTGTACTCGTTGCAGTAATTAAAGACACAACAAACCCTTAAATCCTAGTTCGAGTGGATTTTTGTTACGAGTAACTTCAAGATGTAAATAGGTTATCTATGCGTAGTTTTATTTTGTAAACCTATACAGTATGATTTATCGTGCTTGAAAACACACACGGAACATCTAAACTGGGTCCATTTCACGAAGATTGATATAAAATATCGCATTTCTGCTGCTTATGAATTGCTCTCGACTTAAACGTACAAGCACCACACTACCTTGCCTATGTCACAAAAGGATTAGGTTTACGCGCCATGGCCTGTCTTTCTCGTTGGCCGTGATGCCTATGCATTCTAGTTCAGCAGAGACATCTAGGCTATATGTTGCTATGATTGGTTGGTTCCTTCTAGGGGCTGCGACAACGTGGTCATGTAGCCCCGTGTACTTTGCATGTGTGTAGAATTTGTCTGATAAACCGATGTTAATTTATTGTGATGGCTGTATTAGTGTGCGTTATCTATGATTTTGGGGCAGATGACCTCGTAGTTCCGCCCTTAAAACAACAATGACTATATATCTGTGATTCAGGTAAGGACTGTTTAGATCAATTTTCAAGTAGTTCCTACTTTTGCTACCAAATGCTACAGTCCACGGCACCTATGCGGATTTGGCTACTAGATGCCATAGCAGCCAGCACCTGGCGAGGAACGTTGAAACGAATATAGCGTGATTAATTCCAACCTACAAATTTTGGCTTCACACAAGTGTAGTTAGTGGAAGGTTCTTTTTCATGCTTTTTTTAGCGTATGGCTTTTAGTGCCGGGAGTGTCCGAGGACATGTTCGGCTCGCCAGTTTTGTAGCTGCTTCGAGACGGACACCCAATGGGTGAGCTACAAGTACCGTTGGGGAGGGAAGGAGGGAAGTTGGAATGTAAGGACGAGGAGATGGAAGGTAGCGGCTGTGGCCTATAGTTAGGGACCAACCCCGGCATTTGCCTGGAAGGAAGATGGGAAACCACAGAAGACCATCTTCAAGGTTGCCGGCGGGGGGATTCGAACCTCCTCGCCTCCCGGATGTGAGCGACTGCCATCAGTCATGCCGTAACCACCACGGCTAACTCACCCGGTTTTTTCATGCTATAAATCTATGACATGGCCCGCCGGCTTTACTTCCCCTCCGAAGGAAGCCATACTGAGAGATTTTTAACGCTCTTAAAAAATCTGTCGTCTTCGGCCACGTTTGAATCCGCGATTATATGTTGCTAAAAGAGCACCTTAATTACTATTATTGAAAGTTAGTACAATAACCGGTCGCGAGATGGTGCGAACTCTTAGTGTTGGATTAAAGGTCAATAAAATTACTGAATACCGTTCATAATTTCGTTTTCTGCTCTAGCGTCTCCAAGTATGATTTTTAGCCTACTTTTCACATTTTGCAAAAATGAGGAAAAAGTAGACTTATGAGATCGGGCAAAGTGTGTCTGTCTGTCTGTCTGTCTGTCCTTCTGTCCTGTCTGTCTGTCTGTCTGTCCTTCTGTCTGTCTGGCTGTGTGTGTGTCCCCCCCCTATCAACTCGTAAACGGCTGCAGCAATCGAAACAAAATTTGGTAGGAGTAAAGATCTATACCTGAATATCTCACGGCCATATTTGAAAATGATGTCAGTGCTACCAACTGCTGAAAAATCGCAATTGAAATTTGAGCTCTATGTTGGATATCTCGGAAGGTATGAATGGGAGCTATTTGAAACTTGGCACACGTATAGATAATAATATTGCAGTTTAATTTCCAGGAGGCCATACATGGCAGTGTTGCCAAAATGATTATAAGCCTGCTGATAGGTCCAATATTTAAATGCGTATAACTTCTACACTATCAATTGGAATTCAACCAAATTTCGTATGTGCTATGTGTTCATAAACATATATAACTGAGCGTATTCCTAAGATCCACCAGGGCTGCCAACTGTTAATAAATGCTCTCAATTTATTTTTTCCAAATACATATATATGAGAAAGTATGCAAGCCGACAACTTTAAACTATGCACACGTATAGTACCTGACATTCTGTAATAATTTGGAGTAACTTATATACGTCAGTGCTACCAACATGATTCTAAGCCTGCTGAGAGGTCCAACTTTAAATACATGTAGCTTCTATACTATCATTTGGATTTCAACCAAAATTTGTATGTGCTATGTGCACCATAACAGATACGACTATGCGTATTCTTAAGAGCAACCAGTGTTGCCAAATGTTAAAAAATGGTGTCTCTATTTTTGTTTCCCTAATATCAATATATCATAAAATATGCAAGCCAATATCTCTAAAATTTGCACACGTATAGTACCTGACATTCTAGATTAATTTGGAGTAATTAATATACGTCAGTGCTGCCAACATGATTCTAAGCCTGCTGATAGGTCCAATTTTAAAATGCCTGTAACTTCTATACTAACAAATGGATTTCATTCATAATTAACACAACAAGAGATCATATTATTGCAGATTATTTCTGACCAATACATGTATGTCATTGTTGCCAACATGATTTTAAGCGCGCTGTTAGATCCAATGTTTAACTGCATGTAACGTCCATGCTATTCATTGGACTTCAACCAAATTTTGTATTCTGTACCTTAAGAGATGGAAAAAAGAATATATTCAGTCACCAGGGCTGCCAACTGTAGTTCTCTATTAGGCTACATTATGCCAGGTATACAGTATTTCGAACTAATTAGAAATTTCTATATTACCAATTTAATTTAGCCATTATTCTAGATAGATCCGTATAGATTAATCAATGGCATGAATTTTAAATTTTAAGAAAAGTAGGCTCTTTAGTTCGTCACGGAACTTCTTGTTAAATTTTAAAATCAGTGCTACCACATAGATTCCTCACACATTCAAGTAACCGTTAGTACATTACTTACATGTATTAAGTTGGTGCTCGCTGTGGAAATATTTTCCCATTCATCATAATCGACTAAAGATGCAATATTAGGCTATTAATTAATTTAATTTTCATCATATTGCATTGTTAAATGGTAAAAAGCGCAATAACCCGTAGTAATCATTGCATGGCCAACGGCCTAGCCGTGTTGAAACACCGGATCCCATGTTAAGCAACATTGGGCGCAGTCGGAACTTGGATGGTGTGCCGGTTCTAGATACTGCGCGCTGTTGGCCAACATAAGGAGGAGCGGAAAGGCCCTGGCCACCCTACCGCAAGTAAACTCCGGCTGGTGGTAGCCTCTTCGGAGGCTCGGACCTGCCTTCGGGCAGAATACAAATTTTTGTTTTAATAATTGCATCACATGTGCATTTACATGTTAATGATCCAATAAAATTGAACATACAGGTGAAAAGTCGATGGAAGTAGTAGACTTCTGCTTCATAGCAATCAAAATAACCAGTGATGGACGAAGCAAAGATGATACGAGAAGTAGTTTGGCCCAGGCACGGAAAGCATTTCAACAGATAAGGAAACCGTTGGACATCACGTAGACTATAGATTCAGGTATTAGAAAGTCATTTTTGTACGCCTTTGTCTGGATCACGGCGCTCTATGGAAGTGAAACTTGGACTGTTGCCGCAGCAGCAAAGAGGAGAATAGAAGCGTTTGAAATGTGGTGTTACAGGAGAATGATGAAGATCAGATGGGTAGACAGGGTAACAAATGAAGAAGTATTAAGACGAGTGGGAGAGGAGAGATGTTCTTGGTGACTGCAAATGAAGAGAAGAGATAGGTTGGTTGGACACAAACTAAGACACACAAGAATAGCAAACTTAGTTATGGAAGGAAAATGTGAGGACAAAAACTGTAGAGGTAGACGAAGGTTAGAATATGCTTATGAGATTGTCTCTGATGTAAAGTATGTTAGTTATGTAGAGATGAAACTATTAGCTCGGGACAGGGAGGCATGAACAGCTTGTGGCTTGATCGCTAGCTGCTTTGTCCTAATAACTGAAGGTTTCACAACATTGTAAAAACACTGGCGCTGGGTTGCGCGCACGTGAGGATGCCTTTCGAGCGGTGTCACATGTACTCCTGTACCACGTGGTTGTTCATTGCGTGTACGACTGACGTGTAGGTGTATGCCTCCCTGGCAAGTGGTTACACTAACATTAAAGTGTGCTGTATATTAGTTTTCTGCGATTGAATGACTAATTATTATTATTATTATTATTATTATATCGTTTTTGGCCTTGTGGACAGCGTTTGAACTTAAATATCTCATGATGAAACAATTTTCACTTCTCTCCCTTCTTCCTCTTCTCTTCCCAAAATCTCTTCATCCTTTGACTGTGCTCCTGTTTCCGTTGTTCTGTCCCCACTGTTCCCGTCTTCTTTTCATTTACTTTAAATGTTGTATTCTTAATTATGTTTCTGAATTCTCCTCTGTCTCCAATCATTTGCCTGTCTATTCCCACCTGCCTTAAGTCTTCCTCTATTTCATGATACCAATTAGTTTTCCTGCTTGAGCTGTTTAATACATCAAATATTTTCTTTTAAGTCTCTTGTTGTTCATTCTCTGTATGTGCCCGTAAAAAGTTAGTCTGCGTTTTCTGATCATATTATTGTGAGTCTGTCTGTATAGTCGTATAGCTCTTTGGTAGGTCTATTCATCCATATGCCATCTCTGTGAATTGCTCTAAGAATTTTTTGACAATGATTTATTTATTTATTTATTTATTTATTTATTTATTTATTTCTTCTTCTTCTTCTTCTTCTTCTTCTTCTTCTTCTTTGTTCGATTTTGGCCTACTTTGGACCATGGGAAACAATTGACTTGCTGATTAGTCCTTTTTTCTGCTCCCAGAAACTCTTCATCCTTTCACTGTGGATTCTCTTCCTTTCTTCCGACCAGATGTTCTTGGCTCTTCTCCTTTCCTTTTCCTGGAACCCCTTGAATGCATCAATCGTACCTCGAAACACCTCTCTATTCCAGATCTCATTTGGACTGACCCCAACTTCTTCCATATCCTTGCTTATTTCATCTACCCATTTTGTAGTCGCTTTTATCTTGGTGATGTAATTAAAGATCTTCTTCGTTAGTCGACTATCGCTCATTCTCGTAAGGTGTCCATAGAAATTCAATCTTCTCTTCCGTATGGTATCTGTGATTTTTTCTGCTTGTCCGTAAAGTTCTTTGTTTCGGCTCTTCCACCATGTACCATCATTTCTATTTTCGGGTCCTAAGATCTTCCTCAAGATTTTTCTTTCTTTCTTCTCCAGTTCCTCTAATTCACCTTTCTTGTTCAATATCAAACATTCTGAACTATACATTCCCTCAGGCTTGACAACCGTGGTATAGTGTCTTATCTTCGCTCCGTAAGATATTGTTCTTTTGTTGTACCTATTCTGTACTAATTTATAAGCTAATTTCATCTTTCTGATCCTCCCTTTGTTTGCTGCATTATCCAGTCCATTAGGCTGGATCCATTTACCAAGATATTTAAACTTATCCGACCTCTTGATCTTTCTTTATTTTGTTTTTAAGTGCTTTTCGTTATCATGTTTGTATTCCATGTATTGTTTTCTCATACGAGATCCTAAGTCCAGTTTTACCTGCAATTTCGTGTAATTTTTGAAGCATTATTTTAATTCTTCTTTATTTTCAGCTAGCAATGCCATGGCATCCGCAAACGCTAAGCAATCAACCTTCAGACCTTGCTTCTTTATACCTAAACATATTCCTTCTATTTATTTATTTATTTATTTAATAACTTCTGAGATTGCTTAAGAAACGTGTGCTAGGCGTAGGTT
The DNA here is from genome assembly GCA_946902985.2 of Meconema thalassinum. Lineage (NCBI taxonomy): Eukaryota > Metazoa > Arthropoda > Insecta > Orthoptera > Tettigoniidae > Meconema > Meconema thalassinum. The sequence continues at coordinate 135,449,328 of OX336396.1, read as the reverse complement.
GTCATTATTTTCCAAGAACAATATTTTGTGTTAATTTCGAACTAGGCTGTTATTGTTTTCAAGAGACATCTGATACGGACAACAGTAGATGTAGAATATTGTTGATTTGACATCAGCGCTTTCTTATCGGTTATCGCGCGCTCTCGTTCTGTACCCCCTCCCTCTACGGGCTCTCCCACCATTGTTCCCCCGCTCGCTTGCGCCGACAGCACCCTCTCTCAGGGCTTCAATTGAAGTTGCCAAGCAATAAATAGCCGTTTCCATGGTGATTGTTTTTATTGATGTGTAACATCTTTCCACTCCGTATCTGGATATTTCTTTGGCACTCGGTAGCTGGACATTTTTGTGGGAGTGATTTTGGAAAAGAGACGGAAGTGGATGGGACGGAAGTGGATGGGACGGGAACAATGAGGGCGCGCGGAGGCGGAGATCGGTACAACGACGTACTGTAAGCCATGTGATTATGTGGAATGTAAATCGCATACGGTTTACCTCAAGGTTTGGAGGCCCCATTAAAGAAATTCCTACAATTAATCATCTTCAAGTTGTCGTTCTTTGGTGTGAACATATTCATTATATCATATTTGCTGAAAACAATTACGATTTATTAAATCTTCATACTTTTGCTGTATTCTTATTTAATGTAAGCACTCGATACCTCCAGTGCTATATTGAATCAACCAACACTCCAAACAACGTAGGAATTCAGTATATTAAACCGACTACTAACAACAATTCAAACTTCGTTGGTCTAAACGTATCACTGGGAGAAACGCATTTAATATACCTACCGCACACCTAATTTTTAATCGCGCCTATACTTGGCAGTGCGCTATATCGGCAATAAGAGGCCATTTTCTATAACACTGCTGGCATGGGTTCACTAACTGGCCGGTATAAAGCGCAGCTCGCATCAAGTAGGCAGTGGATTGCTCCCGCATGCAGTTGCAGGTATATGTCACCACTGCATTGGAGAATCCTTTCATGTTTGCTGGCACAAGGTAGCACTACGAGTTCATTCTTTAAACAAGTAGTTCCGTGAAGAACTATACAGCCTATTTTCATATATCCTACTGTACTTATGTTAATTGCCTCTATCTACATACAAAATTTAAGTTTGATGGCTGTAATAGATTCGTAGATATTGAGTACCGACTAAATATTTCGGATGGTCGCCATGTTGGATTTTATATATGTAGGTCGTAGAGTTATGTACTGTTACATGAAGATTATTGTGTACGTGTAGCATTCAAACTTCAATCGCATGATTAGGACACAAGAAGTAACAAGGAGATTTTAAAATTTCGCACAGCTGCCATCTTGTGGTTATGGAAACAATTGATATAAATTAGATGCCAGTGGATTAACATTCGTAAAAGGATTTACTCTACCATGTTTCACTGCACTCGGATGGTTAACTATTTATACTTCGCGTCGCCGCCATGTTGGATTTGTGATCACCAGCTTATTTAATGTCCTATAGGTGAACTTAAGTTCATAGACCCTATGAACATAACAAAAATCAGTTTGATTGCTATAATAGATTCGTAGATATTCAGAGTCGTCTGAATATTTCGGATGGTCGCCATGTTAGATAGTTAAATGTATAGGCCATAGAGTCATGTACCATTAAAGGAAAATTATTGCGTAGGTTCATTATTCAAACTTTCACTTCGATTGCTTGATTACGACACAAGAAATAAAAACTTAATTTTAAAATTCGCACAGCCGCCATCTTGAGGTTATGTAAACAATTGAACTAAATTAGATACCAGTGCATTACAATGTGTATAAACATTTCCTGTACCAGATTTCATTGAGTTTGGAACATTAAATCGCGAGAAAGGTCTATTTAAAATTTTCAAATTCGTTTGGCCGCCATGTTCGTTTTGTAGTTAACCGCTTTTTGAAAGTCTTATAGATGAACTTCCAGTAGTGCCCTTTATCTCCGTACAATATTTCAGGGTGATACAGCTAATACAGTAGTTTCAGAGATATAGAATGCCGGTGAAATATTTCGCACATCCGCCATCTTGTGGTTATGTAAACAATTGAACCAAGTTAGATGTCGGTGCATTACAATGTGTATAAACATATACTGTACCAAGTTTTATTGCGTTTGGTTGGTTAAATCGTGAGAAACATCTATTTAAATGTCACAAATTCGCGTGGCCGCCATGTTGGTTTTGTAGTTACCAGTTGTTCAAAAGTCACATAGGTGAACTTCTAGTTGTTCCCTTTATCAACGTAATAAATTCCAGGGTGATGTCGGTAATAGTTTCGGAGATATTGAATGCTGGTGAAATATTTCGCACAGCCGCCATGTTGGATTGGTGAGACGTAACAAAATTTGAAGGGCACGGTCGAGGTAGCCCGGAGTAGTGCTATGAACTTACCGAGTTTCATTGAAATCGCTCCAGCCGTATAGAATTTATTAGGGACACACACACACACACACACACACCTCACACACACACACACGCACACACAGACACACGGACAAAAGGTGATCTCATAAGCCGATTTTTTCAAAATTGAAAATAGGCTATAAATGCGAGTAAGTAATATGGAATTATTCGAATAACATGTCAGATGTTACACATCATATGCGACTACTGTAAGGCTCGTATTTTTTATCATTAGGGAAAATGACCTGGTTTGTTGGTTGGTTCCTCAGTTTAGGGGCTGCGACAACGCAGTCATGTAGCCCCGTGTACTTTGTGTGTGTGTAGAATCTGTCTGATAGCCGGTGTTAATTGTGATGGCTGTTTTCAATTCAAGTAAGGACTGCAGACATGGAATTTTTTCAAGTAGATCCGACTCTTGCCGCCAAACGCCACCGTCAACGGCTACTAGTCCAGAACTAAGTTAGCAGATGCCACCGCAGTCGACTCCTAGTGACGAACGTTGGAACCTAAGATTGATAGTCAAATGTTTAACCTATAATTTAGCTTCACACAGGTGTAATTAGTGGAAGGTTCTTGATATGCCATAAATCTGTGACATGGAACCGCCGGCTTTACTTCCCCTCCGAAGGAAGGCATACTGAGGGATTTTAACGCTCTTAAGGTCACCACGTTCTCTTACACGATGAAAAGTCTATTTTTGTGGCATCACTTTACTAAATATTTTCTGGGTTTATGCTAAAGGTACAGCTATGATTCTTGTCACATATAAGAAGCGGTATATTCTGAGCTGTTTTTGAGCATGTAGTGCTACTTTGCTTTTATAGGATGTGTAAAATGAATACAAATTTGGACAGATACATTTTCAAAAAAATGTATAAGTTGCTTCAGGTACACATTTCTCAGTTGTTTTTCAATCAAATATTCACAAATTTTGTTCACGTACTTGGAATGGATCATGGCAGATGAGTAACAACTTTGTTTAATTACTATTGGGACAGAATGCAAGAAAATAAATCCGAACTCTCTCTTTTTAAATTTATTCAAAAATATGGATGAATTTTTCTCTTCCCAATCCATGCCTACTATGTTTTGGAAGTGAAAATAGGTTAACATTCAAGTACTCCATTAGGCAAGTTAATGTAAAAAATAGCCCTCTATCTTAAATGTTTTCCTAGTTATTGGTACCTAAACATGAACAATGAGTATTAACGGAAAACAGCTGGCAAAGTTAAAAGTGTATTATTCAGAGCATGGGACGCTAATTTAAAAAAAACGAATTTAAGGTAGTTGTAGACATCAAAACCCCAACAAACTATATATTTGGATTCAGAAAAGAATGAAGAATTTTACGGCGCCAAAATAAAAAATCGATTTTTTCATCATGCAAGAGTACGTGGTGTCCTTAAAAAGCCGACGACTTCGGCCGGGTTTACACCCGCGATCTACTGTACTATACTATCCCTCCACCGAGGCGCTACAACCCATACAGGGACTAGGCCTGCCAAGTGACCGCAGATTATGGGATTTAACGCGCCGCTGGTTGCAAACATCAGACAGCGCACTCTCTTCAGAACGGCAAACATATCAGACAGGTAATATTCCAAGTCGTTTATTGTTGTTAATTAATTTGGAATTTTGGAATATCTTGGTCATCAGCCCCATGTGCTTGCGTGTGTGTTGGATTAATCTGTTAACTTGTGTGATAATAATAATAATATCGTATGGCCTCGGGTGCCCGGTGCAAGCTTTGTTATTTGACACCCAGAGGGCAGCTTGCATGTCGAAGTTTGTTGTTCCCTGGAGCACTATGGAAGTCAAGGAGGTTAGATATCCAAGCTGCTTGATACTATAGCGCTTTCTAGTAGAGAAAGGAGGAACTTTTGTGTTGGCGGAAAATCGCGAGGAAAATTTTGCCATTATGAACACAGCCTACTGAATTTAAATGGGTTCTTTAACATGCCAACAACGTATGACATACGTGTCGTAATTTATTTCGCCTTGCAAAAAATCACTTACCATGGCCAGGAGCGAACCTGCAAGCTGGGGGGGGGGGTTGGTAGTCCGACACGATAACCACTCATCCACCATGACAAGCTAACTTGTGTAGTGACTGTAATTACTAAGGTTAGGGATTGAGGTAGGAACTTGAGAACTTGTTTGTTGTTCCATTTGAGGGGCTTGGGCAGTGTGGTCATTTCGCCCCGTGTACTTGGGTGAGTGTGACATTTTGTCTGATAACCTGTTTTATTGTGGTGGCTGTATTATTGTGTGTATTTCTAAATCAGGTATGGTTAAGAATTATCTCGGCATTTCCCTGGAGTAAAAGTGGAAAACCACTTCCAGGATGGCTGAGGTGGTAATCGAATCCAACTCTTATCAGTTTGCATCACGAGGCTGAGTGTACCCCGTTTCAGCCCTCAGAACATAATTACATTTCTTGGCAGAGCCGGAAATATAACCTGGACCTCCGAGGCGACAGCCAAGAATTGGGACTTTGATATTAGGTACATCCCAACATTTACATAGAGAGAACTTGAAAAAAAAAAAGTTCTCTCGGCACGCCGGAAGGCGGAGGTAGATTTCACCGGGCAAACTTGGGGATAGGCGAAAATAGGCAAAATATGCAGGTTTTCGTAGAAGGATCAGACCTCATTTATTGCGAGAAAGTATTTTATAATTGGAGCTTAATTAACTTTGTTTTTCGTCATGTTATGCATATTTTAAACATTTTATTGTCTTATGGGGACGGTAATCTTCTTGTCATTTGGGGTCCAATTTTAGCCTACTTTTCACATTTTGCAAAAATGAGGAAAAAGTAGACTTATGAGATCGGGCAAATGTCTGTCTGTCCGTCTGTCCTTCTGTCTGTCTGTCCTTCTGTCTGTCTGTCTGGCTGGCTGGTTGGCTGGCTGTGTGTGTGTCCCCCCCCCCCCCCTACCAACTCCTAAACGGCTGGAGCAATCAAAATAAAATTTGGTAGGAGTAAAGATCTATACCTGAATATCTCACGGCCTTATTTGAAAATGATGTCAGTGCTACCAACTGCTGAAAAATCACAATTGAAATTTGAGCTCCATGTTGGATATCGTGGAAGGTATAAATGGCATCTATTTCACAATTGGCACACGTATAGATAATAATATTGCAGTTTAATTTCCAGGAGGCCATACATGGCAGTGTTGCCAAAATCATTATAAGCTTGCTGATAAGTCCAATTTTTAAATGCTTATAACGTCTACACTATCAATTGGAATTCAACCAAATTTCGCATGTACTATGTGTACATACACATATATGAATCAGCATATTCTTAAGAGCCACCAGGGATGCCAACTGTTAATAAACGCACTCCCGATTGTTTTTATCCAAATACCAATATATCAGAAAGTATGCAAGCAGACAGCTTTAAACTATGCACACGCATAGTACCTGACATTCTATATTAATTTGGAGTAACTTATATACGTCAGTGCGACCAACATGATTCTAAGCCTGCTGAGAGGTCCAACTTTAAATACACGTAACTTCTATACTATCATTTGGATTTCAACCAAATTTCGTGTGTGTTATGTGTACCATAACAGATATGACTAAGCGTATATTTAGGAGCAACCAGGGCTGTCAACTGTAAATAAATACTGTCTCTATTTTTGTTACCCAAATATCAATATATCAGAAAGTATGCAAGCCAATAGCTCTAAACTTTGCGCATGTATAGTACCTGGCATTCTAGATTAATTTGGAGTAACTAATATAGGCCTACGCCAGTGCTGCCAACATGATTCTAAGCCTGCTGATAGGTCCAATTTTAAAATGCATGTAACTTCTCTACTAACTAATGGATTTCATTCTAAATTGACACAACAATAGATCATATTATTTCAGATTATTTCTGACCAATACATGTATGTCATTGATGCCAACATGATTTTACGCGCGCTGTTAGATGCAATGTTTAACTGCATGGAAAGTCCATGATATCCATTGGACTTCAACCAAATTTTGTATTCTGTACCTTAAGAGATGGAACTAAGAATATACTCAGTCACCAGGGCTGCCAACTGTAGTTCTCTATTAGGCTACATTATGCCAGGTATACAGTATTTCGAACTAATTAGAAATTTCGATATTACCAACTTAATTTCGTCATTATTCTAGACAGATCCATTTAGATTAATCATTGGCACAAATCTTAAATTTTAAGAAAAGTAGGCTCTTTAGTTCGTCACGGAACTTCTTGTTATACTTGTGGTCACACTGTCCTTATGCAAGGTTTCGACACTGATGTGTAACTATCTAACGGTCTGTTACTTCTTCACGCAAAATTTTATCTCCCGCAGAGATTTTGGTTGGTTCCTCAGTTTAGGGGATGCGACAACGCGGTCATGTAACCCCGTGTACTTTGGGTGAGTGTAGAATCTGTCTGATAAACGGTGTGAATTGTGATGGCTGTATTAGTTTGTAATTCAGGTAAGGACTGCTGACGGTCAATTTCAAGCAGTAGTTCCTAATGTTGCTACCAGATACTACCGTCAACGACACCTAGCTCTGAACTTGGCTACGAGATGCCACCGCAACCAGCAACTCGCATCGAACGTTGGTACTTCCCCTCCAAAGGAAAGCATACTGAGGGATTTTCAGCGCTCTTAGAAAATCCGACGACTTCGGCCGGCTTTGAACACGCGACCTTGGGCATAGAAGTTCAGCATGCTACCAGTTACGTCACCGAAGCCGCTTCACACTTCGTCAGATGGAAATCTGAATCTGATCTCGTGCAAGTGCGTTGTCATGGCAACATCTGTTGGCTCATCCCTCATCAATTTAGTAGTGTTGCCATGGCAACCTCTGATAGCTCTTGGCATTTTCTTATAATTCTGAAATCATTTTTCTCATCCCTTGGCGTAACGGTGGGTCATATCAAAAATTCTTTCAGACAAAAGTTTTAGGTAATTATTAGGGGAATATTGTCCATTTTGTACGGTTTTGATATTGTGCCTATTAAGAGAGATATGATTAATGTTTCCCGAAAACCCACTTTTTCCCACCCCTTTGGTCAATGGTTGGTGCTATAAAAAACCTCTTCAAACATAAATATTTGGGCTTGATCCGTCACATAGTATGAACTGTGAACGGATTCGATATTTCACATATTAAGATAGTTATAGCAATATTTCACTTTTTCGAAAAAAGCCATCATTTTCACCCCCTTCAACCGATTTAGCTCAGTAACGAACTCGACCGAGATTTTACAGGTATACATATTCTGTAAAAAAATCAAAGTGATTGGTGAAAAATTACGGCAGTTATCGTGTCCACAAGAAACTGATATACATATATATATATATATATATATATATATATATATATATATATATATATATATATATATATATAAACTTTTGAACTGACGGTGGTTTTGTGATCTGGGGGATGTGAAACGCGAAGATATGTCGAAATTTTCCGGAAGTCGAAACATGGTACCCATTGCAATAGTTAGCTTTCTAATGAAATCTACATAAAAAGGAGGGGTAAACTACATAACAATACTAATACTAATAATAATAATAATAATAATGTTATTGGTTTAACGCTCCTGTTAACTACTGAGGCATTTAGAAACCCCGGGGTGCCGGAATTTTGCCCGAATGGGATCTTTAACATGCCAGTAAATCTACTGTCATGGCTCCCTCGCATTTGCGCACCCTCAAATGCCGACTGACTGCGCCGGGATTCAATCCCGCTATATGGAGCTCAGGAGGCGAGAACGTTACCGCTGAGCCACGCAGGCAGTCAATATACACTACACTCAGGGTGGCAACTTCTCAGCGCTTACTTCTTTCTGAAACTCAGAAATGAGTCATGACTGCAATGATGAAGTGGTTTAGCCGCCTGGACTCGATCCCGACTGCGATTACAATTTCAAGTCTTACTCCACAACCACAGAATTCGTACTCATGCTCATTTAATTAGAGCTCGTTTGGCGATGGCCGATGAGGATTGTGGCGATCTATAGCCCGCAGCGACAGTAGGGGGAGTTCGATTAATACACTGGAAGCCACACCCTTCACTAACATTGCACGCGACGTCAAAGTGGCTGCTACTAGATTAGAGGACTCGTGGTTCATTACGCACCAGCAGAATTATGTCATTGTTAGACGCATTTCGAAACGATTTTCAGATATCATAACGAAATATCTGAGTCTAGTAAAAAAAAATAGGAATTTAACTTTTGTGAATTAAAGCGATAAGGATAATGTTAAGAAAGTAATAATTTCACTTTCGCGAATTAAAGCGAATTAAAATGGTAAGGACAATTCTAAGAAAATAGTAAAAGTACTTTCGTGACTTAAAGAGAATTAAAGTGAAAAGGACAATTTTAAGAATATACTAAGTTTACATTGTGGAGCCTCCGTGGCTTAGGCGGTAGCACGTGGGCCTCTCACCGCTGGGTCCGTGGTTCAAATCCCGGTCACTCCATGTGAGATCTGTGCTGGACAAAACGGAGGCAGACAGGTTTTTCTCCGGGTACTCCGGTTTTCCCTGTCAAAATTTCATTCCAGCAACACTCTCCACCATCATTTCATTTCATCTGTCATTCATTTAATCATTGCCCCAGAGGAGTGCGTCAGGCCTCGGCAGCCGGCACAGTTCATATCCTCGCCGCTAGATGGGGGCTTCATTCATTCCATTCCTGACCCGGTCGGAGACTGGAAGCAGGCTGTGGATTTTAATTTTCATACTAAGTTTACATTCGTTAATTAAAGCGATAAGGACAATATCAAGAAAGTAATAATTTTAATTTCGTGAATTAAAGCGATACGGACAATCTTAAGAAAATAGTAATTTCACTTTCGCGAATTAAAGTGATTAGTGCAATTTAAAATGAATTCGACTTTGCGATGAGTCGAAGTTGCAGCGAAATTCATAGTGTAATTTGATTCTATGTCAATGACCAGAGACGACTAATGAAACAGAGATCCAATGTAACATAAGCTGTGCTATTTTTCACAAAGAAAAGAATGATGTGTTGTTGTTGCTTATTTTAGGGACACCAACATCGGACTCATACGTATAGCCCCGAGTACTTTGGTGTGTGTGTGTAAAATTTGTGTGATAACCTGTGTTATTGAGATGGCTACACTAGTGTGTGTATTTATAAATTAGGGATAGGATTGGCCATGGCCTAAAGTTAGGAACCATACCAGCATTTGCCTAGAGTAGAAGTGGGAAACCACAGTAAACCACGTCCAGGGTGGCTGAAGTGGAAATCGAACCCTCCTCTTCTCCGAGGTGACAGCCAAGAACGCTAGGCACTACACCACAAGCTGGTCAAAGAATGATTAGGAAGGCTCACTGATATTGTACTGTTAATAATGTCTCACGTAATTATAATCAGGAATATAATAATGCATATTAATATTAGTAATTTATACATATACTATTCATATAAATAATTCGAAACCACAATAATGAAACCGTTAGTGATTAATTTTAGAATTTAATTAAAGCGAAATTAAAGCGATAGGCGAAGAAGATCTATTTCGCGAAATAACGCGAAAATTAGTAACCCTCTCGCGAAATCCTACAGAAAATAATGCGAAAAAAACATGCCTCTAGCCATTGTTCTGAGTTATGGACCTTGCTCGTCCAGCGTCTTCTGATCACACACACGAGACAACTGGCATCCAAATACTGCAGAATGAAATTAATTCCTCTATAAGCTGATGGACGAAGGAAAGAGGATATAAAAAGTAGGTTAGTTCAGGCAAGGGAAGCATTTCTAGAGAAAAGGAATCTGTTGACATCGAATATAGATTTAGGTGTTAGGAAGTCATTTTTGAAGGCCTTTGTCTGCAGCGTGGCGCTCTATGGAAGTGAAACTTGAACTATTGGTGCAGCAGAAAAGAGGAGAATTGAAACGTTTGAAATGTGGTGTTACAGGAGAATGATAAAGATCAGATGGGTAGATAGGGTTACAAACGAAGAGGTATTAAGACTAGTGGAAGAGGAGAGATATTTCTGGTGACTGCTAATGAAGAGAAGAGATAGGTTGGTAGGACACATACTAAGACACCCAGGAATAGAAAGTTTAGTTATGGAAGGAAGGGTCGAGGACAAGAAATGTAGGGATAGACCAAGTTAGGATATGTTAAACAGATTGTCTCGGACGTAGGGTGAGGTAGCTATGTATAGATGAAACGATTAGTTCAGGACAGGGAGGCATGGAGGGCTGCATCAAACCAGTCAAAAAACTGAAGACTCAAACACATAAGCTGTTAATAATTTAGTAAAATAATTGATTTTTAGTCAGTCAACACGGTAATATGCCGCATTATATTAGGCGAGGAATAAACGTTATTTACTCACACCTGCTAGTCTGAAATATTACATGGATTAATTGTTCACTTTTCGAAAATAAAAAAAGGGGGGGGGGGGTGTTGGTGCTTGGATGACATGTTTCGTTCATCTGGTAAACATCATCAGATCTGGAGTTTATTTATTTATCGTATGCCTTTTAGTGCTGGGAGTGTCTGAGGACTAGTTCGGCTCGCCAGAGGCTGTAGCTACTTCAAGAGGACACCCATAGGGTGAAGTACAAGTTCCGTTCAAGTTCAAGTAGTTCCAACTTTCGCTACCAGATATCACTGATACCTAGTGGTGAACGCTGGAACTTTGATAAAGCGTTACAACGAAATCTAACCTAGAAATTTAGCTTCACACAAGTTTAGTTTGTGGAAGGATCTTTTACATGCCATAAATCTATGACATGGGACCGCCAGCTTTACTTCCCCTCCGAAAGAAGGCATACTGAAGGATTTTAATGCTCTTAAAAATCCGAGGACTTCTGCCGGGTTTGAACCCGCTATCTTGGGCACAGCAGTTCAGCATGCTACCAACTACACCACCGAAGCCGCTTACATCTGGAGTAATGGTTTTCATGGCAAATTTATTAAACTCCAGCAAATCTCGTAAATATTTACCGTGTTTTTGTGGGGTTTCACCTAGGTGTACCAAGTCGAAACCCTGCAACAGACATTCCAAAAACCCTAAATGAATCGTTGGAGTTTTATTACTTGGGCGCCAGAGCCAAATTGCCACATTTTGGTAGCTCTGTACGGAGGAAAAAATGTTGTGGGAGGTCCCAGTACTCACAGAAAAGAAGTGCGATATGATTTACCCTAGCGGTGGTCTGGGCAGGGTGTACACACACATCTAAGTACATGGGCTAAATAATCACGATATCCAAGCCTCTCAAACGAAACAACAACATCTATGTTTGATTCTTCTCCAATACAGTCAGCACAGTAACATAGGTTATCAGAGAAAATTCTGCATGAACCCATAGCCCCTCAAATGAAGCAACAACAACAATATTCATATGTCTTTGTTTTCCATGACATTTTGTAAATAATATGAGAGAAATTTTTGTATTAAGTTGTTGAACTACTTTAGACCAGTGGTTCTGAACCCGTAGAAGTCTGCGGACCACTCAGCGTGAAATTGAATCATGTACGGACCACCCCTCCTCCCACCTCCTCCCCCCCCCCCCCCCCCTCCCACCGCCCCTTCCCCACAATACACCTTATCAGTTGTAACCCTTCCTCAATAACACTTATTTTAAAGGTATTTCAATTCAAAACCTGATAGTCGTCGCCACGAATACATTCGGACGATTCTCGTTCAACGCACATCGTTTTAGAATTCCCCATATATTGGCCACATTTTTATTCGCGCTGGTGGGCCCTTTTCTCCCGCGGACCACTCCCGAGGCACTCGCGGACCACCTGCGGTCCTCGGACCACCGGTTAAGAACCACTGCTTTAAACCAAACTGATGGACATAATACCGCGCAAATTTAGATGTGTAACAAATTTACTTCAAAAACGCTAAATCTGAAAAACATAGATACTAAAAAACACTAAATTCGGAATTCCGTAAGCAAAATTTTGGATTATCACCACATAGTATGAAACTAAGTCCCCGATTCTTGGAGTAACGGGTATTCTCGAGAACCACTGGATGGATTTTGATGCGGTTTACACCATTCTGTAAAGGATTTCTTGAGGAATGTTTCGGTAGAAAAACATTCATTTATGGCCAAAGAAGCCGAGCAGTAACAATTTCAGTGAATCGATTTGAAGAAAAACCTGCCGTTCGTGCTCCTTTTAAGCTTACGCTGGGCAAACCGTTAAAAATATCTATATACAATGAGTGAAATAATTGTTCAGCATGAAAAGTTCTACAAAAACGTCGCCGACAGCATATCTCTCTATCTTTAATAAATCGTCCACTGTAAGTGTTTTTACGTTTTCATTTCTTCCAGCTATCCCCTTTGAGTGGACATTTAAAATTACTAGCTTTAGAGTGAGTTTATACACAAGCGATCCAAATCACCTTAGTTCCAGCCAGCATCAAACTGTCGAGTCCTGTCGAGTTAAGACTTCAGAGAAGAGTATACTCGTATATGTTTGGAGTTTCGCTGTTCACGTAAGATTTTCTGAATTGCGCCTGGGACCTACCATCCGTGCGCCTTTTTAAGCTTACGCTGGATAAATCGTTAAAGATACCGGGCGAAGCCGGGGTGGGTTGCTAGTTAAATACTAAACTCCAATAACCCATGGTGTAAAAGAGAAACATTTCAATGGACTAGGACTTGGAGAGAGGAATTGATCACTCGGGCGAAGTCGTTTACCATTGCTAAATTCATTACAAATTGTCGTCGAAATATATGTAAAAATTGTTGGATCAAGGGAGTTGTTCCTTAAGTTGGCAACATTGAAATTGACTTTTGGCTCGTTTTCTTTCCTTTCGTCACTCTGATGCTTATTGGCTGGGTCCTTGGTAACCGGCTCCTTTTGTTCCTTCTCAGCTCGTTTTTCATCGCCACGGGTAACATACAGTCTCTGGTTGGTTCCTCTCTTTAGGGGCTGTGACAACGTGGTCATGTAGCCCCGTGTACTTTGGGTGTGTGTAGAATCTGTCTGATAACCGGTTTTAATTTTGATGGCTGTATTAGTGTGTTTTATCGGTTTTTAATTCAAGCACGGACTGCAGACATTCAATTTTCAAGTAGTTCTTACTTTTGCTACCAAATGCCATCGTCAACGACAACTAGTTCTGAACTTAGTAACTAGATGCCACCGAAGTCGGCTCCTGGCGACGAACGTTGGAACCTAAGAGTGTTAGTCAAATCCTACATTTAATTTAGCTTAACACAAGTGTAATTAGTGGAAGGTTCTTTTACATGCCATAATACTATGACATGGGCCCGCCGCCTTTACTTCCCCTCTGAAGGAAGGCATACTGAGGGATTTTTAACGCTCTTAAAAATCCGACGACTTCGACTGGGTTTGAACCCGCTCCCTTGGGCATAGAAGTTCAGCATGCTACCAACTACGCCACCGAAGCCGCCAAAGGCAGTCTCTTCAGCTGTTTCAGTAATGAATTCAAGTCCATCTCGTTGCGCAGTGGCTAGCATTCTTGGCTGTCAACACGGAGGCCCGGGTTCGATTCCGGACTTGCCATGGAATTTCATTCTGGTCTGAGGGCTGGAACGGGATCCACTCAGCCTCGTGAGGCAAAACTGAGAAGAGGTAGGTTCGATTCCCTTCTCAGCCATCCTGGAAGTGGTTTTCCACTGTTAATCTAGGCAAATGCCAGGTGATTCCTAACTTAAGGCCACGGCCACTTCCTGCCCAAATCCTACCTCAATTACAAATACGCACACCAGTAATGACATCACAGTGACACAGGTTATCAGACAAATTCTATACACACCCAAGCACACGGGGATACATGACCATGATGTCGCAAAGACCCCAAAGAAGCAACAAGAAGCAACAGTAAAGAATTCAGTCAATGAATTAAAATTGTGATGTTCTAGATTGTAATTATGACAAACGGACAGATTCAGATATCGTCAGTAGTGCCACCATAAGAAGTTCTTCTTATTATTATTCTTCATCTTCTTCTTCGTTCTGTACCCGATACCTAGTTTAGGCTATCGGCTACGCCAGCAGACATTAAGCCGTAGTTGAGGTTTTGGGAAGAGTTAGGAAAAGATAGCGCACCGATCGAGTCAAGAAGAATGTCAAGATGACGTAGGAGGTCTAGGTTCAAGGAGGCACTGACATCTGTAAGAAGATGGAATTATGGATAGAGATGTGAAGCTTTATTAAGATATGTATGGAATATAGTATTTAAACATCTTAGAAGAGGATATATAACATGCATTATAAGTGGAAATAATTGTAAGGAAGTCAGATAACCCTTAAGTTATTTTATAACGGAATAGCCGAGATGATGTGGGTTCGAGACTATGATCGTGACGCGAGAGCACAGTGGTGGGGGACTACACCACGTGTCTGCGCCAGGCAGATAAGAGTGAAGACAGTGCCAGCACATTCAGTGGAGCTCTGTCAGTCGAGCAAGTAGGGTCGAGCTCTGTAGCGCAAGCGAGACGCACGGTGAAGGTCGCGTAGCATACCGAAACTGTCACGGCAGAGTGTAGGCGACAGTTTCAGCATCGCCGAGCAGCGAACGCCAAGCAGGTCGTTGATCCAGGCGGACTTGCCGAGCAAGCAATCACAGACGGCCGGGATATGTTAGAACAGCACTGCAAGTAGTTGGAGACTTTATTACAAGCTACATTTCAACGCAGTTTGAACACAGCTTTTATGAATAACTTTATGACTATGCTTTTCTATAACGCATTCAAAGTTACTTTAACAATTTCAAGCAAGCGGAATGTCGTAAGCATAGGCACTGATGAACATTAGATCGTGCATTAATGAAATTTATTTCTTATGCAGTTTCATGAATTACCAAATACAGACAACTACAGGGTGTTTCGTAAACTTGGACACTCTCAAGTAAAATTTTATTTTACGAAAGTGAGTAATTACAGTTATTAGAGATTGATCTTTCAATACTCAAACTGAACATTTAACGGAACAGTGGCGTAACTTAGAAGAGGAGTAGGGGGTCCGCTGTTTCCATGAACATTTTCGAGAGGAGTTGGACAATATCCGCTATGGGTAATCCGAAGTTCAACATGTCAGAGTAGACGCAGATAGAGACAAGATGGCACCGCAGAGCGATGGATTCGATTCCTGACGAGAGGAGGTCCACCAGCTGATTCACTTGGGATTTCGAATGCAATCGTCATTTCATTGATGGAATGATATTCACGCCGATCTTTCGAGAAATTCATTATGTAGGGAAAATCGACGATCTTGGAAATTTAATAACAGCTGATTATGAAAAAGGTACTGTAAGAGTCATAACTACCTGATACGATTATTTTCATGAATACTGGGCACACATGTATATTTTTCTAATAGGAGTGATACGATTATTAAGACATGGTTTGACTTTATATACTTCGAATTTGCTAGAATATGGAGTGACCATATGATATGGCAGGCATCATTATATGAAATTCTCACCATTGGTTGGCTTTATTAAGCAGATGTTTGGTCTTTTAGACATTTTTCCAGCTAGGATATTTTTCATGAATAGTTTTTTTGTGTAACGAGTATTTCGAACTCGTGCTCTGCAATTGATTATCTAAAATTACTTCGTCAGTTCATTGCATACTAGCGAGTGTGTATTATTCATCAGTAGGGATTTTTTTCCATTGGATTGTTTGGAGATATTAAGAAGTTATTCACTTTAGTGAATGAACATCGCTTTTATATGACAACTAGAGACTTGTTGATTCCTATCTGGTACATTCACTCATACAGTCTACGAGATGGGGTCTTTCGTATTTATACGATTGTATGGTGGTACTCATCTTACCCATCGTTCAGGGCAATATCATCCAAGTCGACGGGGCGAGGTCTTTCGTATTTATACGACTGTACGGTGGTTACACATCTTACTCGCCATTGAGGGACTCATTTTTATCATCCGAGTGTACACGAGATTGTAAGTGAATCAAACAAGGAACTACTAGTCACATATCAGTCGAGATTTTGTTAAACAAAGTAACGATAAATGTTAGCAGGATTGCATTTAGTAATTCTTGTTTGCCAATCCAATATTTTGTTGCTATACTCTTTTGAGAGTAATGTCAGTTTAACAGCTGTTACAGCTGATGCTTTTGATGAGTTTTTATAATTGTGTTTGATACCTTTGAGAAGGATTTAAAGTAATTGAATCTTGTAAGATTAATCATTAATGGTCAGATTTATTTTAAGGCAGATCAGTATTGCAGATTTTGATATGAGAGATTATAGCACATTGGTGTTTTTCTGTGATGTGAGTTATGAAAATTGTAAGAGAATGTATGCTATTTGAAAGCAGATCTTAAATTACTGAGGTAATATTTTTCCAATTGTTTAAGAAGTTGTCTAGATGTCATCAGAGTAATTACAGTTATTGGAGATTGTGTGCGTTGATAATTTGAAGCCAGTTATATATTTTTTGTAGATCATGCAACATGGTTAAGTGGAGGTTATGATAGGCATTTTGTGGAAGTTGCCATGTGATAGTTGCAACGTTGCTAATGTATTTTGAAGCAGACATGAGGTCGTCGTACCCAGTCTAGCGTAATTGTTGAGATTCATGCTGTATGTGCTGAATATTTATGGAGTTTTGTGGAATAATTATTGTATTCAAATGTGATATTTGAAGTATTGAGGAAATGTAATGTCGTTGTGGATAGTTAGATCCAACGTGATGTCGTGGAGGCAATAATATTTTTTGGCATGATAAATTAAATACGAGATATAACTTGGAAGTGATAAAACTGTAAGACAACGTTCTATAAACCATATTAAACAATTTGTTAGGAAATTAAACAAATAAATGAAGTTGATAATACAAGATTTTCTGAAAATAATAATTAATGAAATAATAATCTGAGATTTAAGCATATTAACGATCTGACCTAATGAAATAAAAATCAGAATGACTAGATGAAATAATAAAAATCTAAATAACCAGAAGATTGAAATTTAAATAATTTGATAAATTAAATTTTGAAATGAATCAATGAATTAAATAAATGGATGAATTAAAGATTGGATAAATTAAACTGATTGAAATAAATTAATAGACGATTGTAATGATGATGAATAACTGAATTAGAAGGTGATAATTAACTAAAGAAGCTGATGATTAAGGAATTTATATGGAATTAAATAAATTTAATTGAGAAATAATATAAGGAATTGCAACTTGAGTTGAGAATTTAAATGATGTAATGATGATGAATTAAGGATTCTGACAGGAATATGTAGAATTTTGAAGTGAGAATTAATGTGAGGAATATTTAATTTTGATGATGACGATAACGATGACAAATGAGCCATGAATTTTCTGTAATTCACAGATAAGTAATTATGAATGACAATGTAAATAGTGTAAATTAATTATTCAATGTTTAGGAGCATTTGACTAACATGTTCAACCTTTAAATTATGCCATGCAAACCATAAATTACGTGATGTTTAATATATGTGATTATAATATGTGTATGTTTAGACAGATTAATATTTTTTTAAATCCACATTGATGATGTTAAATTAAAGAGAAATTAGGTCTCAGGTTTCACAAATGTCAGTGACGAAAGACATAGTGCTACAGTGATCCTGAGAATCCAAGAGAACTTTAGAGATTTTTCTTGTTATGTGGATGAAATAATTTTGGATTAGAAAAGAGATGGTTCGATTTTTGGACAATGACAATTTAACTTTGGCATTCGACCATACTCTCAGGTAGGAGTTATATTTAAAATGTCTATCTGACTATCAAAGTAAAATAAATTTGTTTTTATCTTAGTTGTGATCTGATGATGGTGTGATGTTCCTTTTTCTTTCCTTGTCTTGAGTAAGGCTTATCCGGAAAGGAAGTGGTTTGCTAGGAATTCAGTTGATGGCGTCCATTTATATTTGCATTATTTCTATTAAACTTAAGCCCGTAACGACCCTAGAGATACTTTGTCTCGTGATACCCACTGCTTTTTCGATTACTCAGCTGAATTTCCGACACATTCCTTATTTGACTAGAGGTTCATTTAACTCCGCTCTGTCCTGGAACTCCAGGAATGCGATGTTATAGCAGATGGGTCATCGCATCCCCAGGACGAACGGGTACAGAGAGAGAGAGGGAGAATTGGCTTTATCCAACTAGTGGGGCTTCGATTTTGTTTATTCTATGGAATCACATCAGATTTAGATTACTGAGAGATTGATCTCAAGTTCATTTAAGTGTGTTACAAAATTTATTAAACTTAGTCAGACAATGTACTTGTGTGCCCATTCCAGTGTTCATGTTAATCGTATTAGTATAATATCATGTTAGTTATAAGACATTTTTCCTATACCCAAGTGAATGCAGGAATTGAGACATTGTGATGTGTTGTTGTCTAACGTCTCTATATAAAACGTATATTGAAAATATAATTATGTTGCCAGAAGATTTAGCGAAGGTGTTGGGAGAGTTACAGACGGGTATGTCTGGTATTGCAGAAACTATTTCTAAGATGGAAACGGAAGTTAAAGAACAAATTAATAATTCAGAAGCTAGATTAGAAGCTAGATGTAAAGAAAATGTGCAAGCATTACAAACTAGTACTGAAGAAAATTTAAAATCATTACAGATTAATAGTGAAGATAATTTAAAGTCATTAGAGACTAGGCTACAGTCAAATAGTGAAGCTAACTTGAAGGATAATTTTAAGTCATTAGAAGAAAGATTACAGTTAAATAGTGAAGACAATTTTAAGTCATTAGAAGAAAGGCTACAGTCAAATAGTAAAGATGAGTTGATGTCATTAGAAACTAGATTACAGACTAGTACTGAAAGTCATTTAAAAGCTAGTGAAGCTAACTTTAAATTATTGGAAGATAAATTACAAGCTCGTAGTGAAGAAACTAACACTGAATTAGAAAACAAGTTAACTAGATTAGAGAATAGCTTAACTTTAAAGAATAATGAAATGCTGAAGACTTTACAATTAGACATAATTGCAGTAAACATGAAAGGAGAGGAAAATGTTCAAATATTAAGAAAAAATATTATTGAATTAGAAAGTAGAGGAGAAGAAAATATTTTTACTTTAAGAACAGACGTTATGTCCATACAGAAAGACATTAAATCAGATGTATCGAAGTTGAGATTCGACATCGATGGTTTAGTGGCAGATGTAGGCAAAATTCAAGAGTGGTCTACCGAAGTATCTTTCGAGACTAAAATCAAAGGTCTAGAAACGAATCTAGGTAATGAGATTAAAGATTTAAAGACAGTAATTGGGACCATTAAAGAGGAAGTCTTGGGAGAGGTCAATTCTAATTTAAAATCATTAGAAAATCAATTGCAGAAAGATATTAGGAAGATAGACGACGATATAGAGCAAAAGGTTAATGAAAACTTAGCTTTGTTCAAAAATAGAGTCGGTGCAATTGTGGAAGAACGGTATAGTGAGGTCGATGCCGAAGCAAAAGAGAAACGTGAAGGGTTAGATGAAAAATTAATCGCAGGTATGGCAAACTTAGAAGCGAGGTTTACGGAGAACAAGGAAGCGATGAAGATAGATTCTACTCTATTTAGACCAGATGTTGATCTGTTAAAGGAACAAGTCGCGTTAGTAAAGAACACGTGCGAAGGCAAAATTGACAAGTTAAGAAACGACTTAGACGAGAGTGACAAAACGCAGGATGTTACGTCGCTAGATGAATTGAAGACTCAGGTCAAGAAATTAGCAGAAGACAGGATAACTAAACTAGAATCCATGTTTAACAGTTTCACCAGTCAGAATATAACATCAGGGGAAACATTGATAAATCAGACAGCGATAGACCGCAGTATGAGTAATCAAGAAGCTAGCATGGGAGAAGACCGTCAAATGCAACCGAATGTGACATTCGAAAGGGCCAGTTCAACCCCTCAGGATAATCCAAGTTCGAATAGGAGTACGTTGGGTCCAAGCGAACGATACTCAGGTCCAGTCACCATTATTAGGAATCTGGATGACAAGCCGAGAAAGTTTTCGGGAAATACAGGAGTCACACGAGTCGAATTTCTGCGAGATATTCGAGACTACATGGCGGAACATAGGGTGGCCAAAGAAAGAGAGCTAAGGATAGTCGAACGCGCCTTAGATGGGTCTGCGCTTACTTGGTTTAGAGCGTTCAGAAGCAATTTTGCGAACATGGAGCAATTTGCCATAGCTTTCTTGAGGAGATTTTGGAGTGCCGAGGATCAACTTAACGTAAGAGCGGAAATGTACTCAAAGCGCTATTCTACGTCACATCCGACGCATTATGCCAATTATTTCACGTCACAGCTGGCTAAATTACAGTTTCTGATTCCTCCATTGCCAGAAGAAGAGCTTTTGCAAGCTATAGCGAGACAGTTGCCGATTGAGGTACAGCGATCACTAATAGCGTCGGGAGCCAATACACTTGAGCATTATGACGACATTTTACGACGATTGGACTATACAAGCGCACAAGTTACGCCTAGAAATACCAGAAACGACAATAGATACACGCAAGAAGTGAATGCGGTAGTCGTAGACAATGCAGCTCAAACGGACAGAAGAGATTCCTGGGAAAACCGACGGAACGAAGGGAATCGAGGAAACATCCATAACGCTCGAGAAAATGATCGATATAGAGGACCATATGAGAGGCCATACGATCAAGAAGCAAGAGATAGCCGATATAGAAATTATAACCAAAATTCCAGATATCAAGACAGGAATCGATATAACAATAGATATCGGGGCAGAAATAACTGGAGCCAAGGTCAACAGTATAATGGGAACGACAGGCAGGATGGCCGAAGAAACGATCCTAACGACAGACGAGATAATCGTGGACATGAGAGGTCGAGGCAAGAAGATAGACAGCCTAGTGCACCACTCGAAGTGACAGTGAGAGATGTCAATCGAGCAAGCACGAGTGGCGAAGGAAGAAACAAACGTCAGAATAACACGGAATCAAGATGCTAATCATTGGAAGTCAATCATCATTATTGAGAGTCAGAAAGAACCATCATGCTGAGTAAGGGAATTGTAGAGCTATCGTGTACATGTATTATATATAGAATGCCTGAGAGTGTATTTTTTTTCTCAATCCTGATTAAAAAAAAGGAGATGTACGGGAGAGATGTACCCGATACCTAGTTTAGGCTATCGGCTACGCCAGCAGACATTAAGCCGTAGTTGAGGTTTTGGGAAGAGTTAGGAAAAGATAGCGCACCGATCGAGTCAAGAAGAATGTCAAGATGACGTAGGAGGTCTAGGATCAAGGAGGCACTGACATCTGTAAGAAGATGGAATTATGGATAGAGATGTGAAGCTTTATTAAGATATGTATGGAATATAGTATTTAAACATCTTAGAAGAGGATATATAACATGCATTATAAGTGGAAATAATTGTAAGGAAGTCAGATAACCCTTAAGTTATTTTATAACGGAATAGCCGAGATGATGTGGGTTCGAGACTATGATCGTGATGCGAGAGCACAGTGGTGGGGGACTACACCACGTGTCTGCGCCAGGCAGATAAGAGTGAAGACAGTGCCAGCACATTCAGTGGAGCTCTGTCAGTCGAGCAAGTAGGGTCGAGCTCTGTAGCGCAAGCGAGACGCACGGTGAAGGTCGCGTAGCATACCGAAACTGTCACGGCAGAGTGTAGGCGACAGTTTCAGCATCGCCGAGCAGCGAACGCCAAGCAGGTCGTTGATCCAGGCGGACTTGCCGAGCAAGCAATCACAGACGGCCGGGATATGTTAGAACAGCACTGCAAGTAGTTGGAGACTTTATTACAAGCTACATTTCAACGCAGTTTGAACACAGCTTTTATGAATAGCTTTATGACTATGCTTTTCTATAACGCATTCAAAGTTACTTTAACAATTTCAAGCAAGCGGAATGTCGTAAGCATAGGCACTGATGAACATTAGATCGTGCATTAATGAAATTTATTTCTTATGCAGTTTCATGAATTACCAAATACAGACAACTACAGGGTGTTTCGTAAACTTGGACACTCTCAAGTAAAATTTTATTTTACGAAAGTGAGTAATTACAGTTATTAGAGATTGATCTTTCAATACTCAAACTGAACATTTAACGGAACAGTGGCGTAACTTAGAAGAGGAGTAGGGGGTCCGCTGTTTCCATGAACATTTTCGAGAGGAGTTGGACAATATCCGCTGTGGGTAATCCGAAGTTCAACATGTCGGAGTAGACGCAGATAGAGACAAGATGGCACCGCAGAGCGATGGATTCGATTCCTGACGAGAGGAGGTCCACCAGCTGATTCACTTGGGATTTCGAATGCAATCGTCATTTCATGGATGGAATGATATTCACGCCGATCTTTCGAGAAATTCATTATGTAGGGAAAATCGACGATCTTGGAAATTTAATAACAGCTGATTATGAAAAAGGTGCTCTAAGAGTCATAACTACCTGATACGATTATTTTCATGAATACTGGGCACACATGTATATTTTTCTAATAGGAGTGATACGATTATTAAGACATGGTTTGACTTTATATACTTCGAATTTGCTAGAATATGGAGTGACCATATGATATGGCAGGCATCATTATATGAAATTCTCACCATTGGTTGGCTTTATTAAGCAGATGTTTGGTCTTTTAGACATTTTTCCAGCTAGGATATTTTTCATGAATAGTTTTTTTGTGTAACGAGTATTTCGAACTCGTGATCTGCAATTGATTATCTAAAATTACTTCGTCAGTTCATTGCATACTAGCGAGTGTGTATTATTCAATCAGTAGGGATTTTTTTCCATTTGATTGTTTGGAGATATTAAGAAGTTATTCACTTTAGTGAATGAACATCGCTTTTATATGACAACTAGAGACTTGTTGATTCCTATCTGGTACATTCACTCATACAGTCTACGAGATGGGGTCTTTCGTATTTATACGATTGTATGGTGGTACTCATCTTACCCATCGTTCAGGGCAATATCATCCAAGTCGACGGGGCGAGGTCTTTCGTATTTATACGACTGTACGGTGGTTACACATCTTACTCGCCATTGAGGGACTCATTTTTATCATCCGAGTGTACACGAGATTGTAAGTGAATCAAACAAGGAACTACTAGTCACATATCAGTCGAGATTTTGTTAAACAAAGTAACGATAAATGTTAGCAGGATTGCATTTAGTAATTCTTGTTTGCCAATCCAATATTTTGTTGCTGTACTCTTTTGAGAGTAATGTCAGTTTAACAGCTGTTACAGCTGATGCTTTTGATGAGTTTTTATAATTGTGTTTGATACCTTTGAGAAGGATTTAAAGTAATTGAATCTTGTAAGATTAATCATTAATGGTCAGATTTATTTTAAGGCAGATCAGTATTGCAGATTTTGATATGAGAGATTATAGCACATTGGTGTTTTTCTGTGATGTGTGTTATGAAAATTGTAAGAGAATGTATGCTATTTGAAAGCAGATCTTAAATTACTGAGGTAATATTTTTCCAATTGTTTAAGAAGTTGTCTAGATGTCATCAGAGTAATTACAGTTATTGGAGATTGTGTGCGTTGATAATTTGAAGCCAGTTATATATTTTTTGTAGATCATGCAACATGGTTAAGTGGAGTTTATGATAGGCATTTTGTGGAAGTTGCCATGTGATAGTTGCAACGTTGCTAATGTATTTTGAAGCAGACATGAGGTCGTCGTACCCAGTCTAGCGTAATTGTTGAGATTCATGCTGTATGTGCTGAATATTTATGGAGTTTTGTGGAATAATTATTGTATTCAAATGTGATATTTGAAGTATTGAGGAAATGTAATGTCGTTGTGGATAGTTAGATCCAACGTGATGTCGTGGAGGCAATAATATTTTTTGGCATGATAAATTAAATACGAGATATAACTTGGAAGTGATAAAACTGTAAGACAACGTTCTATAAACCATATTAAACAATTTGTTAGGAAATTAAACAAATAAATGAAGTTGATAATACAAGATTTTCTGAAAATAATAATTAATGAAATAATAATCTGAGATTTAAGCATATTAACGATCTGACCTAATGAAATAAAAATCAGAATGACTAGATGAAATAATACACACATCAAAAAAAGTTTTTCATCACCTCGGTTCCCAGATCTCCGGCATATAGACGTTGACTGTGTATATTGTATCCAAGATACAGTCCCTTTGACTGTTCATAGATGTCACTAAAACTGCTCAAAGATGTAAACAACCATGCATGAGCAGGGCCTATTAGACGGAGGGGGTACGACAGCCGATCAGTTCCAGTCATTCCACCAGGACGAAGGTACGCTGCTCATGTTGTCTGTAGTTCTACCATGCCTAGAAGGTCAATACCGCAGTTCGATCGCGTCCGCATTGTTACTTTGTGTCAAGAAGGGCTCTCAACAAGGGAAGTTTCCAGGCGTCTCAGAGTGAACCAAAGCGATGTTGTTCGGACATGGAGGAGGTACGGAGATACAGGAACTGTCGATGACAGGCCTCGCTCAGGCCGCCCAAGGGCTACTACTGTAGTGGATGACCGCTACTTACGGATTGCCGCTCGGAGGAACCCTGACAGCAATGCCACCATGTTGAATAATGCGTTTCGTTCAGCCACAGGACGTCGTGTTTCAACTCAAACTGTGCGCAATAGGCTGCATGATGCGCAACTTCACTCCCGACGTCCATGGCGAGGTCCAGCTTTGCAACCCCGACACCATGCAGCGCGGTACAGATGGGCCCAACAACATGCTGAATGGACCCCACGGAATTGGCATCACGTTCTCTTCACCGATGAGTGTCGCATATGCCTTCAACCAGACAATCGTCGGAGACGTGTTTGGAGGCACCCTGGTCAGGCTGAACGTCTTAGACACACTGTCCAGCGAGTGCAGCAAGGTGGTGGTTCCCTGATGTTTTGGGGTGGCATTATGTGGGGCCGACGTACGCCACTGGTGGTCATGGAAGGCTCCGAAACGGCTTTACGATACCTGAATGACATCCTCCGACCCATAGTGCAACCATATCGGCAGAATATTGGAGAGGCATTTGTCTTCATGGACGACAATTCTCGACCTCATCGTGCACATCATGTGAATGCGTTCCTTAAAGATAACGACATCGCTCGACTACAGTGGCCAGCATGTTCGCCAGACATGAACCCTATCGAACATGCCTGGGATATGTTGAAAAGGGCTGTTTATGGACGTCTTGACCCACCAACCACTCTGAGAGATTTACGCCGAATTGACGTTGAGGAGTGGGACAATTTGGACCAACAGTGTCTTGATGAACTTGTGGATAGTATGCCACGGCGAATACAGGCATGCATCAATGCAAGAGGACGTGCTACTGGGTATTAGAGGTAGTGGTGTGTACTGCAATCTGGACCACAAATGCTGAAAGTCTAGCTGTATGATGGTACAACATGCAATGTGTGGGTCTCATGAGCAATAAAACGAGCTGAAATGTTGTTTGTGTTGATCTCTATTCCCTTTGTATTTAACGGTTCCGGAACTCTTGGAACCGAGGTGATGCAAAACTTTTTTTGATGTGTGTAAAAATCTAAATAACCAGAAGATTGAAATTTAAATAATTTGATAAATTAAATTTTGAAATGAATCAATGAATTAAATAAATGGATGAATTACAGATTGGATAAATTAAACTGATTGAAATAAATTAATAGACGATTGTAATGATGATGAATAACTGAATTAGAAGGTGATAATTAACTAAAGAAGCTGATGATTAAGGAATTTATATGGAATTAAATAAATTTAATTGAGAAATAATATAAGGAATTGCAACTTGAGTTGAGAATTTAAATGATGTAATGGTGATGAATTAAGGATTCTGACAGGAATATGTAGAATTTTGAAGTGAGAATTAATGTGAGGAATATTTAATTTTGATGATGACGATAACGATGACAAATGAGCCATGAATTTTCTGTAATTCAGAGATAAGTAATTATGAATGACAATGTAAATAGTGTAAATTAATTATTCAATGTTTAGGAGCATTTGACTAACATGTTCAACATTTAAATTATGCCATGCAAACCATAAATTACGTGATGTTTAATATATGTGATTATAATATGTGTATGTTTAGACAGATTAATAATTTTTTAAATCCACATTGATGATGTTAAATTAAAGAGAAATTAGGTCTCAGGTTTCACAAATGTCAGTGACGAAAGACATAGTGCTACAGTGATCCTGAGAACCCAAGAGAACTTTAGAGATTTTTCTTGTTATGTGGATGAAATAATTTTGGATTAGAAAAGAGATGGTTCGATTTTTGGACAATGACAATTTAACTTTGGCATTCGACCATACTCTCAGGTAGGAGTTATATTTAAAATGTCTGTCTGACTATCAAAGTAAAATAAATTTGTTTTTATCTTAGTTGTGATCTGATGATGGTGTGATGTTCCTTTTTCTTTCCTTGTCTTGAGTAAGGCTTATCCGGAAAGGAAGTGGTTTGCTAGGAATTCAGTTGATGGCGCCCATTTATATTTGCATTATTTCTATTAAACTTAAGCCCGTAACGACCCTAGAGATACTTTGTCTCGTGATACCCACTGCTTTTTCGATTACTCAGCTGAATTTCCGACACATTCCTTATTTGACTAGAGGTTCATTTAACTCCGCTCTGTCCTGGAACTCCAGGAATGCGATGTTATAGCAGATGGGTCATCGCATCCCCAGGACGAACGGGTACAGTTCTCGTTCTCCTCTTTTTCCTCTTTTCCTCGTTCTCGATCTCCTCTTTTTCCTCTTTTCCTCGTTCTCGTTCTCATTCTCTTTTTCCTTCTCCTTCCCCTTCGTTCACCAATCTCTTTTTCCTTCTCCTTCTTTCCCCTTCTCCTTTCCTTCTCTCTTTTTCTTTCTTTCTTTCTTTCTTTCTTTCTTTCGTTTTTCTTCTCCTTCTTTCCTCGTTCTCTTTTTCCTTCTCCTTCTCCTTATTTCTTTTTTCTCCCTTTCCTTCTCCTTCTTTCCTCCTCTTTTTCCTCCTCCTTCTTTCCTCGTTCTCTATTTCCTTCTCATTCTTTCCCCTTCCCCTTCTCTTTATTTCTTTCTTTCTTTTTCCTTCTCTCCTTGTTCTCTTTTTCCTTCTCCTTCTCTCTTTTTTTCTCCTTCTCCTTCTTTCCTCGTTCTCTTTTTCCTTCTCCTTCTTTCCTCGTTCTCTTTTTCCTCCTCCTTCCCCTTCTTTCCTCGTTCTCTATTTCCTTCTCATTCTTTCCCCTTCCCATTCTCTTTATTTCTTTCTTTATTTTTTCCTTCTCTCCTTGTTCTCTTTTTCCTTCTCCTTCTTTCTTTTTTTCTCCTTCTCCTTCTTTCCTCCTTCTCTTTTTCCTTCTCCTTCTTTCCTCGTTCTCTTTTTCCTTCTCCTTCTTTACTCGTTCTCTTTTTCCTTCTCCTTCTTTCCTCGTTCTCTATTTCCTTCTCATTCTTTCCCCGTCCCCTTCTCTTTCTTTCTTTCTTTCTTTCTTTCATTCTTTCTTTCTGTCTTCGTTATGCCTATTCATCAAGCGCGTTGGAACTTGTTTATTGGCTTGATGAATTTTGCCTTCTTCTTCTTCTTCTTCTCCAAAATCTCTTCATGAACTCACTGTGTTCCTTCTGTCCATCCTGTACCAGTCCTGCTGATATATTTCACCCTTAATATGTGCTTATTTACAGAGGTTCTGAATATTTCTCGGTTTTACATCATGTTCTCTCCGATGTTCATCTCATTCAGGTCCCCTCTTCTTTCCTGCAGCCAACTTATCCTTGAATTTTTTGAATTAATTATATTGAATAATCTTTTTGTTAATCTATTGGCTGGCTGCGTGGCTCAGAGGTAACGTTCTCGCTTGCTGTACCCAAGGTTGCAGGTTCGAATCCTCGCGCAGTCAGCTGGCATTTGAGGGTGCGCAAATGCGAGGGAGCCGTGTCAGTAGATTTACTGGCACGTTAAAAATCCCATTCGGGGCGAAATTCCGGCACCGAGGCGTCTCTAAAAGCCGCAGCAGTTAAAAAGGACGTAAACCAAATAGTTGTCAATCCTAAATATGTGCCCAAAAATGTCAACCGTCTCCTGCGTATAGGATTAGTATTATTCATCGTTAGGGCAACAAAGGACTGTGAGATCTCAACTGTTTGCCTTCTATCGGGACCACAAGGTTTACATCCGTTTGGAGTGTGTTTTCTACCATGCATCAGAGTGAACACACTTCGGTCGAATTGTGACTTCTTCTTGATGAGCTTGTTTAAGTTTGTGTTTGAGTGGTGTTCGGAGTTGAATGTCTCTTTCTGAACTCCACACTTTAAAAGGTTCTTATCGATCTCCAACAACCAAGGAGGAATCGTTTCCAGACTTCTGATGTAGGATAACAAACGTTTAGGAATTCTTGCTGCTATACTAGCAATATGAAGAGGTGAGTGTAAAAGGTTATCCTTTTTCGGACTACGTTTGATACTCGTTAGAAAATTACTATTCATCATCATCATGAACCAGGCTCCAGTTTCCCGGGTGCGGTGAATGAGCGTTCTCCAGTTATTTCCCTCCAAGTATGTTTCCTCCTCCATGATTTGCTGTAAATCCAGACCCCTCCCTGCAAGATCATTTCTAACCTGGTCGATCCATCTCTTCCTCGGTCAACCTCTTGGTCTCTTGCCTTTCAGTTCTTTCTCAAACCACACTCTAGCTGTTCTTTGTGTGTCCATTCTTTTGAGATGACCGAACCAGTTCAGCCTTACTTCAACACAGATCTCATTAAGAGATTGTTCTACTTGAAAAAGATGGCGTATCTTATATTTTTAGCCTACTTTCGATTTTTGCAAAAAATGAAAGTAGACTTATGAGATCAACACAGGGCGAAAAAAGTGTGTCTGTCTGTGTGTGTGTGTGTATGTGTGTGTGTGAGTCTGTGTGTGTGTGTGTCTGTGTGTGTGTGTGTGTGTGAGTGTGTGTTCTCTGAATGTCTGTCCCCCCCTATCAATTCGAACACGGTGAATGCGAATTGAACGAAATTTGGTACAAAGGTAGCACTAGCAAAGGACACCTCAGTGTCATGTTTTATATCGCCGCCATCTTGACGGAAACGTAATGGCGGCCACACAAATGTTCAAAGCTTAAATCAAATTACGACTAACCTAATCATCCGATCTCTACCAAATTTTGCAACAACATACCTTTATGGGGGGAGCATCCTTTGACCAAACTAATAAGTCATCAGCGTAATAGTTTGCGGATGGCGGCCATCTTTGTGTGAAAATCGATTCCCCCTATTAATTCGAACACGGTGCAACCGAATGGAACGAAATTTGGTACAGAGGTAGTACTAACAAAAGGCACCTCAGTGTCATGTTTTATATCGCCGCCATCTTGACGGAAACGTAATGGCGGCCACACAAATGTTCAAAGCTTAAATCAAATTACGATTAACCTAATCATCCGATCTCTACCAAATTTTGCAACAACATACTTTTATAGAGGAAGCATCCTTTGACCAAATAACTAGGTCATTAGCCTAATAGTTTGCGGATGGCGGCCATATTTGTGTGAAAATCAATTCCCCCTATTAATTCAAACACGGTGAAACCAAATGGAACGAAATTTGGTACAGAGGTAGCACTAGCAAAGGGCACATCAGTGTCTTGTTTTATATCGCCGCCATCTTGTCAGAAACGTAATGGCGGCCACACGAATGTTCAAAGCTTAAATCAAATTACGATTAACCTAATCATCCGATCTCTACCAAATATTGCAACTACATACCTTTATGGAGGGAGCATCCTTTGACCAATCTAATAGGTTATTAGCCTAATAGTTTGGGGGTGGCGGCCATCTTTATGTCAAAATTGATTCCCCCTATTAATTCGAACACGGTGGAACCGAATGGAACGAAATTTGGTACAGAGGTAGCACTAGCAAAGGGCACCTCAGTGTCATGTTTTATATCGCCACCATCTTGACTGAAACGTAATGGCGGCCACACGAATGTTCAAAGCTTAAATCAAATTACGATTAACCTAATCATCCGATCTCTACCAAATTTTGCAACTACATACCTTTATGGAGGGAGCATCCTTTGACCAATCTAATAGGTCATTCGCTTAATAGTTTGCGGATGGCGGCCATCTTTGTGTCAAAATAGATTCTCCCTATTAATTCAAACACGGTGAAACCGAATGGAACGAAATTTGGTACAGAGATAGCACTAGCAAAGGGCATCTCAGTGTCATGATTGATATCGCCGCCATATTGACAGAAACGCAATGGCGGCCACACAAATGTTCAAAGCTTAAATCAAATTACGATTAGCCTAATCATCCGATCTCTAGCAAATTTAGCAACAACATACCTTTATGGAGGGAGCATCCTTTGACCAAACTAATAGGTCATCAGCCTAATATTTTGCGGATGGCGGCCATCTTTGTGTGAAAATCGATTCCCCTTATCAATTCGAACACGGTGAAACCGAATGGAACGAAATTTGGTACAGAGGTAGCACTAGCAAGGGGCAGCTCAGTGTCATGTTTTATATCACCGCTATCTTGACGGAAACGTAATCGCGGCCACCCAAATGTTAAAAGCTAAAATGTAATTACGACCAACCTAATAATCTAGTCTCTACCAAATTTTGCATCACCATATCTTTATGTGGGAAACATATTCAGACCAAACTGCAAGAACATCAGCCCAATAGTTTGCAGATGGTGGCCAAGTATGTGTGCAAATCGATTCCCCCTATCAATTCAAACACGGTGAAACCGAATTGAACGAAATTTGGTACAGAGGTAGCACTAGCAAAGGGCACCTCATATTCATGTTTAATATCCCTATAGCACGTTGTATTTCAACAAGCTACTACAACCAACATTCGATCATACTCCTTGAAAAGGACAAAGAGTTATAACAATACCCATGCATTTAGGAGAAAGTAGGCTATATGTTCTTTACTGAACATCTTGTTTTATTTTGTCCCTCCTTGTCTTCTGAATCATAGTTCTTAAAAACTTCATCTAATAAGGAAGTTTGTAGTTTTACGTGACCGTTAATCTCGCGATCATGAGCCACAGGACCTCCTTTTTACGTTGAATCCAAACCACAGGATATGGCGGATTCAGAAGACGTTGGTTCGAGCCACACCGTCAGTCGTCCTTGACATGGTTTTCCGTGGTTTCCCTTTTAAACTCCTGGCAAATGCTGGGACGGTACCTTCTGACAGGCCACGGCTGCTTCCTTCCACATCCTTGCCTAGTTTCATTCATTTCATCTCCCATTCATTCCTTCCATGAGGTTGGCATCAGGAAGGGCATCCGACCGTAAGAAACCAACCACAACATAAACTTTCATCGCATCTCATCCCCGACCCCGTTCAAAACGGGAATAATAAGGGGTAGACATTCGATTATTATTATTATTAATAATAATTCAATACAGCCATCTATGGACTACAAATACAAAACAATTATTCAAGTCTTCGTCTTCAAGGTGTATTTTCCTTGCCGTTTAGCTTCCTGCAGGAGATTTTTCAATATTTGACGTCATCTCAATCTTTCTTCCACTGAAAGTGTGAGTCTTCTTTTGGGGGGGATCCTTCACACTTGCGACTTTAGTTCTGAATCTTGTCCTGTCCCACACTTCAACCAGTCTAATATTTTCCCTTTTTAATATACCTCTTGAAGCCATGGAGGTTGTATCTTTCTCTTCTCTTGAAGGTTAAGAATTGTATTAGCATTGTCAAGGTCAATTTTAGATTATTATTATTTATTTATTATTTATTTATTTATTTATTTATTTATTTATTTATTTATTTTACACGTTACAGGCCTATTAGACCACGCTAAGCAATCATGACTACTTGTTCTTCCTTTTTCTCCAGTACTCTTTCACTCGTGCACTAAAGGCCCTCTTCCTTTCTTCGATCCACTTTGGTCTTTGGGCTGTAGGTGCTGCTCACTCTGACACGACTACCCACTTGTATACCTTGTGTCGAAAGACGCTTTTGTCTATGACGTCTTCTGGGTCGACCTGTGCTTTTTCCAGATCAATTTTGACTTGCATAATCCAGGATGTAGTACTGTAGTCTTGAGCCGCTGTATACTTCTAAGGATTTTGTTGGTGAGTCTGGTTTGTGGGAGTCTGCTGACGTGGCCGTAAAATTTAGTCGCCTCTTTCTGATGTCTGCTGCGAGGTTGGACAATTTCTCTGTGGTGTCCCTGGGGTGAAGCCTGTATCCTTCATCTGTGTGCTTTATTATTATTATTATTATTATCATTATTGTCAATATTAGGTTGCAAGTTCGTATCCTGGTGCAGTCAGCTGGCATTTGAGGGTGCGAAAATGCGAGGAAGCAGTGTCAGTAGACTTACTGGCACGTTAAAGATCCCCTTCGGGGCAAAATTCCGGCACCCTGGCGTCTCTAAGACTTAGCAGTTAAAAGGTACGTAAAACCAATATTATTATTATTATTATTATTATTAATATTATTATTAATATATACACCTGGCCACCCCCAAGTCTAACGGCTGGGCTCGTCTTGGTCGACATCAGTAAGTTCCGTTCAAGAAAAATAATTATAGATACCATACTCAACCGATATAAGAAAAACGTTCGCGAGTCTTTTGTCACTTAGCCTACTTCATTTCCATGCACTCAAGTATTGAACGGAAATTTTAATTCAATTTTGATTGTTTTACAAATTGAATTCTGTCTTTAGAGAATTCCTTAACCTTGTTTTCATTCTGACTTGAGACATTTCTTTGCCTTCTTTTTTCGCGCACGAGTCTTGTCACCATTCTATTGTCCGGTCTTACAACTGAGCCGACTGGCTTTTGTTATTTGCCTCGCCGCCACTGAATGGTATCCTACTGAAAGAAGCAAGAGAATAATAATGTGAACAGCGTTTTCAATTACAGAATGTTTTTTAACATATTCACAATAGCATTATCAAGGTTTCGTTCTGCTAACTCAGTTTGCACCGATCACTTACCAATTTCCTCACTACACCACACACAATTATAATCACAATGGGGACTACTAAAGGAAGCCGTATTTTGCACTAGTTATTTTCTTTTGTTAACTCAGAAGAGGAAGTTTATCATTCTATCGAGGTTACACTGTCCAATATTATACTTCCATTCTGGAAGAAGCCTTGCGTTCCGATAATGTTTTTCCTGATCCAGTCGAATGATGACAAGAGTTTGCTTGTTTACTGTGGGTGGCTGGGATAACTTGATATTCAGCCCAATGTATCGGAGCAGAATTAGTAATTATTATTACTCTTTAGTGATGGCAATTCAGACATGCCAATAAGATGCGGCTTCGGTGGCGTAGTTGGTAGCATGCTGAGCTTCTATGCCCAAGATCGCGGGTTCAAACCCGGCCGAAGTCGATTTTTAAGAGCGTTAAAATCCCTCAGTATGCCTTCCTTCGGAGGGGAAGTAAAGCCAGCGGTCCCAAGTCATAGATTTATGGCATGTTAAAGAACCTTCCACTAATTACACCTGTGTGAAGCTAAATTAACCTACAGGTTAAACAACGCTCTTAAGGTTCCTACGTTCGTCGCCAGGAGCCAAATGTGGTGGCGTCCGGTAGCCAAGTTCTGAACTAGTAGTCGTTGACGGTGGCGTTTGGCGGCAAAAGTAGGAACTACTTAAAATTTAATGTCTGCAGTCCTCACTTGAATTAAAAAAGTGACAGTCTGTCTGAAAGACTAGACTTTGTATCAATTTAAATGCAACAAATGCTGAAAAATGCTAGAAAGGCTGGAGGCTTCTCGCTTCGCTCGAAGCCAAAGACTCTTCACATGTTAGAAAATTATCTGCATACTACTTATCTTGCTTATCTTGTTTCAAATTACTCGCGAACGGCAAGTGCAAACCAAGGGCAAAGCAAGGTCAAGCGCGCGGGATGCCGTCACGCTCACCAGAGCGCGCAGGGACGTGCCCCTTCCATCCAGTCTAAAAACACTTATAGTGGGCGATGTATTGAAGATAGAGATATGCTCTCGCGGACCTTTTTGTAGAACTATTCATGCTGACCAATTCTTACGCTCATAGTATATTGATATTTTTAACGGTTTGCAAGCGTAAGCTTAAGAAGCGCACGGACGCCAAGTTTGTTTTCGACTTTTTCACTGAAATCGTTACTGCTTGGCTTCCTTTGATCATACATAAATTATTTTCTACAGAATCTTTCCTCGAGATATCCTTTACAGAATGGTGAAAACCGCATCAAAATACATCCAGTGGTTCTCGAGATTACCCGTGACATCTAAGAATCGGGGATTTTTGTCTTATACTAACGAAGTAGAGATTGTCGGGGAACACATGCACCAAGCGCTACTATGACGTCACACACCTCAGTGCATCTGGGTGCATTTCGTCCCGTCACGCTAACGTAACGGCAGACCCCAGCGTAACGACGAAGTCGACAAGATCATTTAAAATGATAAAACAGATAACACACACTAATACAGCCATCGCAATTAACACCGGTTATCAGACAGATTCTACACACACCCAAAGTACACGGGGCTACATGCCTGCGTTGTCGCAGCCCCTAAACTGAGGAACCAACCAACCAACACGGCAATAGCCCGCAGAGTGCAGGTAGGATGGATAAACTGGAAACGGACGTCGGGTGTATTGTGTGATAGAAGGATACACCTGAGGACTAAAGGAATGGTGTATAGGCCTAAGTCAGTAGTGAGATCTGCAATGATTTATGGAACAGGGATATGGGCACCAACTAAGGCACATTGTAAGGCAATGGATATGGCTGAAATGAAAATGTTAAGAAGAATTTGTGGCATCACCAGAGCCGATAGGATTAGAAATTAGAGACTAAGAGGCAGTGTTAAAGTGACGGATATATCAATGAACTTTCAAGAAGCAAATAGGGCAAGAGCTAGAAAATTGGATTTGGCTTATAGGTTAACCCAGAACAGATACAACAAACGAGCAATATCCTACAAGGCAAAACTCAGACACTATAGCACAGTAGTAAAGCCAGAGGGTCTGTACGCCTCGGAGTGCTTGACACTGAATAAAAAAGGGGATCTTCAGGAACTGGAAAAAAAGGAGAGGAAAATTTTGCGGAAAATTTTAGGACCACAGAAAACTGCTGACGGGACATGGAAGAACAGAAGGAATGATGACCTCTATAAACACACTGAAAAAATTACTGTCACAATGCGGAAGCGAAGGTTGACATTCTACGGACATTTGGTGAGAATGGACGAGAGCTGACTGACTAAGAGGATATTCAAGTATATTACAGAGCTGAAGGCTACAACTAAGTGGGTAGAAGAGGTTAAAAGAGACGCCAAGGAAAGTGGACTCACAGTGGATGTGATCCACAAGAGAAAAGAGTTTAGAAACCGAATTGACAACATCAAGATGTTCGAGGAGAAAACACCTAAAATTAGAGCCAAACTGGTAATATCCGAGGAGGAGCGAAAGATCAGAAGTGAACGAATGAAGAGGTTTTGGGAAGAGAAGAGGAGATTAACCAGAAAGCCTTAGGTTCCATGCGGTCCACAGGTGGCCAAATTCGGAAGAAAGAAGAAGAACTTTCAAGAGAGTAGACTACAGTGGCATGGACATGTCCTGAGAAGGGACGACACTTATGTTGGCAATAGAATGACAGTAATGGTAGTAGAAGGTGACAGAGGAAGGGGAAGATGGAGGGACTGTATGCAAGATGACTTGAGGGAGAATCATCTACTGTAAGAGGACGTATGGGGACGATGGAAATGGTGGGAAATGGAGAAGACTTGCCAGGAACATCGACCCCACTTGAGTGGGAAAAGACGAAGACAAAGAATAAAAAGAAGAATAATGTTGATTTTTTTTAAATGACACTAAGAGCACTCAGACTATCGGGGTCCAGTTTAGCAAAAACGTCAAGTTAGCTATTTTGGCAACTGAGCCAGAAGTTGAAAAGTTAGGTTGGTTGGTTCCTCAGTTTAGGGGCTGCGACAACGTGGTCATGTAGCCCCGTGTACTTTGAGTGTGTGTAAAATCTGTTTGATACCGATATTAATTGTGATGGCTGTATTAGTGTGCGTTATCCGTTTTTAATTCAAGTAAGTACTGCAGACACATTCAATTTTCAAGTACAGTAGTTCCTACTTTTGCTACCAAACGCCACCGTCAACGACAACTAGTTCTGAACTTGGTTACTAGATGCGTTAATCAAATCTAAGCTATAATTTAGCTTCACACAAGTGTAATTAGTTGAAGGCTCTCTATCATGCCATACATCTATGACACAGGACCGGCGGCTTTACTTCCCCTCCGAAGGAAGGCATACAGAGGATTTTTAACGCTCTTAAAAAATCCGACGACTTCGGCCGGGTTTGAACCCGCGACCTTGGGCATAGAAGCTCAGCATGCTACCAACTATGCCACCGAAGCAGTCGTTGAATAAGTTAGAACTCCCGTACAGTGTCAAAATGCGTGTTAAAAAAAGATACAAAGCTCTATCATATTTCATGACTTGTCAGTTTAGTGTTTGTCACCATGTTGCAGTGGCGAATCTACGGGGGTAATTAGAGGGATCAATTCCCTCCCCAGAGCCAAATAATTTTAAGAAACGTAACATAATTGGATGACATTTTTATAAAAAGAAAAAAAGTCAAATTTCGGATTTTTGACAACCGATTGGATTATGTACGTATATACTTTGAGAACATTTATCTTTAATTGTGATTAGTATTAGGCCAACCGAGCTTCTGAGAGGTGAACATAACACGTATCAACGTGTAGGTTTGCTTTCATTGTTTTATTTTGCCTCCCGCTACTACGTTAGACATCGGTCTGAATGATACTATTGGTCGCTACTACGTTAGACGAGGGTCTGAACGATACTATTGGTCACTACTACGTTAGACGAGGGTCTGAACGATACTATTGGTCGATACTACGTTAGACGTCGGTCTGAACGAAACTATTGGTCGCTACTACGTTAGATGTTGGTCTGAACGAAACCAATGGGCGCTACTAGGTTAGACGTCGGTCTGAACGAAACCAATGGGCACTACTAGGTTAGACGTCGATCTGGACGAAACTATTTGTCACTACTAAGTTAGACGTCGGTCTGAACGAAACTATTGGTCACTAGTAAGTTAGATGTCAGTCTGAACGAAACCATTGGTCGCTACTAGGTTAGACGTCGGTCTGAACGAAACTATTGGACACTAGTAAGTTAGATGTCGGACTGAACGAAACCATTGGTCGCTACTAGGTTAGACGTCGGTCTGAACGAAACCATTGGTCGCTACTAGGTTAGACGTCGGTCTGAACGAAACCATTGGTCGCTACTAGGTTAGACGTCGTTCTGAACCGAACCGTTGGTCGCTACTAGGTTATACGTCGTTCTGAACGGAACCGTTAGTCGCTACTAGGTTAGACGTCGGTCTGAACGAAACCGTTGATCGCTACTAAGTTAGACGTTGGTCTGAACGAAACCGTTGATCGCTACTAGGTTAGACGTTGGTCTGAGCGAAACCATTGATCGCTACTAGGTTAGATGTTGGTCCGGACGAAATCATTGGTCGCTACTAGGTTAGACGTTGGTCTGAAGGAATCCATTGGTCACTACTAGGTTAGATATCGGTCTGGACGAAACCATTGGTCTCCACTGGATTAGACGTTCGTCTGGACGTAACCAATGGTCGCTACTAGGTTAGACGTTGGTCTGGACGAAACCATTGGTCGCTACTAGTTAGACCACTCTCTTGACAAAACCGTTGGTTGCTACTAGGTTAGATATCGGTCTGGACGAAACCATTGGTCTCCACTGGATTAGACGTTCGTCTGGACGTAACCAATGGTCGCTACTAGGTTAGACGTTGGTCTGAAGGAATCCATTGGTCGCTACTAGGTTAGATATCGGTCTGGACGAAACCATTGGTCTCCACT
Source organism: Meconema thalassinum (assembly GCA_946902985.2). Classification (NCBI taxonomy): domain Eukaryota; kingdom Metazoa; phylum Arthropoda; class Insecta; order Orthoptera; family Tettigoniidae; genus Meconema; species Meconema thalassinum. The sequence continues at coordinate 135,411,007 of OX336396.1, read as the reverse complement.
GGATTAGACGTTCGTCTGGACGTAACCAATGGTCGCTACTAGGTTAGACGTTGGTCTGGACGAAACCATTGGTCGCTACTAGTTAAACCACTGTCTTGACAAAACCGTTGGTCGCTACTAGGTTAGACATTGGTCTGGACGAAACCATTGGTCGCTACTAGGTTAAACGTCACTCTGGGCGAAACCGTTGGCCTCTACTAGGATAGACCACTGTCTGGACGAAACCGTTGGTGACTACTAGGTTAGACGTCGGTCTGGACGAAACCATTGGTCACTACTGAGTTAGACCACTGTCTGGACGAAACCGTTGGTTGCTTCTAGGTTAGATGTCGGTCTGGACGAAAACTACTGTTTGTTCTACAAGCAACGGGTTCTTGGCCGTAAGCCCCTGATTAGGTTGCGTTTGTATGTTAAGTCTTACTAACACATAGAATTTAACATGTATGCATCGTTCAAACCTTCCGTCATAGATGCCGGAATTATTATTATTACTATAAATTGTGGTTTAAAGCACTAGCGATAGAAGTGAAAATTGTTGAATCGTTGGAATCAAACTAACACTGGAGATAATTAATGAATGTATTTGTTTTTCGTCCCTTTTAACTTCTGTGCCTTCTAGAGACGCCGGGCTGCCGGGAGTTTGCCCCGAAGGGGATCTTGAACGTGCCAGAAATCTAATGACACGGCTCCCTCGCATTTGCACACCCTCAAATGCACATTGACTGTGCCAGGATTCAATCCTGCAACCTTGGGAACATCAGGCGAGAACGTTAACGTTGAGCCACGCATCCAGTCGAAGAAAGAAAGAAAGAAAGATAGAAAGAAAGAATGAAAGAAGGAAACAAACAAAGAAACAAACAAATGCTTTTCAATTTCAGAATTACTTATTTGCAATTAGTTTCTACCAAGATGCCTCAAGACACAGAATAAAATAACAAACAAAAAAATAACAAAATATAAAATAAAAAAATAAAAATAAAAAGCAAAAAATAAAGAATAAAAAATCAACAAGTAGTTCCGTGAAGAACTATACAGCCTATTTTCATATATCCTGCTCATGTTAATTGTCTCTATCAACATACAAAATTTCAGTTCAATTGCTGTAACAGATTCGTAGATATTGAGAACCGTCGAAATATTTCAGATGGTCGCCATTTTTGTACTATTACATTAAGATTATTGTGTACGTGTGGTATTCAAACTTCAATCGCATGATTAGAACACAAGAAGTAAAAACGAGATTTTAAAATTACGCACAGCAGCCATCTTGTGATTATGCAAACAATTGAAATAAATTAGATGCCAGTGGATCAACATTTGTATAAGCATTTAACGTGCAACGTTTCATGGCACTCGGATAGTTAATTAGCGAGAAACGTCCATTTAAATATTTATACTTCGCGTCGCCGCCATGTTGGATTTGTGCTCACCAGGTTACTGAAAGTCCTATAGGTGAATATATGTTCATAGTCTCTATGAACATAAAAAAAAATCAGTTTTGTTGCTGTAAAAGATTCATACATAATGAGAACCGTTTAAATATTTCGGAAGCTCGCCATTTAGGATTGTTATATGTATAGGCTATAGAGTTATGTACCATTCAAGGACAATTATTGCCTAAGTTCATTATTCAAACTTTCACTTCGATCGCATGATTACGACACAAGAAATAAGCACTTAATTTTAAAATTTCGCACAGCCGCCATCTTGAGGTTATATAAACAATTGAATTAAATTAGATGGCAGTGCATTACAATGTGCAAAATCATTTACTGTACTATATTTCACTGCGCTCAGAGAGTTAAATCACGAGAAAAGTCTATTAAAAATTTCAAATTCGCTTGGTCGCCATGTTCGTTTTGTACTTTACAGGTTTATGAAATATACATAGGTAAACTTGTATCAGTACCCTTTATCACCGTACCAAATTGCAGGGTGATATCTGTAATAGTTTCGGAGATATAGAATGTCAGTTTAAATATTTCACACAGCCGCCATTTTGAGGTTATGTAAACAATTGAACTAAATTAGACTCCATTGCATTACAATGTGTATAAACATTTGCTGTACCAAGATTCATTACGTTTGGATAGTTAAATCGTGAGAAAAGTCTATTTAAAAGTCTCAACTTCGCTTGGCCCCCATGTTGGTTTTGTAGTCACCAGGTTTTTGAAAGTCTCATAGGTGAACTTCTAGTAGTGCCCTTTATCACCGTACACAATTTCAGGGCGATATCGGTAATAGTTTCGGAGATATTGAATGCTAGTGAAATATTTCGCACAGCCGCCATGTTGGATTGGTGAGACGTAACAAAATTTGAAGGGCACGGTCGAGGTCGCCGGGAATAGTGCTATAAACTTACCGAGTTTTATTGAAATCGCTCCGGCCGTTTAGATTTTATTAGGGACACACACACCTCACACACACACACACACACACACACACGCACACACACACACACACACACACACGGACAAAAGGTGATCACATAAGCCTAATTTTTCAAAATTGAAAATAGGCTAAAATCAAAAATAAAAATTTAAAAATAAAAATTAAAAAATTACAATATGAACCATTTGAAACTTTCATTAATACGTTGTTTAATTTATATTAGGTTTCTGGGACATATCGGTTATCAGCCACGAGTACTTGCGTTTATGTGGAATTTGTTAGTGAGTCGGTAAATGAGTAAGTGTGTTGTTTTATTTAAATATTTGAGCATTGTGTCAACAACCTCGTGAGCTTGGGTGTGTGTAGAATTTGTCTGATCATCTGAAATATTGTGACATCTGTAGTAGTGAGCATTTTTGCAATTTAGCTAACAATAAGATTAACTTTAATAAATACTGTTGGGTGAAATATAATTCCTCCAATAATTACCTTGTGGGATCTTACGAAATGCATATTTTGGTGTAGGAAAATTTCGTGTTAATAATCGTTCTCTGGACATCACTCGTTACAGTTCTATGATTCAGCAAACGCTTCACCATACAGATATCTTGATTTAAGCTATTCCAGATATGGTCACGGAAAGAGACATCTTTTCTCTCCAAGGGCCTACAGTCGATTATCGATCACGAGGCCATCTAACGGTCACGTTGACAGTCATTTCTTGTGCTTGTGAGCAAGGCCGACAGAGGCGCTGCCATGAATAATGTAATTACAGTATCTTGATCGCAATAATATGCAGTCTTAGATCAGATTCACTGTTTTGTTAATGCTTGTATAAACGTGTTGCAGCTCGGCGACTTCATTTGCTTGAGGAAGTTGGCAATAAGTTATAACTAAGTAATCTGATACACTTGAAATAATAATAATGAGTTAAAACTCAGCAATTTTTCTAGGTTTGAGCCGTGTCTTGTGTGGGGTTTCACCTAGGACACCAAGCTGGCTCATCAGCCATCTTTTTGGAAGCCTTCATAGGGAGGTTTTGGCTGCTTGAGCTTATAGTTCTCGCAGTAAATAGATGCGGGTGCGCTTCATAAAAGGGAGGTAGCGCGCAGTTCGCTACTCCAGGCGGGGACACTAAGAGCCCGCTGATGAGCCAGCTTGGTGACCTAGGTGAAACCCCACACAAGACACGGCACAAACCTAGAAAAATTGCTGAGTTTTAATTCACTGGCCGTGAAAGCCAATATACCAACTTTTCTTAATAATCAGTTACTTATTATTATTATTATTATTATTATTATTTTCGTTAATTCCCCCGTAAGGAGAGCGTTGGAACACAATCAATTTTCATGGTTTATTTTCTGTCTCATTCTTCTTTCTTCCCAAAAACCGCTCATATATTCGCTGTTTCCTCTTTCTCTCTTCTGTTCACTTCTTTCCTGTTTTCTTTTCACTTCGGGCGTTTGCTCAAATTTCTGTTTCCTGATCTTTAGCCAACTTTTCACATTTTGCAAAAATGAGGAAAAAGTAGACTTATGAGATCGGGCAAATGTGTGTCTGTCTGTCTGTCTGTCTGTCTGTCTGTCTGGCTGTGTGTGTATGTGTGTGTCCTTATCAACTCCTAAACGGCTGCAGCAATCGAAACAAAATTTGGAAGGTATGAATGGGAGCTATTTCAAAATTGGCACACGTATAGATAATAATATAGCAGTTTAATTTCCAGGAGGCCATACATGGCAGTTTTGCCAAAATGATTATAAGCCTGCTGTTAGGTCCAAATTTTAAATGCATATAACTTCTACACTATCAATTGGATTTCAACCAAATTTCGTATGTGCTATGTGTACATAAACAGATATGACTGAGCATATTCTTAAGAGCCACCAAGGCTACCAACTGTTAATAAATGCTCTCATTTTTTTAAAATCCAAATACCCATATATCAGAAAGTATGCAACCCGACAGCGTTAAACTATGCACACGTATAGTACCTGACATTCTATATTAATTTGGAGTAACTTATATACGACAGTGCTACCAACATGATTCTAAGGCTGCTGAGAGGTCCAAATTTTAAAACATGTAACTTCTATACTATCATTTGGATTTCAACCAAATTTCGTTTGTGCTATGTGTATCATAACAGATATGACTATGCCGATTCTTAAGAGTAACCAGGGCTGCCCACTGTTAATAAATACTGCCTCTATTTTTGTGACCCTAATATCAATATATCGGAGAGTATGCAAGCCAATAGCTCTAAACTTTGCACACGTATAGTACCTGGCTTTCTAGATTAATTTGGAGTAACTAATATAGGCCTACGCCAGTGCTGCCAATATGATTCTAAACCTGCTGATAGGTCCAATTTTAAAATGCATGTAACTTCTATATTAACTAATGGATTTCATTCAAAATTGACACAAAAATAGATAATTTTATTTCAGATTATTTTTGACCAATACATGTAAGTCATTGTTGCCAACATGATTTTACGCGCGCTGTTAGATCCAATGTTTAACTGCATGTAACGTCCATGCTATCCATTGGACTTCAACCAAATTTTGTATTCTGTACCTTAAGAGATGGAACTAAGAATATATTCTGTCACCAGGGCTGCCAACTGTAGTTCTGTATTAGGCTACATTATGCCAGGTATACAGTATTTCGAACTAATTAGAAATTTCGATATTACCAACTTAATTTCGTCATTATTCTAGATAGATCCATATTGATTAATCATTGGCAAGATCTTAAATTTTAAGAAAAGTAGGCTCTTTAGTTCGTCACGGAACTTCTTGTTTCTGTATATTTTCTTGTCTGCCATGTCTTCTGTAGAGATGTTTATTTTCTTAAGGTCTTCCACAGTTTCATTTACCCAATTGGTTTTCAGTGTACAAGTCATGCCTACATAAAAATCTTCTCGGTCAGTCTGTCTTCGTTCATCCTATGTACGTGTCCATAACATTTTGCCCTTCTCTTTCTGATGTTTCTAATCGTCTGTTTGGATAGTTATATTGTTGATCTCTTTATCCATATTCCCACTTTCTGAACTGGCCCGTACACCTTTCTCAGTTTTTTTTTTAGCGTATGGCTTTTATTGCCGGGAGTGTCCGAGGACATGTTCGGCTCGCCAGTTTTGTAGCTGCTTCGAGACGGACACCTAATGGGTGAGCTACAAGTACCGTTGGGGAGGAAAGTTGGAAGTGAGGATCGAGGAGTTGGAAGGGAGCGGCTGTGGCCTATAGTTAAGGACCAACCCCGGCATTTGCCTGGAAGGAAGATGGGAAACCACAGAAGACCATCTTCAAGGTTGCCGGCGGGGGGATTCGAACCTCCTCGCCTCCCGGATGTGAGCGACTGCCAGCACTCATGCCGCAACGACCTCGACTAACTCACCCGGTACCTTTCTCAGTATTCTTCTCACTTGCTTTTCTAGTTCCTCGAATTTTATATAATAATGAATTCAAATAGAATAACCAAAAAGATCTTCGACCACTCTCGTAATAAAAAAACAAAACCTCTTTGGTTTAAGGAATCCGAGAAAAACCTCGTGAAACTCCGAATTACAGACACCATGCTCATGGACAAAACAGCCAAAACCATCACCAAGGATAAGAAACAACGGTTCCAAGTTAAACTCAAACAAAAGCGTACGATCCACATCTCTGCCGAAGAAAGGGAAGCAAGATCTCAAAGAATGAGGCAATACTGGGCCAAAAGAAAAGCTCAAAACAATTAATAAGTGATTGATTTCATGTACCCCAATATCACGCTGAAAGACAGAATACGGAACGAGGAGATACGCAGAAGAACCAGTATTAAAGACGTCATCAACACAGCGGACAGACTAAAATGGAAATGGGGAGGCCACGTAGCGAGGATGGAGCATAGAAGGTGGACGCACAGACTAACGATGTGGGACCCCAGAACCGGCAGGAGAAACGTAGGAAGACAGAGGACACGCTGGGCTGACACATTCAAGAAATTTGCCGGACCACAATCGACAAGAAGAGCAAGAGACAGACAAGAGTGGAAGACCCTAGAGAGGATCCTTTTCAAAACATAACATATGCGAGGAAAGGAAAGGAGCAACTCAGTGCAACATAGTGAACCCTTAAATAGGCTACAATAGCGATAATGTATTGAGGACAGTTAAAACTCTACTAAAATAAAGTGAACGTGCTAGAAACATTAACAATTTTACAAATATTAGATATAAGAACAAGAATACAGAACATAGACAATACTGTAACTAGGTTAGGAATAGATATATCAATAGCTATAAGAACAATTCAAGAACAGAGACTAACTAGCCAATAGGTGCCTCACTACTCTTTAGGACTGCTCACCTATGTTATGTAATGGAGCAAAATCCCTGCCTAGGCAGGAGGCCATTCCCCTTAGGGGATTAAAGGGCTGTATTTATTATTATTATTATTATTATTATTATTATTATTATTATTATTATTACCCCAAAGTTGGGTGAAACAAATAAAGAATAATAATAACAATAATAATAATAATAATTTGACAGCAATCTAGATATGACATCAAGATCATCAATAAAATTAGCCCATAATCAGTTAAAACAGAACAATATTATCCTACTACACTTCGAGTTTTGAAAGTAGACTCACGAGATCAACGCAGACAAAGGTTCGTCTGTTTGATTTGAGGAAAAAAAAAGGTTCTGAGGTAGTGCTAATAGAGGGCATCTCGTTCGTACGTTTTATAGCACTACCATCCTAACAAAAACGAAATAACTTCTTTCCTTCCTCCCTTCCTTCCTCCCTTTCTTCCACCCTACCTTTACAAGTCAAATAAGTCTTCTTTTAATTGTGTTACTTCAGTTTAGGATCTTGCGCCTTCACCCTCAAATGGAGATGAACAAAAAAAAAAAAAAAAAAACCAAACACGCCATCGAATTTGATAAGGCCGAAACTGTTGCTAAAATTCCCGGATATCAAAACAGGTTAATTAGAGAGGCAATAGAGGTCGTGAAGCATCCCAATAATTTAAATCGCGAATATGGTTTCAAACTTAGCATCATTTGGAAAGTTCTCCTAGCGCTCGACTGCCAGGGGGCGGGGACCAATCAGGGAGCAGCGTGATGACAATGCAGGGCAAGCAAGCACCTCTGACTGGCAATAACCGTTAGTTTGAGTACGGACACCAACTCATACCTACGCATGATTAAGGCTGCTGCAATGTCAGCCGAAACGTCGGGAAATTATAATCGATATACAACGCGGATCAATCCTGTAAGCCAAGGTGATAAAAACAGTAATAATTATGCAAAACTTTATTGGCATCAGGTACATCAATGTGTCAGCTATTTTTCGACACAGGCACCAAACGAATTGATTCACTTGTCATGGCGTGGTATCAACTATTGTAGTCCTGTGTCATAGAAGTCTGCGCCTGAGAATGGAACCAGAGTGTGGTATTCGCCTTCAGTTCTTCGTGAGTGTGAAAATGCTGACCGGAGGCCAGGGATATCTTGAGATGCAAGGAAAGGTGGAAATCGCTGGGAGCAAGATCAGGACAGCAACTGTTCTGCAGAAGTTTGGCTGGGAGCTGTTTCATCATCCACCGTACAGTCCTCATGAGCATCTTGGTAATGAAAAAATGTTCTGGACCATCTGAGCAATAATATCTCTAAATATGACTGGCTTGTTATAATAAACTTGTGTAATTTGAAGAATGTGAATATTTTGTGCATAAGTATAACATGAAAACCACCATACTATAAGGTGCGTTCAAAAAGAAATGAGCCGGAGGCATAATTACAGAAACCAGTATTTGTATGTTAGAAGTATTGGCCCTGGCTGTCGAGGCACTTGTCCCACTGTGACACGAGGCGGTGAATGGCTGTCTCATCAAATTCCCTGGACTGCGATGTGAACCAGTTCCGCACGTACAGCTGGACGTCGGCGTCCGGGGTGAATCGTTGGCCCTGCAGAGCCCTTTTCAGGGGACCAAACATGGCGTAATCGCAGGAAGAGAGGTTTGGACTGTATGGAGGATGGCCGAGAACCTCCCATTTGAATTTCTGCAGGAGTGCCGCAACTGTGTTGGCCGTACGAGGTCGTGCATTGTCGTGGAGCGACCACGGTGACTTTGGCGTTCACGGTCACTCGGCGGTCCTGGGTAATGAGTGCATCAATCAGCTGGACGTTGTCATCGGTAATGCAGGCGGGTGCCCCACACCGGGCATCATCGGCTAACGACACCCGTCCTTCCCTGAAGCGCTTGTGCCACGCCTTGACCCTTGCAAGGGACATGCAGTGTTCGCCGTACACTTGTGACATTCGGCGATGAATGTCCGTTCCCCCTACTCCTTCCGCTGTCAGAAACCGAACAACACCTCTTTGCTCATCGGTTGACGCCTCCATGTCACTGTTTGCAATGAGACTGGCAGCGTTGGACGATTGATGCATGCTGCTGCTCGCTTTGTATAGTCACGTGACGTGCACGCATGTCCTCTAGCGGCGGGCTGTGACCTTCCACGCTCTGGTCGGAACCACACCTCGTTACACACGCCACGATTAGCCGATGTAGTCATCGGTTTGCGCATTTCAGCCTTCGGCTCGTTACATTTTGAACGCACCTTCTATATCTAAGCCTAGGTGAATAGGATTTGATGATGATCGCTTGCCTATTGAATCATGTCATCCAATATTAATAATCGCCCCCCCCCCCCCCCCCCGTCTCCTTGTTTGTGTGCTAATCTCTTCATAGTATAAAACAAAGTCACCGATTCTTGGAAGTAACGGGTAATCTTGAGAACCACTGGATGGCTTTTAATGCGGTTTTCACCATTCTGTAAAGGATTTCTCGAGGAAGGTTTATGTAGAAAAAAATTCATTTATGACCACAGGAAGCCGAACAGTAATGATTTCAGCGAGTCGAGTCGAAGAAAGACCAGCGTCAGAGCACCTTTTAAGCTTATGCTGGGTAGGCCGTTAAAAATATCTATAGGCTACACTAAGAGTGTAAGAATTGTTCAGCATGAAGCGTTCTACAATAAGTCCGTGGCAGCATATCTCTATCGTTAATACATCGCCCACTATAAGTGTATTTGCGTCTTCATTTCTTCCAACCATCTCCATTCAGTAGAAATTAAATTACGAGCTTTGGAGCGAGTTTACGAGCTAGGGAGTGAGCCTATCGCCTCAGCTTCGGCCAGCATCAAACTGTCGAGTCGTGTCAAGTTCAAGCCTAGAAAGACCTGGTCAAAATTAAATAGAATTCGAACCAATCACGGTGTATGCGGGGATCTCCTATACAAGTGGAGGAAAATATCTTCATCATGTTGCGAGTGCGGTGCTGAAAGACTGACTGTTCGGCACACCTAGTTCAAGAATGCCCACAAACATCTTACAGTGGTGAATTCAACGACTTCTTCCTAGGGACACCAGAGGCACTTCATTGTGTTTCTAGCCTTGATGTCAACTGATAAATAGCGGCTTCGGTGGCGTAGTCGGTAGCATGCTGAGCTTCTGTGCCCAAGATAGCGAGTTCAAACCCGACCAAAGTCGTCGGATTTTTTAAGAGCGTTAAAAATCCCTCAGTTTGTCTTCCTTCGGAGGGGCAGTAAAGCCGTCGGTCCCATGTCATAGATTTACGGCATGTTAAAGAACCTTCCACTAATTACACCTGTGTGAATCTAAATTGTATAGGTTAAGAATGTAAACAACTCTCTTAGGTTCCTACGTTCGTTGCCAAGAGCCGACTGCGGTGGCGTCTAGTAGCTAAGTTCTGAACTAGGCCTAGTAGTCGTTGACGGTGGCGTTTGGTGGCAAACTTAGGAACTATTTGATAAATTCAAAGTTGCGGTCCTTCCTTTAATTAAAAAACAGATACACACACTAATACAGCCATCACAATTAACACCGGTTATCAGACAGATTCTACACACACCCAAAGTACACGGGGCTACATGACCGCGTTGTCGCAGCCCCTAAACTAAGGAACCAACTTATAAATAATTTTCATGTATGCCATACGATAAATAAATAAATAACTTCAGAGAACAGTATGTATATGTGTTTGGAGTTTCGCTGTTTACCTCGACTTTCTTAAATTGCGTCTGGGACCTGTCGTCCGTGCGTCTTTTAAGCTTACGCTGGGTAAACCGTTAAAGATACCGGGCGAAGCTGGAGCGGGTTGCTAGTTAAGTGATACATTCACGTAATAACTCTTTCGTATTAGTTCTAGGGCAGATGACCTCGCAGTTCTACCCCTTAAAACAACAATAACTAACTAACTAACTCTTTCGTACTAGGCTATTTAAATATTGTGCTCCACGCCTAACATACGAGGGGTGATCAGAAAATAAGGTTACAAGACCGATAATAATAATAATAATATCGTATGGCCTCGGTGCCGGGTGCAATCTTTGTTAATTGACACCCAGAGGGCAGCTTGCGTGTCGAATTTAGTGCTCCTTGGAGCGCTATGAAAGTCAAGGAGGTTAGATATCTAAGCTCCTCGACGCTCTACCGCTTTCTAGTAGAGAAATGAGGAACTTTGTGTTGGCGGAAAATCCTGAAGTTGATTTTGCCATTATGAACACGACCTACTGAATTCAAATGGGTTCTTTAACATGCCAACAACGTATGACATGAGTATCGTGATTTTTGTCGCCTTTCAAAAATCACTTACCATGGCCAGGGGCGAACCTGCAAGCTTGGGGTTGGTAGTCCGACACTATAACCACACACCCACCGTGGCAAGCTACAAGACCGATAATCCTGGAGCTTCGTCTGTTATAGGGGAATTAGTAGTGTTGAGTAATTCGAATGCATTCGGTTGGTAACTGTGCAGAGTTTCAGCCACCTACCACCTACAGCGCCAGTTGTAGGTAAACAACTACCGGTAATGGCGACTCGTTTGGAAAACTGGTCTCGCAAAGAGATCCGCTCAGTTACGCGATTTCTGTGGAGGAAACATGTAAACGCGGCCAAGACTTCTCACCCAGGGCGTCATCTTCCTACATGACAACACGCTATCTCATACATCCCAGAAGGTCACCACGCTGTTGAATCGGTTTCGCTGGGACATCATCATTGACCACCCTCCCTATACGCCGGACCTCGCTCCAAGCGATTTTCACCTGTTTCCTCACTTGAAGGAGCACCTAGGAGGTCGACGATTGACATCAGACGAGGAGGGGAAATATTTCGTGACAACGTGCCTGAACACGCGAAGCCAGGATTTTTACCATGAGGGGATATTCAAACTTATCCCACGAAGCGACAAGTGCCTAAACCGATATGGAGACTGTGTCTAAAAATAACCTAATGTATGTACTAACAGTTGGCTGTATTGGTTGTTTGTAATATAATGCACACGTTTCATTGTGGGCTTTGTAACCTTGGTTTCTGATCATCCCTCGTAATTGGGCACAATCATGTTGACCAAATGAAAAGCATTCTACTGTATAACGGATTACAAAGCAACACTGAAATGCGACTTCTAATACAGTAATTCAATATCACTTCAAGGATATAATATTTTTTAATTTATTTTTTTATTTTTTAGGGGGAGAAATGCATTTACGCACAGAGTGTCGGGCTCCTGCTCCTGAGTAGCAGACTACCGACTAAAACTCCCCCGTTACTTCTGAACACAAGCCTGGAACCGTTTATCACATTACTTCAGGCTAGAGTCATTTTATATTTGCCCGTAGGACACTCTTCCGTAATGAATCATCTTCAGTGGCGATCCAGATCCGTCTTCTTTGATCGGAGGATATCTTCAACAAAACTTGCTACCAATTTCCAATTTTCCTTATTTTGTAGCATCACTGCAACAATATTGTCCGGGGATATCTCTACATCAATGTGATCTTCAAGAGACTGCCTATTTTGGACCCACCGTCCACAAAGATATAATAATAATAATAATAATAATAATAATAATAATAATAATATCGTATGGCCTCAGGTGCCGGGTGCAAGCTTTGTTAATTGACGCCCAGAGGGCAGCTTACATGTCGTATTTTCTCGCTCCATGGAGCGCTATGAAAGTCACGGAGGTTAGATATCTAAGCTCATTGACACTATAGCGCTTACTACTGTCGACCAAAGTATTATGTGCACTCGAGTTTGAAGGTTGTTTGAGAAGTAACCAATAGACCTACATAAAATCCAATATCATCATCATTTTCGTCGTTCTATTTTACGTTAGCTCATGTAGGTTTTGAAATTTTTAATTTATATTTTAATATTTTTTGTCGCAGTTGGAACACAAAAAGTGCACATTTTTAAGCGTGTTTCAACCATGCGTCACATTTAAGAATTATTATCTCAAAAACCCGTCATGAGATCGAATCCAAATTTTAACACAATATACATTGGAATAATGTATAACTGGTTGATTAATTTCAAAATTTTGCGTGTCCAGGAAAAAAAGTTGTTATCATTTTTGTAAGGTAACTTTTTCTCGGCTCGGGGTGGTTAGAAAATCTAGTACTTGGTCGCGATGTAATCCTTATACATCAAAAAGTTATGCTGTATGACTGTGAAATACGTAAATTAACTCACTTATTTTATATCGGTTTGTATTAAATAATGTTATTGGTTTTACGTCCCTTTTAACTACCCTGGCTTTTAGAGACGCCGGGGTGCCGGAATTTTGCCCCGAAGGGGATTTTTAACGTGCCAGTAAATCTACTGACACGGCTCCCTCGCATTTGCGCACCCTCAAATGCCAGCTGACTGCGCCAGGTTTCGAACCTGCAACCTTGGGCTCAGCAAGCGAGAACGCTACCCCTGAGCCACGCAGCCAGACATATCGATTTGTATTTGTAGGCGGAAATAACACATCGTTCACCAGCTACCCGCTCAGGAAAAGCTGTACAACGTTGCTGTGATGGAGCCCATCACTTCCGAGCGAGGCACGCCATGAAGCGTGATAGGCTCCATTTCGGCAACGCTGTGCAGTTTAACCGGAGCGGGTAGCTGGTGAACGATGTGTTATTTCCGCCTACAAATACAAACTGATATAAAATAAGTGAGTTAATTTACATATTTCACAGTCATACGGCATAACTTTTTGATGTATAAGGATTACATCGCGACCAAGAACTATATTTTCCAACCACCCCGAGCCGAGAAAAGTTACCTTACATAAATGATAACTATTTTTCTTGGACGCGCAAAATTTTGAAATTAATAAACCAGTTATACAACATTCCAATGTATATTGTGTTAAAATTTGGATCCGATCTGATGACGGGTTTTTGAGATAATAATTCTTAAATATGACGCATGGTTGAAACACGCTTAAAAACGTGCACTTTTTGTGCTCCAACTGCGACAAAAAATATTAAAATATAAATTAAAAATTCCAAACCTATATGAGCTAAAGTACAATAGAACGACGAAAATGATGATGTTATTGGATATTATGTAGGTCTATTGGTTACTTCACAAACAACCTTCAAACTCGAGTGCACATAATACTTTGGTCGACAGTAGTAGAGAAACGGAGAAACGTTTTGTGTTGGTGAAAATTCCGGAGATTAATTTTGCCATTATGAACACGACCTACTGAATTTAAATGGGTTCTTTAACATGGCAACAGCGTATGACATGCGTATTATGATTTTTGTCGCCTTTCAAAATTACACTTACCACGGCCAGGAGCGAACCTGCAAGCGGGGGGGGGGGGGGGGGTTGGTAGTCCAACACAATAACCACTCACCCACCGTGGCAGAGTGGAATAGCAATTTACTTCTCACCTCAATGAATTATCTCCACGAAGCTGAGATGAACTCTTTCCAAATCTCATTCGAGAATTGAACTCCACCAGGGTAGATCCGGGAATCGAATCCATGCCCGCCTGCCAATATCGAATGAGAAGGATGTAGACCTACGAGATTAACCCTGAATAACGTTGCCATAGGTTTGTGAAAGGCCGTTAATTCATTTTCGTCAGAGAATCCTTGGCTTGTTTTGAATCGGACAGCGGGTTGTGTTGAAATTTAACGATGCCTGGAGTTTAGGTAGTCTGACAGCTCTGAGACCTCGTTAGCGTGGAAATGAATGCTTTCAAACAATCCTGTTGCAGAATCTGCGAGATTTAACACAACGGACAATGTAAATATTCCGGGTAGAGCAGGTTAATAATAGGGTAGGCACTGCTTCGTTAAATCTTGAGCTAGGAAAAGTGAATACCATAAAGTACGTTATTTTGTTGAATAAAGGTTGGATGAAATATACCACTGAAGTATAGTTTACCATCTATACTCATATAGTAAAATAGTCGCGTGATCAGCGCATCCGGTCCCCTCGGCCGTTAATCTTGGTTTTCGTGATCGGGGCGCTGCCTCACTGTCAGACACCTACTCAATTGTCCTCAAGAGGCTGAGTGCACCCTGTTCCAGTCCTCACGTCAGTTTCTAAAATACCTGACGGTGTCGGGAATCGAACCCGGGGCCTCTGGGAGAGAGGCAGGCGCACTACCCCTACACCACGGGGCCGGCTTCTTAGTTTCTTTTATTTGTTGTTTATTGTAACATTGTTACAATTTAACATTTTAACATTTAAGATTTAACATTTAAATTCTGACGAGGATATGTGTAAGATGCTAGATATATTCATCAAATCCATAGAAAACTTCCAACTAAAAATCAATACTAAGAAAACAAAATTAATGGTAGTTGACAAAAAGGAGCCTACAAATAGAACAAACATAAAAGTGAATAACACTACATTTGAACAAATCACAGAATTCCCATATTTGGGTAGTGTGATAACCTCTAATAACAAGCGCCTGTCAGAAATCATGAAAGTAATATTGGTAGCTAAACAAGCCTTCCGAAATAGAAAGAAGTTATTGCTAAATAATCACCTCAGTTTGAGGACTAGAAAGTCATTTCTCAAGACCTTTGTATGAATTCGAAACCTGGACATTAGGGAAACTCGAGAAAACAAAACTTAAGGCTGCCGAAACGTGGATTTGGAGAGATTGACAAGAACAAGTTGGATGGACAGGAAGGACGGGAAGGAGTATCGATGTTTATAATGATCGTGTGGCCTCCGGAGAGGCCGAGTGCAAGTCTTTCTAGTTGACGCCCGTGGGCGACCTGCGCGTCGCAATGAGGATGAAGTGATGATGAAGACGGCACATACACCCAGTCCCCGAGCCACGGGAATTAACCCCAGGAGATTAAAATCCCTGATGGTTCGGCCGGGAATTGAACCCGGGGCACTTTGGGCCAAAGCCTAGCGCGCTAACCATTTAGCCACAGAGCCGGACCATTAAGGAGAGGAAAACCAAGTTCAGGCACGATTCTCTTCTCCAAAGCATTTTCGAGGGCAAAGTATTGGGAAAGAAACCTAGGGGACGTCCTAGGATGTCGTACATCAAGAACTCCATTGGAGAACTGGCATGTGGTTCTTATGGCAGCATGAAGAGACTAGCAGAAAGCAAGCTGCAGTGAATGATGATGATGATATTTTATATTTTTCAATCAGTAATCTAATAATAATAATAATAATAATAATAATAATAATAATAATAATAACCCTCCAGGTTGGTGGAACCCACGGACTCAGCGAGGGAACTCACCACTACCGCCTCTACGGGCAGTGTCCTAGAGCTGGGAACATCGAATCGGAAGGGATACAACTGGTGAGGTGGGATTGGCACCTCGCCCAGGTGGCCTCACCTGCAAAGCGAACAGGGGCCTCATGAGGGAAGGTAAGGGATGGTGAGGATGGATAGGCAAGGAAGAGGGAAGGAGGTGGCCGTGGCCTTGAAGAAGGTACCATCCCGGCATTTGCCCGAAGACGAAGTGGGAAACCACGGAAAACCACTTCGAGGATGGCTGAGGGGGAATCGAACCCCCTCTACTCATTTGGGCCACCTGAGGCTGAGTAGACCCCGTTCCAGTCCTCGTACCACTTTTCAAATTTCGTGGCAGAGCCGGGAATCGAACCCAGGACCTCCGGGGCGGCAGCTAACCATGCTGACCGCTACGCTACGGAGGCGACTAGATAATAATAATAATAATAATCATAATAATGTTATTGGTTTTACGTTCCATTTAACTACTGCTTTCAGAGACACCAGGGTGCCTATTTGAAAATCGCTTGGCTGCCTTCTTGGTTTTGTACTCATCAGAATGTTGCAAGTGACTTATGTTTAACTTGTTTTATTTCCTCTGCCAACGCACAAAATTTCAGGTTGATATCTGTAATAGTTTGGGAGCTACTATATGTCGGTAAAATATTTAACGTGGCCTTCAGGTTGGATTCATTTATATTATTTGCAAATGGGGGTAATTCCCCGGCGGCAAATTGTACAATTACAGATGATGATGATGATAATTGTTGTTTTAAGGGGCCTAACATCGAGGTTATCAGCCCCTGTACAATTACAGAACATTACCAACAGTAATATCAAACACAGTTAATGTACACAAGTCACTATTTGGGAACTATAGTAATTAGCTAATTACATCGTAGTATTTGCACAAAATTTCAGTTTTCTCTCAAACACATCAATGTGTTTGGGGAAATGCTCTAAGACTGTGGCAGGAAATGAGTTCCAATTTATTATCAATACCACGATTGAAAATGAAAATCCACAGCCTGTTCTAGTCATCCGACCGGGTCAGGGATGGAATGAATGAAGCCACCATCTAGCGGCGAGGATATGAACTGTGCCGGCTGCCGAAGCCTGTCGCACTCCTCTGAGGCAAATACCACGATTAATGACAGAATATTTCCTATACTTTGTACACTGCGGTCGGACCTTGACTTTATGTGGATGATCTGCCCTGCTCAGGTAGGTAGGATTTCCCAGACGTTAGCTTAGTTCTCCCCATGCTGGCCGATTAGTGTAAGTGTTAAACATAGCGTAAAGTCTGGATTTCGTCCTTCTATCTTCCAGAGATTCCCACACTAGTGTTTCTATCATTCGAGTTACACTACTTCTAGGGTTAAAATCGTTGAGCACAAACCTAGCAGCCTTCCTTTGTACCATCTCCAGCCCTACCTGATATGGGTCCCAGACCACTGAGCCATATTCCAAGATTGACCTCACCAGAGTCAAATACCCTAATTCTTTTGGTCTTTAATACCCTCAATATAAAATGATGTGATTTGTACGCTTTGGAGACGACACAACTCGCATGGGTACTCCATTTCACAGCATTTCTTAGATGGGTGCCCAAGTATTTGGCATTACAATATTTAAGGCACGGTGGAGGTCGAGTACCTACCTACCTACCAACATACCTGTTACCTCAAGTTTACAAATACCATAAGGTGAATCCACACACGGATCCTTCTTTCTAATCATAACCTCAATTATAAATAAATAAATAAATAAATAAATAAATAAGTAAATAATTAAATAATTTTGTACGATGAAAAAGGGCACTACTAGATGTTCACATATGCAACTTTCAAAAACCTGTTAAGTACAAAACAAACATGGCGGCCAAGCGAAGTTGAAACATCAAATAGATTTTTCTTGCGATTTAACCATCCGAACGCAGTGAATATTGGTACAGCAAATGTTTATACACATTGTAATGCACTGAAATCTAATTTACTTCAATTATTTACATAACCTCAAGATGGCGACTGTTCGAAATTTTAAAATTTTGTTTTTATTTCTTGTGTCCTAATCATGTAATTGAAGTCAACATTTGGATAATAAACCGACGAATTAATTGTCATATAATAGTACATCACTCCATGGCCTACATATAAAAAATCCAACATGGCGACCACCCGAAATATATAGACAGTTCTCAATATCAACTAATATATTACAGCAATCAAACTGAAATTTTGTATGTTGATAATGGCAATGAACATAAGTTCACCTATTGAACTTTCAATAACCTGGTGAGCACAAATCCAACATGGCGGTGACGAGAAATTTAAATATTTAAATGGATGTTTCTCGCGATTTAACCTTCTGAGCGCAATGAAACTTGGCAGGGTAAATGCTTCTACAAATTTTAATCCACTGACATCTAATTTATTTAAATTGTTTATAACCACAAGATGGCGGCTGTGCGAATTTTTAAATCTTGTTTTTATTATTTTTGTGTCCTAATCATGCGATTGAAGTTGAATAATACACCTACGCAGTAATTTTCGTGTAATAGTACATATTTTTATGGCTTGCATATATAGAAATCCCACATGGCGACCATCCAAAATATGTAGACGGTTCTCAATATCTACGAATCTATTACAGCAATCAAAGTGAAATTTGGTATGTTGATTGAGGCCATTAACATAAGTAGGATATATGAAAATAGGCAGTTTATTATTCACGGAACTACTTGTTGTTTATGAAAAAATGTCATTGTTGAACAGTGTTATCAGATATGTCCCTCACACATCCAAATGCAAGCAACTGATGACCACGAAGTCCAAACCGTTTTTTCTTCTCTTCTATAAGTTATGTGTGAAAAATAAAATAATGTAGGTTTTTGGAGAACATTACAGTCACTACGCCAGGTAAGTTACAAATCACCTGAACATCAACAGTTGACGGTTGGTTATTTTGATACGTTGGCTTCTTCGCAGCTGTTATGTCCCATCCCGTGGTTCATCTAATTGCCTGTTGGCAGCGCTAGTCTGCGAACAGCTGTACAGACGGTGTTTGACCTGTGACAATATCCCGGCCAACAAAGTTAATTAGTCCAGTAAACTTAGAACACCATTCTCTAATTATATGTGATGTAGTAACCCGCTTTGGCTGGCAAAATTAAATTTACTTTGCAAACTTAACTTTTCGCAGGGATTTAACGGGGCAATATTTATAATATAAAGTTAACAGTAAGGTGTCCAAGAATCTAAATGCATCCGAATGATTAGGCCTACATGTGGGTCGTAAAGGTCTTGAAAGGAAATAGGGAGTTGCACACCGAAATATTTTGAGGAGGATTCTGGACCCAGTTAACGTACCAGAAGACCACCTCGTGGTGTAGCGGCTAGTGATCTTGGCTGTTACCCTGGAAGTCCGGGTTAGATTCCCGGCTTTGCCAAAAAATATTAATAGATAACGATAAAATAATACCTTAAGTTAATAAAATGAATGGTATGGACTCCGTCTTACGGAAAGAATTCATGATGAAAATAAATAAATGTAAAACAAAAATACTGGAATGCAGCCGAAATAAATCAGAAACCTCTATGGAGATCAAATTGGCAGGTGAAAAGCTGAAGGAAGTAGGAGACTTCTGTTACTTAGGAAGCAGAATAACCAGTGATGGACGAAGCAAAGAGGATATTAAAAGTAGGTTGGCTCAGGCAAAGAAAGCATTTCTACAAAAAAGGAATCTGCTGACATCGAATATAGATTTAGGTATTAGGAAGTCATTTTTGAAAGCCTTTGTCTGGAGCGTGGCGCTCTATGGAAGTGAAACTTGGACTATTGGTGCAGCAGAAAAGAGGAGAATTGAAGCATTTGAAATGTGGTGTTACAGGAGAATGATGAAGATCAGATGGGTAGATAGGGTTACAAACAAAGAGGTATTAAGACGAGTGGGAGAGGAGAGATGTTTCTGGCGACTGCTAATGAAGAGAAGAGATAGGTTGGTAGGACACATACTAAGACACCCAGGAATAGCAAGCTTAGTTATGGAAGGAAGGGTCGAGGACAAAAACTGTAGGGGTAGACCTAGGTTAGAATATGTTAAACAGATTGCCTCCGATGTAGGGTGTCAGAGCTATGTAGAGATGAAACGATTAGCTCAGGACAGGGAGGCATGGAGAGCTGCATCAAACCAGTCAAAAGACTGAAGACTCAAACAACAATAATAAAATGAATGAACAGGAAGAAGAGCTCAATATACTCTGTAATTGAAAGCCTCTTGAGAAAGTAGAAACTTCTGGATATCTAGGAACCATAGGCCTATTAAGTAATGATGGAAAAATTGAACCCGAGGTACTAAATAGAACTAAGAAAGCAGTATCAGCTTGTTATCAGATGAATACCACAATAGTAGGGAAGAAGGAGATAAGTCGTATGTCCAAAAAGCAGATCTATAATGCAATCATGGCACCGATTACGCTGTATGGTAGGGAGAGTTTGACATTACAAGATCAAAATCTAAGTAGGGATTACTGCCACAGAAATGAATTTTCTGAGTAGAGGAGTAGGAAAGACAAGAAGAGATCGAGTTAGAAATGAGAGAATTAGAGAGGAATTAGGACAAATAGCAATGGGTGTAGTGGTTGAGGAACGTCAGTAGAGGTGGTACGGACATGCTACGAGAATGGAGGAAGAAGGAAAAGTAAATCAAATACATGAAATGCGAGTTGAGGGAAGAGGTGGACGAGGACATGGGAGAATAGGATTGAGAGATTGGGACAGACAAAAAGGGCAAAACTGTTGCGGAAATGAAGAGAATGTGAAGAAAAAGAGCGGAATGGCAGAAATGGCTCAAACGAGGCTACCCCGACGCTTGAAGGCATAAGGGAATTGTAGAAGAAGAAGAAGAAGTTAATAAAATTAATATTCATATAATACAATGTACCGGTTTCGGTAGCAGAGGTAGAATGCTGATCCCAGAGGAAGATGGACGGCTCGGTTGATATTTAGTTTGGTTGAGTGGACAATCAGAAGACATGGTGAGTACAGCTGGGACAAGGTCGCTTTCTTTGTTGAAACGAAGAAAGAGGGAGACAAATCAGAAGCTGTAATCTTATTGCAGATTCGCCCTGTCTCCTCCCAGCTGAAAGGACGAATATTGTATCTAGCATGTAATCTTATTGCAGATTTGCCCTTTTTCCTCCCAGCTGAAAGGGCAAATATTGAACCTACTGTCGACCAAAATATTATGTGCACTCGAGTTTGAAGTTTTTTTTGTGAAGTAACCAATAGGCCTACATTGAATTCAATAACATCATCATTTTCGTCGTTCTATTTTACGTTAGCTCATGTAGGTTTGGAATTTTTAATTTATATTTTAATATTTTTTTATCGCAGTTGGAACACACAAAGTGCCCGTTTTTAAGCGTGGTTCAACCATGCGTCACATTTAAGAATTATTATCTCAAAAACCCGTCCTCAGGTCGAATCCAAATTTTAACTCAATATACATTGGAATGTTTTATAACTGGTTTATTAATTTCAAAATTTAAGGTGTCCAAGAAACAAAGTTGTTATCATTTTTGTAAGGTAACGTATTCTCGGCTCGGGGTGGTTGGACAATTTAGTTCTTGGTCGCGTTGTAATCCTTATACATCAACAGGTTATGCTGTATGACTGTGAAATACGTAAATTAATTCACTTATTTTATATCGGTTAGTATTTGTACGGGAAAATAAGACATAGTTCAGCAGGAAGCCGATACGGTGAAAGCTGTACAGCGTTGCAAGGATGGAGCTCATCACGCGTCGTGGCGCGCTTCACTCAGAAGTGATGGGCAGCAGATGTCCTTGTAGACAGTGTCTTTCAGCTTTTCCCACAGCAAAAAGTCTAAAGGAGTCCAATTCGGTGAACGTGCCGGCCAAACTTTGAAGGTCAGTGTTCTCTTTACTTGTCAAAACCCATATAAGTAGTGTATTCACCTTCGTTTTTCGTTAGTTTGTGCTACTACAGGTATGTACAAGTGTCAGTATGGAACCTTTTCAACATACGATACCTCGCAGACCATTTGCATTAGAATCCTGAAGCCAATGCCATTGACATTCTAATTTACCCTACTTTCATTTTGTTAATGGCAATAGGCATTGTTCCATTTAAAAAGTGTATGTTTGCTCAAACAATACACGATTGAAGTATTATTCAAATATGTTTATAGTCCAAAAATACGAGCCCCCAACTACCAAGCCAGCATGTGAAAACCGCACATCATTTTCACCCATTTTCGAAATATTTTCGGTGCAAATTTTAAGTGGCTCACCCTGTATATATAATAATCTAGAGGTAAATAATTTCAAATACTTAGGGGAAATCATACAACCATCTGGATTACATCGTGAAGCTAACAAAGGGAGAACCACTAAATTTCAAAGAGCCTTTAGAATCAACTGGATCAGATACAACAAAAATGTATCTCGAAACGCAACATTAAAACACTACAGCACGGTAATTCAAACTGAAGCATTATACGCATCAGAAACCCTGATCATTGGAGGCAGATCACTAACATAGAAAAAAGTGTGGATGAAAAAGAGATCTCACGAGTTATAGGCCTACAAACATTTTGAGAAAATATCAGACACTATTAGACGATTAAAATTTTATGGACATATTCAAAGAATGGACAATGAAAGACTTTCTAAAATGAATTAAAAGCCAAGAATAATTTTATAATAGAACTTGAAAATGACCTTCAAGAAATCAACGTTACAGACAAAATTTTATGGGACAGGCCTAGATTCAGATCTTTTGTAAAGAAACATAATTTTGCTGCAAACCCCCGAATGAGAGCCATCACTGCACGGACAGCAGAAAGGAAGAAAAGTCATAGTGTGAGAATGAGGAGATTTTGGGAAGAGAAGAAAGGTACAATAATTCAAATTCATCTGTGAAATAGGTTCAATCTCGCTCATTAGTTGGGCATAACGCCGTAAAAAATATCTAGAGGTATTCAGGATGTCATTTTGTATTAGAACGGGAATTTTTACGTTATGATTAATCTACTGTCACTGATTACTTGTATGTAAATCGATTAAAAATACAACAATCGACTGTGCAGAATTCGATTCTAAAACTTGGACATTTGAGGTAATAATATTAAGAATAAGAATAATATCGTATGGCCTCGGGTGCCGGGTGCAAGCTTTGTTATTTGCGCCCAGAGGGCAGCTTGCATGTCGAATTTTGTTGTTCCTTGGAGGGTTATGAAAGTCAAGGAGGTTAGATATCTAAGCTCCTTGACACACCATAGCGCTTTCTAGTAGAGAAAGGAGGAACATTGTGTTGACGGAAAATCCCGAGGTTAATTTTGCCACTATGAACACGGCCTACTGAATTCAAATGGGTTCTTTAACATGCGTGACGTGATTTTTGTCGCCTTTCAAAAGAGCGAACCTGCAAGCTTGGGGTTGGTAGTCCGACACGATAACCACTCACCCACCGTGGCAAGCTGACATTTGAGGTGAGAGGCTAACTAACAGCTGCCCGGAGTAAAAAGACTTATTTCTGTAAGTCCAGTGTTGATTTTAAACAGCCCATGAACGTTATCACCAATTAACATTTATTCCTCTTGAAGCACGTGCTAGGGAGAATGAACTAGCCACATGCCTCTAGTCTGTTCCGCTTAATGGTCGCAGTATTTATAACACTGCTCTGGGGCGATAAACACGACGAACAATGCCTGTTTGAGTTCTAAGTCGACACACACTGATGTCGTCACGCAACATGTGGAATATTTATATCAGACCAACGTTCTCCTTTATCCTATAACCAGATGTATTTGGACGTAACGTAGGAAATATGGTATGAAACTCAACATTTCAAACACGAAGATGATGTCGGCAGGGAAGAAACACAAGAAAATAGAATAACAGGAAGGAGGAAGAAAATTCGAGCAGCTGGACCACTTTAAAAGTAAACACACTATGGCAGTGTAGGCGACTTCGGTGACGTAGTCGGTAGCATGCTAAGCTTCTATTCCCAAGATCGCGGGTTCAAACCCGGCCGAAGTCGTCGGTTTTTTAAGAGCGTTAAAAATCCCTCGGTATGCCTTCCTTCGGAGGGGAAGTAAAGCCGGTGGGCCCATGTCATAGATTTATGGCATGTAAAAGAACCTTCCACTAAGTACAATTGTGTGAAGATAAATTTGTAGGTTCCATTTGATTATCGCTCTAATAGTTCCAACGTTCACCGCCAGGTGCTAATTGTGGTGGCATCTAGCTACACCTACACCACGGGGCCGGCACAATTTAGCTTCACACAGGTGTAATTAGTGGAAGGTTCTTTAACATGCCATAAATCTATGACATGGGACCGCCGGCTTTACTTCCCCTCCGAAGGAAGGCATACTGAGGGATTTTTATCGCTCTTAAAAAAACCGACGGCTTCGGCCGGGTTTGAACCCGCTATCTTGGGCATAGAAGTTCAGCATGCTACCGACTACGCCACCGAAGCCGCCTTGATATAGATGAATGATTAAAAACTTATTGAGCAATTGTGCAATTATCCTGTGCTCTATCATCTGTCCACCGTAAGTACAGGGACGCGGAATTTAAGAATAATACAAAAGGAGTATAATGTAAAGAGTAGCCAATTCCCTTTCCGTTCTTCACCTTTACCAACCATGATGAACCCACTTTCATTTTCTCACTTGTTGCTCCTCCTCTTCATCCAAAATAAGGGGCCGATAACCTAGATGTTAGGCCCCTTAAAACAACAATTATCATCATCATCATCATCATCCAAAATAAGAGCAACCATCTATAAATCAGCCTGTGCGAGTTTCTTCATTTTCCGAGGTATAGAAAACACTGCCTGATGCCGATCATGCCACGTTTATGTATGAATCAACATCACTGTGTATTTACGGCCGGCGGGATCACGTGCCGGTAACGTCACAGTTACGACACTGCTAAGTGTAAATAGACCTTATTAGTGTACCAGCGTGAAGCCTCCGTGGCTTAAGAGGCAGCACGCCGGCCTCTCACCGCTGCGTCCGTGGTGCAAATCCCGGTCACTCCATGTGAGATTTGTGCTGGACAAAACGGAGCAGACAGGTTTTTGTTCGGGTACTCCGGTTTTCCCTGTCAAAATTTCATTCCAGCAACACTCTCCACTATCATTTCATTTCATCTGTCATTCATTTAATCATTCCTCCAGAGCAGTGCGTCTGGCCTCGGCAGCCGTCACAGTCCATATCCTCGCCGCTAGATGGGGGCTTCATTCATTCCATTCCTGACCCGGTCGGAGACTGGAAGCAGGCTGTGGATTTTCATTTTTCAGTGTACCAGCGTAATCCATTCCAGCCCAGAAACCAGAATTACATTTCTTGGCAAACCGGGAATCAAACCTGGTCCTCCGCGATGACATGCAAGAATGCTAGCCACTACGCACCAAGCGGCACAAGTACTGTATGTTATTTGAAGTGAGAGCACTGATTTATTATTGACAGTCTTTTTATCATGTTATTTGAAATACAGTTGCCTGTAAAATTGTATGCGAGTAAAATAATGTGATTACATAATAATTATAATCAGTAAACTAACTCAGTCTGAGTTGTATAATTTCAGAGATGTCAGATACCACATTATCAGCCTATTTTCATTTTGTTTGTTTCTGTGTGTATGTGTGTGCGTTCCTAATAAAATCTGAAGCCATTTCAATGAACCTCGGTAAGGACATAGGACTACTTCATCCGACCGTGCCATTCAAATTTTAATACGTCTCACCAATCCAACATGGCGGCTGTGCGGAATATTTCACCGGCATTCTATATGTCCGAAACTACTACTGATATCATCCTGAAATATTGTACAGTGATAAAGGGCATTACTAGAAGTTTACCTATGCGAGTTTAAGAAACCTCTTAAGTGCAAAACGAACATGGAGACCAAGCGAAGTTGAAACATTTAAATAGGCTTTTCTCGCGATTTAACCATCCGAGCGCAAACTTGGCACAACAATTGTTTATACATATTGTAATGCTCTGACATCTAAGTTAGTTCGATTGTTTACATGACCTCCAGATGGCGGCCGTGGGAAATTTTAAAACCTCGTTTTTATTTCTTGTGTCCTAATCATGCGATTGAAGTTTAAATAATAATCCTACGCAATAATCTTCATCTAACAGTACATAACTCTATGGCCTACATATATAAAAATCCAACATGGCAACCATCCGAAATATTTAGACGGTTCTCAATATCTACGAATCTATTACAGCAATCAAACTGAAATTTTGTATGTTGATAGAGGCAATTAACATAAGTAGGATATATGAAAATAGGCTATTTAGTTCTTCACGCAACTACTTGTTACCTATAGCTTAACAAATCATCGCAATCCAAAACAAGTACAGGGTCTTTCATATAAAGTAAGAACGCCAAGCGGCGGGTTTGTTATCCGCTAGTGTGGTGGCCTTGACCGAGCTTGTGGCGAGCCGTGGCCCCCTGCTCTAAGCGTGTGTACAATCCTCTATGAAATATTACCTTATAAAAGGTCCTGGAAGTGTCGTCCTTCCTGGGTTATACAGGCATTGTATCTGGTAACCACATTTTGGCTGACGCGAGTGAGTCATGCCACTGTGTTTTTTTCTGATTTTTTATTTTGTGTTTTTTATTGAGCACTGAACCAGTAGTGTCAAAGTTATTTACAATTACGTGAATCTGTGCTAGTGAAGGTGGGACTTCATCAGGAAATTGCTGAACAAATGCATCACGTACCCGCCGAGCCGAATCGTAATTAAAATAAATTGTACATACAAAAATACGATGTTGCAATGATAACTGTCTCAACATGTTAGCAGCTGTGGTTCAGACTGGCGACTGACAACACCTGCACGCTTATTGCAAGGTCAAGTTTGTACTATGCGCGCGCTTTCAATACTACAGCAGGGGGCCGTGGCGCGTCACAAAGTCGGCCAAGCCGGCTTCAGCAGCGAATGACAAAACCGCCGCTCGCCGTTCTTACCTTATATGAAAGACCCTGTACATTAATCTGAATTTCGTGGGGGCGTTCGGTACTATGGAGGTCAGAGAAAGATGATGATGATGATGATGGTGATAATTGTTGTTTTAAGGGGCCTAAGATCTAGGTTATCGGCCCCCCTAGTCAGAGAAAGAAGTATACGCATTGGTATATTGGCTTTCACGGCCAGTGAATTAAAACTCAGCAATTTTTCTAGGTTTGTGCCGTGTCTTGTTTAGATAATATCTCTACTTAGTATAAAATGAAGTCCCCGATTCTTGGAAGTCACGGGTAATCTCGAGGACCATTGGATGGATTTTGATACGGTTTTCACCATTCTGTAAAGGACATCTGGAGGAAGGTTTTTGTAGAAAATAATTTATTTATTGTCAAAGGAAGCAAAGCAGTAACGATTTCAGTGAAAAAGACAAAAATAACCTGGCGTCCATGCACTTTTTAAGCTTACGCTGGTCAAACCGTTAAAAATATCAATATAGTATGAGGGTAAGAACTGTTCAGCATGAAAAGTTCTATAAAAACGTACGCGAGAGCACATCTCTATATTCAATATATCGTCCACTATAAGTGTTTTTAGATTGGACGGAAGGGGGATTTGTGTTCCATGCATCTCGCCATTCCTAAATTACAAGAATTTGTTGCACATGCATCTCCATGATATAGTTAATAGTCCAGTCAGTGATTTTAACCCATCATGCCGTAAAACGGATATAGGTCGTAGTTCATTGACATCGAATACTTTTTTATTATTTATGTTCGACGATGTCGAAATGTAAATATTATATGTCAGAAAACTGTATCATAATGAGGGTCATTGTAACACTATTTTTCATTATGAAACAGTTTCTCCCACCAATCTGAGCTCAAGAAACAGTTGTGTGACCAATTAGGTAAGGATAGCATCGCACCCGCGCTGACTTCCACGGCCTTCTATTTTAAATTTCACTGCGTGGCTTCTAGTGTCATAGTGGGGTATTCCAGGAGGCTATGGTATTCTCTGCGTCTCATGGGCTCTGTTCAGTACATAAATCTGGCGAAATCTTGACAGATATTTATGAATATTTATGTTCGAACATAAAATAGTTATAATTATCGTCGAACCTAAACAGTCGTATGCAACTCGCCTATAATGGTAATTAAGACACTCGTTGCAGAATGTAACATTATATTATATATATATACTAGGTGACCCGGCGAACTCTGTTCCGCCTTAGAGACAATAAATAAGCAGATTTTCGTTTTTATTAAGTTCAATTTTTCATTAGGAAATACAAATAAAAAATTTAAGTATTTGAATGATTCATTATTGTTCATGTATTTTGGTTAAGTACCTTGTGATATTCGACATTTTTTGTTTTATTATCAGGCGCAAGAACAAACAGCGCAGATGGTCTTCCGACCCGTGAACATGCCATATATAATTGACCATGGGAAAAACATGGATATTCCAGATTCAAACCACAAACGTTCAAGGATTGGCCTTGTGATTTGTTAATGGCTATGGCGAATGCAAGACGGATCGATAATTGAAGTCTTTTAAACTCAAACGGCATATCGGTTGGGATCATCGGGATCCTTGGAATGAGAACTTCCTCAGCTTCGAATTTTCCTTTGAGTATCGTCGAGTAAATCACATTGTTCATCAATTTAATTACCACCAAACGCGTACTGTTGCACAGTTTTGGTTGGTTTATGTTTCGAAGCATGATTACTACGGAGCCAACCTTTAGGCGTAAATTGTGCGGTGGTTAGCCAGGCACATCCAAGGAGATTAAAAATTCAATTGGATAGTTGGTGGCTTCATCTTCATTTGTTGCACATTCAATAGATTTGAATGAATGCATTGTTCCAATGATCTCATTCTGAATTATGTAGTTTAGGTCATCTAAATCTTTATTCTTAGCCGCTAAAATTGCTCGCTCACTCAACCATTCATTATTTTTGTAATTAGTAATGATGTTTGGGAATACTTTGTTGATAATTTCGTCTTTCGTTGAGACAAAGTTACAGAAATTATGAGGAAATGAAATCAATCCGCTCGATTCATCGACAGGTACTCGACCATTACCGATAGTCATCAATTGCTCAGAGAAATCTTCAGCAGATGTATCATTAAGCAATGCAACTCTCATGTTTGTTGTCAGCTGAAGTTTCTTCACATAGCGCCATAGATTCGATGATTTGGGGCAAGCGTTTATTTCGTCGGCACCCATTGATCCTGGAATTACTGGCAGTGTTTGGCGGAAATCGCCAGAAAGTAAATTATTGCTCCTCCAAAACATCTGGAGTCATTGCGTAGATCTGTCAATGTTCGGTTATGTGCTTGTAATGCACGTTTATGCGCCATTGTGCTTTCGACCCAGATGATGATTTTAGATGCTGATAAAACTTTGGCCATTGCTGATTATTTTTTTTGCAATATTACATGTTGGTTCTTCAATTGTTTGAAGATTTAACGGCAATTTTAATGCTGAATGAGCCGTAAGACATCCTTCTAACAATGTGGCTGCTATTCCAGAAGAAGCAACTGCAACCGCAATGTTGGATTTCGCACGAACAGTGGCTAAAACAACTGACATGAGGAATGTTTTGCCAGTTCCACCAAGGGCATCCAGGAAATATTAACCACCATTTCCACCATCAGTTGCCTTCATTAATGTATCATAAACTTCCTTTTGTTGGGGATTCAACAGGGGTATATTCGTTTGAACTACTAAATCTAATTCCTGGTGATCATACTGTATTCACGTTCCCGTTCCAATTCTTGATTAAATGCGTAATTCATTTCACGATTTGGCGCTGGCATTCCTAACGTGACTAATAAACTACCGCACATGAGGTAACACATGTCTTCGATCAAGAGTAAAGCCCGATTATGTATCTCCTCATTCATCTCAAGATCGTGATTTCTGGAATTGACACGAATTTGATGTAAAATATCTTCTGACATATTATCCTTGTATTTTGTGCCACAGGTTAGGTGGGTTCGATGGAAAGCATGTCGAAATGATGATAGCAAATAACGTGCGTATCTGACTTGGAGATGCAGAGATAATGGCTTCAACGATTGTCGTATCCCAATGGGTATCGTTTTCTTGTAAATTGAGTTCTTCACATGCAGCACGATATGTTGGGAATATTATACCATTAACAGTCCGTAGTGTCTCAAATGACATTGGCCCACGCGCATTACCTGCAACAACCGCAAATAGAAGCATTCATCATGCTTTGGATGAACTGTATACATACGACTAAGAGCATCAGTAGAACGCACATCCGGATAACCAGGAACCGCATCGTTTTGCTTCCGTCGTTGAAAATTTTTCGATGAACCATTCCAATTGTAATAACATGGCATCTCCGACTAAAGCAAAGTTCGTGCAAACGGATAGCTGTGGCAGATCGCAAAGAAACTGGTCAATGTTGTCGCTGGAGGTGTTTCAGCACGTTGAACAACATTCGAAGCCGTGAAATACACTCGTTGACCATTCTCCAGATGCACCGCCAAATGCACAACAGTAGGATGACGTTCGTGAATAGGGAATGCGAATATACGCCAAATCGCTTCATTACAGTTCACATAACGACCAACTTGATAGCGCGCAATTTCATCGTTGGTATTGGAGGATCGGATGCCAAAAAACCGCCATATCGCTGCCTTTCGTGACATATTTGCAAATGTATTTTATGGACTTTACTGAATTGCCATACTCAACGTTGCAATGTGTCTTGAATGTTTTGGAAATAAGTGGCGAATATGGAACAATCCAACTGTTGTCGACAACGAAATCCATTCTTTTCACTTTTGTTGTGATAGTTCGACCGTTATCACCGGGTGATCGACGCCGATACAGTGGATAACCATCGTTGCCAGTGACGGTCTCCGCCGTTAATTACCGTGGATATCGTTTGGAACACTTTCCGTCAACCATGCAAAGTGATTGGGGATTGATGGCGCCACACGGTCCATGAATCATATTTGTAATTACAACATTATGTAGGTCTGGATCGGCTTCGTGATCGGGAATCTCGGCACATATATCATCTATTTGGTCGTGTGCGTGCGGCAGGCCTCGTTTTCGCCATTCAATTGAATACATCCAGCATCGAGTATCTCTAAAGACGTGTTGTTTAACTAACGGGATTTCATGTTAAGAGCCTCATTTTCTATACCAGTAGTGGAGAGCGCTACTCGCATCCAGTAGGCCGTGTCTCGTCAAGAGCTACTGTTGCCTGGAAACGACTTGCCTTGCCATTCCTCCATAAGTTTATTTTAGCTGTCATTTGCGTTAAATTTTATATATTCTCTTTGACGTTTTATGTCACGTCATGGGATAAAAGTATCCTATGTCCGTCTCCTGGTTCTAAGCTACCTCCAAACCAATTTTCAGCCAAATCGGTTCAGCCGTTCTTGAGTTATAAATAGTGTAACTAACACGACTTTCTTATCTTTATATATATAATTCTTCGACACGTGTGTATGTGACTGAACTCCTCCTAAACGACTGGACCGATTTTGATGAAATTCGGTATGTACATTAGGGTGGGTCCATGTATGGTTTAGATTCACAATCTGACCCGGTAGGTGGAATGAACACAATTTTAGAACCACAATTTACACACAATTTTGGAACCACAATATACAGTCAAAAACAGTCGTCATGGAAACCACTAGCCTTGGCCTTCGTGAAAGCTGATGTCTTTGGACGGTTTGTCTCTGCACGTTAGAGCCACCTGGTCGCAACCTGTGCAACTACCGCCATAACATACACTCCACCCGTGGCGGAAAGTTGTGTTTTATACCAAAGGTGGCAGTGATGTCGAATTCTACTGTTTGTCTCTGCACGTTAGAGCGTTTCAAAGTCACGTATGCGGTCATATACCGTTCATCCCATTGCGATGAAACTTGGGTGAGATGTCGAGTGTACTCCAGGGAAGGTGTTTGGCTTAGTAAATTATTTTACAATAGATAGCACACGACTAGATTCAACAAATGAGCGACGACGCACGAAGCGTTTCAAGAAGGTCCCGTATGCGTTCAAATACTATTCGTCCGATAGCGATGAAACTTGGGTGAGATGGTGTGTACACTCCAGGGAAGACTTCTAGCTTAGTAAATTCATTTTACAATAGGTAGCGCATGAGTAGATTCAACAAATGAGCGACGACGCGCGAAGCGTTTCAACAAAATCCCGTATAAGTTTATATACCATTCATCGATTGAGATGAAACTTTGATGAGTTGTTGTGTACACTTACCTGAAGGTTTCTAACTTAGTAAATCCATTTCACAGGAGGTTGCGCACGAGTAGATTCAACAAATGAGCGGCGACGTGCGAAGCGTTTCAACAAAGTCCCGTATGCGTTCAAATACCATTCGTCCGATAGCGATGAAACTTGGGTGAGATGTTGTGTACACTTACGTGTGGGTTTCTAACTTAGTAAATCCATTTTACAATACGTAGCTCACGAGTAGATTCAACAAATGAGCAACGACGCGCGAACGTTTAAACTAAGTCCCGTATGCGTTCATATACAATTCATCCGATTGCAATGAAACTATGGTGAGATATTGTGTACACTTACGTGAGGGTTTCTAACTTAGTAAATCCATTTAACAGGAGGTTGCGCACGAGTACATTCAACAAATGAGCGACGACGCGCGAAGCGTTTCAATAAGGTCCCGTATACGTTCAAATACCATTCGTCCGATTACGATGAAACTTGGGTGAGATGTTGAGTACACCCTACGGAAGGTTTCTAGCTTAATGAATCCATTTTACAATAGGTAGCGCACGAGTAGATTCAACAAATGAGTGACGGCACGCGAATCATTTCAACAAAGTATCGTATGCGTCAATATACCATTTATCCGATTGCGATGAAACTTTGGTGAATTGTTGTGTACACTTCAGTAAAGGTTTCTGGCTAAGTAAATTCACCAAATGTGCGATAGCGCGAGAATCGTTTCAACAAAATCCTGTACTGTAGGTGTTCATATACCATTTATCCGATTGCGATGAAACTTTGGTGAATTGTTGTATACACTCCAGGAAAGGTTTCTGGCTTAGTAAATCCAGTTTTTAATAAGTAGCGCATGTTTAGATTAAATAAATGAGTGATGGCATGCGAATCGTTTAAAGAAAATCCCGTATGCGTTCATATGCCATTCATCCGATTCCGATGAAACAGTGATGAGTTGTTGTGTACACGCCAGGGAAGGTGTTCAACTTGGTAACTCCATTTTAAAATATTGGTAGTGCACGAGTAGATGTAACAAATGAGTGACGACGCGCGAAGCGTTCCAACAAAATCCCGTATGCGTTCATATACTATTCATCGATTGCGATGAAACTTTGATGAGTTGTTGTGTACACTTACGTGAAGCTTTCTAACTTAGTCAATCCATTTCACAGTTGGTAGAGCACGAGTAGATTCAACAAATGAGTTACTGCGCACGAATCATTTAAACAAAATCCCGTATGCGTTATATGGCATTTATCCGATTGCGATGAAACATTGGAGAGTTGTTGTGCACGCTATCACGAATGTTTCTAGATTAGTTAATTCATTTCACGATAGTTTAGAGGCAGTTAACAGAAATTGAAAAAAATATTGTGTATTCAAAAGCACTTCAAGAAACAAAGTTACAACACTTTCTTTGATTGGCAGGACAACGTCTGCCGGGTCAGCTAGTATATATATATTATCCCGTCAAGTCATTCGGCACATTTGCGTTGACCGACTGAAGATCTACAACTGACAGTTTGTATAGGCAACTTTACTTTTGTACGAAGGTGGATCAAAAAGTTAGTTGCACTAACGCGCTGCAGCAGCGCGCTGTGTGTCGCAAACGTGGGCACAGCGGAGAAAGGCACAGACACTGCCCACACATCTGTTAGGCAGGTCACTGTGGTGTCTCGTCTTGTATGGTGTGAATAGCGGCCAAAAGCAATGGATGATGATGATGATAATTGTTGTTTTAAGGGGCCTAACATCTAGGTTATCGGCCCCAAATGGTTAGGGTGATCGTGAAGATGAAAATGAAAAGCGAACTTAAAAACTAAAACTAACTACTAACCTACATACTAGAAGAAGAAATGGAAAATTAAAGGAGAATAGAGCAAATAAAAGGACAGAAGGAAAATAAATGCCCTCAACCCTCGGAGAAGGCGGATTGAGGGACTTGGAAGGAAGGAGAGCCATGAAAGGCATATAGGAAAGTGAAAGAGGAGAGGGTCCGCCCCAAAGGTAAGGGACAAAAGGGGAAAACGGACCCAGCTCAGGAATCCCTCGGGGTCGCCAACTCCGGAACTCACCAGCCGTGAGCCCCTGAGGGTGTAGCATTATCTAGGGTGCACCAGAAGTGGTAGGGCTACATACACCCTGCCTCCTTAAGGGCCTAGAGCACAAGGCAGGAGGTAAAAGGAAGAGAAAAAGAAGGCTGACCCCTCGCTGAAGGAGGGTATCAGAAAAGATGAGACAAGGGCCAATTAAGGCGGGAAAGGAAAAGACTCCCTAGGCCTCGGATACCCTAATACCGTCGGGGTCAGAAGAGAACAAGAGTTGACCAAGTGAGGTCGACAGGAAAGAAGACAGAGAGGAGCCCGGCACAAGTAAGTGGAAGCAATGCCGGACTCAGCTGGGGCCCCGTGGTCGCCAACCCACGCCCACAAGTTGTGAGCCCCTGGGGGTCAAAAGCAATGGCGCGTCGACTAGACGTTCATTCCAAATATGAGGTGCGTGCGACAATCCCATTCCTATGGGCCGAAAGGAAGAATTGCACGGACATTCATCGTGAAATTAGTGCTGTGTATGGGGAGTGGGCCATTTCCCGGCAATGGATCGTAAAGTGGTGTCAGCAATTCGTAGTCGGACGCACGGATATCACGGACGAATATCGCGAGGGCAGGCCCGCAACGTCCAGGACCAGTGGCGGCTCCAGCGGGTATTAATTGTAAAAAAATTATAAATAGCCTACTACATAATAATTACTTTGGTTTATTTCAAATTTAATATAAAACAAGTAAACAGTAGTTAGATACAGTAAACTACAAAGTTTAAGATATAAATCAATAAATTGTAACTTACCTACCCTTAAAGAATATAGTGTATTTACTTAGGAATATTTGTTAGAGTTTGTAGTTGCAAGTGATTGTGCGCGGAGTAGAGTGGCGACACTGCCTGTTGTACGGACAGTCAGCTGTACGCTAGCGCTAGAGGCTTGGCGGGAGTTTTTCTTTGTTTACGTTTATGCGGATCGAACTGGCAGTGGCAGACGATAGTCCTCATTTCAGTGTTACGCTAACGCCATTACGCCACTTGGTTTAGTTCTGTTTGTTTGGTGGTTTTTAGTGTTGCTATGGAAAAGTTTTTGGTGAAGTTGAAGCAGACTTTGAAGAAACCTAATGAACCTTCAAAAGAAGGTGTTGACGGTGAGTCTTCTAGTAGAAGTTCCGATGAAGAAGAAGTTCAAGCAGTTAAAAAACTAAAAACTGACGATCCTTCTACGAATGTTCAGCCGAAACGACCACTTGATCTTAGCGCAAGTGCCAGTGATGGGCCGAAGCAACCGCAGCTAAATTTTCCTAGACGGAATATAGGAGGAAAACAGCGGTCCTTCCATACCAACTGGTATAGTAAGTATTCTTGGTTAGAATACTCAGTAGGAAATGACGCTGTATTTTGTTTCTTTTTCCGACACTTCTCTGTCACAGGCAGAGAAGTACTTACTACTTCGGGATATAATGACTGGAAAAATTTCAGTAAAATGTCAGACAAACACGAGAAATGTAGCTGTCACAAACTTTGACTAACAAAGTACAAAGGATGGCTGGATACACAAAAAAACTGGTGCCGTTACTTTCAAAATTAACGAGCATATGGTGCAAACAATAGAAAAGAATAGAGATACATTAAAGACCCTCGTGAGAAGTGTGATATTTTGTGCACGCCCAGACATTGCTCTGAGAGGACACAGGGAGGGTTAAAATGAGAATTGCAGTGACAGTAATGAACCAGATGAAGCAAAGGAGGGGGCTGAGAAGTTTTC
This sequence comes from Meconema thalassinum, assembly GCA_946902985.2. NCBI lineage: Eukaryota > Metazoa > Arthropoda > Insecta > Orthoptera > Tettigoniidae > Meconema > Meconema thalassinum. The sequence continues at coordinate 135,374,950 of OX336396.1, read as the reverse complement.
GGATGTAAATCGTGGGAACTTTCAAGAATTAATATACTTATTGTGCTTAAAAAATGACCGGTTTAATTTGAATCTAAAAACCATGCCTGGAAACGCAAAGTATACATCTAAAGATGTACAAAATGACACCGCTGCGAATTTGATTACTCGCAGTATAGTTGAGGAAATAAAATCTAGTAACGTATACAGCATTATAGTGGATGAAGCTCGAGATGAAGGACACACAGAACAAATGAGTATCTGCTGTCGTTACGTTCATCAATGTAAGATAAAAGAAATATTTTTGGCTTTTGTTCAATTGAAAGAGCTAACCGCTGAATCTTTAGCTAGCAAAATAAAACAGTTTTTGGAATCAATTGGACTTGAAATAACGAACTGTGTACGTCAGTCATATGACGGTGCTTCCGTTATGTCGGGAAGGTTTAACGGGCTGCAGTCCCTTATTAGACAGATGACTGAAAATCCTTGCCCTTACGTACATTGCCATGCACATCGGTTAAATTTAGTCTTGGTTGACGTCGCTAAAAAATGTACAAATAGTTAGGGAAACTATGGGCCTTTTGGAAGCAATATATGCCTTTCAATCGTGTTCTACGCTTCGCCATGAAATGTTCATATTTACTCAAGATACTAAAACTGGGAGGAAAGTCATCACAGTGCCTCAACATAGTGACACTAGATGGGTGGCAAAGTATAAGGGGGGTAAATTTCTTTAAGAACCAGTTTGGCACTGTAATAAATGCTTTGCAGAAGTGCACTGAAAGTTCAAAACCAAGAGAAGCAGCTGAGGCAAAAGGTCTTCTGATGCAATTTAGATCTTTTGAGAATGTCTTCATTCTAGTTAGTCTTGAGGGTATTTTACAAGGTGTAAATATCCTATCAAAGCAACTACAGTCTCCAACTCTGGATATAGGAAAGTGTCTTAAGCTCGTAAAAGCAACAATGGATAGCTTAGGCCAGTTTCGATCAGAGGAAAAGTTTGAAGAATTTTTTGAAGAAACAAAACAGATTTGTGAAAACAATGACATTTATTGTTCGACCGACACTGGGCGAGGCCGCCGTAAACAAAAGACAACAACAAGTCTTGATGACTATTTTGTTCTAGAAACCTCTGGAAAGGGAAGGTCAAAGTGTGTAGAGAGTGATGAAAGTGAGTATAAGGCAAAACTTAGAGGGGTGTATTTTTATGTACTTGACAATAAACTATGTGAAATGAAAACAAGTAGTTCCGTGAAGAACTATACAGCCTATTTTCATATATTTTACTTATGTTAACTGCCTCTATCAACATACAAAATTTCAGTTTGATTGCTGTAATAGATTCGTAGATATTGAGTACCGACTAAATATTTCGGATGGTCGCCATGTTGGATTTTATATATGTAGGTCCTAGAGTTATGTAATGTTACATGAAGATTATTGTGTACGTGTAGCATTCAAACTTCAATCGCATGATTAGGACACAAGAAGTAACAAGGAGATTTTAAAATTTCACACAGCTGCCATCTTGTGGTTATGGAAACAATTGAAATACATTAGATGCCAGTGGATTAACATTCGTAAAAGGATTTACTGTACCGAGTTTCACTGCACTCAGATGGTTAAATTGCGAGAAACGTCCATGATAATATTTATATTCACGTCGCCGCCATGTTGGATTTGTGATCACCAGGTTATTTAAAGTTCTATAGGTGAACTTACATCCATAGCCCCTATGAACATAAAACAATTCAGTATGATTGCTATAACAGATTCGTAGATATTCAGAGTCGTCTGAATAATTCGGATGGTCGCCATGTTGGGTTGTTAAATGTATAGGCCATAGAGTCATGTACCATTAAAGGAAAATTATTGCGTAGGTTCATTATTCAAACTTTCACTTCGATCGTTTGATCACGACACAAGAAATAAAAACTTTATTTTTAAATTCGCACAGCCACCATCTTTAGGTTATGTAAACAATTGAACTTAATTAGATACCGGTGCATTACAATGTGTATAAACATTTCCTGTACCAGATTTCATTGCGTTTGGAACATTAAATCGCGAGAAAGGTCTATTTAAAATTTTCAAATTCGCTTGGCCGCCATGTTCGTTTTGTAGTTAACCGCTTTTTGAAAGTTGCATAGTTGAACTTCCAGTAGTGCCCTTTATCTCCGTACAAAATGTCAGGGTGATACGGCTAATAGTTTCAGAGATATAGAAAGCCGGTGAAATATTTCGCACATCCACCATCTTGTGGTTATGTTAACAATTGAACCAAGTTAGATGTCGGTGCATTACACTGTGTATAAACATATACTGTACGAAGTTTTCTTGCGTTTGGTTGGTTAATTCGCGAGAAACGTCTATTTAAAAGTCGCGAATTCGCGTGGCCGCCATGTTGGTTTTGTAGTTACCAGTTGTTCAAAAGTTACATAGGTGAACTTCTAGTAGTTCCCTTTATCACCGTAATAAATTCCAGGGTGATATCGGTAATAGTTTCGGAGATATTGAATGCTGGTGAAATATTTCGCACAGCCGCCATGTTGGATTGGTGGGGCTTAACAAAATTTGAAGGCCACGGTCGAGGTCGCCCGGAACAGTGCTATGAACTTACCGAGCTTCATTGAAATCGCTTCAGCCGTTTAAAAGTTATTAGGGGGGACACACACACACCTCACACACACACACACACACACACACACACACGGACAAAAGGTGATCTCATAAGCCTATTTTTTCAAAATTGAAAATAGGCTAAAAAGGTTTATTGACAATGATGTTCAAATGGCTTGTATCTTGGCATGTGATCCAAAATCAGAAGAGTTTTTGAATCCTGAAGTTTTGTGTAATTTTGCAGAACTTCACGGCAAGGTTAGTGACTTTACCTCTACCCTAAAAGTACAATGTGGTTTAGGTAAATTAATGTTTGGCAACTCCAATAGTAGCATTGATGTGTTGAAGGACTTAACCGATTTCCCATCGTTTGAAGAATTACAACACATTATGACCATTATATTGACGATGCCCGTCTCCACAGCGTCTGCTGAAAGGACTTTTTTCTACAATGAGAAGAATCAAATCAAATTTGCGGGCCACAATGACTGGGAAGGGACTCAACAGATTTGGAATAATATCCATCGAAAGAGAAGCAAGCTGCGAACTTCTAAACCATCCTCATCCCGTCGTTGATGAATTTGCTTCTCAGAAGGGTAGAAGATTGCAGTTTTCCATTAAATGAACTGTGCATTTGAGATGTGTTTGTGTGCATATTATTGGATTGGTTTGAGTTGTATTTTGAGTTTTCTACTTAAAGTTAAAATTAGCTTTGTGAAATTTATAGGTAATAAAGTGTATTTTGTTGAAATTCAAAAAGTGTTATGAGTTTTTATTTTGAAGGTTAATCCATTATTTCAAATAATATCCCCCTTAGATAGTTAGAATAAGTCATTTTGTGTTTAGAATAAGTCATTTTGTGTTTTGAATCAATAAATGCTAATAGGCACAGTAGGCTCTTGCAAATACACTATTATTACAAGTAGACCATATCTTATGCAACAACTTACTGTAATTGTGATTACAACTTACTGTAATCGGAGCAACGTACTGGAATTGTGATTAGTGATTCTAAGTCTTGACAAAATTTTCTTTCCTGACAATTAGGGAGTGTGTACAGTCAATTTCAAAAACGTCAGTTAATATATTATTTTATCACAATCTGGAAAACAATTAAAGGTCTAAATTCTAAGCAAGTGACGAAATATTTTAGGCTTAATTCCATGACTAAAAACATCTAGGCTCTGCATGCTCTAAAACCTTATTTGTGACACCGAAACTACTTTTATTTGGCTATACCACATGTATAGCCCAATAAAAGCAAGAGTAAAATGTACCATCATAAAGCCTTAAAAATCACCAATTTGCAACCAATTTTTTAAAAAATTTCCGGGTGAGGACCCCCGGACCCCCCCCCCTTCGGCTAGGGGGTATTCCATACCCCCCCAGGCCCCCGGTAACCACAAACTGTAAAAAAAAAAAATCTTGGAGCCGCCCCTGTCCAGGACCCGTGCAAATGTCAACAGTGTGAATGCGATCATTAGACAGAACGGTGGTCGACGTTTCCAGACCGACGAGGAGGTGAAGGCCGCTGTCTCCGTGTGGTTGCAGAACGCTGAAGGAACTTTCTATGCATCCGGCATCGACAAGTTGGTTTTGCGTTCGCAGAAATGTTTGGAGTCTCTTGGAAACTATGTGGAAAAATGACGTTACATTGTATGTCGTCATAGGCGTGTTGCTGTTGTATAGGTGGTGTAATAAATGGCCATAACTGGGAAGTGCAACTTATTTTTTGATCTGCCCTCGTAGATGTCATGTCAGTCGCATATGGAATGGCTCAATATAGGATTGTTAAGGCTGTAAAATAACGGGAGAGTAGGCAATATTTCTTGGGCCAATGGGCACTACAGAGGCTAAGTACCGCCCTGCCAAGTGATGTAATCCAGGCTACCGTAGCTCCCACGATTATTTATGCAAACGTAACTAGACCAAATTAGTGCTGCAATTACGATAGAAACCGGTTAACTTTACAGTCTCAATAGCTTTAATATTACACGTTAACTATTAAAAGATGTGATTAAGTGGTTAAAATCACGGTAATTTTATAAATAACGACCGAACATTTGGAAGTGTTACATGTGGCTGAATGGGGTTTGAAGCTTGCCGACAAGTAGTCAGCCTGCTTGCTGTGTAAAAACTAAATAAATTGCTGCCACAGCATTGCTTAGTTCATATTTTCTGTTAGCCAATCCCATGGCGTTGGGATAACGCGCCTTCCTCGCACCAGGAGGCCCCGGGTTCGATTTCGGGCTCCGTCAGGAATTTTAGAAACTGACGTGAGGGCTAGGACAGGGTGCACTCAGCCTCGTGAGGGCATTTGAGTAGCTATCTTACAGTGAGTCACGAAGGCCAACATTAGCAGCCAAGGGGATCCGTTGCGCTGACCACACCTACTGACTGGACAGTGGTCGCTTGGTAGGCCTATGCTCTTCATGGACTGTAGTGCCACTGGGTTTAGTTTTATATTGTCTGTTATTAACATGCTTTGGGTGACGTTTGTAAGCACACCAATGTTACGAGACTACCGCATGGTGTAGTGGTTAGCGTTATTGGCCGTCATCCATGAGGTAATGAGTTCAATTCTTTGATCATTCAATAAATTTAATGCTGATCTGAGGGCTCGAGTCGGCTACACTCTGCCTCGTGACGAAAACTGTGAGGAGGTGGGATGGTTTCCAACCCCAGCCATCCTAGAGTATTTTATGGTTTCCAAGTCGAAAATCAGAATGACCTTGGACCCAAGATAATTGGGCTTCCCTATTACGTGTTGACAGACTGAAAAGCATTTTATATAGGTGTTAGTAACGTTTCCTTCGGCACAGGTATCACGAGCTGATATTTTCAGTTATATTTATGATTATTATTTTTGATTGAGTGATTTATTAGGGCCTTTGCGATATCATGGCCATGTATCACCGTGTACTTGTGTGTATATGCAGTATATACTTACTAAGTTGGCCACACAAACCCTAGTCGGTTTTTGGCCTCGCCAATCTGCCTCCTCCACCTTCTTTGATCCATGTATTCTTCTCCGGTTAGTCCCATCCTGCTCACGTCCCCTCTGACCCCATCTAACCATCTACATAAGCCTTGGTCTTCCCTTAGGTCTTCTACAGTGAGTCCGGGAATATTCTCCGCAGCGCCTACATGCGTCTGCGAGAGCTAGCTACAGCAGTTACGTTGGTAGCACGGCTGCCGCTTGCATCATCTCTACTTAGTATAAAACAAAGTCCCCGTTTCTTGGATGTTACTGGTAAACTCAAGAACCACTGGATAGGTTTTGATGCGGTTTTCACCATTCTGTAAAGGATATATCGAGTATGATTTCTGTAGAAAATAATTTATTTATGATCAAAGGAAACGATTTTAGATATAAAAAACTGGCGTCCGAACGCTTTGTAAGCTTACGCTGGGCAAACCGTTAAAAATATCTAAATACTATGAGTGTAAGAATTGTTCAGCTTGAAAAGTTCTACAAAAAAGTCCGCGAGAGCATATGTCTATCTTCCATACATCGCCCACTATAAGGAAACAACTGAAGCTTGTCTCTTACAGCTTTATGTGCTGTCGACTTGGAGATTCCTGTTTGTTGAGCTAATTTTCGTGTTGATTTACTTGGGCTTCGCAGCATTACATCACCGACAGTAGTGGCTACGCGCGCTAAAGCGCAGCGTTAGGTCATGGGGCCAAACTCTCTGCTGACTCGGTAGACGCGTGGGTTCGAGCCCCACCGTCGGCCGTCCTTGAAATGGTTTTCCGTGGTTTCCCATTGTCAACACCAGGCAAATGCTGGGACGGTACCTACTGACAGGCCACGGCCGCTTCCTTCCACATCCTTGCCCAGTTTCATTCGCCTTCATCAATTCCATCTCTCATCCCGCACGCAGGTCGCCCACGGGCGTCACTTAGAAAGACCTGCACTCGGCCTCTCAGGAGGCCACACGAAAAAAAAAAGCATTATATCGGAGATTTCATCAAGTTTTTCGTCTGTTAAAAGCGTAGGCCTGCCTGTTCCCGGTACATCGTGAACTGAGCCAATCACACGAAATTTACTTACCAAATCCCGAATGGTATCACGGTTTGGACACTTTGAATTAGGAAACCGTGCCTGAAATCTTAATTTTGCATTTTCTGTAAACCGATCGCCTTCGCGAAAAACGTATTCCACCAACAAATTTCTCTCTCTTCAGTAGTAAACATTACCGCCTGTATACTGTTGCACTCTTCCAATAATAATCTATCTGAACGCTCGCTGACTGTAATACACGCTGAAGACCTGCAGGCTCGCGCGCTTATCGCGATGCACATCGACAGCTCACACGGGGAAGTCCCGCTTTGAAGGACACAGTGCAGTGCAGCCAACTAAAACTCATGACTCAACCACTCACAGCTGCACGTACCCACTGCGAAGAACATTCTCGGGCGCCCTGTACCTCTGATGTCTTCTTCCACCACCTGCCTGGTTATCTGGCCTTCTCGACGCATTACGTGTCCACACCACTTCATCCCCCTCTCTTTAATCACTGTCACAATGTCCAACGATTTGTACAATTCCTGAAGTTCTAGGTTTTTTATTTTCCTCCACTCTCCTTCATCCTTCGCTGGCCCAAAAATCTGTCTCAGCACAGCATTTTCAAATGTCAGGAGTATTCTTTCTGTCTTTTGGGTGAGAGTCCAGGTCTCGGCTCCGTATAGGAACCACAGGTTGTATTACAGTCCTGTAGATCCTTATCTTCGTGTCTCTCGATATAAATACTGTGTCTGCTAACCAGTGTTATTGTGATGGCTGTAGTAGTGTGTGCATATGTAATTCAGGTGAGAATTGGGAATAAGGCAGCCTTGATTTAGATACCCTCCCAGCATTTGCCTGGAATAGAAATGGGAAACCATGGAAAACCTCTTCCAAGATGGTTGCGATGGTAATCGAACTTTCCTCTTCTCAGTTTTCCCTCAAGAGGCTGAGTTGACCGCGTTCCAACCCTTGGATCAAAATTAAATTTCTTTGCAGACACGGGAATCGACCCTGGTCCACCGGGACGACAGCCAAGAATGCAAGCAGCTACTCCACGAGTTGGTCTTTTATTCATTAGCCTACTTTACTCAGTGGGAAAAAAGTTTCATATGAGATCACTGTTTGTTGTTTGAGTCTGCAGGCATTCGACTGGTTTGATGCAGCGCTCCATGCATCCCTGTCCTGAGTTAATCGTTTCATCTCTACATAGCTACCACACCCTACATCCGAGGCAATCTGTTTAATATATTCTAAACTTGGTCTATCCCTACAGTTCTTATCCTCGACCCTTCCTTCCATAACTAACCTTGTTATTCCTGGGTGTCTTAGTACGTGTCCTACCAACCCATCTCTTCTCTTCATTAGCAGTCGCCAGAAACATCCCTCCTCTCCCACTCGCCTTAATACCTCTTCATTCATAACCCTATCTACCCATCTGATCTTCATCATTGTCCTGTAACACCAGATTTCAAACGCTTCAATTCCCCTCTTTTCAACTGCTCCAACAGTCCAAGTTTCACTTCCACGCTCCAGACAAAGCCTTTCAAAAATGACTTCCTAATACCTAAATCTATATTGGATGTCAAAAGATTTCCTTTCTTTAGAAATGCTTTCCTTGCCTGAGCTAACCTACTTTTTATATCCTCTTTACTTGGTCCATCACTGGTTATTTTGCTTCCTAAGTAACAGAAGTCACCTTCTTCCGTTAGCTTTTCACCTGCCAATTCGACGTCCATAGGGGTTTATGATTTCCTTCGACTACATTCCAATATTTTTGTTCTACATTTATTAAATTTCATCATGAATTCTTTCCTCAAGACAGAATCTAAAACATTTAAAAACTCATTCAAATCCTCTGGTGTGTCGGCTAAGATGACGATGTCATCACTAAGATGGCTAAATTAACCTGTGTTTGCGATGCGATATCGCGGTCAGTAGCCCCGTGTACTTGGGTGTGTGTAGAGCAGTGGTTCCCAACCTTTGTCAGCTGACGCCCCCCTTTTCAGATACGGGAGTTCATCGCGCCCCCTCCCCCCCCCTCCCTCCTCCCCACCACTCATCGCTTGACGCGGAGGATATAGACCTAACCTAATAACACTACAGTACATAATGGAATAGGCCTATCTATTACATACTAACTTCATTTTAGCACAATTCAAATAACACACTTTTACAACAAATCCTTAAATTAGTCAACAAATGTCAGTGAAAAGGTGACACTTTTGATTCGGTATGTTTGGTTTGATATTTGACAGAGCACAGCGGAGATCACTTGCAACATCAAGCCGACAGCGCTGCTTTGTTTCTATGACACTCAGCGTTGAAAATCCTGACTCGCATAAATATGTCTTTGAAAATGTAAGTTCAAACTGTTCAAAGCTTCAAAGAAATCACAAAGATATGCCAACGAGACGATAAAATGGCATAATTTTGCTCCTTACAACACAGCAAATTCCTTATTTCACCTCCAACCTCACGGCTCCGCAGAGGTTTGTGCCGACAGTTGGCAATTACCAGTGCTTTTGAACGATTGACTTGGGTGCGACAATCACCTGGAGAGATTCGAAAAATGTTTATTTTACAAAATTGTAATATTCGAGTTAAAACAAACTTAATTCGGAAATCATTTCACGCCCCCCTTGAAAAAGCCCCACGCTCCCCTAGGGGAGCGCGCCCCCCAGGTTGGGAACCCCTGGTGTAGAGTTTGTCTAAAAATCTATGTCACTGAGATGTCTGTACTAGAGTGTGTGTTTGTAATTGAGGAAGGATTTGGATAGGAAGCAGTCGTGGCCTTAAGTTGGGTACCAATCCCGGCATTTGCCTGGAGTAGAAGTGGGGAAAACCACGGAAAACCTCTCCCAGGATGGCTGAGGTAGGAATAGAACCAGCCTCAGTTTTGCATCACGAGGCTGAGTGTTCTCTGTTTTCCATCCCACAGACCAGAATTAAATTGCTTGGTAGAGCCGGGAATTGAACCCGGGCCTCCGTGGTGACAGCCGAGAATATTGGCTACTACGATTATTTGCTTCATTAAAGCGAAATAATTATCGCAGTTTGTGAATAGTATTGGTTAGCGGTAAGTTGCTTCAACTCTTATGCCTAGAGAAGGCGGCTTCGGTGGCGTAGTCGGTAGATGCTGTGCTTCTATGCCCAAGATCGCGGATTCAAACCCGGCCGAAGTCGTCGGATTTTTAAGAGCGTTAAAAATCCCTCAGTATGCCTTCCTTCGGAGGGGAAGTAAAGCCGGCGCGGCGGTCCCATGTCATAGATTGATGGCATGCAGTGAACCTTCCACTAATTACACTTGTGTGAAGCTAAATTATAGGTTAAATTTGACCAACGCTCTTAGGTTCCAACGTTCGTCGCAAGAAGTCGAATGCGGTGGCATCTACTAACCAAGTTCAGAACTAGTAGTCGTTGACGGTGGCGTTTGGCGGCAAAAGTAGGAACTACTTGAAAATTCAATGTCTACAGTCCTTACTTGAATTTAAAGACAGACTAGTTGAAACCCGTCAAAAATGACGGTCAATAGAAAAATATTTACTGAAGAATTTTCTTATGTAGGCCTACTGTATATTCTTTGTACGATTATTTTTTGGCTCTATTGAAACTATAAGGGCGTCAAAAGATTGCACTCTCAACATTGCAAAATACTGATGGCCATGACTGAAAAATTGATGAGGCAAATTGAGACCTATACGTTCCAGAGTTTTCCCTTGAGCTTCATTGATTGTGGCAGAGTATGCCAAATAAATTGGAAAATATTGCCTCTTAAAACAAAATGATAGTGTTTTATCGGATGCTGTTTAATCAAGTAGAAGGATTAGACCTCTCTGCCTAATTTTAACTGCACTTATTATTTCCAAATCCAAGCAATATAGTTGCATTTAGGAGCCCTTGGGAAACGTTCAGATTTCTAAGCAGCATAACGGTTCAAGCGTTTGGAATATGTGGAGGCAAGTCATTTAGTTCCAAGGAATTCAAGAACTCTGAGGAGTCTAATAAAACTGGCCGCAAACCGTCACATATAATTTTGGAATATAACGAAGAAATGCGATGATGTGCACCTCCATACATCTTAAAACAATGTGGACCGTATGGGTGTGGCACAGTAACATTGGCACCAAATGAAACGAAGGACATAGCATTGTACTGCCGATTAGTCTCTCTGAAATTCCTTGAGATATCATCTCCAGTGAAAAATAATTGTTGCAGCATGTCAAATATTTTATATTTAGTCAGATTAATTTTTCCATTACAACAGCAAAGGTCAAAGTAACCAAGTGTAGATTTCTCTCAAGAGAAATACAGTGCAGAACAATGTTTACATTTGTTCGTCAAGGACCCTACACTGTAACGGTATAGTATCTGGAAATGTATCTGAAATGCCGTATTCATATTGGAGTTTAAAAGTGGCTTCGTATTTTTCTCCGATTTCCCACTTGTTTGCGGCGAATATTCTATTTCGTAAAATGGGTTTATTTATAGCAGCATTTCTCCCCAAATTAACGTCATATTAAATAATACTATAGTGGCCTGCATCAACGCAGCAGCCAAATATTAAATAGCAAATAATAACTTACTTCCATTGCCAAAATCAACTGCGTGGTTAGACTGATTGTTATGTACTCTAAAAAAATAATCAATAAACAATAATATTCACTTATACAACTAAGTTCAGAGACTTCCATTCTCAAGTTGGTTGCTGATGAGAATGCGATGAGACTGATCGCCAATAATAAAATCCTTGCAATTTTGGCAATTTGCTTGCAAACGCAACTCAGGATGACGAACTTCATTTTGAAATAAACAGAATGAAACTGCTCTAAATAATCAATTTCCATCACCTCTTGAAGGTACAATACTTTGCATTTCCATGACAGTAAATTATGCAAGGGAGCATAGAATCACTTCGCCACTACTGGAATGAGCATGGACTCACTTCGCCAGCCACCGTAATGGAGGGAGTTTTAGAATTATATGTTCAGTGTTTTTCAAAGATCATATTAACACAGGGAAGCCCAGTCTTAAGGCTACATTCTGAGCTATCGCCCCAGATTCCAGGTTCGATCCCTGCTCTGCCAAGAAATTTAATTCTGGTCTGAGGGCTGGAACGGGGCGCACTCTTGAGGCAAACCTAAGAAGAGCAAAATTTGATTCCCATCTCAACAATCTTGGATGTGGTTTTCCGTGGTTTCCCACTTCCACTCCAGGCAAACCCCGGGAAAGTTCCTAACTTAAAGCCTCAGTCGTCAACTCTCCATTCCCCATACTAATTACAAATGCACACATCAATACAGCCATCACATTAACACAGGTTATCAGAGAAAGGTTTACACTCACACACCAAAGTAGACGGCGCTGAGTGACCACGATGTCTGAGTCCATCAAATGAATTATGTTCGACAATTTTCTCTCAAGGCGAAGCGATTGTGCCGATTTTTATTTAATAATTTAAAAGTATCTGGCAACGTAAATCATGGAGAATTCCTTACCTTACGGGAATAATGAACGTAACATATGTTTAGACAATGTAATACCAATTGCAAGATAGAATAATTGGGAAATAAAATTACATGTCTGAGGTGGGAATCAAACTCCTCCGACGATGCATAATCAATTTCGTTGTCCACAATGTTAGCCGCTGAGCCACCCAGACAACGAAATTAGAGTGCAATATTAAGTGACGTAAACAACAAACGCACTCAACTGCCAGTTATAGTTCATCAATATTTCCCTTATTTCATGATTCTATTCCAGTATATATCGGGATACAACATAAGCGATATTTCCCTTTTCAATTCTCATAAACAAAGATCACACTACGATACGGTGGATCGTTTATCCGCCATTTCTCTCATGAAGAAACGCCATTGTGGCAACGCGCAATAGCCACATATATTACATTTTTCTTTAAACATATAAAAATATACCGTAACATATATTTTCCTTTTAAAGACACACTGCAAATCTGCATGCCAAGAGCTTTCGTTAGAATGCCATACGAAGCCAATCGGTTAAGTCGTTTTCAAAATCTCATGTGTACAAAAAATACCTTAGTGTTTTAAATATATACTAGATGAAACCCGTCAAAACATGACGGACAATGGAAAACAAAATTACTGAAGAAGCTTCTTATATAAGTTACATTCTTTGTACGATTACTTTTTAGCACTATTGCAACTTTAAGGGCGTCAAAAGATAGCACTCTCAGCATTGCAATATATTGCTGGTCATGACTGAAAACGTGATTAGGTCATCATCATCTTGCACAGTTTCCAGCCACTGGCCGGGTCTGTTTGGAACACAAGTCTCTCCAACGTCTTCTGTCTTCCCACCATCTCTCAGCCTCCACCCTTGTCCAGTCTTCTCCTCTCTTCTTCACGATTTCTTCCTCCCCCTTCAGCCACCTGTCTCTCGGTCTCCCTCTTGGTCTCTTTCCTTCCCACTTCGTCTCGTGTATCCTGCTGGGTATCCTCTTCTCCTCCATTCGTTTTACATGTCCATACCATCTAAGTCTAGATTTCTCTATACCAGTCTGTAATGGTTCATCCTTCATTAATTCTCCGGTCCTCTCATTTCTTATTCTGTCCATCTTTGTAGCTCCAATACTGCTTCTCAAGAACCTCATCTCACTGGCCTGTATTTTGCTCTTCTCCCTTCCTTTCATAACCCAGGTCTCCGAGGCATACGTCAGGATAGGGACATTGTACGTCCGATATATGATCTTTTTGCTGTTCTGAGGGACATTCTTGCTCCATAACATGCTTCTCACACTCCTCCGGAATGCTTCTGCCTGTCTCCCCCGCTCATTTATTTCTCTATCGTTTCTTCCATTCTCTTGTATCAGGCTTCCCAGATACTTGAAACTCTCCAATTCCTTCGGCTGTTCCCCACCAATTGTTATTTCCGTTGTGGTTCTTTCCTTCTTCCTTGTGTGATCACCATCTCACTCTTATTTATGCTAAATTTCATCCCATAACCTTGTATTATTCCTTCTCACACGTCCAACTGTTCCTGTACCTCCTCCTCCTTGTTTCCCCAAATCATCAAATCATCTGCAAGCACCATTGCTTTCATCTTTCCTTCCCCAATTACTTGTGCCACTCGGGTCATTATGTCATCCATCACCACAATGAAAAGTAACGGTGACAGTGCACTTCCTTGTTTCAGGCCGTTTCTCTGTTCCAACCAGTCCGATCTCTCTCCTCCCACTTTCACACAGCTCACGCTTCCCTTGTACATCTCCTTTATCTTCCTTATAGTCCATTTTTATATTCCTCTATCCTCCAGGGACTTCCATACTTTGTTTCTGCATACACTGTCATATGCTTTCTCAATGTCCAGAAAGGCCATCAGTAGATCTGTTCCATACTCATAGTGCTGTTCTTGTAACTGCCTTACAGCAAAAATCAAATCCACTGTGGACCTTCCTGATCTGAAGCCATGTTGTTCTTCCCTCATCCCTCCTTCTATCCTTGTCCTAATTCTCCTTTCCAAAACTTTCTCAAACAACTTTGCACAATGACTCATCAGTGTTATTCCCCGATAGTTTCTGCATTCTGTTCTACTACCTTTCTTGAAGATCGGGACAATTATTCCCTTTTTCCAGTCCTCTGGGGTCTTCCTTTCCTTCCATGCTGTCTTCATCACTCGGTACAACCATTGTATCCCCACCTCTCCTGCTGCTCTCACCATCTCCACACTCAACTCATCCACACCCGGTGCCTTCCCTCCTTTCATCTTCCTCACTGCATCTTCCACTTCTTTCCATGTTAAGTCCTTTTCTATTTGCAGTTCATCTACTGTACCTCTTCCCCGATTTCTTCCTCCTCGCCGTGGTTTCCATTTGGGTTCAGGAGTTCTTCAAAATATTATTTCCACATTTTCTTCAGTTCTTCCCTATTTTCTATCTCTTGTCCCCTTTTGTTCACAATTCTAACATAATCCGTAGGATCCTTCCGCCTCTTATTCTTTACCATCCCAAACAGGACCTTTTTTGCACCTTCACTATCCTGCTGGTCATGACTGAAAACGTGATGAGGTAAATAGCCCAATACGTTCAAGAGTTTCTCCTTGAGCTTGATTGATTTTGATAAAGTAGGCCGAGCGAATAGGAAATTGTTGCCTATTAAAAGAAAATGTACTGTAGGCTACCTGTAAGTGTTTTATCGTAAGGTGTTAAATCAAGTCGTAGGATTTGAGCTCTCTGCCTATTATTACTGCACCTATTATATCCAAATCCAAGCGATTTCTTACAATTAATATATTACCATATATGAGTCCATGGGAAACGTTCAGATTTCTAAGAAGCATATCTACGGCTTAAACGTTCGAAGTATGTGGAGGCGAATCTCGTAATTCCAAGGAATTGAAAAATTCAATAATAGGGAAATGAAGTAGCTGGCTTTCATCTTCAGTATCCAATCTGTTAACGCTGATGTATGTGTTTGAACTGCTGGATATAAGTTCAATGACTTTTAAATTAATATCATTACATTGTTGCAGCTTGGCAAATATTTTATATTCCAGTAGATCAATTTTACCCTCACAACAGTAAAGACCAAAGTAACCACGCATAGATTTTACGCAAGAGAAATACAATGTAGAAAAATGTTTACATTTGATCGTCAAGGACCTTACAGTACACTGTATTGCATAATATCTGGAATTGTTTCTGAAATGGCCTATTTATATTGGATTTTAAATGTGGCTTCGTATTATTCGATAACACTATAGTGTCCTGCAATAACGGAGCCGCTAAATATTAAATGGCAAATAATACTTCCATTGCCGAAATCAACTACGTAGTTAGACTCCGTACTCTAAACAAATAATCATTAAACAATTGTCTTATACAATGAAGTTCAACATGACCGTCCAGAGACTTTCATACTCAAGTTGGTTGGTGAGGAGAATGCGATGAGACTGATCGCTTAAAATAAATTCCTTATAATTGTTCCTGCCAGCGAAATTTTTTGCGATAGCTTGAAAACGCAGCTCAGAATGACGTTCTTCATTTTGTTATAAACAGTACGAAACTGCTCTAAATAAGCAATTTCCATCACCTGTTATAGGTTATGGCAGTACATTTTGCAGGGGAACATAGAATCACTTCACCAACTACTGGAATGACCATAGGCCTATACTCAATACTCACTTCGATAGTCACCCTAATGGAGGCAGTTTTTGAATTCTATGTCCCGTGCATGTCAAAAATCGTATTAACACATGGAGGCCCACCTATTCTTGTCTATCGCCCCGGAGACCCGGGTTACATTTCCTGCTCTGCCAAGAAATTTAATTCTGGTCTCAGGGCAAAATCGGGGTACATTCAGTCTCTTGAGGTATAACTAAGAAGAGGAAGGTTTAATTCCCACCTCGACAATCTTGGATGTGGTTTTCCGTGGTTTCCCACTTCCACTTAAGGCAAATACCGGGATGGTTCCTAACTTAAGGCCTTGGCCGTCTCCTTGCCATTTACCACCTTAATTACAAATACACACAGTAATGCAGCCATCACAATAACACAGGTTATCAGAAGAAAATTTCACACATACACACCCAAGTACACGGGGCTGAGTGACCAAGATTTCGGAGTCCTTCAAACGAATTATATTTGCCAAGTGTCTCTCATGGCGAAAGCAATTGTGGAGACGCGCGTGTGCCTGGAAAACTACTTTTTTCTTTAATATCGACGATGCATAATTATAACTTTTAGTCTAGGACGCTAATAACTTGACCACCGAAGCATTGGGAAGAAATTGCAATATTAAGGTACATAAACAACCTAGCCTACACATTCAACTGTCAGTTAATGTTCCTCAACATTTCCCTTCTTAAATATTCCCCTCCTTTATAATTTTCCATCACGTGAAAACATGCCATGTCTTGTGTTTTAAATATATCGATGCAATGGTGCTGCCATCTGCTGTCAGTTATTGGAACTATATGGGCGATGTACTGCCATATGTTGTCAGTTACAGGAACTGATTGCAGATATTTAAACGGCGTACTGCGGACAACAGTTTGCTCTTTTGATTACATGCTGCAATGCAATGGTAAAACGAAAATAAAACGTATTTAGAGGGAATGTAGAAATAAGTATCTTTAACAGACATAAAACCTTACTGTTACTCCTTGATTAAGCAATATTTCAGTGGTAAAAAAAAAAAAACTGGCGAGGGCTAGGATCGAACCGGCGCTTCATGGAACAACAGTCAGTCGCCTTAACCACATGGCTACTCACGCACTCATGTATAGTAGCAGACGCAGCCATTCATTATATTCAAAAGCCGCTGTTTGAAGGAAATAATCAATTTCATTATCCAAATAAATCAATGTTGCACATTCGTATACGTTCATACTGTTATTATACTTTATTGTCAGAACTTGGTTAATGTATGTTTTCAATTACATGGAAGCTTATTAAATAACTTACATTTTAATGGAATTCTCACCGCCATTTTGTCATGACCTCAGGCGGATTGTGCGCATGCGTGAGGGCCAAGAATTCTGCTATTTTCTATATTAATTCAAAAATATACCGAGAGAGAATGTAGAAATATGTATCTTTAACAGACATAAAACCTTACTAATACTCCTTGATTAAACAATATTTCAGTGGTAAAAAAAAATATATATATCGGCGAGGGCTGGGATCGAACCGGTGAACCTTGGAACCACAGTCTGTCGCCTTAACAACATAGCTACACGCGCACTCTTGGTGAACAGCAGACGCAGCCGTTCTTTATCATTAAAAGCCGCTGTCTGAAGAAAATAATCCATTTCATTATCCAAATAAATCAATGTTGCACATTCGTATACGTTCATACTGTTATTATATTTTACTGTCAGAACTTGGTTAATGTATGTTTTCAATTACATGCAAGCTTATTAAATAACATACATTTTAATGGACTTCTCACCGCCATTTTGTCATGACCCCCAGGCGGATTGTGCGCATGCGTGAGGGCCTAGAATTCTGCTATTTTCTATATTAATTTAAAAATATACCGTAATATATTTGTTTATTTTAGAGACACTCTGCAAATCTGTATGCCAAGAGCTTTCGTTAGAATGTCTTACGAAGCCAATCGGTTAAGTCGTTTTCACAATCTCGTGTGTACAAAAAACAGCTTAGTGTTTTAAATATATAGATAGCAACAGAGAATTCGTTACTTTACGGGAATGAAAAAAGTGAAATATGTCTCTACAATGTAATACCAATCGTAGGAAGGAAGAAAATGAAAATAAAAGAACGTATCCGAGGTGGGAATCGAACCCTCTCGACCATGCAAAGGATGGCAACAGAGAATTCGTTACTTTACGGGAATGATAAAAGTGAAATATGTTTCTACAATGTAATACCAATCGTAGGAAGGAAGAAAACGAAAATAAAAAAAACATAACCGAGGTGGGAATCGAACCCTCTCGACCATGCAAAGGATGGCAACAGAGAATTCGTTACTTGACGGGAATGATAAAAGTGAAATATGTTTCTACAATGCAATACCAATCGTAGGAAGGCAGAAAACGAAAATAAAAAAACATATCCGAGGTGGGAATCGAACCCTCTCGATCATGCATAATACATATTTCTAGGGAGTAACCTTATCCCCTTGGCCATCCAGACAACTATGGAACACTTCAGTATTAATCTATCTAACCAGTATACACATTCAACCTGCAGTTTAAGTCCTTCAATTCGTGGTTTATTTAATATAATTCTATTTCAATGCATATTGTAAAAACATAATTAACATTATTGGAGACCCTTTTTAATTCTCATAAACAAAGATCTCAGTTAGACGCGACCGGAATCGCCATTTTCCTTGTTGAGAAAGGCCATTGTGCGCATGCGCGGGAGTGTCAAATATTACATATTTCTTTAATCATTTAAAAATATACCGTAACATATATTTTCCTTTTAAAGAAACTCTGCAAATCTGCATGCCAAGAGCTTTCGTTAGAATGTCTTACGAAGCCAATCGGTTAAGTCGTTTTCACAATCTCGTGTGTACAAAAAAACAGCTTAGTGTTTTAAATATATAGATAACCTACGCTAATACAGCCATCACAATTAACACCGGTTATCAGACAAACACCCATAGTACACGGGCCTACATTACCGCGTTGTCACAGCCCCTAAACTGAGGAACCAACCAACAATGCCTAGAGACATCTTGAATAATAGATGCCCAGTTAATCCACTTGTAGAGTACGGATAGAATGCCCTAAGCCAGTGTTTCCCAAACTTGTTTGTAACACTGTAAGATATGAGAATCTCTCGCGTACCACCTAATGGTTGGGATATATAGTAACTATAACCCCCCCTCCCCCCCAACACCACTACGTAGTAGACCAAAAGACGGATTGTAAATTGGGTTTGTTAGAGTTAAAGTTCAAATAATAAAAATTGTCTCCAGTTGTTTTATTATTTAATACAATAAGTTTCAATTCAAACATTCAGAAATGAAACTGTACAAATAATATTAATAAAAGAACTCGTAATAATTAAACATAAAAACCAAATTTCAACTAACAACTACAGTGTGAAGGGTGAGCTTGAAGATTAGAAGTCAACTTAGGAATTTCTAGTTTAAGATTGCTGAGTCTCAAACGAAGATCGTTTTCCACTGTAAGGAGCATATTCCGGTATTAATTCTTGAGATAAACAAGTGAAGAAAATGCAGTCTCACACAAGTACGAAGTAGTGAAAGGCAGTAAAAATCCAGCTGCTTTGTCAGCTATGTCTGCATGGTCTGCATGCCTCGCAACCCAAAAGTTCACAATAGCCATTTTTGAAAAGTTTGCCTTAGTTCTGAATCACAATTCAATTCATAAAACTGCTCCTTCTCATTGGCCTTAAAGTCCTCTGGCAACATATTTTATATTTTATATTTTTCGTAACGTATCTCATATTTGTTATATATTTCGTAACATTACCGCGTACCACTACAGCCGTGCGAGCGCACCACCAGTGGTACGCGTACCACAGTTTGGGAAACGCTGCTCTAAGCCAGTGCTTTCCAAACAGGTTGTCGGGTGCTACCATCAAGGGTGTCGTCAGATTCGCAGTACTTAAAATCAGGATAGAAAACGAACAAAGAACCTGTGAGAAAATAATAAACAAAGTTAGCTTTCCGTTCTAGTATTTTTTTTTTAAATAATCAACAAAACGAATGCTGGTCTACAAGGGAAGAGTGCAATTCTTCTTACCGCAACAGACAAAATTGCCGCTTTAAGGGACAAAGTCTGTGTATGGTTGAGAGAAACATATGAAAGCAATTTTGAGATGTTTCCATTGACATCTAAATATCCTATTAATGAAAAAATACAACCACTGGTTCATAATCATTTAGTGCAACTGAAATTGAAGCCCCCTGTCACGGAGACCAAGATTAACGGCCGAGGCGACCTGGCACGCTGATGACGCGTCGCCCCATAATCTGCAGGCCAAACGGCTGGGCAGCGGTTGCTTGGTACGCCTAGGCCCTTCATGGGCTGTAGCGCCACATTTTTCTTTTTTAATTGAGGCTGGATGGATATTTTCCAACACTAAATGTATACCAATTTGACTGGATAAGAAATCCTTTTGCACTCTCCAGCTCATGTAAACTTCAACTTCTCGAAGAGGAGGAACTGGCGGAACTTAAAAAAAAACAGGCTGTAAAACTAAAGTACCAAGAGTCATAATTAGATAGCTTCTGGGTTTCTATTCAACAAGATTTTCCTCACCTGTGTAAAAGAGCCCTAACCGTTTATTTGCAGTTTTCTACGACACATTCGTGTGAAAGTGCGTTTTCTGTTATGGCTAATACTAAAACAGTTAAACGTGGAAGTTTGAGAATGTTAGATGAGGAAATTCGTGTGAATTTATCCTGCATCAGACACGATAAAAAGAACGATTTGTAATGATCGCCAAGCCCATAGCAGTCATTGAATATTATACTTGGAAAATCATATTTATGCAGTACTATGAAAAGTATAAATTTCTTTAAAATGAATCTCCTTTGTTAAAATACTCTATGTTTATAATTACAATAATTAAACAAGTAGTTCCGTGAAGAACAATACAGCCTATTTTCATAGATCCTGCTCTTGTTAATTGCCTCTATCAACATACAAAATTTCAGTTTAATTGCAGTAACAGATTCGTAGATATTGAGAACCGTCTAAATATTTCAGATGGTCGCCAGGTTGGATTTTTATTTTTGTACTATTACATTAAGATTATTGTGTACGTGTGGTATTCAAACTTCAATCGCATGATTAGAACACAAGAAGTAAAAACGAGATTTTAAAATTACGCACAGCAGCCATCTTGTGATTATGCAAACAATTGAAATAAATTAGATGCCAGTGGATCAACATTTGTATAAGCATTTAACGTGCAACGTTTCACGGCACTCGGATAGTTAATTCGCGAGAAACGTCCATTTAAATATTTATACTTCGCGTCGCCGCCATGTTGGATTTGTGCTCACCAGGTTACTGAAAGTCCTATAGGTGAATATATGTTCATAGTCTCTATGAACATAAAAAAAATCAGTTTGGTTGCTGTAAAAGATTCATAGATATTGAGAACCGTCTAAATATTTCGGAAGCTCGCCATTTAGGATTGTTATATGTATAGGCCATAGAGTTATGTACCATTCAAGGACAATTATTGCCTAGGTTGATTATTCAAACTTTCACTTCGATCGCATGATTACGACACAAGAAATAAAAACTTAATTTTAAAATTTCGCACAGCCGCCATCTTGAGGTTATGTAAACAATTGAATTAAGTTAGATGGCAGTGCATTACAAACTGCAAAATCATTTACTGTACCACATTTCACGGCGCTCAGAGAGTTAAATCACGAGAAAAGTCTATTAAAATATTTCAAATTCGCTTGGTCGCCATGTTCGTTTTGTTCTTTACAGGTTTATGAAATATACATAGGTAAACTTGTATCAGTACCCTTTATCACCGTACAAAATTGCAGGGTGATATCTGTAATAGTTTCGGAGATATAGAATGTCAGTGAAATATTTCGTACAGCCGCCATTTTTAGGTTATGTAAACAATTGAACTAAATTAGACTTCAATGCATTACAATGTGTATAAACAATTGTTGTACCAATTTTCATTACGTTTGGATAGTTAAATCGCGAGAAAAGTGTATTTAAAAGTCTCAACTTCGCTTGGCCGCCATGTTGGTTTTGTAGTCACCAGGTTTTTCAAAGTCTCATAGGTGAACTTCTAGTAGTGCCCTTTATCACAGTACACAATTTCAGGGCGATATCGGTAATAGTTTCGGAGATATTGAATGCTAGAGAAATATTTCGCACAGCCGCCATGTTGGATTGGTGAGACGTAACAAAATTTGAAGGGCACGGTCGAGGTCGCCAGTAATAGCGCTATGAACTTACCGAGTTTCATTGAAATCGCTCCAGCCGTTTAGATTTTATTAGGGGACACACACACCTCACACACACACACATGCACACACACACGGACAAAAGGTGATCTCATAAGCCTATTTTTTCAAAATTGAAAATGGCTAAAAATGGATGTCATATAGAATTATGTGTTCTAATAGGGTGTCGCCATCAGAAAAAGTTTGGAAAGCTCTGCTCTAAGCATATGTCTTCTCCTCTAAGGGAGCAAATTTTGAACGCATGTTGTAGACAACAAAGAGTAACTAGCTAATTTACGACTACCTCGTGCGCTTCTCGCAGTAAAGATAAAACAATGTCTTCAAAGTTAGAAATTACTCAACGAGCGCGCTAATTTATTCAGATGCACGCAATAGACCGTGTCCTCAATTATGTACATGCTGGTACAGGCGTTTTCAGACTGTATGCTTAACTCTGTGTCAACTATCACGGAAGAAAGTCTAGTAAATATTTGTACAGGTAAGTATTGCTTATGTTGACATCTCGTAGATAACCAGACTTACGGTTACGTTCACATTCAGATAAAGGCAAATTTAATTACATAATGGCCATACATTATATTGATATTCCTCCAGGATAAAAATAGGAGGGAAGTACAAATTAACAGCAGTAATGACAGTGATTTTAAAATGAATCTTTCACCTTAATATTACCTACTGTATTTTTAAGTCAGGCGCCACCAATTACTTTCTTTCCCTTGATGTTGCTTCTGAGGAACTAGAAGGTAGACATCTCGAAGGATACTAAAACAATCCTTCTTTCCAAATGAGGATTATTTTGATTTATTGTAGAGGATTGGGAGATATTGGACATCAGCCCCATGCACTTGATCACGATGTCACAAACCCCTAAATGACTCAACCAGAATACATCTACACCGTCGATGCTCAATGAAAAAAAAAACTATCTCGCACGTTCCAGCCTTCAGACCAGATTTAATTTCTTGGCAGAGCCGGGAATCGAGCCCGAGGTGGCAGCAAGGAATGGTAGCCACTGCACCATTTTCAACTTGTATTAATGGATATGACTGCATCCCTGGCTATACAAGCGGCACCCACTTTGAAAAGCTCTGCTGTATACAAACGTGGCTGTACTGATGCGGCATGCTACGAGGAAACAAAGAACTTATCTAGGCTAACATACACCAGAGCCCAGCACAATACCGCACGCACGTTTCCGAGAACCGAAGTTCTTTTGTTCACACTTGGCAGTCGATATTATCCCGGAAGCGATCACATCATAGATGTTTGAAAGTGACCCCTCCATTATTATAGATGGCTGTAGGTTCAATGTAAGGTCTCACGCATGGCGTGCACTGCCGCTCAACAAGTAGTCGAATCACTCATAGCCAGTAGAGAAAGATGTCTACTTCACTCACAGCGTCACAGCGCAAGTACAGTTCTAGCATTAGGGGGCAGATGAACTCGCTATTCCGTCTCTTAAAGTTTCAATAATAACTAACTAACTAACTAGTTCTAGCAAACTGTGAATGTGGCTGGGAGTCAGGTAAACAAAAACAAAAACAATCTAAAATAAAAAATAACAATAATAATCAGAAAACAGAACACAAAAAATTAAAAACCAAAAACAGAAACAAGGCACAAACACGTGCAGGGGGAATAGGGCCACTCGTATTTCCGTTCCATGCTTTACCTATTGCACTTGGCCAATCATATCCTTATGTCTTTAAATATGTTATTTGGCCGTAAAGTAATCAGTATATTTCTAATCTATACATCATTACAAGAATAATTACTGCTCGGGTCTAAGCTGCGTGGACCTAAGAGGAATGTCCATCGCAGACTATGAGTAGTGGTGGTGACGAGTGATGAAGTGTCTCTGTCCTTGCGTAGTAACAGAAGCAAATACATTAGTCGGTGACTCAGTCAATCATTCCCAACGCCACACTGGTTTCAGAAAAGACCCATGTTAGCAGTATTGGAATAGACGAGAATGTCAGGTAACACGGTGGGCTGTCGACAGGCTTCTCAATTCTCTCCTGCTCCTACCCTGCCTCTGCCCTTCATCCCGCAAGTTCACGGAGCTTGGAACCGAGCAGTATATCAAACAATGTATAATTTACATTTCTTTTCTGATATAACACTGAGATAAAAGAAATGCAGAATTCATGTACTGTATTTTTTTGTTTTTTGTGGTCCATTAGAGTAATTTATACTTTGCTTGGAATCATTTTTCTTGTAATTGTGTAAAATCGGTAACCAATATTTTATGATAAAATGAAAAAAGTTTGATAGACTGAAGTCCACTAGGTGACTCATGCGGTGGAAGTATGGGCGGTCCTAATCCCCTGCGCTTGTGCATGTGTGTGTGTGGCTCCCAGTTTCCAAGAACTATTGGTGGGTGAGTGGTATAACTAGGTCTGGTGTCGGTTAAATGAAAGTTGGAGTATGACGTCATGCGGTCAAAGCCACAATTAATGTTCAACTTTGCCGCACATTCTTTCGCTGCTTCTGTCACTGAAGCAACTTTTGTTACGTGTTCACGCGACGATGCATTATTATTAGGAACCGTTTTTCAAATTGCCATTTTAAGTTTTCAAAAACATAAAATAGGTTTCTTTAGGGTTTCAATATGCAGACTAGTTTTATAAAGTGTAGCAAAGCTTAAATGTAATGCCTAATTGTTGGTAGAAAATCTGATTACAACGAGAGTATTAATAATTTACATAATGATACGTCCTTTATAAAATTATCACAGAGATCTTCACCCTTATAGGCAATATTTGCTCTCCTTGAAGATGAAAATCCACAGCCTGCTTCCAGTCTCCAACCGGGTCAGGAATGGAATGAATGAAGCCCCCCATCTAGCGGCGAACTATGCCGGCTGCCGAGGCCTGACGCACTCCTCTAGGGCAATGATTAAATGAATCACAGATGAAATGAAATGATAGTGGAGAGTGTTGGTGGAATGAAATTTTGACAGGGAAAACCGGATCACCCGGAGAAAAACCTGTCTGCCTCCGTTTTGTCCAGCACAGATCTCACATGGAGTGACCGGGATTTGAACCACGGACCCAGCGGTGAGAGGCCAGCGTGCTGCCGCCTAAGCCACGGAGGCTTTTATTTGCTCTCCTTAAATATGTTAATTATCCAAATTCAATACAACCAAGAATGTCTGAGGTGATTTTCACATTCTAGTCCGTTAAATTTACTTTGTTTATTTACTTGGAAACAATAAGAAATTTATCCTCACATTCCGGACGGGAAATAACCAAACAATAAGATATAAGCTAAAAAGTGCTGTAAGTATTTGTATTTTCTGGCAGATAGGATTTCTCTCAATCAACTGGAGCTAGGAATAAAAACTAACTTGTGGTTTACTTTTAAAAATTACGGACTAAAGTTTCAAATATCTCTATCTCTACCTCTATATATATAAGAATGAAAGTGTCTGTTTTTTCTGAATTTCTACGGAAATTTGCGTTATTTACGCGTTTCAGACTGTTTTATGACGGATGCGCGCGAAAAGAAAATTTTTGTCTGTCTGTATGTCTGTCTGTCTGTCTGTCTGTCTGTGGACATGTATGTTCCCTTATAACTCGAGAACGGCTGGGTGGATCAACGTAAAATTTGGTACAGATTTCCTTCAGAGGCACGACACTAATCATTGATGTAACTCTTCTCCGTACCTCTCATATGAGGGGCATACCCCCTTAAAATGCATGCTGAAATAGGTGTAGAAGGGCCAGACAAAGCTCATTTTCAGCCCCTCAATATCAGAAACAAAACTCGGTGGCCCAAAGGGCCCCGAAAACCACATTTTAAGGCCCTAAAACCAATAGTTTTTGAGTTATTCCCAGAAAACGCAACCAACTAACCCAAATCGAAGAGAACTTCGCTAAAAATAACACCAGAGACTTTTACAAAACATTCAAGCAGTCACTCGGAAAATACACTCCACCAAGTCTCCACTTCAAAGACTCACAGGGCAAACTGGCTTTTAACGACAAGGACAACTGTCGCCTCTTAGCTCAGTACTTTAAGAACTTGCTCAACTGTGATCCACCCAGCGAAGACTTTGACTACATACAAACAACACCAAACCCGGACTCGCTGCCTCCTTCACTGGAAGAAGTTCGTGAAATCATTCAACTTCTTAAGAACAACAAGGCAGCTGGAGAGGACTCCATTGTTGGTGAACTCTGGAAATGTGCTGGAAGCAATGCTGTGTGAAAACTCACCGAGATCATACAGAACATCTGGGAAACAGAGAAATTACCACCTGACTGGACCTCAGCTCTGATCCATCCCCTCCACAAGAAAGGAGATTTTACTGACCTAAACAACTACCGTGGGATTTCTCTCGTCCCGGTAACATACAAGATTTTCTCCAAGGCATTACTAACACGGGCAGAAAGTCAACTGGACAGTCAACTCGGAGAATATCAGGGAGGCTTCAGGAAGGGCCGATCCTGTGCTGAACAGATCCTCAACCTGAAAACTGTACTTGCATACTCCAAATTGAGAAACCGCAAGGTGGTTGTCACCTTTGTTGATTTTAGGAAGGCCTACGACTCTGTTGATAGGGAAACACTTAATAGAATTCTCCAAGAACTAGGGTTAGACAACAAAACCCGCAAACTCATTCTAGAAACCTTGACCAATACCCATTCCAAGGTTAAATTTAGAGGCGAGGTCTCAGCAAGCTTCGAGATAAAAACAGGGGTGAGACAAGGGGATGGACTTTCTCCACTTCTTTTCAACTGTGTCCTTGAAAAGGTTGTGAGAGAATGGCGCAAGGAACTGACCAATATGGGTGTCCAGAGTGGGATATACCTGGGGCGTAGGAAGGAAGGACTGGTTGTAGATTGCCTGGCCTTTGCTGACGACATGGCACTTATTGCCGATTCTCTGGATACAGCAACAATGCAGGTCAATTGCCTCAGAAGACAGGCAGCCAAAGTGGGTCTTCAAGTGTCGCTGGAAAAAACAGAATTCTTCACCAACATCAAAGAAGCTAACAGAGAGATGCTACTAGAACAGGGAAAAATCAAGAGGATTGAGAAATTTAAGTATCTCGGCGAATGGATTGAACCCAACTTATCAGAAAGAGCATCATTATCCATGAGAGTCAACAAGCTGGAACTGGCTTATCGACTGACAAAGAACATCTACAACAAGAAATGCCTGTCACGCAACCTGAAACTGAAGCACTACACCTCAGTCATACGACCAGAAGCCCTGTATGCCATGGAGTGTCTCTCATTGAACCGAAGTGGTCTGATGGAGAAAATGGAAGTCAGAGAGAGGAGAATTCTCAGGAAGATCCTAGGTCCGGTAAAGGAAGATGAGGAATACCGTAGGCGGCACAATTCCGAGCTCTACGAACATATAGAAAGGCTCTCTGACTGTGCTAGGAAAAGGAGAGTAGCATTCTATGGTCATGTGGCAAGATTGCCTCCCAAAAGACTGACCAATAGGCTGTTCACTTTCTGGCAGAACAAGAAGGTTCGTACCACTTGGCTGACAGAAACTGAGAAAGACATTAATGAACTGGGAATATCAGATCTTCAAGACAGGCAATCTGTGAGACATGCCCTGAAGGAAGTCCATGGATTTCAGGAAAAACCCCGGAAGAAAGGTACCCCTTGGACAGATGAAAGGAAGGAGTTACACCGGCAGAAAATGCGACAACACTGGGCAAAGATCAAAGCTCAACAGTTGAACAAGCGTGGTCCAAAGTAGGCCCATTCGAAACAAGAAGAAGAAAATAATGAAAGTATGCAACCCGGTAACTATGGCAACAGAATCTCACAGGTCATTGTTAGACGCAATACAATTCCAATTATTACATTACTGTGAACGTTTGTGAACGGCTATACGGTTATCACGGAACCAAATTACGGTGTAAAATGCATCAATACATACAGTATACTGCGCTTAAGGGGGTCAAGAGGTACTCTAGAATTTTTTCTCGTGTTTTACACTTGTGGGTGTGGTACGGAAGGTCTATTTAATCCCTATCTCTATATAATTATACAATTATTATTATTATTATTATTATATAATGGCACACAACGACGAGACAAAGCTCAATTTCAGGCCCGCTGTGTCGGAAACAAAACACAGGGGCCCTAAAGTGTCCCCGAAAACTAAATTTTAAGGCTCTATAACCCACAGTTTCTGAGATAATCCCTGAAAAATAATTTCATTTAATAAACTAATCAAGGAATATAAGCCGGTAACCATGACAACAGTATCTCAAGAGATGACATCCAACTTTCCATCTCTTTCTGTAAGAAGCAATACCACTCCATTTATTACATTTCTGTGAACGTTTGCAAATGGCTATAAGGTCATCACGGAACCAACTAAGACTGTAAAATTCGTCAATGCGCTTAAGGGGGTCAAGGGGCACTCCAGAATTCTTTCACCCGACATACACGTGCGATATGTTGTACAGAAGGTCTATTATATCTCCAAACAGCAATATTATTTTCAAAAATTCCTGAATTGAAATAGTATTTTTGCGGCTTTTTAGGAATTTGAGGTATTCAATTTTATTTTCACGTCAGGTAGTACACGTTAGGTGAATTTAGTTTGAGAGCACATTTTAACTAATCATTCTTTTTGTCAACAAACGGGTACATCGTAAGGATGATTTTGTTTGAGTTAGTTAGTTATTGTTGTTTTAAAGGGTGGAACTACGAGGTCATCTGCCCCTTTAATTTGTTTGATACTGTGTGGTTGATATATCCATATTTGGACATCTGGGTGATACGTTGTAGTCAATAGAGTTAGTTTGCCTCATGGCCACTAGCTGCCTTTGCTCCTGCATAAATACACCTATCTATAAACATATGATTGTTTGTTTATTAAAGTTTCAATTTTGTTTCTTTTACGCGTTTCGGTTTGTTTTTTGACGGATGCAAGCAAAACGTGGATTTGTGTGTCTGTATTTCTGTGTATCTTTATGTACACCTATAACTCGTGTAACTCGTGTTCGGATGCTTGGAGCATCGTAAAATTAGGTAGGTATCCATGAGGGTCAATACACTAATCATTTATATAACTCTTCACTGTACTTCTCATAGAAGGGTGGGTATAGGGAAATGAAGTTTCAAAATACATGCTAAAATAGGCGAAATATAAAAATTATTCTAGAAGGACGACCAAATCATATGTTGCGCTTCTCAATGTGAGACACAAAATTCGGAGGACTATAAAGGGTCTCCGAAAACCACATTTTAAGGCCCCTAAATTAACAGTGTGTGTGATATTCCCAGAAAACTTACTTCGTTCTGATAAAACTTTTGAAGGAATGACAAACCGTTAACCATTGCAACAGTAGCTGAATTGATAACGTCTGGTTATTCATACCAAAGACCGTTCGAAGAACGGGTACTTCTGCTAGTACTACATTAAATGTAACGAAACTGCAATTAGGTACTTATAGGTAGAGCCCTGCGCGGATATACAAAACGTTATCCGCATCCACCCCGCATCCGCACGGCTGTTATCCGCATCCGCCCCGCATCCGTACGGCAGTTATCCGCATCCGCCCCGCATCCGCACGACTGTTATCCGCACAGGCCCCGCATCCGTACGGCAGTTATCCGCATCCGCCCCGCATCCGCACGACTTTTATCCGCATCCGCCCCGCATCCACGCTACTTTGATCCACGCGTTTGTTATCCGAATCTACTGGCATTACAATAATATTTCCAATGTGTTGCTTTATACTTTATCTTTTCGACATTTTAGCAGAAAGTCGAACCCTTAGGCTATGTGTTTCATGTGCTATGTTTAAAGTGAATGTTATACAGCCAGAATTGCAACCCTTTTCAGTTCGGAGTGTTGATTATGGTTAATGACATAATTTGAATGAGATTAGCTTAAATCATCATCTTACATTTGTCATGAAAAACCATAACGGAAAAATATGATATGTCATAAACATCGGGGCCCTAGTAAGGGATAATAGGGGAACTGTGCGCACTTAAGCAAGAATCGGTCTTGCGATGGTCTCATAATAGATAACACAACTGCAGTCATGAATAAGGGAGCCTTAGTAACTCCATATTCGATGTGCAGAAACAAATTTAATTCAAAATTAAATTTGGTGGACTATAATTCGAAATCTCGCAAATATGCATTTGCGCACGATTACCCACCCTGCAGGGTAAGCATGCGCACGGGTTGGGAAATTATGCGCATGGGATGAGTGTTGGAAAGCCATAATAATATAATGTGTATTGGCTGAAACTTGCACTGAGCATTAATATTAGAATGCATTTTATAATAGCATAACAATGCAATGATTCTAAAATAGTGCAGTTTTGGATATTAGAATAAAATATCTTCGTTTCGACAGCATTAAAGGAGGCAATCCTATTTAGGCTTGTTCCTTCAGGTCGTCTCAACGTTAATGCAGGATATCTCTTCAAGAACTCTTACAACCAATATTTGCCTGCTAGACTTTTAACTTTATGGAAATTATGGGGAATCTTATTCTCCTCTGCAAACTTGAACTCTAACCCTCTGACAAGCTTGGTGGGCGTTAAGCCGTAAAATAATTTTGCCAATGTCAAAAGGTATTCGGATAATTATGACTCCATTTCATTGGTAAAAACGGCTTTACGGGGTCGACGAGGTGGAGCAAGACAATTTTGCAGCAACTGCTTTCGTACAGTTGACTCTTGAATGTTGAAATTTCTCCCCACTTCTCTTATTTTCCTCCCATCATCCCTAATTGCACGTAGAGCTTTCTGCACATTTTCTGCTGGGTAGGAGTTTTTATCCGTTTTCCGCGTTTAATTCCTTGGCATCTGGAGAACAAACACGAAATATTTTGCCATTAATGTCGCGTTGTGTTTACTTGTATCATATGTTCTGCGCACCATTACCCCACTCTGCTTTTAAAACGTAACTCACTGAATCCCGGCAAACTAATCTATTATATTGAAAAATAAATACATGCAAAACCACTGTAAACACTGGTATTTAAAACTTCATTTAATTTTAAATAATTGAATCACAACTGTAGGCTTACCTTCTTATTTGCTGGCTACAGAATATAACATGCAACGTGTTTAGTTTCTTCATCCAAGCCTCCGGTTATGACATAGCGACTGGCATCATGCTGACTGTCCCTATCTGATAGGTACGATGACAGCTTAAGGGTAGCAGGGAACTGAGTTGCTAGTTGTACTATCAACTCGAAAAACATAGGTGCGCACGATTCCCGCTGCGCACATTACTTAACTTTCCCCATGATATTCAACAAGTTCGGGGTGTATTCTAAAAACTATCCGCAAATTTACTCCAAGCATTATCCGCAGCTTATCCGCTATCCGCACAGCCATGCAAAGTACATCCGTATGGTGAAAAATGTTGCGGATATCCGCGGGTTTATCCGCGGATATCCGCATCCGCGCAGGGCTTTACTTATAGGTAGTCGCATATAATTCAGTTTTTTTAGGTACTACAGAATTCATGAATATGGCTCCTTTGAGTGTGATTCAGACAAGTATTTAAGTATTTGAGTATTTAGAATAGGTGGGTTCGATTCCCATCAGACGTGGTTTTGCCGAGATAGTTCCTAATGTGTGGCCATGGCTGCTTCCCTGAATATAACAAAATGCGCATTTCTCAAAAATGTAATCCTACCATAATATCAACGATATAAATGATGAAGATATTATCATATCCAACGTCGTAACATTCATTAAAACTATATACGATCAAGAAGAAAACCATAACAAACACCGAAAACAACAACAACAACAACGCCAATACTACCCGCCCACCCACACACCACCTCCTCAATTTTCCTCCAAACACATTCCAGCATATAACCCCTGGAAGGCTAAAGGAAGTAGAAATAGCAGACTTCTGCTACTTAGTAAGCAAAATAACCGGCGATGAACAAAGCAAAGAGGATATAAAAATAGGTTGCCTGAGGCAAGGAAGCATTTCTACAGAAAATAAATCTAATAACATCAAATATAGATTTAGGTATTTGAAGTCATTTTTGAAAGCCATTGTATGGAGCGTGGCGCTCTATGGAAGTGAAACTTGGACTGTTGGCGCAGCAGAATAGAAGAGAATAGAAGCATTTGAAATGTGGTGTTACAAGATATGGATAGAGATGAAGATTTGATTGATAGAGTCACAAATGAAGAGGTAGGAGGAGAGATGTTTCTGGTGAGTGCTAATGAAGAGAAGAGATAGGTTGGTGGGACACATACTAAGGCACCCAAAAATAGCAAACTTCGTTATGAAAGGTAGAAATGCATGAGTGGACCAGGTTAGAATATGTTAGATTGCCTCGGATGTAAGGTGTGTTAAGGTGAGAAGAAACGATTAGCTCAGGGCGGGGATACATGGAGAGCTGCATCAATCCAGTCAAAAGACTGAAGACTCAAACACACACCTCTCACTTTTAATTGAAAAAAATGAAAATCCACAGCCTTCTTCCAGTCTCCGACCAGGTCAGGAATGGAATGAATGAAGCTCCCAACTAGCGGCGAGGATATGGACTGTGCCGGCTGCCGAGGCCTGACGCACTCCTCTGGGGCAATGATTAAATGAATGACAGATGAAATGAAATGATAGTGGAGAGTGTTGCTGGAATGAAATTTTGACAGGGAAAACCGGAGTACCCGGAGAAAAACCTGTCCGCCTCCGTTTTGTCCAGCACAGATCTCACATGGAGTGACCGGGATTTGAACCATGGACCCAGCGGTGAGAGGCCAGCGTGCTGCCGCCTAAGCCACGGAGGCTTTCTCACTTTTAATTACGTAATTGAATTAACGCGAACCAAACAATGAGAAGTTAGGCCTATTCAATAGATTATTCACGCATTGTGGTGCTGAAACAAAGACCAGTGTTGTGGTTGTATATCGATTAAGTGAGCGGGTAGCGCAGTGGAAGTAGGTTGTGGAGCTCAATGGGCGGTGTGCTCCATTCACACACACACACATACCGTAGACTATATAATCAATACACCGCCACGTGCTTCATGAATTCCAGAGGTCTTCATTGATGGTGATGACTAGGGCTCGGATTCGAGCATATTTGCATTTTTTTTCCCTGAGTAGTACACATTGAAAGAAGCCTTTCGGTGGTATTTTCACCTCTCTGGGACCAACAGAATTGAAATTTGTCGAGCATATAAATGCATAAAACCGCGGTTTTCAGAATAGAAGCATATAAATGCATATTCTAATGGTTTTCGTCTAAATAGCTTGTTTTTCTTCGAATCCCCCACCCGTCGAATTCGGGCCCTGACCATCCTTAAGGTTCGAAAACAGAAATAATTATTGAAAAGCCTATCTGGTGAGAATAATAGAACCCCAGGTATTAACCTTTAATGAGGTCGTTCTCATCATTGAAACTTTTATTGACTGATGACCGACAGTAGTGGCTACGCGGGCTAAAGCGTTGCGTTAGGTCAAGCGGCCTAGCTCTCTGCTGACTCGGTAGACGCGTGGGTTCGAGCCCCACCGTCGGCTGTCCTTGAAATGGTTTTCCGTGGTTTCCCATTTTCAACACCAGGCAAATGCTGGGACGGTACCTTCTGACAGGCCACGGCCGCTTCCTTCCACATCCTTGCCCAGTTTCAATCACCATCATTCATTTCATCTCTCATTAACTCCTCTCATGAGGTTGGCGTCAGGAAGGGCATCCGGCCGTAAAACCCATCGCCACTAAGACTTCCATCGCATTTCATCCCCGACCCCGTTGGAAAAACGGGAATAATAAGGGGTAAGACATACATACAATTGACTGATGTAAGAAAATCATTCATAACTGAAAACATATAAAAAAAATCTTGTTGTACAGACCAATGCAGATCTACTTCATTGAGTCACCAAATTCTGAACATTTTGTAAATGAACTTTTAATCTGTAACTTTTATAAGAAAATGTCTCTTATATATACTTGGAATGCGAGTATATTGCAGTGTATCATACATACAATTAGAAAATAAAGTTCGGTTTTTTTTCGTTTTACTTTCCTTTCTATAGTTTTTGACGGTGTTTTTCGAGCATATTCTGCATATTTAACCGCATATAATGGGTTTTTCAAGCAAATCTATCGAGCATATAATGTTTTTTCGAGCATATCTATCGAGCATAAAACACATGGTTTTCGAGCATATCTGGAGATTTTATCAAGCATATCGATCCGAGCTCTAGTGATTACGTTTCATCATAGCGTAGCCATAACTTGAATCCGCTCCGTTGTGCAGTGGCTAGCATTCTTGGCTGTGTAGCGGCTTCGGTGGCGTAGTTGGTAGCATGCTGAGCTTCTATGCACAAGATCGCGGGTTCAAACCCGGCCGAAGCCGTCGGATTTTTAAAGAGCGTTAAAAATCCCTCAGTATGCCTTCCTTCCGAGGGGAAGTAAAGCCGGCGGTCCCATGTCATATATTTATTGCATGTTAAAGTACCTTCCACTAATTACACCTGTGTGAAGCTAAATTGGATAGGTTAGGAACGTAAACAACGCTCGTAGGATTCTACGTTCGTTGCTAAGAGCCGACTGCGGTGGCGTCTAGTAGCTTAGTTCTGAACTAGGCCTAGTAGTCGTTGACGGTGTTGTCTGGCGGCAAAAGTAGGAACTATTTGAAAAATTCAAAGTTTCAGTCCTTACTTGAATTAAAAAACAGATACGCACACTAATACAGCCATCACAATTAAAACCGGTTATCAGACAAATTCTACACACACCCAAAGTACACGGGGCTACATGACCGCGTTGTCGCAGCCCCTAAACTGGGGAACCAACCAACCAAACCTTCCTCCGGAGGGGAACTAAAGCTGGTGGCATGTAAAAGAACCTTCCACTAACTACAATTGTGTGAAGCTAAATTTGTAGCTTAGATTTGATTACCGCTCTAAACGTTCACCACCAGGTGCCGGTTCCGATGGCATCTAGTAGCCAAGTTCACCGCTAGATGTCGTTGACGGTAGAATTTGGTAGCAACTACTTGAAATTGACCGGCTGCAGTCCTTACCTGAATTACAGATAACACACACACATTTTGTGTAAATACTACGATGTAATTACTGGGCTATAGTTCCTAAATTGGGAATTGTGTATATTGTGTTCGATATTATTGTTGGTAGTGTTCTGTATTTGTACAATTTGCCACCGGGGAATTACCCCCATTTGCAAATATTATATATAATAATAATAATAATAATAATAATAATACAGTAGAGTCTCGTAAACTCGGCACTCGGTAACCCAGCACTCCTGATTTCTCGGCCACCCTGACAGGAGCAAAGAAATTATGATTTTTGTTTGTTTTTGTGTTTCCGCACAGAGCGTTATTATGTTTTCTTTCGTTTTCTCCGTCAATGGAATCATCAACTGTTAAATACGACGCGAAACAAGTTGACCTACAGTACAGTAGCCTACATAGTAAAAAGAGTAACGACGACCTGATAAATATAGGTAGTTGCGCAGTACAGTACTGTAAATGCACAAACTGTTAACAAATAAATGTACAGAATTGCATTATTTTTAAACAAAAACAAACAGCTTATTTCTTCTATTTAACCCATTTCCCGATAACCCAGCATTTTCGCGAACTCGGTCACCCTTCGGTCCAAATTAGGCCGAGACTCTACTGTAATAATAATAATAATAATAATAATAATAATAATAATAATAACAATTAACATCGGTTATCGGCCAGTTTCTACACACACCCAAAGTACACGGGGCTACATGACCGCGTTGTCGCAGCCCCTAAACTGAGGAACCTATCAACCAACCATTCTTGGCTGTCACCGTCCCGTCTTTGCCAAGGATTTAAATTCTGATCTAAGGGCTGGAACGGGGTACACTCAGCCTCGTGAGACAAAACTGAGGAGAGGTGGGTTCGATTTCTATCTCAGCCATCCTGGAAGTGTTTTTTTTTTGTGGTTAGTTTCCCACTTCTACTCCAGGGGAATGCCGGGATAATGCCTGACCTAAGGTCACGACTGCTTCCTACTACAATCCTACCTCAATTACAAATCATACACCAGTACACAAATCACAGTGCCACAGTTTATCAGACAAATTCTACACAAACCCAAGTATTTAAAAAACAGATCTGTCATAAATGTGGACTTCAATTTGATAATATAAAATAATTTTGTTAAAATATGACATAAATCTAAAAAAATGTGTTTATATTCCCATAAAAATGGACTAAAAATTGTTCTTTAAAAATCTATATGGTCTTTCTATGAGATGAAAAAAAAAACTCTCTGTCTGGAGCATAGTTTGGAATGTTTATTGTAATTATCCTCTGCTCCAATGAAAATGTTTCATGCGATATGAAAAATGTTGATGGTCCTTGCCTAATAACTGTTGTGTTGTAAACTGTGGTTGATTTTGACATATGCTATTGTATGTGTTTGATATTCATTAGAGGTGTTCATGGAAAAATAATAAAAACGAGCCTTACAGTAGTCGCATGTGATGTGTAACATCTGACATGTTATCCTACTATGAAATAATAATAATTGAGTTGAAATATATGTGAAGTCAATTTTTTTCGGCTGTACTCCTCCAGTTGTGAAGTTATTCTCACGTTTATTTTGTCGATAATTTCGCATATAATCTGCTCTGGATTTGCCCATCTCTGTAAATCACAAGATCATTAAAAAGCTGCGTCACCGCGAATCATACAACACCTCATACAAGTCCCTAGTATTATTGGTTCGCGAGATATTAAAAAAACCGATGGCCTATTAGTTTTGGGTCCTTTGGTTAAATTAAGGGGGCTATAGGAAAATGGGAGGTGCCACCCCGAGTCCTAGGACACCTCATACAAGTCCCTAGCATCATTGGTTCGCGAGATATTAAATAGCCGATGACCTATCAGTTTTGGGTCCTTTGGTTAAATTAAAGGGGCTATAGGAAAACAGGGGGTGTCACCCCAAGTCCTAGGACACCTTATTCAAGTCCCTAGCGTTATTGGTTCACGAGATATTATAAAGCCGATGACCTATTAGTTATGTGTCCTTTGGTTAAAAAATGGGTTGGCACCATCTCACGGCCATCTGTCCGCCACCCCGCGCGCTAATTGGTCAAATCAAATAGCGCACGCTTCCCTGGTTTCCGTCCCTTTTCCAAAATCACTCCCACAAAAAATATCCAGCAACAGAGAGGCAACGCTATGTTGGCCGACTGTACGTCGTGGTACCAATCTCCGCCACCACGCGCGCTCTTTGTTTGCTGTATGTTGGCCGACAGTACGTCGTGGTACCAATATCTACCACCGCACGCGCTCATTGTTTCCTGTAACACATTTCCGTCCCTTTTCCAAAATCACTCCCACAAAAAAATATCCAGCAACCGAGAGGAAAGATGTTACACATCAATAAATATGATTGAATTCATATCATTACGTAAATCTTTCTATGAAAATTTCTACTGCTGTTTTGACAACCACAAGCTATTGCATATCGAAACCCTCAGTAACAAGAAGTTCCGTGAAGAACTATACAGCCTACTTTTCATGCCAATGATTATTCTACAGAATATGAACCTATCTAGAATAATGACGAAATTAAGTTGCTAATATCGAAATTTCCAATTAGTTCGAAATACTGTATACCTGGCATAATGAATCCTAAGAGCACTACAGTTGGCAGCCCTGATGACTGAATATATTCTTAGTTCCATCTCTTAAGGTACAAAATACAAAATTTGGTTGAAGTCCAATGAATAGCATGGACGTTACATGCAGTTAAACATTGGATCTAACAGCGGGCGTAAAATCATGTTGGCAACAATGTCATGCATGTATTGGTCAGAAATAATCTGAAATAATATGATATCTATTGTTGTGCCAATTTTGAATGAAATCCATTAGTTAGTATAGAAGTTACATGCATTTTAAAATTGGACCTATCAGCAGGCTTAGAATCATGTTGGCAGCACTGACGTATATTAGTTACTCCAAATTCGTCTAGAATGCCAGGTACTATACGTGTGCAAAGTTTAGAGCTATTGGCTTGCATACTTTCTGATATATTGATATTAGGGTAACAAAAATAGGGACAGCACATATTAACAGTTCGCAGCCCTGGTTGCTCCTTAGAATACGCATAGTCATATCTGTTATGGTACACATACCACATACGAAATTTGGTTGAAATCCAAATGATAGTATGGAAGTTACATGTATTTAAAGTTGGACCTGTCAGCAGGCTTAGAATCATGTTGGTAGCACTGACGTATATAAGTTACTCCAAATTAATATCGAATGTCAGGTACTATACGTGTGCATAGTTTAAAGCTGTCGGCTTGCATACTTTCTGATATATTGGTATTTGGATAAAGTAAATTAGGAGCATTTATTAACAGTTGGCAGCCCTGGAAGGTCTTAAGAATACGCTCAGTCATATCTGGTTATGTACACATACAACATACGAAATTTGGTTGAATTCCAATTGATAGTGTAGAAGTTATATGCATTTAAAAATTGGACCTATCAGGAGGCTTATAATCATTTTGGCAACACTGCTATGTTTGGCCTCCTGGAAATTAAACTGAAATATTATGATCTGTACGTGTGCCAATTTTGAAATAGCTCCCGTTCATACTTTCCAGGATATCCAACATGGAGCTCAAATTTCAATTGCGATTTTGTAGCAGTTGGTAGCACTGACATCATTTTCAAATATGGCCGTGAGATATTCAGGTATAGATCTTTACTCCTACCAAATTTTGTTTCGATTGCTGCAGCCGTTTAGGAGTTGATAGGGAGGGGGGGGGGGGGCACACACACAGCCAGACAGACAGAAGGACAGACAGACAGACACACATTTGCCCGATCTCATAAGTCTACTTTTTCCTCATTTTTGCAAAATGTGAAAAGTAGGCTAAAAATCTTTTGTATGCAATTTTTAAACTACTGAAATTTACCAAATTACCAGAATGAATAGTCGGGAAAATATCTGGAGATGATGTACGGTAGTTTTTGTTTTTTTTAGCGTATGGCTTTTAGCGCCGGGAGTGTCCGAGGACATGTTCGGCTCGCCAGTTTTGTAGCTGCATCGAGGCGGACACCCAATGGGTGAGCTACACGTACCGTCGCGTGTGGAGTGTTCTGTGTCTGGGGAGGAAAGTTTAAATGTAAGGACAAGAAGTTGGAAGGTAGCGGCTGTGGCCTATAGTTAGGGACCAACCCCGGTATTTGCCTGGAAGGAAGATGGGAAACCACAGAAGACCATATTCAAGGTTGCCGGCGGGGGGATTCGAATCTCCTCGCCTCCCGGATGTGAGCGACTGCCAGCAGTCATGCCGTTACGACCACGGCTAACTCACCCGGTGATGATGTAGTAATAGACGTTTACTCCTCCGCTGTCTGAGACCCACCCAGCCATCCCAAATATAGTTGAAATTGCAGCTGTGACAACCTTCTTTGTCAAGGAGTCAATAATGCGAACCCCACGCATTTGCTACTATTTCGCACCCGGTATACATAAAAAAAACAAAAGAGCGCCGTCAAATGAATGCCAAAGTACAAACCTAAACGTAAACCTAACGTTTATTTCTTTATTCACATAATTACAAAGTTACATAATTATAAAGTTACGTGTGTCGTGTGGTGTATTTTGTATCGGACATGTTGGCAACGGGTGACAACGGGTGTGATGTACTGTCTGACTTCAATGTAACATGGCACCGATCGTGAAATGAACACGAACAAAAATGCTCATTTACGAAATAAAATAAATTATTTCCGTTGCAGCACAGACAATTCATATTGAAATCAACTTCTAATTACTCTCAAACAGGTATGTTAATCATAAATAATATATTTTCAATAATCTGCCTTGTGAAAGTCATGAAAAGGATGAAAAGGGAGCAGTACATCTCCTGGACAATTAATAAACCCTCTACATATAATTGCAAAAGTGTCAATTACATTTCACGAAAGTTTGAAGGAAGTATCTGCTCGACGAGGGAGTGGGGCAGACGGGCTGTAATTCCGGGACCCGGATATCCTGAAAGGCCCGGGTCCACTGAGAACGTGAAGTCGTTTATTGTCTTGTGGGGCGAAATATAAATGTAAAATGTAAGTCCCTGGAAAATATTAAAAAAGTTCTTCATTTCAATTTGAAGACAATTGAATACATTTTATATATTTGAGCTAAAATTGTGTTTATAAAAATGAACATTTTCTATTTTTTTATTTTTTGTTTGTTTAGATTTTTCAAACTTCTAAACATTCATCAACAATGTTCTTCAAGAATATCTTTCAACTAGTGTCTCAAAATTTGTAACTGAAGTAGCAGTGAAAACATAATAAAATACTACAGAAATTATAGAGCGAGAATTCAAAATATTCGAGGTGGGGAATTCAGTCAACACAGCACCGTTAAGAAACAAATGATCGACTAGTCACCCATGGGTGACGGGCCCCGAGAAATCTTGGTTTTATTCACACATCATTGTCGGTAATCCAGCGGCATCTCTTGATCATGCATTGAACTATTTCGGACTAGCACATTGAGTGGAATGTTTGTATATGTATATATTAAACGTTTAAAATTATACGCCAAATCAATAAATAAACAAATATATATATTTTATATATTGGTACATGTTTCGACCTACATTAGGGTCGTCCTCAGCGTAAAAAGAAAATCAATTAAGAATTGAAAACTAAAATAGCATATGTGACTTAAATCTAAATAAAAATAAAAATTATTGATAATAATTGTAATAAATAAAATATAGTAATAAAATGGATATCCTTACAAAGGTAGTATTAATTAAATAAATATAAGATTGGTCTTTTAACAGAAATAATCTGAAATAATATGATCTATTGTTGTGTCAATTTTGAATGAAATCCATTAGTTAGTATAGGAATTACATGCATTTTAAAATTGGACCTATCAGCAGGCTTAGAATCATGTCGGCAGCACTGGCGTAGGCCTATATTAGTTACTCCAAATTAATCTAGAATGCCAGGTACTATACGTGTGCAAAGTTTAGAGCTATTGGCTTGCATACTTTCTGATATATTGATATTAGGGTAACAAAAATAGAGACTGTATTTATTAACAGTTGGCAGCCCTGGTTACTCTTAAGAATCGGCATAGTCATGTGTGTTATGGTACACAGAGCACACACGAATTTTGGTAGAAATCCAAATGATAGTATAGAAGTTACATGTATTTAATGTTGGTAGCACTGACGTATATAAGTTACTCCAAATTAGTATAGAACGTGTGCTTAGTCTAAAACTGTCGGCTTGCCTACTTTCTGATATATGGGTATTTAGATTTTAAAAAATTGAGAACATTTATTAACAGTTGCCAGTCCTGGTGGCTCTTAAGAATACGCTCAGTCATATCAGTTTATGTACACATAGCACATACAAAATTTGGTTGAAATCCAATTGATAGTGTAGAAGTAATATTCATTCAAAATTTGGACCTATCAGCAGGCTTATAATCATTTTGGCAACACTGCCATGTATGGCCTCCTGGAAATTAAACTCCAATATTATTATCTATACGTGTGCCAATTTTGAAATAGCTCCCATTCATACCTTCCAAGATATCCAACATGGAACTCAAATTTCAATTGCAATTTTTCAGCAGTTGATAGCACTGATATCATTTTCAAATATGGTCGTGAGATATTCAGGTATAGAACTTTACTCCTACCAAATTTTGTTTCGATTGCTGCAGCCGTTTAGGAGTTGATAGGGGGGGGGACACAGCCAGCCAGACAGACAGACAGACAGGCAGGCAGGCAGGCAGGCAGACAGACAGACAGACAGACAGACAGACATACATTTGCCCGATCTCATAAGTCTGCTTTTTCCTCATTTTTGCAAAATGTGAAAAGTAGACTAAAAACAAGATGTTCAGTAAAGAACATATAGCCTACTTTCTCCTAAATGCATGGGTATTGTTATAACTCTTTGTCCTTTTCAAGGAGTATGATTGAATGTTGCTTGTAGTAGCTTGTTGAAATACAACGTGCTATAGGGATATTAAACATGAATATGAGGTGCCCTTTGCTAGTGCTACCTCTGTACCAAATTTCGTTCAATTCGGTTTCACCGTGTTTGAATTGATAGGGGGAATCGATTTGCACACATACTTGGCCACCATCTGCAAACTATTGGGCTGATGTTCTTGCAGTTTGGTCTGAATATGTTTCCCACATAAAGATATGGTGTTGCAAAATTTGGTAGAGACTAGATTATTAGGTTGGTCGTAATTACATTTTAGCTTTTAACATTTCGGTGGCCGCGATTACGTTTCCGTCAAGATAGCGGTGATATAAAACATGACACTGAGGTGCCCTTTGCTAGTGCTACCTCTGTACCAAATTTCGTTCCATTCGGTTTCACCGTGTTCGAATTGATAAGGGGAATCGATTTTCACACAAAGAGGGCCGCCATCCGCAAA
Source organism: Meconema thalassinum (assembly GCA_946902985.2). Classification (NCBI taxonomy): domain Eukaryota; kingdom Metazoa; phylum Arthropoda; class Insecta; order Orthoptera; family Tettigoniidae; genus Meconema; species Meconema thalassinum. The sequence goes on along the minus strand of OX336396.1, from coordinate 135,332,483 downwards.
ATATTAGGCTGATGACCTATTACTTTGGTCAAAGGATGCTCCCTCCATAAAGGTATGTTGTTGCTAAATTTGCTAGAGATCGGATGATTAGGCTAATCGTAACTTGATTTAAGCTTTGAACATTTGTGTGGCCACCATTACGTTTCTGTCAATATGGCGGCGATATAAATCATGACACTGAGATGCCCTTTGCTAGTGCTATCTCTGTACCAAATTTCGTTCCATTCGGTTTCACCGTGTTTGAATTAATAGGGAGAATCGATTTTGACACAAAGATGGCCGCCATCCGCAAACTATTAGGCGAATGACCTATTAGATTGGTCAAAGGATGCTCCCTCCATAAAGGTATGTAGTTGCAAAATTTGGTAGAGATCGGATTATTAGGTTAATCGTAATTTGATTTAAGCTTTGAACATTCGTGTGGCCGCCATTACGTTTCAGTCAAGATGGTGGCGATATAAAACATGACACTGAGGTGCCCTTTGCTAGTGCTACCTCTGTACCAAATTTCGTTCCATTCGGTTCCACCGTGTTCGAATTAATAGGGGGAATCAATTTTGACATAAAGATGGCCGCCACCCGCAAACAATTAGGCTAATAACCTATTAGATTGGTCAAAGGATGCTCCCTCCATAAAGGTATGTAGTTGCAAAATTTGGTAGAGATCGGATGATTAGGTTAATCGTAATTTGATTTAAGCTTTGAACATTCGTGTGGCCGCCATTACGTTTCTGTCAAGATGGCGGCGATATAAAACATGACACTGAGGTGCCCTTTGCTAGTGCTACCTCTGTACCAAATTTCGTTCCATTTGGTTTCACCGTGTTTGAATTAATAGGGGGAATTGATTTTCACACAAAGATGGCCGCCATCCGCAAACTATTAGGCTAATGACCTAGTTATTTGGTCAAAGGATGCTTCCTCTATAAAGGTATGTTGTTGCAAAATTTGGTAGAGATCGGATGATTAGGTTAATCGTAATTTGATTTAAGCTTTGAACATTTGTGTGGCCGCCATTACGTTTCCGTCAAGATGGCGGCGATATAAAACATGACACTGAGGTGCCTTTTGTTAGTACTACCTCTGTACCAAATTTCGTTCCATTCGGTTGCACCGTGTTCGAATTAATAGGGGGAATCGATTTTCACACAAAGATGGCCGCCATCCGCAAACTATTACGCTGATGACTTATTAGTTTGGTCAAAGGATGTTCCCCCCATAAAGGTATGTTGTTGCAAAATTTGGTAGAGATCGGATGATTAGGTTAGTCGTAATTTGATTTAAGCTTTGAACATTTGTGTGGCCGCCATTACGTTTCCGTCAAGATGGCGGCGATATAAAACATGACACTGAGGTGTTCTTTGCTAGTGCTACCTTTGTACCAAATTTCGTTCAATTCGCATTCACCGTGTTCGAATTGATAGGGGGGGACAGACATTCATGGTACACACACTCACACACACACAGACACACAGACACACACACACACAGACTCACACACACACACATACACACACACAGACAGACACACACACATACACACACACACACAGACACACAGACACACAGACACACACACACACATACACACACACAGACAGACACACTTTTTTCGCCCTGTGTTGATCTCATAAGTCTACTTTAATTTTTTGCAAAAATCGAAAGTAGGCTAATAGGCATATGAGATCACCGTTTGTCCATGTGTGTGTGTGCTTCCCCCCCTAATAACTTCTAAATGGGTGGAGCGATTTCAATGAAACTCGGTAACGTCATAGTACTATTTTCGCCAATCCCGACCGTGCCCTTTACATTTTACTACGTCCCACCAATCCAACATGGAGGCTGTGTGAAATATTTCACTGGCAACCTATATCACCGAAACTATTACTCATATCACCCTGAAATTTTGTACGGTGATAAAGGGCACTACTAGACGTTTACCTATGTGACTTTCAGAAACTTGTTAACTACAAAACGAACATGGTGGCCAAGTGAAGTTGAAACATTTAAATAGACGTTTCTCGCGATTTAACCTTCCTAACGCAGTGAAACTTTGTACAGCAAATATTCATCTACATTGTAATGCACTGACATCTAATTTAGTTCAGTTGTTTACATTAATTCAAGATGGCGGCTGTGCAAAATTTTAAAATTAGGTTTTTATTTCTTGTGTTCTAATCATGCGATCGAAATCAACGTTTGTATAATGAACGTACATAATGATTCTCATCTAATAGTACATAACTCTATGGCTTACATATATTAAAATCCAACATGGCGACCATCCAAAATATTTAGACGGTTCTCAATATCTATTAATCTATGACAGCAATCAAACTGGCATTTTGTTTGTGTATAGAGGCTATAAACACGAGTTCATCTATGGGACGTTCAATAACCTGGTGAGCACAAATTTAACATGGCGGCGACGCTCAATTTAAATATTCAAATGGACGTTTCTCGCGATTTAACCATCCGGGCTCATTGAAACTTGGTACGGTATATGCTTATATAGGATTCATCCCAGCATTTTACAGCAGTAGAAATGGGGGGAAACCACGGAAAATCACTTCCAGGATGGCTGAGGTGGGAATCGAACCCTCCTCTTCTCAGTTTTGCCTCATGAGGCTGAGTTTACTCCATTCCAGCCCTCACACCAGAATTAAAATTTCTTGGCACTGTCTGGAATTGAACCCTTACCTCCGGGGTGACAGCCAAACATGCTAACCGCTACACCATGAGGTGTTCTTTCCGAAGTAAAGGAAGGAAGATCGTAGTTTTACGTGACCGTTAATCTCGAGTTCATAAGCCACGGGACCTCCCTTTTACGTGGAATCTGAACCACAGGACATGGCATTTCACTTTGAAAATCTCACATTCATTGACCGGAAATCGAACCCGGTCCACCGTGGTGAGAGGCCAACTGCTTGACCACTGCGCCACCATGCCCCCGTTCCGAAGTAAACATTAACTAGCATTTAAATACTTTTTTCTAACTTTCGTTTATCCAAATCTGGGTTTTACCTCAGACTCCAGGAGGAATAACGTTTCGTATTCCTTTAACTGGTCCCAGAGGTGCGGGTTCGATTGCTGGTACTGCCAATAAATTTAATTCTAGTCTGAGCGCTAGAACAATGTTCAGCTAGCCTCGTGAGGCAGAACTGAGAAGTTGCTTTCCATGACTATTCAAATCAAGTCCAGGCGAATGCTGGGATGGGGTCAGCCGCTACTTCCCAAACCCTAGCTCCAAAACACACACTTTCACATCCAACACAATGACACAGGTTATCGGACATATTCCACAGACAAGTTGTTGTTGTTGTTGTTCTATTAGTTAGTTATTGTTGTTTTAAGGGGCGGAACTACGAGGTGGTTGTTGTTCTAATTTGTGTGTAGAATTTGTCTGATAAACTGTGTTATTGTGGTGTATCCAGTGTGAGAATTTGTAATTAAGGCGGGGATTGGGATGGAGGTGGCCATGGTTTTAAGTTAGAAACCATCCCATCATTTGCCTGGTGTATAGGCTACGTAGTAAACTACGAAAATTTACTTCTTGGATGCGTGAGGTGGGAATGAAACTCGCATCTTTCTTGGTTCTGCCTTACAATAATTGTGAGTGTACCCCGTTCTAGCTTTTAGACCAGAAATAAATTTCTTTGGCAGAGCTGGGAATTAAACCCGATCCTCCAGGGCTATAACCAAGATTGCTAGCTGCTACACCACAAGATAGTCACATACTCAAGTACACGGGGCTAGGCTATAATGACCACAATGTCACAAAGCCACTAAATGTATTTATTTATTTATTTATTTATTTATTTATTTATTTATTTATTTAGCGTATGGCTTTTAGACCGGGAGTGTCCGAGGACATGTTCGGCTCGCCAGAGGCTGTAGCTGCTTCAAGCGGACACCCATGGGGTGAGCTACAAGTTCCGTTGACTTTCAAGTAGTTCCAATTTTCACTACCAGATGTCACTGACACCAAGTGGTGAACGATGGAACTTTGAAAGAGCGTTACAACGAAATCTAACCTAGAAATTTAGTTTCAAACAAGTTCTATGACATGGGACAGCCGGCTTTACTTCTCCTCCGAAGGAAGGCATACTGAAGGAATTGAACGCTCTTAAAAAATCCGATGACTTCGGCCGGGTTTGAACCCGTGGTCGTGGGCACAGAAGTTCAGCATGCTACCAACTACGCCACCGAAGCCGCTAGTCACTAAACGATGCAACAACAATATCAACCTTTTGCAACCAACATCTTTTTGCTACCAGTTCAGTAAACAGGCCAATGAACCGACCTTGTCTGCTCGAGGGACAACTATAAGTGGCTGATGAGTGCCTTATTAAAAGCTTGAACTTACCTTGTCGACCCATTGCATACAGCCCCCGAACCAGCGAACCCCCATCCTGGAACCTGTTATTCACTAACATTCAATACACACACTGAACACACAACTTTCTTCTTCACTTACGCCATTAGTTTATCTAAGTAGAACAAGGCCCGACAGTGAACTGATACATTTAAGTCGTTCCTCACTCCGTTACCGCCCCGGTATTAGCGATTAAGACATGCAGATTAACTTGAACAAACAGTCGAGGATTAGCTAGTTATAATGAATCACAAGAAGAAAGTATTTTCAAACGCTAATTTCACACACTACCATATTACTGTAGTGGCCATCAGCCTCGTATATTTGGAAATTCTTCTTCTTAAGTATTCAATCCATGGATTGGTCTGCGGCAGTTCTCCAGTCGGCTCTATTTATAGCTTTCCTCTTCATATCTTCATAGTTTCTGCATCCTACATCAGACATGATTTGCTGTACATATTGTAGGCGTGGTCTTCCTCGACATCTTTTGCCTTCAACCATTCCCTCAATACCGTTTTCAGCAGGCTATCGTGTCTCAAAATATGTCCTATCAGTCTAGTCCTCCTCCTCTTTATGCTTTACCATAAGGTATAATTTTCCTCCACCTTTTTAAATACTTCAGCATTCGTTATTTTTTCTGTCCAGCTAATTTTTAGCATTCTTCTATAACACCATTGTTCAAAAGAATGTATCCTCCTTTTTTCTTCTTTTCCAATTGTCCACGTTTCGCAACCATAAAGGGCAATACTCCAAACATACGCTTTTAATAATCGTTTTCTGGTTTTAAGATTAATGGAATTTGTAGTGAATAAACGTTTCTTTTTGTGAAATGCTAATTTGGCTTGTAAAATTCTACATTTGATTTCTTTCTTGCTTCTTCCATCTTTGGTAATTTTGCTTCCGAGATATTTAAATTCTTGAACATTTTCTAGTGTTTTGTTGCCCACCACTAATTTCATACTTGAGTCTGCCTTTTTATCGCAGACCATAACTTTCATCTTTGACTTATTTATTTTCATCTTGTATTCATTACCCATGATTTCCTCCATTTTTACTATTATTTGTTTGAGATGTTGTTCACTATCTGCAACTATGGCAATGTCATCTGCAAATCTAATCATATTTATTTGTTCACCTTGTATCCTTATTCGTAAATTCAAATCCTCTCGAACCTTATTCAATGCATCCTGGATGTAGGCATTAAAAAGCGTGGGAGACAAAGCACAGCCTTGTCTAACTCCTTTCCCTATTTTTGCTTCCTTTCGTTCATTTCCAATTTTAATTTTTGGAAATAGTGATCGTAATAATAGACTAACAAGTAGTTCCGTGAAGAACTATACAGCCTATTTTCATATATCCTACTCATATTAATTGCCTCTATCAACATACAAAATTTCAGTTTGATTGCTATGTTAGATACGTAGATACTGATGACCGACTAAATATTGCAGATGGTAGCCAGGTTGGATTTTTATTTATATACTATTACATGAAGATTATTGTGTACGTGTGTTTTTCAGACTTCAATCGCATTTTTAGGACACAAGAAGTAAAAACGAGATTTTAAAATTTTGCACAGCTGCCATCTTGTTGTTATGAAAACAATTGAAATAAATTAGATACCAGTGGATTAACATTTGTATAAGCATTTACGTGCACAAATTCACTGCACTCAGATGGTTAAATCGCGAGAAACGTCCATTTAAATATTTATTGTTCGCGTCGCCGCCATGTTGGATTTGCGCTCACCAGGTTACTGAAAGTCATATAGGTGAACTTATGTTCATAGCCTCTATGAACATAAGAAAAATCAGTTTGATTGCTGGAAAAGATTCTTAGATATTGAGAACCGTCAAAATATTTCGGATGCTCGCCATTTTGGATTGTTATATGTATAGGCCATAGAGTTATGTACCATTAAAGGAAAAATATTGCGTAGCTTCATTATTCAAACTTTCACTTTGATCGCATGATTACGACACAAGAATAAAAACTTAATTTTAAAATTTCGCGCAGCCGCCATCTTCAGTTTATGTAAACAATTGAACTAAATTAGATGCCAGTGAATGACAATATGTATAATTATTTACTGTACCACATTTCAATGCGCTCATATGATTAAATCACGAGAAAAATGTATTAGAATGTTTCAAATTCGCTTGGCCGCCATGTTCGTTTCGTAGTTAACAGGGTTTGAAAGTTACATGGATAAACTTGTAGTAGTGCTCTTTATCAATGTACAAAATTTCAGGTTGATATCATAAATAGTTTCGGAGATATTGAATGCCTGAGAAATATTTCGCACAGCCGCCATTTTGAGGTTATGTAAACAATTGAACGAAGTTAGATGTCGGCGCATTACAATGTATATAAACATATACTGTGCCAAGTTTCATTGCGTTTGGTGGGTTAAATCGCGAGAAACGTCCATATAAAAGTCTCAAATTCGCTTGGCCACCATGTTGGTTTTGTAGTTACCAGATTCTCAAAGGTCACATAAGTGAATTTCTATTAGTTCCCTTTATCACCATACAAAATTCCAGGGTGATATCGGTAATAGTTTCGGAGAAATTGAATACAGGTTAAATATTTCGCACAGCCGCCATGTTGGATTGGTGAGACGTAACAAAATTTGAAGGGCACGGTCGGGGTCGCCCAGAATAGAGCTATGAACTTACCAAGTTTCATTGAAATCTCTCCAACAATTTAGATTTTATTAGGGGGGGGGGCACACACACGAATCACACACACACACACACACACGCACACACACACGGACAAAAGGTGATCTCATAAGCATATTTTTTCAAAATTGAAAATAGGCTAAAAAATCAGGAGTACCCCTTGACCCCCTTAAGCGCATTATATACGTATTGATGAATTTTACAGCTTAAGTTGGTTCCGTGATAACCATAAAGCCGTTTGCGAACGTTCACAGTAATGTAACAAGATGTTCAGTAAAGAACATATAGCCTACTTTCTCCTAAATGCATGAGTATTGTTATAACTCTTTGTCATTTTCAAGGAGTATGATTGAATGTTGGTTGTAGTAGCTTGTTGAAATACAACGTGCTATAGGGATATTAAACATGAATATGAGGTGCCCTTTGCTAGTGCTACCTCTGTACCAAATTTCGTTCAATTCGGTTTCACCGTGTTTGAATTGATAGGGGGAATCGATTTGCACACATACTTGGCCACCATCTGCAAACTATTGGGCTGATGTTCTTGCAGTTTGGTCTGAATATGTTTCCCACATAAAGATATGGTGTTGCAAAATTTGGTAGAGACTAGATTATTAGGTTGGTCGTAATTACATTTTAGCTTTTAACATTTAGGCGGCCGCGATTACGTTTCCGTCAACATAGCGGTGATATAAAACATGACACTGAGGTGCCCTTTACTAGTGCTACCTCTGTACCAAATTTCGTTCATTCGGTTCCACCGTGTTCGAATTAATAGAGGGAATCAATTTTGACATAAAGATGGCCGTCACCTGCAAGCTATTAGGCTAATAACCTCTTAGATTGGTCAAAGGATGCTCCCTCCATAAAGGAATGTTGCTGCAAAGTTTGGTAGAGATCGGATGGTTATGTTAGTCGTAATATAACTTAAGCTTTGAACATTTGTGTGGCCGCCATTACGTTTCTGTCAAGATGGCGGCGATATAAAACATGACACTGAGGTGCCCTTTGCTAGTGCTACCTCTGTACCAAATTTCGTTCATTCGGTTCCACCGTGTTCGAATTAATAGGGGGAATCAATTTTGACATAAAGATGGCCGCCATCCGCAAACTATTAGGCTAATAACCTATTAGATTGGTCGAAGGATGCTCCCTCCATAAAGAAATGTTGTTGCAAAGTTTGGTAGAGATCGGATGGTTATGTTAGTCGTAATTTAACTTAAGCTTTGAACATTTGTGTGGCCGCCATTACGTTTCTGTCAATATGGCGGCGATATAAAACATGACACTGAGATGCCCTTTGCTAGTGCTACCTCTGTACCAAATTTCGTTCCATTCGGTTTCACCGTGTTTGAATTAATAGGGGGAATTGATTTTCACACAAAGATGGCCGCCATCCGCACACTATTAGGCTAATAACCTATTAGATTGGTCAAAGGATGCTCCCTCCATAAAGGGATGTTGTTGCAAAGTTTGGTGGAGATCGGATGGTTATGTTAGTCGTAATTTAACTTAAGCTTTGAACATTTGTGTGGCCGCCATTACGTTTCCGTCAAGATGGCGGCTATATAAAACATGACACTGAGGTGCCTTTCGTTAGTACTACCTCTGTACCAAATTTCGTTCCATTCGGTTGCATCGTGTTCGAATTAATAGGGGGAATCGATTTTCACACAAAGATGGCCGCCATCCGCAAACTATTACGCTGATGACCTATTACTTTGGTCAAAGGATGCTCCCCCCATAAAGGTATGTTGTTGCAAAATTTGGTAGAGATCGGATGATTAGGTTAGTCGTAATTTGATTTAAGCTTTGAACATTTGTGTGGCCACCATTACGTTTCCGTCTAGATGGCGGCGATATAAAACATGACACTGAGGTGCCTTTTGTTAGTACTACCTCTGTACCAAATTTCGTTCCATTTGGTTGCACCGTGTTCGAATTAATAGGAGGAATCGATTTTCACACAAAGATGGCCGCCATCCGCAAACTATTACGCTGATGGCCTATTGGTTTGGTCAAAGGATGCTCCCCTCATAAAGGTATGCTGTTGCAAAATTTGGTAGAGATCGGATGATTAGGTTAGTCGTAATTTGATTTAAGCTTTGAACATTTGTGTGGCCGCCATTACGTTTCCGTCAAGATGGCGGCGATATAAAACATGACACTGAGGTGTCCTTTGCTAGTGCTACCTTTGTAGCAAATTTCGTTCAATTCGCATTCACCGTGTTCGAATTGATAGGGGGGGGACAGACATTCAGAGTACACACACTCACACACACACAGACACACACACACAGACTCACACACACACATACACACACACAGACAGACACACTTTTCTCGCCCTGTGTTGATCTCATAAGTCTACTTTCATTTTTTGCAAAAATCGAAAGTAGGCTAATAAATGGAATGGCATTGCGTCTTACAGAAATAGATGGACTTCAGAGATTGTGTTGCCATGGTTACCGGCTTGCATTCTTTCAATAGCTTAATAAATATAATTAGTTTCCTGGGTATATCTCAAAAACTGTTGGTTTTAGGACCTTAAAATGTGGTTTTCGGGGCCCATAGGGCTCCCGAGTTGTTTCTCACATTGAGACGCTGAAAATGAGCGTTATCTCGTCTTTCTACGCCCATTTCAGCATGCATTTTAAGGGGTAGGCCCTCTTTTATGAGAGGTATGGAGAAGAGTTACATCAATGATTACGTTTGTGCCTCTGATGGACATTTGTACCAAATTTTACGTGGATCCACTCAGCCGTTCTCGAGTGATGCGCGTGCATAGATGTACACAGACAGACAAAAATTTTGTTTTTTGCGCGCAACCGTCATAAACCAGTGTGAAACGCGTTAATAACTCAAATTTCCGTGGAAATTCAGAAAAAACAGACAAACTTTCATTTTTATATAGGCCTATCTATATATATAACAAGTAGTTCCGTGAAGAAATATACAGCCTATTTTCATATATCCTACTTCTGTTAATTGCCACTATCAACATACACAATTTCAGTTTGATTGCTGTAATAGATTCGTAGATATTGAGAACCGACTAAATATTTCGGATGGTCGCCATGTTGGATTTTATATATGTAGGTCCTAGAGTTATGTACTGTTACATGCAGATTGTTGTGAACGTGTAGTATTCAAACTTCAATCGCATAATTAGGACACAAGAAAAAACAAGGAGATTTTAAAATTTTTCACAGCTGCCTTCTTGAGGTTATGTAAACAATTGAACTAAATTAGATACCAGTGGATTACAATGTGTATAAATATTTCCTGTGCCAGGTTTCAGTGCGCTTGGAACATTAAATCGCGAGAAAGGTCTATTTAAAATGTTCAAATTCGCTTGGCCGCCATGTTCGTTTTGTAGTTAACCGGTTTTTGAAAGTCTTATAGATGGACTTCCAGTAATGCCCTTTATCTCCGTACAAAATTTCAGGGTTTTACCGCTAATAGTTTCAGAGATATAGAATGCCGGTGAAATATTTCGCACATCCGCCATTATGTGATTATATAAACAATTGAACGAAGTTAGATGTCGGTGAATTACAATGTATATAAACATATACTGTACAAAGTTTCATTGCGTTTGGTAGGTCAAATCGTGAGAAACGTCTATTTAAAAGTCGCAAATTCGCTTGGCCGCCATGTTGGTTTTGTAGTTACCAGGTTTTCAAAAGTCACATAAGTGAACTTATAGTAGTTCCCTCTATCACCATAGAAAATGTCAGGGTAATATCGGTAATAGTTTCGGAGATATTGAATGCTGGTGAAATATTTCGCACAGCCGCCATGTTGGATTGGTGAGTCGTAACAAAATTTGAAGGGCACGGTCGAGGTCGCCGGGAATAGTGCTATGAACTTTCCGAGTTTCATAGAAATCGCTCCAGCCGTTTAGATTTTATTAGGGGGGGACGCACACACGAATCACACACACACGCACACACACACACACACACACACACACACGCACACACACACGGACAAAAGGTGATCTCATAAGCCTATTTTTTCAAAATTGAAAATAGGCTAATAATATGGAATTACATAAAAATGACCATGAGAGCCCGATACCTTATTGGCGTGTTAATTATAAACTGTTTATTTTCCCCTAAGGTCAATATTTATTTCATTGAAGACCGGACCGGTTTCGGTTACATTGTGACCTTATTCAGCTGGTATATGATAAAAGTATATTTAAAACGCTTAGCTGTTTTTTGTTACCGCGAGATTGACAGAACGGCTGAACCGATTGACGTCGTAATGCACTCTGACGAAAGCCCTTAGTCTGTATATTTGCAGAGTGTCTTTAAAATAAACAAATAAGTTACCATATATTTTTAGCCTACTTTTCACATTTTGCAAAAATGAGGGAAAAGTAGACTTATGAGATCGGACAAATGTGTGTCTGTCTGCCTGTCTGTCTGTCTGTCTGTCTGTCTGTCCATCTGTCTGTCTGTCTGTCTGGCTGGCTGGCTGGCTGTGTGTGTGTCCCCCCCCCTATCAACTCCTAAACGGCTGCAGCAATCGAAACAAAATTTGGCAGGAACAAAGATCTATACCTGAATATCTCACGGCCATGCTACCAACAGCTAAAAAATCGCAATTGAAATTTGAGCTCCATGCTGGATATCTTGGAAGGTATGAGTTGGAGCTATTTCAAATTTGGCACACTTATAGATAATAATAATGCAGTTTAATTTCCAGGAGGCCATACATGGCAGTGTTGCCAAAATGATTATAAGCCAGCTGATAAGTACAAATTTTAAATGCATATAACTTCTACACTATCAATTGGATTTTAACCAAATTTTGTATGTGCTACGTGTACATTAACAGATATGACTGAGCGTATTCTTAAGAGCCACCAGGGCTGCCAACTGTAGAAAATGCTCTCAATTTTTTAAATCCAAATACCCATATATCAGAAAGCATGCACGCCGACAGCTTTAAGCTATGCACACGTATAGTACCTGACATTCTATATTAATTTGGAGTAACTTATATACGTCAGTGCTACCAACATGATTCTAAGCCTGCTGATATGTCCAACTTTAAATACATGTAACTTCTATTCTATCATTTGGATCTCAACCATATTTCGTGTGTGCTATGTGTACCATAACAGATATGACTATACCGATTCTTAAGAGTAACCAGGGCTGCCAACTGTTAATAAATACTGTCTCTATTTTTGTTACCCTAATATCAATATATCAGAAAGTATGCAAGCCAATAGCTCTAAACTTTGCACACGTATAGTACCTGGCATTCTAGATTAATTTGGTGTAACTGATATATGTCAGTGCTGCCAACATGATTCTAAGCCTGCTGATAGGTCCAATTTTAAAATGTATGTAACTTCTATACTAGCTAATGGGTTTCATTCAAAATTGACACAACAATAGATCATATTATTTCAGATTATTTCTGATCAATACATGTTTGTCATTGTTGCCAACATGATTTTACGCGCGCTGTTAGATCCAACGTTTAACTGCATGTAACGTCCATGCTATCCATTGGACTTCAACTAAATTTTGTATTCTGTACCTTAAGAGATGGAATTAAGAATATATTCAGTCACCAGGGCTGCCAACTGTAGTTCTCTATTATTACCAACTTAATATCGTCATTATTCTAGATAGATCCATATAGATTAATCATTGGCATGAATCTTAAATTTAAAGAAAAGTAGGCTCTTTAGTTCGTCACGGAACTTCTTGTTAAATTTATAAACAAAAATGCCAAATTATTGGGCATAGCGCCTGCGCAGAATCAGCTTGGTCATGACAGAAATGGCGGATGTCCACACCGCGTTTTAATGTGCGTGTTATTTTTAAGAATTATAAAGGAGGGTAAGATTCATTAATTGTTGAGAGTAGGTACTCCTCCCTCTTCATAACTTTCACAAGGCAGATTATTGAAAATATATTATCTTAAGTTCACATAGTAAAATGTTAAAAAAAAAACAGATCTGTTAAAATATATTTTGTAAATTAAGCATAAAAGAATTGTCTTGAGAAACAGCGTAGAAATGAGGTATGTGTATATGAAAATATGTAGCCTCCGTTTGTTGAAACAGTAAGGTTAAAAAAATGACTTGATGAGTATTAGCTAGGTATAGTGTCGAAAACATTGGAACATGTGGCGAAGTTATGTTGAAAATGTATCTGTTTTGTATTTGCCATGAAACTAAATAATAATAATAATAATAATAATAATAATAATAATAATAATAATAATAATAATAATAATAATAATAACAATAATAATAACGTTTGTCTACTTCCCATTTACAACTGGGTCGGGGATGAGACGCGATAGTCTATGTGGCTGTAGTGTTTACGGCCGGATGCCCTTCCTGATGTCAACCTGATGAGAGGAGTTAGCGAGAGATCAAACGAATCGAGATGAATGAAACGGGGCAAGGATGTTGAGGGAAGCAGCCGTTGCCTATCAGAAGGTACCGTCCCAGCATTTGCCTGGAGTTGAAAATGGGGAAACCGCGGGGCTCGAATCCACGTCTACCGAGTCCACAACTACTCTCTGTAATAATGGAAATGACAATCCACAGCCTGTTCCCAGTCGACCGACCGGGTCAGGGAATGGAATGAATGAAGCCCCCATCAAGCGGCGAGGATATGAACTGTGCCGGCTGCCGAAGCCTGTCACACACCCCTGGGGAAATTATTAAATTAATGACAGATGAAACAAAATGATAGTGGAGAGTGTTGCTGGAATGAAATTTCTGACAGGGAAAACCTGGAGTACCCGGTGAAAAACCTGTCTGCCTCCGCTTTGTCCAGCACAAATCTTACATGGAGTGACCGAAATTTGAACCACGGATCCAGTGGTGAGAGGTCGGCGTGTCTGTAATAATAATAATATCGGGTTATTAGGTCGTGTTTCTTGGTATCTTCTGACGTTTCACCAACAAGTACGATTGGCATTTTCAAAGATTTGTTCTGATAGTTTGAAGTAGCGCTTATCTGACGTTTTATGGGCGCTTCTTGAGAACGAGCGAGAGTCGATTAATGAAGGATATCTTTACCAACATCACCAATATAAAGGCGACAAGAAAATGGGCTGAGGGAAGGAAGGATGGCATTGAGGAAGTTGGGATCAATCCGAAAGAGATGTCGAATAGAGATACAAGGCAGTTTCCTACTTAAATCCAAGCTTCGATTACAAATACACACATACCACCATGTGGTGTAGCGGATATCATTCTTGACTGTCGTCCTGGAGGTCCGGGTTTGATTTCCGGCTTTGCCAAGAACTTTCATGTTGGTCAGCCTCGTGAGGTAAAACTGAGAAGAGGTGGAATCGATTCTTACCTTTGCAATCTTGGAAGTAGTTTTTCGTGGTTTCCCACTTCTATCCAAGGCAAATGCCCGGATGGTTCCTAACTTAAGGCCACGGCCACTTCCTTCCCAATCCTCACCGAATTACAATCACACACACTAATACAAACACAACAATGATATAGATTATCAGACATATTCCATACACACTCAACAACATGGAACTGATGACCACGATATCCTAAATACCTAAATGATACAAAAACAACACTAAGATTATTTCCACATCTAAGGGGCAGATGACCTCGCTGTTCGTCTCCTTAAAACAAAAATAACTATCCACATTTACATACCCAAATACATGGGGCTAAATGACCACAATGCCCAAGCGCCTCAAATGAAACAACAACAACAGACAAATACACTAGTACAGCCACCACAATGACACAGGTTTTCACACATACAGTATACCACACATGCACACACACTCAAGTACACGGGGCTACATGAACATACATCAAAAACACCTAAATGAATCAACAACAAGAAATGTTGATGTTATTGGTTTTACGTGCCTTTTAACTACGGCTTTTAGAAACGCAAGGGTGCCAGAATTTTGCCCCGAAGGGGGTCTTAAACGTGCCAGTAAATCTACTGACACGGCTCCCTCGCATTTTCGCACCCTCAAATGCCAACTGGCTGCACCAGGATTCGATCCTGAAATCTTGGGAACAGCAGGCGAGAACATTACCGCTGAGCCACGCAGCCCATTAATAGTACATTATGCAACGAGCCTACAATGGCAATAATTAAGACACGAGTATGTTTATAAAACGTAGGGTAGCGAGTTTTATAATTCCATATGATTGTCTTAATTACCATCATAGGCGAGTTGCATACGACTGTTTTTGTTCGATGATAATTATAACTATTTTATGTTCGAACAAAAATATTCATAAATATCTATCGAGATTTCACCAGTTTTATGTACTGAACAAAGCGCATGAGACGCAGAGAATACCTTGTATTTGACTATGGCCTCCTGGAATACCTCACTATGACACTCGCCACGCAGTGACATTTAAAATAGGGGGCCATGGAAGTGAGCGCAGGTGCGATGCTATCCACACCTAATTGGTCACACAACTGTTTCTTGAGCTCTGATTGGTGGGAGAAACTGTATCATAATGAAAACTTGTATATAATGAGCTTCTGACATATAATATTTACATTTCGTCAAGGTCGAACATAAAATACGATTTCGTAAGCAACAACATTTACTTGGTGCATATTCTCTATTATAAAGAAAATAAGAGCCTCATCCATACAAACAATTACAATCGAGCAAGCAGCCGAGCGGATCTAGAAGAGTGTTTGTGTTTTTGGAACCAGGGCGAGGGGCAAGTCGTCTTGGCTATAAATACTGGAGAGGTGGCAGTGCCAAGACAATTTGTCGCATGACGAAGCTCACCTGGTTGTGACATTCATCAAACTCTCACGTAATTGTCGTCATATCGTCATATCTCTCAATCAACATAGGCCTACTCTTCGCGGTCTGCTGGAAACCTAAATTGAAGACGTTGCGAAGTGTTGCACTCTCGCCAGATGTTGGACAGAACCATTACAATATGCCTAAGTTAATTATTATTATGTCCAAGCCATATTTACGCCAAGGATGATAATGCTATTTCTTCTTTAGTCAGTATAGAAAGTTTTCATTTGAGTAATTCCCAACCGGCGTTCGAATTTAATTCAGTACCGATCACTGTCTTCTTTACACAGTCTGCACGTCATCATTTAACATAATCATGTGTGATTGAGTCTTCAGTCTTTTGACTGGTTTGATGCAGTGCACCTAGCGTCCATGTCCTGAGCTAATCATTTCATCTCTACATAGCTAACACACCTTATATCCGAAGCCATCTGTTTGTTCTAAACTTGGACTAGTTCTTATTCTCGACCCTTCCTTCCATAACTGACTTTGCTATTCCTAGGAGACCTACTTTGTGTCCTACCAACCTATCTCTTCCCTTCATTAGCCGTCGCCACAAACATATCTCCTCTCCTACTCGTCTTAATACGTCTTCGTTTGTTACTCTATCTACCCATCTGATCTTCATTATTCACCTGTAACGGTACATTACAAATTCTTCTAATCTCCTCTTTTCAGCTGGGCCAATAGTCCAAGTTTCACTTCCGTAGGCACCACGCTCCAGACAAAGGCTTTCAAAATTGACTTTCTAATACCTAAATCTATATTTGATGCCAACAGATCTCTTTTCTGTAGAAATGCTTTCCTTGCCTGAGCCAACCTACTGTTTATACTCTCCTTGTTCCGTCCATCACAGGTTATTTTGCTTCCTAAGTAGCATTAGTCTCCTACTTCCATTAGCATTTCACCCTAAGTCTCACATAGTCTAATACAATCGTGGTTAGAAGCAGTGGCGACTGATGCAGAAAATAATTTGTGTGCTGTAACCCATCCCCCCTCCCCCCTTAAAAAATAAATATAAAGATATAAAAAACTCACTCAGAAGTACTCAAGAGGCTCTCCACTGAGGTTTACATACTGAACAAGCACGCAAACAAACTCAACACACATATACGAGTATACATTCATGATACAAATTTAAACACACAATAACTCCTGCAATAATTACAAAATACTCGTATTCACGAACCCAGAAACACTTGGTGTGAGTGTGCAAAAATCACTTCATGTGACCAGTGCTGCCTCTCTGTGTTTGAACGAAGAATCGCTGTGATGTCTTGGCTGTTGTCCCAACAGCACAACGGAAAGTTTGGGCACGTAGGAGCAAAAGGCAGAGTTCATGAAAATGAAAATCCACAGCCTGCTTCCAGTCTCCGACCAGGTCAAAACTGGAATGAATGAAGCCCCCATCTAGCGGCGAGGATATGAATTGTGCCGGCTGCCGAGGCCTGACGCACTCCTCTGGGGCAATGATTAAATGAATGACAGATGAAATGAAATGATAGTGGGGAGTGTTGCTGGAATGAAATTTGACAGGGAAAACCGGAGTACCCGGAGAAAAACCTGTCAGCCTCCGTTTTGTCCAGCACAGATCTCACATAGAGTGACCGGGATTTGAACCACGGGCCCAGCGGCGAGAGGCCGGCGAGCTGCCGCTATGCCACGGATGCTGCTAGCAAAAGGCAGAGATCATGTTTGCTGTCAATAAACGTACAAATTCTTGCTGAGCTGCGATCTGCACCACCAGTGCCGGATACGGAGTGGAGTGGAGTGCACGACTAGAGACTTCTTTGTGAAGGGAGTAGAAATATTTCCTATTCTTTAGCTGACGTCTTTTTAATGCGCTGTATTTAATTGTTGATAATACAGGGTCTTTCACTCAAAGTGTGGCCGGCCGCGCGGCGCGTGGAGGATCGCACGAGCACATGGCAACTCGCTGACCTTGGGGTCGAAAGAGCGCTCGTACGAATTGCATGTAAATAACACGCACACATAATCCCTATATCCCTATATATATTATAATTGTGAAAATCTGTGTGTGTGCGTGTCTGTGTGTTAGTTTGTTACCTCTTGACACTAAAACGGCTGGACGGATTTGGATTAAATTTGAAATGTAGACAGCTTATAACCTGGGATAACATATAGGCTGCCTTTCATCTGGAAATAAATCATTGTTCCCGTGGAACGGGCAACATAACTGAAAAGTCACCAAAAATACTCAACTGAGACAAAATATCGAATTTGTCGCATAAAGACCGGATAAAGCTCATTTTACGCCCCTCGATGCAAGAAACAACAATCGGTACGTACCCACGGGACACCGAAAACCACATTTTAAGGCCCTAAAACCAACGGTTTCAAAGATATTCGCAGACAACTATCTTCACTCTGATAAACTGATGAACTAATGGCATGTCCGTTTCCATGGCAACTGAACTTCAAGGTACGACATCCAATTTGTTATATATACCTGTAGGAGGCAATTCCAATCCATTTATTATCTTTTTCAAGATATATATAAACACAATAAGAAGAGGGTAGAGCGCCTGCCTCTCATCCGGAGGCCCCGGGTTCGATTCCCGGCTCCGTCAGAGATTTTAGACACTGACGTGAGGGCTGCAACGGAGTGCACTCAGCTTCGTGACGACAATTCAGTAGCTGTCAGATAGAGAGGCAGCGGCCCGGTCACGAAGAACAAGATTAATGGCCGAGGGGACACGATGCACTGACCACGCATCACCACAATATCTGCAGGCCAAATGGCTGGGAAGCGGTCGCATGATAGGCCTAGGCCCTTCATGGTCTGTAGTGCCAGGGGTAAAAAAATAGGGAAAGCGCCTTCTAATACCACTTTTAATTTTTAAACACTACAGTAGCGGCTACTAAATAAAGGTAGCGATATAGCTACGTTCAATTTCATAAACACTGGGCTCACAAATCCCGTATAGTTAAGTACAAATATCACTCTGGTCGTTATTTCAGTAGCAACGAAGCTCTGTGGCGGCTATTGCCGTTTCCGTAACACTTAAGGCATCCCGCCGTCACATACCTCAATGTGCACTTACAAAATTGTGAGCCAGTCTATTTTACTGAAAAGAATTTCTACGAGCGAGTATCTACTCCAACAAAAACCACACTCACTACCTTTTCCAAAATTTACACAAGACATGATTTTTAAAGCACTCTACTATATGTTGAGATACACAGATAAACCACATGGAAAGATACAATAAAATGTTGGCAAATCTGAGTTCAAGGAACTGCTGTTCAGAATAGGCTTTCGGTACAGGTTATGCGGCCCATGTTTGTAACATGGAATGTTTTCCCTTGACAATGCATCTACACCATGTACGAGGGCAACGCATTTCAAAGAACTCTAAAAACACAATAATCAGGAAATCGGAGAAAAATGCAATGTGGGAGCAAAGATTCAAGGAGAAATAATTTCATCTTTGAGATTTGCTGATGACATCGTCATCTTGGCCGATACGCCAAAGGATTTGAACGAGTTTTTGAATGGTACGGACTCCGTCTTGAGGAAAGAATTCATGATGAAAATCAATAAATGTGAAACAAAATTATTGGAATGCAGCCGAATTAAATCAGAAACGTCTATGGACATCAAATTGGCAGGTGAAACGCTACGGGAAGTAGGAGACTTCTGCTACTTAGGAAGCAAAATAACCAGTGATGGACGAAGCAAAGAGGATATAAAAAGCTGGTTGGCTCAGACAAGGAAAGCATTTCTACAGAAAAGGAATCTGTTGACATCGAATATACTTTTAGGTACTAGGAAGCCATTTTTTAAAGCTTTCGTCTGGAGCGTGACACTATAAGGAAGTGAAACTTGGACTAATGGTGCAGCAGAAAAGAGGAGAATTGAAGCGTTTGAAATGTGGTGTTACAGGAGAATGATGAAGATCAGATAGGTAGATAGGGTAACAAATGAAGAGCTATTAAGACGAGTGGGAGAGGAGAGATGTTTTTGGCGACTGCTAATGAAGAGAAGATATAGGTTGGTACGACACATATTAAGACACCCAGGAATAACAAGCTTAGTTATGGATGGGAGGGTCGAGGACAAGAACTGTAGGGGTAGACCAGGGATAAACAGATTGCCTCGGAAGTAGGGCATGGTAGCTTTGTAGAGATGAAACGATTAGCTCAGGAGAGCGAGGCATGGAGGGCTGCATCAAACCAGTCTAAAAAACTGAAGTCTCAAACAATAACAATCGGGAATTTTAATCACTTAGAGAGGTATGTGAGGCAAAAGGGTTGTTGGAGAATTTCAATCCCTGGGATGAAACACTGGAAGAGACTGCATAATCTATATCAGCGGCCAAGGTGAGAGATATTTTACTTTAGGTCTATTAATAGCGACATGTTGACGTTCAAATCATCAATAAGTGTGGCAAAATTAAATCCAAAATAGCTTAAAGAAAAATACTTTTAATTCCCCATATTCCGATAGATTTGCCATTCCAGTGTGCAAGAGTGCAGTTCTCTCTTCAAACAATATTCGCAATTTCTATTAACAAAGCCCAATGAGACACACTTAACAGCAGCAGGTGTATATTTAGAAAAAAACATTTTTTCCCATGGGCAACTGTATGTGGCGTGCTCGCGAGTATCCGGACAACAAAATCGCTATGTGTCAGCAGAAGATGGCAAAACCAAAAACGTAATTCTAAAATGTGTTCATATAATGAAACATCGTATCCTGCAGACTTTCACAACTCTATAAAATTCCCACTTTTCTGCTCATTTCAATATACTGTATGTATCAGAATTTTCAGAACTAGAATGGACCCACCTGTAGCCGCGATTGCTGTAATATAATAGACTAACTATCAGCAATAATGCATCTTGATCGCGAGCGAAGCCGCGGGTACCTGCTAGTCATATATATTATTTCAGTAGTATGCATCCCTCCTGCGGCACTCACAAGCGACCGATCGTGACAAATGAGCATACAAATGAAAGAGAATAGACATTAGAAGTGACTTATTGCACTATAATTCCATAAATATCTATAATTTCTTTAAAAAATGACTTTAAAAAATTGTACGAAGTGTGCGATTTGCAAACACCGTTTATGTAGGAAAATACGCTCCATAATTGCTGTCCACGGGCCGCTGTGACGCCTGTTTCATGTCATATTAACATTCTGAGGTCTTTCCTTTATCCTGAAATGTAAATAGTGTTCTATAATCCTTTGGTTGAAATAAAAACATAACCTTTCTCCTTAAGTCTCTCATTATAAACCTATTGGGGGAAAGTGGGGTTTATGAACATGCGAGATTTCTCGCACGGGCCCGCTAGCAAGTAACACATAATCAAAGTAAAATCATAACTCAACTTGTCACAGAAGATGTTAAAAATGCCCTCCACCTGCATCTACACATTTCTGGCATCTTCTAAGGAAATTTTAATTCACACGCTTTACATCATCTACCGAGATAGCCTCAATTTCCCTCGTGATATTTAGTTTGAGTTCATCTTGAGTGTGAGGGTTTGTTGCTTAAACCTTATTTTTCAATTGTCCCCATCAATAGTAATTGAATCAATAGGCTTTAACAATAAGCAATAACACGTTATAACATTTTGAAAGAATAACCTCATACACACGTTATAAAATTATCACTAGGGCTCGGATTCGAGCATATTTGCATTTTTTTCCCCTGAATAGTACACATTGAAAGAAGCCTTTCGGTGGTATTTTCATCTCTCTGGGACCAACAGAATTGAAATTTATCGAGCATATAAATGCATAAAACCGCGGTTTTCAGAATAGAAGCATATAAATGCATATTCTTGTGGTTTTCGTCTAAATAGTTTGTTTTCCTTCGAATTTCTCCATCCCTCCCCCGAATTCGGGCCCTGACCATCCTTAAGGTTCGAAAACAGAAATAATTATGGAAAAGCCTATCTGGTGCGAATAATAGAACTGCAGGTTTTTAACCTTTAGTGAGGTCGTTCTCGTCATTGAAACTTTCATTGACTGATTTAAGAAAATCATTCAAAACTGAAAACATAAAAATAAAAATAAAACTTATTGTACAGACCAATGCAGATCTACTTCATTGACTCACCTAATTCTGAACATTTTGTAAATGAACTTTTAAACTGTAACTTTTATAAGAAAACTTCTCTTATATACTTGAAACATGAACGCGAGTATATCGCAGTGTATCATACATACAATTAGAAAATAAAGCCCGTATATAAAGATATGTTATTGGTTTTTTCGTTTCACTTTCCTTTCTATATTTTTAACGGTGTTTTCTACCATATTCTGCATATTTAACCGCATATAATGGGTTTTTCGAGCATATCTATGGAGCATATAATGGGGTTTTTCGAGCATATCTATCGAGCATAAAACACATTGTTTTCGAGCATATCTGGAGATTTTATCGAGCATATCGATCCGAGCCCTACTTATAACACTTATAACATAAAATAGGCTGTAAAAGAAGTAACGAAGTCAACTATACTTGTCAAATCCTGCGTCACAACTGTCTCAGCTCCGTGTTGCAATGTGCTCGTCTGATGTTTGGCTCGACCTTCTACCTGCAGCGCTTCTGGTTAGAACATAAGAAAAGATGACCAAGGGAGATCGACAAGGAGGATGAAGGAGAGGACCCCGACTCAAGTAAGTGGAAGCAATGCCAGACTCAGCTGGGGCCCCGTGGTCAATAAGCCATGTCCCACTAGTTGTGGACTTTGATGGAATGATAGAATGTGACAAGAAGTAGAACATTACTCGAAAATTAAAAAGTCATAAGTATCAATTGAGGGGTCAACGCTTGGTCCCTTGAGGGAGCCTGGGAAAAGACACGCAAGGTAGTACAACTTGTCACTGGATGTCTTGACTGTTACAATGTTGTGACGGCTGCCACTTGACCTATGGACATGCCAATTATTAGCGACCGGTCTGGTGTCGTCAGGTTTCTAGACTCTTGTCTCTACCAGTGTCCCAGGTCAAGTTAATACCTTCCGTACCTCGTGGTGAGAATACACTCACGGACAGTCAAAGAAGACAATCGTAAGTCGTACCTCACGTGAACACAATGAGGTAGACAGGATTTCATATCGATGATGTGGAATGATAATAATATTGTTGCTTTAAGGGGCATAACATCTAGGTTATCGTTCTCGAATGGGTTGGGTGACAACGAACAATTATGATAACCAGCTTTGGTGGCGTAGTTGGTAGCATGCTGACCTTCTATGCCCAAGGTCGCGGGTTCAAACCCATCCGAAGTCGTCGGATTTTTTAAGATCGCTAAAAAACCCTCAGTATGCCTTCCTTCAGAGGGGAAGTAAAGCCGGCGGTCCCATGTCATAGATTTATGGCATGTTAAAAGAACCTTCCACTAAATACACGTGTGTGAAGATAAATTATAGGTTTGATTTGACTAACGCTCTTAGGTTCCAACGTTCGTCACCAGGAGCCGACTGCGGTGGCACCCAGTAACCAAGTTCAGAACTAGTTATCGTTGACGGTGGCATTTGGTAGCAAAAGTAGAAACTACTTGAAAATTGAATGTCTGCAGTCCTTACTTGAATTAAAAACAGATAACACACACTAATACAGCCATCACAATTAACACCGGTTATCAGACAGATTCTACACACACCCAAAGTACACGGGGCAACATGACCGCGTTGTCGCAGCCCCTAAACTGAGGAACCAACCAACCAACAATTGTGATGTAACGAAAACCAGAAATGAAACTAACAACTGACGTTCCAGAAGAAGAAAAGGACAAAAAAAGTAAATAATAAGGGCGAGGGATTCGGGAAGAAATAAAGGCAAGAAAGGCAGACAAAAAAAAAGGGAAAGCAGAGAGGGTCCTCCCCATAGTCAATGAAAAAGGGAAATAACGGACCCAGCAGAGTATAATCCCTTGGTGTCGCCAACTGTAAGCCTCACCATGCATGGTGGAGCTACACACACCCTGCCCCTTTGGGGCCTTGGCAGGAGATATCATGAAAAGCAAAGAAGAGGTCTGACCACTCGAAAAATGAGGGTATGAGGAAAGATGAGACAAGTGCCAATTAAGGCGGGAAATTGAAAAAACACTCTATGCCTCGGATATCCTAGTACTGCAGCCTTTATCACGGCATCACCTCCGCGAAGCCTCTCGCACTGTCTGTTGGTTTTCAGATGTTACTACTTGCATTTTGTTGTCACGCTACATTCTGATTGGCCAGAGCCGCGGACAATCCTTCTTCATTCCATCCTACGCTACCCGAACTTTCCATACAGTGTTAAATCTATATCCATCCTCACGATTAAAGTCTTTGCGATATCATTAAGCTTTATCAAATTGGCAGCCTTAAAGAAAGGAAGAATTAGAAGAAAGAAAATTTTGTGAAGAAGGAAGTGTTGTTGTTGCTAGATTTTTTACAGGCAGGTTACATTGTGGTATAAGGGTTGAACAAGGAGTTACTAGGTTCGTTTAGAGGTAAGTGAGATTGTGGTATAAGGGTTGGGCCATGGTTTACATAGTTTTTGTTCAGAAGCAAATGAGATTGTGGTGTAAGGGTTGGGCCTAGGAGTACAGAGCTTTTGTTTAGAGGCAAGTGAGATTGTGGTATAATGGTTGGTCCAAGGAGTACCTACTGTAGGTTTATTTAGAGGCAGGTGAGATTGTGGTGTAGGGGTTGGGCCATGGACTACAGAGATTTTGTTTAGAGGCAAGTGAGATTGTGGTATAAGTGTTGGGCCATGGTGTACTGAACCCGAGGGGGTCATGCTGACTGGTATCGAACGTGGATCTCGGAGATAAGTTGAGCTCTGAATGAAGGTTCCACCAGGGAACGAACCCGAGATCTGTTGAGGGTGTTTCATTGTAAGAACCCCTAGAAGAAATTATATATTTAATCACTGGTGTGATATCAGTTGTTACTGACATTATTTAGTGAAATAATGCAGGAAAATAGTGGAAGATAGCATTATTTGGACTACATGAAGTAGGCTACGCTGGACTTGAAACACAGGAGTTTCAGAGTTTGACGTTTTGCAAATAGCCCCAGAATTGTGGGAGGAGACCCTTGGCGCCACGTCAATCTTGCTGACCCAGCTAAGTCGTCTGCAAGGGGTCGGGAGGTTTTTCCCCGTTTGAGAATAGATTTGAGAATGGAATGGGAAGATCCCAAGGAAAATCATTGATTACTCATGATTGGAGCAATGCAATGACATGAGAGTTGCGCACAGGTCAATCTTTAGCCAGGAGGCTAATTTTAGAGCCATTAAACGGCGAAATCAAGGCATGTTTAATGCAGTGCGTAATGATACAGGACTATGGATGTTCGCGGCTGGATTTGAGGATGTTGCCAGGGATTCCCACAGAAACAGCGTCCCCACGCCATGGATAAGATAATTAATATTAATTAAGTGGCCGATCGATCCTCGAACACACATACATTTTTGTGACCAGCGAAGAAAAAGGAACAATATGGATATTATTCCAAGTCCAGAATCGTCCTAAGAGAGGAGCTGATTTATCGCGGGAATTCTTGCCCTACTTTTTGTGTGAAACAGATATAAGAGGGTGGACCCAGTCAGAGAGACAGTGCTTGAAACAGTTTTGGACCCAGTCAGAGGGAGAGTTGTTTTGAAGCAGTCGCAGTTTGACACAGTTGAAAGGGACACGGAGCGCCCAGGCGCGCACACAAAGACTTCAACATTTCACTGGTAATCAGCATGTTAGCTGTGCAATGTAACACACCTGTGAGGATATATTCATGCATGGTCATGAACTAAGAATGAAGTCGGTAATCAACAAACTTGATTATGCGAAATGCATATTACCGAAGTTAATAGAGGATGCTCGGACTTCAATTTGGGAAGCCGTGTAGTAAGACTGTTATATAATGTTTATTAAGTGCCGTGTGATATACTAGGCAGGACTGTTGAAAGTAATAATTCATGTAAATACAATGTACAATGTTGAGCGCAGTATAGTGATTGGTTATACATATCTGGAGTATACCAGTAAGTAGCGTTCATGACGATATGTAAGCATATCGCTGCAATAGTAGGAAGGTCATCAAGGGATGATCGAGAAACTGTTGGTGAATCCGTGAGCAGATGTTAGAGAGGTTCAATCAGGAAGGGGTAGGACCGAAGAAAGGGCCGTCCGCACCTGTACTTTCGATACATGCTAGGGAATGTCAACCAATTAGGAATAAAGTGTAACGTGTGTTTGTGCAGCGATGTTATGTAAAATATCTCTTAAATTAATAATATAACCAGTGTTATATAGTGTTATGTGTTTTGGAAGCATTAGCTTCATTATAAAAATGGAAAAGTGTCATTTGTTTTGGAAGCATTAGCTTCATTATAAAAATGGAAAAGTGTCGTGTGTTTATAAATCAGATGTCATATAATATGTGTATTTGCAAGATGGCAATGTGTCACTAAGTAAGCCGATGGCAGGTGACACTGGAATATGGTGGTTGGAGCCACCTGGATAAGCCGACGTAAGTACCCCACAAATCATGTTATTATAGAAGGATAGCCACTGCATGTAATGTGATTTCGGAAGTGTAAAATATGCCAGTAAGAATCAATATTAGGAGGCATACCCTCATATGTTTATTGTTTGATTTCAGTAAAGTTAAGATGTTGAATACATCAGAGAGTGGATTAATCGTTACCACTATTAATGCTACTAATAAAATGGCAATTTAGTTATGTGAAACTTAACGTGACGAACGCGAATGTTCGATCATTGAAGCAGTTACGTTGTGTCGGAAGAATAATTTATGTCAGTAATAATAATAATAATAATAATTATTATTATAATAATGATAAACTGTATAATTGAATACATCAGGATGAAAGGTTGTAAGCAAGAAATATTTACGCTAATTGGATTATTTATCTAGCCAAGCAGTAGATTACATTAAGGGAAGAGAAAAGAGTTAATATTAAGTATATTGTATTAATGGGAATATAATTATGCAAGGGAATGTAGGAGCTTGACAGTGAATTGAATTTGTGGCTTGATTAAGCTTGTAGAGTAACAGTTAGAGTTCTCTTTATTATAGGACGAGATCGTAGACAGGTAAGGGGCCAGGTGATCTAATCGACGTGTGAAATCTCGTACAGCATGGGCGTACAGAGATAATAATTTATGCCGGAGCGTATTTAGTGTGAACCCTATCTCCGATGTTGGATATGTAATGTTCCGGGTTCGAATCCTGTGGTAAGTGCGGGGAGAACATTGGACACCTCGACACTATACCTGATTGCCCGAGAACTTGTTATGGAATGATTCGGCTTGTGAAGCGAATTCATTGGCGGCAGCTGTTGACTGACCGTAATATTTTATTTAAGATACCGGCTATCCACTAGACCTGTGTTCTATGAATCTCGTGCCTTCATAGTATGATACGGACCTGTTGAGGCCGCTATTAATGTCCTAAGGTTAGGATTATATATTCAAGCTCACCCAGAACCATTGCATAATATTCAGTTCAGATCATATGGGATCACGTGGATCATTGTGACCACAATGTTATATTCAAAGTTGTAATACTGCTTGGGAGGTAGAAGTCCAGGAACCGGGGAGACAAGGGACGATTTACTGTCACTGACACCTAGTTAATGAAGTTGGTTACTCGATGCCACAGGCTACGCTCTCAAGGGTAGCGTAATAGTATACTATCCGACACAACGATAACAGAAGTTATTTAGTGAAATCACAATGACATGCAGTGTAACTATAAAAAGAGGGGAGTGGAGGGGTAGACTTACGTAATTGTGGTGTTGCATGTAGATGGTAGTGCAAACCATGAGTTGGCTAATGCATGAAAGCATTTGGTGGGAGAGAGAGATGTAACACAGATAGTACACATGATGTAAATTAAGATGTCTTGTAGGATACAAGTAACTTTGTGAATATAAAGAAGTCACATTAGGTGACATGAATGTAATAGTTCAGTTTTTGTGAAACATTACATGTGCATCAGTGCACTTGAGTAAGGTTTAAAGTCCACATAATGGTAAAAGATTGAATAGTGATATGGATTTAATTTGTTCAATTATGTGAATAATTAGTGGATTGTGGGAGTAATTTTGTTTGTTTGTGTATTGTTTATGGGATTTGTGTTCTCATTATTTTGTTTGAAGCCATGAGTTTTACAGAATTAAAGTCTTTAGGGTAGAGTTGTGCCTTATCATTGTAGAGTTGATACCTTTTAGCCTCAAATCCAAAATATGCAACTGCTCAATGGGGGAACGGTACACGCCTGAGTCCTGACGCTAGCTGGAGGCAGAAGCATATTTTCCATCGAGATTACTCACATGGGTACAGTACAGAGCTTTCCTTTAGGGGAATGTGGGATTGTGATATAAAAGTTGGGTCAAGCAGTAGGCCTAGCTAGGTTTGTGAGGATTTCTAAGTAGAGACCCCTTCCATTCTTAGAAGTGGCTTACCATGGTTCTTCACTTCTACGTGTGAGAGAAATGCCGAGAGGGTACCTAACTCCATGCCACAGCCATCTTCTCTCTATCCTACTCTGAATTACAAATATACACATTAGAATATCCCCCAACGGGACACATAGACCTAGGTTATCAGACATATTATATACACACTCAAATACAAGAAACTGATGACCTCGGTATCCCAAGCCCCTATATGAAACAGCAACAACTGCAATAACGCATTTCTTCCAAATACTATGTCGAATGGTCTGAAGGAAACTAATTATTGGATTCGTGGACACAAAAGTGCTGGACTGTAGTTGTTGGTCATTGTAGAGTTGATACCTTTTAGCCTCAAATCCAAAATATGCAACTGCTCAATGGGGGAACGGTACACGCCTGAGTCCTGACGCTAGCTGGAGGCAGAAGCATATTTTCCATCGAGATTACCCACATGGGTACAGTACAGAGCTTTCCTTTAGGGGAATGTGGGATTGTGATATAAAAGTTGGGTCAAGCAGTAGGCCTAGCTAGGTTTGTGAGGATTTCTAAGTAGAGACCCCTTCCATTCTTAGAAGTGGCTTACCATGGTTCTTCACTTCTACGTGTGAGAGAAATGCCGAGAGGGTACCTAACTCCATGCCACAGCCATCTTCTCTCCATCCTACTCTGAATTACAAATATACACATTAGAATATCCCCCAACGGGACACATAGACCTAGGTTATCAGACATATTATATACACACTCAAATACAAGAAACTGATGACCACGGTATCCCAAGCCCCTATATGAAACAGCAACAACTGCAATAACGCATTTCTTCCAAATGCTATGTCGAATGGTCTGAAGGAAACTAATTATTGGATTCGTGGACACAAAAGTGCTGGACTGTAGTTGTTGGTCACACTGTAGCACAGTGCCACACACGACATGTGACATCGATTGGTCCTCCAGTATGACAGAGGAACGCAATAAGTGTGGCACATTGTCCAGCTCACCGTGACAACCCTTTGAAGCTGTCACTTGACTGTGGGAATTACTTGTCTGCATTTCACGAGCCCTGGGTCGAGTCTAGATCAGTGCACTAGACACTATGATACTAAGCCATGACAATACTATCAGGTGAACACCGAACCTATAATAATAAATTTGAATCTGCCATTTTTAAAACGGGGTCATCTTCAATTACTTCACAAATTCATTTTTAACGGTCTTGCATTCATTGAGCATCGGCTCGTATAATCCATATGAAAAAGAGCCTCATATCATCCGTTAAAAAACGGGTCCCTGTCAACTGTTCATTTGGAAAACGGGTCATCTCCATAAGTATGTTCACTGAAATTAAATTTGTCCTTTGGTCGTCCTCGAATAGAATTTGTTGCTACGAAACTACGTCTAACATTTTATGGACACGTCTACAGGATGCATCCTACCAGATTGATCAACCAGCTCCTCGGTTACTGGCAAAAGGGAAAGACCAAGTCAACATGGTTGTGGGAAGTGAGCAAAGATCTGCAAGAACTTGGAGGGACAGAAAGAGACTTACAAGACCGGACATCTCTCGGGAAGATGCTTCAAAAAATGAGGTTCCAGGACAAACCACCAAGAAAGAAGACAGGTGTCCTCTGGACACAGGAGAGGAGGGAACAACACAGCCAGAGGAAGCGTAACTACTGGGCAAACATCAAAGCCCACTCCAAATGTAATAGTTGAATGTTGTGGTCCTTAGATGGCCTATACGAAACAAGAAGAGACTAATGAAAATCCACAGCCTGCTCCCAGTCTCCGACCGGGTCAGGAATGGAATGAATGAAGCCCCCATCTAGCGGCGAGGATATGATGTGCCGGCTGCCGAGGCCTGACGCACTCCTCTGGGGCAATGATTAAATGAATGACAGATGAAATGATAGTGGAGAGTGTTGCTGGACACTTTATACAAGAAGAAAGCCATCTCGAAACGGGTTAAATTACGACACTATAATACAGTGATAAAAACGGAATGCCTATATGCTAGAGAATGCCTCCACATGACAGGAAAGGTGGGTTTGAGGGACGCTGAGAAATTCGAAAGAAAGACTGCAAGGTAATGGGTTCAAATATTGCAGACGGTCAATATAGGTTGCGAAGAAGGGAATAACTCTACCAGGGCAATGGAAGGTTGATGGAATCGATGAGAAAACGGAGACTCAAACTCTATGGGCATTTATTTCGAATGGATGAGCGGAGACTTACGAAGAGGATTTTTTGAATACTCGACAGTAGATCTAAGGTGTCTGACAAATGGTTCAGGGAGGTGCGGACAGATCTTCATCAGGTGAGACTAAAGTTGGAAGACATTTCAACCCGTGCAAAGTTTAGGTCAGTTATCGACAAATTCAAGGATTTCACGACGAACCAAAAATTAACAGGGGTTGGACAGAAGAACGAAGACAGGGTGCCAGATAAAGAATGCGAAGATTTTGGGCGGCGAAGAAGGCTTTCAATAATGTGTAATTGTTGCCTAACGTGGTCTTTAAAGGCCGTAAACGAATAATATATATATATAATAGTGCGTCAGGCCTCGGCAGCCGGCACAGTTCATATCCTCGCCGCTAGATGGGGGCTTCATTCATTCCATTCCTGACCCGGTCGGAGACTGGAAGCAGGCTGTGGATTTTCATTTTCATTTCATATATATAATAGTATTTTTTTCGTGTGGCCTCCTGAGAGGCCGAGTGCAGGTCTTTCTAGTCGACGCCCGTGGGCGACCTGCGCGTCGGGATGAGAGATAGAATGGATGAAGATGAACGAAACTGGACAAGGATGTGAAAGGAAGCGGCCGTGGCCTGTCAGAAGGCATTTGCCTGGTGCTGAAAATGGGAAACCATGGAAAACCATTTCAAGGACGGCCGACGGTGGGGCTCGAACCCACGCGTCTACCGAGTCAGCAGAGAGCTTGGCCCCATGAGCCAACGCTGCACTTTAGCCAGCATAGCCATTTCTATCGGTATAATAGTAATAATAATAATGGGTTTAAGTCCTTCACTGCGGCTTTTAGAGGCGCAGGGGTGTCGGAATTTTGCCCCGAAGGGGATATTAAACAAGCCAGTTAATCGACTGACACGGCTCCCTCGCATTTGCGCTCCCTAAATTATCAACTGGCTGTGCCAGGATTCCATCCTTCAACCTTGGGGACAGCAGGCAAGAACGTTACTGCTGAGCTACGCAGCCAGTCATCGAAAAGAAGAAGACAGTCTCCTACGCAGGCCATGGAAGGTAGAAGCTTCCACTCTTTCGTGACATTGGCACTCTACCCTGTATTTCGAAAGTAACAACGTGAATGATATGGCGGGAGCTTGGAACAACTGAGCTGGGTTGCCAAGTATTTACAGTATTGTTGTAAATCAGCTGATTCGAATAATAAACAGGGCCACACTTCCAACATTAGGAATTAATGGGTTTTTGAAATACATATTTGTATAAATCAGGGGAAGTAAAGACGGCGGTCCCATGCCATAGATTTATGGCATGTTAAATAACCTTCCACTAATTACACCTGTGTGAAGCTAAATTGTATAGGATAAGAATGTAAACAACGCTCTTAGGTTTCTACGTTCGTTGCCAAGAGCCGACTGCGGTGACATATGGTAGCTAAGTTCTGAACTAGTAGTTGTCGACGGTGGCGATTGGCGGCAAAAGTTGGAACTACTGTACTTGAAAATTGATCGTCTGAAGTCCTTAATTGAATTAAAACAGATAACACACACTAATACAGTCACCACAATTAACACCGGTTATCAGACAGATTCTACACACACACCCAAAGTACACGGGGCTTCATGACCGCGTTGTCGCAACCCCTAAACTTAAGAACCAACCAACCAACCAGTGGCATGCCACGTTAATTGTTGGAACTCCCTATCATGAAAGATACAATAATATATTTTACAATAGATGGCACGCAAGTCTTTTAAAATGAAGGTTGGCCAGTTTAAAGAAAGGTTTATATTTCCGCCTGAATCAATACTTGAATGAAAAAAGAGACAGTCAGTCTGAAAGACTGGACTTCATATCATTTTAAATGCTACAAATGCTGAAAAATGCTAGAAAGGGTTAGATGATCAAGAAACAATCAGAACGCTAGAAAGTTACAAGTCATGAGGGAGCTGGAGCGCGCGGTGAAAGGAGGAGCTGGCTGGATGACGTCACGCTCGCCGTTTCGTTGCCGTCTCGTAACTCCAGTGCTCACCAGTGAACTCAGTGCACATGCACCAAGCGGTACTATGACGTCACACACCTCAGTGCATTCTCGGTACATTTCGTGACGTCACCGTAACGTAACGACGAAGTCGGTTAGATCATTTAAAATGATAAAACATATTAACCACGTTGTTCTTGGAAACGGTACATGTTTCAGGGACTAATGAACAATTTTTGTCCCCTTCATTGTTGTTGTTTGAGTCTTCAGTCTTTTGACTGGTTTGATGTAGCTCTCCATGCCTCCCTGTCCTGAGCTAATCGTTTCATCTCTACATAGCTACCACACCCTACATCCGAGGCAATCTGTTTAACGTATTCTAACCTTGGTCTACCCCTACAGTTCTTGTCCTCGACCCTTCTTTCCATAACTAAGCTTGCTATTCCTGGGTGTCTTAGTATGTGTCCTACCAACCTATCTCTTCTCTTCATTAGCAGTCGCCAGAAACATCTCTCCTCTCCCACTCGTCTCAATACCTCTTCGTTTGTAACCCTATCTACCCATCTGATCTTCATCATTCTCCTGTAACACCATATTTCAAATGCTTCAATTCTCCTCTTTTCTGCTGCACCAATAGTCCAAGTTTCACTTCCATAGAGCGCCACGCTCCAGACAAAGGCTTTCAAAAATTACTTCCTAATATCTAAATCTATATTCGATGTCAACAGATTCCTTTTTTGTAGAAAGGCTTTCCTTGCCTGAGCCAACCTACTTTTTATATCCTCTTTACTTCGTCCATCACTGGTTATTCTGCTTCCTAAGTAACAGAAGTCTCCTACTTCCTTCAGCTTTTCACCTGCCAATTTGATGTCCATAGAGGTTTCTGATTTATTTCGGCTGCATTAGCCAGAAATAAAGCATTAAATGAACAAAATTATTACGCGAAACACTAAACTATCAATGGTCATTTAACCTGTTATGGTGCACCATATAGGCCTATATTAATTGAGGTACAGATCAAATTAATGTGGTTATTGACGGTGTGATATATGCGAAGATAGCATGCGTTCATTTAATTCTTTGTATTTGGCTAATGAAGGCGACAAAAATTGTTCATTAGTCCCTGAAACATGTACTGTTTCCAACAACAACTTGGTTAATGTTATTTTCATTAAAGTATTGATACAGGCGGAAATATAAACCTCTTTTTAAATGTATAAGCACATCAATACGGAACCATTATGAGTGATTAATATCATAGAAGGTTGGTCAGCTCAACTCGCGAAGATTCCAGAATTAGTAAATGCATTTTACAATAGGTGATTCATAAATTTTTACAATAAAAATGTGTATTGCATACAGTTTAACGGCAGTTTATGTGATTCCAAACGTTTGAAGTTTCCATTGTGACTCGCATTTGGGATGACCATCAACAAAGCACAGGGACGATCCCTACATATGTGTGGACTAAATTTGCACAACCCATGCTTCTCACATGAACAGCTGTCTGTGGCCTGCTCACGCGTCGGAAAGCCTTTTGATTTATTCATGTACGCACTAGACAGAAAAACAAAACAAAAATATTGTGTATCGGAAAGCACTTCAACAAACTAAATTACAACTCCTTAACACTTCCATTGATTGGCATTGCAACACATGCCGGGTACTGCTAGTGCTTTATAAAAATATGGTTTAAACCGCGACAAAAATCCGTCCAGTAATTGTCAAGAGTAGACCAGACAAGCAGACAGACCGATACAATCGACGACTCTGTATTATTATTAGTTATTTAAGCCCAGTAAGGAGCGCTTATGACTACTAGTAGTGCTTCTGCGATGCTTTCTTTGTTTTCCATTATCTCCTCAGTCCAGCCAATAACTTGTCCTTCGTCTCCTGTGTGAGGGGTGGTCGGTTCTTAATCACTTTGGGTGGTGGGGTCCTTGGAACAGTCAAGAATATCACAGTCTAAAATCCTAGCGTTATTCAAGTTTTGTTCACTTCATTAAGCCACAAGCTGCCAGTCTTGTAGCCATTAATCAAGTTGAAGATCTTCTTGGTGGTTCTATCGTTCCCCATCCGGAAGAGGTGCCCGTAGAATTTCAGTCGTCTCCGTCGCATGATAGTGGTGGCTGGTTCCAACTGACGGTATAGTTTAGTGTTTACTTTAAGCCAATAAGAGCAATCTGGAAGCAATCTTGGTCCATGAATTTTTCGAAGGACACGTCTCTCGACTTTCTCCAAATCATCCATGTTGCCTTTTTTGTTTATCAAGAGGGTCTCTGCTGCATATAAAAACGGTAGTCTAATAACGGCCTCTCCAGTGGCACCATTCTTCATCATGAATATCACAGTTTGACATACTCCTTTGGCTGTAATCCACTTGCTCATTTCTGATTTTCTCGATGGCCTCCAACTATTTTACATCATATTCCTGCAATCACATACTAATCTTAAAAATATATCCTAGCCATAAGTGTCTCTCGGGCACATACACCACCCACTTCTTTCAAAGAATAAAATCAACCATGAATTTTCTTTTCATACTCAACATCAAATGGAGTAATATATTTTAAGTTGGCTGAATTATATATTCCAATACTCTCTTCAGTTCCAATTTTTGCTAGACGATAGCTATACTATGTATCAATATTCTAAATCGGGGAATAAAAATACTAGCTTCCTTTGGAAATATAGGCTAGATATTTTATTTTAAGTGCTGTACAAACACAAGCAGTATTGGCCAGGTCTGTCTTGGCGAGGAGCCTGATGCTGATCGCTTCGCGGAACTGATGCGCGCACACACACTGGGTTATAACATGAACTGGAACATACACAAGGATGATTGTGTTTAACTGGGTTCATCACTGTGGATATAGCAGACCACACAACACCGCTTTGTCTTTCAGTACCTCTGTGGTTGAACACTAAATCAACACCATCCAACTCCACCAAACATAACATTCCCAGCAAAGCGCAAGCGTCGCCGTCATGGAAACAGGTGCGTAACGAGATTATTAATAATAATAATAATAAAGTAATTATGTATTTGTAAAGAAACAATATCAGAGAACAAGATACACCACAGAGAGACATATTTAGGCAAAAAGGGCTAAAAATGGAAGGATTCAAAGGGAGGGAGGGAAAGAAAACCGGCTCAAAATTGTCCGAGGAAAGGAAGAGTAAACATAGTGAGATGAAGGAATATTGGGGGAAGAGGAAGGAACAGCAAAGGACAAAAATATTGAAATTGGCGCCTGGTCCCTAGACGACCAAAACAAAAATAATAATAATGTAATAATATGTAGGCCTACTGTCGACCAAAGTATTATGTGTACTCGAGTTTGAAGGTTGTTTGTGACGTAACCAATAGACATACATAAAATCCAATAACATCATCATTCTCGTCGTTCTATTTTACGTGAGTTCATGTAGGTTTGGAATTTTTAGTTTATATTTTAATATTTTTTATCGCAGTTGAAACACAAAAAGTGCCCGTTTTTAAGCGTGTTTCAACCATGCGTCACATTTAAGAATTATTATCTCACAAACTCGTCATCAGATCAAATCCAAATTTTAACACAATATACATTGGAATGTTGTATAACTGGTTTGTTAATTTCAAAATTTTTCTTGTCCAAGAAACAAAGTTGTTATCATTTGTGTAAGGTAACGATTTCTCGGCTTGGGGTGGTTGGAAAATGTAGTTCTTGGTTGCGTTGCAATCCTTATACATCAAAAAGTTATGCTGTATGACTTTAAAATACGTTAATTAATTCACTTATTTTATATCGGTTTATATTTGAGCGGGGAAATACGACCTCGCCTCGCTCGGCAGTGATGGGCTCCATCTCAGCAATGCTGTACTGCTTACCCCGGAGCGGCTGGCTGGTGAATCATGCCTTATTTCCACGAACAAATACAAACCGATATAAAATAAGTGAATTAATTTACGTATTTCAAAGTCATACAGCATAACTTCTTGATGTATAAGGATTACAACGCGACCAAGAGCTATATTTTCCAACCACCCCGAGCCGAGAAAAAGTTACCTCACAAAAATGATAACAACTTTGTTTCTTGGACACACAAAATTTTGAAATTAATAAACCATTTATACAACATTGCAATGTATATTGTGTTAAAATTTGCATTCGATCTGATGACGGGGTTTTGAGATAATAATTCTTAAATGTGACGCATGGTTGAAACACGCTTAAAAACGGGCACATTTTGTGTTCCAACTGAGATAAAAAATATTAAAATATAAATTAAAAATTCCAAACCTACATAAACAAACGTAAAATAGAACGACGAAAATGATGATGTTATTGGATTTTATATACTGTAGGTCTATTGGTTACTTCACAAACAACCTTCAAACTCGAGTACACGTAATACTTTGGTCGACAGTAAGTACAAAATGGACAACAATAGACTGACTAAACAGATTTTCAGTTTACTAAACAGTTACAAATCCAAACCCAGATGGTTCATCGAAATTGAAACAGATATTGGTTATTTATCGTGTGGCCTCCTGAGAGGCCGAGTGCAAGCCTTTCTAGTCAACGCCCGTGGGCGACCTGCGCGCCGGGATGAGAGATGGAATGATGAAGATGAATGAAACTACTATCGGATTTTTTATTATGGAGACTCGAGTTTAGGCCTTAATTACAACCAAACCAACAGACCTATTGAAAAACGAGTTATACCAATATTTCCCTTGTTTAATTCTGCGTTAGACTATAAGCCAATTATTTTCCAGTTTATTAATTATTTATTTATTTGTGGTTGTATGAAAAATTGTCCGTGTTTTTGACGTCTTTTCTAGGAACCACTCACTTAAAACTATATACATGGAAAACTGCTTGGCTGAGGGTAATGACATTTGTATATGTGATAGGCACAAGTATTGGTAGTGCAAATCTCAAGTTATTTTTTTTTCAACTACCCAATAAAATGTTCTTATACTTTTTCTGACGTAACGTTTTCTCAGCCCAGGATAAACGTACAGCAAGAAACTTGGTCTCATTTTGAAGCTCTCATTCGTGATTATCGGAAACTACGACCACTGTAAACGTACAGTGTGTTGACGAATTTATGAAGAGTAATATTAATGGTAGGTTTTGCGCGTTCCGGTCCGTGCGAGTAAAAGCGAGCGAGCCGGTGAATTTGAGTGCAGCGTTGCCGGGCAGTTGTGTAATGGAATGCGAGTCACCTGGCTATGTCCACATGCTGTTTTCAGTCTTCCTGTTTACTACTTATATGCCACATCACATCCAAATGCCTCAGAGACCACCATTGTCTGAGGGCAAACTTGCGCTAACATATAACAAAATGGTAGAAGTATGGAAGCAATTAATGTTTTATGCCGAGAAGCCTTGCTTACCGTTGCTCCTGAACTCTGGAAACAATGTATTAAACACGATAAAAGAATTGAAGACCACTACTGGGAGACAGATGGCCTGTCTGAAAATGTTCCTCATTTCGATTAGGTCATAATTAACACGAATGCCAGCAGTTCTGATTAACAGAGCCATTCTTCAGACGAAGAATACTGACTGAATTATGTATTGTAAAGATATTATGTAAATAATGTAGATAGCCCATGTAAAAATTGTGTAGTCTGACATTTCCAAATTAGGAAGACAAACCACTTTTAAACCTGCCATTGAAGGTCTAAGGCCCTTATGTCAAAAAGGTGATGGAAAATGAAATTTGTACGAGGAAAGAAAATAAAAGGTTGAAAGGGAACTTAAAGCAGTGTTCGTTCGTAGCGAGCCGCAACGACTGCTACTTTAACGCGGCAACGCCGCACCGGATTTCACAAGTCCGCTCGCTTTTACTCGCAAGGGCCGGAACGCACAACACCTCCCATTAATATTAATCTTCATAAATTCGTCAACACACTGTACGTTTACAGTGGTCGTAGTTTCCGATAATCACGAATGAGACCTTCAAAATGAGACCAAGTTGCCTGCTGTACGTTTATCCTGCGCTGAGAAAACGTTACGCCAGAAAACGTATAATAACTTTTTATCGGGTAGTTGAAAAAAATTGAAACTTATGATTTGCACTACCAATACTTGTGCCTATCATATATACAAATGTCATTACCCTCAGCCAAGCAGTTTTCCATGTATATAGTTTTAAGTGAGTGGTTCCTAGAAAAGACGTCAAAAACACGGACAATTTTTCATACAACCACAAATATATAAATAATTAATAAACTTGAAAATAATTGGCTTATATAGTCTAACGCAGAATTAAACAAGGAAAATATTGGTATAACTCGTTTTTCAAAAGGTCTGTTGGTTTGGATGTAATTAAGGCCTAAACTCGAGTCTCCATAATAAAAAATCCGATAGGAGTCAGCAGAGAGCTTGGCCCCATGCGCTTTAGCGAGCGCAGCCACTGCTGTCGGTGAAAAAGATATGAAAAAACGCTGGCATTAATAGAAAACTGAACTCTCTTTCAAGAAGTTACTCAAATGGCAAGATTTCAGGAGAGAAAGAAATTAACAACTAGATGAAAGTGGACTCAATGACACTCGAGAAGGATGAAAAGATAATTGGAAGCAAAGGAAATCGAATACAATGGAAAATAGCCAAAGTTCGTTCATCGTACCCTCCAAATGGGTTATTTGAAAGAAGAAGAATGTCGTACGCAAGAGGCGTCCGAATTTCTATGGTCATATCTATAGAATGGACAGCGACAGACTAGCCAAAAGGTTATTTAAAGTAATCAACTCAAAGAAGGTCAAAATAAACGGGCTAGAAGAAACTAAGATGGACCTCCAAGAAATAAATATTACAGACGACATCATATAAAATGGTGGAGTCTTTAGAGCAATAGTACGCAAGCACAAATTCATGGAGAAACCTAAAAGGAAAACTGGTAGGAAGTGGACCATTCATTGAACGCAAGATGCAACACAGTGCATTCATGAAGATATTTTGGTACGATAAAAAGGCGAAACCTATTAGGCCAATTAATAAGTTCAAACGTGCTCTTTGAATGGGCATAACGAATAATAATAATGATGATGATAATAATAATCATAGCTTGCCACGGTGGGTGAGTGGATAGCGTGTCTGTCTACTAACCCCAAGATTGCAGGTTCGCTCCTGGCCGTGGTAAGTGATTTTTGAAAGGCGACAAAAATACGACACGCATGACATACGATGTTCGCATGTAAAATAACCCATTTGAATTCAGTAAGCCGTGTTCATAATGTCAACATTAATCTCAGGAGTTTCCGCCAACACAAAGTTCCTCATTTCTCTACTAGAAAGCACTATAGTGTTCAAGGAGCTTAGATATCTAACCTCATTGACTTTCATAGTGATTCAAGGAACAACGAAATTTGACATGCAAGCTACCCTATGGGTGTCAAATTACAAAGCTTGCACCCGGCCTCCGAGGCCATACGATATTATTATTATTATTATTATTATTATTATTAATATTATTATTATTAATATTATTATTATACTAATCATCGCATCATACAAACAAGCCTGGCACGTAAAAAAGGCCCCAGTTTGGGAATTATGAGTGATCAATTCCCAAGCTCACCAGCCGTGGGCTCTTGAGGGTGCATCATGCACCCTGTAAAATGAAAATAATTGTGCGAATATAACGTTGTTGTTTGAGTCTTCAGTCTTCTGACTGGTTTGATGCAGCTCTCCATGCCTCCCTGTCCTGAGCTAATCGTTTCATCTCTACATAGCTACCACACCCTACGTTCGAGGCAATCTGATTAACATACTCTAACCTTGGTCTACCCCTTCAGTTCTTGTCCT
This sequence comes from Meconema thalassinum, assembly GCA_946902985.2. Classification (NCBI taxonomy): domain Eukaryota; kingdom Metazoa; phylum Arthropoda; class Insecta; order Orthoptera; family Tettigoniidae; genus Meconema; species Meconema thalassinum. Next base: position 135,292,189 of record OX336396.1, on the reverse strand, counting down.
CGACCCTTCCTTCCATAACTAAGCTTGCTATTCATGGGTATCTTAGTATGTGTCCTACCAACCTATCTCTCTCCCACTAGTCTTAATACCTCTTCGTTTGTAACCCTATCTACCAATCTGATCTTCATCATTCTCCTGTAGCACCACATTTCAAACACTTCAATTCTCCTCTTTTCAGCAGCACCAATAGTCCAAGTTTCACTTCGACAGAGTGCCACGCTCCAGACAAAGGCCTTCAAAAATGACTTCCTAATACCTAAATCTATATTCGATGTCAACTGATTCCTTTTCTGTAGAAATGCTTTCCTTTCCTGAGCTATTGTACATATTCTTTATTTCATCTTCATAATCATAATCACCATTTTTAGCCTATTTTCAATTTTGAAAAAATAGGCTTATGAGATCACCTTTTGTCCGTGTGTGTGTGCGTGTGTGTGTGTGTGTGTCCCTAATAAAATCTAAACGGCTGGAGCGATTTCAATGAAACTCGGTAAGTTCATAGCACTATTCCCGGCGACCTCGACCGTACCCTTCAAATGTTGTTACGTCTCACCAATCCAACATGGCGGCTGTGCGAAATATTTCACTAGCGTTCAATATATCCGAAACTATTACCGATATCGCCCTGAAATTGTGTACGGTGATAAAGGGCACTACTAGAAGTTCACATATGAGACTTTCAAAAACCTGGTGACTACAAAACCAACATGGCGGTCAAGCGAAATTGAGACTTTTAAATAGACATTTCTCACGATTTAACTATCCAAACGTAATAAAACTTGGTACAGCAAATGTTTATACACATTGTAATGCACTGGAGTCTAATTTAGTTCAATTGTTTACATAACCTCAAAATGCCGGTTGTGCGAAATATTTCACTGACATTCTATATCTCCGAAACTATTACAGATATCATCATGCAATCTTGTACGGTGATAAAGGGTACTGATACAAGTTTACGTATGTATATTTCATAAACCTGTAAAGTACAAAACGAACATGGCGACCAAGCGAATTTGAAATATTTTAATAGACTTTTCTCGTGATTTAACTCTCTGAGCGCAGTGAAATGTGGTACAGTACATGATTTTGCAGATTGTAATGCACTGCCATCTAATTTAATTCAACTGTTTACATAACCTCAAGATGGCGTCTGTGCCAAATTTTAAAATTAAGTTTTTATTCTTGTGTCGTAATCATGCGATCGAAGTGAAAGTTTGAATAATGAAGCTAGGCAATAATTGTCCTTGAATGGTACATAACTCTATGGCCTAAACATATAACAATCCTAAATGGCGAGCTTCCGAAATATTTAGACGGTTCTCAATATCTATGAATCTTTTACAGCACCCAAACTGAATTTTTTTATGTTCATAGAGACTATGAACATATTTTCACCTATAGGACTTTCAGTAACCTGGTGAGCACAAATCCAACATGGCGGCGACGCGAAGTAAAAATATTTAAATGGACGTTTCTCGCGAATTAACTATCCGAGTGCCGTGAAACGTTGCACGTTAAATGCTTATACAAATGTTGATTCACTGGCATGTAATTTATTTCAATTGTTTGCATTATCACAAGATGGCTGGTGTGCGTACTATTAAAATCTCGTTTTTACTTATTGTGTTCTAAGCATGCGATTGAAGTTTGAATACCACACGTACACAATAATCTTAATGTAATAGTACAAAAATAAAAGGCCATCCTGGCGACCATATGAAATATTTAGACGGTTCTCAATATCTACGAATCTGTTAGAGCAATTAAACTGAAATTTTGTATGTTGATAGAGACAATTAACATGAGCAGGATATATGAAAATAGGCTGTATAGTTCTTCACGGAACTACTTGTTACTTCTCACATTAACTACAAAAAACCAAGCTATGATATTTACGCACAAACCTCTTACATTCTGAGCACACCACAGTGGTCTTGGTGTCCTTGGATCGTGGGCAGATGGAGACACTGCTTTGGGTATAAATAGCTGTCGATGCTAAGAAGTATACACATTGTCTGAAATACAGTCGAAGTCACATATAAGTCACAGGAGGTGTCGCTTATCAGGCGTATCAGCATAACGTAATCGGAGAACGAAAATTCTCTGGGGCAACGAGTGCTCGACTGTACTGTTCCAGGGTTAAGGGCCTCATGGCAGGGTACCACGAAAAAAACAAGTAGTTCCGTGAAGAACTATACAGCCTATTTTCATATAGCCCACTTATTGCAACTAACACCATACACAATTTCAGTTTGATTGCTGTAATAGATTCGTAGATATTGAGAACCGACTAAATAATTCGGATGGTCGCCATGTTGGATTTTATATATGTAGGTCCTAGAGTTATGTACTGTTACATGCAGATTATTGTGTACGTGTAGTATTCAAACTTCAATCGCATAATTAGGACACTAGAAGTTACAAGGAGATTTTAAAATTTCGCACAGTTGCCATCTTTAGGTTATGGAAACAATTGAAATAAATTAGATGCTAGTGGATTACCATTCGTATAAGGATTTGCTGTACCAAGTTTCACTGCTCTCGGATGGTTAAATTGCGAGAAACGTCCATGTGAATATTTATACTTCGCGTCGCCGCCATGTTGGATTTGTGATCACTAGGTTATTTAAAGTCTTATAAGTGAACTTGAGTTCATAGCCCCTATGAACAATAAAAAATTCAGTTTGATTGCTGCAATAGATTCGTAGATATTGAGAGCCGTCTAAATATTTCGGATGGTCGCCATGTTGGATTGTTAGATGTATAGGCCATAGAGGCATGTACTATTATAGGAAAATTATTGGGTAGGTTCATTATTCAAACTTTCACTTCGATCGCATGACTACATCACAAGAAATAAAAACTTAATTTTAAAATTTGCACAGCCGCCATCTTGAGGTTATGTAAACAATTGAACTAAATTAGATACCAGTGCATTACAATGTGTATAAATATTTCCTGTACCAGATTTCAGTGCGTTTGGAGTATTAAATCGCGAGAACGGTCTATTTCAAATTTTCTAATTCGCTTGGCCGCCATGTTTGTTTTGTATATAACCGGTTTTTTAAAGTCATATAAATGGACTTCCAGTAGTGCCCTTTATCTCCGTACAAAACTTCAGGGAGATACCGCTAATAGTTTCAGAGATACAGAATGCCGGTGAAATATTTCGCACATCCGCCATCTTGTGGTTATGTAAACAAATGAACGAAGTTAGTTGTCGGTGCATTACAATGTATATAAACATATACTGTACCAAGTTTCATTGCGTTTGGTTGGATAAATCGCGAGAAACGTCTATTTAAAAGTCGCAACTTCGCTTGGCCACCATGTTGGTTTTGTAGTTACCAGGTTTTCAATGATCACATAAGTGAACTTATAGTAGTTCCCTTTATCACCATACATGATGTCAGGGTAATATCGGTAATCGTTTCGGAGATATTGAATGCTGGTGAAATATTTCGCACAGCCGCCATATTGGATTGGTGAGTCGTAACAAAATTTGAAGGGCACGGTCGAGGTCGCCCGGAATAGTGCTATGAACTTACCGAGTTTCATTGAAATCGCTCCAGCCGTTTAGATTTTATTAGGGGGGACACACGCACACGAATCACACACACACACACACGCACACACACACACGGACAAAAGGTGATCTCATAAGCCTATTTTTTCAAAATTGAAAATAGGCTAAAAAGGAAGGTAAATTAAGGTACCAGGAAATAAATATCAAGGGGCAACTAAGGCAGGAGTCATAAGATACCCTAGACCTCAGATATTTGAATACCGTCGGGGACGGAAGAGAAGGAGTTGACCACGGGAGGTCGACTGGAAATATGAAACAGATAAGCATGTCACAATTAAGTGGAAGCATTGCTGTGCTTGGCTGAGGCCGCATGGTCACCAGATGACCTGGATTTTACGGCCCTTGAAACATCATCACGACATCTTGCTACATGTGAGCCCTTCGGGATCATGAAAAGAATCACGAAGCAAGACAGTTGCGTCTAAATATAGTATTATTTTTATTATTATTATGAGAGTCAAGGAGGTTAGATATCTAAGCTCTTTGATACTATAGCGCTTTCTAGTAGAGAAAGGAGGAACTTTTGTGTTGGCAGAAAATCCCGAGATTAATTTTGCCATTATGAACACTGCCTACTGAATTCAAATGGTTTCTTTAACATGCCAATAACGTATGAAATGCATGTCGTGATTTTTGACGCCTTTCAAAACTCACTTAGCATGGCCAGGAGCGAACCTGCAAATTGGGGTTGGTAGACCGACACGATAACCACTCACCCACCGTGATTAGCGTGGACAAAAAACAGACCTGGATGTTGCGTCTCTTAAACAACGATCACCAATTTCTTTTCACTATCGTTAAAAAAAAAAGCTGCAAATTCAACCTCAATGACTTCAAATAACTTCGCTGTTCACGTTGCGACATGAATATTTAACTCCTAAATTAAGTAATTAATATTCAGGTACAAAATTTAAAGTTAAATGGTTTTTATAAGGAAGAATCGATTACGTTAACCTATTACAAGATGCAAAAGACACGGTGACCTCAAGTAACACGAGGTTCACATTGTTACCACATCTTGAAAAGAAAGTGAATGTACAGTGTACAGGTGGAGTATGACTAAGCAGCCGGAGACATATGATGATGATGATGATGATGATGATGATGATTCTGGTTTTAAGGGACCTAACATCTAGGTTATCAGCCCCTAATGAAACGAAGTGGTATGAAATGAAAGGATGGAGATAAAAACTGCCCACTGCCAGGGATAAATAGAGAATGCTTTATATAAAACAGACAGTGAACTCCAATGGTTTATATAAAACAGACAGCGAACCCCAACAATGATGCCTTATTTGGATAAAAAAATATTAAAAAGGGGGATGGGAAAAAACAGTAAAACGAATAAGGCATAGTGAACAATAAAATATACGAACGCAATAATAACATAAAACAGACTAAAACTGAATTAAAAGTCTCAAACTAAATTATAACTTGAAACAAGAAGTTCCGTGATGAACTAAATAGCCTACTTTTCTTAAAATTTAAGATTCATGCCAATAATTAAACTATATGGATCTATCTAGAATAATGACGAAATTAAGTTGATAATATCGAAATTTCTAATTAGTTCGAAATACTGTATACCTAACATAATGTAGCCTAATAGAGCACTACAGTTGGCAGCCCTGGTGACTGAATATATTCTTAGTTCCATCTCTTAAGGTACAGAATACAAAATTTGGTTGGAGTCCAATGAATAGCATGGATGTTACATGCAGTTAAACATTGGATCTAACAGCGCGCGTACAATCATGTTGGCAACAATGACATACATGTATTGGTCAGAAATAATCTGAAATAACATGATCTATTGTTGTGTCAATTTTGAATTAAATCCATTAGTTAGTAAAGAAGTTACATGCATTTTAAAATTGGACCTATCTGCAGGCTTAGAATCATGTTGGCAGCACTGACGTAGGCTTATATTAGTTACTCCAAATTAATCTAGAATGCCAGGTACTATACGTATGCAAAGTTTAGAGCTATTGGCTTGCATACTTTCTGATATATTGATATTAGGGTAACAAAAATAGAGACAGTATTTATTAACAGTTGGCAGCCCTGGTTACTATTAAGAATCAGCATAGTCATATCTGTTATGGTACACATAGCACAACGAAATTTGGTTGAAATCCAAATGATAGTATAGAAGTTACATGTATTAAAATTGGACCTCTCAGCAGCCTTAGAATCATGTTGGTAGCAGTGACGTATATAAGTTACTCCAAATTAATATAAAATGTCAGGTACTATACGTGTGCATAGTTTAAAGCTGTCGGCTTGCATACTTTCTGATATATGGGTATTTGGATAAAAACAATTGAGAGCATTTATTAACAGTTGGCAGCCCTGGTGGCTCATAGGAATACACTCAGTCATATCTGTTTATGTACACATAGCACATACGGAATTTGGTTGAAATCCAATTGATAGTGTAGAAGTTATATGCATTTAAAATTTGGACCTATCAGCAGGCTTATAATCATTTTGGCAACACCGCCATGTATGGCCTCCTGGAAACTAAACTGCAATATTATTATCTATACGTGTGCCAATTTTGAAATAGCTCCCATTCATACCTTCCAAGATATCCAACATGGAGCTCAAATGTCAATTGCGATTTTTCAGCAGTTGGTAGCACTGACAATTTTCAAATAGGGAGGTGAGATATTTAGGTATAGATCTTTATTCCTACCAAATTTTGTTTCGATTGCTGCAGCCGTTTAGGAGTTGATAGCGGGGGACACACACACAGCCAGCCAGACAGACAGACAGACAGACAGAAGGACAGACAGACAGACAGTAGGACAGACAGACAGAAGGACAGACAGACAGACACACATTTGCCCAATCTCATAAGTCTACTTTTTCCTAATTTTTTGCAAAATGTGTAAAGTAGGCTAAAAATATCCACTGTCCCTCATGAACCGGATGACGAGATCTGCCCGGAGACCTATAATTCCCCAGATCAGGAAGAGCTGAAGGACGTGAAAAATGTTAGTTAAAGATGGGAATAAATGGGGGAAACGGTTTCGTTCCGAACCTCTGTAAGGACTGCCCATGTTTCAAACTAGCCTGTTATACAGGATGATTCACGAGATGATTGTTGAAGAAGACATTTTGAGCGAATACTGTCAAGTGAACCTGTGCCATTTTCTCAATACTTACAGAGTTACAATAATTTGAAAGCTGTTGGTAAAGAACATACTCTATAAGTTGAGAGTCTTTTGTTGGGAAAGTAAAATAGGACATTTAAATAATAAAATTAATGCTTCCTAAATAATATTTGATTAGTTGGCTCGTGTTTTGCGATTTGAATTGCTCGTACCTTAAAACATTTTTGAACTACACGCCGATTATTATTTGGTAAATAGTTTATGTAATTGAAGGGTTCATTTCAAGAACCAGACAAGTCCAAAAATTAAATTGATTATAAACTAAAAAAAGACAATACCGTAGAGTTTCATTTGTGCTGAATGAAATAAATATTGTTTTTATTATTGAAAATACAGCGCACAAATTGTGCATATACATTAGTGTTTTCAACTTCCACATTCACAGAATATGACAATGGAAGGACCCCGGTTCTTACATGTGATTACGTGGTACCGACTACACTGTTTACCACATAATTTACAAATACAGGATACGTCTATGTCATGAAAGTACTCGGTGACGCACAGTTTATGGTGGTACACATGTACCGCCATCGAGTTAACGAAGTGTCGTAGGTCTTGATTAGTGTCAGTCCATACCCTATTCGTCATGGCTTCCGTTATGTAAAATTCGAGCCAGATTTCATTTCTCTTCTTCACTCTCTCATGCATTAGTCTTTTCCAGGCGTTGGTAGATGGTAGTCCTCTCTTCGTCCATAGGTCCCCAATGAAGAAGTTCTCCTTGGCAAGTTCGTACACTAGTCTTGATTTTGCATATTTTGATAATCCCAGGGTTGCTTTCAGGAAGCGCGACTTCACTGTCTCGAGCGTCCTCAAGTCCGCCAAGGTCAGTTTCTCCCAGATGATTTCTATTCCGTATGTATTGCTGTTAGATCTACTACTGTATTATCTCACTAACAGCTGTATGAGGATAGTTGAGGAAACCTAAAGAATACTTTGGGCTAGTCTGGTTTTTTGCCGAAATCTTAGTTGAATACAAAAATGAAAAATATTTTATTCCTCAAATACGAGTATTTATTATGTAAATCCCAACAAAGTACAAATCATTATTGAATACCAAACATTCCAGGTAATTAATTAGGCCTTTCTTGAAAAAGCATTGGAAAAGCATTGGACTTGTCTTATTTTTGTAGAATCCCTAATATTTCACACTCGTATATGACCCGATCTGTCTGCTCTTTGGAGACAGGAATAATACTGTATCTATACGTAGAGCTGGCCTTGAAGACGAAGAGGATTGTTTGTCTGCTTTTTGGAATGAACCCTTCAGTTGCATTTCACTCTCCTAAGAAAGGAGCTCATAACAAATGCCATACTACTGTAAAGATAGGTCCCTCACGTAGTCCGAGGATACAGCTAAACTTGCAGGGAAAGAGACCCCAAAAAATGAAACGAAGCCATTATCCAAAACCTCTGCAATTTTTCTTCCATACTCATCTGAACCAATCAAAAAGTTATTTTGAGTTGGTTTTTCCCTATTGAATACTACAGTAGCTTTAATTTATTTGACGTAGATGGGTTCATATAATAAAGGAAGGCAGTTTATGGTGATAACGTCTAGGTCATGTCCCTGTCACTGAAGGAAAGAAAGAAAGGTCCTATGACAGATAAATGGAGAACACTCTACTAGTCCTCTAAATAGCTAACAGTAGAGCAAATTACAATAACTCGATGTTCCAAGTACTTATTAACCTTAGAATTTATGCCAAGAAATCCATCACATCCTTTATCGAAAACGAAATTACTGGAGAAAGGGTGTAACAGAAACAAACACCTGGCAGGATACGGAGTGAGGTAGCACGCGTATGGGCTCACCCCACGGTCCGTGCGAAGTAAATCAAAGATATATTTCGACTTCTTATATTGCATGTTTGAGAAACATTAGAAGCGTGATGTGGCATACCACGTCAGGAAGGTATCCTTCTCACTGCGCGATAATCTCAGAATAGCAGAAACAAGTGAATCACCAAGTACTTGTCGCACCTGGTCCCATCACGCCAAGAGATGGATGTAGCCTACTGTAGATATACCGGAATTTGAGGATTATTCTTGAACCCATCACCCCTGGGTAATCTATAAATAATTTGTTGCATAGTTTTATTGTAGGTGTGCATTCTATTTACCTAGAATATTCATGGCATTCACTCCAGTAGTATCGACGCCAGCTTATAACAAAAGACAAGCAGAGAAATTAACTAAATTGAAGGTATGCGTGGTCCGTTCATGTTCTAAGATTGTCTTTACCCAAACTACGTATACCACGAAGATGAAACTTCAGTCACTTCTCAACATATTCTCTCTCTAGACGTACCCATTTTTCCCAATATCGCCGCCAAGACAGGATAGCCACCATGGAGTCTCTTTTAGAAGTCTTTTTACACCACTAGAGAAATTGTTGGTTGGTGCGTGCACGACGCTGCTCCAGATCGTTCTCACATGGTGTTCTGCTTGCTGTGAAGGAATGGTTTTCTAAATATCCATAACATCATCACCACACGTCTCAGTCAACTGCCGATGAATATCGATTGGTTGTACCCCCTATAAGTGAAAAAGCGCATAATTACACTTTAATCAAGGAGCGTAAACGTCGTCATTTTCAGTGTCAGAAACGCATCTCACTCTAGCGGCTGCCAGTAAGTTTATGGAAAATATTTATTTTTTATGTATTAAAAATACCTAAAATATGTGACAAAAAAGTAAAAATATTTAATTATAATTTAGTTTATTAATGAGAATATAAACAATATGCTGTACTCACGAATGCAATTTATGCTATGTCTCACTGACTGCTGAAGCATTACAATACACAACGAGATACATCTTCAGGTTGTCCATCGCAAATGACCGACGATTATCGCGAAACACTAATTCTGAACGCGCGAAACTACGGCAATATGCTTCTTGCCCTCGAGGTGTGGTGTATCTTGAGATCGCTCTTCAGCCTTCATGCTTTTCCACATGGTTCGCAGAACAGAGCACCCCCATCAGAAGTAAAATTATCCTTAAATTCTGCAACATACTGCTGCAGACGATACCTTGTAGTTGATTTTACTTTAAGCATCCCCGGCTACTACAGTGAGTGGGACGGGGCGACAAGATAAGAAAAACACAGCTGCAAGCTGACATACGCTCTGCATGAAGATTACATGGCTCACAGGTTATTCCCGTTGAAGTAACACAGAACAAACATGCAATAAACTGAATGATCTGGCATACTGATTTTAAAAAATGTAAATTTTATGTCGTTTTATGTGCTAATAAGTGAAAAGCAGGAATGTATGCATTTATGGACAAAATGTTTAAAATATGTATTTACATAAAGAAATATTTATTTACCTAAAAATCCGAGCCCTAGTCATCACTTTACTATGGCACAGTTGATTCTGCACGTGACATGAATTTTACTGCTTTTATCTTAATCTCGTGGTTAGCTAACTATCACATTGCACTTATGAAAAGCACTCCCAAAAATATCGAAATAATCAGCACTTATCACAACTTTTACTGATTTAATTGTTGCATTCGGTTATTTACTCGTATGCCAATGTACTGGATTATACATTTATTGTCACTCGCGGCTCTGCGATACTTAATATTTCACGACGAAAATCACAACACGTCAAGCTCGTTCGAAATTCTTCGAAAGCATTCACAAAGAAAGCTTGTAGTTTTATGTGACCGTTAATCATGCGATCATGAGCCACGGGACCTCCCTTTTACGTGGAATTCGAACCACAGGATATGGCATTTCACTTCAAAAATCTCAGGAATCAAACCCGGTCTATCTTGGTGAGAGGCCAACAGCTTGACCGCTGCTTCACCACACCCGCCATTCTCAAAGAATGCCTCGTCCTGTGACGCGAGACCGCATGTTGCTTATTTGCTCCCAATGTCGAGAAAAAATAGACCTTAGAAATAGAATCCACCTTGTACTCCTCATCCGGGAAAAATACAAAGTATTAAGTGAAAATTCAAAGTGTTCAGATGCAAACCTTACTTTATATACCTAGGTATACAGAGGTGTGCAAATTATTGGACTCGATGCCAGTTTTCCAAACTTGCATTAATACTTTTCATGGCTTAATTTACTAAATTGTTTGCAGGGCGCTGAAATTACCTCAAATGTTAAACCAAGTGCCTTAATTATATTTTCTTCTAAGAAACTCAAATTAAAATCAATTTTTTAGAATTTACAGACAGAGCAGCCTTGCTAATGCCGAATGCCACACGTTTTGTTTTGATTACTTCACTCTACTTTTCATGTGGATTTAGAGCAGAGGGATTTTGAGTCTTTTTTTTTTTAACTGATGATCCGCTCTTCAACTATTCAAAGATTCATGAACTATGGATTGAAATCACCTGACATAGAGGATATATTCCGAAGTCAATGAGAAAAAGAAAACAACCCAACTCAGGTATCCCTTTGGAATCCCCAATTCTGAAGGTTTCCTGTCGCAATTCCTTATGGGAAAAGGTGTAAGCCTACGGGGGAAAAGAGACATTACTAAGTAGGGTAATAAAATATCATAATAGTTGGTCTATAAAATGATTTTGAATAAATGATTGTGACCGATTTAGATTATTGATTCTAATAATTCACACACCTCTGTAGATAAAGTATGCCCCTTCTTCATATGAGGGCTGTTTTTTTTTAAAGTTCCGATGGACTGTATAAAATAACAGATTGACATACCAAACTGATTTTACTACTAAATGTTTGCTTGATTCATCCTTATGTCTCAACATAATCGCCAAAACGATTGAAACATTTGTCGTATCGTTACACCAGCTTTCCATTGCCCTCGGCAAAATATTCTGCCGCTAGTGAGGTGGATACGTCTGGAGAGTCTACTGAAGTGTTCCCTTTTTGCCGAGGCTTTGCCGCCCAACTATACCTTCAATTCTCGAAATAGGTGACAATCATTCAGTACTGGTTTGGACTAAACGGCAGATGGTCCAAAAATTCACACTTGAATTCTTTGTAAAAGTCTATCGTAACGTTGGCACAGTGCGGTCGAGAATGATTTTCACCTGTTTCGAGAATTGAAGGTATAGTTGGGCTGCAACGCCTCGCCAAAAAGGAAACACTTCAGAAGACTCTCCAGACATACCCACCTAAATGGCGGAAGATTTTTTTTGCCGAGAGCATTGGAAATCCGGTGTAACGATACGACAAATGTTTCAATTGTTTTGGTGATTACGTTGAGATATAAGGATAAATCAAGCAACCATTTAGTAGTAAAATCAATTTGGTAACTTATGGCAATCTGTTATTTTTATACAGTCCATCGGAACTTGAAAAAAAAAAACAGCCCTCGTTTTTTTCCCTAGTCCGTGACCCTGAAAGCACCGTATATATCATCCAAAAACAGGAAGTGACGTACTCATATCCTCTGTGGTTTACAGCTAATGACTCTTTACGTCAATATTCACAGATACCATCATAAAATTCCACACTCCCAGAATATCAGCGCACTCTCTTAATAGGCACTCTCCTACATGTTAGGGTCAAAGAATCCACACAGAAATGTTCAAACGGAGGTCGCGAATGACGCAGAGTAACCTGAAAAAACACACATAATTGTGTGAGCTAGGATAATTTGGGCGAAGGCGCTCATGAAAAGTTGAGAGCGAAATAAATCACCGCTCTAACAGTTCCTGCTCTGAAGGTCTCGTGCCACAGTCAATAGAAGCCAGGAAGGTGTTTTGACAGTAAATATATTAACCAAGGCGCTCATAACACGTGCCAAAGTTCCACTGCACGACAGAAAGAAACTCATATTAATATTTTACTTTCATGTTGGAAAGGTTAACTAGACCAACTGTGGTAGATACGCAAAACCATGGGACCAGGTTATCTCCAGATGTGGAAGGTTTGTGGAGGTTTTGAACTGCACCATGGACCGTTTAAGATGGTTTCCCATAGTTTCACATTCATTGTTTTCGTTTCATTTGGAGGCTATGCCCAAGATTACGGGTTCAAACCCGGTCGAAGTCGTCGGATTTTCAGAGCCCATGTCATAGATTCATGGCATGTAAAAGACCCTACCACTGCAATTGGTGGTGTGTAGAAAAAATTGTGGGTTATATTTGGCTGGTTAGGAAACGCTCTATCATGTTCCAACGTTCGCTGCTCGATTAGTGACAGTGGGCAAAGTTGGAACTACTTGAAATTGAACTTTCATTCATTTCATCTCACATTAACTCCACCCGTGAGGTTGGGGTCAGGAAGGGCATCCGGCCCTAGAGACTATCAGCCACGTGGTTCATCGCATCTCATCCCCTAACCCGTTGGAAAACGGGAGTAATAAGGGGTAGACTTAGAACATAGACTTTATATCGTTGTCAAAGGCTTTCGACATGTTATTCTGTTGAGCGTAAAGTATTTGGAAGAGGTGGGGGGTGGAGGGGGGGGGGGGAAGGGGAGGGGGGGCAGATGACCTCGTAGTTCCGCCCCTTAAAACAACAATAACTAACTATAACTAAACAATTATTTGCACAAATACCTCGAAAACGTCACTGGAAATTCATATCGAACAAAATTAAGACGTTCACAACAAAAAAACTAATTTCCATCGAGGGTTTGTTTTTGCGCCGGGAACTCTAATAATATGAATGTGAATTTGATATTGCCAGAATATTACGGGACGGACAAAGATGGAGGGGCCCGCAAGTCCTCGGATCCGTGCTTAATCTCCACGGCCTTGAGTTGATTTGCAGTAACTTATACCTCAAGATCAAGGTATAAATTAATATTTCAGGTTTTAAGGAGACCTATTGAGGCCCTACACTGGTGTCCAGTGATAGCAGGCAAGGAATTCACTAATTAACTATAAAACGTCAACTGGATGTTTCAAGGATATTGAGGGTTGTACTTACTGCACTGGTAAGCCGACGTTGACTCGCAATCTGAAACATAGAATTCGAATTACGGTATCTCCCTTGATATGATGGTTGGTTGGTTCCTTAGTTTAGGGGCTGCGACAACGCGGTCTTGTAGCCCCGTGTACTTTGGGTGTGTGTAGAATCTGTCTGATAACCGGTGTTAATTGCGATGACTGTATTAGTGTGTGTATCTGTTTTTTTAAATTCAAGTATGGACTGCAACTTTGAATTTTTCAAATAGTTCCTACATTTGCCGCCAAACGCCACCGTCAACGACTACTAGGCCTAGTTCAGAACTTAGCTACTAGACGCCACCGCAGTCGGCTCTTGGCAACGAACGTAGCAACCTAAGAGCGTTGTTTACATTCTTAACCTATACAATTTAGTTTCACACAGGTGTAATTAGTGGAGAGTTCTTTAACATGCCATAAATCTATGACAAGGGACCGCCGGCTTTACATCTCCTCCGAAGGAAGGCATACTGAGGGATTTTTAACGCTCTTAAAATCCGAATTCGAATTACGGTATCTCCCTTGATATGAAATTTATTGGTTAGTCTTACCATTTCATAATAACTTCGTCACACCTATTTCCAATGTTCTCTCTAAAATATCTCTCTACCTAGCAAATAAACATCAACCATAATTTATAACCCAACTTATTAAGCAAATATATTTTCACATACACATCTCTTCAATTCAACGCGTTTTATCAAGACCTTTATTAACAAAATTTATGTTCGACCATGTCGGAAATGTAAACAATATGTGTCAGAAAACTGTATCATAATGATGGTCATTATAACACTATTTTTCATTATGAAACAAGCTTGCCATGGTGGGTGAGTGGTTATAGTGTCGGACTACCAACCCCAAGATTGCAGGTTCGCTCCTGGCCATGGTAAGTGATTTTTGAAAGGCGACAAAAATCACGATGCTCATGTCGTAGGTTGTTGGCATGTTAAAGAACCCATTTGAATTCAGTAGGCTGTGTTCAATGGCAAAATTAATCTCGGGATTTTCCGCCAACACAAAGTTCCTCCATTCTCTACTTGAAAGCGCTGTAGTGTCAAGGAGTTTAGATATCTAACCTCCTTGACTTTCATTGCGTTCAAAGGAACGACGAAATTGGACATGCAAGCTACCCTCTGGGTGTTAATTAACAAAGCTTGCACTAGGCACCCGAGGCCATACGATATTATTATTATTATTATTATTATTATTATTATTATTATTATTATGAAACAGTTTCTCCCACCAATGAGAGCTCAAGAAACAGTTGTTTGAACAATTAGGTAAGGATACCTTCGCGCATGCGCTCAAAATCCAACATGTCTATATAAATTACCGAAAGTGCACCGTGCATATGTTCGCGTAAATAAACTGGCGAATATGAGACTAGAAATACGTAGCACTTTATATACCTTAATATCCCCAACTCCAATTTCAACACAGCACATTGCATTCAGACGACTTCAGTGACAGTTTGACTGAATGTAGATGCACATCGGCGGGCTGTAAACATTGCCAAGCACACAGAGTGCATGCGTCGGTCTGTCAGAGCACTTGGAAAACAGAGATATCCTACCCAGCGCCTGCACTCTGATCACAAAATTCTAGTGACTGAATCTCAACAGATATTTATGAATATTTATGTTAAAACATATACTAAAGTTATAATTATCGTTGAACATAAACAGTCGTATGCAACTCGCCTATAATGGTAATTAAGACACTCGTATGGAAATTATAAAACTCGCTTAAGCTCGTTTTATAAACATACTCGTGTCTTAATTATTGCCATTATCGGCTCGTTGCATAATGTACTATTTTGTAACAGATCTGGTATTGGAAATTTTACTCTTCGAGCTTTTGGAATAAAAATATTTATAGTATCCTCTATTATGACAAAAATGTTATAAAGTTGTATGTTACTGCACAGTTACTGATCCTATACCACGCTGAAGAAGGTCACTCACAATGGGACCGAAACCGGTACTGTTTCAGGGTACCGAATATTGACTTAAGGTAATAAATAGTTTATTAAAATGATATTCAGTTTCCAAAATGACGCTCACACTCGGCTACTAACAGAATGGTACCGAACAAGTGGTTAATTTTTGGAAAGGGATGAGGAAAGATAATGCTATAGTCACACCTCTCACTGTCACCCCACTGGCTAACTGAAAAGCTGACTATCTTGCTCATTCATACCTGCCATGAAGTTGTCATGCGAGATGACCTCGCTGTTCCGCCCCTTAACCCTTTATAGGACAAATCAAATTGTTTTATATTTATGTGTTACTACATTTTAATTTATTTTAATTATTAGAATTATTAATAATGTTATTTTTTATCATCGAACACAGGCCTGCCTGGGGCAAAAACACTCCTTTTCAGAGAAATAACAACTCCGCAACAAGCTTCACGAAAACCCGAATTAAAATCGAAAATTACATTCTACAAACACCAAATTCAGCAAACTTCCCTCATTTCAGTTACTCTATACTTTAAACAGACACATAAGGCATAGTCATTAATTTTATCATGGAGTAAGCTATTGTCTAATCATGTTCACCTCACCTTCACCTTTACCATAAATTTCATAAACTCTATTTAAAAATCAGAAACTCACTCCACAAATCTGTAAATCAGTATTCTTCCCTTATTTCAGATACACTATTCATTAAACAAACATATAAGGCATAGTCATGACCCCTTCATGGAGAGGGCTATTGTCTAAATCTGGACACTCATACTACATCCTTACACTAATTCAAATTTACGGCCAAATGATCCTTCTGACAGGGAGGCAAAGGTTTCCGCCGGCTTGCCTGGGATGATGGGCCACAAAACCGCTATCAAAAAGTATACAATTTAGGCTTTATTCAACCAAACACATCTCTAATACAAGTACAAGAAACACATTTGTTCCCGTGCCCGCGCGGGAAGCCTAAGTTAATGGGTAATGCAGTCTCTTGAAAGTGTCCTGGGGCTTCGAGCAAAGCGAGAAGCCCTCCTGAGCCTTTCTAACATGTGTAGCATTTGTAGCATGCGTCATTTGAAATGATACAACGTCTAGTCTTTCAGACTGACTGTGATTTTTTGTTTCTCTTATTTTAATGTTTATATATTTATATTTAATTTACAATTTATGTTCTTATAGATTTAATTTTGATATTTTTATTGAATTAAATAATTTCGAATTGATTTTTACAATTATGTTCATAATTCCTTTATAGTTATGTATATTTCTTTTATTTTTTGTTTCTTTTATTATTGTAATTTTATTTTTATGATTTTTATTTCTTCTTCTTCGTTTTGCGTTTTGCCCATTATAGAGCGCGCTTGAACTTGTTTTTCGGCTTGATGATATTCGCCTTCCTATCTTCCCAAAATCTCTTCATGAAGTCACTGTGCTGCTTCTTCCGTTCTTCTGTCCACTTGGTTCCAGTCCTGCCACTAGTTTTCACCCTAAACTTGTGCTTTGTTACTGCGGTCCTGAAGACTTTGCGGTTTCTCAGAATATTTTCTCCGATGTTCAACTCTTGCAGGTCCTCTCTTGATTCATCCAGCCAGGCTATCCTTGATTTCTGAGAATTTATTACATTGAATAACCTTTTTGTAAGTCTATAATCGTCCATCCTGAAGAGGTGTCCATAAAATGTTAAACGTCTTTTTCGTACCGTGTTGCTGAAACTATCTGTGTGACGGTATAGGTCTGAATTTCGTCTTTTAATCCAAATTCCGTTTTCTTGTGTGGGGCCGAATATTTTTCTAAGAATTTTACGTTCTTGCTTTTCTATATTTGCAATTTTAGAATGACCTCCTAAAGCTATGGTTTCTGAAGCATATAGAGCTTCCGGTAGTACAACTGTTTTGTAGTGTTTCAGTTTTGCATTATGTGACATTACTCTTTTATTATAGTGATCCCATGTTAGTCTGAATGCTCTATGAAGTTTTGAGGCTCTTTCTGTGTTAGCCAAACTGTCCAATCCTGAAGGAAGAATTATTTCTCCAAGGTATTTAAAAAATTCTACTTGTGATATTGCTCCATACGCTGTTTCTAGTTTTTCTTTCTTCTTCTTTTGCTGAAAATTCTTCATGTACTTGGTTTTATCAAATGATATTTGAAGACCTGCTTGTGATGCTATTCTGTATAATGTCTCAATAGCATGCTTAGTTTCTTCTTTGTTCCTAGTGATAATCGCTAGGTCATCTGCGAAAGCCAAGCATTTCACATTGATTTTGTTTCCAGCAGTTCCTATGCTAACGCCTTTGATGTTCTTTTCCCACTCTCTGATGACTTTATCTAGAACCAGGTTAAATAGAAGGGGTGAAAGTCCGTCTCCTTGGCGAACACCTGTTCGTACTTCAAAAGAGTCAGAAATTTCCCCAAGAAACTTCACCTTCGATGTTGTATTGGTGAGAGTCTGACGAATCAGTTCTCTGGTCTTCCTGTCCACTTGAAGTTCTTCTAGCGTCTCAAACAGGGTCTGCCTGTCCACAGAATCATATGCTTTCTTTAGGTCCACAAAGGTGACAATTGTGGGGTTGGATCTGCGGATCTTCAAAATCATCTTCAGATTCCATATCTGTTCAGCACATGAACGCCCTTTTCTAAAACCCGCTTGATATTCACCAATCAAATGGTCTGTTTGTTTCTCTAGTCTGTTCAGAAGAGCTTTAGATAGGATTTTATAGGCCACAGATAATAGGGATAGACCTCTATAGTTGTTTGGATGAGTTTTGTTACCTCTCTTGTGCAATGGATGTATTAACGCGCACTTCCAGTCCTGTGGGATCACTTCTGTTTCCCAAATTGCTTTTAAAATTGCGTGGATTCTTCTGGTGACCTCTTCCCCACCGAGTTTCAACATTTCAGCGGTAATACCGTCTTCTCCTGGTGCTTTGTTGTTTTTAAGAGATTGAATGATTTCAGCTGTTTCTTCCATTGTCGGTGGATGTGAATCTGGATTCGGTGCAGGCTTTTCAAAGTGCATTTTTTCTTTCGGTTGGTCACAGTTGAGTAGGTCCTGGAAGTAATCTGCTAAGATCTTGCAGTTTTCCTTGGTGTTTGTTTCTAGTGAGCCATCTGGTCTACTGAAACATATGCTAGGTGGTTGATAACTAGACAGACTCTCACGGAAGGTCTTATAGAAACTTCTGGTGTTGTTTTTTAGGAAATCCTGTTCTATCTCTATGAGTTTATTCCTGTCGTATGTCCGCTTCTCCCTGCGGATGATCTTAGCTGTTGATTTCTGGATCTTAAGGAATAATTCCCATCGTTCAGTTGTCTGATGTCCGTTCCATTTATTCCAGGCTTTAATTCTGTCTTCAATTGCTTTATCACAGGTTGTGTTCCACCATCTGTGTTTCCTTTTCCTTGGGGGCTGCCCTAACTTCTGTGCTGATATTTCTATATTTATATTTTATTTTTACACTTTCATTGTTAATGTTTTTTTTTTAATTTTAAAAAATGTTACCCAACCCATTACGTCAAGTAGGCTAGATACGTATATAATATTTGATTTTTAGAAATACTAGCACTTTGGCATGAAAATTCTCCAAAATTTGGCTCTAAGATTCAACTATCAGCATCTTTGAAAGCGTAGACTGTCCTTATGACAGGTGGTTAATATAGAGACCACTATCCCATAAAGGGTTAAAGCAACAAAAACTAACTTGCTATGCGAGATACCTGTTCGTCCTGATCGCAGCAAGAACAGGATTCACGCGTGAGTAAGCACGTTATTCGCGCAAGACAGAACTGATGATTCTCGTTCATGTGTGTTGATCGCTACAGCTAGTCTACATGCAGTGGCGGTTCGTGCGGTGAGGGCAAAACACATCTCTAAGGGGCCGGTACAGTAAACCACCTTCAATGGTTGACATTTTAAATAATTCTTATCTCAGCTCCTAATATATGTACAGCAATGAAACTTTCTAAATAAAGCATCCTATATATTTACTATAGAGCATCCAGCGTTTAGAAAAGACTGTGGGTCTTATGGGCTTTTACTTTTAACGGAAACCCCCCCCCTTCACTGGTTTTGTTACCTCACCTTTTATCATGAAGGAACTCTGAACATATATTTTTTTCGTCATAATAGCTTCCTACAATTATCTGTCAATCGATTACCTTTGTTATTGTATACAAGTATCGTTTATATTACGTCTTAGTAATTTAAACATTTTCGCGGTTAGCACGCTGGAAAGAAGAGCCTCGTCCAGTGCTGCATGCTCGCCCGGAGTGGAGCAAGTGCTCAGTTCCGCCGGCAACATAAGTTCTGAAGCACTATCCGTCATTGGTGTTATTGTTGTGTGTGTTTTATTTTCTGTTCGATCGAATCAGGGCTGCCGACAGTTGGGTTCGAACCTACTATCTCCCGAATGCAAGCTCACAGCTACGCGCCCCTAACCGCATGGCTAACTCACTACAATATTACCAATATTAATCTAAACAAAACAACAAGAATAGAATTGAAAGAAACTAAATTATAGCCTAACTAATAACAAAAAAAAAGTGATGATCAAGGGTATTGCTGACGTAAAAATTGTTCCATCGTCAGCAAACATCCGAGAAGGAAGGCAGGGTTGTGCTCTCGACATCTGTCAAACAGTAATGCGTCATATCACAACGAAATGAATGTCGTTATTGGTTCTCTTCGCGTACGGTATCCTTAATACTGGTCCAATCCGTTAACACCTGCAAAACTGCTCCTTCCTGTGCGTGTTCTACTTCAGGTAGTTGCTGGGGTTGTGTTGTCTCGCTAACTTATGAAAGCGCAGTACTCGAAGCGGGTGAACATAACGTATGACGTCAGCGCTACCTCTGCCTAGGGCTAGCAACACTGTCGCCATAAGGCTCCGTAGTCTTTTCTAAACGCTGGATGCTCTATAGTAAGCACATATCTCAGAATTGATTTTAGCATTATCAAACTCGCTAATTAATTATTCAAAATGGCGGCTGTTTGCGTGTCAGTGCTCAGCGTTATGTTCATTTATCAATATATTAGTGTTCTGCTTTTTTAAATGTTCTGTTAACGGTTACATCTACAAATCTGACCACTGCCTGAATTATATGTTCAAAATTAGTAATTTTAATTATGTGTTACTTAAAAATGGCATATTTTGGTCAATATTTGGGATGTAAATAATTTTTATCCCAATAATTATCAACCCTAGGAACATGAGTTTGGCCAGTTTTGTAGTCTCCAACACTTAGAACATTAGAGAAAAGTATCATTGTAATACAATGTATAATTTAGGAGTTACAAGGAAAACGGATTTGAAAAATATAGTTTTGAGAAAATTAACCGCAAAGTACCGCAAAACCTATGCAATGTCT
Organism: Meconema thalassinum; assembly: GCA_946902985.2. Taxonomy (NCBI): domain Eukaryota; kingdom Metazoa; phylum Arthropoda; class Insecta; order Orthoptera; family Tettigoniidae; genus Meconema; species Meconema thalassinum. The sequence goes on along the minus strand of OX336396.1, from coordinate 135,271,186 downwards.
TTCATTTTAAATCATAACTCCTAAACTATTGCAGATATTTAAATAATTCTTTCACCAAAATGAACTAGACGAGTGACGCTGTACATTGAAAAATAGAAATTTTGTAGGTGGTTTACTGTACCGGTCCCCTTAAGAGAACATGCGCCAACAATGGCTCATTTGACCCGTACCAGGACCGGACTAGGAAGTAGATGTTACTAAATTGGTTGATTATGGCGGCAATTATGATCATCATTTCTCTCCGGTATTCCCAAGGCAAGATGGCGCAGCAGTCAAGATGCTTGGCTCTTACCAAGGCGATTGGTTCCCACGTAAAAAAGAAAAAACAATTCCCCTTGGGTTAAGATCGCGAGATTGTTGTTGCTTTGTGACTTCCCGGTGTGTTTGTGTGATAACCTGTGTTATTATGATGGCTGTACTAGTGCATGTGCTTGTAAATTGGGGATAGGATTGGGAAGGAGGAGACCGTAGCCTTAAGTTAGCAACCATCCCAGTATTTTCCTGGAGTAGAACTAGGAAACCACGGAAAACCACTTCCAGGACGACTGAGGTGGGAATCGAACCCTACTCTTCCCAGTTTTGCCTCACGAGGCTGAGTGTACTCCGTTCCAGCCCTCAGACCAGATTTAAAATTTCTTGGCAAAGCCGGGAATTTAACCCGAACCTCCAGGCGGACAGCCAAGAATGCTAGCCGCTACACCACGAGGTGGTAAAGACCCCGAGATTGACGGCCACGTAACACTACACGCTTCCTTCCTTTTCTTTCCAGGATTCATAAAGTAGATTTCTTATACACATTCATTTCATGGTTTCATTAAAGAACTTAATATGAACCCCTCCAATTTCTGAAAATGCTGAGAACATCATTAAGGACTAATTCGTAGTAATCAGTTCTGGTAGAAACTAACTGCTAACCGTTGCCCTAGGGATGACTCATGTGACGGATAACCTACTTTCATCTCCTGAAATGCGTTTCTAATGACAACTACTATGTACTGACGCTAAGGTCAATACTAAACTGGAGACGAATAAAAGGCCACAGCACAGGTTTGCAAACAGATCTTAATCTCGCAGGCGCCAAAAATTTCAAAGCAAAGCAAGCATGGAGGCAGTTTTGTACTCGTCTGGTTTCAGAATTGAAGCCCTAAGTTTGTTAACTGCACAAATCCTGTTTAGAATTTTTTTAGATGAAAAACAACAACAAAACAACAACAATTTCATAAACTTTCAAAATGAACACATAGCACTTTTTTACCGCAGAAACTGTGTGCCATTACGAATTAAACATAATTGACTGAACTTAGTGATTGTTTGTGCTTTATGTACAATAAAGTAATGATCGTGTGGCCTCCGGAGAGGCCGAGTGCAGGTCTTTCTAGTTGACGCCCGTGAGCGACCTGCGCGTCGTAATGAGGATGAAGTGATGATGAAGACGGCACATACACCCAGTCCCCGAGCCACGGGAATTAACCCCAGGAGATTAAAATCCTTGATGGCTCGGCCGGGAATCGAACCAGGGGCACTTTGGACCAAAGCCTAGCGCGCTAACCATTTAGCCACAGAGCCGGACAAAATAAAGTAATGAATATGGTGGACTTGTGTTGTTATGAAACTCATCTATGTATTTTTAGGTAGATTTCATTAGAAAGGCTACCTATTGCAATGGGTACCACGTTTCAACTTCCGAAAAATGTCGACATTGTAGCGTTTAAAATTCCCCAGATCCCAAAAGTTTATATTGTAAAAATTAATTCTATATTCTAAAAAAATTAATGATATTAAAAATCTAAAAATGTTATAATTTAAAAAAAATGAAAAAATGAATTCAATATTCTAAAAAAGATAAAATTAAAAATATTAAAAATTTAAAAAAATAAAGCAAATTGAAAAATACAAGTAAATGTAAAAAATTAAAAGACTTAAATTTTAAGAAAACAAAAAAATATATATTACAAAATGTAAATTTAAAATTATATGTGTTTAAATCGATAGATGTATATAGATAAATTTAATTTATGAAATAGAATGCATAAATAATTAAATAAATTAGATAAATAAATAAAATGAATTAAGTAAATCGTGTGAAGCCTCCGTGGCTTAGGCAGCAGCACGCCGGCCTCTCCCCGCTGGGTCCGTGGTTCAAATCCCGGTCACTCCATGTGAGATCTGTGCTGAACAAAACGGAGACAGGGTTTTCTCCGGGTACTCCGGTTTTCCCTGTCAACATTTCATTCCAGCAGCACTCTCCACTATCATTTCATTTCATCTGTCATTCATTTAATCATTGCCCAGAGGAGTGCGTCAGGCCTCGGCAGCCGGCACAGTCCATATCCTCGCCGCTAGATGGGGGCTTCATTCATTCCATTCCTGACCCGGTCGGAGACTGGAAGCAGGCTGTGGATTTTCATTGTGTGATTGTGTATATATGAAGGGATAGTGTTATTCTTGCATAGGCAAGTAGCAGGCAGCCACTTGCTTCTTGTGGGGTTAATGCCCTCATGCACCGTGTTTTGAAAACTGTGTTCCCCTGGATTGTTGTGGACCGCCTCGGAGTTCATGGCTCACATCCTCAATGAGCTCCATTGCGGTTAATTGACGCTGATTGTCGGCGAGAACCACCAAGCGTCACTCACACTGGCCTGGAATTCAACCTCTGGATAACACGAAATTAGGGACTCAGAATTATTTGCTATTTTTAGCTAACATGTCAGGCGAGAATTTATGTCGCCGTCAGTACAGGAACTAGTAGTAATTAACTGTGGGTTGTGTCCAGAGAGGGACGACACCACCATATGGACTACTTGGATCAACGTGGAGACTTCATGTTGTTGTTGTCGTCTCGATGGGCTTTGGATATTGTAGTCTTTAGCCCGTGATTTTGGGTGTATACAGAATTTGTATGGTAAGCTGTCATGTTGTGGTCTCTGTAGTAGTGTGTGTGTGCGTTTAGGTAGATTTCATTAAAAAGCTACCTACTGTATTGAACTGGGAATCATGTTTCGATTTCCAGAAACTTTTGACATGAGTTCGTGTTTCACATCTCCCAGACCCCTAAACCACCGTCAGTTTAAAAGTTTATGTATAATTTATAGGGTGTGTTCAAAAAGTAACGAGCCGGAGGCATAATTACAGAAACCAGTACCTGTATGTTAGAAGTATTGGCCCTGGCTGTTGAGGCACTTGTCCCACTGTGACACGAGGCGGTGAATGGCTGCCTCATAAAATTCCCTGGGCTGCGATGTGAACCAGTTGCGCACGTACAGCTGGACGTCGCGTCCGAGGTGAATCGTTGGCCCCGCAAAGCCCTTTTTGAGAGGTCTGGACTGTATGGAGGGTGGCCGAGAACCTCCCATTTGAATTTCTGCAGGAGTGCAGCGACTGTGTAGGCCGTATGAGGTCGTGTATTGTCGTGGAGCGACCACGGCGGCTATGGCGTTCACTGTCACTCGGCGGTCGTGGGTAATGAGTGCATCAACCAGCTGGACGTTGTCATCGGTAATGCAGGGAGGGGGAGGGGGGGGGGGCAGATCGGGCATCATCGGCTAACGACACCCGTCCTTCCCTGAAGCGCTTGTGCCACGCTTTGACCCTTGCAAGGGACATGCAGTGCTCGCTGTACACTTGTGACATTCGGCGATGAATGTCCATTCCCCCTACTCCTTCCGCTGTCAGAAACTGAACAACAGCACTTAGCTCTTCGGTTGACGCCTCCATGTCACTGTTTGCTATGCGACTGGCAGCGTTGGACGATTGATGCATGTTGCTGCTCGCTTTGTATCGTCACGTGACGTGAACGCGTGCCCTCTAGTGACGAACTGTGACCTTCCACTCTCTGGTCAGAACCACACCTCGTTACACACGCCACGATTAGCCTATGTAGTCACCGGTTTGCGCATTCCAGCCTCCGGCTCGTTACGTTTTGAACGCACCTTGTATATGCAGTATATATCACTTTCTTGAGGACACGATAACTTCCGTTATTTTCACCAATCACTTTCAAATGTATACATAGAATATAACCATTTATATTCTGGGTTGGGTTCGTTAATGGGCAAATTCTGACCAAGGGGGCGGAAATGGGGTGCATTTTTTTCTAAAAAGTGAAATATCGCTATAACTTTCTTCTTCCTCTTGGTCGTAGTTTGATTTCTAACGTCGTGACCCTTCACGCAATACTATTAACAATAACCCGCCATACACCGCGGTCTTCTGCTGTAGTCATTAATTTCTGAAGTGGCAGATTCGTCAGACCCTTTATCTATCAAGGTACCGGTTCGGGGCACGTCCCCCTCAGCCATTTTCCGGCAACTTTACCCTGGACGCTACACTTCTCAATGCCATTTCACCGGATGGCATGGTCGAAAAATGTCAACATTTGCCTTCGGATAACTTTCTTAGTATGTAACAAGTAGTTCCGTGAAGAACTATACAGCCTATTTTCATATATCCTACTTATGTTTGCCTCTATCGACATACAAAATTTCAGTTTGATTGCTGTAATAGATTCGTAAATATTGAGACCCATCTAAATGTTTCGGATGGTCGCCATGTTGGATTGTTATATGTATAGGCCATAGAGCCATGTACCATTAAAGGAAAATTATTACGTAGTTTCATAATTCAAACTTTCACTTCGATCGCATGATTACGACACAAGAAATACAAACTTAATTTTAAAATTCGCACAGCCGCCATCTTGAGGTTATGTAAACAATTGAACTAAATTAGATAACAGTGCATTACAATGTGTAAACATTTCCTGTACCAAGTTTTTTTGCGTTTGGATCATTAAATCGCGAGAAAGGTCTATTTAAAATTTTCAAATTCGCTTGGCCTCCATATTCGTTTTGTAGTTAACCGGTTTTTGAAAGTCTTATTGATGAACTTCCGGTAGTGCCCTTTATCTCCGTACAAAATTGCAGGGTGATACCGCTAATAGTTTCAGAGATATTGAATGCAGGTGAAATATTTCACACAGCCGCCATCTTGAGGTTATGTAAACAATTGAACTAAATTAGATACCAGTGCATTACAATGTGTATAAACATATACTGTACCCAGTTTTATTGCGTTTGGTTGGTTAAATCGCGAGAAACGTCTATTTAAAAGTCGCAACTTCGCTTGGCCGCCATGTTGGTTTCATAGTTACCAGGTTTTCAAAAGTCACATAGGTGAACTTCTAGTAGTTTCCTTAATCACCGTAAAATATTCCAGGATGATATCTGTAATAGATTCGGAGATATTGAATGCAGGTGAAATATTTCGCACAGCCGCCATGTTGGATTGGTGAACCGTAACAAAATTTGAAGGGCACGGTCGGGGTCGTCCGGAATAGTGCTATGAACTTACTGAGTTTCATTGAAATCACTCCAGCCGTTTAGAATTTATTAGGGGGTGACAGACGCACACACACACACACCCCATCACACACGCATACACAGACAGACACACGGACAAAAGGTGATCTCATAAGCCTATTTTTTCATAAATGAAAATAGGCTAAAAAATAGAATGCATGCAAAGTCGTCTTATTTTTCGGATAAGGGACCAAATACTTATTTCAGTAAATTTTCTTGATAGCACCAATCATTGACCAAAGAGGTGGGGAAAATGAAATTTTGAGAGGAAAGAAAATCATACCTTCCATAATAGGCACAATATCAAAACCATTTAAAATTATCAATAGTCCTCTACACATTACCTAAAACATTTGTCTGAAATAATTTTTGATATGGCCCACCCCTACGTCAAGGGGCGAACAAAATATCTTCGGAATTATAAGATGTGGAACAATATGGAACTTTTGTAGGTATACAATAATTTTGGCAAATTTAATGAATTCGAAATATTTTTCTTCGCTCGGTGAAATCTAAGAAAGGAAAAGAACTCGCATTTCAAGGAAACATTTCATAAAGTAAGGACAATAATAATAATAATAATAATAATAATAATAATAATAATAATAATAATAATAATAATCGTGTGGCCTCCGGAGAGGCTGAGTGCAGGTCTTCTAGTTGACGCCCGTGAGCGACCTGCGCTTCGTAATGAGGATAAAGTCATGAACAAGACGTCACATACACCCAATCCTCGAGCCACGGGAATTGAACCCGGGGCACTTCGGGCAAAAGCCTAGCGCTTTAACCATTTAGCCACGGAGCCGGATATAAAGTAAGGTGATGCCCTATTTTCCCTAAACTTTTGAAGTAGAAAACGTGACATTGTTATAAAGAAGGAAATCTCCTTCGAAATAAATAGGCTAGACATGGCAATAATGGCTACAGCCGGCCCCGTAGTGTTGGGTAGAGCACGTGCCTTTCACTCGGAGGCCCCGGGTTCGATTCCCGGCACCGTCAGGGATTTTAGAAACTGACTGGAACGGGGTGCACTCAGCCTCGTGAGGACAGTTGAGTAGCTGTCTGACAGTGAGGTCACGAAAACCAAGACCCGATGCGCTGACTACGCTTCACCCCAATATCTGCAGGCTGGGCAGCGGTCTCTTGGTAAACCTAGGCCCTTCATGGGCTGTAGTGCCATGGGGCTTAACACTGACTACAACATATTGTATGAGATTTCATTGTAAACATTGTAAATGTGGTTGTGTATAGGCTGCAGCCACAACTCCGCAGTGTACGCAGCGAAAACTGAGCCTACCTGAACATTTAGAGAAGGAACACGCCCTTTATAAGAGTGCTTAAATGTAATATTTTCTCCTTATATCTGTAACGATGTCACTATTCGCACAAAATACGTAACTGTAACATTGTTAATGCAAAATGCCACTCGTCTTGTTTGGATTAACTTATTCTACGTTTTGTATGAATTTAAAGCAGGGGAACTCAAAGTCTTTTTTACTGATTAACCACCTTTGAACTATTCAAAGATTCGTGGACCATGGTTTGAAATCACCTTACTTATTTAGAGGGTACCCTCCCAAGTCAATGAAACAAGAGAAAACGGACACAGATCAGATATCCCTTGGAATACCCAATTCTTAAAATTTCCAGAAGCAATTTATTTATAATGAGAAAACTTATAAGTCTACAGGGGAGAAACATTATTAAGTAGGGTGATAAAAGATGTCAGCAGATGGTCAATAAAATTATTTTGAATACATTATTTATTAATTTATGTATTGCGCCCGTTGACGCATGTTTGCTCAGATAACAAAGACTAAAACCTATGCTGGAATGTAACTGAACATACCCTGCGAGCGGCGTGAAGAAGCTGAAGTAATATCGCTTATGATCATATTTTTATATATTTTGGACATTCCAAAAATCAATTATAATTATAACCAAGTAATTCTGCATATTTGAAGTACAGCATACTTCGTAAATCAATGAAACTATCAATTTACGCGGCTAGCTCATATCCTAAGAGCACGCCATATTTGGTAACACCAGTTTCCTATTTGTCTTTGGATGAGGCAACATCGATGTGCATGTTGGAGCACAAGTGAAAGTACGTCCGTGAAAGGAAACCATGTGGCATGAGAAATCAGTAGATATTTTTCTCATAGATAGCCATCATGGCATTATTTAACAATTTAAAGATTGGAGACATTCATTATTACATAAACTGTGAAATATTTTCATTCTCCGAGGTGAAATGATGGACTTGTGTAAAGCAAACTTTATGACCGCATGGTCACACACACACACTTCAGTGTTACATAAACTGTGTAATTAATTAACTGTACAAAATCTACGAGTACAATCTTTATTTGCCGGATGGGCAGTATTTTTGGTTTAATATTTTATGTTAATATTTTCTGTAAATATCAGTGCAAAAGTCACGAGTGAGTGCCGCACAAGCGACAAGACTAGAGCCAGTGGCGGAGTGAAAATGGGCAATTTTTTTTACCGCATATTAGCTTTAGTGCGCACAAGTTTTCGTTAATTATGTGCTACGTTAGTACCAACGCTAACATTACAATCATGCTAAACCATCAGATCTTCAAATACAACCCCAACCACGCGATGGCATGTGATTTCTAAATCATGCGTGGGGAATTGGCAGCGGAAGATGTCCAAATACAATGAGAAGATAATCTAAAGCTATACACGGGACCGCATATAACATCTCATGGCGGGTCTCGAACCAAGTGTCGCTGCATCTGTAAGTCAGATCAAGTATTTTAGGCGTATTGTAATGAGTTGGAAACAGTAGATTAGTTTAATTTGGTTTCATTTATTTAAGTGCACAATGCAGGTAGTTAATTATAAGACGCGTGTGGAAAGTAATAGTTTTATTAAACATTTATAGACGCCAGGAAGGCTGGATTTTCAATGCTCATGTCGTATCATTTCAAAACAGTTATTATCAACTTTTATTTTGTCAAGCTGATGACAGATAAACTAGTTTGGCAGATGTTAAATCGAGGCCAAGGTTAGGAGCCAAACCCACTACACAGCACACTCGATTCTAGGCAGTGCATCAGTATTTTGTTTAGAAGGCTGTGAGATTCTTAACATTATTACAAGTGAAATGCAGAGTTCCGTTATTCACATTTGTTGGCCAGATCAATACTTGAAAACAGGTTTATTTCTTTAAGAGAAGCCACGCAGGCAATGAATGCAACTGTATTTCGTAACCAAATGAACGCAGGTTTGACCTTATTCAGGGAAGAGGCAATTTTATAAATGCTCACACACACTTTTAGCTTGTATCAGAAGCCTTCATGTTTATTTAAAGCGTTGTGAGGATGTGTTTTCTGTACACATAATCTTTATTACCAGCACATCAAACGTGTATCAATTAGGAATCCACACTTTTGTAAATTAACGTTAAGAGAGTATCATATGAGTCGCGACGATGGATCAATACCTCCGACATTGTTATTGTGGTTATACCGGTGGTAATGAACTATTTGAAGTCGTACCAAACCGAGGGCGCCTGGATCAATGAATCCGAAATACGAGTAAAGTAATTGGTGAGGACACAGGATGTCTAATAATTATGAAGTAATTGGTGGAGACACAGGATGTCTAAAAATGATGAAATATTGGTGAAGACACAGGGTGTCTAGTAAACTATTAAACTATTGAGTTATTTTGCTTAAGTTGGATACACACGTTACCTAAATACACTGAACGCTTTTAAAGGTCCATAAACTGAACAACAATACTGTCAGGGATAAATAATTGTGTGAAGCTTTAATAATCAACAAGATGTTCAGTAAAGAATATATAGCCTACTTTCTCCTAAATGCATGGATATAGTTATAACTCTTTGTCCTTTTCAAGGAGTATAATTGAATGTTGGTTGTAGTAGCTTGTTGAAATACAACGTGCTATAGGGATATTAAACATGACACTGAGGTACCCTTTGCTAGTGCTACCTCTGTACCAAATTTCGTTCCATTCGATTTCACCGTGTTCGAATTAATAGGGGGAATCGATATTCACACAAAGATGGCCGCCATCCGCAAAATATTAGGCTAATGACCTATTAGTTTGGTCAAAGGATGCTCCCTCCATAAAGGTATGTTGATGCAACATTTGGTAGAGATCGGATGATTAGGTTAATCGTAATTTGATTTAAGCTTTGAACATTTGTGTGGCCGCCATTACGTTTCCGTCAAGATGGTGTCGATATAAAACATGACAATGAGGTGCCCTTTGCTAGTGCTACCTCTGTACCAAATTTCGTTCCATTCGGTTTCACCGTGTTTGAATTAATAGGGGGAATCGATTTTCACACAAAGATGGCCGCCATCCGCAAACTATTAAGCTGATGGCCTATTAGTTTGGTCAAAGGATGCTGCCCCCATAAAGGTATGTTGTTGCAAAATTTGGTAGAGATCGGATGATTAGGTTAGTCGTAATTTAATTTAAGCTTTGAACATTTGTGTGGCCGCCATTACGTTTCCGTCAAGATGGCGGCGATATAAAACATGACACTGAGGTGTCCTTTGCTAGTGCTACCTTTGTACCAAATTTCATTCAATTCGCGTTCACCGTGTTCGAATTGATAGGGGGGGGGGACAGACATTCAGAGTACACACACTCTCTCACACACACACACACACACACACACACACAGACAGACACACTTTTTTTCGCCCTGTATTGATCTCATAAGTCTACTTTCATTTTTTTTTTTTTGCAAAAATCGAAAGTAGGCTAAAAATAGGGTTTTGAAAACTAACGAATCTTATAATTCCCCCTGAGTCTAAATAATATTTCTAAACATTAAAAATAAACTATTTTCTGGACCAAATGTTAACACTTAGATATTGTTAAGCTGTTTTAGATACATTTTGATACATTTTCACATGAATAGTCGACAACTAATTGGTGATGTGATAACAGAAGCGCACACATCAGATTAGTAGCAATATGAGTCTATGTAATTGTTTAATTACTATCGCATTTGCAGGCTTTCCTATATTAGCCTACTTTCGATTTTTGCAAAAAATGAAAGTAGACTTATGAGATCAACACAGGGCGAAAAAAGTGTGTCTGTCTGTGTGTGTGTATGTGTGTGTGTGTGAGTCTGTGTGTGTGTCTGTGTGTGTGTGTGTCTGTGTGTGTGTGAGTGTGTGTACTCTGAATGTCTGTCCCCCCCTATCAATTCGAACACGGTGAATGCGAATTGAACGAAATTTGGTACAAAGGTAGCACTAGCAAAGGACACCTCAGTGTCATGTTTTATATCGCCGCCATCTTGACGGAAACGTAATGGCGGCCTCACAAATATTCAAAGCTTAAATCAAATTACGAAATTGATTCCCCCTATTAATTCGAACACGGAGGAACCTAATGGAACGAAATTTGGTACAGAGGTAGCACTAGCAAAGGGCACCTCAGTGTCATGTTTTATATCGCCGCCGTCTTGACTGAAACGTAATGGCGGCCACACGAATGTTCAAAGCTTAAATCAAATTACGATTAACCTAATCATCCGATTTCTACCAAATTTTGCAACAACATACCTTTATGGGGGGAGCATCCTTTGACCAAACCAATAGGTCATCAGCGTAATAGTTTACGGATGGCGGCCATCTTTGAGTGAAAATCGATTCCCCCTATTAATTCGAACACGGTGCAACCGAATGGAACGAAATTTGGTACGGAAGTAGTACTAACGAAAGGCACCTCAGTGTCATGTTTTATATCGCCGCCATCTTGACGGAAACGTAATGAAGGCCACACAAATGTTCAAAGCTTAAATCAAATTACGACTAACCTAATCATCCGATCTCTACCAAATTTTGCAACAACATACCTTTATGGGGGGAGCATCCTTTGACCAAACTAATAGGTCATCAGAGTAATAGTTTGCGGATGGCGGCCATCTTTGTGTGAAAATCGATTCCCCCTATTAATTCGAACACGGTGCAACCGAATGGAACGAAATTTGGTACAGAGGTAGTACTAACAAAAGGCACCTCAGTGTCATGTTTTATATCGCCGCCATCTTGACGGAAACGTAATGGCGGCCACACAAATGTTCAAAGCTTAAATCAAATTACGATTAACCTAATCATCCGATCTCTACCAAATTTTGCAACAACATACCCTTATAGAGGAAGCATCCTTTGACCAAATGAATAGGTCATTAGCCTAATAGTTTGCGAATGGCGGCCATCTTTGTGTGAAAATCAATTCCCCCTATTAATTCAAACACGGTGAAACCGAATGGAACGAAATTTGGTACAGAGGTAGCACTAGCAAAGGGCATCTCAGTGTCATGTTTTATATCGCCGCCATATTGACAGAAACGTAATGGCGGCCACACAAATGTTCAAAGCTTAAGTTAAATTACGACTAACATAACCATCCGATCTCTACCAAACTTTGCAACAACATACCTTTTTGGAGGGAGCATCCTTTGACCAATCTAATAGGTTATTAGCCTAATAGTTTGCGGATGGCGGCCATCTTTATGTCAAAATTGATTCCCCCTATTAATTCGAACACGGAGGAACCTAATGGAACGAAATTTGGTACAGAGGTAGCACTAGCAAAGGGCACCTCAGTGTCATGTTTTATATCGCCGCCGTCTTGACTGAAACGTAATGGCGGCCACACGAATGTTCAAAGCTTAAATCAAATTACGATTAACCTAATCATCCGATCTCAACCAAATTTTGCAACTACATACCTTTATGGAGGGAGCATCCTTTGACCAATCTAATAGGTCATTCGCCTAATAGTTTGCGGATGGCGGCCATCTTTGTGTCAGAATCGATTCCCCCTATTAATTCAAACACGGTGAAACAGAATGGAACGAAATTTGGTACAGAGATAGCACTAGCAAAGGGCATCTCAGTGTCATGATTAATATCGCCGCCATATTGACAGAAACGTAATAGCGGCCACACAAATGTTTAAAGCTTAAATCAAATTACGACTAACATAACCATTCGATCTCTACCAAACTTTGCAACAACATACCTTTATGGAGGGAGCATCCTTTGACCAATCTAATAGGTCATTAGCCTAATAGTTTGCGGATGGCGGCCATCTTTATGTCAAAATTGATTCCCCCTATTAATTCGAACACGGTGGAACCGAATGAACGAAATTTGGTACAGAGGTAGCACTAGCAAGAGGCACCTCAGTGTCATGTTTTATATCACCGCTATCTTGACAGAAACGTAATCGCGGCCACCCAAATGTTAAAAGCTAAAATGTAATTACGACCAACCTAATAATCTAGTCTCTACCAAATTTTGCAACACCATATCTTTATGTGGGAAACATATTCTGACCAAACTGCAAGAACATCAGCCCAATAGTTTGCAGATGGTGGCCAAGTATGTGTGCAAATCGATTCCCCCCATCAATTCAAACACGGCGAAACCGAATTGAACGAAATTTGGTACAGAGGTAGCACTAGCAAAGGGCACCTCATATTCATGTTTAATATCCCTATAGCACGTTGTATTTCAACAAGCTACTACAACCAACATTCAATCATACTCCTTGAAAAGGACAAAGATTTATAACAATACCCATGCATTTAGGAGAAAGTAGGCTATATGTTCTTTACTGAACATCTTGTTTTTCTACTTTCTTAACACTTTGACACTATGACCGCTTGTTACAAACAGTAACAAATCGAGTACGCAGGCAGTGCCAATTGCACAACCATAGGAGTGCTGAATTATTGTAAGCATTTTATTTATTCAGCAACATTGTGCACATAGCTTTATGTTCTTAGTAATAAACACATCTCGTATATTAATTTATGATATTTAGGACTAGCTGAAACTTAACTCTAAAGATAAATGTTAGAGATGGCACCATCATAGCATAGGACAAATTTTCCCCTTGCTACTAAATGTAAATGTTCTAGTATTTGTAAACAAGTAAATGTCTTGCTTTGCTGTAGATTCTTTTGATGTTTGATCCTCCCGTAGTCATTTCGATGTAATTGCGTAGGGCCGATCTTACGTGCCATCCTCTTAGCTTGTTCATTTTAGTCGAATTTTGTATTAGGACCATGAGAGTAATTTAGATCTTGTTCAGGACTTTTTTTATATTTTCTTTCGGGGCAGAATAGTATCGGACTAGCCGTTTTGCAACTCTCATGCTAGGCTAGGGATCTATTCTGAATAAAATTTATTTGTGGTTTTAACATAAGACTGGCCTCTCTTTTCTTGTTTAGTTTTGTTATCGATGCATTCCTCTGAGCTGGTTAAAGATCGAACCTCACTAATTCCCGACACCTCCGAGTGCAGACTTTGTGCTACACCAGCCTATGAATGTATCGTCCCCTATACTTGTGTTTTAACTGGAAGAGGGTCTTGGAAGGGTCATTTGAAACCGGTGGCTCCCCAAAACCTTCGGCCAGCGGGCACAGTATTTAGCGTATGGATTTTAGTGCCGGGAGTGTCTCAGGACATGTTCGGCTCGCCAGAGGCTGTAGCTGCTTCAAGTGGACACCCATGGGGTGAGCTACAAGTTCCGTTCAAGTTACAACTTTCGCTATCAGAAGTCACTGACACTTAGTGGTGAATGTTGGAACTTTCATAGAGCGTTTCATCGAAATCTAACCTGGAAATTTAACTTCACACAAATTTACTTAGTGGAAAGATCTTTTACATGCCATAAATCTATGACATGGGACCACCGGCTTGACTTACCCTCCGAAGGAAGGCATACTGAAAAATTTTAATGCTCTTAAAAAATCCGACGACTTCGGCCGGGTTTGAACCCGCGATCCTGGGCACGGCAGTTCAGCATGCTACCAACTACGCCACCGAAGCCGCTATTTTGAATAAATCATTCTGGCTGATTTAAATTCTCTATTTGATTCTAATCATTTGCACACCTCTGAAGTTACTTTCTTTCCAGTTTCCATGGTAACGCGAGGAAGCCACAGAGCAAAGAATAACGGAAGGAAGTGGCAGACAAAAGCAGCAAACAAAGAAATTAGTAGGTCTACACGTAAATGTTGTCTGTATGTTTTATTCCCACAAGGACATAGCTTCAGGGGAGTTTTCTTTTAAGTATACAACCTGTTCTAGAGTAAATATTTGTTTATTATATAATGTTTGCCTTGACAGTCTGCTAAAATAACCAACATTGTAACAACATTTTTCCCATGTGAATCAATACAATTTAATCGATCGGAACTAAAATGCATTAAGTCAAAAATGGTCAATTTTTAAACTATTAGTATTCTGAAGCATTGACCCAAGGGCCTTGGAACGGCATAGGAAAGAATTAAGTCAGTCTTCTGTTTAAGCCAGAAACCACTGCTACATGTACTGCGATCAGAGGAGAAAAGCATTAAGTCAATGATTTGCGGTCTTCCAGCGCCGTATTCCGTTCTTAATGTTGGCCACACTGTAAGATTCCCGCGTGTTACAGTGCTATTGTAAATTACATTTGTTCAGGGTTTAGGTGGTTTATATATTACAAATCCATTTTAAAATAAAATATCATGTTAAATATTCATTTTGGTTGGCTTTATGTCGCACAAAACTGACCATTGAGCTGAAGGGCATTAAGTCACGTTTCCAAAACTGATTTGAAAGATATGATTATTAAATTAAAATTCATATTCTGCAAACACAAATATAGGCCTATCCTGAATAGATGCCTCACAATATAGATGACTAATACAGTGTGTTTGTTAAGTTCTGTTCTGTCAATGACGTTTTTTCTTTCTCCTGAAAAGTAGTGAAAACTGACTTAATGCTTTTTATCTCCGACTGATTCAATTAGTTTACTCCCAGTGTAAAATTATCAGCTGTGAGTGGATGTGGAATAGAAGAATTAATGAAGAGAGCACTGTTGTGTAATTGGCACACAGCGGCTTAGCAGTGTGCGTTAAATTACGCACCACGACTGCAATAACGGGCAGATGCAACAAGTCCGGATAGGTTGCTTGAATCCTGACGTTGACAGTGGCTATACCAAGAGTGATTTTTCTCGGGGTTTGACCCCCCAATCCTTCCACACAAACGTAGGAATATTTGAAGTTCCAGGGCACGTAACCCAATCTCTTGTTGCTGTTTCTGTTGTTAATTCAACAAGAAAGAAAGAAAGAAAGAAAGAAAACTGAATACAAGGAATCCAAACATGGCAATGAGAAATATTTGGAAACAGGGTTTGGAAATGTCAAAAGGACAAAAAAATTCAAATACATATTGGTGAATGGATTCAACCTAATTGCCTTGATAAGGAAGCCAATAAGCTCGTAAGATGGAAACTGCATATCGATTAACGCAGAATGGGTATAACAAGAAAGCCATATCCCTCAGAGCAAAGTTACGACATTATGCCGCTGTGATTAAACCGGAAGCTCTTTATAGTTCTGAATGCCGTATTTTAAACAAAAAAGGAGAAAGAGAGGAGTTAGAAAAGAAAGTACTAAGAAACCTCAGGACAATATTGGGGCCAGTACAGAGAGCAGATGGCTTATGGAGAAGACGCAGGAATAGTGACTAGTACAACCAGGCGGAGAAACTTACGGACACGATGCGTAAGAGAAGGATTAAATTTTATGGCCACCTCACAAGAATGAGTAAAAATAGGATAACCAAAAATATATTCACTTACAATAGCAAATCAAGTCCACCACAAAATGGGTTGAGGAAACACGACCAGATCTCAAAGAAGTTCGCATCACTCAAGAAGATATTCCCAACAAATTATTGTTTCGAAGGAAGGTTGATAAATTTAAAGAGTTTCAGTAAAAACCTAGCTCAAAAACCAAGGTCATCTGGTCTGAAGAAAGAAGGAGGAGACTCAGCGAACGAATGACGACATTCTTGGAGGAGAAGAAGAGATTGGCAAGTCGGCCGATTGTTCAACGCGGCCCACAGTAGGCCAAAATCAACAGAAGAAAAATTAAATGAATAACAAATTAAATAAATAACTAACGAAATAAATAAATGAATAACTTAATAAAATAAAACAATTAAACAATCAAACAACGATCCTCGCAGAGTACGTGAGTGAAGCCGAGCTGGGGTTCCTCAAGTGCTTTGGATCCAGCAAGTCCAATTGTCTGTTAGCCAACATTTGTCTAATATTAATATGGTGGTGGTGATTATTGTTTTTAGTGGTAGAACATAGAGGTCGTCTACCCCCAGCATGACACCTTCTGTAAACTCTGAATACGTAGTAAGTCTCCAAGCCCAGCTCTGCCTAGAAATTTAATTCTGGTCTGAGGGTTGATTGGAACGGGGTAAACTCAGTCTCGTAAGGCAAAACTGACAAGAGACGGGTTCTATTCCCACCTCAGCTGATCTAGAAGAGGTTTTCCGATTTTCCTCACGTCTACTTGATGTAAATGTCTGGTTGACATCAAGGCCACAGCCATCCTCATCCAAAGCCTATCCCGAATTGGAAATACACATACTACTGTAGTACAGTCATCACAACGACACAGATTATCGGACAAATTCCATGCACACCAAAGTACACGGGGCTACATAATCACTATAACGCAAAGCTCCCAAAATGTATCAACAACTACTCCCAGTGTTGAGTTACTCACTTTTGATACATTAATATACACTGCCGGCCAAAAGGAAGCGTAACACTAGGATATTTTCAAAGAGTAAACAAACAAAATATTTTAGTTGCATTATTTTGAAACTTAAATGCCAGGATGATAACCAGCAACTTCATTTTAAGGGAAAGATATTTTTTCACTTAAACCTTTACTTTAAGGTGGGTAATAATAATATCGTATGGCCTCGGGTGTCAGGTGCAAGCTTTGTTATTTAACGCCCAGAGGGCAGCTTGCATGTCGAATTTGTCGTTCCTTGGAACGCTATGAAAGTCAAGGAGGTTAGATATCTAAGCTCCTTGACACTATAGCGCTTTCTAGTAGAGAATGGAGGAACTATGTGTTGGCGGAAAATCTCGAGATTAATTTTGCCATTATGAACACGTCCTACTGAATTCAAATGGGCTCTTTAACACGCCAACAACATATGACATGCGTGGCATGATTTTTGTCGCCTTTCAAAAATCACTTACAACGGGCAGGAGCGAACCTGCAAGCTTAGGGTTGGTAGTCCGACACGATAACCCCTCACCCACCGTGGCAAACTTCTAAGGTTGATATAAACGAAGTTCTTTTTTTGTGTGTGTGGCAAATTTCCATGAACAGACGTCGCTACTTTATTTCCAATAAGAGTTTAGTGCTTTTCAGTCGGTCAACACGAATGTACCCAAAAGAGATGGGTTATGCCCTAATCCTGAAATAAATTACATGAGATTAATAAAACACTAGGATGACCAGTTTCGATCGTCAAGCGATCATCATCAGATCCGTTACACTTAGGCTACAAAATCTATGTTTGAAATACAGGTGAAAATATTTTCAATATGTACAATTATTTAGTTGCAGTATTGGTACTGCAACTGTCAGTGTATGCTAAATGCAGTATATATGTTAGGTGAAATGCTAAATGGTGATAGCTAACCGGAGATTGTACTTTAGAGAGATTATATGGTTGTAAACTATGGTTAAACTATAAAATTTTTGGCTAACTACTTATCTGATTGTCTTCCGTATTACAGCTACTCGCAGTGCGGTCGACTGCGGTGGTTATCTTAACGACTGGTTTTTCCCTGCCTCCTCCCCCTGTCCCTACGTGCTGTGGGGAGTGATAGCGATGTGTTTATGTGAGGTGTTGCCAACCTAGATAAGATGTATGTTATTGAATGAGGTGGGTCCACAACTATTAAAGACCGTGGATTGGCCCTCGCCACGCGTGGAGCATAACCCATTCGAACTAAGCGTTGACGGTCTTATGAGGACGTCCCGACACCTTTAATACTGCCGCGAATATGGGCCTTGGTTTATTGCAGAAGCAAAGTACATCGTACACCTGATCCAGATAACATTTACCTATTAAAAACCCCCTAATTCCCCCCCTTTTTTTTATCTAGCTTGGCTGTGTCGCTAAATTGTGTTTTGTTTCCGACAGGGTGTGTTTTTTAGTAGCGTGAAGAGGGGTGAGCTCTCCATGAACGTGTGTTCATTTAGATTGTTGGGATTGTTTCGTTTGGCTAGGTGTATCTCGATTGCTTCCTTTATGTCAAGAGCTCTGCCTTTCGATTCGTGATGGATTATTTTAAGGTCCGACTCTATGTTGGTAAAGCTGTGCCCTGCGTCACACATATGTTCGCACACGGCTGAATGTGTTCCGTATCTTATCGCATTCCTATGTTCATTATAACGTGTGTCTACTCGCCTTCCACTCTGCCCGATGTAATTAGCTTGACAATCGGTGTCTTGGCACGTTATAGAATATACCCCTGACCTTGAATACGGGTCACGTTTATTTAGATTACTATTTAGGAGGTGCCTAGCGGTTGTGTTTTTCGTCGTGAAAGCTATCTTTATGCCTTGTTTTTTGAATAGGTTAGTGATTTTATATGTATTCGCGTTCACATAATTGAAACGCGCAAATTTTTTCTCATTACTGTCCGGTTTGGGAATCGTTTTATCTTTGGCTATAATTTGATTTATTTTGCTTGGCGAGAAGTTGTTTTCCCCATATTCGCGGCAGTATTAAAGGTGCCGGGACGTCCTCATAAGACCGTCAACGCTTAGTTCGAATGGGTTATGCTCCACGCGTGGCGAGGGCCAATCCACGGTCTTTAATAGTTGTGGACCCACCTCATTCAATTACATACATCTTATCTAGGTTGGCAACACCTCACATAAACACATCGCTATCACTCCCCACAGCACGTAGGGACAGGGGGAGGAGGCAGGGAAAAACCAGTCGTTAAGATAACCACCGCAGTCGACCGCACAGCGAGTTCCAGTGAGCACGAAAACTGCGAGTAGCTGTAATACGGAAGACAATCAGATAAGTAGTTAGCCAAAAATTTTATAGTTTAACCATAGTTTACAACCATATAATCTCTCTAAAGTACAATCTCCGGTTAGCTATCACCATTTAGCATTTCACCTAACATATATACTGCATTTAGCATACACTGACAGTTGCAGTACCAATACTGCAACTAAATAATTGTACATATTGAAAATATTTTCACCTGTATTTCAAACATAGATTTTGTAGCCTAAGTGTAATGGATCTGATGATGATCGCTTGACGATCGAAACTGGTCATCCTAGTGTTTTATTAATCTCATGTAATTTATTTCAGGATTAGGGCATAACCCATCTCTTTTGGGTACATTCGTGTTGACCGACTGAAAAGCACTAAACTCTTGTTTAATAAGGCAACACTGAAAATATGGCTTCAATCACCACAATGTTTATTTCCAATATTTTGTGCATAAACCAAAACCACTGTCACTAAAATATCACAACACATCCTTGCACATTCAGTATTCAGTCATCTTTACCGCAACAAAACTTCTTGATGCTTTAGGAAGTACTGAATGACAAGTCATTAGATGAGAGCCCAGCCAGTGGCGGTTCTAGAAGCTTAAATCTGGGGGAGCCCGGTATGGAATTGAAAGTTTGGGTGACAGAATTCAATAGAAAAGTAATCATATATGTGATGTGGTGTGTGAGTGTGTCTGGTAGCAGTTGCATTGTTTATTAGTTATAGTTCATTGTTTCAGTAGACTGTGATATGTGAGGGTGCATGTGAGTGTGTCTGTTGACAGACTGTTTTAGTGGTAGTATTTGTTGTTGGTGGAACTTAAGTTTTTTGTTAGTAGAGTTCTGATATTTAATTGTTAGTACGGTAGAAGGTTAGTATTTTTGTTGGTAGAATTGCTCTTTACTTATTCTGAAAGGGAGTAGCAGCCTTTCAGAATAAATCAATTCTTTACTAGTCTTATAGACGGTTAAGATATTGATAATATAAGCCAATAATGGCTACACTGCGTCCTGCTGCACGGCTGAAAGCAACGGGAAACTACAGCCGTATGCTATTCCCGAGGATATGCACCTCTCTATGCATAATTACATGTGATGATGGCCTCCTCCCTTGTAAAATTTCAATCCGGAGGTAAACTAGTCCCCCGTTCGGATCTCCGGGTGGGGACTACTCGAGAGGGGGTTAACATCACATAAGTGACAAAGAGGAAATCTGACATTCTACGGATCGGAGCGTGGAATGTTAGAAGTCTGCTAGGAAGTGGAAGGTTAGAAAACTTAGAAAGGGAAATGGATAGGTTGAGGTTGGATTTGGTTGGGATTAGTGAAATGCGCTGGCAGGATGAACAGGACTTTTGGTCAGGAGACTATAGGGTCATTAGCACTAAATCAAACAATGGCCAAGCTGGGGTTGGCCTCATATTGAGTAGGAAACTTGGACAGCGGGTGGAATATTATGAGCAATATAGTGAACGGATTATTGTAGCAAAAATCAATACAAAACCTACCTGCACTACAGTGGTACAAGTCTATATGCCTACCAGTCAAGCTGATGATGAGGATGTTGAAAAGGTCTACGAAGAAATAGACGAAATTCTGAGGTATATCAAGGGTGATGAAAATGTTATAGTAATGGGAGATTGGAATGCTGTGGTAGGAAAAGGGAGAGAAGGGAAGATAGTAGGAGATTTCGGATTAGGTGAAAGGAATGATCGAGGAAGCAGGCTGGTAGAATTCTGCACCGAGCATGAATTGGTCATAGCTAACACCTTGTTCAATAACCACAATAGAAGAATATACACATGGATGAGACCAGGAGATACAGGGCGTTACCAAATCGACTTCATTATGGTCAAGCAGAGGTTTCGAAACCAGATTTTGGATTGTAAAACATATCCTGGTGCTGACATAAACTCTGATCACAATCTGGTTGTAATGAAATGCAGATTAAAGTTGAAGAAACTGAAGAAAAGTCAAAAGCCAAAAAGGTGGGAAATAGACAGACTGAAAGAGAAGGATGTAAACGAAAGATTCAAGAAGAGTATAAAGGAAGGACAAATGAAAAACCCTAAACAAACTTCAATTGCAGACGAATGGGCACTTTTGAAGAATGAAATAACAAAATCCGCAGAAGAAAACATTGGTAGGAAAGAAAGAATAGGTAGAAAACCGTGGATCACTCAGGATATACTAGAATTGATGGATGAAAGGCGGAAACACAAGAATCTAAGAGATGAAAAGGGGAAAGTAGAATACAGACGTCTGAGAAATGAGGTTAACAAGAAGTGCAAGGAAGCGAAAGAAGAATGGTTGAAAGAGAAATGTGCAGGTATAGAAAATTGTCTGAAATTAGGAAAAGTAGACACAGCTTATCGAAGGATTAAGAATACTTTTGGGGAAAAGAAGACTAAGTGCTGTAATATTAAGGACACAAATGGAAAGCCTCTAACAGATAGGGAAGAAAAGGTTGACAGATGGAAAGCTTACATAGAGAGTTTGTATAAGGGAAAGGAGATTGAGAATCATGTAATGGAAAGGGAGGAGGAAATTGATGAGGATGCGAAAGGAGATTTAATATTGAGATCAGAATTTGATAGAGCTTTGGAAGACTTAAGCAGGAACAAAGCACCAGGCATAGATGATATACCGATTGAGTTGCTAGGCTGCATAGGAGAAGAAGGTCTGATCAGGTTATTTCACTTGGTGTGTAGGATTTATGAGACAGGTGAGGTACCCCCTGATTTCAAGAAGAATGTAATCATCCCTATACCAAAGAAAGTGGGAGCTGACAGATGTGAAGATTACCGTACAATCAGCTTGATTACTCATGCTTCAAAGATCCTGTCTAGAATAATTTACAAGAGGATTGAAAGCCAGATAGAAACGGAGTTGGGTGAAGACCAGTTTGGTTTCAGGAGAAATGTAGGAACAAGGGAAGCTGTACTAAGTCTTAGGCTGATTATAGAAGGTAGAATAAGGAAAGATAAGAGAACGTTCATGGCTTTTGTAGACTTAGAAAAGGCTTTTGATAACGTTGATTGGACTAAATTGTTTGACATTTTGAAATCAATTGGAATAAAGTACAGGGATAGGAGGGTGATATACAATCTTACAGAAACCAGACAGCAGTCATTCGAGTTGAAGGACATGAGAGAGAAGCTGGTATTCAGAAAGGTGTAAGGCAAGGCTGCAACTTATCACCCATACTTTTCAATCTTTACATTGAACAAGCAATGAAGGAAATTAGAGAAAAATTTAAAGTGGGAGTGAAGATTCAAGGAGAAATAATTTCAACTCTGAGATTTGCTGATGACATCGTCATCTTGGCCGACAAGCCTGAGGATTTGAATGAGTTTTTGAATGGTATGGACTCCGTCTTACGGAAAGAATTCATGATGAAAATAAATAAATGTAAAACAAAAATACTGGAATGCAGCCGAAATATATCAGAAACCTCTATGGAGATCAAATTGGCAGGTGAAAAGCTGAAGGAAGTAGGAGACTTCTGTTACTTAGGAAGCAGAATAACCAGTGATGGACGAAGCAAAGAGGATATTAAAAGTAGGTTGGCTCAGGCAAAGAAAGCATTTCTACAAAAAAGGAATCTGCTGACATCGAATATAGATTTAGGTATTAGGAAGTCATTTTTGAAAGCCTTTGTCTGGAGCGTGGCGCTCTATGGAAGTGAAACTTGGACTATTGGTGCAGCAGAAAAGAGGAGAATTGAAGCATTTGAAATGTGGTGTTACAGGAGAATGATGAAGATCAGATGGGTAGATAGGGTTACAAACAAAGAGGTATTAAGACGAGTGGGAGAGGAGAGATGTTTCTGGCGACTGCTAATGAAGAGAAGAGATAGGTTGGTAGGACACATACGAAGACACCCAGGAATAGCAAGCTTAGTTATGGAAGGAAGGGTCGAGGACAAAAACTGTAGGGGTAGACCAAGGTTAGAATATGTTAAACAGATTGCCTCCGATGTAGGGTGTCGGAGCTATGTAGAGATGAAACGATTAGCTCAGGACAGGGAGGCATGGAGAGCTGCATCAAACCAGTCAAAAGACTGAAGACTCAAACAACAACATATGTGAAAATACAATGGACAACATTAGCACAACCATTTACATGTTCAGTTACACACATACTACTATGCCATATTATTTAAAGAACAATAAGTTACAGTAATGCATCCAGAACTAACCATGATCAGAAAATGAGAACCGAAAGTTAGTTACCATAGGACAGAGATGAGACCACAACAGTAATAAGTACCCTGCATATTATAACTAATGTATGTAGGCCAATGCATTATAAGATTATATTGAGCAATAATATTCTTCTGTTTCCACGCTGGGCAAACTGGTTCACTATATATGAAGGGTATTGAAGTAATGGTGTTTTACGCAAGTCTTTTCGTGTCAATTGCCATGAAACTAATCCACTGTTGTTAAAATTCACAGATTTACCGTACGTTAATATATTTATACAGGTTAGTAATTTAAAAAACTATAATTGGTTAGAAAAAGCACATTTCAGTGTCTCATAAATTTATTCTGTTTCTACTCTGGGCAAACGGGTTCACTATATCAGAAAGGTCTTGAAGTAATTTTTCACTTAATTGTCTTTCAATTGAAAGAATTGCGAGATTGGAAAGCCTCTTTGTTGTCATTGTTGCTCTTAAATAGGATTTTATTCGTTTCATGACAGAGAAACTGCGCTCAGCAGAAGCAGATGACACAGGAAGAGTCAGCATCAACTTGAAAAATAATAGTAGTTGTGGAACAGCACTTCCATTTTCAGAAGTTCAGAAAAAATGAATGAGGGAGTGTTTGGATATTTGCCTCTAAATGCATTCTTAGCTAAACTGATTTCAGTCTGTAGCACCTTACGGTCTATGAAGATTAGATTATACATTTCACAGAACGTGAGAATATATTTAAAAATTAAAAAGTTTTCAGTTCTTGGGTTACAGGCATCCATTGCATTGCACACAAAATCATTTTCAGTAAATCTACGCTGTAACTCTTCTACCATGTTGTCCAATATTTCAAAAAGATTTCTTTTACATGTCTCTGATAATGTGACATTTTCCTCTTCTTTCTCCGCAGAGACTGGCATTAATAAAACGTAGTCTGAAAAGTTCTTTGGAATACTTGAGACTCTAGATTGCTTATAAACTTTCACGCATAACGACTGAGCAGTCACATGTAACCGCCCATAGTTCCTTAAAATAATCATCATTTCGTTTTTCTTGCAACGATTTTACAAGACCATAGATCAATAAATGTGCCCCTCTGAAGTCCACATGTTTTTGTTGTAAGAACATAGAAGCTCCATTGGCAAGCTCGAGAATGCAATGCAATGTGCACAGCAGTAGATCATGAAGGGCTTGCCCAGTTCCCGGACCTCTTGATTCACAGACCAACAAGTAATTTCATATGGATTCTGTTAAAATGAGTCATATTGATATGATTAGCAGCAGAGTATCAAGAAGGCAGTGCGAGAACAATCATGAAGGCAGTGCGAGAGTAGAAATATCAAGTAGGCAGTGAAGAAAAAAAGAGAGTCTTGGAATTGTTATGTATTATTAGTGTGCAAATAAAAAAGATTTGTGTGTGTTGATGAATGTCCAGGAGGGATACGATCAAGCTGGCAGTGCGTCTTACACACTTCCTCCGATCCACTTCCGTCCCATTTTTCAAAATCTCTCCCACAAAAAAAAAATCCAGCAACCGAGTGGAAAGATGTTACACATCAAAAAAGCTACCGATCGCTCACTCTAACAGCAAAATTGATCTAAGTCGAGCTCAGTGCCGAAGGAGGAGTCTCGCTGCGAGTAAAGAGGAATGCATTTAACAAGTAGTGAAGAACGTGATCACATTTAAAATACAATACAAACGTAAAAAAGCCTCACTAGCAATAATTTGAAACAGGTGATAGATGGGATAAGGATTCAAGTAAAGAAATGCCTCGGGGGGTTAAAACCCTAACCCCCACCGTGGGTACGCCACTGCCTTTGTCCCTAGACATAAACCATGAAAATTAACTTCATTATGAAACACTTTTCGACAACATACATTTTCCTAAGTGTTACACACTGCCTGCCAGAAAAAAAGAGTAAAAGTTCTGTATTATACTGGTTCTGCCTTCGTTCCCACTGAAGGAGCAACATTAAGCAAGAGACTCTGGAAATAGCCGGACACTTATGAAAATAATCAATGAATGAGAGAAGACTCCAGTGTGTTTATTTAAATCGAAAGCAAGAACCGAATAACAAACAAGCTTTGACCTAGATCATCAGTGACGTCAGTCTTCGCTGTGAAAGGAAATGTACAGAGTTCATTTTGCACGTTGGGTTCAGACTGAAATGATAACGTTGTCAAGGTTGAGCCGTGATTCAAGTACAAGTCCTGCAAACACAGAGATGAGTTGTTGTTGTTGATTCTTTGGGGGACCATGCGACATCGTGGTCATGGAGCCCCTTGTATGTGGCTGTGTGCAAGTTGAATTTATCTGATAACCTTGTTATTGTGATGGCTGTATTGTATGTCTGCCTCTTATTACTCCCGTTTTTCCAATGGGGTCGGGGATGAGATGCGATTAAAGTCTTTATGACAGGCGGTTTTTACGGACGGATGCTCTTCCTGACGCCAACCTCATGAGAAGAGATGAAAATGAATGATGGTGAATGAAACTGGGCCGTGGCCTGTCTGTAGGTACCGTCCCCGCATTTGCCTGGAGTTGAAAATGGGGAAACCGCGGAAAGCCATTTCAAGGACGGCCGATGGTGGGACTCGAAACCACGTTTAGAGTCCGCAGAGAGCTTGGACCCATGGCCAACTAGGCTATCAGACAAATTCAACTGCTGTCGGTAATGTGATGGCTGTATTAATGTGTGTATTTTTTATTCAGATTGGGAAGGAGGTGGGCGTGGCCCTAAGTTAGGAACTATCCCGGCATTTGCCAGGAGTAGAAGTGGAAACCCACGGAAAACTACTTCCAGGATGGATGAGGTAGGAATTGAAGCCACCTTCTCTCAGTTTTGCTTCACGAGGATGAGTGTACCCCGTTCCAATCCTCAGAATTTAATTTCATTGCAGAGCCGGGAATCGAATCCGGGCCTCCGTGGTGACAGCCAAGAATACTAGCCTCTACGCAACGAGGCACACCACACATAAGTTGAACGGTTTATTTCTGTTAATGTATGCCGGTAGGCTGGTATAGCTCCAACTTAGATACGAGAAGGGTGGCCAATTATGAGAGAACTAAAGCCAGTGTAAACAAAGCCTACCCATTTATTATTTATATTCATTCTTGCCAATTTGGGTGAGTGGTTATCGTGACGGTCTAGTTACCCCAAGCTTGCAGGTTCGCTCGTGGCCATGGTAAGTGATTTGAAAGGTGACAACAAATCACGACACGTAAGTCATACGTTGTTGGCTTGTTAAAGAACCCATTTGAATTCACTAGGCCGTGTTCATAATGGCAAAATTAATCTCGGGATTTTCCGCCAACGCAAAAGATCCTCCTTTCTCTACTAGAAAGCGCTGTAGTGTCAAGGAGCTTAGGTATCTAACCTCCTTGACTTTCATAGGGCTCCAAGGAACAACAAAATTTCGACATGCAAGCTGCCCCCTGGGTGTTAAATAACAAAGCTTGCACCCGGCATCCGAGGCCATACGATATTATTATTATTATTGTTATTATTATTATTATTATTATTAATATTATTTATATTCATCATCATAATCGATTTAGGCCAACTGAAGACCACGTCAATAACTCTTCATTATTTCAGTTTTCTTTGCGCCAGTATTCCTTCATTCTCTTGCTCACAGCTTCGTTCTTTTCAGCTGTCCAATGTTGTTTCTTCCTGGTCGCTCTTTCTGGCTCTAGGAACCCCTCAAATGTGTGTATCTTATTTCTGAAAGTGGTTCTGTTGCGGATGTCTTGATCAGTGATGTTAATTTCTTGTAGATCCGTCTTGGTGTTAGCAAACCATTTTTCATAAGAGTTGCCTTCTCTATTGGGCTTGTTGAAGTGGTTAAACATTTTCTTAGCGAGTATATCCTCAGGCATTCTTGAAACATGTTCAAAGAATTTAGCCCTTCGTTTTCGCATTCTGCTGCATGCTTTATACAGTATACTTCTTTGTTACTGCGTAATCGGTTTGTGTCGGCACATTTTTTTGGTCCGAAAATTTTACTTAAAATTTTTCGTTCCTTTTCTTCAATTTCTTCAAATATTTTTAAAGTTGTTAGTCCTAGACTTTCCGAAGCGTAAATACACTCTGGTTGAATTACTGTTTGATAGTGCCGTAGTTTAGTCCTTATATAAATCGCTTTCTTGTTTATGTGATTTATTATTTATTATTTGTATTATTATTATTATTCATCCTGTTGCCATATCTTCATGAATTCACATTTTTTCTTCCGTCTATTGGCACAGGCTAGAGCAAAATGTGACTTCCACCAATGTCTCAGCCTGATAGCTTGTCGATGCTATGAAAGGTTCTAGTTAGTTAGTAATTGTTGTTGTAGGGGGCATAACTACGAGGTTATCTGCCTCTATTCCTGTTATGGCTCAGCGAGGAAAGCAATGGCAAACTACCTCACTTCTCACCTTGCCTAGTACACCTCATTATAACGCAGCTTAGGATTTTGTGTGCTTCTCCCACTGGTGGTGCCGTTTGAGGATCCAACCAGTCTCCTGTGCAAAATAATAATAATAATAATAATAATAATAATAATAATAATAATAATAATAATAATAATAATAATAATAATAATAATAATAACTAGCGGACCCAAGCGAAACCTCTCGTATGAGTATAAACCAACCGCCCGGCTATATTGGTGTGCGGGCTAGACGCGACTCAGTTCAGGCTTGGGCTATCGTCTTGTTCATTTCATTAAACGCACTTTACCTCTACTTAGTATAAAACTAAGTCCCCGATTCTTGGATGCAACGGGTAATCTCGAGAACCACTGGATGGATTTTGATGCGATTTTCACCATTCTGTAAAGGATTTCTCGAGGAAGGGTTCTGTAGAAAAACATTCATATTACCCAAGGAAGCCGAGCAGTAACGATTTTAGTGAATTGAGTAGAATAAAAACCTGGCATCCGTGCGCCTTTTAAGCTTACACTGGGTAAACAGTTAAAAAACTATGTATACAGTACTATGTGCGCAAGAATTGTTCGGCATGAAACGTTCTACAAAAAATAATCAGGGACAGCATATCTCTATCATTAATAAAACGCCCACTATAAGTGGTTTTACGTTTACGTTTCTTCCAACAATCTCCATTCAGTGGAAATTTAAATTGCTAGCTTTGTGGCGAGTTTACGAGCATATCACCCCAGCTTCGGCCAGCATCAAACTGTCGAGTCATATCGAGTTAAGACTTCAGAGAAGAGTATATGTGTTTGGGTTTTCGCTGTTCACCTCCTCGGCTTTTCTGAATTGTGTCTGTAACCTGTCATCCGTGTGCCGTTTAAGCTTACGCAGGATAAATCGTTAAAGATACCGGGTGAAGCTGGGGCGGGTTGTTAGTTATTAAATAATAGTTAGCGGCTTATGTGGCGTAGTTGGTAGCATCCTGAACTGCTGTACCCAAGATAGTGGGCTCAAGCCCGGCCGAAGTCGTCGGATTTTTTAACAGCGTTAAAAATCCCTCAGTATGTTTTCTTTCGGAGGGGAAGTGGAGCCGGCGGTCCCATTTCATAGATTTATGGCATGTAAAAGATCCTTCCACAGACTAAACTTGTGTGAAGAAAAATTGTTAGGTTAGATTTCGTCACAACGCTCTATCCAAGTTCCAACGTTCACCACTAGGTATCATTGATATCTGGTGTCGAAAGTTGGAACTACTTGAAATTGAACGGAACTTGTAGCTCACCCTAAGGGTGTCTGCTGGAAGCAGCTATAGACTCAGGCGAGCCGAACTTGTCTTCGGACACTCCCGGCACTAAAAGCCATATGATAAATAAATAAATAAATAAATAAATGAATAAATAAATAAATAAAAAAATAAAAAAATAAAAAAAGAAATAAATAAATAATAGATATATATGTCATATAACAACTGCCATCAATATTTGCTACATTCTTCTCACCTTCTCCATGGCGGAATCTTTTTCACCAGGCGGGCGTGGTGGTGCAGCCTCTCACCAAGACTGACTGGTTGATTCCCGGTCAATGCAGGTGAGATTTTCGAAGAGAAGTGCCATGTCCTGTGGTTCGAATTCCTCGTTAAGAGCTCCCGTGGCTCATGTTCGCGAGATTAACGGTCAATAAAACTACAAGCTTCCTTCCTCCTATTCATCATCCAGTTATTAGCCTATTTTCAATTTTGAAAAAATAGGCTTATGAGATCACCTTTTGTCCGTGTGTGTGTGTGTGTGATTCGTGTGTGTGTGCCCCCCCCCCTAATAAAATCTAAACGGCAGGAGCGATTTCAATGAAACTCGGAAAGTTCATAGCACTATTCCGGGCGACCTCGACCGTGCCCTTCAAATTTTGTTACGACTCACCAATCCAAAATGGTGGCTGTGCGAAATATTTCACCAGCATTCAATATCTCCGAAACTATTACCGATATTACCCTGACATTTTCTATGGTGATAGAGGGAACTACTATAAGTTCACTTATGTGACCTTTGAAAACCTGATAACTATAAAACCAACATGGCGGCCAAGCGAATTTGCGACTTTTAAATAGACGTTTCTCGCGATTTGGCCAACCAAACGCAATAAAACTTGGTACAGTACATGTTTATATACATTTTAATGCACAGACATCTAAATTCGTTGAATTGTTTACATAATAACAAGAGGGGGATGTGCGAAATATTTCACCGGCATTCTATATCTCTGAAACTATTAGCGGTATCTCCCTAACATTTTGTACGGATATAAAAGGCACTACTGGAAGTCCATCTATAAGACTTTTAAAAACCGGTTAACTACAAAACGAAGATGGCGGCCAAGCGAATTTGAAAATTTTAAATAGACCTTTCTCGCGATTTAATGTTCCAAGCGCACTGAAACCTGGTACAGGAAATATTTATACACATTGTAATGCACTGGTATCTAATTTAGTTCAATTGTTTACATAACCTCAAGATGGCGGCAGTGCGAATTTTAAAATTAAGTTTTTATTTCTTGTGATGTAGTCATGCGATCGAAGTGAAAGTTTGAATAATGAACCTACGCAATAATTTTCCTTTAATGGTACATGACTCTATGGCCTATACATTTAACAATCCAACATGGCGACCATCCGAAATATTAAGACGATACTGAATATCTACGAATCTATTTTAGCAATCAAACTGCATTTTTAATGTCCATAGGGGCTATGAACTTAAGTTCACCTATAGGACTTTAAATAACCTGGTGATCACAAATCCAACATGGCGGCGACGCGAATTATAAATATTCACATGGACGTTTCTCGCAATTAAACCATCCGCGTGCAGTGAAACTTGGTACAGTAATTCCTTATACGAATGTTAATCCACTGGCATCTAATTTATTTCAATTGTTTCCATAACCTCAAGATGGCAGCTGTGAAACATTTTAAAATCTCCTTGTTACTTCTTGTGTCCTAAATATGCGATTGAAGTTTGAATACTACACGTTCACAATAATCTGTATGTAACAGTACATAACTCTAGGACCTACATACACACATCAAAAAAAGTTTTGCATCACCTCGGTTCCAAGAGTTCCGGAACCGTTAAATACAAAGGGAATAGAGATCAACACAAACAACATTTCAGCTCGTTTTATTGCTCATGAGACCCACACATTGCATGTTGTACCTTCATACAGCTAGACTTTCAGCATTTGTGGTCCAGATTGCAGTACACACCACTACCTCTAATACCCAGTAGCACGTCCTCTTGCATTGATGCATGCCTGTATTCGCCGTGGCATACTATCCACAAGTTCATCAAGACACTGTTGGTCCAAATTGTCCCACTCCTCAACGACAATTCGGCGTAAATCTCTCAGAGTGGTTGGTGGGTCAAGACGTCCATAAACAGCCCTTTTCAACATATCCCAGGCATGTTCGATAGGGTTCATGTCTGGCGAACATGCTGGCCACTGTAGTCGAGCGATGTCGTTATCTTGAAGGAACGCATTCACAAGATGTGCACGATGAGGTCGAGAATTGTCGTCCATGAAGACAAATGCCTCTCCAATATTCTGCCGATATGGTTGCACTATGGGTCGGAGGATGTCATTCAGGTATCGTAAAGCCGTTTCGGAGCCTTCCATGACCACCAGTGGCGTACGTCGGCCCCACATAATGCCACCCCAAAACATCAGGGAACCACCACCTTGCTGCACTCGCTGGACAGTGTGTCTAAGAGGTTCAGCCTGACCAGGGTGCCTCCAAACACGTCTCCGACGATTGTCTGGTTGAAGGCATATGCGACACTCATCGGTGAAGAGAACGTGATGCCAATTCCGTGGGGTCCATTCAGCATGTTGTTGGGCCCATCTGTACCGCGCTGCATGGTGTCGGGGTTGCAAAGCTGGACCTCGCCATGGACGTCGGGAGTGAAGTTGCGCATCATGCAGCCTATTGCGCACAGTTTGAGTTGAAACATGGGGGCATTGCTGTCAGGGTTCCTCCGAGCGGCAATCCGTAAGTAGCGGTCATCCACTACAGTAGTAGCCCTTGGGCGGCCTGAGCGAGGCCTGTCATCGACAGTTCCTGTATCTCTGTACCTCCTCCATGTCCGAACAACATCGCTTTGGTTCACTCTGAGACGCCTGGAAACTTCCCTTGTTGAGAGCCCTTCTTGACACAAAGTAACAATGCGGACGCGATCGAACTGCGGTATTGACCTTCTAGGCATGGTAGAACTACAGACAACATGAGCAGCGTACCTTCGTCCTGGTGGAATGACTGGAACTGATCGGCTGTCGTACCCCCTCCGTCTAATAGGCCCTGCTCATGCATGGTTGTTTACATCTTTGAGCAGTTTTAGTGACATCTATGAACAGTCAAAGGGACTGTATCTTGGATACAATATACACAGTCAACGTCTATATGCCGGAGATCTGGGAACCGAGGTGATGCAAAACTTTTTTTGATGTGTGTATATAAAATTCAACATGGCGACCATCCGAAATATTTAGTCGGTTCTCAATATCTACGAATCTATTACAGCAATCAAACTGAAATTGTGTATGTTGATAGTGGCAATTAACATAAGTAGGTTATATGAAAATAGGCTGTATAGTTCTTCACGGAACTACTTGTTTTTATTATAATCTTCGTTACGCTGAGGTCTGGCGTTACGTTACGGCGATGGGACGAAATGTACCGAGAATGCACTGAGGTGTGTGACGTCATAGTATCGCTTGAGGTTCCTCCTTCCCCGCGCACTCCGATGAGCGTGACGTTATCCAGCCAGCTACCTCCTTTGACCTTGGTTTGCACACATGAGGCTTTCACCCAGCATTATTCAGCATTTGTAGCATTTAAAATGATATAAAGTCTAGTCTTTCAGACTGACTATCACTCTTTTTTTTAGCGTATGGCTTGTAGTGCCGAGAGTGTCCGAGGACATGTTCGGCTCGCCAGA
This sequence comes from Meconema thalassinum, assembly GCA_946902985.2. Lineage (NCBI taxonomy): Eukaryota > Metazoa > Arthropoda > Insecta > Orthoptera > Tettigoniidae > Meconema > Meconema thalassinum. The sequence continues at coordinate 135,238,292 of OX336396.1, read as the reverse complement.
GTTAGTAGCTGCTTCTATGTGGACACCCATGGGGTGAGCTACAAGTACCGTCGCGTGTGGAGTGTTGTCTGGGGAGGAAAGTGTGAATGTAAGAACTAGGAATTGGAAGGTAGCGGTTGTGGCCTGTAGTTGGGGACCAACCCCGGCATTTGCCTGGAAGGAAGATGGGAAACCTCAGAAAACCATCTTCAAGGTTCCCGGCAGGGGGATTCGAACCTCCTCGCCTCCCGGATGTGAGCGACTGCCTACAGCCACGCCGTAACAACCACGGCTAACTCACCCGGTATCATCCAGTGATAAATCTCCACAATTGGACTCACGTTCATAATCTGACGTTGTAAGAATGCACATGATGTTATTGAGTAAGGGACCTTCATTCATATTAAATACCTCAAACACTTGCAAGTAATCCAAAATTGGATGCTTCAACTAACAATAAAACAAGCCCACAGACAAACCACAATTGAATCAGTCATTTCAAAGAAGGTCATGAGTTCAAACCCGGCCGAAGTCATGGGATTTTTTAAGAGCGTTAAAAATCGCTCAGTATGCCTTCCTTTGGACGGGAAGTAAAGCCGGCGGGCCCATGTCATAGATTTAAGGCATGCAAAAGAACCTTCCACTAACTAAACTTGCATGAAGCAAAATTTTAAAGTTAGGATTGATTAAAGCTCTTCAGTTTTTACGTTCGTCAACAGGCGCTGGTTGCGCTGGCATCTAGTAGTAGCCAAGTTCACAGCTAGGTGTCGTGGACGGTAGAATTTGGTAACGAAATTAGGAACTATTTGAAATTATCGTCTAAAGTCCTTACTTGAATTAAAAGAACAGATAACACACACTAATACAGTCATCACAATTAACACCGGCTATCAGACAGTTTCTACACACACCCAATGTACACGGGGCTACATGACTGCGTTGTCGCAGCCCCTAAACTAAAAGGAACCCCCAACCAAAAAAGTTCATGTGTCACAAAAGTAAAATTTTCAAAGGGAAGGAAAGAATATCGCACAGTATTAACCATCTGCTTATTCGTTCTCATTTAAGTATCTCTAATTGTTGAGATATCAACGAATAATTATTTGTCCCTGGCCATCTTGCATAGACTAATCCGGTTACCCCATACTATGCAGTTCCAATGTGTAACTCATTTTCATAAAAGAAGTTGACTTACGACCTTTTGCAATGACCGATTTAATTCAAGAAAGACATACAACGTTCAAGATCCCAAACATACTCGAATACGTCACCAAACTCGCAAACAAACTGTACATAAATGCAGCTACACACACAAAAACATTAATTCGACACCTAGTACAATATCAATCGAACCCAGAAAGAAAACGGTAACGTCGACCCAAATATATACTCATATTCAAAGAAATCCTTCAAAACACAAAAGTATAACACCCAACACAGTTACGCCTCACTGGGCGTGGTCAAATCCTGGATTGATATCCACGTCCGACTACTCAAACCACAAGAAACTACCTAATTCCACCAAACAACACCATACTCACATCTTACCAGAACTTAATACATGTATTACTATTTCACCTATAAAAACATAAACAATTACACCTAAACACCTACAAATCAACATAACAAGAAAACCAATCACAAACTGCCATTCAGTTTCTGCAGCCATAGAACTGAGGCCATCTGTTGTCATACTACTGGAACTAGGAAGTTACCCATCAATGCAGATGGACTGGACAAGCAGAATTTTATGCTCTACGTGCACCACAGTGGTACAAGTCTATATGCCTACCAGTCAAGCTGATGATGAGGATGTTGAAAAGGTCTACAAAGAAACAGATGAAATTCTGAAGTATATCAAGGGGGATGAAAATGTTATAGTAATGGGAGATTGGAACGCTGTGGTAGGAAAAGGGAGAGAAGGGAAGAGAGTAGGAGATTTAGGATTAGATGAAAGGAATGATCGAGGAAGCAGGCTGATGGAATTCTGCACCGAGCACTAGTTGGTCATAGCTAACACCTTATTCAATAATCACAATAGAAGAATATACACATGGATGAGACCAGGAGATACAGGGCGTTACCAAATCGACTTCATTATGGTCAAGCAGAGGTTTCGAAACCAGATTTTGGATTGTAAAACATATCCTGGTGTTGACATAAACTCTGACCACAATCTGGTTGTAATGAAATGCCGATTAAAGTTGAAGAAACTGAAGAAAAGTCAAAAGCCAAAAAGGTGGGCAATAGACAGACTGAAAGTAAAGGATGTAAACGAAAGATTCAAGTAGAGTATTAAAGAAGGACTAATGAAAAACCCTAAACAAACTTCAATTGCAGACGAATGGGCACTTTTGAAGAATGAAATAACAAAATCCGCAGAAGAAAACATTGGTAGGAAAGAAAGAATAGGTAGAAAACCGTGGATCACTCAGGATATACTAGAATTGATTGATGAAAGGCGGAAATACACGAATGTAAGGGATGAACAGGGGAAAGCAGAATACAGACGTCTGAGAAATGAGGTTAACAAGAAGTGCAAGGTAGCGAAAGAAGAATGGTTGAAAGAGAAATGTGCAGGTATAGAAAATTGTCTGAAATTAGGAAAAGTAGACACAGCTTATCGAAGGATTAAGAATACTTTTGGGGAAAAGAAGACTAAGTGCTGTAATATTAAGGACACAAATGGAAAGCCTGTAACAGATAGGGAAGAAGAGGTTGAGAGATGGAAAGCTTACATAGAGTGTTTGTATAAGGGAAAGGAGATTGAGAATCGTGTAATGGAAAGGGAGGAAGAAATTGATGAGGATGCAAAAGGAGATTTAATATTGAGATCAGAATTTGACAGAGCATTAGAGGACTTAGGCAGGAACAAAGCACCAGGCATAGATGATATACCGATTGAGTTGCTAGGCTGCATAGGAGACGAAGGTCTGATCAGGTTATTTCACTTGGTGTGTAGGATTTATGAGACAGGTGAGGTACCTCCTGATTTCAAGAAGAATGTTATCATCCCTATACCAAAGAAAGTGGGAGCTGACAGATGTGAAGATTACCGTACAATCAGCTTGGTTACTCATGCTTCAAAGATCCTGTCTAGAATAATTTACAAGAGGATTGACAGCCAGATAGAATCGGAGTTGGGTGAAGACCAGTTTGGTTTCAGGAGAAATGTAGGAACAAGGGAAGCTGTACTAAGTCTTAGGCTGATTTTGGAAGGTAGAATAAGGAAAGATAAGAGAACGTTCATGGCATTTGTAGACTTAGAAAAGGCTTTCGATAACGTTGATTGGACTAAATTGTTTGACATTTTGAAATCTATTGGAATAAAGTACAGGGATAGGAGGGTGATATACAATCTATACAGAAACCAGACGGCAGTCATTCGAGCTCAAGGACATGAGAGAGAAGCTGGTATTCAGAAAGGTGTAAGGCAAGGCTGCAACTTATCACCCATACTTTTCAATCTTTACATTGAACAAGCAATGAAGGAAATTGGAGAAAAATTTAAAGTGGGAGTGAAGATTCAAGGAGAAATAATTTCAACTCTGAGATTTGCTGATGACATCGTCATCTTGGCCGACAAGCCTGAGGATTTAAGTGAGTTTTTGACTGGTATGGACTCCGTCTTACGGAAAGAATTCATGATGAAAATTAATAAATGTAAAACAAAAATACTGGAATGCAGGCGAAATAAATCAAAAACCACTATGGAAATCAAATTGGCAGGTGAAAAGCTGAAGGAAGTAGGAGACTTCTGTTACTTAGGAAGCAGAATAACCAGTGATGGACGAAGCAAAGAGGACATAAAAAGTAGGTTGGCTCAGGCAAGGGAAGCATTTCTAGAAAAAAGGAATCTGTTGACATCGAATATAGATTTAGGTATTAGGAAGTCATTTTTGAAAGCCTTTGTCTGGAGCGTGGCGCTATATGGAAGTGAAACTTGGACTATTGGAGCAGCAGAAAAGAGGAGAATTGAAGCTTTTGAAATGTGGTATTACAGGAGAATGATTAAGATCAGATGGGTAGATAGGGTTACAAACGAAGAGGTTTTAAGACGAGTGGGAGAGGAGAGATGTTTCTGGCGACTGCTAATGAAGAGAAGAGATAGGTTAGTAGGACACATACTAAGACACCCAGGAATAGCAAGCTTAGTTATGGAAGGAAGGGTCGAGGACAAGAACTGTAGGGGTAGACCAAGGTTCGAATATGTTAAACAGATTGCCTCGGATGTAGGGTGTGGTAGCTATGTAGAGATGAAGCGATTAGCTCAGGACAGGGAGGCATGGAGGGCTGCATCAAACTAGTCAAAAGACTGAAGACTCAATAATCATCATCATCATCAGAAAAATAGGGGAAAAGCAGAAGAACCCCATTATTGTATCTGTTTTGGCCTGTTTGCCAACCCTTGATGAATCAGTACATTTGCATTTGTCTGTTGGCACAGGCTAGAGTAAAATGTGGCTTTTCACCGATGTCTCAGTCTCACTCATGGTTGTGATTATACGGAAGCTATTGAGGTATGGGTGGTGCTTAGTAATGACATTCAGGCCACAGTTAGTGCCTGTCGGATGCTGTGAAAGGTTCTCCTCATAGGGTCAGTACGGCTGTTCTGACTCAGTGAGGAAAGCAGTGGCAAACTACCTCACTCCTCATCTTGCCTACTATGCCTCAATATAGCGCTGACTTGGGTTTTTGTGGGTATCTACCCACATAACCTAACGGTGGTAATTTTTGGGGATCCAACCATCCTTCAGGCTGACGACCTAACAGACTCAATTAATGTTCACTAGACTCCTTAATCATTTTGTTAACCCCTCGATTAGAAGATATAGTGTTGAGAGGAAGTGCAAATAGAGAGCTAGGTGTGTTAGGTTATGCCCCCGGAGATCAATAAACCTAGGCTCGACTCAGGATGTCTGCCAAGGTGCGAGGTTATTTCAAGACCACTTCTACCTGCGCCATTTTAAAACTTCCTTCACTGCCCACCAACTCTAGACTCGGTGAGCTCTACTATTAGTCCACGGCTCGTGCCTTGTCATCTAGCGTATGGATCATTGGTTCATACCCCATCCTTTAACAGGTGTATGACTACCCCTTATTATTCCCCTTTTCCAACGGGGTCGGGGATGTGATGGGATGGTAATCTTTGAGGCAGATGGATTTTACGGCCGGATGCCCTTCCTGACGCCAAACTCATGAGAGGAGTTCATGAGTTATGAAAAGAACTATCGTGAATGAAACTCGGCAAGGATGTGGAAGGAAGCGGCCGTGGCCTGTCAGAAGGTACCATCCCAGCATTTTCCTGGAGTTGAAAATGGAAAACCATAGAGAAACATTTCAATGACGGCCGATGGTGGGGCTCGAACCCACGCGTCTACCGAGTCAGCAGAGAGCTTGGCCCCATGACCCAACGCTGCGCTTTAGCGAGCGTAGCCACCACTGTCGGGACATAACGTTGAGGGCGGTCATCTATATAGCTGAGTATGTTAAAGCAAACCTACTTGTTAGATAATAATAATAACCATCCTTTAACAGGTGCAATATTCTACTTTCATTTTCCAATAATACTGACCATACTGATAGAAAGAAACGTCTCTTGGCTAAGAGTTGAGTGGTTAGCATGCTACGCCGAAGGGACTGGGTTCTATCCCTGGCAGGGATGTGGAGAATTTTAATCTCCTATGGTTATTTCTCCTTGCTCTGGGATGGGGTGTTTGTGAAGTTTCTAACATCCTCTCACCCTCATCATTACGTGTTCTTGGGCATCCATTGTCAATTTTTCAGCCTCTTTAGCTAGTTCCATACTTATATTACACTACGGAACACTATTTTTGGTGTCTAAGAGATTAATCCCTTTTTTGGGGCGTTCTTGGCACATAGATACTGAAAATGGTGTTACTTTTTGCCTATCATCGCTCCTTTTTACGATATGGTAGCTTGCCATAGTGGGTGAGTGGATAGCGTGTCGGTCTACTAACGCCAAGATTGCAGGTTCGCTCCTGGCCGTGGTAAGTGATTGTTTGAAAGGCGGCAAAAATACGACACGCATGTCATACGATGTTAGCATGTCAAAGAACCCATTTGAATTCAGTAGGCCGTGATCATAATGGCAAAATTAATCTCGGGAGTTTCCGCCAACACAAAGTTCCTCATTTCTCTACTAGAAAGCGCTATAGTGTTCAAGGAGCTTAGATATCTAACCTCCTTGACTTTCATAGTGATTCAAGGAACAACGAAATTTGGCATGCAAGCTACCCTCTGGGTGTCAAATTACAAAGCTTTCACCCGGTACCCGAGGCCATACGATATTATTATTATTATTATTTACGATATGGTGTATTAGGTTATTTTAGCGTATGGTTTTATAGCCGGGAGTGTCCGGGTTTGTAGCTGCTTCTATGCGGACACCCATGGGGTGAGCTACAAGTACCGTCGCGTGTGGATAAGGTGAAATAAATGGAGATGAATGAGCAAGTTCAATTTCAAGTAGTTCCAACTTTGGCTACCAGATGCCACTGACACCTAGCGACAAACGTTGAAACTTGGTAGAGCATTTCTAACGAAATATAACCTACAAATTTGGCTACACACTACCAATTGTAGCTAGCGGTAGGTTCTTTTTCATGCCATAAATCTATGATATGGGCCCGCCGGCGGTTTAGGTTGAAAATACAGTACTTACAAAATGAAATTCAATACTCACAAAAATGGCGCCCCCACGTTGAAAGACTTACTAAAACGCAATTTAGATTGTTAATCCTTACAAAATGCAACTGAGGTTGAAAATACTCGCAAAATGCAATTGAGGTTCAAAATACTTACAAAATGCAATTGAAATTGAAAATACACAATGCAATTCAGATTGAAATATCCCAGTTCTAATCCAAATTATTCACAAAATGCAATTGAAATTCAAAATGCAATTTAAATTGAAAATGCTTACAAAATGTACGGTAGATTCAAACGACTCATGTGGATTGACAATACTTACAAAATGCAATTTAGATTCAAAATACCCACAAAATGCAATTGAGAATCAAAATATTTGCAAAGTGCCCACCAAACAAAATGCAATTTAGATTTAAAATTCTTGCCAAATGCTGTTTTGGTTGAAAATACTTACAAAATGCAATTGAAATTCAAAATACTCTCTAAAATGCCCTGAACCTACATTGAAAGACTTACTAAAGAGCAATTTAGATTGTCAATCTTTACAAAATGCAATTGAGGTTGAAAACAATCGCGAGAGGTAATTTAGATAGAAAAAACGTACAAAATGCAACGAAGATTAAAAATACCTACAAAAAAATCGCTAAAGGGAATTTAGATACACGGGGAACCAAGTAACAAAAACAGTGCGGGAATCTGAAAGAGAAAAGAAAATATAATGAAAAGAAAAGAATACTGATCCCCAGAAGAATGAGGAATCAGGGAAGATGAGAGAAGGGCCAATTAAGGCAGGAAAGGAAAGGACTCCCTAGGCCTCGGATACCTTAATACTGTCGTGGTCAGAAAAGAACAAGAGTTGACCAAGAGAGGCCGACAGGAAAGAAGACGAAGAGGAGCCCGGCACAAGTAAGTGAATGCAATGCCGGATTCAGCCAGGATCCCGTGGTCACCAACCCACGTCCCACTAGATGTGGGCCCCTGAGGGGGTAGACCAAAATGGACATTAGTTTTACAATCCTCATTGCAGATCAGATAAAAATTCTAGACACCAACCTAAGAAATAATTGATCCCCAGTGTGTTATCGTGGCACTCCCTGCCTGATGGTATTCTCTGTGTTGATAACCCACTTGGCGAGTCTGCTATGTGTGCAGTGCTAAACCAACATCACATACAAGCGTCTTGGGTATTTACTCTCCTCATTGTGGTTCTCGCGGGCTCCTTCAGGCTGCACCCTAAGGATCCCAGATGGAGTCTATTGATATCATAGCCGACTAACAAGAGAACATTCCACCTCCCTATCTCTATCAAACTGTGCATACTGTACATGTTGGTCATATCACGCCCAGGATTGTGTTTCATCCTCAGTGGGTCAGTGATAGTGTGTCCGCCTCATGATCCCAATAATCGCGGGTACAGTTCGCCGCCAAGCAAGTGTGGATTCTTTGATGGGTAGCAACATTCCATGACACTCCATTTATTTAATATCTAATATCTTATCTTTATCTTAATGTCTTATGTCTAATGTCTAATGATGATGATAATTGTTGTCTTAAGAGGCCTAACATCTAGGTTATCGGCCCCTAATGATCTGGGTGATAGCGTAAATGACAATGAAATGGAAACCAGAGTGAGAATTAAGTGAGACTGAAAATACTTACAAAATGGAACTCAGATTGAAACGACGCGCAAAATGGAGAGAGGTAATACTTACAAAAGGTAATTTAAAAGGAAAATACTCACAAAAGGAAGAGATTGTAAAATACGCAGAAAATGTAGTTTAGGTTCGAAATACGAACAACATGCAATGTAGAGTCAGAATACTTACAAAATGCAATTGAAATTCAAAATACTTACAAAATGCAAATGAGTTTGAAAATACGTAAATGCAATTGAGGTTCAAAATACTTACGAAATGCAATAGAAATGGAAAATTCACAATATAATTTAGATTGATAAACGCACATTTCAGATTCTAAATACTCACGAAGTGCAATTGAAATTCAAAATACTTACAAAATGCAATTGAAATTGAAAATACTTACAAAATGTGTGGTAGATTCAACTAACGGTACTCATTTGGATGGACAATACTTATAAAATCCAATTTAGATTGAAAATACTTGCAAAATATAATTTAGATTCAAAATACCCATAAAATGCAATTCAAAAAATGAGGGATCAGGACAGATGAGACAAGGGACAATTAAGGCGGGAAAGTAAAAGACTCTCTAGGCCTCGGATACCCCAATACCGTTGGGGTCAGAATAGAACAAGAATTGACCAAGAGAGGTTGACGGATAAGATGACAGAGAGGTAATAATAATAATAATAATAATAATGTTATTGGTTTTACGTCCCTTTTAACTACACTGGCTTTTAGAGACGCCGGGGTGCCGGAATTTTGCCCCGAAGGGGATCTTTAACGTGCCAGTAAATCTGCGGACACGGCTCCCTCACATTTGCGCACCCTCAAATGCCAGCTGACTGCACCAGGAAACGAACCTGCAACCTTGGGCCCAGCAAGCGAGAACGTTACTCCTGAGCCATGACAGAGAGGAACCCAGTAAGTAAGTAAGTAAGTAAGTGGAAGCAATCCCGGAATCAGCTGGGGTCCCTTGATCGCCAACCCACGTCTCACTAGATGTGAGCCCGTGGGAGAACTTAAGAAAGAGTAAACGTTTCTTTGCTATACTGAAAAACATTGAATCATGCCTGTATTGTCATTATTATAAATAAGAGTCAACTTTTAATGTAACGAACTATTTTGAGTGCCTTGTGAACCATACAGACCTACATAATTCGCACACATAAAATAACACCTTCAAAGACAGAAGAGGTCTGACCTCTCGAAGAATGAGGGACCAGAAGATATTAGACAAGGGCCAATTAAGGCGAGAAAGTAAAAGAGTCCCTAGGCCTCGGATACCCTAATACCATCTGGGTCGGAAAAGAACAAGAGTTGACCAAGGGAGCTCGACAGGTCACAGTCGTTTCATTGCATCATAGGGCAATTGCTCGGGTAGACGGTTTCGCCGTTAATTTTCTGGAATGTATAATACGGTAGTCTTATATAATTCGACGGTTGCCATGGCCCTAATGTGAGACCAGGAAAGCAGTGCTTCTGTTTGCTGGAAGTGCTAACATGCCCTACTAAACTCCCATGAGTCATACTGAGCGTCAATTAAGGTCACCAAACCCTCCCTCCCACAGCCTAGTTCCCGACCTCACACCACACACTGCCTACGTATAGGTTATGGTTGCTCAGGAAGCACCATCCCTCAATAGGCCTACATGGAGTTCAATGCACCACGAATCTAATGGGGAGTAAGTAAGGTGAAATTGACTTACTCCCCTTAAGTCCAGAGATCGAAGGTTCGAATCTCGGTGCTGAGAGCGGCCATTCTCAGTGAGGTTTTTACTCTGGTATTTACAAACTTTCTCCAGGCGTATGCCAGGATTACATCTTCTTTGTGGCAGCCAATGGCCATATATGAAGAAAGTGTGGGGAACATCATCGCAGTAAATGTACGCTGGATTACTTGCTCGTTCTATTCTGTGGAAATACTTTCCTGAATTCTTTGTTGTTGTTGTTGTTGTTGTTGTTGTTGTTGTTGTTCTTGTGTTGTTTGTTGTTGTTGATACATTTAAGGACTTAGGCACTACCCTACCAGCGAAATTTTGCCGGTGGAGGAAATCGGAACTTAGATGCACTCCGCCCAGCCACACGCCTGGGATAGACGTGCAGTCGTCGCCAGCAAAACCTCATCGCATGTCGAGTGTGTCCATGATTCATGCTGGGTCGTGCGCTGTGCGGTGTGTTCTCATTGTATGAGTGTACATGCGTTCCCCCTCTTGGCCCGCACCCACCTGCAGCAGCCGTTACGTGGTGAGATGACGTAATGTATACACAACAACCCCGATCCTCGTCTAGTGGTAACAATTCCCTGGCAGGGTAGTATATACTGTATGTGTGGAATTTATCTCATAACCATTGTTATTGAGATGGCTGTAATAGTGTGTGGTGTTGTAATTCAGATAAGGATTGGGAAGGAGCGGCCATGACCTTCAGTTAGGAATCATCCCGATAATCGCCTGGAGTAGAAGTGGGAAACCAAGGAAAACCATCTCCACGATGGCTGAGATGGGAATCGAACCCACCTCTTCTCATTTTTGTCCCACGAGGCTGAGTATACCCCAAAATTAAATTTCTTAGCAGAGCTGGGAATCGAACCCGGGTCTCCGTCACAGTGGTAACAGCTAAGAGTGCTAGCCACTACGCAACGCGCAACGAGGCGGACCACTGAATTCTCTGTGGGACCTCCAAGGGATCGGCAACATCCATGTGGTAGTGTCTCAGTGTAAGAAACACTGGTAATGGAATTCGGGGCTGTTCAATGGAATTATATTAATAATAACACAAGATAGAAGTGCATCAGACCAACTGAGCAATAATATCTGTAAATAAGATCGACACCTTACATAAGTTATAATATAGGTCTACTTTTATAATTTAAAGATTGCATACTATTTGTACTTATGTGTAAAATGATAATTAAGGTTCGGATGTTTAGGACCAAACGCGAAATACTTACTGTATATGCAGGCAGGTATGCCCTAAAATACTGAAATACGATCCCAAAAAGGTACAATATGACCTAATATATTTACATGCTTTCTAAAAAAAGGGTGTTAATAAAGTAGTGAAATGATATTTTTAGCCTATTTTCAATTTTGAAAAAATAGGCTTATGAGATCACCTTTTGTTCCTGTGTGTGTGCGTGTGTATGTGTGAGGAGTGTGTGTGTGTGTCCCCTTATAACTTCTAAACGGTTGGAGCGATTTCAATGAAACTCGGTAAGTTCATACCACTATTCCGGGCGACCCCGACCGTGCCCTTAAAATTTCGTTACGTCTCACCAATCCAACATGGCGGCTGTGCGAAATATTTCACCAGCATTCAATATCTCCGAAACTATTCCCGATATCACCCTGGAAATTTTAGTGGTGATAAAGGGAACTACTGGAAGTTCACCTATGTGACTTTTGATAAACTGGTAACTACAAAACCAACATGGCGGCCACGCGAATTTGAGACATTTAAATAGAAGTTTCTCGCGATTTAACCAACCAAACGCAATACAACTTGGTAGAGTATATTTTTTATGCACATTGTAATGCACTGACATCTAACTTGGTTCAATTGTTTAAATAACCATAAGATGGCGGCTGTGCGAAATATTTCACCGGCATTCTTTATCTCTGAAACTATTAGTGGTATCACCCTGAAATTTTGTACGGAGATAAAGGGCACAACTGGAAGTTCATCTGTAAGACTTTCAAAAACCGGTTAACTACAAAACGAACATGGCGGCCAAGCGAATTTGAAAATTTTTATACCTTTCTCGCGATTTTGTTGTTCCAAACGCAATGAAATCTGGTACAGGAAATGTTTATATCCATTGTAATGCACTGGTATCTAATTTAGTTCAATTGTTTACATAACCTCAAGATGGCGGCTTTGCGAATTTTAAAATTAAGTTTTTATTTCTTGTGTCGTAATCATGCGATCGAAGTAAAAGTTTGCATAATGAACCTACGCAATCAATTTCCTTTAATAGTGCATGACTCTATGACCTATACATTTAAAAATCCAACATGGCGACCATCCGAAATATTTAGACGGCTCTGAATATCTACGAATCTATTATAGCATTAAAACTGATTTTTTTTAATGTTCATAGGGGCTATGATCTTAAGTTCACCTATAGGACTTGAAATAACCTGGTGATCACAAATCCAACATGGCGGCGACGCGAAATATAAATATTCACATGGACATTTCTCGCAATTTAACCATCCGAGTGCAGTGAAACTTGGTACAGTAAATCCTTACACGAATGTTAATCCACTGGCATCTAATTTATTTCAATTGTTTCCATAACCACAAGATGGCAGCTCTGCGAATTTTTAAAATCTCGTTTTTACCTCTTGTGTCCTAATCATGAGATTGAAGTTTGAATGCTACACGTACACAATAATCTTCAAGTAACGGTACATAACTCTAGGACCTACATATATAAAATTCAACATGGTGACCATCCGAAATATTTAGTCGGTTCCCAATATCTACGCATCTATTACAGCAATCAAACTGAAATTTTGTATGCAGATAGTGGCAATTAACATAAGTAGGATATTATGAAAATATGCTGTATAGTTCTTCACGGAACTACTTGTTATTATTATTTCTACATTCAAACCTAAAAAAAAAATCTACGCTGATTTCATGAATAGGCCTACGATAAAAATGATTTCCTCAGATTTGTATCGCAGAGTGATTGAAGAGACTCGTGGAAGAGCAGCATCTTCTTCACCTTTGCTCGTGTTAAAAACTGCGACATAAATAACATTTCCTGTAAAAGAGAAAGAAAATGGGCTACGTTAAAAATACTACCAAGTTCAGTTACAGTTACAGTAAATATTTTCTGATAGACTGCAACAATTGGTACCGGTAAGTTTTTAAATTTGTAGCGCCGCCAACGCACAGAAATCTTGCAGCGGTCAGCGGATAGCATATTTTAAGTCCACCACCTACCCCTAATATACGAGGCACGCCCAGAAAGTAAGTTCCGTTTGGTAATAAAATTAAATTGTGTACAGATACAGAAAAGTATTTATTGCACATCATTCTACACCTCTTAAACTACTTTTGCACATAACTGCCGAACTTTTGCAGGCATTTGTCATAGCGTGGCACAAGTTTTTGGATACCTTCTTCATAGAAGTTTGCCGCCGACCCGTAAACGAGAGAGAAAACTCCCCTGTAAGATATCCTGCCGTTTGGCCACCACTGTTAGGCAAATTTCGTGCACACCAGGAGAACTGCGTATGTTTAGGAGTTCTCCAGACAACATACGCAATTTGCCTAACAGTGGTGGCCAAACAGTAGGATATCTTACAGGGGATTCTTCACTCTCGTTCACGGGTCGGTGGCAAACTACTATGAGGAAGGTATACAAAAACTTGTGCTACGCTATGACTAATGCCTGCAAAAGTTCGGCAGTATGTGGAAAAGTAGTTTAAGAGGTGTAGAATGTTGTGCAATAAATAATTTTTCTGTATCTGTACACAATTTAATGTTACAGTATTACCAAACGGAACTTACTTTCTTGACGTGCCTCGTAGTACCTAAATATGACCTTAAAACATTAATATTGATGAAATATGACAATAACTATGAACATAACCCAAATATTCAATTATATGCTCTATAAAATCCACCTAAAGAGAATCAGGAACATTGAACTCCTGCTTAATTACAGCTATAATTAAAATGTAGTCAAGGAAAAAAAATAGAACACTTTCTAAACATCCGAACCTTAATGATGATATGCCCACTGAGTTGCTGCGTTGCAAAGGCGATGAAGGTCTGATCAGGTTATTTCATTTGGTATGTAGAATTTACGAGACAGGTGAGGTACCTTCTGATGTTAAGCAGGAGCTGATAGATGTGAAGATTACCGTACACAATCAGCGTGACATCGAATATAGATTTAGGTATTAGGAAGTTTTTTTGAAAGCCTTTGTCTGGAGCGTGGTGCTATATGGAGGCGAAACTTTGAAAGTTGGAGCAGCAGAAAAGAGAAGAATAGACGCATTTGAAATGCGGTGTTACAGGAGAATGATGAAGATCAGATGGGTGGATAAGGTTACGAATGAAGAGGTATTAAGGCAAGTAGAAGAGGAGAGATGTCTCTGGCGACTGCTTATGAAGAGAAGAGATAGGTTGGTAGGACACATACTAAGACACCCAGGAGTAGCAAACTTAGTTATAGAATGAAGGGTCGAGGATAAGAACTGTAGGACTGGACCAAGGTTAGAATATGTCAAACAGATTGCCTCGGATGCATGGTGTGGTAGCTATGTAGAGATGAAACGATTAGCTCAGGACAGGCAGACATGGAGAACTGCATCAAACCAGTCAAAAGACCGAAGACTCAGACAAGAACAACAAATGTAATACAAAACCATCATGTTTTATCTAAGCAAAAGTGAACAGGATATGAAGATGATCGCGTGATGACCGAAACATGTCATCGAACTAATCAGCCTCCCCCCCTCCCTTCTTCATCACCAGCTCCATACTCTTTCCGGCATAAAAGAGTGTTATTTTAGTGATCTAAATTTCATGTAGTATTTACTTCAGGTTAGGCGTTTAAATATTTCTTTTCTCGCCTAATGTATTTAGGCACAATGTGTGTTGACCGATTGAAAAGCTTTCTATACTAAAATGTTCAATGAATCACGTGATGTCTACTCACGCAGATTTTGAACGGGATATTGTGACGAATAACGCACTACTCACATCAAGATTTAAGCATGGATTGTAATAACGAGCTGTTGTAATCGCGGAGCTTCCCTTATCAACCACCTGGCGCTGGGCACGTAGCAACCCGATAAGACTTGTAAATTAGGCCAGCCCGTCAGGACAAGGACATGTGTGAGGCTGATAAGAGCCGACCGACCGATCCTCGCACACAACACAGTACAGGAACTTGTAGTACGGTATCTCAACATACAAAGTAACAATAAGATAGTGGTTGTTGTTGTACCCTCGTTCACCCAATGCCGTAACTACAGGGGGTCATCAAGGGGATCAATCCTCCCCTCAGAGCCAAATAATTAAAGTAATCAAATTTGATGAAGATGTTAATCTCTACATAGTATAAAACTAAGTCCATGATTCTTGGATGTCATGGGTAATCTCGAGAACACTGGATGGATTTTGATGAGGTTTTTACCATTCTGTAAAGGATATCTCGAGGTAGGTTTCTGCAGAAAAAACATTCATTTATGACCAAAGGAAGCCGAGCAGTAACGATTTCAGTGAATCGAGTCGAAGAACAACTTGCCGTCCGTGTACCTATTAAGCTTACGCTGGGTAAACTGTTAAAAATATCTATATACTACGAGCGTATGAATTGTTCAGCGTGAAACGTTCTAAAAAAAAGTCCGCGACAGCTACCTCTATCTTTAATACATCGCCCACTATAAGTATTTTTACGTTCTCATTTCTTCCAACAATCTACATTCAGTGAAAATTTAGATTACTAGCTTCGGAGACAGTTTACGAGCTAGCGAGCGAGCCTATCACCCCAGCTTCGGCCAGTATCAAACTTTCGAATCGAGTATAGTATAAAACAAAGTAAGCCTCCGTGGCTTAGGCGGCAGCACGCCGGCCTCTCACCGCTGTTCCATGGTTCAAATCCCGGTCACTCCATGTGAGATCTGTGCTGGACAAAACGGAGGCAGACAGGTTTTTCTCCGGGTACTCCGGTTTTCCCTGTCAACATTTCATTCCAGCAACACTCTCCACTATCATTTCATTTCCTCTGTCATTCATTTAATCATTGCCCCAGAGGAGTGCGTCAGGCCTCGGCAGCCGGCACAGTTCATATCCTCGCCGCTAGATGGGGGCTTAATTCATTCCATTCCTGACCCGGTCGGAGACTGGAAGCAGGCTGTGGATTTTCATTTTCATAAAACAAAGTCCCCGATTCTGGCATGTAACGGGTAATCTCGAAAACCACTGGATGGATTTTGATGAGGTTTTCACCATTCTGTAAAGAATTTCTCGAGGAAGGTTTCTGTAGAAAAACATTCAGTTATGACCAAAGGAAGCCGAGCAGTAACGAATTCAGTGATTCGAGTTGAAGAAAAACCTGCCGTCCGTGAGCCATTTAAGCTTACGCTGGGTAAACCGTTAAAAATATCTATAGAAGTTTACTATGAGTGTAAAAATAGTTCTACAAAGAAGTCCGCGACAGCATATCTCTACCTTTAATACATCGCCCCCTATAAGTATTTTTACGTTTTCATTTCTTCCAACAATCTCCATTCAGTGGAAATTTAAATTACTAGTTTCGGAGAGAGTTTATGAGCTAGTGAGCGAGCCTATCACCCCAGCTTCGGCCAGCATCAATCTGTCGAGTCGTGTCGAGTTAAGACTTCAGAGAAGCGTATAATGTGTTTGGAGTTTCGCTGTTCACCTCGGATTTTCTGACTTGCGTCTGGGACCTGCCGTCCGTGCACCCATGCAGCTTACGCTGGGTACACCGTTGAAGATACCGGGATGAGCTGGGGCGGATCGCTAGTTTTGAATAAAACCAATCTTGGGATTGATGTCAAATGATTGGATTGTGTTTGAAAGCTTTTCTTTTCACTCGTGTAATATTTTTAGTGTTATTCTAACTAAACATTTGGGGCGTGGTGGCTCAGCGGTTAAGCTGACTGCCTCTCACCAAGGCGGACCGGGTTCGATTCCCGGTCAATGCATGTGAGATTTTCGAAGTGAAATGCCATGTCCTGTGGTTCGGATTCCACGTTATAAGGAGGTCCCGTGGCTCATGATCGCGCGATTAATGGTCACGTTAAACTACAAGCGTCCTTTTTAACTAAACATTTAGACGACTGAATTAACAAAATGGTCAGCTGTACAGTTAGCCAGAAGGGTGACTGTAAGATGGGGGTATTTGGGGGCAGATGACCTCATAGTTCCGCCCCTTAAAACAAGAATAACTAACACGATGGGGGTGGCGCTATCTTTACTCATTCCTTGCCATAAATACATCACCTGCCAGTCTCATTTTAAAAGGCGAATAATGAAGTGTTTGCTTGTATTGCTGTTTTAAGTTTAACTGTAGTTTATTAATACGTAGCCTATGATAGAGGTAGATTTATTAAACAAATAGTAAATCATACATCGAACAAGAAGTTCCGTGACGAACTAAAGAGCCTACTTTTCTTAAAATTTAAGATTCATGCCAATAATTAATCTATATCGATCTATCTAGAATATCGACGAAATTAAGTTGCTAATATCGAAATTTCTAATTAGTTCGAAATACTGTATACCTGGCATAATGTAGCCTAATAGAGCACTACAGTTGGCAGCCCTGGTGACTGAATATATTCTTAGTTCCATCTCTGAAGGTACAGAATACAAAATTTGGTTCAAGTCCCATGAATAGCATGGACGTTACATGCAGTTAAACATAGGATCTAACAACGCACGTAAAATCATGTTGGCAACAATGTCATGCATGTATTGGTCAGAAATAATCTGAAATAATATGATCTATTGTTGTGCCAATTTTGAATGAAATCCATTTGCTAGTATAGAGGTTAAATGCATTTTAAAATTGGACCTATCAGCAGGCTTAGAATCATGTTGGTAGCACTGACGTACATTAGTTACTCCAAATTAATCTAGAATGCCAGGTACTATACGTGTGCAAAGTTTAGAGCTATTGGCTTGCATACTTTCTGATATATTGATATTAGGGTAACAAAAATAGAGACAGCATTTATTAACAGTTGGCAGCCCTGGTTGCTCTTAAGAATACGCATAGTCATATCTGTTATAGAACACATAGCACATACGAAATTTGGGTGAAATCCAAATGATAGTATGGAAGTTACGTGTATTTAAAGTTAGATCTCTCAGCAGGCTTAGAATCATGTTGGTAGCACTGACATATATAAGTTACTCCAAATTAGTATAGAATGTCAGGTACTATACGTGTGCATAGTTTAAAGCTGTCGGCTTGCATACTTTCTGATATATTGGTATTTGGATAAAAGAAATTAAGAGCATTTATTAACAGTTGGCAGCTCTGGTGGGTATTAAGAATACACTCAGTCATATCTGGTTATGTACACATACAACATACGAAATTTGGTTGAATTCCAATTGATAGTGTAGAAGTTATATGCATTTAAAAATTGAACCTATCAGCAGGCTTAGAATCATTTTGGCAACACTGCCATGTATGGCCTCCTGGAAATTAAACTGCAATATTATTATCTATACGTGTGACAATTTTGAAATAGCTCCCATTGATACATTCCATGATATCCAACATGGAGCTCAAATTTCAATTGCGATTTTTTCGCAGTTGGTAGCACTGACATCATTTTCAAATATGGCCGTGAGATATTCAGGTATAGATCTTTACTCCTACCAAATTTTGTTTCGATTGCTCCAGCCGTTTAGGATTTGATAGGGGGGGGGGGACGACGACACACACACACAGCCAGCCAGACAGACAGAAGGACAGACAGACAGACACACATTTGCCCGATCTCATAAGTCTACTTTTTCCTCAATTTTGCAAAATATGAAAAGTAGGCTAAAAATCAGTAAGCTAGATCTTTCAGTTTATTGCATTTTTGTTCTGTGTTACTTCAACGGTGAAGAACCTGTGAGCTATCTAATCTTCATGCAGAGCGTATGTCAGCTTGCATCTCTGTTATTATTATAACTTGTCACCCCGTGCCACTCCCTGTGGAAGCCGGGGATTTCCTTGTCCATAGCCATATTGCACCACGTGCTAGACCTCCCCCTCCCCCAGCTACCTGGAACCAATGTCACTCACATGCAGTTCATTTCTGGTACTGTTTAAGTTTAAGGCGGTTCTACGATGCCTAAAATAAAAGCAACAGCAATATGCTGCAGAATTTAAAGATAATTTTACTTCTGATGGGGGCGTTTTGTTTTGCCAACCATGTGGAAAAGCAATCAAGGCTGAACAGCGATCTCAAGTTACACAGCACCTCGAGGGCAAGAAACATATTGACGCAGTTTCGCGCCATCAGAAGAAGTGTTTCGCGATAATCATCGGGCATTTGTGATGGACAACCTGAAGATGTATCTCGTTGTGCCTTGTGATGCTTCAGCAGTCAGTGAGACAGAATAAATTGCATTCGTGAGTACTGCAAATTGTTTATATTCACATTAATAAACTAAATTATAATTGAGGACTCCAGAAGTCAAGGGGTCTAAGTAACACAACCATTGTTTTGAGAAATTGTAAGTCAAAGTTGAAATGTTTGGTAATGGGGAACCCAACCTCTACGTATCGCAGGGGCATGACGGTAGGTGGCAATAACTGTCAAGGAAAGCACTTGGATCCCTTTACCATCTAAAACATTAATATTTTATCACCCCATTCCCGTACCTAACTCATTTCTTTCAATAATGTCACTTAGACCCCTTGACTTCTGGCGTCCTCAATTACATATGTTTTCTTTTTTGTCACATATTTCAGGTATTTTTAATGCATAAAAAATAAATATTTACCCGATTTTTATCACCTAAAAATCCGAGCCCTATCTATCACACGTCTTTCCACACCACGAGCATACACATTCTGGGGCTGGTTGTGGTATTTCTTGTTCATGCATACTTTGTGGTGGAATCCGTGAGTCGCGAATCTGGTCGTGACGTGGCGTAGTTCACGTAGGCTTAGCATCGAGTCTTTGTCTATCATCGCATCCGTGCATTAGAAATCACTCCAAATGTCGTTCTGTTTCGTCTTTAAGTCTTTTTAAGACTGGGAGTCGATGGCATGAGAAGAAAGGAAGATTGTAGTTTTTACGTGACTGTGAATCTTGTGATTATGAGCCACGGGACCTCCTTTTTACGTGGAATCCGAACCACAGGACATGGCATTTCAATTCGAAAATCTCACATGCATTGACCGGGAATCGAACCCGGACCGCCTTGGTGAGAGGCATACAGCTAGACCGCTGAGCCACCACGCTCCTGATGGCATGAGAAGTTTACATCTCAAGTCTTCGATAAGCGGTGGTTCTCCTGCTAGTGCATACGTCAGCCGAGATGGTGTGAATTTTGAGAGGCACCTAGCCAAGTAATATGTATCCTATACAATGTTGGGGAATAGAAAGAGCAGGATGTTTTCACGAATAAAACTGTACTTCATAATTTAATATGAACAAAATTGTTAATTTTCGATCACTTTTGCTTCTATTGCAGCTATAGCCTCTGACGAGCCGAACATGTCCTCGGACACTCCCGGCAGTGAAAGCCATGCGCTAAATAAATAAATAAATAAATAAAAATCCCAAATTTGGCAGACATCCGATTATTAGTTTAGTCGTAATTAGATTTAAGTTTGAACATTTGGTTGGCCTTAATTTCGTTTTGGTTAAAATGCCCTTTTATAGTGCTACCTCTGTACCAAATTTTGTTTAATTCGGTTTCGTAGTGTTTGAATTGATAGGGTGGGGGCAGACACACACACGAACAGATGCACGGACATTTGGCCCGTGTAAAGCTCACAAGATTTCCTTTATTGTTTTATTTTCAAAATTCCAAAGTAGGCTAAAACCTATTGTCATCCAAAATCAATGAAACACACAAACTCCAAGTAACAATTTTCCATCAAATTATGAATTAAGACATGTAATGACACGTTTCGCACTACACGGATTCTATTATATAGTCTGTAAAGTTAAACGATTTCGTAATCCAAATGAAGACTGCAAGTGTGAGCTCTTGGGGAACAATGCGGCAGATGCCATGAAGGAAGGTGTAAGAAGAGATTAGTATTTCTAAATAGGTTTTATTTAGATTCACGTTAAATAGACGTTAAAAATCCCCCATCATGCCTTCCTTCGGAGGGGAAGTAAAGCCGGCGGGTTCATGTAATAGATTTATGGCGTGTAAAAGAACCTTTCACTAACTACAAGTGTGTGAAGCTAAATTTGTAGGTTAGATTTGATTAACGCTCTATCAAGTTCCAACGTTCGCTGCCAGTTGCGGTGGCATCTAGTAGCCAAGTTCATGGCTAGGTGTCGTTGATGGTAGCATTTGGTAGCAAAGGTATGAACAACTTTAAATTGACCGTCTTCAGTCCTTACCTAAATTACAGAGCATGCCACGGTGGGTGAGTGGTTAACGTGTTGGTCTACTAACCCCAAGCTTGCAGTTCGCTCCTGGCCGTGGTATGTGATTTTTGAAAGGCGGCAAAAATTACGACACGCATGTCATACGATGTTGGCATGTCAAGGAATCCATTTGAATTAAGTAGGCCGTGTTCATAATGGCAGAATTAATCTCGGGAGTTACCGCCAACACAAAGTTCCTCATTTCTCTACTAGAAAGCGCTATAGTGATCAAGGAGCTTGGATATCTAACCTCCTTGACTTTCATAGTGCGTCAAGGAACAACGAAATTCGACTTGCAAGCTACCATCTGAGTGTCAAATAACAAAGCTTGCACCCGGCACCCGAGGTAAAACGATTATTATTATGATTATTATTATTATTATTATTACCTAAAAACAAATAACACACACTAATACAGCCATCACAATTAACACCGGTTATCAGACAGATTCTACACACACCCAAAGTACACGGGGCGACATGACCACGTTGTCGCAGCCCCTAAACTGTGGAACCAACCAATCAATAAATTAAAAAAGTAAAAAAGTAAAGAAAATTAAAAGTAGATTTTCTTTCCAATACTACCATTTTGCACTCCCCGGGATGCGATGGTGATTGTTCCAAAAGACTCCCTTTATACTCAAAGAGATCAGCAGCCAATTCCCACTTCATAGCACTGAAATATTCATGTGCTATTCACAACTATGCTCATAGAACATTTGAATAACATAGATGACTCACATATTTCCACCGTTGGCGATACACGGCTCTCGATCACTGATAATATGGCAGTAACTTAACTATGACCTAACAGCGGCATGGTTACATGCTACCAACTGCCAAATAAGTTATGCTAAGTGCCACTTAGTGTTATGTACCATTCAAATAGCTTCGTGTTCGCTGGGTTCAATAAGGCTATTGCTCCGATTTATGTGTGTTATAAGACTTATTTGCGTTAAATCCAAGCGCGAACAAGAAATATCTTACTTCTTAATAAAATATAATAGGTTGAGGAATTAAGGGCGCTACCAGTTTGTACCAGAACAGATTTACATAATGCAAGGTGTAACGATACTCAGAAGCGACCGACATATAACGAGAACATTCAAAAGATTTCCATGTGAAATAGGACGAAACTATAGCCTATCATAGTTATTATTAGCCTACTTTACTCATTTTGCAAAAATTAGAAAAAGTTTACTCATGAGATCGATCCGGGAAAACGTGTGTCTGTCTGTCTGTCTGTGTGTGTGTGTGTGTGTGTCCTTTCCACTCCCAAACGGCTGAAGCTATCGAAACCAAATTTGCTAACAGTAAAGATATATTCCGGAATATCTCACAGCCATATTTGACGTCAGTACTACTAACTGCTGAAAATCGCGATTGAAGTTTGAGCTCTATGTTGAATATCTCAGAAATTGTGCATGCGAACTATTCCAAAATTGGCACACATATAGATAATATCATTCCAGATTAATTTTCAGAAGTCAATGCATGCCAGTGTTGCCAACATGATTCTAAGCCTGCCGATAGGTCCAATTTCTAAATGCATGTAACTTCAATACTATCTATTGGATTTCAACCAAATTTCGTATGTACTGTGTGTACTACAACAGATATTCTAAAGACCCACCAGGGCTGCCAACTGTTAATAAATGCTCTCTCTTTTAACCCTAATATCAATATATCAGGAAGTATGCAAGTCAACAGCTCTAAACTTTGCACACGTGTAGTACTTGACATTCTACCTTAGTTTGGTGTAACTTATATACATCAGTGCTGCCAACACGATTCTAAGCCTGCTGATAGGTCCTGTTTTTAAATGCATAGAATTTCTATACTAACACATGGATTTCAACAAAATTTCGTATGTGCTTTGTGTACCATAACAGTTATGATTATGCGTATTCATCACCAGGGTGGCCAACTGTAGTAAGTTACTCCATTAGGCTACGCTATTTCAGGTGTATTCCAAACTGCAGTAGACTACTTAGAAATGTTAGTATTACCAACTTGATTTTGTCATTATTCTAGATAGATTGGAATGAATCTTAAATTTTAAGAAAAGGATGCGCTTTAGTTCGTCACGGAACTTCTTTTTTACTTGTCCCAATGTACTCTATTCGAAGTTAAATACGAGGGCGGATTGAAACGTTTTGACCCTATTTTTTAAGCCAAAAATACATAGCCTACAGGTAATTGCAAATATACGATACTCTTCTACGTACCTCACATTATTTGTAGCCTTATTTCATTTATGACAAAAAATAGGCTTATGAGATCTCCTTTCGTCCGCATGTGTGTGTGTGTGTGTGTGTGTATGATTGTGTCCTTAATAAACACTTAACGGCTGGATCGATTTCAACGAAACTCCGTAAGTTCTTAGTACTATTTTGTCCGAACCCGACCATGCCCTAAAATTTTGATTATGTCTCACCAATCCAACATGACGGCTGTGAGAATTATTTCACCAGTATACTATATCTCCAGAACTGTTACAGATACCACCCTGACATTTTGTACGGTGAAAGAGGACATCACTAGGAGTTCAACTACGTGACCTTTAAAATCCTGTAAAGTATAAAACGAACATGGTGACCAAGCGAATTCTAAACATTTAAAAAGACTCTTCTCGCGATTTTACCATCCGAGGGCACTGAAACTTCGTAGATCAAGTGTTTATACACATTGATAGCATTGACATCTAATCTAGTTCAATTGTTTACATAACCTTAAGATGGCGGTTGTGCGAAATTTTAAAATTACGTTTATATTTCTGGTGTTCTAATAATGCGATCGTAGTCAACGTTTGAATAATGAACCTATGCAATAATCATCAGCAAATAGTACATTACTCTATGGCCTACAGTACATACATAAACATCTAACATGGCGACCATACGAAATATTTAGACGATTCTCAATATCTACTAATCTATGACAGCAATCTAACTGACTTTTTCTGTTGATAAAGGCTATGAACATAAGTTCACCCATGGCACTTTCAATATCCTGGGGAGCACAAATCCAACATGGCGGCGACGCAAAATTTATGTATTTAATAATGGACGTTTCTCGCGATTTAACCAGCCGAGCGCAGCGAAATATGGTATGGTAATGCTTATACAAATTTTAATCCACTGACATCTAGTTTATTTCAATTGTTTTCATAACCACAAGATGGTGGCTGTGCGAAATTTTAAAATCTCGTTTTTATTTCTTACGTCCTAAGTATGCGATTGAATTAAGAATAATAAACCTACGCTATAATCTTCATGTAATAGGACATAACTCTATGGCCTAAATATATAAAATTCCAACATGGCGACCATCCGAAATATTTAGACAGTTTTCAATATCTACGAATCTATTACAGCAGTTGTTGTTTGAGTCTTCAGTCTTTTAACTGGTTTGATGCAGCCCTCCATGCCCCTGTCCTGAGCTAATCGTTTCATCTCTACATAGCTACCACACCTTACATCCGAGGCAAACTGTTTCACATATTCTAACCTTGGTCTACCCCTACAGTTCTTGTCCTCGACCCTTCCTTCCATAACTAAGCTTACTATTCCTGGGTGTCTTAGTAGGTGCTCTACTAACCTATCTCTTCTCTTCATTAGCAGTCGCCAGAAACATCTCTCCTCTCCCACTCGTCTTAATACCTCTTCGTTTGTAACCCTATCTACCCATCTGATCTTCATCATTCTCCTGTAACACCACATTTCAAATGCTTCAATTCTCCTCTTTTCTGCTGCACCAATAGTCCAAGTTTCACTTCCATAGAGCGCCACGCTCCAGACAAAGGCTTTCAAAAATGACTTCCTAATACCTAAATCTATATTCGATGTCAACAGATTCCTTTTTTGTAGAAATGCTTTCCTTGCCTGAGCCAACCTACTTTTTATGTCCTCTTTGCTTCGTCCATCACTGGGTATTCTGCTTCCTAGGTAACAGAAGTCTCCTACTTCCTTCAGCTTTTCACCTGCCAATTTGATGTCCATAGAGGTTTCTGATTTATTTCGGCTGCATTCCAGTATTTGTGTTTTACATTTATTAATTTTTATCATGAATTCTTTCCGTAAGACGGAGTCCATACCATTCAAAAACTCATTCAAATCCTCAAGCGTGTCGGCCAAGATGACGATGTCATCAGCAAATCTCAGAGGTGAAATTATTTCTCCTTGAATCTTCACTCCCACTTTAAATTTATCAAACTGATTTTTTTTATGTTGATAGAGGCAATTTACATAAGTAGGATATATGAAAATAGGCTGTATAGTGTTTCCCAGAAGTTCTGTACTTGTTCCATATTCTCCATATAGTCCCTACATTTGTCTCATCGCAGCACTAAATTTTAGATGCCCCTGTTGTAGAATTCAGTCGGCTGACTATGGAACCATCGTCGGACTGCTGTCTTGGCGTCATCGTTGCACGTGAATCGCTGTCCGACTTCTTCAGCGGAACAAACACGTGGAAATCATTAGGGGCTAGGTCCGGATTGATGTTGGGTGTTCCAGACTCTCCCAGTGAAATGACTGGAGCTTGTTGGCGGTTCTGATTTCCACATGTGGTCTCGCATTGCCATGGTCCGCCAGGCCATGGAGGCCAAGCTATCCGTGGACCGTAAGGTGCCCTAGAAATGGTTTTCCGGTATTTACCCATTTCAACTCCAGGCAAATGCTGGGTTCGTACCACATGACAGACCAAGGCCACTTCCTAACATCTCCTTACCCAGTTTCGTTCAGCCGAATAATTAATGAATTAACAACAACACATTAGCAGTCAGTGGCTGTGTTGACGAGAATTGAGAATCAATGGCAGCATTTCCGAGGTAAACATCAACAGTGATTCATTATTCAGGGCTCTGGGGAATCCTCCAGCTGTACCCGTGCCGGAACGCGGCTCAGCGCTGGAGTAGCATCCTGCTCCAGTTAGGACCGGCAGGAAGTTAATTGCGTTAACTTCCTCAGGGTGTAATTCTATACCGTCTTCTGCGGACGTAATCGGTAATAACATTAAAACCAAAATTACAAGCGAGGTTCAATAAATGAGACCTCGTATTATTCATTCTTCAGTATTGTGATTTGCCATCGTTTGGTGGCTTTGCGTTGTAAGGGTAACAAAAAAATTATTGGGTGTGTGCAACTACTATGCTCGACGATATTTGAGCGTGACAACCTATTCTCGGACTGATTTGTTTAAACTGTCACTCTTGCGAAATTTCAGCTTCGTATAGCTTTAATTATGTATTTTGGAACGAAAAGTTCACAGGTGAAATGTAGAAAAGCCAATCACAACCACTCTTCTCTTGAGTTTTAACTCAACACGACTCGACAGTTTGCTGCTGGCTGTATCTGGGGTAATATGTTCGCCCGCTAGATAGGCTGCAACAGGGGTGATAGATTCGCGCCTAGCCAGCTCGTAAACGGTCGCCTCAGTATTTGAATGGATATTGTTGGAAGAAATGGAAACGTGAAAACACTTATCGTGGACGATGTATTGAAGATAGAGATGTATGCACTCGTGGACTTTCTTGTAGTACTTTTAATGCTGAACAATTCTTACACTCAGAACATATAGATATTTCTAATGGTTTGCTTAGCGTAAGCTTAAAAAAGCGCACGGACACTATGTGCTTTTTTTCGACTTTATCACTGAAATCGCTACTGCTCGGCTTCCTTTGACCATAAATAAATTATTTTCTACAGAAATCTTTCTCTAGATATGCTTTACAGAATGGTGAAAACCGCATCAAAATCCATCCAGATGTACACCCATGACATCCAAAAACGACAGTAGCGACACTCGAGAAGAGAGAGAGAGAGAGCGCGTTGCAGCAGAAGAGAGATAAAACGATATCATCACCATTCACTGTAACAATTTTTCACGAACGTCGCTGTATTCCAAGAATTTTTTGACGTTGCCACGCCAAATAAATGGCGTAGAAATTGAATGGATTTACAATTAAAGATATCACAGATTCGAACAGGTATCCAAGCTTGATCTCAATTATTTCCAGACCAACACTTTAACGCTGACCCACGAAAACTGGCAAAAAGGAAATAAATAAGTAGATACTTTACAGATTGTGTCTCACTTTCCTGGACATATTTTCACAATTATGTTGGTAAGGGTTCATTTATTCCATCATAATTATTATTAGCTGGAAATGCTCACAGTAAAATTTCCTCACTCTACGATTGACGTGAAGTGATTGATACACAACTTGCGACTTCATTGAGACACACGCATTAGTACTGCGTTGTGACATCGATGTCAGGACACAGTGGCGTAACTATGGGGAGTTATTAGGGGGATCAATCCTCTCTCAAAGACAAGTACTAACGAGGAGTTCCATGAAGAAATAAAGCCTATTTTCATATATCCTAGTTATGTTAATTGCCTTATCAACATACAGAATTTCAGTTTGCTGTAATAAATTCGTAGATATGGAGAACCGTCTAAATATTTCGGATGGTCGCATTGTTGGATTATTATATACTGTATGTAGGCCTTAGTTATGTACTATTTCATGAAGATTATTGAAAATCCTCAGCCTGCTTCCAGTCGACCGGGTCAGGGAAGTGAATGAATGAAGCCCCCATCTAGCGGCGAGGATATGAACTGTACCGGCTGCCGGGGCAATGTTTAAATTAATGACATATAATGATAGTGGAGAGTGTTGCTGGAATGAAATTGTGACAGGGAAAACCAGAGTACCAGGAGAAAAACCTGTCTGCTTCCGCTTTGTCCAGCACAAATCTCACATGGGGTGACCGGGATTTGAACGACGGACCCAGCGGTGAGAGGCTGGCACGCTGCCCACTAAGCCACGGAGGCTTTCATGAAGATTATTGTGTAGGTGTATTATTCAAACTTCAATCGCATGATTAAGGCAAAAGATATTAAATCAACATTTTAATATTTCGCACAGCCGCCATCTTGGGGGTATGAAAACAATTCAAATAAATGTAATTAGATGCCAGTGGATTAAAATGTGTATATGAATTTACCGTACCTAGTTTCACTGCGCTCGGATGGTTAAATCGCGAGAGACGTCCATTTAAATATTTATGTTCATTTTGCGTCGGCACCATGTTGGATCTGTGCTCACCAGGTTATTGAAAGTCCCACAGGTGAACTTATTTTTATAACCTCTATCAACATACGAAATTTCAGTTTCATTGCTGTCATAGATTAATAGATATTGAGAACAGTCTAAATATTTCGGATAGTCGCCATGTTGGATTTTTATATATGTAGGGCATAGAGTTATGCACTATTTGAAGACGATTACAGCGTAGGTTCATTATTCAAACGTTGACTTCGATCGCATTATTAGGGCACAAGAAATAAAAACTTAACTTTAAAATTTCGCACAGCCACCATCTTAAGATTATGTTAACAATTGAACTAAATTGGGCGTCGCTAACAACTCCCTATTAACAATATATTGCACTAAAAATGACCATAACCTCAAATTTTCATCGTTGTCTTAAGCTGTTACATTCAGCGAGTGACTCACCCTTCAAAACAATACAAACAAGAGTTGCCAATATCTTGGATGAACCCATAAATCGAGTGAAAACTTTTATTGCGCATTGTGCCAACAATCTGACAAGAAAATTCTCCTTCATGAACAGCCATTTTGAAATATATTTTAAAATGGTGGAGATTTATGTGTTGAGTTAATTTTTTGAACAGATCTATATTCAACCCTTGATATATCCCTTCAGTTCTTGTCCTCGACCTTTCCTTCTATAACTACAGTATGTGTGCTATTCCTGGGTGTCTTAGTATGTGTATTAGCAACCTATCTCTTCTCTTCATTAACCCTAGAACGGTAGCGCTAATTGCAACGTTGTAATCAGTACCGCTTCACATCGGCGACGACTACGATTATAGAAACTGATAATAAATACTACGTAAGTCAACTTTTAATTCACTCTGAAGGCTAAGATAATGGAGACTGTTTTTGAATAATTGATTGTTTTTTTCGACTATTTGTTTATTTATTTATTTATTTATTTGGAATTTTAGGTGGTTTTCACTAATTTTGACTAATTTTGATTGTTTTCTTTTTGAATTTTTATTAATTTTGATTTTTTTCTTTTTTTACTCTATGGACTTCTTTATGACCTTAGATTTTTCGTTTTTTAACTTTTTAGCTTTTTGACACATTTTGACTAATTTTGATTGTTTTCTTTTTGAATTTTTATTAATTCTGATTTTTTTCTTTTTTTACTCTATGGACTTCTTTATGACCTTAGATTTTTCGTTTTTTAACTTTTTAGCTTTTTGACACATTTTGACTAATTTTGATTGTTTTCTTTTTGAATTTTTATTAATTTTGATTTTTTTCTTTTTTACTCTATGTACTTCTTTATGACCTTAGATTTTTCGTGTTTTAACTTTTTAGCTTTTTGACACATTTTGACTAATTTTGATTGTTTTCTTTTTGAATTTTTATTAATTTTGATTTTTTTCTTTTTTTACTCTATGGACTTCTTTATGACCTTAGATTTTTCGTTTTTTCGTTTTTTAACTTTTTAGCTTTTTGACACATTTTGACTAATTTTTATTGTTGTTTTTTTATGGATTTTCACTATATTTTATTTTTTGGTGCTTTTTTGTGTTTTTTATATTTTTTATTTTGACCAGTTTGCTTTGTTTTTTCGGACTACCAACCACTGGTGGGGATTGGACAAAAGAGAGGAGTGGGGGAAGCAGAAGTGTATCCCGTTTACGTCGCGGAGACGAACGTTACCCTCTAGTTTTAACAGTCACCAAAACATCTCTCCTCTACCATTCGTCTTAATAACTCTTCATTTGTAACTCTATCACCCCATCTGATCTTCATCATTCTCCTGTAACACCACATATTAAACGCTTCTAATCTCCTCTTTTCTGCTGCGCCAGAGTCCAAGTTTCACTTCCATAGATCGCTCACAACACAGAATGTATCCTTTTACAACCCTCAGACCAGAAATAATTTTCTTGGCAGAGCTGGGAATCGAACCTTTGAATTCGGAGTATCAACGGTGTCTAGTAAATCACGACCAGCACGGTCTCTATCTGCAGTATTTGTGGCTGATACGGACGTAACCATTGGTCGCTACTTGGTTAGACGACTGTCTGGACGAAAATAACTTATTGCACTACAAGCAGGGAGGTCTGGGGCGTAAGCGCAGGTTAGATTTGTTTTGTATGTAGAACAGTATTGTCTCGAGGACAATATCTAGACTGGGCGCTATTTACGCACATTTCACAGTGGGCGCTATTTTCCCTGGGCGCGAATTTCGCGTAACCGTATCAACACACAAGGCGAAGGTCTACTATCTTGTTGTTGTTGATGATTTATAAGAGCTTTGCAACATTGTGGTCATGTAGCCCCATGTGTGTGGAATTTGTCTGTGTTATAGTGATGGCTGTATTAGTGTTTGTATTTGTAAATCAGGTGAGGATTGGACCTTAAGTTAGGAACCATCCTGGTATTTGCCTGGTGTAGAAGGGGGAAACCACGGAAAGCCACTTACAAGATCACCACCTTCTTTTGTTAGTTTTGCCTCACGAGGCTGAGTGTACCCCGTTCCAGCCCACAGACCAGAATTACAATATCGTGGCAGAGCCGTGAATCGACCCAGGACTTCCAGGGTGAGAGTCACTACACCACGAGGTGGTCATGAACAATCAAGTGGTTGTTTATGTCCGGAAATACACTTTTATTGAAGTACGGTACGACTGCTTAGAACAATAGCAAGAGCTCCATCAATCAGGTCGACTAAGTAAATGACAAGAACACGGATGTTAGGACGATAAACTAGACATGAACGCCATTACAGCGAGTTATATTAGGCGATTCACGACACAGCTACAGGAAGTTCTTGAGAATACGCTCATTGAGAACACACCTGCTGGTTGCCCATCCATGGCTCTGCTGTTCTTGTAACGCCACCAGCTTGTTTCTGCTCTAGCTGAGTATCTCCAACAAACTGCTTTTCAGTCACAGACCACTTCATGGTGTAGCGGTTAGCGTTCTTGGCTATCATCTCGTAGGGCCCGGTTCGAATCCCGGCTCTACCAAGAAATTTTATTCTGGTCTGAGGGCTGGCATGGGATACACTCAGGGGCGTCGTGGCACAGCGGTCAAGCTGCTGGCCTCTCACCAAGGTGACTGGGTTCGATTTCTGGTCAATACATGTGAGATTATCGAAGTGAAATGGCATGTCCTGTGGTTCGGATTCCACGTGAAAAGGAGGTCCCGTGGCTCTTAATCACAAGATTCACGGTCACGTAAAACTACAATCTTCCTTCCATTGGATACACTCAGCCTCGTGAGACAAAACTGAGAAAAAGCAAATAACAAATCTACTGTTCTAGCCCTTCAGGTACTGCTCGAGTCTAAGCTGCGTGAACCTGAGAGGAATGTGCATCGCGGACTATGAGAAACGGTGTTGACGAGTGATGAGGTTTCTCAGTCCGTGCATAGTACAGAACCAAATACATTGGTCGGTGACTCACTGATTCATTCGTAACACCACAGTGGTTTCAGAGAAGACCCTATGTTAGCAGTATTGGAATAGATGAGCATGTCAAGTAACACGGCGGGCTGTTGACAGGCCCTTCTCTTCTCGCCTGACCCTTCCCTGCTCTTTCTCCTCACACCGCAAGTTCATAGAGCTTGGACTCGCACAGTAAGCTACTCGATCTTGAAAACAACCTTTAATGTCGATGACTGTGCGTCTTCGGTGGCGTAGTTGGTAGCATGCTGAGCCTCTATGCCGAAGGTCGCGGGTTCAAACCCGGCCGAAGTCGTCGGATTTTTAAAGAGCGTTAAAATCCTTTCGGACGAGAAGTAAAGCGGGCGGGCCCATGTCATAGATTCATGGCATGTAAAGGAACCTTCCACTAACTAAACTTGTGCGAAGCAAATGTTGTAAGTTAAGTTTGATTAATGCTCTTAAGTTCCATCCTTCGTCACCAGGCGCTGGTTGCGATGGCAAATAATAGTAGCCAAGTTCACAGCTAGGTGTCGTAGAGGTAGCATTTGGTAGTGAAAGTAAGAACTACTTGAAATTATCGTCTGCAGTCCTTACTTGAATTAAAAACACATAACACACACTAATACAGTTATAACAATTAACACCGGTTATCTGACAGATTCTACACACACCCAAAGTGCACAGTGCTACATGACCGCGTTGCCGCAGCCCCTACACTAAGGAACCAACCAACCAATGTCATTGACCATCCTTTCATTAACACTATTCCTTTCTTTTTTGTGCACTTATAATTAATTTTCGTTAATTTCTACTCTTTCTCAGAAGTAAACGACACACTAAATGTTTCTTATGAGGTGCCAGCATGATAACACGCGGTAGACTGATTATTGCTCACCGGAATCTCAACCATATTCGGTCGATTAGATTAGAAGTTTGTCTTTTCTACCACGAAAAGCGCTAGTGTGAGTCAATGCAGAGTTTCACTTAAGCCCTTATAACTACTTCTGGTGTGAAGATTTTTCAAACCATAAAAAACAAGATGTTCAGTAAAGAACATATAGCCTACTTTCTCCTAAATGTATGAGTATAGTTATAACTCGTTGTTATTATCAAAGAGTATAATAGAACTATTCTTTGTTGAAGACCTTAGAAACGATTTACCTCTACCAAACGCCACAACCTAGATAAAAACTGCTACCATCATTGAAGAAAGAAAGATAAGAAGTATATCAAGAATGTTATGGATCTGGAGACATAATCGACCGGACTGGCTGCGTGACTCAGCGGTAACGTTCTCGCTTGCTGGGCCCTAGGTTGCAGGTTCGTATCCTGGCGCAGTCAGCTGGCATTTGAGGGTGCACAAATGCGAGGGAGCCGTGTCAGTACATTTACTGGCACGTTAAAGATCCCCTTCGGGCCAAAATTCCGGCACCTCGGTGTCTCTAAAAACAGCAGTAGTTAAAAGGGATGTAAAACCAATAACATTATTATTATTATTACGACCTGCCGTGGGCAACATCCAACTTTGAGTTGAGGCATGTCTTTACACGTCTGGTTGTGCATGGCTTTCACAACCCTAATTGAATTAACAAATCTTTCCATGACCCTACAGAGACGTGTGCATACAAACTATGTGGATATTTTCGATAATATAATCCTAACAGAGCGAGTGCATTCTAGCGGCCAGAAGAAGAAACTTTTCAATAAAATCTGGAAGTTCCCTTTTTGGCAGCTAGATGTCTCGAGTAAATCTGCTGGCGAATTATGTTTTAATTAAATATATATTTTACACCATAATGTGCACAATATAACGCTTAATAACATTTTCAAGTAACGCAAAATAGGCTGTTACAAACCCTTTAAAATAAAAAGTTAAAATGTATCGTAGTATCATCTTGTCATTCTTCAAATTCGATGCGCATAGAATGATAATGGTATAGTAATCAATGGAGCCCCACGTAGACTAGTCGGGACATCTAGTGGTGAAATATCGAACAATATAATCCTAACAGAGCGAGTGCATTCTAGCGGCCAGAAGAAGAAACTTTTCAATAAAATCTGGAAGTTACCTTTTTGGCAGCTAGATGTCTCGAGTAAATCTGCTGGCGAATTATGTTTTAATTAAATATATATTTTACACCATAATGTGCACAATATAACGCTTAATTTTAAAACATCTGAGTCATTACAAAACAATAAACATATAACATTTCAAGCAAAAAACCTAGCTCTGATCGGGTTTGAACCATAGGCATTTGAGCGATAGGCTAATGCTCTACCACTGAGCTAATTGTGTCAACGAATAACGCTCTATTTAAAATGACTTACATAGAACTTGTTAGCAAATAATGATTTATACTAAACGATTTCATCACTGGAGTATATTATTTATATATAAAGCATTTCATACAAAGTTTATTTATTTTTTATCAGTACGCTATATTGCATGCAATACTCAAATTAGTGAAATATAAGTCAGGCACAAGATATCCGCTGCCATCTTGTCTTATTACTGAATCAGTTCAGCTTTTTAAAATCACGTCTGCACTATAGTATTACAAAATAAACTTTTAATTTCGAACGTGCCTCTTCCTTTAGAACAGTTAAAACGATTCTCGGCTCGATAATCGGAACTGGTGGGTCCCATGATATGGATTATAAAGTTTGCATTATTTGCACGGCCGCCATCCTGAAATGGTATGGCGGACGACCTTGTAGGTTGGTCACAAGACGCATCCTATACGAAGGTATGTTGTTACCAAATTTGGTAGAGATCGGATGATTTGGTTAGTCGTTATTTGATTTTACGTTTTGAACGTTTGAGTGGCCGCCATTCAGTTTTAGTAAAGATGGCGGCGATATAAAACATGACACTGAGGTGTCCTTTGCT
The DNA here is from genome assembly GCA_946902985.2 of Meconema thalassinum. Lineage (NCBI taxonomy): Eukaryota > Metazoa > Arthropoda > Insecta > Orthoptera > Tettigoniidae > Meconema > Meconema thalassinum. Next base: position 135,203,497 of record OX336396.1, on the reverse strand, counting down.
AGTGCTACCTTTGTACCAAATTTCGTTCAATTCGCATTCACCGTGTTCGAATTGATAGGGGGGGGAGGGGACAGATATTCAGAGTACACACACTCACACACACACAGACACACACACACACACACACACACACACAGACTCACACACACACATACACACACACACACAGACTCACACACACACATACACACACACAGACAGACACACTTTTTTCGCCCTGTGTTGATCTCATAAGTCTACTTTCATTTTTTGCAAAAATCGAAAGTAGGCTAAAAACGCCTGAGGGTATTAAATCAAGGAACACATTCAAGAAAGAATACGTTAATTTGGCTAGGTTTCAATCAAAATGAAAACGAGTAAAGAAACAAGTGATTTTAGACTGGTTTTCCGGAACTGCATTAAGGCGGAAGTGATTTTCGAAATTTGGTTCTTAGCCTATGCGTATGTGTGCGTGTGTGTATGTGTCCCTGTAATAACTTCTAAACGGCTGGTGCGATATCAATCTCAGTAAGGTCATAGTATTATTACGGCCGATCCCGACCATGCCCTTCAAGTTTTATTACGTCTCTCCAATCCAACATGGCGGCTGTGCGAAATATTTCACCGGCAATCTATATCTCCGAAACTATTACTGAGATCACCCTGAAATTTTGTACGGTGATAAAGGGTACTACAGGAAGTTCACCTATGAGACATTCAAAAACCAGTGGAACTACAAAAGGAACATGACGGCCGAGCGAAGTTGAAACTTTTAAATAGACTTTTCTTGCGATAAAATGCAATGCAATAAAACTTGGTACAGCAAATGTTTATGCACATTGTAAAGCACTGATATCTAATTTAGTTCAATTGTTTACATAATCTCATGATGGGGGATGTGCGAAATATTTCACTGGCATTCTATATCTCCGAAACTATTACTGATATCACCCTGAAATGTTGTACGGTGATAAAGGGCACTACTTGAAGTTTACCTATGAAACGTTCCAAAGCTATAAAATACAAAACGAACATGGCGGCCAGGTGAAGGTGAAACATTTTAATAGACTTTTGTCTTGATTTAACCATCTGAGTGCAGTAAAATATGGTACAGTAAATATTCACACACATTGTAAAGCACTGGTATCTAATTTTGTTCAATTGTTCACATAACCTCAGGATGGCTGGCGGCTTTGCGCAATTTTAACATTAAGTTTTTATTTCTTTTGTATTAATCATGCGATTGAAGTGAATAATGAACCTACGCAAATGCCATCATCTAATAGTGCGTAACTCTATGGCCTACATATCTAAAAATCAAACATGGGGACCAATCGAAATATTTAGAAGGTTCTCAATATCTACGAATCTATTACAGCAATCAAACTGAAATTTTGTGTGTTGATAGAGGCAATTAACATAAGTAGGATATATGAAAATAGGCTGTATAGTTCTTCACGGAACTACTTGTTTAGTTTGAAAAAGCTCTCCAAGACTCACAATTTGAAACGATTCCGGGTCCTTTTAACATAATTGAGAAAATTGCTTATTTTAACATTGTTGCTAAGAGAGGGACCCCTATCTTGTCTGCTAAGAAATGTGTTCAATATTAAAATAAAAATAAGACATAAAAATAAAACATAAAAATAAAACATAAAAATAAAACATAAAAATAAAAAATAAAAACAATTAAAAACAAGTAGTTCCGTGACGAACTAAAAAGCCTACTTTTCTTAGAATTTATGAATTAATCTAAATTGTTATGATCTATTACTGTGCCAATTTTGGATGAAATCCATTTGTTAGAATGGAAGTTACATGCATTGAAAAATTGGACTTGCCAGAAGGATTACATAATGTTGGCACCACTGACGTACATTAGTTACCCCAAATTAATTTAGAATATTAGGTACTATACGTATGCAAACTTTAGAGCTGTTGGCTTGCATATATTCTGATTTATAGATATTAGGGTAAACAGATAGAGAGAGAGAGCATTTATTTACGGTTGGCAGCCCTGCAGGCTCTTAAGAATACGCATATTCATATGAGTTATGGTATAAAAGTCACATACAAAATTTGGTTGAAATCCATTTGTTAGTGTAGAAGTTACATGCTTTTAAAATTTGGACCTATCAACAAGCTTAGAATCATGTTGGCAGTACTGACGTATATTAGGTACTCTAAATTAATATAGAAGGTCATGTACTATACGTCTGCAAAGTTTCAAGCTATTGGTTTGCATACTTTCTGATATATTGGTATTAGTCTAAAATAATATAAATAGCATTTATTAACAGTTGGCAGCCCTGGTTGCTCTTAAGAATACGCATAGTCATATTACTTATACACATAGTACATACAAAATTTGGTTGAAATCCAATTGATAGTGAAGAAGTTACATGCATTAAAAATTAGATGTATCAGCTGGCTTAGAATCATGTTGGTAACACTGTCATGTATGGCCTCCTGGAAATTAAACTGAAATATTATTATCTACATGTGTGCCAACTTTGGAATAGCTCCCATGCATACCTTCCAGGATATCCAACATTGAGCTCAAATTTCAATTGCGATTTTTCAGCAGTTGGTAGCACTGACATCATTTTCAAATATTGCTTTGAGCTATTCTGGCATAGATCTTTACTCATACCAAATTTGGTTTCCATATCTGAAGGGGGGAGGGGGACACACACGCAGTCAGCCAGACAGACAGACAGACATACATTTTTCCGGATCGATCTCATAAGTCTACTTTTTCCTCATACTTGCAAAATGAGAAAAGTAGGCTAGTAAGAAATAAGGAAATCCAACCCAGAGAATTTAGGCTGTGCCAGTGTGGCAACGCTGCGCACTTATTCAGGCTTTAGTCACATGGCATCCTTATAAGCCAACTTTCTCTGGAAATAGTACAGATAAGTCAAGTTCTAGAGTGACTAGAGTAGTGTTGTGTACACCCCTCTGTATCTTCACCGACAATAACTCATTGGTTACTCGCTAGTTCCAGGAAGCAAACTGCAATAACTTTTATTCAGCAATATTTCAGAATGTTTACTATCGACTTGTGTAGATAAGGCCTGTGAAATGTTGACGCCTTCTTGTAACACATGTCGTTACCCAGTAACACAGATGCAAGCAGCTAGCTCACTGTAGCATCTTGTACAACAGGCGTTCTCAACCTGGGACTCGCGAGCAACAGTGGTCTTTAAAGGGGAGGTACACCTTTTGCATGACAATTTCCACTGAGCTAACTAAATATATATATATATATATATATATATCTCATAAACTCGTATATGTTGCAAAGAAATAAAACTTTTCAGGATTACATATTATTAAGAACAAAACATGTTCTATAATATGCTCGCAGTCATGCATTGTTTTACCACTAAACATTCAGCTGTTTATTGTACAGTTGGACAGCGTTTACTTGCTAAGGGCTCTACAATTTAAAATATTTACAAGAACGTTCCTTTGAGCTGAAGTAACATTCACGGCTACAACATACACCAAAATAATTGATACACATTCAGGATTTTGTTTTCATAATCGTACTCTAAATGTATAGAGGACACAATTGTAGAGTTAGAACGCCACTAGGTTAATTCTAAATGGTTTGATATAGAACAAGGCAGTATCCTATCCCCTGCACTATTTAATGTTGTAATGGAGGGAATGAATAGACTAGTAAAAGAGATGGTAGAAGAATAGTACATTATGCAACGAGCCTATAATAATAATAATTAAGACACGAGTATGTTTATAAAACGAGCGTATGCGAGTTTTATAATTTCCATACGGGTGTCTTAATTACCACTAGAGGCGAGTTGCATACGACTGTTTATGTTCGATGATAACTATTGTAACTATTTTCGAACATAAATATTAATAAATGTCTCTCGAGATTTCGCCAGTTTTATGTACTGAACAGAGCACATGGGACGCACAGAATACCTTGTATATGATCATGGCCTCCTCGATTACCCCACGATGACACTAGGACACGCAATGGAATTTAAATTAGAAGGCCTTGGAACTCAAGGCAGTGCGATCGTATCCTCACCTAATTGGTCAAACAACTGTTTCTTGAGCTCTGATTGGTGGGAGATACTGTTTCATAATGAAAAACAAGATGTTCAGGAAAGAACATATAGCCTACTTTCTCCTAAATGTATGGGTATAGTTATAACTCTCTGTTCTTATCACCTCTTATCTTATCAATTTCTATTCGAAGTGCAAATTGGCACACAGTGGCGTTCAAACCATAGTTTATAATTTACCCCAGCATTTTGCAATTTCATCAGCAAACACTCCAAACAACGTAGGTAGCCCTATTCATTTTATTAACATCGACTACTTTCAATAATTGAAACTTATTTGCTCTAATAAGGCCCATCCACAATGCGCAGTCGGCAGTCCGTTGTTGGTTAGTTCTCAGTCGGCAGTCGCGGTCGTCCCCGTGTATACTATAGGCACCATACACAACATGCAGTTGCAGTTGGTAGCAGGTAGCTGGCAGTCGGTAGACGGTAGTCGGCAGTCGAAAATTTTATCCTCGACTGCCAACTACCCGACTGCAGCAATGTAATAGCCAATCAGAGCAGATCATAAACTGACATCACGCTGTTGTTCTGTGCCGTGTACAAAGAGGATATAGGCCTATGTGAAGTACCTTAGCAACCCGTAAATTTATAATCTTAAAACACGGTATAACAAAATAATCCATCTCCAAATCATCCATACTGCAAGTTTTGAGGTTATCAACAACGCCTCGGTGCACAAGGAATAAACGAATGCCATTGTATTATTACTCCTAGCATTCGTTAAGACTGGGTTCACTAACTGGCCGGTATAGAGCGCACCTCGCATCTAGAGGGCTGTGGTTAGCTCCAAGGCTCCTGCATAGTACAACTGAAGGCTGGTAGAAGCCACTCCGGTGAAGAATGTTGTTTTAATTAAATATATATTTTCCATTGCAAAAGAAAACATATAACGCTTTATTTTATAACGTCTCAATACTCAAAAAACAATAAATATAAACATATTCAAGCAAAAAAATTCCACTCTGATAGGATTTGAACCCCGGCTAGCCAGGTGAAAGACGAAAACTCTAACCACTCAGCCAATCGTCGCTCACATTCTAAGCGTTATCAATCTAATACATACATCGTATTAGCAAATAATCACTTGGACTGAATGATTTCTTCACTGGAGTATATTTCAAACAGTGGTCATTTCATATTAAGTTCATATAACTTTTATCAGTAGGTTATATTGCATGCGACATACTGAAACTAGTAAAATATAGGTCAGAACGAGAGATCAGCTGCCATCTTGTCAAATAACTGAGACGACTCAGATTTTTAAAGTCACTTCTAGACTATAATATTACAATATAAACTTTTAATTTCGAACGAACCACGTCGTTTAGAATAGATTAAACGATTCTTGGTTTGATAATCGGAACTGGTGGGTACCATGTTATGGATTATAAAGTTTGCATAATTCACACGGCCGCCATCCTGAAATGGTACATTTGATGACCTTGTAGTTTGGACACAAGCCGCGTCCGATATGAAGGTATGTTGGTACCAAATTTGGTAAAGATCCGATGATTAGTTTGGTCGTAAAGCAGTATTAAGTTTTTGTCCATTTGAGTGGCCGCCATTACGATTTGGTCAAGATGGCGGCAATATAAAACATGACACTGAGATGCCCTTTGCCAGTGCTACCTCTGTACCAAATTTCGTTCAATTCGGTTTCACCGTGTTCGAATTGATAGGGGGGGACAGACATTCAGAGTACACACACTCACACACACACAGACACACACACATTTTTTTTGGCCCTGTGTTGATCTCATAAGTCTTCTTTCATTTTTTGCAAAAATCGAAAGTAGGCTAATAGTGTTATAATGACCCTCATTATTACACAGTTTTCTGAGATATAATGTTTACATTTCGACATCGTCGAACATGAAGGGACAAAAAGATGATATTTACAGACAACATGGTAATATGAGGTAATCAAGAAGAAGATGTATGGTTACAACTCGAAGCATGGAAGGAAGTTATAGAAAGGCAAGGATTAAAATTAATAAAGATAAGAGTGAAGTTATGATATTCGGAAGAGATAAAAGGATAAATGGGAATATTAAGTTGGATGGTGAACCCCTCAGAGTGGTAGACAGTTTCACCTATTTAGGTAGTGAGATATCTAGTGATGGTAGGATAACATATGAGACTACCAGGAGGCTGCAAAAAGGAGATAACTTTTATCAAACAATAAAACATCTGGTTTGGAATAAAGAAGTTCCAGAAAAAGCAAAACTCCTCATTTATAAGACTTTTTACACCTCAATAGGTATGGAGCAGAAACATGGACAATGACGGAAAGGGACTGGAGCCGATTGCAAGCAGGTGAAGTGAAATGAGGTTTCTCAGAGCAATAAAAGGGAAAACAAGATTGGACAGGATAAGAAGTTTAGACAATAGAAAATAACTAAATCAGGAAAGTATGAGAGAGGGGGTAGAGAAAAGGAGACTACGCTGGTATGGACATGTTAAGAGGATGAGCGGGCAAAGGTTACTAAAAATAATGGAGAATCTCAAGGGCGTCCGAGAATGCGCTGGAGTACAGGAGTGAGAAGAGTTAACTGGCATCAAGTGGAGGAAGAAAAGTGGTGGGAAGATCGAATAAGATGGAGAGACCTTGTAAACACCCAGACCCGGCAATAGCTGGAACGGGATATGGATATGTATGTATGTACTCTAAATGTATATTTTTTTATTTTTGTTGTTCATATTAGTACAATACACAATCATGCACAATATCATTGAAATAGCTTGAATAGTGTTTAAGTTATTATGTAAACGCTGTTTGAAAATAAAGTTTTCGGGAAACGAGCTTCAAACTTACCCAAGGGTAGAATTTAAGGAGACAACGTAAGCAACAGCAACTAGTATTTAGGGGCATATCGCTGGAAGTATTGAAGATAATTTCATTTTGTTTTCACCAAATGAAAGACAAAAGATTACTAATTCAAATTGTTACGTGCAAATGCCCGTCCCAACGTTTATAAAAAAGTATCTTCCCTAGATGTGACTTCACGACCTTTGAAACGACCGCCTGGTGGCTTGGTTCCGATGTTGAACACGAGATGGCAGCTTCTATTGGACTGCGGCTCCCCTAGTCGGAGTTGCTTCTTCAACCGCTAGAGTGTGCTTGGGGTGCCTTCTGGTATCTTCCCAATCGAGAATTATTTGAAGGCTATTATTATTCTACGTCATGAAACAAAACACTATATATACTTCATGCCGCCAAAACATTTTAGTGGTGTCGTGTGAATATTATTTGGTTTTCACATTGTCGTAGTGTGTGTGGCGAATTGGGATTGGTCCAATTTAAATAAACCTGGAGCATGCTGGGTGGCCTTCTTCGCTTTTGTCATCCATCTTGTGAATAATGAGTTGTGACTGATTGCTGGGAGAAGAACTACGCATATTGTGAATCTCGCCAGGGCGAGGGCTTTGCCCTCGTCCACGCTAACTTGGGAATATATCCCAGTATTGGATGATACATGAAGTATTAGTGTGCAACTATCATCTGTGATAATCGTGTAAATAGTTTCTTCGGCCTTAATATGAAAATGCGATATTGGTGTGCTTCTCTTCGACCGGCAGTTGTCAGCCATCTCATATTTTATTTTTGGTGATATAAATCCTTTAAGGATATCTAAGTAGTTTAGAGAATAGAAAAATTTAGTGTCTCCCCTAAAGATATGTTTTGCTTTTAATTTATTTTAAATTATTGGAGCTCCATATTTTGTATTGTGTACTGAAAGTTTTTTTTTTTTGTTCTGAAGGTTGACTTTGGCCTTGATGTCACCTATGAAAATGTAAATTTTTGTTAAACAATATTTGTCCGGGGAACACTACTGTTTTTCTTCTTATTTTATTATTTGGCATCTGGCTAAGGCATTTCCTTCTTATAATATTATGGTACAGGCCAGACGAATCTATTAACACTAGGCCTAAATTTGTTCATTAGTCGGTCGGTTTTTAGTCTGATCCGTTCCTTTAAAAACTTTTTGATCTCGTAATGTCTAGAGTTTGTTTATATCTAGCTGTTTTCTCACTGGAGAAGATTTAATTTAAAAATGTAAAATCACGCGTTTCACTCAAATACGTTCTGATGTCCCTGCTACTGTTCTTGGTCGCCATGGTAACTTGTTGACAGAAGTGCATTGTGGGTTTTGTTTTCTGGCGTGTTTTTGAAGTGCACGTTCTTGGGTCATGGTGGTGTTGGTTAACTTATTTTGTTTTAAATTTTCCTTTGGTTTCCCTTTTTTGGAGTTTTCTTGGTACTCCTACGTTATTCTTTCGTTACCTTTTTTATGGTAAAATTTTGCACTAGTTTTTTTTTCTGATTCTCCAAGGCCCTCATGGTCCAGTTTGGGAATATGTCTGGTGCTTATTAAGTGTTTATTTGGTTTGTGGCTTTTCATTCTCTTACCTCAGGTAATTGTTTATTGATATCGGCCTTAATTTTTTTTATTTTTTCTACAGTGAGAATTCTAGCTGAGGTTTTGTTTTATTTTGTAATTTATGCTGTCTGATGCATGTTCTGTTTTCTGGTGGAGGTGTTCTTTTAAATTTTAACATTAAATTTTCTTTTAAATTTTTAAGAAAAAAAAAGTAAGTACCCATCCACCCTGACCACCACCGTGTCATTTTGGTAGCAGAGCGTGGTTGTGTTCGCTTCTGTAACTATCCACTCCTCCTTTCCCGCAGGCTCGTTTTATGGACCCTTCTGGTGCTGATGGAGCGGTTGTTGATGGGATCTGTCATGCCAGTGAACTCGATGTTGTTAAATGCTAATCCTTGTCGTTTGTTTAATTTCATGTTTGCCTCTGAATATCCATGTGGTGAGATGTAAGTGACCTGTTCCAAGCGAGGTGTTTGCTGCTGTATTTTATCCTGTTTGTAATACAACATTCCCAGTGAATATTGAAGCTCGGTAAGTGACTGGCATGTGTTCTTGGCATGGGAAATGTGGATTTGTTAGTATTCTGATAGCCTACATGCTATGAGTGAAGGCATCGTGAAGCCCTGTCTGATGCTGTTCGCCATGTGCTTTGTGGCAATTTTTGTAATTTAGCTTCCTGTTCTCGAGCCAAGCAGGCGGTGACGTATGCAGATCTGGGCAGCATTGTGCATGATGTTATTTGCCGAAATTTCAGGTGTCGAGGCAGTGTTGGTGTTTAAGAAGACTGTTGTGTTCCTGTATGCTTCTTTGCATGAAATTCTGTTGTGATATGCTGTCCTCGTGATATATTTATTATGGAACTGTCACGCCTATTGGTGTTATTGAGAAGTGTCGTCCGATTAAAAGGGCTAATCCATGGAAATCTGCCCTCCCTATGACCCTAGTGTGGTGCCAAAGGCATATTTAACATGCATGTCACTATTATTTGGCTAGGAATTCTTCCCAAACTCATTCAAGGTAAGTGTTTGTTTTGAGGTGTTTTTATCGCAGTGTGCGATTTGTAATTTTTGTTCTTAAACTTACATTATACTGCAATCGTTCTGGGATCAGTGTGTATGATGTGCAAATCGAGTCTGGATGTATGTGTTAACGTTAGATTTTGATTTAGATTTGTAGGGTGGGGTAATTCAGGGTTTGTTGTGTTTGCAAAAGTAAGTCTAGGATCATATTTTTATTAGTTGCTTTCCTTGTAATTTTGAATTAAGCATAATATGTAGGTCTGTTTTACGTGGAGATATCTACTGTCTGGGGTTAGCTAGGTTAGAGGTATGGGATTCTTTCTTGGTTTGATCCCTGGGCAGGTTGTAAATAGGACTTGCACGATCCGAACTGGCTTGGTATGGGACTGGTCTGTTCGATGACATGCAAGTATGTGTCATGTAATGTAATTGTAAGGGTATTGTGTTTTTAATTGTATTTGTTTGTGTTATGATATCTCTACGACTACATAACTTGCATATTTGAGTATTAATGGGAATTATTTTTGTGGGTGGTAAAAATTATGTATTGCTGTTATTGGAGTATGTTGTGTGATGAATATGTTGTTGTGAATATGAGGTCTCAGTTCGTGAACAGCCATAATGTAATGTGCTTTTCTGCTTAATTAGTTAATATAGGGTCGTCAAAATTTACTGGGGTTACATTTCAGTTGGACATTGTGGTCATCAGCTTCTGTAAGTCAGCTTGTTTTGCATTTAAAGCCAGTAATCTGTTGTTGCTGGAAATCAGGGTCATCAGTTGCCTCATGCTAACTGTAAATGACATAGGCCTACTGTTTAGTTCATGCTATGGCAATCACGGTCATCAGCCACTATAACTTAAGTAAAATTTTCTGATTTTGACTGGTAATTCAATTTTTTTCTGATTAAATCGTTTGGAATGGTGCGCTAGTGCTCTCTGTTAGCCTCGTCTTTCGACAAGAGCGGCTTGTTTTCTCATCTAACCATATTTTCTGGCCATGTTAGGCATCCTTTGGTTGTACGTGTTCGTGTCTTAAACCTGAACGAGGAAACCTCATTGTACTTCGTGTACTGTTGAACTTAGTTCTTTTTATGTTGGATTTTTCTCACCCAGGCGGATTTCGACTGTATAGTCATCTGGTGTCGAACCTCAATTTCGTTCCCAATGTTAGTGTATTGGTGTTTGTTTTCTGCGCTGCCATTTCCTCTTCGTTTTTGTCGTTAGTGTAACTGCGTTCGTATTCCTCATTGTCCCCATGCCAAGTAATGCGTGCGATCACGAACCAACAAATGTAGAGGCATACATGTCAGCTTAATTAATTTTCCTTTTCGAAACCCTAAGGCCAACAAAATTTCCAGAGTGCATCTGTCGCACATTAAACGTGGTGGAGACGTTTGTAATGAGGAAATGCTACCATAAATTTTGTAAACTGATTTTTGTATAATGTAGAGTATCCCTAACCTCAATTGAAGCCTTCAGGCATCTGTTCCTTCTGGAATTTTGAATTTAATTGGGTTTTAAAAACTCTAGTGGGATACAAACTGTAACTGTTGGGTAATTCCCATTTAATGGTAAATTGCAAAATTGAAATTAATTTTGATGTTTTCATAAAAGATGCTAGCATGTAAGTTGGACTCGGCGGGAGACCTAACTCATGGTAACCTTGTATACCTGTTTCCTTGGGAATTTGAGTGGTCATTCCTCTACCGTAGCTCCTGCTAAATGTATAGTCATTCAACTCGCATATTATTGAAAGGTACTGCCCCCGTAATTGAATTATATAGAGACCACGGTGGCTATTTTGGAAATTATAAAGAAAGTTATGGCTGTCATAGTTATGACGTGGGTAGTCTTGACGTAAGCATGGATGACGTAAACGTTATGCCAGCAGGCTACTTGAGCTGAGATTCTCAGTGACTTCAGCATTTATTCGAGAAAGATCCGAGATCTACGACGCAGTCGCAGGAAACGTGGAATTCTGCTGAGGAAGAAAGTATGCTATTGGAGGGGAGGCTTGAACCAATGAACGATAGTCTGAAGGAAGACGGAGATTGCTGAAACTATGGTATTTTTATTACTTTTTGGAATGCAGAATTGTGGAAATCCATTTGCAGTAGAGGCATTGTTCTGGAATTTTGGTGAAATTTATTTTCGGTTTTTGAATTTTGAAAATCCGTCATGTATTGACGAAGTTGGAACTTCTAGCGATGACGCAGTAACACACTATGGAAGGGATGGATACGCCCCTCATGATGTTTATAAAAGGCCTTGCGCAGAAGAGAGGAGTCTCAATCGTCTGATATTCAATCGTCTGATAGCTCAATCGTCAGATCTCAAATAGTCATTTCGGTAAAACGTCGAGTGAGATTATTAGTAAGAGTCGTCTTTATAACGCGTGGTGAACCCACTGCATTAAAACGAGAGTCGAGCATACAAGCAGTGCAAGTTTACTGTGAGTAAATCTAGGTGAAGTTGAAACGCACATTATAACGCGTCTACAAGATTAGCTGTGAACAGTTAACGGTCGCCTATAAGCTAATTCTATTGTGCATTGCTACAGTAAGGAGTGTAGAAAAGTTGAACAATTTCGAGTAATTATTTTGGAAGATATTAGCAATTTTAGACGACTGACAAAAGTGATTTTCTCGCCACATGAGAAGCACTTTGTATCGCCAGAATATACGCCACGGCTGACACGGCTAGTGAAATAGGGAGACTTCAGATTGCTTTTGTGACACAACGCTACAGTATTATGGAGCAGTTTAATATGGCAGTTTGTTCTACTATTACCACAACCGAAGAGAAGATGGAAGGCTAAAGAACTTTAATGCAATTGGGACATATTTCAACGGAGTAAGATAGCAGCATGGAACTTCGCTAAATGCTATTCCACACAAGCGAACATGTGGTGAATAACCATCTACACCCATGTTTCGTGGTTCAACGCTGAATACTATCAAACAGCAATGGAAATGATTTCATACTTACTGAATATGAATATTTCTTCGGAAATTACTACAAAAACTTCATGGCGATTTTCTACTGGAACTTCAGGGATTTTTCAAGAGAGGTCAGGGTTGTCCCGACTCACAAAGAAGATTATTGCCGGAAGGATGTCGTTCGTCTTCATGGAGCAGTGCAATTTACGGAGAAGGAAGCAGTTCGATTCTCCGAGGGTGCTGTTTCTTGTTTCGAGGATGGAGCTCAGCTTTAACTTGGTGAAATGGATCCATCAACAGTCTTCTTTGGGGAATTTTCCCCTGGAACTTCAACCAGCAGATAAGGTAGTCGTGAACGTTTATTGTATTTGAGTTTCTTAGCAATATTTGAGCAACCATTTTCCCATATTTTTTTGTTCTCATGTATTTTGCCCTATATTCTTGTTTGAGAGTCCTATTCTCAGTACACCTTGATGAGTTATGCCTTTTTCGACGTTTTATTAAGGCATTGTTATGTCATGGGCATAGTTAAACGATTTTGGATCAGTTGAGACTGATATTTAGATTTTTCAGTAATTTGCTTATTTTTTTGTAGTCTCGATTTGACTGTAAGTTAATGATTTTTATGACAGATTTAAATTCAGACAGCGTGTCACTTTATTAAAGTAATTCTACCCCAGTTTAATTACTTTGACCAATTTTCTGTCATCATCAAGAAGGAAGAACATTTAAATGATTTTAGAGCGTTAAAATCCATTACGTTGTCGACGATCTTGGAAATACTAGTCGTTATTTGAATTGATTGCAACACAGACATTTATCGTCAGTTATGAACGATCATTGCATCATAGACATTTTTGTGAAAGATGAACTTTAGTTATGAATTATTGAATGCATTAAAGTCATGAACTTTTGTTAGGAGTTTTTTCTCAATTAGAGATTTATATAATGATGTTTGCATTCCCCAGTCTAATTGGAATCTGTTCGACTATTTTGCAGTTTAGTCGCACATTGTTTGATGATAGTATTTTTATACTACAATTCTTTGAAGATGTTAATCTTAAAATTTGATAGACCAGACAGGCGTATATAAGCGTATTCACTATTAAATTTGTTTGTGATTGGCAAATTTTTACTTCATTTCGATTCATGAATGAAATCCACGCAGGTTAAATGACAACAGTTTTGAAACAATTAATGATTATAAGAATTTTTAAGTGGAACTATGAATGTATAATCGCTAGTGCAGCGGACATGTTGAAAGTCGCTGATGTATAATGCCCTTAAATAAATGAAGGAGATTCCCACAGTAATTAATGATGATAAAGATTGTGTTAGTGGAGGTTTTTGTAAGTTCTGTGGAAGATTTTGATGCCATATATATTAATATATGATGAATTTTGGGCCTATTTTTAATGCAGTTTGTGCATTATTTTGTAAGCGAAGTATTTTCCGCTGGAGTGTATTGTCATAGTTCGTTGAAAATTAATCAAGTGAATTTACTGTTATAATTAACAAGAGTTTTGAAAGAATTTGAGATAAGATTTTGAATGAAGATTACCGTCACAAATAATTATAATTATTACAACCTTTATTAAACCAGATTGTGACATTAACATGTATAACTAACCTTCATTGGTCGATTATATTCACACGATTATGAAATTACCAACTGGATGAACATGTGGTTCAATGTATTTCTTAAATTAATAATTTGAATAATTTAAATGTTGATATTGTAAATAATGTTGTAAATATCTTTGACAATAATGTGGAACGAAAGTAATGTTAAAGGCGTGTTTAAAATTTTTGTAATTATCTTCGACAATATTATAAACAATTTCTAATTGTTATAAATAATTTATGTGATTTTGTTATAAACATTTAAGAGAGTGTTTTATACTCTTAACTATGCTTATTAAACATTTGGATGATAACTTAACAAGTTTAGGGATTGTCAGAATAATCCAGTGGTATGTGAGTAAAGCACTTGAAAGATTTGCGTAAATATATATGAGTTGTCTTGTAGACATTTAAAGCTTTGAGAGGGAGCTGAATTCTTACGCAGTGTGGCGTGACAAGTGAGCCCCCATTTGACAGGTGTACGTCAGGTTGAAGGGTAGATCGCAGCTGGTTAGACAACTGGTTATCAGCGGGCGAGGTCGATACTCTGGCCTTGCGCCTATTAATACAAGTGTCATGTTTATTAAAAGAAACCAAATGCTCTATATATATGTGTCGCATCCTGACTTCCTTATCCAATCCAAATGTGTTTTGAATGTTACGTTATTTTGAGCTCGTGGGAGCTAACATATTGATTGATAACTTTGCAAGTCCTTTAGGAGGACATAGTCAGATTGACATGGACTACTGATAGCCACATTTATTTTGTTGAGTTTGTTAAAATCATACCCTTTATTTGAAATAAAGCTTTTGTACAGTTCAAAGTTCTCGTCTTCGTTCTGGTTCATTTTTAAATGTCATGGTGAAGGTTATTGTGGGAGCATACTTTAGAGATCCTGTTGTCAACCCAATCCCCGAGATAATTTTTAAGAGGTAAGTAAAAGTAAGTATGAACCCCCGTCTATTTTGGTGTGTTCCACAATAATTTTCTTGGTAACTTCTGTGTTCAAACCTCGGTAGTATCTGTCAGTGCCATTTTCATTGGTGCAGCTGAGCCGGTGCGATTGATTGTTGGCAATCCGATTGAGGGGGCGGATATCTGACAGCCTACTATCCGGGTAAACGGGGACAGAAGGATTGGCGACCCTATAACGTGTGGCTTGTTCAACAACACTGGATTACCAGGTTGAACAACAGAAGGATTGGCGCAGTCAACGTATGGGGCTGGTTCAACATAAGTGGATCACCAGGTTGAACGCCAGTAGGATTGGCAAACCTAAAACGTGTGGCTCGATTAGACTCAAATAAAGAGGTTGATTCTTTGTTAGATGTCTAGGCCAATTGTAGAATTTAAGAGTGTGATTATATAGGAATTAAATGTTGTATTGTATTAGGAAAATTACACTCAGAAAAGATCAGATCTTATACAACTTGAGAAAGGTTAAATGGGCTGGAAAATTAGGAAAAATCGCCTATGATCTGGAATCTTATTTTATTTGACCGGCTTATGACATTTTAGTCATATTAAAGATAAAATTAAATTATTTGGATTGTAAATGTAAATTATTTGTGTTAGGATATTTTAAAATGAGCCAGGGAAATTTGAACATGTGCTTGAGTTTGTTTCAACATGAAGTATCTTCGAAAGTTAATTATAAGGTAGTTATAAGTTAGATTTAAGACAGAAAATTGATCAAATTTATATATGGTGAAAAGTGTTGCTCAAATGTTGTTATTTTGCTCTTTTGATGTATGTCCCTACAGCAGTCTAATTTTTGAATAATATTGTAATGGCAGATGAAAGTTTGAAGATGATGTTAGAGGAGATGTCTGCTAACATGAAGCAGATGAGTGAAGGTATGAAGGAGATGGAAGTCAGGAATACTAGTCGGATGGAGGAGAATGCTAGTAATTTGTCTGCTAACTTGAAAGCAAGCATGAATAGTAGTATGAAGCAGATGATGGAGGAAAATGCTAGTAATTTGAAAGCTAGCATGGATGAAAGTTTGAAGGGTCTTCAGACTAGTTCTGCTAACTTAGAGGATAATATGTCGCGTTTACAGATTAATACCCAAGGAATCGAGAATGCTGTAACTGACATGCGCTCAGACGTGTCCAATGTTAAAATAGATGTGTCTAATATGCATAAAAATGTTGCTGATGTTAAAATTGATGTTGCTAATGAGCATAAAGATCTTACAATGTTGAATCTAGATGTAGCTAATGTCCGAGGTGATATTTCTTGTGCTAGGGCCGAGGTAGTTGTTGTTAAAAATGATGTTGCGACTGTCCAAGACAAGGTTGAGGAAGTCCAAAGAGAAATCCAAAATGTTAGAACTGATGTATCCAATGTTCAGGTTGATATTAATAACATTCATTCGGATGTAAATGAGGTGCAAAGTGACATAACTAAGATTCAAGTAGAAGTCAACACAGTTTTCGTAGATATTACTAAAGTCCAAACTGATGTAAATAAAGTTAGGGAAGAGATAGAAAATTCGAAAACCCTTTGTACGCGTAATATAAGTGCATTAACGACTAGATTAGTTGATGAGTCAGTTAGAACGACAGCGTCTTTAGCAGGTTTAAAGTATGATGTAGAGGTCATGAGAACCCAAGTATTAGACCATAATAAAGTATTGAAAGAAGATATCGAAATAGACATAGCAGAAATGTTAACGGCAAATGTAGCAGTATGGAAAGACGAGTGGAATAAGTCAAGTGGGGAACATGTAACCCAAATTCAGGAACGTATTGAAAGAAAACTTGCCAGTACTCAAATAGATATTAACACTGAAGTAGTACAGATTAGGAAAGATTTAAGCGTCAGGATGGATTCGCTATCCGAAAGACAAGTTGAAGATAGAACACAACTAGGTCGGGATGTGCAAACATTAAAATCTGCATTAGAGGAACAGATTCATAAAGTTGTCTCTGATGTGAATGAGACGACAAGCAAACTGCAAAATTTGAAGTTAGGAGAGGCTAGTTTGATAGAGACCTACAAAGAAGAGTTAATCAAGAAAGTCTTAACGGAAATCACTAACAAGGATACAGAAGGCTTGGCTTGCGAAACCAATAGGAATTATGCCAGAAGATATAACCTAGATCCAGAAGAGAGAGACGTGACTCCTGAAGAACGTATATCCAGATTCAGGGAGGAAGATGACGAGAGGAATATGGAACCTGAGTGGAACTATCGAGATAGTGGGAAAAACTACCCGGATTCATATCCGAGGAACGTGACGGTCATCAGGAATTTTGAAGACAAACCGCAAAAATTCAGTAACACTGATAGTTTGACACCTATAGAATATGTAAGGAACCTCAAAGATTATTTCATCGAAGCTCACATTCCCAGAGAGAGAGAGAGATGAAGATAGTGGAGAGATATTTGATTGGAGGACCCCTCGAATGGTTTTGCGCATTTAGATACACATTCAGTAACTTTGACGAGTTTGCAGAGGCATTAATCAAACGATTTTGGTCCATAGAAGCGCAGAATTCGTTAAGAGCGGAGGTGTATTCAAGAAAATACTCAGGTACTCTTCCAACACGGTACGCTGATTTCTTTACGAGTCAATTATCCCGCTTGAGATTTTTGCAACCCCCATTGTCAACGGAGCAATTAATTGATGCGATTTCCCGTATGCTACCTGTGGAGGTGAGGAGACTAATAATTTCGTCAAACATCAGGGATTTGACCAGCATGGATGAATTACTGAGGAGGTTAGACTACACAAGTCCAATGCCTGACGTGGTACAGAAAGGTCAAAGGCAGGAGTTCAAAGAAATAAATACTGTGTATATGGACCAAGTCCAACAAACTGACAAGCCAGAGGAAGAGAAAACTGACAATGTAGGTCCTCACAGGAATAATCAGTTTCGAAATAACAGATCGCAAGGTTACCGACCGTATCAACAGAGAAGAGGCTGGAACTATAGTCGAGGAAATTACAACAATGGAAGAGGCAGATATTACAACAATAATGGTTATAACAGAAATTATAATAGGAATAACCAGAACCAAAACAGAAATCAGAATCCTCAAGGTCAGGTTATGACACCCGATCGGTATCAGGAAAGAGAGAAGGAAAGCCAGCAATAGCTGAAAGAATTACGGGAAAAAGAAGCCGACAACCAAAAGAAAAGGCAGGATGTTGTAATCGATCCTGGGCCTTCTACGAGCCAACAGAATTTTGAGGTCGGTAACACAAAAAAAAAAAACGCCGATTTCTCAACGTCAGTGAGAACTTGTAAATACATTGCCACACCACACCTGATTACTATTAATGAGATATATGAAGTTACTGATGAAGATTTGCTAGAAGAGAGGGGTATCGTTAAAGAGGAAAGACCATGTGCCTTACCTATTATTTCTGTACGGATAGATGGCCAACAGTACAAAGCCCTGATGGATACTGGTGCAATTATCTCCATCATTTCAGAGGATTGTTATCAAAGTCTACTAAGAGGAGAGAACATGACAGTTCTACCTGTTTCTACCGTCAAAGTGAGAGGGATATTCCAAGATAAGGCAGTGAAGTGCAAGATTCAAGTGTTATTGAACTTTGAGATCAATGGAAGGAATTATGAACAGATCTTCATTGTGGTGAGCAAGATCAATTTTGATATGGTGCTTGGAATCGATTTTATATCGAAGGTCGGAGCTATTATTGACATGAAGAACAGAAGTATTAGCTTTAATGATGGGTACATGATCACAGAAGAGATAGAAAAACAGGACGTGAAAAACAGTCTGGAAATAGACCTTAGGGAAGAAATTTTGAATACCATAATTAATGAAGTGGAAAATTTAGCAGAAATACCCAGTAGAAAAACTGAAGGATTTGAAGAAATTCAGGGGGAATTTGAGGATCTGATAAAGGAATTCCAAGATATTTTTGATGAAAAGCCTGGATTGATTAAGGATTATAAATACAAGATAAGGCTGACAGATGAAACCCCTTACCAGAAGAGAATATACCCCATTCCTGAGAAATACTATCAAGAAGTACGAGGGTTAATTAGAAAAATGGAGGTAGACGGGATTATTAAAAAACAGGCGTCGTCTTATATAAACCCCATCACAGTAGTGAAGAAAAGTAATGGTCAGATACGTCTTTGTCTCGATGCCAGGACCATCAACTTGAAGATTCTTCCAGAAAATGACCGACCACCCAAGATTAGAGATCTGCTTCGAAAATTCAAAGGGAGAGCATGTTTCAGCGTTCTTGACTTGACGTCTTCATTTTATCAAGTTCAACTAGAAGAAGATAGTATGCAGTACACTGGATTCCTATTTGACCAGACGTCATGGGTCTTTGTCAGAATGCCTTTTGGTATGGTTAACAGTGGACCAGCACTTATTCGAGCACTTGATAGTAAGCTCACTGACGAAGTGAAAGAAAATGTAATCTGCTACATTGACGATTTAATCGTATCTTCACCCAGCGCCGCAGAACATTTAGTGCACTTGAGAAAGTTGTTCGAGAATTTAAGGGAGGCCAATATCAAGGTCAATTTTGGAAAATGTCAATTCTTGAAGCAGGAGATAAATTACTTGGGGCATACTATTGATAAAGATGGATATCATCCAAACTTGAAAAAGGTAGATGCGATCACGAGATTTCCAAAGCCAACTAAGGTGAAACAAGTCAGAGAATTTGTAGGCGCATGCCAATTTATTAGCAGCCACTGTCCAAGATACTCTGAAATTATGGCTCCTCTGTATGACTTACTCAAGAAGAATAACAGATGGAAATGGAGTACCGCTGCAGACGAGGCTTTTGAGAAAGCAAAAGAGATGCTCAGAAATAATGTGAAACTGGAGTACCCAGACTTTGAGAAGGTGTTTTATATTGAGTCTGATGCATCAAGAATAGGCATTAGTGCAGTCTTATACCAGAAAGACGAGGCAGGCAACAAGCACTACATTGCGTTCACTAGTCGGAAGTTGAAGAAACACGAGGAAAACTACTTCACGACAGAACTTGAAGCGTTAGCTTTTGTAACAGCATTGCAAGCCTGGAAGAAAATCCTGCTGGTACATAAGGTCATCATTATTACTGACCATAAAGCACTACAGTTTATGCTGCAAACTGACATGTCAAGTGATAGATTGACACGTTGGGCTTTGTTCACCCAACAGTTTAACGCCACTATCGTCCACCAGCCTGGGAAAGATAACTTACTGGCTGATGCTCTATCACGTAACCCTATTAAAAATGTGCAGATACACCATGTACAATTGGAGCAAGAAGATCAAGAAACCGTTAGGAGGTTAACCCGAATCGGTGTGTCACAGAAGAGACACGCTCCAATAAGGAAAATGTACAGGTTCCTCAAGGGTTACATGGACAATACGGATGTTGACTATGCAGCTACACGGAGAAATTCACGACACTTTGTCTTGAGTGGAGACATCGTATGCAAGTATGCTGACTCTGCGCATACAAAACTCCGAATAGTCGTGCCACCTAAACTTGTTGTCAATTTAGTGTGGGTAGCTCATCACGCAACTGGACATGCCGGTTTAGATAAAACTCTTAATACTCTTAAAGAGAGATTTATCTGGACTAACATGCGTTCCAGCATTGCCAAGGTCATTCGATCATGTGACAAATGTCAAAGAGCAAAGTATGCTTCTGCTTTATTAAAAGGAAAACCGAAGGCTATGATTCCTTCTAAGCCAAACGAACTAATGGCGACGGACATATTTGGCCCCTGTCCGAAGGGATATCAGGGTAACCAGTACCTGTTGGTTACCGTTGATGTTTTCTCAAAATGTGTTACAATGAGTCCTATGCAGAAAGCTAACACGAGGAACGTTGTAAGCAGACTGGAAAATGCTGTATTTCCTAAAGCTGGTAAACCAGAATATCTACTGTCAGATCATGGAACGCAGTTTACATCCGTGGAATTTGCAGCGGATATGGAAAGGCTTGGCATTAAGCACTTATTTTCAAGCGTGCGTTACCCAGAATCGAATTCCTCAGAAAGATATATGGCTGAATTTTCGAAATTCTGTCGAATTTTCTGTCCAAATGATCATTCTGGTTGGGTGAGATTTGTACCCCTTATTGAGGAATGTCTGAACTCTACAGTGCAGGAGAGCACAGGAGAAGTGCCAATGCGACTTCATCTAGGAAGAAACCCAGAAAGGCCGTGGGATAATCTTTTCAACCACATTCCTAGAGATCCCGACCTAGGAAGGCAGCAGAGGATTGACAAGGCGAAGGAACAACTCCAGAAAGCATCAGAGAAACGATTGAAAAGAGTAGCTGGAAAACGTTTTGGTGCACCCTTACAAGTTGGAAATCTTGTATTATTACGCAGACCTGTCAAGGCTGATATGAGCAAGAAAATCTACCCCAAATTTGGAAATGTGTTCATGGGTCCGTTTAGGATTACGAACGCCTATGGAAACAACTGCTATGAACTCTACGATGATGAGAATAACGTCATTTACGGCAAATTCAATGCTGGAAACTTGAAAAGATACTATACTAGAATAAGCCAGTAATAATTCAATTTCGTGTTCAAGAGAGTTGAGGTACTTGTAACACTGAGTTTAAAAACAATTTGCAACTGTTTTTAAAACGTGGTGAGGGGAGAATGCCCCCGTAATTGAATTATATAGAGACCACGGTGGCTATTTTGGAAATTATAAAGAAAGTTATGGCTGTCATAGTTATGACGTGGGTAGTCTTGACGTAAGCATGGATGACGTAAACGTTATGCCAGCAGGCTACTTGAGCTGAGATTCTCAGTGACTTCAGCATTTATTCGAGAAAGATCCGAGATCTACGACGCAGTCGCAGGAAACGTGGAATTCTGCTGAGGAAGAAAGTATGCTATTGGAGGGGAGGCTTGAACCAATGAACGATAGTCTGAAGGAAGACGGAGATTGCTGAAACTATGGTATTTTTATTACTTTTTGGAATGCAGAATTGTGGAAATCCATTTGCAGTAGAGGCATTGTTCTGGAATTTTGGTGAAATTTATTTTCGGTTTTTGAATTTTGAAAATCCGTCATGTATTGACGAAGTTGGAACTTCTAGCGATGACGCAGTAACACACTATGGAAGGGATGGATACGCCCCTCATGATGTTTATAAAAGGCCTTGCGCAGAAGAGAGGAGTCTCAATCGTCTGATATTCAATCGTCTGATAGCTCAATCGTCAGATCTCAAATAGTCATTTCGGTAAAACGTCGAGTGAGATTATTAGTAAGAGTCGTCTTTATAACGCGTGGTGAACCCACTGCATTAAAACGAGAGTCGAGCATACAAGCAGTGCAAGTTTACTGTGAGTAAATCTAGGTGAAGTTGAAACGCACATTATAACGCGTCTACAAGATTAGCTGTGAACAGTTAACGGTCGCCTATAAGCTAATTCTATTGTGCATTGCTACAGTAAGGAGTGTAGAAAAGTTGAACAATTTCGAGTAATTATTTTGGAAGATATTAGCAATTTTAGACGACTGACAAAAGTGATTTTCTCGCCACATGAGAAGCACTTTGTATCGCCAGAATATACGCCACGGCTGACACGGCTAGTGAAATAGGGAGACTTCAGATTGCTTTTGTGACACAACGCTACAGTATTATGGAGCAGTTTAATATGGCAGTTTGTTCTACTATTACCATAACCGAAGAGAAGATGGAAGGCTAAAGAACTTTAATGCAATTGGGACATATTTCAACGGAGTAAGATAGCAGCATGGAACTTCGCTAAATGCTATTCCACACAAGCGAACATGTGGTGAATAACCATCTACACCCATGTTTCGTGGTTCAACGCTGAATACTATCAAACAGCAATGGAAATGATTTCATACTTACTGAATATGAATATTTCTTCGGAAATTACTACAAAAACTTCATGGCGATTTTCTACTGGAACTTCAGGGATTTTTCAAGAGAGGTCAGGGTTGTCCCGACTCACAAAGAAGATTATTGCCGGAAGGATGTCGTTCGTCTTCATGGAGCAGTGCAATTTACGGAGAAGGAAGCAGTTCGATTCTCCGAGGGTGCTGTTTCTTGTTTCGAGGATGGAGCTCAGCTTTAACTTGGTGAAATGGATCCATCAACAGTCTTCTTTGGGGAATTTTCCCCTGGAACTTCAACCAGCAGATAAGGTAGTCGTGAACGTTTATTGTATTTGAGTTTCTTAGCAATATTTGAGCAACCATTTTCCCATATTTTTTTGTCCTCATGTATTTTGCCCTATATTCTTGTTTGAGAGTCCTATTCTCAGTACACCTTGATGAGTTATGCCTTTTTCGACGTTTTATTAAGGCATTGTTATGTCATGGGCATAGTTAAACGATTTTGGATCAGTTGAGACTGATATTTAGATTTTTCAGTAATTTGCTTATTTTTTTTGTAGTCTCGATTTGACTGTAAGTTAATGATTTTTATGACAGATATAAATTCAGACAGCGTGTCACTTTATTAAAGTAATTCTACCCCAGTTTAATTACTTTGACCAATTTTCTGTCATCATCAAGAAGGAAGAACATTTAAATGATTTTAGAGCGTTAAAATCCATTACGTTGTCGACGATCTTGGAAATACTAGTCGTTATTTGAATTGATTGCAACACAGACATTTATCGTCAGTTATGAACGATCATTGCATCATAGACATTTTTGTGAAAGATGAACTTTAATTATGAATTATTGAATGCATTAAAGTCATGAACTTTTGTTAGGAGTTTTTTCTCAATTAGAGATTTATATAATGATGTTTGCATTCCCCAGTCTAATTGGAATCTGTTCGACTATTTTGCAGTTTAGTCGCACATTGTTTGATGATAGTATTTTTATACTACAATTCTTTGAAGATGTTAATCTTAAAATTTGATAGACCAGACAGGCGTATATAAGCGTATTCACTATTAAATTTGTTTGTGATTGGCAAATTTTTACTTCATTTCGATTCATGAATGAAATCCACGAAGGTTAAATGATGATGATGATGATGATAATTGTTGTTTTAAGGTGCCCAACATCGAGGTTATCGGCCCCTAATGATCTGGGTGATAGCGAAAATGATAATGAAATGGAAACCAGAACAAAATTATCTGAGACGGAAAATACGTATATAAAAGAACTCAGATGGAAACAACTCACAATATGGTCTGAAAAAAGGGAATTTAGGACGAAAAGTAAAACACACACAAAACGTAGGCTAGATTCAAAATACGTACAAAGTGCAATGTAGCGTCGAAATACTTACAAAATGCAACTGAAATTCAAAATACTCACAAAATTCAAATGAGATCGAAATGACGTACAAAATGCAATTGAGGTTCAAAATACTTACAAAATGCAATTGAAATTGAAAATACACAATGCAATTCAGATTGAAATATCCCAGTTCCAATCCAAATTAATCACAAAGTGCAATTGAAATTCAAAATACTTACAAAATGCAATTGAAATTGAAAATGCTTACAAAATGTACGGTAGATTCAAACGACTCATGTGGATTGACAATACTTACAAAATGCAATTTAGATTGAAAATACTTGACAAAATGTAATTTAGATTCAAAATACCCACAAAATGCAATTAAGAATCAAAATATGTGCAAAATGCCCACCAAACAAAATGCAATTTAGATTCAAAATTCGTGCGAAATGCGGTTTTGGTTGAAAATACTTACAAAATGCAATTGAAATTCAAAATTCTCACTAAAAGGCCCCGCAACCTGCATTGAAAGACTTACCAAAAAGCAATTTAGATTGTCAATCTTTACAAAATGCAATTGAAGTTGAAAACAATCGCGAGATGCAATTTAGATCGAAAAAACTTACAAAATGCAACGTAGATTAAAAATGCCTTAAAAAATGGTAGAAGGGAATTTAGACACACGGTGAACCAAGTAACAAAAACAGTGCTGGAATCTTAAAGAGAAAAGTAAATATGAGGAAAAGAGGAGTGGAGAGGAGAGGAGAGGAGAGGAGAGGAGAGGAGAAGGTCCGCCCCAAAGGGAAGGGATAAAAGGGGAAAACGGACCCAGCTAAGGAATCCCTCGGGGGCGCCAACTCCCGAACTCACCAACCGTGAGCCCCTGAGGGTGTAGCATTGTCGACGGTGCACCAGAAGGGATGGGGCTACATGCACCTTGCCTCCTTAAGGGCCTTGAGCACAAGGCAGGAGGTAAAAGGAAAAGAAAAAGAAGGCTGACCCCTCACAGAAGGAGGGTGTCAGGAAAGATGAGACAAGGGCCAATTAAGGCAGGAAATGAAAGACTCCCTAGGCCTCGGATAACCTAATACCGTCGGGGTCGGAAGAGAACAAGAGTTGACCAAGGGAGGTCGACAGGAAAGAAGAAAGAGAGGAGCCCGGCACAAGTAAGTGGAAGCAATGCCGGACTCAGCTGGGGCCCCGTGGTCGCCAACCCACGCCCACAAGATGTGAGCCCCTGGGGGAGAAGGTTAAATGACAACAGTTTTGAAACAATTAATGATTATAAGAATTTTTAAGTGGAACTATGAATGTATAATCGCTAGTGCAGCGGACATGTTGAAAGTCGCTGATGTATAATGCCCTTAAATAAATGAAGGAGATTCCCACAGTAATTAATGATGATAAAGATTGTGTTAGTGGAGGTTTTTGTAACTTCTGTGGAAGATTTTGATGCCATATATATTAATATATGATGAATTTTGGGCCTATTTTTAATGCAGTTTGTGCATTATTTTGTAAGCGAAGTATTTTCCGCTGGAGTGTATTGTCATAGTTCGTTGAAAATTAATCAAGTGAATTTACTGTTATAATTAACAAGAGTTTTGAAAGAATTTGAGATAAGATTTTGAATGAAGATTACCGTCACAAATAATTATAATTATTACAACCTTTATTAAACCAGATTGTGACATTAACATGTATAACTAACCTTCATTGGTCGATTATATTCACACGATTATGAAATTACCAACCGGATGAACATGTGGTTCAATGTATTTCTTAAATTAATAATTTGAATAATTTAAATGTTGATATTGTAAATAATGTTGTAAATATCTTTGACAATAATGTGGAACGAAAGTAATGTTAAAGGCGTGTTTAAAATTTTTGTAATTATCTTCGACAATATTATAAACAATTTCTAATTGTTGTAAATAATTTATGTGATTTTGTTATAAACATTTAAGAGAGTGTTTTATACTCTAAACTATGCGTATTAAACATTTGGATGATAACTTAACAAGTTTAGGGATTGTCAGAATAATCCAGTGGTATGTGAGTAAAGCACTTGAAAGATTTGCGTAAATATATATGAGTTGTCTTGTAGACATTTAAAGCTTTGAGAGGGAGCTGAATTCTTACGCAGTGTGGCGTGACAAGTGAGCCCCCATTTGACAGGTGTACGTCAGGTTGAAGGGTAGATCGCAGCTGGTTAGACAACTGGTTATCAGCGGGCGAGGTCGATACTCTGGCCTTGCGCCTATTAATACAAGTGTCATGTTTATTAAAAGAAACCAAATGCTCTATATATATGTGTCGCATCCTGACTTCCTTATCCAATCCAAATGTGTTTTGAATGTTACGTTATTTTGAGCTCGTGGGAGCTAACATATTGATTGATAACTTTGCAAGTCCTTTAGGAGGACATAGTCAGATTGACATGGGCTACTGATAGCCACATTTATTTTGTTGAGTTTGTTAAAATCATACCCTTTATTTGAAATAAAGCTTTTGTACAGTTCAAAGTTCTCGTCTTCGTTCTGGTTCATTTTTAAATGTCATGGTGAAGGTTATTGTGGGAGCATACTTTAGAGATCCTGTTGTCAACCCAATCCCCGAGATAATTTTTAAGAGGTAAGTAAAAGTAAGTATGAACCCCCGTCTATTTTGGTGTGTTCCACAATAATTTTCTTGGTAACTTCTGTGTTCAAACCTCGGTAGTATCTGTCAGTGCCATTTTCATTGGTGCAGCTGAGCCGGTGCGATTGATTGTTGGCAATCCGATTGAGGGGGCGGATATCTGACAGCCTACTATCCGGGTAAACGGGGACAGTACTAATAGTCTGTAAAAAGGTAAACTTGTTAATGAAATTTTGTAAGCACGGATCTAGGTCATGGTCAGGATTTTCTTCACTTAAATTTAACTTTGTTTCTCTTTTATAAAATGTAGTAAGAATTAGTAATTTCTGTAAACTTTTTTGAAATAAGATTAACTTCTGTTTTGTAAATGGCTGTCCACGCGTCGCATGATATCTGGCACATTGCTTCCACCTACTTCGTCTAAAGCTAACAACATTTGACCTATTGAAAATTTACCTAACGTGTCTCGGACTATGAAAGCACTGCAGGTGCTGTTGTTCTGCGTTTCTGAAGACTTATGGACACAGTTATGCTGTTGACTAAGTGGTTTGCGAGGTGATCAATTATCCCATCACTGATAATCTGACCCTGAACTCTTCCTAACCAAAACGATGCGGTTTGTATCAATCAATTGGAGTTAATTGGTGAACATTATCTTCTGGAAACATGCTTGGTGAATCAACTAGTTTTGGAGTACTGCCTATGCCTAGGCATATTCGTGAACGGTGTTCACGCTTAAGGGAGGGAGACTGTTACGTGCAAATGCCCGTCCCAACGTTTTTAAAAATGTATCTTCCCTAGATGTGACTTCACGACCTTTGAAACGACCGCCTGGTGGCTTGGTTCCGATGTTGAACACGAGATGGCAGCTTCTATCGGACTGCGGCTCCCCTAGTCGGAGTTGCTTCTTCAACCGCTAGAGTGTGTTTGGGGTGCCTTCTGGTATCTTCCCAATCGAGAATTATTTGAAGGCTATTATTATTCTACGTCATGAAACAAAACACTATATATACTTCATGCCGCCAAAACATTTTAGTGGTGTCGTGTGAATATTATTTGGTTTTCACATTGTCGTAGTGAGTGTGGCGAATTGGGATTGGTCCAATTTAAATAAACCTGGTGCATGCTGGGTGGCCTTCTTCGCTTTTGTCATCCATCTTGTGATTAATGAGTTGTGAGTGATTGCTGGGAGAAGAACTACGCATATTGTGAATCTCGCCAGGGCGAGGGCTTTGCCCTCGTCCACGCTAACTTGGGAATATATCCCAGTATTTGATGATACCTGAAGTATTAGTGTGCAACTATCATCTGTGATAATCGTGTAAATAGTTTCTTCGGCCTTAATATGAAAATGCGATATTGGTGTGCTTCTCTTCGACCGGCAGTTGTCAGCCATCTCATATTTTATTATATTTTTGGTGATATAAATCCTTTAAGGATATCTAAGTAGTTTAAAGAAAAGAAAAATTTAGTGTCTCCCCTAAAGGTATGTTTTGCTTTTTATTTATTTTAAATTATTGGAGCTCCATATTTTGCATTGTGTACTGAAAGTTTTTTTTTTGTTCTGAAGGTTGACTTTGGCCTTGATATGTCACCTATGAAAATGTAAATTTTTGTTAAACTATATTTGTCCGGGGAACACTACTGTTTTTCTTCTTATTTTATTATTTGG
Source organism: Meconema thalassinum (assembly GCA_946902985.2). Classification (NCBI taxonomy): domain Eukaryota; kingdom Metazoa; phylum Arthropoda; class Insecta; order Orthoptera; family Tettigoniidae; genus Meconema; species Meconema thalassinum. The sequence continues at coordinate 135,174,936 of OX336396.1, read as the reverse complement.
CATCTGGCTAAGGCATTTTCTTCTTATAATATTATGGTACTGGCCAGACGAATCTATTAACACTAGGCCTAAATTTGTTCATTAGTCGGTCGGTTTTTAGTCTGATCCGTTGCCTTTAAAAAACTTTTTGATCTCGTAATGTCTAGAGTTTGTTTATATCTAGCTGTTTTCTCACTGGAGAAGATTTAATTTTAAAATGTAAAATTACGCGTTTCACTTAAATACGTTCTGATGTCCCTTCTACTGTTCTTGGTCGCCATGGTAACTTGTTGACAGAAGTGCATTGTGGGTTTTGTTTTCTGGCGTGTTTTTGAAGTGCACGTTCTTGGGTCATGGTGGTGTTGGTTAACTTATTTTGTTTTAAATTTTCCTTTGGTTTTCCTTTTATGGAGTTTTCTTGGTACTCCTACGGTATTCTTTCGTTACCTTGTTTATGGTAAAATTTTGCACTAGCTTTTTTTTCTGATTCTCCAAGGCCCTCATGGTCCAGTTTGGGAATATGTCTGGTGCTTATTAAGTGTTTATGTGGGTTGTGGCTTTTCATTCTCTTACCTCAGGTAATTGTTTATTGATATCGGCCTTAATTTATTTTTATTTTTTCTACAGTGAGAATTCTAGCTGAGGTTTTGTTTTATTTTGTAATTTATGCTGCCTGATGCAGGTTCTGTTTTCTGGTGGAGGTGTTCTTTTAAATTTTAACATTAAATTTTCTTTTAAATTTTTAAGCAACTGTTGTGGCATTATTTCGTCGGCGACAGTTCTCTTAGTTATTGGGGGGTGTCTGTAGTCGAGCCTGTGCCTTCCCCTCTTCTCCACCTTCCTTCCACCCCTTTGGGCGTTTTCCTGTTGGGGCATGTCATCTGGAGGTGATTTTGCTGTGGAAGCGACGCGGACCTCTAAATAAAGGTAAGTAGGCCCACCCTGGTCACCACCGTGTCACAAATAATTAATTAAACAATTAAGGCGTTTTGACCCTGAACGATAAAATTAGGTGCTTTCGAACATACAAGACAAAAAGTGTTCGCCAGGACAAGCTCCCCTGATATGCATTCAATTCAAATGTTGATGCACGAAACAGAATAATTGATTTTCATTACAAGTTTTGACAGCCAGGAAATGTTATCATCTATAGTAAAATCAATTGGACATCCCTGTTTTATGAGTAACACGATGGATGCTGATTCGACTCGACTGTCCACACGTAAATGTATCTTATCTGCATGAGTCATGCAAGCAGTTGTAGCATGCCTGGTGAGCGGTGAATTTCTCGCTATTTCAGCACTTCTGAGGCAGAGGGAGAGGGCGAGAGAGAGATAGGAAAAGGAAAGAGAGGTGCATACTTGTTGCATAATAACAATAATAATAATAATAATTATTATTATTATTATTATAGCATTCTTGGCTGTCCCCGAAGAGGCCTAGGTTCGATTCCCGTCTCTGCCAAGAAATACAATTCTGGTCTGAGAGGTGGAGCGGATACACTCAGCCTTGCGTGTCAAAACTGAGAAGAGGCGAGTTCGATTCATACTTCAGCCATTTTGGAAGTGGTTTTCCTTGGTTTTCCACTTCTACTCCAAACAAATGCTGGGATGGTACCTAATTGAATGCTCGGCAAGTTCAAGTGAAGTCCTAAGTTAGGGCGCTGCCGGCGCGAGCGAGCGTGGGGGGAGAGTGACACCATTGGTAAATCACCCTCACGTGCACCTTACTTAGCACCAGTTGGTTTTTGTGCAAGTCACGCCTTTGGCGTGCAGCAAATAGCAGTAGATCCGCAACATGATGTCAGGAGGGGCAAGGGGAAGATTAGTTGTTCGCATATTTTCCGGGCCTTAAGATTAACTTGTCGCGCTGTAAGACCACGGCCGTTTCCTACCCCAATCCTACTTCAATTACCAAAACACACACTAGTACAGACATCACAGTAACACAAGTTATCAGACAAATTCTGCACACACCAAAGTACATGAGGCTACATGGGCACGATGTCGCAAAGCCCCTAAAGAATCATCATCAACAACAACTCTCTTATATAAATACTACTAGCTACCCACCCTTCTTCGCCTGGTATCTTACCCAGCGTAAGCTTAAAAGGCGTATTGTTTTTAGATTCCAATGAACTACGACCTATATCCGTTTTACGTCTCGTCATGATGGGTTAAAATCACTGACTGGACTATTAATTATATTATCAAGGAGAAGCATGTGCAAGGATTTCTTGGCAGACGTAATTTAAGAATGGCGAGGTTATGAAACACAAATCCCCTTCCGTCCAATCTAAACTTGTCTATGTATTCTGCGGAACTAAGGCTGAAACTGAGGTGATAGGCTCGCTCTCTAGCTAGCTCGTAAACTGTCTCCGAAGCTTGTAAACACTACTTATAGTGGGCGATGTATTAAAGATAGAGATATGCTGTCCCGGACTTTTTGTAATGAGCTAGGCTACAAAGGGTAAGAGAGGCAGAGGTAGACCTAGGAGGCGACGGTTAGATTCAGTGTTGAACGACCGGGTGAGTTAGTCGTGGTCGTTACGGCGTGGATGCTGGCAGTCGCTCACATCCGGGAGGCGAGGAGGTTCGAATCCCCCCGCTGGCAACATTGAAGATGGTTTTCTGTGGATTCCCATCTTCCTTCCAGGCAAATGACGGGGTTGGTCCCTAACTATAGGCCACAGGCGCTACCTTCCAATTCCTCGTCCTTACATTAACACTTTCCTCCCCAGACAACACTCCACACGCAACGGTACTTGTAGCACAACCAATGGGTGTCCGTATAGAAGCAGCTACAATCCTCTGGCGAGCCAAACATGTCCTCGGACACTCCCGGCACTAAAAGCCATACGCTAATAAATAAAAAATAAAAAAATAGTGTTGAACGATTTCAAAGCGAAGTGAGAGGTGTAAAAGCAGAGGAGTCCGTAGTGCTAACTGATAATAGGGGATTATTAAGGCGTATCGTTCACAAACAAAAACTTACAGACTAGACTGAAATGCCAAACATGATGATGATGATGATAATTGTTGTTTTAAGGGGCCTAACATCGAGGTTATCGGCCCCTAATGATCTGGGTGATAGCGAAAATGATAATGAAATGGAAACCAGAATAAAATTACCGAAGACTGAAAATACGTACAAAAAGGAACTCACATGGAAACAACTCACAATATGGTCCTACAAAAGGGAATTTAGAACGAAAAGTTGCACAAAAAGAATAGATTGAAAAAGACCCACAAAACGTAGGCTAGATTAAAAATACGTACAAAATGCAAAGTAGCGCCGAAATACTTACAAAATGCAACTGAAATTCGAAATACTTACAAAATGCAAATGAGATCGAAAGTACGTACAAAATGCAATTGAGGTTCAAAATACTTACAAAATGCAATTGAAATTGAAAATACACAATGCAATTCAGATTGAAATATCCCAGTTCCAATCCAAATTATTCACAAAGTGCAATTGAAATTCAAAATACTTACAAAATGCAATTGAAATTGAAAATGCTTACAAAATGTACGGTAGATTCAAACGACTCATGTGGATTGACAATACTTACAAAAAGCAATTTAGATTGAAAATACTTGACAAATGTAATTTAGATTCAAAATACCCACAAAATGCAATTGAGAATCAAAATATGTGCAAAATGCCCACCAAACAAAATGCAATGTAGATTCAAAATTCGTGCGAAATGCGGTTTTGGTTGAAAATACTTACAAAATGCAATTGAAATTCAAAATACTCACTAAAATGCCCTGACGCCTGCATTGAAAGACTTACTAAAAAGCAATTTAGATTGTCAATCTTTACAAAATGCAATTGAGGTTGAAAACAATCGCGAGATGTAATTTAGATCGAAGAGACTTACAAAATGCAACATGGATCAAAAATGCCGTTAAAAAAATGGAAAAAGGGAATTTAGATACACGGTGATTCGAGTAACAAAAACAGTGCGGGAATCTTAAAGAGAAAAGGAAATAGAAGGAAAAGAGGAGAGGAGAGGGGAGAGAGGAGAAGGTCCGCCCCAAAGGGAAGGGACAAAAAGGGGAAAACGGACCCAGCTCAGGAATCCCTCGGGGTCGCCAACGCCCGAACTCACCAGCCGTGAGCCCCTGAGGGTGTAGCATTATCGACGGTGCACCAGAAGTGGTGGGGCTACATACACCCTGCCTCCGTAAGGGCCTTGAGCACAAGGCAGGAGGTAAAAGGAAAAGAAAAAGAAGGCTGAACCCTCGCAGAAGGAGGGAATCAGAAAAGATGAGACAAGGGCCAATGAAGGCGGGAAAGGAAGAGACTCCCTAGGCCTCGGATACCCTAATACCGTCGGGGTCGGAAGAGAACAAGAGTTGACCAAGGGAGGTCGACAGGAAAGAAGAAAGAGAGGAGCCGGCACAAGTAAGTGGAAGCAATGCCGGACTCAGCTGGGGCCTCGTGGTCGCCAACCCACAACCCACTAGATGTGAGCCCCTGGGGGGAAAATGCCAAACAGTCTAAAGGGAAAATGTATGAATGTAGTATTACTGTATTTTAAATGCTACTTCCAACTGATTCTCTGGTTACCCTGGAAGGTTGCATATTATTATGTAACTACCAGTCCTGGAAGATCTCGGAGGCTAAAAGCAAAGCCCTTGGAATGTCGGATTTATCTCCCTCGTTAGGACGAGCCAGACACAGTCCCATGACTTCCTAGTGCCTATCACAGGATGACGTCAGCAGTGGAGTTCAATAACCTACAGCAGTGCCATAAATTAGACATAGTCCATGACACACCAAGTGGCTTTTTGTACTGTTCCATCACAAATTGAGTGTTCTCCAGTTTTTATCCCGTTTGTCCTGCATTCTCTTTCTTTCACTATGTCACTGGCAGACGTTCCCAGATGGTCAGTTCATTGTTATTGTTGCTAGTTAATTTCAGGGATCTGGGACATCTTGGTCATCATCTCGGAGATCAGTTTTAATGAAAAGTTATCCGACTCGTTGCGTTGTAGCTAGCATTCTTGGCTGTCACCCCGGAGGCCTGGGTTTGATTCCCGACTCTGCCAAGCAATTTAATTCTAGTTTGAGGACTGGAACGAGCTACATTCAGCCTCGTGAGGCTAAACTGATAAGAGGTGAGTTTAATTCTTATCTCTTTCATCATGAGAAAAACCAGTAAGTGCTCCGGTCATTTTCCTACAGCGCTATGCAGCAAAAGACGAAAATATTGATATACCCACTTTCCTAAAAGACAATAAGATATGGGCAGCGTCTTTTATTTCACAAATTCCTTTTTATTGTAATGTTTTTATCTCCGTTGGTAAATTACATGTTCCAGCAGTTAGTACCGGAAGTCATTTCCATTTTTATTATGATAATTAGGACAGATGACATGGATCTTACGTCCTTTATACACTACTAATCACCACTACAAAGTCTTCCTAGACAGTGATTTAAGAAGAAAGTTATATTAGTTTGTATGTTTGATGTGACGGTTCAGTAGCAATTGGCATTATCATCCTTTAAACAAACGAGCAAACAAACAAACAAACAAGCAAATAAATAAATAAATAAACAAACAAATAATAAACAAACAAATTAATAAATAAGTAAACAAATAGACAAATAAATATGTAAACAAATACATAAATAGGTAAATAAATAAACAAACAAATAACTAATATAAACAAACAAACAAACCAATACATAAATAAACAAAGAAATAAACAAACAACTAAATAAACAAAAAACAAACAAATAAATAAATAAGCTAAGAAACAAATAAATAGGAAGATGACCTCGTACTTCCACCCCTTAAAACAACAATAACTAATGTAAACAAATAAATAAACAAACAAATAAGTAAATAAACAATCAAATAAATAAACAAATACATAAATGTAAATATATAAACAAATAAATAAATAAACAGATAAATAAACAAATAAATAAACAAATACATAAAAGTAAATACATAAACAAACAAGTAAATAAATAAACAAACAAATAGACAAATAAACAAACAAATAACCACACAAATGAATAAACAAATAAATAAACAAATACATAAATGAGTAAATAAATAAACAAACAAATAAATAAACGAACAAATAAATAAACAAATAAACAAACAAATAAACAAACAAATAAACAAACAAATAAATAAACAAATAAATAAACAAATACATAAAAGTAAATACATAAACAAATAAATAAACAAATAGACAAATAAACAAACAAATAACCACACAAATGAATAAACAAATAAACAAACAAACAAATAAATAAATTAATAAACAAATAAATAAATAAATAAGTAAACAAATAATAAATAAACAAACAAACAAATAAACAAATAACAAACAAATAACAAACAAACAAATAATTAAACAAACAAATAATTAAACAAACAAATAATTAAACAAACAAATAAACAAACAACAAAAAACGAATAAATAAATAGACAAAAATAATGTATAATTCTTCACTTTGAGAGTTATAAGACCACCGAGCTTCAGGAGACTTGGACTCTTATAATCATTCCAGCGGCGAAGCCGGGTACTGTAGCTGGTTGTCAATAATTATTCTTATTATTATTATTATTATTATTATTATTATTATTATTATTATTATTATTATTATTATTATTATTTAAGTGATCCCCTCATCTTAATCTGTTTGCACAGGTTTTCATCCCGATGTACCACTGATCTCATCAGTTGGTATGGTTCACTTCACCAAGACCCCACGTGCCAGATTTCAAGCACATCGTAGTACTTCTATGCTAGACGATCTAAGATAGGCGTTATCAAACGCCGGACAATATAGTTGGAATTATGCTGAGGAACGAGCTCAGCTGGGATACGGTCGCTTTCTTTGTTGAGGTGGTCCTTCGTCAGAAGAAGTCGGATGGGGACTTGCTCAATTTAGTCGGACTTGCGATCCGCGGACTATGAATTGAGAAGTAAGATGGTGCTTGTGAAGCAAAGAAAATGGCTCCATCCTGAAGTAATACGAAAGTTGTCCCGGGATGGGTTTTGTCAAGAACCACAGTTTTTTTTAGGTGGGTAAGAATCCCACACTCTTGAGGAGTGTGGATCCTTCTCAAGGTCTTATGCAAGATTTTTCCACTTCACTCGTTAAAAATAAATAAAAAATGGTGCCTGGGAAGGCCTACTTGGTATGGCTTGAGGGTGTTGCTCACAGTGACATAAAGCTTGAGAACAGCAGATCTAATAGCTCCTTCAGCATTATCTGCTCATTTTACAGGTACAAAAAAATGGAATATTGGCTCCCACGGCCTAGTTTCTTAGCTCCATCAAAATCTCTGGGCAAAAACTGAAATTCTATAACTTATTTCATGAATTAATATATGAAATTAGGCTTCTGGTAGAATATGTATATGAATTTCTTGTAAAATAATGAAGAGAATTCAGATTATATTTTATTTGTTTATCCCAAATGTTGTACATTTAGATTATTTACATCTAATTATAAAATGCATAGTCAGTGGAAAACAAATAGCCTACTAAAGAGGATAAGAAATTAGACTAAATCATTGTAAATGTAAATAATTTTCACTTGTTAACTATTGTTAATAAGTGCTGCCTGCCAACAAGCATGAGTTGGGCAAAACCAAAATGTGCACACACTCAAAATCAAACAAATAACCACAGTCTTATCAGAAGAAATTTTTCCACGATTTCGGGTATCTATTTTTACGTCATTATTTATTTCTTCTCTAACTCATTACCAATTAAAAGTACACATATTACAATAACATAGGATATCAGACAGTCTCCATACACTACCTAATACAACGAGCTTATAGCCACGATGTCCCAAGCCCCTAATTGGTTGGTTGGTTCTTAAGTTTAGGGGCTTGCGACAACGCGCTCATGTAGCCCCGTGTACTTTGGGTGTGTGTAGATTCTGTCTGATAACTGGTGTTAATATTGTGATGACTGTATTAGTATGTGTTATCTGTTTTTTAATTCAAGTAAGGACTGCAGACTTTGGAATTTTTCAAATAATTCCTACTTTTTCTGCCAAACGCCACCGTCAACGACTACTAGTTCAGAACTTAGCTACCAGACGCCACCACAGTCGGCTCTTGGCAACGAACGTAGGAACCTAAGAGCGTTGTTTACATTCTTAACCTATACAATTTAGCTTCACACAAATGTAATAAGTGGAAAGTTTTTTAACATGCCATAAATCTATGCGAGAAGACCTTAAAGGATCGTCTAAATGCTTGGAAAAAGTACTACACCACCAAAGAGGAAGAAGATTGGAACATCTATAGAGACCAACGAGCACAAACAGCAAAAATAATACGCAGCGAGAAACGCAAGTATGAAAAAGAACAAATGGACAAAATTGAACAAAACTTTCACAGAAATGAGACCCGTGAATACTACAGGGATTTTAAAAAGAAGATACAAGGATACAAGGCACCTTCCCTTTGTTTTCTAAGAAAAGATGGAACTCTAGCAACATCCAACGAGGAAAACTGCGAAATTTTAGCCGGGTATTTTAACGACCTCCTAAATTGTGAAAAGCCATCCAATCCCATCAGAACAAACAAACAAATGAACCACAATTTGCCATCTTCTCCACCAAATCGCGATGAAATCAAACGCCACATAAAGATGTTGAGAAATAACAAGGCTCCTGGTGAAGACTCCATGATTGCAGAACTGTGGAAACATGCCCCAGAAGAAGCAATTGACATCCTACACCAAACCATTGTAGATATATGGAAGACAGAACAACTCCCAGAGGACTGGAAGATAGCTTTGATCCATCCTTTACACAAGAAAGGAAATATAAGAGATGTGAACAACTACCGTGGTATTTCTCTTCTGTCAGTAGCTTACAAGATCCTGTCACTTTCCATCCTTGAAAGACTGGAACAGCAAGTTGAACACAAACTCGGAGAATAACAAGGGGGTTTTAGGAAAGGCCGATCGACTGCAGAACAAATCTTTAACCTAAAAACCATAATTAGGTACTATGTGTTGAGAGGTCGAACGTATGTATCGACATTTGTAGACTTTAAGAAAGCATACGACTGCATCGACCGTGATGTGTTGATTAACATACTTGCAGAAATGGGAGTCGATATGAAACTGCTGGCGATAATAAGGGCAACCCTAATTAATACCACATCCAAAGTCAAATTCCAAGGATGTATCTCTGAACCCTTTGAAATCAAGACAGGTGTTCGACAGGGAGATAGCCTGTCACCTCTGTTGTTCAACTGCGTGCTTGAAAAGGTAATACAGAATTGGCGACAGAAGTTAAAACAAGGAGGCCTTTACAAACCTTTAAGGATCGGGACGAAGAAAAACGGAGTGGAAATAGATTGCTTAGCATTCGCTGATGATATAGCCCTGATGACAGAAGATTTCGAAAGTGCAACAGAACAGGTCAATATATTGAAGGAAGTAGCAGAACAAACAGGATTACAAATTTCCTTTCAAAAGACAGAAGTAATGTCGAACATCAAGGATGATACAGCACAACTAAACACCAAATATGGAACGATAAACCGTGTTAATAAATTTAAATATCTTGGGGAATGGATCCAGCAAAATGGCCTTGACAAGGAAGCCATAGAAGCAAGAAGCAAGAAAATGGAAGTCGCTTTTCAAACCACCCGCAACATATATAGCAAAAAGTGCTTTTCTATGAACACAAAAATTCGTCACTACAACACTGTCATCAAACCAGTACCGCTATATGCATCTGAATGCCTTATCCTATCCGAGAAATGTTTGCTCGCGAAGTTAGAGAGAAAAGAAAGAAAGATCCTACACATCATACTTGGCCCAGACTACAAAAATGGCATCTACATCAGAAAATCCAGGCAAGAAATTTACTCGAGGATAGAGAAGATCACAGACACAATGCGAAAACGCAGAGTTTGCTTCTACGGTCATATGCGACGGATGATCGATTCCCGATGGACGAAACGTATCTTCAGTATATTCGTCTCAAAACCAAAAACGACAATGCCATGGTATGTTAACGTCCAGAAAGATCTGAAAGAAATGGGGATACGAGCAGAAGATGCACAAGACCGAAATCTTTATAGAGCAGCCATCAAGACGTTTGGGACTTTCCAGGACGAAAAACGGACAACTGGTGCGAAATGGACAGAGGAACGTCGTGCTAAACACAGTGAGCTCATGAAGGCAATGTGGATCAAACAAAAAATGAGCAAATGCCAGAATGTAAAATGAGGCTTATCGTGGTCCCTAGTTGGCCGATTAGCGAAATTGAATGAATGAATAATAATATCGTATGGCCTCGGTTGCCGGGTGCAAGCTTTGTTATTTGACTCCCAAAGGGTAGCTTGCATGTCAAATTTCGTTGTTCCTTGAAGCACTATGAAAGTCAAGGAGGCTAGATATCTAAGCTCCTTGAACACTATAGCGCTTTCTAGTAGAGAAATGAGGAACGTTGTGTTGGCGGAAACTCCCGAGATTAATTTTACCATTATCAACACGGCCTACTGAATTCAAATGGGTTCCTTGACATGCCAACATCGAATGCCATGCGTGTCGTATTTTTGCCGCCTTTCAAAAAATCACTTACCACGGCCAGGAGCGAACCTGAAAACTTGGGGTTAGTAGACCGACACGCTATCCACTCAACCACCGTGGCAAGCTTTTTTAAGTCATACTGTACGTATTTGGCCTCATAGACAGTCTGTTTGCTAAAGCCATTCCAATGGCTTCATGATAAACTAGCTGAAGTACCCGTGCTTCGCTACGCGTCATAAATAAATTAAAATGTGAAGGTGACAGTTAAAACGGGGGATAGGCGAGGTGCTGCGCAGAGGGAGATTAAGGATGGAACATTTTGTCCAACTACATCACTCGGCGTTGACCGTGTTTTATAGCACAAATTTAGGTTTTACTCGCTAACGGTTGGAGATACTTTTCGGATAGAAAATGTAATTTTAAACCTCGTATTTACCATCAAAAATTTGCTTTTTCTTAGCGTTTTCTTTTTTATTTGAAATGGAAATATGGAAGTTTTAAACCAGAAGGTGTAGTGACGTCACTAAAATGGTCGCCATCTTTAAATAGTGCAAAGTATTGAAATCAAAAGTAACCTATATGTAAACCAGCTAAATCAGCTACTTCCATGTAAAATTCATGTAAATCGGACCAGTGGTACTTGCGTGATTGAGTAATACACAGACACACACCATCTAATTTTTAGCCTCGATTCGCTCGCGTCATAGTCGTGTCATATTGTTATGCAGGTTTAACCCCGTTAACACCCCTTTAGAAGCTGAATATCCAAAAATCCCTCCTTAGTAGACGTTTTCGACACACAACAAACATATCCCCAAAATATCATTCTTCTAACTTTAATAGTTTGGATTGGTCGATGAGAGTGAACATCCAAAAATCCTTCCTTAGTGGACGTTTTTCTTCCAGAATTTCACCCCTCCCCATAGGCCCCTTAAATTGGATTTATGAAAAACGGTCGAACACTATTTTATTTATTTATTTATTTATTTATTTATTTATTTATTTTTAAGCTGATTGATTTCCTCCGAGTTTCAAACTCCTCGCCTATGTCGTTTAAGAGATACACGCTCCGATAAAAATCTATCAAACCCCACTTTTCATCCCTTTCAGCTCATAATATACACTCAACAACAACAACAACAACGACAAAATCAACCCCTGGCACTATCCAGCCCATGACGGGCTAAGGCCGACCAAGCGACCGCTGCCCAGCCATTTAGCCTGCAGATATTGGGGTGACGCGTGATCAGCGCGTCGGGTTCCCTCGGCCGTTAATCTTGGTTTTCATGATCGGGGTGCTGTCTCACTGTCAGACAGCTACTCAATTGTCCTCATGAGGCTGAGTGCACCCCGTTCCAACCCTCACGTCAGTTTAAAAATCCCTGACGGAGACAGGGATCGAACCCGGGGCCTCCGGGTGAGAGGCAGGCGCGCTACCCCAACACCACGGGACCGGCTTCATAATATACACTACATCGAAAAAACATTAGACATGTGTCAGCTTATTTTTAATGATTAGTATATATACCAAGTATCACATCCCGAAATGAAACCACTCGTGAGATATTGTTATTCAATGAAATGCATGTTTACCCCCTTAACACCTATTTAGAACCTGAATATTCAAAACTCTTTCCTTAGTGGACGTTTTCGACATACAAAGAACATATCCCCAAAATTTCATGTTTCTAATTTCAATAATTTTGGCTGGGCGATGATGAGTGAGTGAGTCAGTCAGGACATTTTCTGTCATTTATTTTTGATAATTTCACCCCTCCCCATGAACCCCTTAAATTGGATTTATGAAACAAACCGTCGAACACCTATTGACTTATATAAAGCTGTTTTCCCCCTGAGTTTGATGAGCGAGTAAGTGAGTCAATCAGTTAGGACACGTTCTTTCCTGTTTTTTTCTCTCAGAATTTCACCCCTCTCCAAAGGCCTCTTAAATTGGATTTATGAAAAAACGGTCGAACACCTATTTACTTGTATTTTAAGCTGTTTTTTTCCGCCGAATTTCAAACTTCTCGCCTATATCGTTTAAGAGATACACGCTCCGTTAAGAATCCCTCAACCCCCAATTTTCACCCCTTTCATCTCATAATATACACCACATCGATAGACCCTTAGACATACCTATGTCTGATTATTTTTAATGATTAGTTTATATACCGAATGTCACATCCCCAAAGAAACAACTCATGAGATATCGTTATTCAATGAAATGCACGTTTACCCCCTTAACATCTCCTTAAAACCCGAATAAACAAAAATCATTCCTTAGTTGACGTTTTCGACATACAGTACAGCGAACATATTCCCAAAATTTCATTTTTCCAACTTTAATAGTTTTCGCTGGGCGTGATGAGTGAGTGAGTCAGACAGGACATTTTCTTCCAATTATTTTTACCAGAATTTCAGTCCTTAAATTGCATTGATGAAAAAACGCTTGAACACCTATTAACTAATTTTTTTAAGCTGTCTTCTTCCCCTGAGTTTGGTGAGTGAGTTAGTCAGTCAGTTAGGACACTTTCTCTCCTTTTCCCCCCAGAATTTCACCCTACCCCATTGGCCCCTTAAATTAATTTATGAAAAAACAGTCGAATACCGATTTACTTATTGTTTTAAGCTGATTTTTTTCGCTGAGTTTCAAATTACTCGCCTATGTCGTTTAAGAGATAGGCCAACACGCTGCGTTAGGAATCCTTCAACCCCCACTTTTTACCCCTTTCACCTCATAATAATACACCACATCGAAAAACCCTTAGACACATGTCTGCTTATTTTTAATGATTAGTTTATATGCCGAGTATCACATCCACAAATGAAACCACTTGTGAGATATTGTTATTCAATGAAATGCAGGTTTAACCCCCTTAAGACACCTTTAGAACCTGAATATCCAAAAAACCTACCTTAGTGTACGGTTTTGACATACAACGAACATATCCCCGAAATGTCACGTTTCCAACTTCAATATTTTTGGCTGGGCGATGATGAGTGAGTGAATGTGTCAGGACATTTTCTTCCAATTTTTTTTCTTCAGAATTTCACCCCTCCCGATGAACCCCTTCAATTTGATTGAAATAAAAAATCTGTCGAAAAGCTATTTACTTACTTTAAAGCAGTTTTTTCCCCTGAGTTTGATGAGTGAGTCAGTCAATCAGTTAGGACACTTTCTTTCCTGTCCCCCCCCCCCCCAGAATTTCACCCCTCCCCATGGGCCCCTTAAATTGGATTTATGAAAAAAAGGTCAAACAGATATTTACTTATTTTTTATGCTCATTTTTTCCCGCTGAGTTTCAAACTCCTCGCCTATGTCGTTTAAGAGATACACGCTCCGTTAGGAATCTTTCAATCCCCACTTTTCACCCCCTTTCACCTCATAATATACAACACATCGAAAAACCCTCAGTCTCGTGTCTTCTTATTTTTAATGATGAGTTTATATGCCGAGTATCACATCCCCCAATGAAACCAATCGGGAGATATTGCTATTCAATGAAATGCAGGTCTACCCCCTTAACACCCCTTTAGAACCTGAATATCCAAAAATCCTCTCTTAGTGGGCATTTGCGGCCCTTGAGGAAGCTGCATACTAAATTTTATTCCAATCCGTTCGGTGGTTTCTGAGATTTCGTGATGAATGTGTGAGTGAGTGAGTGAGTGAGTGAGTGAGTGAGAGAGTGGTATTTGACAAACATATAGTAGCTAGTGTCAAGTCTTTGTTATGCTAAACTCGGTTGACAGTGCTGTGTGAGCAGTTGAGTAACTAACGGGATTTCAAGTAAAGATCCTCATTTTCTATACCGGTAGTGCAGAGCGCAACTGGCATCCAGTCGGCCGTGTCTCGACTTGAGCTATATTGCCATGGAAACTATATGCCTTACCATTCCTTCATGAGTATATTTTATGATTTGATTAGCCTGTGCTTGAGTGCAAAAGGGCCGAAATCAGAAGCATGAGAAAGACTATCGAAAATTCATGTAGCCAGGGGTTCCTTCTGGGTCCTAAACTATGAGTATGCAAAATTTGGTTGAGATTGGTGGAACGGTGTAGATTTGTATACGGAACCAACCCACCCACATACATACATACAGACTTTCACTTTTATATATAAGATATTAATTTCAGTACGGTACTTACATATGTTGTAAAACAGTTCTTTCTTCATTGAATTCTTAAGACCACAACTCCGCGAAGAAAAACCATTGAATCTGAAAGAAAAAAGAAGCACAATTAAAGCACAGTGAAAATAAATACATTAAATGAAGCGAAAATTAAAGTAAAACAATTATAATAATAAAAAATAATATTTAATTAAAATAAAATTAACATAAAATATATAATTTTGATATTAAAACTTAGGAATTAAAAAATGAAATATAAAAATAACTAAAATTAATATTAATATTTAAAAATTAAAGAATTAGAAGTAAATTTATTTTTTGCATAAAAATGAAAAATTAAGAAAATAAAGATATAAGAAATATAATAAATAATATAAACGATAAGAAAAAAAATATACAAATTTACAAAAATTAAAATGAAAATGAAATTATAAATAAGCACATTTTTAGGTGGTTATTTACAGTCTATTTCTGTAAACTCTAGTTCAATAAGTGGAGGATGATTGCACACCTACAGCTGCCGTCAAACTACCGAAATATGACGTTCTTACCAAAAAATGCTCAAAATATGGCCTAATGGTAAAAATGTTCGAAATATGCATTTATATGACAAATGAAAGCCTCTATATTGTGACGATAATCACTTGATTTGCATCAGAAACCAATCGGGCATGAAAATACAGGCAAAGAAAAAAATATGATTTTTCCTAAACATCGGAGCCCTAGTCATTATAATCAATATAGTCCATTTCGGCTATTAAATTCTATTAAATTGGCAGTCCTGTCAATAATGGAGAAACAAATTAAAAATCTATCATTAAAATTTACTAATGTGGCTGGTGTGCAGCTCATCATCATGCCTGTCCATGCCTGAGTTGATAAGATAAGGTGGGAGAAAGTGCGAGGACTGAGCACGGAAGAGGTGACATCACAAAAACTCTCTAAAGGCTTCAAAACTCGCATCTCCCACGGTCTGAAAGTTTCGAGATTGTGAACGAAACTGTGGAACATTTAAATCGTTGTACAGGTAAAGTTGCAGATGTTGCAAAATGAAGATCGGCACTACTTTCAAAGAACCCTGGATATGAAGGTTGCTGCAATTTTGTGTGAAGATTGAGTGTAAAGTTAACGTTGGTTTTAATCACAGCAAATATTGTGAAGTCCAAATATGCCCCCATTACCTCTTCAGATGTTAAACGCAGTTTCAATCAATATAGGTAAATCTATCCTTATGGTGTTTGAACCCATTTTCAGTGTTGCCTTAGTAAACAAGTTTAATGCTTTTCAGTCGGTCAACACTATTGTACCCAAATGAGATGGGTTATTCCCTAATCCTGTAAAAAATTACATGAGATTAATAAATACAATTGAGTGATCAGTTTCGATCGTCAAGCGATCATCATCAGAACCAGTACACTTAGGCTATAAAATCTATGTCTGAAAGTATGGGTGAAAATATATACCAAATATATACAGTGAAACCCCTCAGATCCGAACCCCTCAAATCCGAAATCCCGGGAAATCCGAACGAGTTCTTTCCGACAATTTTAAGTTTGTAAAACACACGCAATAAACTGAAACTTATTTATTTAGTCATAGAACATTTATATATTCTACCTTATTTTACATAATTAGTTGAACAATTAACAATGAAGTACAGTTAGCATAGCGTAAATGTGCCTACATGCTTATCTCATCCAGGATTGAAAAACGGAAAAATCAATGAAATCACACAATTTTTCACTTGAAATCAGTTATCTCCAATTGTCGAAGTGACGAAAACATTCCCGCAGAGGCAATTGCGCGACAACGTGCCATCGTTTGGCGTTGCTGCTGCGCGTTGTTCTACGAAGCGCAATGCGATGTCAAGAACAGTATAAGTCACATTGTCTGTCCTATAGCATAACGAGGGCCCATTATTATGTTACGGATATTTTTCGGCTAATCCGAAAAAATTGAAATCCGAACAGGCTACAGCCCCAATTAGTTCGGATTTGAGGGGTTTCACTGTACACACTTATTTAGTTGCAGTATTAGTTGATGGTTGGTTGGTTCCTTAGTTTAGGGGCTGCGACAACGCGGTCATGTAGCCCCGTGTACTTTGTATTAGTTGAGATAATGCCACTCGTCAATATTTGTTAGCTGTAGTCTATGTGATGTTTTGTGGAGATACTGGAAGTGGTGATTGTCCTCCGGAATTTGCTTGTTTGGAGTGAATATGTGATAGTTCTAAATCTGGTTGAGTCTTGCGCGGTCCTGATGAGAGCAGTTAATATATATATATATATATGTATGTAAGTCTACCCCTTATTATTCCCGTTTTTCCAACGGGGTCGGGGATGAGATGCGATGGAAGTTTGTGTGGCGATGATTTTTACGGCCGGATGCCCTTCCTGACGCCAACCTCATGAGAGGAGTTAATGAGAGATGAAATGAATGATGGTGAATGAAACTGGGCAAGGATTTGGAAGGAAGCGGCCGTGGCCTGTCAGAAGGTACCGTCCCAGCATTTTCCTGGTGTTGAAAATGGGAAACCACGGAAAACCATTTCAAGGACGACCGACGATGGGGCTCGAACCCACGCGTCTACCGAGTCAGCAGAGAGCTTGGCCCCATGACCTAATGCTGAGCTTTAGCCAGCGTAGCCACTACTGTCGGTAGTTAATATATATATATATATCACCCTTGCTTTCAGACATAGATTTTATAGCCTAAGTGTAATGGAACCGATGATGATCGCTTGACGACCAAAACTGGTCATCCAATGTATTTATTAATCTCATGTAATTTCTTTCAGGATTAGGGAATAACCCATCTCATTTGGGCACAATCATGTTGACCGACTGAAACGCATCAAACTTTTTATTAATTAAATCAATCCTTATAGATAATAGGACAACATTCACTTTCCAGTACTTAAAATAACATTTTGTCATCCATTGTATTGGTAACAGAGAATAAAATATTGCGTGTTCATCAAAGATCATAGGTTTATTGATATTAAAATGAGAAGTGTAACATTATGTTTCTTGTATATCTATTTTGTTTAGCTTCTTTGAACTTGGTGATTAAATAGAAATTACAGTTTTTTGTAATTTTTAGTCCATATATAACTCCATATTTCAATACAAATAACTAAATATATATGTACAGAGGTGTGAAAATTATTAGAATCAAATAATTTAAATATGTCACAATATTGTATTCAACAAGAAGTTCCGTGACGAACTAAAGAGCCTAATTTTCTTAAAATTTAAGATTCATGCCAATGATTAATCTATATGGACCTGTCTAGAACAATGACGAAATTAAGTTGGTAATATAGACATTTCTAATTAGATCGAAATATACCTGGCATAATGTAGCCTAATAGAGCACTACAGTTGGCAGCCCTGGTGACAGAATATATTCTTAGTTCCATCTCTTAAGCTACATAATACAAAAATTGGTTGAAGTCCAATGGATAGCATGGACTTTACAAGCAGTTAGACATTGGATCTATCAGTGCGCGTAAAATCATGTTGGCAACAATGTCATGCATGTGTTGGTCAGAAATAATCTGAAATATGATCTCTTGTTGTGCCAATTTTGGATGAAATCCATTTGCTAGTATAGAAGTTACTGGTATTTTAAAATTGGACCTATCAGCAGGCTTAGAATCATGTTGGCAGCACTGACATATATTAGTTACTCCAAATTAACCTAGAATGTCAGATACTATACGTGCGCAAAGTTTAGAGCTGTTGGCTTGCATACTTTCTGATATACCGTATTGATATTAGGGTAAAAATATAAACAGCATTTATTAACAGTAGGCAGTCCTGATTGCTCTTAAGAATACGCATAGTCATATCCGTTATGATACACATAGCACATACGAAATTTGGTTGAAATCGATAGTATAGAAGTTACATGTATTTAAAAATTGGTACTATCAGCAGGCTTAGAATCATGTTGGTAGCACTGACAAACATTAGTTGCTCCAAATTATTCTAGAATGTCAGGCACTATACGTGTGCAAAGTTTAAAGCTGTTGGCTTGCATACTTTCTGATATATTGGTATTTGGATGAAAAATAGAGAGAGCATTTATTGGCAGTTGGCAGCCCGGGTGGCTCTTAAGAATACGCTCAGTCATATCTGTTTATGTACACATAGTGCATACGAAATTTGGTTGAAATCCAATTGATAGCGTAGGAGTTATAAGCATTTAAAAGTCAGAATTTACGAATCATTTTGGCAACACTGTCACGTATGGCCTCCTGAAAATTAAACTGAATTATTATTATCTATATGTGTGCCAATTTTGGAATAGTTTCCATGTATACATTCCAAGATATCCAACATGGAGCTCAAATTTCAATTGCGATTTTCAACAGTTGGTAGCACTGACATCATTTTCAAGTATGACATTGAGATGTTCCGGTATAGACCTTTACTCATAGGAAATTAGGTTTCGATTTCTGCAGCCGTTTAGGAGTTGATCCACTAGCAAATGGATTTCATCCAAAATTGGCACAACAAGAGATCATATTTCAGACAGACAGACGGACAGACAGACAGACATTTTCCCGGATCGAACTCATAAGTCTACTTTTTCCTCATTTTTGCAAAATGTGAAAAGTAGGCTAAAAATCATTTTATTGACCATCTGCTGGCATCTTTTGTAACCCTGCTTAATAATGTTTTCTCCCTTATGGAGTTACACCTCTTCCCTTAAGGAATTGTGTCTGGTAATTTTCAGAATTGGGGATTCCGAGGGATACCTGAACCTGGTCCGTTTCCTATTTTCTCATTGACTCTGGAATATATCCCGTAAGTCAGGTGATGTCAATACGTAGTGTAAGAATCTTTGAATAGTTCAAGAGCGGATCATCAGTAAAAAGACCCAAAATCTCTCTGCTATAAATTCCTACAACAAGTAGAATGAAGTAATGAAAACAAAACGTGTGGCATTTTGCAGTAGCAAAGCTCCTCTGTTAGTGAAAATTCTAAAACATCATTTTACTTTGAGTTTCTTAAAAGAAAATATAATTAACACTGTTGTTTAAACATTCGAAGTAATTTCAGCGCCTCGCAAACAAGTTTAGTGCATTAAGCTGTGAAAAGTATAAATGTTATTTTGGGAAACTGGCGTCGAGTCTAATAATTTCCACACATCTGTATATATTTCATTGTTGTTGTTGTTGTTGTTGTTGTTTTTTGAGTCTTCATTCGTTTGACTGGTTTGATGCAGCTATCCATGCCTCCCTGTCCTGAGCTAATCGTTTCATCTCTGCATAGCTACCACACCCTACATCCGAGGCAATCTGTTTAACATATTCTAACCTTGGTCTACCCCTACAGTTCTTGTCCTCGACCCTTCCTTCCATATCTAAGCTTGCTATTCCTGGGTGTCATAGTATGTGTCCTACCAACCTATCTCTTCTCTTCATTAGCAGTCGCCAGAAACATCTATCCTCTCCCACTCGTCTTAATACGTCTTCGTTTGTAACCCTATCTACCCATCTGATCTTCATCATTCTCCTGTAACACCAAATTTCAAGCGCTTCAATTCTCCTCTTTTCTGCTGCACCAATAGTCCAAGTTTCACTTCCATAGAGCGCCACGCTGTAGACAAAGGCCTTCAAAAATGACTTCCTAATACCTAAATCTATATTCGATGTCGACAGATTCCTGTAGAAATGCTCTCCTTGCCTGAGCTAACCTAGTTTTTATATCCTCTTTGCTTCGTCCATCACTGGTGATTTTTCTTCCTAAGTAACAGAAGTCTCCTACTTCCTGTAGCTTTTCACCTGCCAATGTGATGTCCATAGAGGTTTCTGATTTAATTCGGCTGCAATCCAATATTTTGTTTTATATTTATTAATTTTCATCATGAATTCTTTCCTCCATTTCATTAGCACATATAAATCCGTTCCCTGGATGTTGTTGCTCATTCTTTACGGGCTTTGCTACATCGTGGTCATGTAGCCCCGTGTACTTGGGTGTGTGTTGAAGTTGTCTGATAACCTGTGTCACTGTCATGTCTGTACTAGTGTGTATACTTGTAATCGAGGTAGGATTTGGGTAGGAAGCGGCCGTGGCCTTAAGTTAGGAACCATCCCGTCATCCTGGAGTAGAAGTGGAAAGCACGGTGACAGCCACGGGGATGAAGCTACGATACGAGTAACTGACAACACTGAGTACTCCAGCGTCACTACGAGCGCTGCTAGGCAAAAGTTCGCCTCGTGATTGGTTGATTTTGACTTACTTAACTTATGTCCTCCAAGGAGCAAAGGGCTTCCACAAGAGCTTTCCAGCCTTGTTATGTTTGGTGTTCTGTGTTGTTGATAAAATGGCGGCTCCACATGCTTGAAACACGTTACGGTAACTGTTCGTTATCCTGATTTTGAGAGATATTTAAGTCACTTATACGCTAAAACTACTCGCAATATCAAATATTCTTCCTAAGTAACACGATACTGTCGTATATCTGCAGCTTATAATCGTGATCCATACTTTTCATTCGTAAACCGTATTTGTCGAATGCGGATGTTGATCACGCCAAAGAATATGAGCCATACGACATAGGCGTGAATAGTTCTGAATAAAACCACCCAGTCCAAAGTCTCATGTTGGTGCGATTTGTTAAAATGGAAATGTGTCCTTAAATAAATCACGGATTGGAGTGAGCCAGTAAAATAAAATGAAAATGAAAATCCACAGCCTGCTTCCAGTCTCCGACCGGGTCAGGAATGGAATGAATGAAGCCCCCATCTAGCGGCGAGGATATGAATTGTACCGGCTGCCGAGGCCTGACGCACTCCTCTGAGGCAATTCTTAAATGAATGACAGAGGAAATGAAATGATATTGGAGAGTGTTGCTGGAATGAAATTCTTGACAGGGAAAACCGGAGTACCCGGAGAAAAACCTGTCTGCCTCCGTTTTGTCCAGCACAAATCTCACATGGAGTGACCGGGATTTGAACCACGGACCCAGCGGTGAGAGGCCGGCGTGCTGCCGCCTAAGCCACGGAGGCTTCAGTAAAATAAAATAAAAACATAAAATGAAAACATATTTGGGAGCTAACATTTCCATACTGGTAGTTGGCTGCCACACCACTAAGCGTGCTGCAGTAGTTTCTTGTTTCCATGCTTTGCCATGTTGCATTCACTTCTATTATGTTTGGTGTTCTGTGTTTTTTTTTTTAGCGTATGGCTTTTAGTGCCGGGAGTGTCCGAGGACATGTTCGGCTCGCCAGTTTTTGTAGCTGCTTCGAGACGGACACCCAATGGGTGAGCTACAAGTACCGTTGGGGAGGGAAGTTTGAATGTAAGGACGAGGAGTTGGAAGGCAGCGGCTGTGGCCTATAGTTAGGGACCAACCCCGGCATTTGCCTGGAAGGAAGATGGGAAACCACAGAAGACCATCTTCAAGGTTGCCGGCGGGGGGATTCGAACCTCCTCGCCTCCCGGATGTGAGCGACTGCCATCAGTCACGCCGTAACCACCACGGCTAACTCACCGGTGTTCTGTGGTGACAGCCAAGAATGTTCGTTAGCAATGAGGCGGACTTTATCACATGTCGTGAGACCCTCTACAGCTGACCTCATTAACCTATTGGGTGTATGAGTTGAATTTGTCGGATAACCTGTGTTCTTGTGGTGGCTGTAGTGTATTGTGTAGCTGTAATTTTAGCGTACGGAATATGGTAGGTTATCCGGTATTATAGCGGCTTCAGTGGCGTAGTTGGTAGCATGCTGAACTGCTGTGCCAAGATAGCGGGTTCAAACCCGGCCGAAGTCGTCGGATTTTTTAAGAGCGTTATAATCCTTCAGTATGTCTTCCTTCGGAGGGGAAGTAAAGCCGGCGGTCCCATGTCATAAATTTATGTCATGTAAAAGATCCTTCCACAGACTTAAGTTGTGCGAAGCTAAATTTCTAGGTTAGATTTCGTTGGAACGCTCTATCAAAGTTCCAACGTTCACCACTAGGTATCATTGACATCTGGTAGCGAAAGTTGGAACAACTTGAAATTGAACGGAACTTGTAGCACACCCTATGGGTGTCCGCTAGAAGCAGCTACAGCCTCTGGCGAGCCGAACATGTCCTCGGACACTCCCGGAACTAAAAGCCATACTTGAAACTTAAGAACTTTCTTCGGCTTTTCACCGTTAATTGGGGTCGACGGAGCCCACCAGGCTCATTTTGGATTTGGCCGGGGATTTAAAGCCGGATCCCTTCCTGACATCACGTGATTTTTAGTTGAAAATTCCCGCTGTCACCGAAATTCGAACCCCGGCCATCCGGCTGAAAGACGAGAAGTTAAGCCACTGCGCCATCACGTTCCCCGGCACTAAAAGCCATACGATAAATACATAATAATTAATCCCGGTATTTGACTGGAGGGAATGCAGAAAAACTAGGGGATAAACTGCACTCAGGATAACCGCTGTTGGCACCAGGATTCCAACATCTGATTTCTCTACTTGCTGCAGTCGGTTGGTTGGTTCCTTAGTTTAGGGGCTGCGACAAGGCGGTCATGACGCCCCATGTACTTTGGGTGTGTGTAGAATCTGTCTGATAACCGGTTGTAATTGTGATGGCTGTATTAGTGTGGTTATCTGTTTTTAGCCTATTTTCAATTTTGAAAAAATAGGCTTATGAGATCACCTTTTGTCCGTGTGTGTGTGTGTGTGTGTGTGTGTGTGTGAGAGAGAGAGAGAGGTGTGTGTGTGTGTGTGTGTGTCCCCTAATAAAATCTAAACGGCTGAAGAGATTTCAATGAAACTCGGTAAGTTCACAGCACTATTCCCAGCGACCACGACCGTGCCCTTCAAATTTTGTTACGTCTCACCAATCCAACATGGCGGCTGTGCGAAATATTTCTATAGCATTCAATATCTCCGAAACTATTGCCGATATCGCCCTGAATTGTGTACGGTGATAAAGGGCGCTACTAGAAGTTCACCTATGCGACTTTCAAAAACCTGGTGACTACAAAATCAACATGGCGGCCATGTGAAGTTGAGACTTTTAAATAGACTTTTCTCGCGATTTAACTATCCAAACGTAATGAAACACGGTACAGCAAATGTTTATACACATCGAAATGCACTGGAGTCTAATTTAGTTCAATTGTTTAAATAACCTCACAATGGCGGCTGTGCGAAATATTTCATTGACATTCTATTTCTCCGAAACTATTACAGATATCACCCTGCAATTTTGTACGGTGATAAAGGATACTGATACAAGTTTACCTATGTATATTTCATAAACCTGTAAAGTACAAAACGAACATGGCGACCAAGCGAATTTGAAATATTTTAATAGACTTTTCTCGTGATTTAAATCTCTGAGGGCAGTGAAATGTGGTACAGTAAATGATTTTGCAGATTGTAATGCACTGCCATCTAATTTAATTCAATTGTTTACATAACCTCAAGACGGCGGCTGTGCGAAATTTTAAAATTAAGTTTTTATTTCTTGTGTCGTAATCATGCGATCGAAGTGAAAGTTTGAATAATGAACCTAGGCAATAATTGTCCTTGAATGGAACATAACTCAATGGCCTATTCATATAACAATCCTAAATGGCGAGCTTCCGAAATATTTAGACGGTTCTCAATAACTATGAATCATTTACAGCAATCAAACTGAAAATGTTTATGTTCAGAGAGACTATGAACATATGTTCACCTATAGCACTTTCAGTAACCTGGTGAGCACAAATCCAACATGGTGGCGACGCAAAGTATAAATATTTAAATGGACGTTTCTCGCGAATTAACTATCCGAGTGCCGTGAAACGTTGCACGTTAAATGCTTATACAAATGTTGATCCACTGGCATCTAAATTATTTCAATTGTTTGCATAATCGCAAGATGGCTGCTGTGCGTAATTTTAAAATCTCGTTTTTACTTCTTGTGTTCTAATCATGCGATTGAAGTCGGAATAACACACGTACACAATAATCTTAATGTAATAGTACAAAAATGGCGACCATCTGAAATATTTAGACGGTTCTCAATATCTACGAATCTGTTACAGCAATTAAACTGAAATTTTGTATGTTGATAGAGGCAATTAACATTAGCAGGATATATGAAAATAGGCTGTATAGTTCTTCACAGAACTACTTGTTTAATTCAAGTAAGGACTGCAAACGATTAATTATTTTCAAGTAGTTCCTACTTTTGCTACTAAATGGTAACATCTACGACACCTAGCTGCGGACGTGACTACTAAATGCCACTGCAGTCAGCACCTGGCAGCGAACGTTGGAACTAATAGAGCATTATCAAACTAACCTACAAATTTTAGCTTCCACAAGTGTAACTAGTGGAACGTTCTTTTTCATGCCATAAATCTATGACATGGGACCGCTGGCTTGACCTCCCCTCCGAAGGAAGGCATACTGAGGGATTTTTAACGCTCTTAAAAAATCCAACGACTTCAGCCGGGTTTGAACCCGCGATCTTGGGCATAGAAACTCAGCATGCTACCAACTACACCACCGAAGTCGCCTTGCTGCAGCTGTCCATCGTGGTCATGGTCAGTGATTTATCGATATTTGATATGGAACAGTAACGAATGGAATAGCAGATAACCTCTGGGATCTGTTTCCCAAGCAAGTTGTTGAAGACTTGTGTTTTTCCTCCAGACTGGACAGAGAGAGATGTTGTTGGCAGCGACTAGGAACAGAGTGATGTATGTGCAGCTTTACTCGTGTTGGTACTTGGCATACAGCGACATGTGTACGTTTCCACACAAAGGACAATACGTTCCCTTAAATTAACTGGCATTCCTTGTTCTCGTTGCCAAGGAAGGTCGCAGGTTATTTTCCAACAATACCGGTCGTGATGACGGACAGTGGGAGGAGAAGGTCTTCACAGCTGACACAACTGTTCCTTCTCTTACTATAAATAACTAGGTTTAAAATTCGATTGACTGCTTGAAAACTCAAGCGACCTCACTGGTATACTTCAACATAGGTCATGTATAGTGCATCTCTACCTTAATGACAGTACGCGCAGGGCCGTGGGGAGCGAGCAAGGGCCCTTGGACAGGGACTTCCGGGCTCCTCCATCTTTATTCACCCCGTTATATCCTGTGAATAGGACCTGTGTGTTTTTGTGTTTAAAGCTCGGAAGTTAAATTAAATGTCAGTTAGCTTATCGGAAAACAGATCCTTCTTATAACTGGAAGATATACACGATGATGATGATGATGATGATGATGATGATGATGGTGATGATGATGATGTAGAAGAATATGAAGATGATCATGTTGAAGACAATAATGATGATGATGTAGAAGAATAAGACCATGATGATGTAGAAGAAGAAGATGATGATGATGATGTTGAAGACAATGATGATGATGATGATGATGATGTTATGGTAGAAGAATAAGAACATGATGTAGAAGAAGATGACAATATTGATAATAATAATGTTATTGGTTTTACGTCCCTTTTAACTACACTGGCTTTTAGAGACGCCGGGGTGCCGGAATTTTGCCCCGAAGGGGATTTTTAACGTGCCAGTAAATGTACTGACACGGCTCCCTCGCATTTGCGCACCCTCAAATAATGACAATATTGAAGACGATGATGATGCTGAAGACGATGATGATGATGATGATGATGATGATGAAAATGGTGACGTTGATGTTGATGTACAAGAAGATGATGTAGAAGAAGAAGATGATGATAATGATGTAGAGGGATGCCCCTCTACCGAAACCAAAAAAATCACACACAGCACATTTGGCAGCCAGGGGTGCCAATATTAACAACAGTCAAGGATACTCTTACTCCAGCAGGACATTACAAGGAGTAAAAAGGAGACGTCCTAACGGCCAGAGAGTGAAGCCAGTGGGCACGCCCACTGAAATGCTCAACACATGGCTGGCAAGTGTTAGGAATAGCTTTGTTATCCGACCAAAACGAGCCTAATTTTGGTGCACAAAGCATTGTAACTAGGTGCCTAAAACTCTTAATTCTTAATGTAGCCTACTATTTCTACTTAATTTTTAAGTACTTTTAGTCTAATCAAGCTGAAACTACTGGAAATGCATATGGGCCTACATTGCGAAGCCGCCATGAGCAATGCACGTGGTCTTGTCACTGTTCATTATTTCTCAGTACATCAAAAAATTATACAAATATAGTATGACGGAATATTTACAGCAAAATTCTTAACAATAATAATACAGACAAATGAAATCCTTTGGTCATCTCACTAGACTACCATAAAATCAATTAATGAAAAGTATAATAGATTAAGTAACCTCACTCAGGAACTCAACGCCTTGGCTAGAAGAACTTCGAAAGGAAAATCAAAAACGCAAACATAAGTTCAACAGACATTTCAGAAAGGGACACCTTCAGGCACTAAGTAAACAAATGGGAAGTTACATCAGAGCAACTAAAACAAGAGCAGAACAGACCAAACAAGCCTCCACGGAAATAATTAAAGCCTATTGGTTGGTTGGTTGATTCCTTAGTTTAGGGGCTGCAACAACGCGGTCATGTAGCCCCCGTGTACCTTGGGTGTGTGTAGAATCAGTCTGATAACTGGTGTTAATTGTGATGGCTGTATTAGTGTGTGTTATCTGTTTTATTTCAAGTAAGGACTGCAGACAATAATTTCAAGTAATTAGTTCCTACTTTTGCTACCAAATGCTACCGTCCATTACACCTAGCTTGCGGACTTGGCTACTAGATGGCATCGCAGTCAGCACCTGGCGGTGATCGTTGCAACAAATAGAGCGTTATTAATTCTAACCTACAAATTTTGGCTTCACACAAGTGTAGTTAGTGGAAGGTTCTTTTCCATGCCATACATTTATGACATGGGACCGCCGGCTTTACTCCCATCCGATGGAAGGCATACTGAGGGATTTTTAACGCTCTTAGAAAATCCAACGACTTCGGCCGGGTTTGAACCCGTGACCTTGCTCATAGAAGCTCAACATGCTACCAATTACGCCATCGAAGCCACCGAAAGCCTATTGGAACAACAAGAAAACCAAAGTGGAAGTTGGCTAAGTTATTTGCTTAACGTCTTCCATTTATTGGGAGAATTCGCTTAAAATAAAACAAGAAGTTCCGTGAAGAACTATACAGCCTACTTTTCATGCCAATGATCATTCTACAGTATATGAACCTATCTAGAATAATGACGAAATTAAGTTGGTAATATCGAAATATCTACTTAGTTCAAAATATACCTGGTTTAATGTAGCCTAATAGAGCACTACAGTTGGCAGCCCTGGTGACTGAATATATTCTTAGTTCCATCTCTTAAGGTACAGAATACAAAATTTGGTTGAAGTCCAATGGACGTTACATGCAGTTAGACACTGGATCTATCAGCACGCGTAAAAGCATGTTGCCAACAATACCATGCGTGTGTTGGTCAGAAATAATCTGAAATATTATGATATCTTGCTGTGCCAATTTTGGATGAAATCCATTTATTAGTATAGAAGTTACATGTATTTCAAATTGGACATATCAGCAGGCATAGAATCACGTTGGCAGCACTGACTTATATTAATTACTCCAAATTATCTAAGAGGGTCAGGTGCTATACGTGTGCAAAGTATAGAGCTGTTGGCTTGCATACTTTCCGATATATTGATATTAGGGTAAAAAAGAGAGCATTTATTAACAGTTGGCAGCCCTGATTGCTCTTAACAATACTTATAGTCATATCTGTTATGGTACACATAGCACATACGAAATTTGGTTGAAATCCAACTGATAGTATAGATGTTGCATGTATTTAAAAATTGGTACTATCAGCAGGCTTATAATCATGTTGGTAGAACTGACGTATATAAGTTACTCCAAATTAATCTAAAATGTCAGAATATACGTGTGCATAGTTTAAAGCTGTTGGCTTGCATACTTTCTGATATATTGGTAATTGGATAAAGAAATAGAGAGAGCAATTATGAACAGTTGGCAGGCCTGGTGGCTCTTAAGAATACGCTCAGTCATATCTGTTTATGTACAGATATTACATACACACTTTGGTTGAAATCCAATTGATAGTGTAGAAGTTATATGCATTTAAACATTGGACCTATCAGAAGGCTTAAAATTATTTTGGCAACACTGTCATGGTTGGCCTCCTTGAAATTAAACTGAAATAGTATTATCTACATGTGTGCCAATTTTGGAATAGCTCCCACGCATACCTTGCAAGATATCCAACATGGAGCTCAAATTTCTAGTGCGTTTTTTCAGCAGTTGGTAGCACTGACATCATTTTCAAGTATGACATTGAGATGTTCCGGTATAGACCTTTACTCATACTAAATTTTGTTTTGATTGCTGCAGCCGTTTAGGAGTTTAGAGGGGACACACACACACACACAGCCAGACAGACACACATTTTCCCGGATCGATCTCATAAGTCTACTTTTTCCTCATTTTTGCAAAATGGGAAAAGTAGGCTAAAAATCTGGGGTGATAGGCTCGCTCGCTCCGAAGCTAGTAATTTAAATTTCCACTGATTGGAGATTGTTCAAAGAAATGAAAACGTAACAAGTAGTTCCGTGAAGAACTATACAGCCTATTTTCATATATCCTACTTATGTTAATTGCCTCTATCTACATACAAAATTTCAGTTTGATTGCTCTAATAGATTCATAGATATTGAGTACCGACTAAATATTTTGGATGGTCGCCATGTTGGATTTTATATGTGTAGGTCCTAGAGTTATGTACTGTTACAAGAAGATTATTGTGTACGTGTAGCATTCAAACTTCAATCGCATGATTAGGATACAAGAAATAAAAACGAGATTTTAAAATTTCGCACAGCTGCCATCTTGTGGTTATGGAAACAATTGATATAAATTAGATGCCATTGGATTAACATTCGTAACAGGATTTACTGTACCAAGTTTCACTGCACTCGGATGGTTAAATTGCGAGAAACGTCCATGTGAATATTTATACTTCGCGTCGCCGCCATGTTGGATTTGTGATCACCAGGTTATTTAAAGTCCTATAGGTAAACTTAAGTTCATAGCCCCTATGAACATTAAAAAATTCAGTTTGATTGCTATAATAGATTCTTATCTCTTGCAACATGAAGGAAACGAATAACGGTAAAACTACCCCAGGTGGTACAACATTTAGAAAATCCACCCCTGCCTTTGGTGGGGCAAGCAAGCCTTCGGAGTCTGGGGAGCTTGCACTTTCATGTGAAACTAAGAAACGTTTTAAATATTTGGCAACCATCAACATCAACTCCCTCCTTAAGACAGGAAAACTAAAACATACATTAGATGTTTTAAATGACCACAATATCCTGATAACTGCCCTACAAGAGACCAGATTCTTGGATGACGAGCCAATCGAATCACAGGGATACAGGATCTACAAAGGGCAGCCAGGTGAAAGAGTGATGAAGAATGTGCCTCACTTGAGTACAGGCTTCATAGTCAACAACAAAATGATCAACTCCATCATCTCCTTTTCATCTCCAAATGGCAGAATGTCCACTATAGCCTTCAGAACTCTCAACAAAGCATACACAATTGTTAATTTTCATGCACCTACTAATGACACCAATAGGAAAGATATTGAGAGTGTGGAAAACTTCTGGAGGGTACTCGAAGAGACAATGGACCGGATTCCAAAGCACCATGTAACTATTTTAATGGGGGACTTTAACGCTCAGATTGGTAGAGAACGGAAATTTCAGGCCATAGTTGGAGAATATCCAGCACACATGAGGACCAACAGGAATGGAGAAAGGCTGATTGATCTGTGCAGAAATTATAACTTAGTCCTCAAATCTACAGCTTTCAAACGCCTTCCTAGAAAAGCTATGACGTGGAGATGTCCTAATCCCATGCTTGGGGAATTCCAACTAGATCATGTAGCCATCAGTAGAAGGAACAACCAGGAAATATTAAATGTCAAAGTATTGAGAAGTGCGAACATTGACTCGGATCATTATCTTTCTTTGATCAAAACCAATTTCATCCCTCTTAAAACAAGCAGAGGAATCCATTGCATCAAGTCGCGAATTCCAAGGTTCAATCCATCTAAGCTGAGAGACAGTGATGACTTCACCAAGACCCTAGCTAAGAACAAGGAAAAGAAGGACTGGCCCCAACTACAGAAGGCACTAGTAGATGCGGCGACAATAACTATCCCGGCAGTCAGAAAGAATAAACATCCGTGGTGGACAGCTACATGTGACAAGGCAATAGAAGAGAGAAAACAAGCATGGCTGAAATGGAACCGTAATAAAAGTGTGGACAATCATGATAATTTCTTAGAAATTCGGAAAACTACTGCCAAAATTATCAGAACAAGCAAGAGGCAGCATAATAAGGATATCATTGACCAGGCAGAGAGGGATTTCCAGCGGAACAACACTAGAGACTTCTACCAGGCTTTTAAATCACAAATAACACCCTATTCAGCTCCTACACTTCACCTTCGGGGAGCTGACGGAGATCTGAAACTGAACAATGAGGAGTGCACCACAGCCTTAGCAGAGTATTTCAGCGACCTTCTTAACTCCGAGGAACCCATGGAAAAGCTACCTTTTGAACCCAAGAACGTTGCTAAGCCACACTCTTTCCCTCCAACAAAGGAAGAGATCCAGAAAGTCATTTCCGAATTTAAGTCCAATAAAGCAGGAGGCGAAGATGGGATCATTGCAGAGCTCTGGAAGTATGCTGACGAGGAGTCGATACAGAGTATCCATGACATCATATCTAACGTCTGGTTGACAGAACAATTACCTAGTGACTGGACCTCAGCTATCATTCACCCACTACATAAAAAAGGTGACAAATCAGATCTCAACAACTACAGAGGGATTTCCCTGGTATCAGTGACATACAAGATACTCTCCAAAGTATTGCTCACAAGAGTAGAGGTTCAACTGGATTCCTGCATTGGAGAGTACCAAGCTGGGTTTCGAAAGTCAAGGTCATGCACCGAACAGATTCTGAATCTCAAAACCATTCTCACGTACAAAAATCTAAGTGCCTCACCTTATGTTGCAATTTTCGTTGACTTCCAAAAGGCATACGACTCAGTAGATAGTCACTCTTTGAGACACTGGCTGAATTGGGGCTAGATAAAAAGACCCTGAATCTAGTGAAAGCGACTCTCACTAACACCACAGTCAAAGTCAAATTCAGAGGGGAACTGTCCAAGAGCTTCGAGGTCAGAACTGGTGTTAGACAAGGGGATGGCTTGTCTCCGATCCTCTTCAATTGCCTACTAGAAAAAGTAATTCGTGAGTGGACGAAAACTCTGAAGGATGATTCTGGATTAAGAATAGGCTACAAGAAAGACAAGTTAACAGTCCCCTGTTTAGCCTTTGCAGACGACCTTGCACTCCTAGCGTCCAGTGTGGAGGAAGCTAAACATCAACTATCCTCTCTGAACTATATAGCAGCTAAAGTAGGCTTAAAGATCGCCATCAACAAAACACAGTTTATCAGCAACATCAGAGATGCGCCCGAGTCAATCCCACTGGGGGACAAAGTAGTACAAAGGACTAACTCCTTCAAATACCTAGGAGAATGGATAACCCCAAACATCAATGAAGACCTGGCCATGAACGACAGATGCATCAAACTGGAGAGAGCCTACCACCTATGCAAGAATATGTACAAATCAAAATCCCTCTCAATGAATTTCAAACTCAGACACTACAGTACTGTAGTGAGACCATCAGTACTATATGCCTCAGAATGCCTAAATATGGTCAGAAAAGGACAACTCCGGAAATTGGAGCTGAAGGACCGGAAGATTCTACGAAAAATCATGGGCCCTATTAAAGAGGAAGGCAAGTATAGAATCAGGCACAACAATGAACTCTATGAACAAGTGGAGAGCATTACAACAGCTATGAGGAAGAGGAGGCTGATCTTCTATGGTCATATTGTGAGAATGGATAATCAGAGGCTCACCTCCAGAATTTTCAACACTGTCTCTAGAGGGAAAGCAACTAACGCCAAGTGGTCGAAACTAGTCAGAAAAGACCTTGAACAATTGGATATTGACCCCAGTAACATCTATGACAGGAATAAATACAGGACTTTAGTCAGAACATCAGACTCTCTCCAGTCACTAACAGCAAAAGCAGTGCGTCCAGGAGTAGGTGTGAAATGGACTCAGGAGCGGAAGGACATTCACAGTGCCAGAATGAAGGAATACTGGGCTAGGAGGAAAGCTGCCAGAGATAACAATCACGTGGTCCACAGCCAGCCAAAACGGAACTAAAAAAGATTCGTAGATATTCAGAGTCGTGTGAATATTTCGGATGGTCGCCATGTTGGATTTTTAAATGTATAGGCCATAGACTCATGTACCATTAAATGAAAATTATTGCGTACATTCATTATTCAAACTTTCACTTCGATTGCTTGATTACGACACAAGAAATAAAAACTTAATTTTAAAATTCGCACAGCCGCCATCTTGAGGTTATGTAAACAATTGAACTAAATTAGATACCAGTGCATTACAATGTGTATAAACATTTCCTGTACCAGATTTCATTGCGTTTGGAACATTAAATCGCGAGAAAGGTCTATTTAAAATTTTCAAATTCGCTTGGCCGCCATGTTCGTTTTGTAGTTAACCGCTCTTTGAAAGTCTTATAGATGAACTTTCAGTAGTGCCCTTTACCTCCGTACAAAATTTCAGGGTGATACAGCTAATGGTTTCAGAGATATAGAATGCCGGTGAAATATTTCGCAAATCCGCCATCTTGTGGTTATGTAAACAATTGAACCAAGTTAGATGTCGGCGCATTACAATGTGTATAAACATATACTGTACCAAGTTTTATTTGTGTTTGGTTGGTTAAATCGCGAGAAAACTCTATTTAAATGTCGCAAATTCGCGTGGCCGCCATGTTGGTTTTGTAGTTACCAGATTCTCAAAAGTCACATAGGTGAACTTCTAGTAGTTTCCTTTATCAACGTAATAAATTCCAGGGTGATGTCGGTAATAGTTTCGGAGATATTGAATGCTGGTGAAATATTTCTCACAGCCGCCATATTGGATTGGTGAGACGTAACAAAATTTGAAGGGCACGGTCGAGGTCGCCCGGAATAGTGCTATGAACTTACCGAGTTTCATTGAAATCGCTCAAGCCGTTCAGAATTTATTAGGGGGACACACACACACACACCTCTCACACACACACACACACACACACGCACGCACACACACGGACAGAAGGTGATCTCATAAGCCTATTTTTTTTAAATTAAAAATAGGCTAAATATTAATAATAATGTTATTGGTTTTACGCCCTTTTCAACTGCTGCGGCTTTTAGAGACACTGGGGTCCCAGAATTTTGCCCCCAAATGGATCCTTAACGTGTCAGTAAATTTACTAACACGGCTCGCTCACATTTGCGCACCCTCAAAGTCCAACTGACCGCGCCAGGATTCGATCCTGCAACTTTGGGCATAGGCTGTGAGAACGTTACCACTGCGCCACGCAGCCAGTCCACGAAAATTCACCCTTATGTATGTAAATGATCGCTCATATTTCTTAAATAGCCTATCGCCTATCTGTTAACTAAGCAATTCAAAACCCTAGAATACTAACATTATTCAATTGATGCTTAATACAAATAATACGTTAAATTGCGAAATTTGTGCTAAGGTACCAATTAGTTAAATGGTTGAAATTAAAATATATTTCGTATGTAACGTTCTTATACAATGAATCCTCTGTGGTATTTGAAGTTTAATACGCCAAGTTCCATCTTAAATACAACAAGTAGTTCCGTGAAGAACTAAATAGCCTATTTTTATACATCCTACTAATATTAATTGCCTAAATACCGTCTAAATATTTCGGATGGTCGCCATGTTGGATTTTAATA
Source organism: Meconema thalassinum (assembly GCA_946902985.2). Lineage (NCBI taxonomy): Eukaryota > Metazoa > Arthropoda > Insecta > Orthoptera > Tettigoniidae > Meconema > Meconema thalassinum. The sequence goes on along the minus strand of OX336396.1, from coordinate 135,140,398 downwards.
TATGTAGGCCATGGAGTTATGTACTATTAGATGGTGATTATTGTGTACGTTCATTATGCAAATGTTGATTTCGATCGCATGATTAGAACACAAGAAATAAAAACCTAATTTTCGAAATTCGCACAGCTGTCATCTTGAGGTTACGTAAACAATTGAACTAAATTAGATATCAGTGCATTACTATGTGTATAAAGATTTTCTGTACCAATTTTATTGCGTTTGGATTATTGAATCGCGAGAAAAGTCTATTTAAATCTTTCAACTTCGCTTGGCCACCATGTTCGTTTTGTAGTTAAACGGTTTTTGAAAGTCTCATTGATGAACTTCCAGTAGTGCCCTTTATCTCCGTACAAAATTTCATGGTGATACCGGTAATAGTTTCAGAGTTATAGAATGCCGGTGAAATATTTCGCACAGCCACCATCTTGAGGTTATGTAAACAATTCAACGAAGTTAGATGTCGGTGCATTACAATGTGTATACAAATATACTGTACCTAGTTTCATTGCGTTTGGTTGGTTAAATCGCTAGAAGAGTCTATTTAAATGACGCAACTTCGCTTGGCCGCCATGTTGGTTTTTTTAGTTACCTGGTTTTCAAATGTCACATAGGTGAACTTCTAGTAGTTCCCTTTATCACCGTACAAAATTCCATGATGATATCGGTAATAGTTTCGGAGATATTGAATGCTGGTGAAATATTTCGCACAGCCGCCATGTTGGATTGGTGAGACGTAACAAAAATTTGAAGGACACGGTCAGGGTCACCCGGAATAGTGCTATGGACATACCGAGTTTCATTGAAATCGCTCCAGCCGTTTAGATGTTATGAGGGGGGGGGGGGACCACACAAAAATCCTCACACACTCACACACACACACACAGACAGACACACGGACAAAAGGTGATCTCATATGCCTATTTTTTCATAAATGAAAATAGGCTAACAAATACAGTAGTCATTTACTTTGACGTAAATAGCAGTACGTAATCTCTCCAGCCTCTTATACTGTCTCTGGGAGGTTGTTTTTATAATCCCTCTGAAGTGATATGACATATCTATATCAAATTCCCCACCTCTTTGTTATTGCCATGGAGAAATCAATATGCTGTTAAATTCAAGGATAGTTTCCAGGCAATTCTGTTCCCCATGATTATGCCTCTAGAGCTGATTGGCATTAATAACAAAAACACTGCCATAAACCAGTAAAAGCACGATTTTCTAAGCAGTTAAATTATTCATACACGTAAATTTTACGTATGTTAGTATTGTAGGGTTAAAACTAGCACACCGTATTTTTTGCTATTGAAGCCATAGGTACGAGCAGCTAGAGCCTTTACGGGGGCGTTGTCAATGTCTGAAATTACAGCGTGCTAGAGAGATTCTTATTACTCCTTGGTCAAAACCTAAGATGCACACATTACAGAGAAGTAACTCACCGCGTCACGTGTATTCACAAGTTGTCACTCCAACAAGTGGTCCTTTATAACTGCTCCATTCGGAAGTGCTGTATTTCTATCAGCTCATTGCATCACAAGGTCATAAAGCCTTCCGTATGATAAGAGAGTGAGTGCCTTGCGTAACCCTACCACAAGAGAAGTAAACTTATCGTACGTGGGTGTATCTTCCGGGTCCACCACTTATCGTCAGGAAGTTTTGGGTCTGTAACAACAGCGATAGCGCTATTGTCAATTTCATGTCCTCAAAACGGCAACGCGGAAGGCTTCACGTTTCATTCAGTTGCTCAACACAGACAAATAAAAAGATGTTGTTTTAGTTGTTGATTTATTTAAGGACTTTGTGCCAGCATGGTTGGCTAATGATCGCGTGATTAAGGGCCAAGTAAAGTTTAGTTAATTATTGTTGTTTTACCGGAGCCTCCATGGCTTAGGCGGCAGCACGCCGGCCTCTCACCGCTGGGTCCGTGGTTCAAATCCCGGTCACTCCATGTGAGATTTGTGCTGGATGAAGCGGAGGCAGACAGGTTTTTCTCTGGGTACGCCGGTTTTCCCTGTCAAAATGTCATTCCAGCAACACTCTCCATTATCATTTCATTTCATCTGTCATTCATTTAATCATCGCCCTAGGGGAGTGCGACAGGCTTCGGCAGCCAACACAGTTCATATCCTCGCCGCTAGATGGGGGCTTCATTCATTCGATTCCCTTACCCGGTCGGTCGACAGGAAGCAAGCTGAGGATTTTCATTGTTGTTTTACCCGTCAGCGGTAACTACGCTCACTAACGCGCAGCTCTCTGCTGACTCGGTATGGGTTTGAGCCCCACCGTCGGCTGTCCTTGAAATGGTTTTCCATGGTTTCCCCATTTTCAACTCAAGACAAATGCTGGGACGGTACCATCTTAAAGGACACGGCCGATTCCTTCCACATCCTTGTCCAGTTTCAACCTCCATCACTCATTTAATCTCTCATTAACTCCTCTCATGAGGTTGGCATCAGGAAGGGCAACCAGCCGTAAAAGCCATCCGCTATAAATTCTTTCATCGCATCTCATCCCTGATCCCGTTGGAAAACGGGAATAATAAGGGGTAGACATACATTGTTGTTTTAAGGGGTGGAACAGCGAGTTCATCTGTCCCTATAATTCAGAAAAAAAAAGAACGAAGCTTGTCGTTTAACGTGACCGTTAATCTCGAGATCATGAGCCACGGGACCTCCTTTTTACGTGGAATCCGAACCACAAGACATGGCATTTCACTTCGAAAATCTCACATGCATTGACCGGAAATCGAACCCGTACCGCCTTGGTGAGAGGCATACAGCTAGACCACTGAGCCACCACGCCCCCCTAAAATTTAGAGGTGGACGCCTAAATATGAAAATAAGAATAAAAATAATAAAACAACAAAATTAATAGTACATTATGCAACGCGCCTATAATGGCAATAATTAAAACACGAGTAGCCTATGTTTATAAAACGAGCGAAGCGAGTTTTATAATTTCCATACGAGTGTCTTAATTACCATTATAGGGGAGTTGCACTCGACTGTTTATGTTTGACGATAATTATAACTATTTTATGTTCGAACATAAATATTCATAAATATCTGTCGAGATTCCGGCAGTTTTATGTACGGATCAGAACGAATGGGAAGCAGAGAATACCATGCTCTCCTGGAATACCCCACTATGACACGAGCGACGCAGTGAAATTGGAAATAGAAGACCATGGAATTCAGCGGAGGTGCGATGCTATCCTTACCTAATTGGTCACACAACTGTTTCTTGAGCTCTGATTGGTGGAAGAAACTGTGTCATAATAAAAACTTTTACTATAATGAGCCTCATTATAGTACAGTTTTCTGACATATAATATTTACATTTCGCCAGGGTCGAACATAAATAAATATAATAGACTAATTATAACAATGAACACAAATATGCGAAAACCAAGGAAATTAAAAAAGGGACAAGTTCTTAGAGGGGGAGAGTCGGTCAAAACAGGGTACTTAATAATCAAAGTGGCATATCTTATGAACTTTTTGTACTAATGTGTTAAATTTTTAAGGACTAGTTGTTTAATATATCTACTTACAAATGGCAATGAAGAAAATAATTTAAAAAAAGCCTAACCGTAAATTGTTTATTTATATAAATGTTTGTCCAGTACCCCGTTTTATCAGACGAGTTGGATAAAACAGGGTACTGGATTTAAAGTAAACATTACAAAATAGAAATACATATTACAAACATTCAAATTTACTTCATGTACAAAACTCACATTTATACAGTTCATCATCAATGCCGGCACATTGTTCATGAGCCCATTCACCACACTTATAACATTTGACCCAGCCTTCTTCATACATCGAATTAGTGAATAGTTCATTATAATAAATGCAAGCTGCGTTATTATTTTCTGAATCCTCCCCTGACGAGGTGTTTTACTCCTGCACTTTTCTAACATTCATCGATTTCTGCTTTACGTTATTTGTGACGTCAGAAGGCCTAAATCTGGAAGATTGTGACTCCATTTGAACTTTCCTTTTGGGAGTCTTCTCCGTTTTCATAGATGAAGCTAATTCTGCCTTGTATGGGGAACTTGTCAGAATAGCTGTCTTTCCTCTTCGTATATTGGTTATTCCTTCCTTTCTTTCAACTCTCGGCACTGCCTTTATGTCTTTCGGAGAGTTTTGGAAAGCTGAAGTCCAAGGCTTAGGCCTAACTGACTGAGAAGACCCTGATGTGGATGGAACAGATGATTTTCCGTTTGATGGCTCAGATAGAGATCCCGAAGACAGGATATTACCTTTCTCCAATGGTGGGTCTGATAAAACGGGTACTACCCTGTTCTATCCAACTTGGTGGTACCCTGTTTTATCCAAAAACACCATGTTAGGAGCAAGTGGAATTCTACAGCACTTAAAGCGGTCATTCATTTTGCAACGCCTAGAATTATGTACTGCAAACAATGTTTAATTTATATCTTCCTTACCTTACAGTCTTTCAGAATTGAGTCTTGGATATATAAGCACACAATTTACAACCGGATATTATAACAAAACACCGTAAAAATAGATTTTACCCCCGTGAGAACGCACGCTTGCACCCTACAGATTGCAACTGCTCTAAGAATTAAGGTCATCAAGTGAGAAAGAGGTTAGTATGTTCACCGAAAGATGTCACCACATACCAGACGAGAAAACTATGGTACCCCGTTTCATCAGACTACCCTGTTTTATCAGACTCTTCCCTAAATAGGCTACACAGTTGAGAATTTATAGGGGGAGCGTGATGGCGTAATGGCGCAGTGGCTTAGCTGCTCGTCTTTCACGCGGATGGTCGCGGTTCGAATCCCGGTGACAGCGGGGTGGAATTTTCACCTGAAAAATCCGGTGGCGTCAGGAAGGGCATCCGTCCTTAAATCCCCGGTCAAAACCAAAATGAACCCGGTTGGCTCCGATGTCCTGAATTAATTGGGAAACCCCGAAGAAAGTTAGTTAGTTATTTGAGAATTTAGACCGCTGGCCCTAATCCACTCTCACTTACAAAGCGGATGACGAGATCAGCATTGACCACGCCATCGGCTAATATAAGCGAAATGTAATGTTTTACAGTCGATCATTACTCATCATGTTCGTACCCAATTGTAATGGGTAGTTCCCTAACCCTTAAAAAGAAATTGGGTACAATAGTATTGGCCGACTGAAAAACATTACATTTCGATTTATAAGGCAACACTAAATGAGTAGTTCCGTGAAGAACTATACAGCCTATTTTCATATATCCTATTTATGTAAATTGCCTCTATCACCATACAAAATTTCAGTTTTATTGGTGTAATAGATTCGTAGATATTGTGAACCGGCTAAATATTTCGGATGGTCACCATGTTGGATTTGTATACACTGCTCACAAAAAACAAAAATGCATCACAACTTTGGTATAAACTAGCGTACACATAGGCTCACATCCATGGTGCTCTGCAGGGTTGTTTGTTTATCACTTGGTGAAACTAGAGCTCGCGCCAGCCCGGAAGGCGGTCGGCTCTCTGGGATTTGCGCAGAGAGAGAAAGAGATACATGTCCACTGTTGCAACAGGTCCACCATGTCCGAGTCCCACACCGCAGGCTGCTGCCATGAGTTCCTGCAGTACGGCAACACCGTCGCTTAGCTCATCGAGCCTGTCTCTTTCACGTTGCTTTACACCTGGCTTTCCTGACAACACTCTAGCTCAGATTCTCAAGACAGACTGACTGATTGGTGGGATGGAAGTGAGGCATGACGTATTGGTAGCGTTGTGCTCTGCGCACCGCCTTCCCGACTGGCTCGAGCTCTAATGTGGTGGAATATTGAAGTCAAGGACATAACCCTCCAGTCGTAGCAGTTATCGTTGTGACCGCGCCCCAAACAGCAGTGGTTTGTGACGTACCGCATGGTCTGTCAGTGCTGTGTGAGCTGTCGTATTGGTTAAGCTGCATACGCAGGTTAGAGCACAAGACATGGGAAGGCATTTACCATCAGAACAAGTCATGCGTACAGTAACCCTCTTGCAGGATGGACGCACTCAGCGTTACGAGGCAGAGCAGCTCAGAGTGTCTCAATCAGTCATCTGTAGGTGGTGGTAGCGATATCAAGAGCTACACACTGTCAAACGCCGACATGATTCAGAGAGAAAACTGAAAACAACGCCAGCTGAGGGCCGTTTTCTTCGTTTACAAACCCTCCCAAATCACCGCAGTACAGACAGGAACCTACGAGGTGAGCTAATTAATGCACATGGGACCGTCGTCAGTACACAGAGAGTCTGCAATAGACTACGGGAAGGTGAGCTCAATTCCCGGAGACCACTTAAAGTGCCCGGGTTGACCCCTCATCACCGAAGATGCCATCTGCAGTTTGCACAACAGCATGTCAATTGGCGGCTCCGACACTCGACACCAGTATTCTTTGCCGATGAATCCAGATTCTAGCTTTCTGGGTCAGATGTTCATATTCGAGTCTGGCGACGCCAAGGAGAAAGAAATTTGGCTTGCAACGTGCAGGAAACAGTCGCTTACAGTGGTGGATCAGTGATGGTTTGAGAAGGAATTTCTTTGAACCATAGAAGTGACCTCGTAGTCCTTCAGAGGCAAATGACAGCTGTGCGCTACATTGAGGAGGTTCTGGAGAACCATGTAATGCCCATCGGAGGCAACATTGGGCAATATTACTGCATTATGGAGCCACTGCATGTTCTGCTAGGCCTACCAGGAACTTCCTTGCAGCTGCTGGACTTCAAGTAATGGACTGGCTCGCATGTAGCGCCGACCTCAATTTTATCAAGCATCTGTGGGATCAACTGGGTAGGCGTATCCAGAATCGCCCACAGCAACCCCGCACACTCCAGGAGCTGACAGCAGCATTATTGGAAGAGTGGGGAGCCATCCCCCAGGATGCCATCCAGAGGCTTATCAGAAGCATCCCACGCCAGTGTGCTGCTGTGATACGAGCCAGAGGTGGGAACTCAGAGTACCGAAAATAGTTAAGTGTAAGATTCAGTTGCATTCAAGTGCTGTGACTTTCGGTTTTGGACCATTGTTTCTGTTTGAGACAATCAAGCGTAACCGTGTGGGTATTATTTGTTCATTTTTGGTTTCTGTACAAGTAAATGAACATGTTTAGGTTCTGTATAAACTACGTCTGCAAAATAAAGGCACACAAAGTATTACAGACGACCAAAAGTTTGATGTGTTTTTATTTGTGAGCAGTGAATGTAGGACTTAGAGTTATGTACTATTACATGAATATTATTGTGTAGGTGTAGTATTCAAACTTCAATCGCATGATTAGGACACAAGATATGAAAATCAGATTTTAAAATTTCGCACAGTTGCCATATTGTGGTTATGTAAGCAATTGAAATACATTAAATGCCAGTAGATTAAAATATGTACAAGCAATTACCGTACCAAGTTTCACTGCGCTCGGATGGTTAAATCGCGAGAAAAGTCCATTTCAATATTTATATTTTGCGTCGCCGCCATGTTGTATTAGTGCTCACCTGGTTATTGAAATTCCCATAGGTGAACTTATGTTAATAGCCTCAGTGGTTTGAGCAACGGCCCTATGTTAGCAGTTTTGGAATAGAAAGGAATACCACATATCACGGCGGGCTGTTGGCAGATCCTTCTCTTCTCCCCTGACCCTTCCCTGCCCCTTCCCCTCACCCCACAAGTTCACAGAGCTTGGACCCGAGCAGGACTAACATTGATTTTTAGCCTATTTTCAATTTTGAAAAAATAGGCTTATGAGATCACCTTTTGTCCGTGCGTGTGTGCGTGTGCGCGCGCGCGTGTGTGTGTGTGTGTGTGATTCGTGTGTGTGTCCCCCACTAATAAAATCTAAACGGCAGGAGCGATTTCAATGAAACTCGGAAAGTTCATAGCACTATTCCCGGCGACCTCGACCGTGCCCTTCAAATTTTGTTACGATTCACCAATCCAACATGGCGGCTGTGCGAAATATTTCACCAGCATTCAATATCTCCGAAACTATTGCCGATATTACCCTGACATTTTCTATGGTGATAGAGGGAACTATTATAAGTTCACTTATGTGACTATTGAAAACCTGGTAACTACAAAACCAACATGGAGGCCAAGCGAATTTGCGACTTTTAAATAGATGTTTCTCGCGATTTGACCAACCAAACGCAATGAAACTTGGTACAGTATATGCTTATATACATTGTAATGCACCGACATCTAACTTCGTTCAATTGTTTACATAATCACAAGATGGCGGATGTGCGAAATATTTCACCGGCATTCTATATCTCTGAAACTATTAGAGGTATCTCCCTAAAATTTTGTACGGAGATAAAGGGCACTACTGGAAGTCCTTCTATAAGGCTTTCAAAAACCGGTTAACTACAAAACGAACATGGCGGCCATGCGAATTAGAAAATTTTAAATAGACCTTTCTCAAGATTTAATGTTCCAAGCTCACTGAAACCTGGTACAGGAAATATTTATACACATTGTAATCCACTGGTATCTAATTTAGTTCAATTGTTTACATAAACTCAAGATGGCGGCTGTGCGAATTTTAAAATTAAGTTTTTATTTCTTGTGATGTAGTCATGCGATCGAAGTGAAAGTTTGAATAATGAACCTACGCAATAATTTTCCTTTAATGGTACATGACTCTATGGCCTATACATTTAACAATCCAACATGGCGACCATCCGAAATATTTAGACGATACTGAATATCTACGAATCTATTTTAGCAATCAAAATGCATTTTTTAATGTTCATAGGGGCTATGAACTTAAGTTCACCTATAGGACTTTAAATAACCTGGTGATCACAAATCCAACATGGCGGTGACGCGAATTATAAATATTCACATGGACGTTTCTCGCAATTTAACCATCCGAGTGCAGTGAAACTTGGTACAGTAAATCCTTATACGAATGCTAATCCACTGGCATCTAATTTATTTCAATTGTTTCCATAACCTCAAGAAGGCAGCTGTGAAAAATTTTAAAATCACCTTGTTTTTTCTTGTGTCCTAATTATGCGATTGAAGTTTGAATACTACACGTTCACAATAATCTGCATGTAACAGTACATGACTCTAGGACCTACATATATAAAATCCAACATGGCGACCATCCGAAATATTTAGTCGATTCTTAATATCTACGAATCTATTACAGCAATCAAACAGAAATTGTGTATGTTGATAGTGGCAATTAACATAAGTAGGATATATGAAAATAGGCTGTATAGTTCTTCACGGAACTACTTGTTATTTATATAGAAGAAGATAAGTGACCTACCATAATAATCTACGGTCTGTTTTCTTCCTAACTGTAGCCTAATTTTTCAGATCTCATTCCTGAGGCTACTTTCCTTATAGTTTCATGTCCGCCTCATCGCGTAGCGGCTAGCATTTTTGGCTGTCACCGCGGAGGCCTGGGTTCGATTCCCGGCTCTGCCAAGAAATGTAATTCTAGTCTGAGGGCTCGAACGGGGTACACTCAGCCTCGTGAGACAAGGTGGGTTCGATCCCCACCTCAGCTATCCTGGAAATGGTTTTCCGTGGTTTCCCACTTCTACTCCAGGCAAATTCCGGGATAGTTCCTAACTTAATTCCAGGGCCACCTCCTCCCCAATTAATACCTCAATTACAAATACACACACTACTAAATACACAACAATGACACAGATTATCAGGTTATTGTATATACACACACACACACACACACTCACACACAAGTACACGGTCCCCCAAACGAAACATCATATAGGACTGGCACGTTCTGTGCGAGCTTAGCAGCAGCGATTCTGGTCTGGGGGTTGGAACGGGCAACACCCAGCCTCGTGAGGCAAAACTGAGAGGAAGTAGTTTCGATTCTTACCTCAGCCATCCTGGAAGTAGTTTCTACTCCAGGCAAATGTCGGGATGGTACCTAACCTAGGGCTACGGTCGCTTCCTAACCAAATCCCACCTCAATTACAAATACACACACTAGTTCAGATATCACACACAGGTTATCAGACAAATTCTACACTCAACCAAGTACACGGGCCTACATGACAACGATGTCGTAAAGCCCCTAAATAAGTAACAACAACAGCAGCGATTCTGTTCTCGTGCAAGTATCTGGTCGTGATGAGTATGAAATGAACGTCACAAATACACAGATCCGGAGATAAGGATTTCCATTCGAGATTAGAATATTTACGATCCAGCCGGTATACAACCCCGAACCTTTCCGGCCTAAGCTTAAAATGCTAACCAGTCAGGCCCCGGCCGGAGGTTGATATCGCCTACCTGCTCTCAGCATGAAAATCCACAGCCTGCTTCCAGTCGACCGACCGGGTAAGGGAATGGAATGAATGAAGCCCCCATCTAGTGGCGAGAATATGAACTGTACCAGCTGCCGAAGCCTGTCGTACTCCCCTGGAGCAATGAATAAATGAATGACGGATGAAATTAAATGATAGAGGAGAGTGTTGCTGGAATGAAATTTATGACAGGGAAATCCGGAATACCCGGAGAAAAACCTGTCTTCCTCCGCATTGTCCTGCACAAATCTCACATGGAGTGACCGGGGTTATAACCATGGACCCAGTGATGAGAGGCCGGCGTGCTGCCGCCTAAGCCACTGAAGCTCATTCTACCTGCTCTCAGTACTAGACTATATTCACCAGCGAAACACGAAGTACTACACAACAGCTGTTACCTAAGGCGACAGCGTATTGTACGCGAATGTGATGATATTTGGAGGTCACAGTCAACGTGCAATAAGAACAAGCACGAGAGTTTCAATGTCAGACTATTCTTATCCTACAAGGTACTACTGACACGCTGTCTGCTATCCCAATGAAGGTCACGAAGGTATCAAATTGTCACGGGTGGATTTATGGGGTCGCTCAAGTCAGAATCGCGACAGGCTCTTGTATCACGATGAATGAGAAGTCAGAACAAGGATAAAGGGGGGAGAAAAAAAAACCAATGGGGAATTTTTTTAAATTTAGGTTAATAAATATAATATTTTACAACATTTGTTATCTCTGCATCATGTTGGCAATATTGTTAAAAATTACAGTCAGTCAACACAAATTCACTCCAATTACTGATGATGATGATAATAATAATAATAATATCGTATGGCCTCAAATGCTGGGTGCAAGCTTTGTTAATTTACACCCAGTGGGCAGCTTGCATGACGAATTTTGTTGTTCCTAAGAGCGCTATGAAATTCAAGGAGGTTAGATATCTAAGCTCCTTGACACTATAGCGCTTTCTAGTAGAGAAAGGAGGAACTATTGTGTTGGCGGAAAATCCCGAGATTAATTTTGCCATTATGAACATGGCCTACTGAATTCAAATGGGTTCTTTAACATGCCAACAACGCATGACATGAGTGTCGTGATTTTTGTCGCCTTTCAAAAATCACTTACCATGGCCAGGAGTGAACCTGCAAGTTTGGGGTTGGTAGTCCGACACGATAACCACTCACCTACCGTGGCAAGCAATTACTGATGATGATGATGATGATGATAATTGTTGCTTTAAGGGACCTAACATCTAGGTTATCGGCCCTAATGGTTTGGGTGTTAGTGAAAATGAAACCTGCAACTAAAACTAACTACTTCCTTACAAACTAGAAGAGGAAATGGGGGAACAAACAGGAGAAGAATGTAAATAAGAGACAGGAGGAAAGGAAATGCCCTCAACCCTCGAAGAATGAGGATTGAGGGACTTGGAAGTAGAGCCAAGAAAGGCAATGAGGGGATCAGGAAAGATGAGACAAGGGCCAATTAAGGCGGGAAATTGAAAGACTCCCTATGTATTGGACACCTTAATACCGTCGAGGTCGGAAGAGAAGAAGAGTTGACCAGGGAGGTCGACAGGAAAGATAACAGAGAGGAGCCCGGCAGAACTAAGAGGAAGTAATGCCGAACTCAGCTGGAGCCCCGAGGTCGCCAACCCACGTCTCAGATAATTTTGGTGTAGGCTTAAGTAAATTATTTAAATAATCTGAGTTCTTTGAATATAAGTACCTTTCATAAAAGCATGTATCTCTTGAAAGGTTCCCAGGTGAGGATTGGGAAGGACGCGGCCGTGGCCTTAGGTTAGGAACCATCCCGCCATTTGCCTTGGATAAAAGTGGGAAACTACGGAAAACCACATCTAGGCTGGCTGAGGTAGAAATAGATAGATAGATAGATGTATTTTGACTGGCAAGATTAGGGCCATTGGGCCCTCTCTTCCATCTAACCAGATTATACAAATAATAAATGATGAACAATACAAATACAACTTAAATCTAACAATATTACAATATTGATATAATATAAAATACATATGAAATGGATTAGCTTGATAATATACAATACAAATACAACTAAAATCTAACAATTTTACAATATTTATACAGTATAAAATACATATAAACTGGATTAGCTTGGTGGTGTAGGCTGTAAATTATTGCATTGTTAGGGTGAATAACTAAGATACTTAGGAGTAAGTTTAAAATTACAGTAAGGTAAAGGAAATAGGCTACTGAAAAAAAGTAGACTAATGATGGTGATGAAGATGATGATGAAGATAATTAGTCGTTACTGAAGGAGGTTATTTAGATATCTAAATAGAGAGTAAATGAGAAAGTGAGAATTGGAAAGTTTGAATATATGTAATACGACGTAAGAATATAAGCATAAATGTTGAGTTCAACTTTCATTTACTTAGTGAGTATGTACTGCTGGCAACGCTGCTTGAAGCTGGACGGGGTTGCTCCTCTGACAGAGCGAGGCAGATTGTTCCACAGTCGTGCAGTAGCAACAACGAAGGAGTTGGTATAGCGTACTGTGCGGTGTATGGGTATCAGCAAGAGTGTGTCGTTTTTTGACCGTGTTCCAAGAGTATGCTCGTACGAGAGGCGGTGAAGCTGAGAGTGCAGGTAAGCTGGAGTTGAAGTTGAGAGTATTTGTTGAAGATTACATAAAGAATGGAGGTCGCGGCGTTGATTTAGACGTAACCAGTTAAGTTGCTCATAAGCGGGGGTGACATGGTCATAGTACCGTAAATTAAATGTGTAGCGTACACAGGCATTTTGTGCATGTTGGAGTTTGTTTTTAAGAGTAACAGTGAGATCTTTGTATACCACATCGCAGTAATCAAAATGAGGCAATATTAGGGAGGAAACAAGTCGTTCCTTTAATACACGAGAGAAAATATTCCAGAATCTTCTAAGTGAATTCAATGCGGAAAATACTTTTCTGGAAACATTGCAGACGTGCTGCGTCCAGGAAAGATGTTTATCTATAATAACGCCTAGATCTTTAACTGACTCACGGAATTCGATTGGGGAATCGCACAAGCGTAATTTTGGTAATGTGGGTTCATTTTTTAGTTTTAGGAGGATTTTCGGGTGGGAGATTATGATTGCTTGGGTTTTAGCCTCATTGAGTCGTAGTCCATGTAAGCGAGTCCAGTTACAGATTTCAGTTAAGTCTTCATTAAAGGTGCCGATTGCTTCCGATAGTTTTTCTGGTGCTGAATGCAGGTAGATTTGTACATCATCAGCATATAGGTGGTGTTTGCATTTAGTGATTGATGACGGAATGTCGTTTATGTATATTGAAAACAGGAGCGGTCCAAGGACTGACCCCTGAGGGACTCCTCTCTCAACTGGACGCCATGAAGACATTTGATTTAAGTTAATTTTAACACATTGTTGACGTCCACGTAGATAAGAGTCCATCCATTGGATACTGTTCTTGGAGAGATGAATTTTAAATAGACAAGAGAGTAATATGTCATGGTCAACAGAATCGAAGGCTTTACTGAAATCAAGCAGTGTTAGGATTGTTACTAGCCCACTGTCCATAGCCTTTCTTATGTCATCCGTGACCTTGAGTAGTGCAGTACTAGTACTATGATTTTTGCGGAAGCCGGATTGGTGTTCATCAAGGATATTGTGCTCTAGCAAATAGGAGGAGAGTTGTTCGTGGACGATAAATTCCAGTGATTTGGAGAGGGATGATAGTATACTGACTGGGCGATAATCGCTTACATGTTTAGCCTGTGTATTTTTTGGGATTGGGATGACGAAGGCCGCTTTCCAAAGCGATGGGTACATACCTGTCATTAACGAGTGATTGAATATGTGTGTTATTGTGGGAAGTATAATATCAATGATACGTTTGAATAATTCGATTTCTATATTGTCAATCCCTTTAGATTTCGATTTTATTCGAAGAATAGCACGTCTGGCTTGTGAGGGGGTAACATGCGAGAAATGGAATGGTTCTCTGTTAGGGGTGGGGATGCTGTAGTTATTGATCAAAGTTCTGTGTTTCATGTCAGGGTCAACTGAGTGTCCGATAGTTGTAAAATGTTCGTTGAGTGTGTCAAGAGGTAGATTAATGGGGTTGTCAATTTTCTCTCTACCTATTCCCATATTTCTTAGTTCCTTCCACGCCGCAGAGGGTTTAATATTACCTCCTAGCAGGTTATGAGCATGTCTGATTCGAGCATTACGTACCGTTTGGGAAGTTTTGTTTCGAAGTTTTTTGTAATCATCATAATTCTGTTGAGTTGGTAATCTCTTAAACTTTCTGTGTGCCACATCGCGCTTAGCCATCAGTACTTTAAGTTCCGGGCTGAGCCAAGGTGCGGGAGGTCGCGTTGCTCGAACAGATTTTACTGGAGCATGTCTGTCATAAAGTTCTGTCAAGTATTCGGTCATTGTGTGTACCTTATCGTCTATGTTGTGAATAGTCAGTATATCGTGCCATGGGATACATAGAGCATCTTCTGTCAAGGAGTTCATATCAATTTTAGAGAGGTCTCTGTACATGATGGTCCTTGGTTTGGTCTTGGGACATTTTAATGAGTAGGAGATATAGATTAAATCATGGGCTGAAATTCCGGGTACAGATGTCTGACCAAACTGAAGCACCCTGCCAGTGTTCTTTACTGATATCAAGTCAATTGTCGTGTGTGAAGTACGCGTGTGATGTGTTGGTAATAGTTCTAATATTTTCATGTCTCGTGACGAAAGCATATTCAGCAGTTGCCGAGTTTCAGACTTGGTGTTGTCGCCTATATTAGTATTGAAATCGCCCATGACTATTACATGTTGGTAAAGTGGTAGGATTCTTAGTAACGCATTCTCCACGTCCTCCAAGTGACCCAGTGAAGGTGCTTTGTAAACAACACAGACAGCGCACTTTTGATGGGCGGCATCAATTTCAAATAGCATAAATTCAGGCCTCCTATTATACTGGCTATCAGAACATGCTAAGACTTTAGGATTAAGGTTTGACTTAACGAAAGCTCCTACCCCACCTCCTCTCTTCCCAACACGGTCATTACGTATTAGAGTGTAGCCGGGAAAGTGGAATGATTTAGATTGATTTAGCGGTGATAGCCACGTCTCGCTCATCAAACAAATATGGAACAAATCAGGTATAATGAGTTCAAGTTCATGAAAATGTGCCACCTCTGTTCAGTTTTGTCTCACGATGCTGAGTGGACCCCGTTCCAGCCCTCAGACCAGAATTAAATTTCTTGGCAGGGCCGGGTATTGAACCCGGACCCCTCCAGGCTGACAGCCAAGAACCTTAGCTGTGATTTTCCTCTTCTACTCCAGGCAAATGCCGGGATGGTTCCTAAATTTAGGCAACGACCGTTTCCTTGACTTACAAATAAACACACTAATACAGCAATCACAATAATACAGGTTATCAGACGACTTCCACACACACCCAAGTACACGGGGATACATGACTACGATGTCACAAAGCCTCTCCCCTGTCTTCAAGCTGGTGAAAATCGTTTTTAAATTTCTATAACAGCTTCCGTGGCGTAGTTGGTAGCATGCTGAATTGCTATGCCCAAGATCGCGGGTTCAAACCCGGCCAAAGTCGTTGGATTTTTAAGAGCGTTAAAATCCTTCAGCATGCCTTCCTTCGGAGGGGAAGTAAAGCCAGCGGGCCCATATGTATTTATGGCATGTAAAAGAACCTACCACTACAAATGGTAGTGTGTAGCTAAATGTGTAGGTTATTTGGTTAGAAACGCTCTATGAAGTTCCAACGTTCGCCGCTAGGTGTCTGTGGAAGTGGCATCTCTGGTAGCCAAAGTTGGAACTACTTGAAGTTGAACTTGATGGGAAGGCTAAAGGCGTTCAATTAAAATACCTCGCTATGGCCATTGGCTGTAATTCAAATATAATAATATTTTTGTTTTGCCGTGTGGCCTCCTGAGAGGCCGAATGCAGGTCTTTCTAATCGACGCCCGTGGGCGACCTGCGCGTCGGGATGAGAGATGGAATGGATGAAGATGAATGAAACTGGGCAAGGATATGGAAGGAAACGGCCGTGGCCTATCAGAAGGTACCGTCCCTGCATTTGCCTTGTGTTGAAAATGGGGAAACCACGGAAAACCATTTCAAGGACGGCCGACGGTGGGGCTCGAACCCACGCGTCTACAGAGTCAACTGAGAACTTGGCTTTATGACCTAACGCCGCGCTTTAGCCAGCGTAGCCAATGCTGTCGGTAGTAAAGGTTCTAACTCACCCCGTCAGCAGTTTTAGAATTTGGTGCGCTCTAAATCCAAGATGGCGGCGATGACGTCATAAGATGGGGACGATGACGTCACAAGATGGCGGCGGTGACGTCACCCATAGCCTACTTTCCTGGTGACGTCACAACGGGATGTGATCAAAAAGTTCCAATATGTTGACCCATAGCCTACTTTCCTGGTGACGTCACAACGAGGTGTGATCAAAAAGTTCTAAAATGTTGACCCAAAGCCTACTTTCCTGGTGACGTCACAAGATGGCGCCATAATAATTATAATATTAATAATAAAATATATATTGTTGTTTAAGATATAATGTGGTGAGAGATTTAACTGGGCCATCCCTGCTTATGAAGATGATGATGATAATTGTTGTTTTAAAGGGCCTAACATCTAGGTTATCGGCCCCTGCTTATGAAGACTAAGTCTTTCAAACACTTGGCATAATGCTTTGTTATCGAGGGAATCAGGGCAATTGATCCTGTAACTAGAGGCTTAGAGCTTTAGGCGCTCATTGCATTGTCAAAGCCCCCTGCTATTGAATTGGTGGCGTTAATTTAATCTCGGTCGAGTTCAGTGGTACGCGCTGTTGCTAGCACTAAAATAACGGGCTCTGGCTGGCACTAGCTATGGCTAACTAATGGACACTAAATACCGGCGACAACAAAAACAGTAGACTGTCGCTCAGCGCAATGAGATTACAGGAGAATGACCTAAAGAGCAGTATCAGGACAATCAACTGAATGGTGCCCAAAGTGGATAGCATTGAAGAGGGGGGTAAATCCAATTAAAACATGTGACATTTAAAATAATAGTCTATGTATGTTACGGAGGAAATTCCAAAATAATACAGTAAAATTTGTTCAAAACGGTATCCCAAAGGTGCGAGTTTTTATTCCGAATTAGACAAGTTTCCGGATTGAACAAAAAGAAAAACGAATTACTTACCCCTGATTCATTAGTCTAGTTTTGTTGAGACGATATTTCAGTAACACAATATCTTGATGTAGCTTTTTTCGATGTGTAACATCTTTCCACTCGGTTGTTGGATATTTTTGTGGGAGTGATTTTGAAAAATGGGACGGAAGTGGATCGGACGGAAGTGTGTAAGACGCACTGCTAGCTGGATCGATGATGATAATTGGTGTTTTAAGGAGCCTAACATCGAGATTATCGGTAAAGCCCTGCGCGGATATCCGAAAAAAATTCGCCATGCGGATATAGTTTGCATGCCTGTGCGGATTGCGGATACAATTTTGTGGATAATCATTAGAATACAATCCGAACTTCTTGAGTATCAATACTAGGACCCAGATGTTTATGACATGTCATATTTTTCAGTTATGTCTTTTTTTTTTAATTACAAATGTAAGATGATGATTTACGCTAATCTCATTCAAATTACGTCATTAAGCACAACCAACGCTCCGAACAGGAAAGGGTTGCAATTCTGGCTGTATAACGTGATAGCCTAAGGGAACGACTTTCTCCTCAAATGTCTAAATGTATTGCTTTAATACTTTATCTAATTGAAACTATCTTATTGTACTACCAGTAGATTCGTATAAACGTGTGAATGCGGATAACAGCTGTGCGGATGCGGGGCGGATGCGGATAACAGTCGTGCGGATAATCTTTTGTTTATCCGCGTAGGGCACTAGTTATCGGCCCAGAATGGTTTGGGTGAAAATGAAAAATTATGATGAAATGAACTCTAGAACTAAAACTAACTACAACTTACAACTAACTAGGAGAAGAAAAGCTCAAAAGAAAGGAATAAGGGAAATAAATGACAGAGAAAAGATACCCAGCCCCTAAATTAATCAACAGCAAATACAACAGCAAAAACAACAACAACAACAACAATAACAGGCAATGCTGAGCTATACAGGAAGTTACTTCGCAATCATAATGATTGTTCAACTAAAATGACATTCGCTATCAGTACAAGATGTAATCCTCGAAGTAAAGTCAGAGATAACACTCATAATGTGAGGAAGTGCTTATCTCTGCTGTTTCTTCGGTTATCAAATATTTGCTCCTTGGCCTCGTATAACCCTTTATTGAGGCTAGAGAACAAGTCCCGGTGCAGTCTAGTCGATTTCTTAATGTACGAGATGGGAATGTTCAAATCTTAACATTTTCAAACAATACTGTAATTTAAACCATAGGAAGAATATTGGAGTACTGTATATGCGGATATCCTTTATAGCAGGCGTTCTTAAGTTTTAGGGGCAGATGCCATCGTTGTTGTGCCCCTTAAAACAACAGTAAGTAACTAATTACCTCTTTCATATTTAGTTGGTTGGTTGGTTCCTCAGTTTAGGGGCTGCGACAACGCGGTCATGTAGCCCCGTGTACTTTAGGTGTGTGTATAATCTGTCTGATAACCGTTGTTAATTGTGATGGCTCTATTAGTGTGTGTTAAGTTATCTGTTTTAATTCAAGTAAGGACTGCAGACGATAAACTCAAGTAGTTCCTACTTTCGCTACCAAATGCTACCGTCCACGGCGCCTAGCTTGCGGACTTGACTACTAAATGCCATCGCAGTCAGCACCTGGCGGCGAACGTTGGAATCCAATATAGCGTTATCAATTCTAACCTACAAATTTTGGCTTCACACAAGTGTAGTTAGTGGAAAAAGTCATTTTCATGCCATAAATCTATGACATGGGACCGCAGAATTTACTGTACTTCCCCTCCGAAGGAAGGCATACTGAGGGATTTTTAACGCTCTTAAAAAAACCGACGACTTCGGCCGGGTTTGAACCCGCGACCTTGGGTATAGAATCTCAGCATGCTACCAACTACGCCGGCGGTCCCAAGTCATATATTTATGGCATGTTAAAGAACCTTTCACTAATTACACGCTTGTGTGAAGCTAAATTATAGGTTAAGTTATTTGAACAACGCTCTTAGGTTCCAACGTTCGTCGCCAGGAGCCAACTGCGGTGGCGTCTAGTAACCAAGTTCTGAACTAGTAGTCATTGACGGTGGCGTTTGGCGGCAAAAGTAGGAACTAGAAAATTCATTGGTGTGATACACTTAAGCAAGAAGTCCTTAACTACTGTAGAATTGTAAACTAATATCCGGAATGACATACAAGTACTTTGCTGTGATGATGGTAAAAAGCTATCACTACTACAATCAAACTAGTGTGTGTCTACTATTAATGTACCTTTTGTGGATACTTATCTGAAACTGTAGAATGCCATCAGGCTGCATAGAAAACCAATTCTTTTTTATTCGTTGTACCCAACTAAGAAGCGCGATTGAACTTATCAGCACATTTTCTTCTTCCCTTCCAAATATCTCTTCATCCTCCCGCTGTGTTCCCTTTTACGCTGTTCTGTCCATCCTGTATTTTGTCGGGTGGGCTTCTCAGAAGAAAAAAAGGGTTTTTTAATTCAAGTTCTGAATTTTGTTCGTTCTAGAATGGTATCTTCATGACAGCCAATTTCAATTTCGTTTATTTTTGTAGAAACTTACTTACACCTTGGCGCTACAGGCCTTGTAGGGCCTTGGCCTCAAGGACAATCTTCTCCCATTCTTCCCTGTTGACTGCTTTGGTTATCCATCTTCTGACTCCCATCTTTCTCAGATCCTCCT
The DNA here is from genome assembly GCA_946902985.2 of Meconema thalassinum. NCBI lineage: Eukaryota > Metazoa > Arthropoda > Insecta > Orthoptera > Tettigoniidae > Meconema > Meconema thalassinum. The sequence continues at coordinate 135,120,240 of OX336396.1, read as the reverse complement.
CCACGTTGTCCAGCCATCTGGTCCTAGGTCTTCCCCTCACACGCCGTCCTCCTGGCTTCCCATTGAAGACCTTCCTTACTATCCTGTTCTCTGTCATTCTTTCTACATGTCCAAACCAACGCAGTCACTACTCTATATTTCCACTACTATATCTGGGTTACCATGCAACTCTCTTATCTTTTTCTTTTAGAAAACCACTTAGCAAAGTTAACTATAATTCCGAATTCGTTGAATTTTGAGTAGCTTTCATAAAAGCAGCAATTCTTGAGAAGTTTTCAGATAAATAAAAACAAGATGTTCAGTAAAGAACATATAGCCTACTTTCTCCTAAATGTATGAGTATAGTTATAACTCGTTGTTATTATCAAAGAGTATAATAGAACTATTCTTTGTTGAAGACCTTAGAAACGATTTACCTCTACCAAACGCCACAACCTAGATAAAAACTGCTACCATCATTGAAGAAAGAAAGATAAGAAGTATATCAAGAATGTTATGGATCTGGAGACATAATCGACCGGACTGGCTGCGTGGCTCAGCGGTAACGTTCTCGCTTGCTGGGCCCTAGGTTGCAGGTTCGTATCCTGGCGCAGTCAGCTGGCATTTGAGGGTGCAAAAATGCGAGGGAGCCGTGTCAGTCATTTACTGGCACGTTAAAGAACCCCTTCGGGCCAAAATTCCGGCACCCCGGTGTCTCTAAAAGCAGCAGTAGTTAAAAGGGATGTAAAACCAATAACATTATTATTATTATTATTATTATTATTATTATTATTATTATTATTATTACATATACGACCTGCCGTGGGCAACATCCAACTTTGAGTTGAGGCATGTCTTTACACGTCTGGTTGTGCATGGCTTTCACAACCCTAATTGAATTAACAAATCTTTCCATGACCCTACAGAGACGTGTGTATACAAACTATGTGGATATTTTCGATTGCTATTTGCCTGAAATAAAAGTAGTAATTAATAACCTGAACTAACACCAACGGCTTGAATTCAGTTACTATGTGAAATCGTTTTGTTCTTTACTTCAAATAACATTTTCAAGTAACGCAAAATAGGCTGTTACAAAGACTTTAAAATAAAAAGTAAAAATGTATCGTAGTATCATCTTGTCATTCTTCAAATTCGATGCGCATAGAATGCCAATGGTATAGTAATCAATGGAGCCCCACGTAGACTAGTCGTGACATCTAGTGGTGAAATATCGAACAATATAATCCTAACAGAGCGAGTGCATTCTAGCGGCCAGAAGAAGAAACTTTTCAATAAAATCTGGAAGTTAATAAGTAGGTCGACGTGCAGTTACCTTTTTGGCAGCTAGATGTCTCGAGTAAATCTGCTGGAGAATTATGTTTTAATTAAATATATATTTTACACCATAATATGCACAATATAACGCTTAATTTTAAAACATCTGAGTCATTACAAAACAATAAACATATAACATTTCAAGCAAAAAACCTAGCTCTGATCGGGTTTGAACCATAGGCATTTGAGCGATAGGCTAACGCTCTACCACTGAGCTAATTGTGTCAACGAATATCTTTTTATATAAAATGACTTACATAGAACTTGTTAGCAAATAATGATTTATACTAAACGATTTCATCACTGGAGTATATTATTTATATATAAAGCATTTCATACAAAGTTTATTTATTTTATATCAGTACGCTATATTGCATGCAATACTCAAATTAGTGAAATAAAAGTCAGGCACAAGATATCCATCCATCTTTACTAAAACTGAATGGCGGCCACTCAAACGTTCAAAACGTAAAATCAAATAACGACTAACCAAATCATCCGATCTCTACCAAATTTGGTAACAACATACCTTCGTATAGGATGCGTCTTGTAACCAAACTACAAGGTCGTCCGCCATACCATTTCAGGATGGCGGCCGTGCGAATTATGCAAACTTTATAATCCATATCATGGGACCCACCAGTTCCGATTATCGAGCCGAGAATCGTTTTAACTGTTCTAAAGGAAGAGGCACGTTCGAAATTAAAAGTTTATTTTGTAATACTATAGTGCAGACGTGATTTTAAAAAGCTGAGCCGAGTCAGTAATAAGACAAGATGGCAGCGGATATCTTGTGCCTGACTTATATTTCACTAATTTGAGTATTGCATGCAATATAGCGTACTGATACAAAATAAATAAACTTTGTATGAAATGCTTTATATATAAATAATATACTCCAGTGATGAAATCGTTTAGTATGAATCATTATTTGCTAACAAGTTCTATATAAGTCATTTTATATAGAACGATATTCGTTGACACAATTGGCTCAGTGGTAGAGCGTTAGCCTTTCGCTTAAATCCCTATGGATCAAACCCGATCAGAGCTAGGTTTTTTGCTTGAAATTTTATATGTTTATTGTTTTGTAATGACTCAGACGTTTTAAAATTAAGCGTTATATTGTGCATATTATGGTGTAAAATATATATTTAATTAAAACATAATTCGCCAGCAGATTTACTCGAGACATCTAGCTGCCAAAAAGGTAACTGCACGCCGACCTACTTATTAACTTCCAGATTTTATTGAAAAGTTTCTTCTTATGGCCGCTAGAATGCACTCGCTCTGTTAGGATTATATTGTTCGATACTTCACCACTAGATGTCACGACTAGTCTACGTGGGGCTCCATTGATTACTATACCATTGGCATTCTATGCGCATCGAATTTGAAGAATGACAAGATGATACTACGATACATTTTTACTTTTTATTTTAAAGGGTTTGTAACAGCCTATTTTGCGTTACTTGAAAATGTTATTTGAAGTAAAGAACAAAACGATTTCTTATAGTAACTGAATTCAAGCCGTTGGTGTTAGTTCAGGTTATTAATTACTACTTTTATTTCAGGCAAATAGCAATCGAAAATATCCACATAGTTTGTATACACACGTCTCTGTAGGGTCATGGAAAGATTTGTTAATTCAATTAGGGTTGTGAAAGCCATGCACAACCAGACGTGTAAAGACATGCCTCAAATCAAAGTTGGGTGTTGCCCACGGCAGGTCGTATATGTAATAATAATAATAATAATAATAATAATAATAATAATAATAATAATAATAATAATAATGTTATTGGTTTTACATCCCTTTTAACTACTGCTGCTTTTAGAGACACTGGGGTGCCGGAATTTTGGCCCGAAGGGGATCTTTAACGTGCCAGTAAATGTACTGACACGGCTCCCTCGCATTTGTGCACCCTCAAATGCCAGCTGACTGCGCCAGGATATGAACCTGCAACCTAGGGCCCAGCAAGCGAGAACGTTACCGCTGAGCCACGCAGCCAGTCCGGTCTATTATGTCTCCGGATCCATAACATTCTTGAGATACTTCTTATCTTTCTTTCTTTCTTTCTTCAATGATGGTAGCAGTTTTTATCTAGGTTGTGGCGTTTGGTAGAGGTAAATCGTTTCTAAGGTCTTCAACAAAGAATAGTTCTATTATACTCTTTGATAATAACAACGAGTTATAACTATACTCATACATTTAGGAGAAAGTAGGCTATATGTTCTTTACTGAACATCTTGTTTAATTTTTGTATTTATTCCTGGTGAGGTGAATAACGACTAAATATATTTTAGTTATTGTTGTTTTAAGGGGCGAAACAGCAAGGGCATCTGCCCCAAGTTTGAATTTTGTCTGTTTATCTGTTTGTTATGGATTAGCGTCAAAACTACTGGAGCAAATCACGTGAATATTGATATGTAAGTAGAAGGTGCCCCCGAAATTAAACTAGGCTACACATTATTCAGTGATTAATAATATGAAGGCGAGAGAGGTAGAAGCAGAGAAGGTCACATTGCTAACTACTAACAGGCTGTCATTGGGGTGACTCGTTCGCAAACAGAGGCTTGCAGACTAGACTGGTCGCTGAAAGCCAACTAGTGTTAAATGATTTCTTTTTACATCGTCATGCCTATCTGTGGATCGCGATAGAACTTATTCAGCAAATAATGTATTTTTCTTCTCCCAAAATATCTTCATCTGGGCAATGAAAATATTTCTCCGTTCTGCAGTCCATGATTTATTGGTCGGGAAAGTCATTTTCTCAGAGAAATGATGGTTGATGATTAATGTTCTGACCTGGAGTCGATCTTGTATAATTTCCTCTGCAATAGCAATTTCTTGAAGGTCTTCTTCTTGAAGCCACTTGTTCTTGACTTTCATTGAGAGAGCAAGGTTGAGAATCCTTTTAGTCAGCATATCATTGTTCATTCTGTGAATATGGCCGTAGACTTCAATCGCCTTTTCCTGAAGGTGTCAGTGATCTTTTCAGCATGCTGATAAAACCCCCGAGACTTCCGTTTTATCCAGATTCCTCTGAGCATACTGGACCAAGGATTTTCCTCAATGGTAATGTATTAATATTAGCCTATTATTATTTACCAACATTACCCGTCGCGGCTTCACCCGCGAATATTCTAGTTGTAAGAAGTACACTTAGCAAAATCTCAATCATGAATGCAATGACTGATTTATCCTTGGTATAAATAATCAGAATTTATCAATTCAGCTACTGGTGCAGTGGTTAAGATTTCGTCATTCCTTCATAGATATATCAGAGCGAAGTTAGTTTTCTGGGAATATCACATACACTGTTAATTTAAGGGCCTTTAAATGTGGTTTTCGGAGACCCTTCGTAGTCGGGTGAAAAAGACCTTTCGTACCACACTCACACGTGAAAATTGCGTGAAAAAATTCTAGAATGCCCCTTGACCCCCTTAAGGGCATTATACTGTATGTATTGATGAATTTTACAGCTTAATTTGGTTCAGTGATAACCTCATAGCCGTCTGGAAACTTTCACAGTAATGTATTAATTGGAATTGCATTGGGTCTTACAGAAATAGATGGACCTGTGAGATTCTGTTACCATGGTTACCGTCTTGCATTCTTTCATTATTTCATGGTAAATATACATGTTTTAAGGTATTTAATTGTGAGGCATTTAATGAGTAAGTGAGTGCGTTTCGCTTACGCATTGGGTTATGCTGAACCTGTAGGTACCCCATATGTGTAGGTTGGTGTTAATGGGACCTTATTTTCGGTACAAAACTGGAATGGGACCTTAGCAGAATAATATAGGGAGGGATTTATTTCACACGTTACAGGCCTATTAGACCATGCGAAGCAATCATGACTATTTGTACTTCCTGTTTTTCCAGTACTCATTCATTTGTGCACTAAAGGCCCTCTTCCTTTCTTCGGTAAACTTTGGTCTTTGGGCTGTAGGTGCTGCTCACTCTGACAACACTTTCCACTTGTATACCTTGTGTCGAAAGACGCATTTGTCTATGACGTCTTCTGGGTAGACCTGTGCTTTTACCAGATCAATCTTGACTTGCATCATCCATGGTGTAGTAATCTTGAGCCGCTGTATGTATTTAAGAATTTTGTTGGTGAGACTGGTTTGTGGGAGTCTGCTGATGTGGCCGTAAAATTTTAGTCGTCTCTTTCTGATGTCAGCTGTGAGGTTGGACAATTTCTCTGTGGTGTCTCTGGATTTAGGCCTGTATCCTTCATCTGTGTACTTTGGTTCAATAATTGTCCTTGTTATTTTTCTTTCCTCTGGGAGGATTTCTTCCAAGTCACCCTTAGTGTGTAACCTTAATATCTCACTGGCATAAAGCACTTCAGGTTTAATAACCGTGTTGTAATGACGAAGTTTGGTGAATATGGACAGACAGTTTTTGTTGTAGACACACTGCGTCTTGAATAAGGCTCTCTTCATTTTCATTAACCTAGTGTTCCGCGCGATTTTCTCTTTTCCCGTCGGTTCAAGTACTTCAATTAGGTATTTATTATTATTGTTATTATTATTATTTCTTCGATTCGGCCAACTAGGGACCCTGTCAGTTCAACTGTCTCTTCTTCCGAGCTCTAACTACCGCCCAGTGTTCCCGCATTCGTCTCCAGTGTTGTTCCTTTCTCTCTTGGGACCACGCCTTCCCTGTCTCCAGCTTCGGCTTTTCCTGGAAACCTTTGTGCGTACGTAGTTTTTCCTGAAGTGGAACACGCTCCTGGATATCTTTAGGGGAAATTTCCATTTCACATAGATCTTTCTCAACTTCCGTAAACCATGCCCCTTTGGTTTTCTTATCTTGAAAGTACGTCAATATCCGTTTTGATTTCCTGCCTGGGCTCATTCGTGTCACGTGGCTATAAAAGACAATCCTTCTTTTTCGAATCATGTAATTGATCTTCTCCACGTGCTTGTACAATTCGTGGTTGTGACGCCTTCTGTACTCGCTGTTTTCTTTGATGGGACCCAGGATTTACCTCAAAATCTTCCTTTCTTTAGCCTCTAGTTTTTCCATTAAACCTTTCTTGTTCATTATTATTATTATTATTATTATAACTATCATCGATTCCTTCGGCCAACGCTTTGTTGACAAATCCTATCAAACCACAAGTGTTTCAAGGCAGCTGTGAAGATTAAAGAAACAAACTAGAGGATATTTGTTCAGATTGAGGTTGGGAACAGATCATAAAAGAAAGCTGTCTGGCTCATTTCAAGCCTGCAAATTATCACGTTCGGCCATTAGGTGTGTAGCCTTTAATAACGGAAGCCTGGGATAACACAGCTACTGGGGATAATAACAGTTTTCTACTCGGTAACACAAACCCAGAGGATCGTCCGAGAGAAAGGGGCGGAGCCTGAAGCAACAACAATATTCTCGTGTGTATCATTAAAAGACTTTCTCACTAAACAGTTTGCATAAAGTGATTTCTAGGGAGCGGAACTTCAGTCAATTCGCTACGTAACTGTTGTTGGTCATTTTAATGAAACCTGTGATGTACTGAGTGCTCAGAATAAAGGTTGTTGTTGTTGCTTCATTTAGGAGCTTGGACATGGTGGACATTTCAGATCCAAATATATGGTTGTCTGAGAATTTGTCTGATAACCTGTGTTATTTTGGTGTGTGTATTTGTAATTCGAGAGCCTCCGTGGCTTAGGCGGCAGCACGCCGGCCTCTCACCGCTGGGTCCGTGGTTCAAATCCCGGTCACTCCATGTGAGATTTGTGCTGGACAAAGCGGAGGCAGACAGGTTTTTCTCCGGGTACTTCGGTTTTCCCTGTCACAAATTCCATTCTAGCAACACTCCCCACTGACATTTCATTTCATCTGTCATTCATTTAATCATTGCCCCGAGGGAGTGCGACAGGCTTCGGCAGTCGGCACAGTTCATATCCTCGCCGCTAGATGGGGGCTTCATTCATTCCATTCCCTGACCCGGTTGGTCGACTGGAAGCAGGCTGTGGATTTTAATTTGTAATTCAAACGATGATTGAGAAGGAGGCAGCCGTGGCCATAAGTTAGAAACCATCCCAGCATTTGCCTAGAGTAGACATTGGGAAACCACGGAACACCACTTCTAGAATGACCCGTGTGGAAATCGAACCCGCCTCTTCTCAGTTCTTCCTCACTAGACTGAATATTTCCTATTCCAACACTCAGACCAGAATCATTTTTCTTGCCAGGACCGGGAATCAAACCTGGATCTCTTGGGCGACAGACCGTGAATGCTAGCGGCTTCGCCATAAGGTGGTCTTCAGAATAAAGGGTCAAGAATTACTTTCGTTCCTTAAATTCTATGCAAAATTAGATGTGGGAAACCACTGAAAACCACTTCCAGAATGGATGAGGTAGGAATTGAACCCGCTTCTTCTCAGTTCTGCATCACAAGGCCGAGTGAAACAGTTCCAACCCTCAGACCAGAATTACATTTCTTGGAAGAGCTGGAAATCGAACCCGAATTTTAGAGGTGACAGCTATGAATGCCAGCCACCACATCACGAGATGTAGCCTACGTTTGACAAAAGCACAATATTCATTCGTATAAGTATCAATGCTTTTTCTTCAAAATACACATTTTGCTGCCTTGGGGTACGTACTTAGACTCCGGATTCCGAAGGTCCTGTGTTAGATTCCTGACTAGTTAAAAAAAGAGTGATAGTCAGTCTGAAATACTAGACTTTATATCAAGCGGCTTTGGTGGCGTAGTCGGTAGCATGCTGAGCTTCTATGCCCAAGATAGCGGGTTCAAACCCGGCCGAAGCCGTCGGATTTTTTAAGAGCGTAAAAATTCCCTCAGTATGCCTTCCTTCGGAGGGGAAGTAAAGCCGGTGGTCCCATGTCATAGATTTATGGCACGTTAAAGAACCTTCCACTAATTAGACCTGTGTGAAGCTAAATTAGATAGGTTAAGAATGTAAACAACGCTCTTAGGTTTCTACGTTCGTTGCCAAGAGCCGACTGCGGTGGCGTCTAGTAGCTAAGTTCTGAACTTGGCCTAGTAGTCGTTGACGGTGGCGCTTGTCGGCAAAATTAGGAACTATTTGAAAAATTCTAAGTTGCAGTCTGTACTTAAATTAAAAAACAGATAACACACACTAATACAGTCATCACAATTAACACCGGTTATCAGACAGATTCTACACACACCCAAAGTACACGGGGCTACGTGACCGCGTTGTCGCAGCCCCTAAACTTAAGAACCAACCAACCAGACTTTATATCAATTTAAATGCTACAAATGCTACGTCACGCTCACCGGGGAAAGGAGGAAGCTCAATCTGCACTTTGACGTCACACACCTCAGTTAATTCTCGGTACATTTCGTCCCGTCACCGTACTTTAACGCCAGACTTCAGCGTAACGTCGAAGTCGACAAGATCATTTAAAATGATAAAAAATACGAATTCTGATCTGAGGATTAGAATGGGTTTCACTTAGCCTCGTGAGGAAAAACTGAGAAGAGATGAAATCTATCCTTACCCCGGCCATCTTGGAATTCGTTTTCCGGGATTTCTTACTTCTACACCAGACAAATGCTGGAACGGATCCAAACTTTAAACCACGTCACTTCCTCCTCAATCCTAGCCTAAGTTACAAATGCACACCTTACTATAGGTAGAGACCTGCGTGGATAAACAAATCGTTATCTGCATCCGCCTCACATCCGCACGGATGTTATCAGTTCCGCACGTTTCTTATCCGCACTACTGGCATTAAAATAATATTTTTAATTAGATAAAATATTAAAGCAACACATTCAGACATTTGAGGAGAAAATCGTCCCCTTAGGCTGTGTAGGCTATGTCATGTGCTATGTTTAAAATCCCTCCCTATATTATTCTGCTAAGGTCCCATTCCAGTTTTGTACCGAAAATAAGGTCCCATTAACACCAACCTACACATATGGGGTACCTACGGGTTCAGCATAACCCAATGCGTAAGCGAAACGCACTCACTTACTCTTTAAATGCCTCACAATTAATTAAATACCTTAAAACATGTATATTTACAATGCAATAATTAAAGAATGCAACATGGTAACCATGGTAACAGAATCTCACAGGTCTATCTATTTCTGTACGACGCAATGCAATTCCAATTATTACATTACTGTGAAAGTTTCCAGACGGTTATAAGGTTATCACTGAACCAAATTAAGCTGTAAAATTCATCAATACATACAGTATAATGCACTTAAGGGGGTCAAGGGGTACCCTAGAATTTGTTCACGCAATTTTCACGTGTGAGTGTGGTACGAAAGGTATTTTTCACCCGACTATAAAGAATCTCCGAAAACCACATTTAAAGGCCCTTAAAATAACAGTGTCTGTGATATTCCCAGAAAATTAACTTCGCTCTGATATTCCTATGAAGGAATGACAAACCCCTAACCACTGCACCAGTAGCTGAATTGATAAAATCTGGTTATTCATACCAAGGATAAATCAGTCATGGCATTCATGATTGAGATTTTGCTAAGTGTACTCTTTACAATTAGAATATTCGGGGGCGAAGCCGCCACGGGTAATGCTAGTGAATATTATATTGCTAGAATTGCAACCCTTTTCAGTTAATGTTAATGTTAATTGTACTTAATGACATAATTTGAATGAGATTGTCGCAAATCATCATCTTACATTTGTCATGAAAAAACATAACGGAAAAATAAGATACGTATATCATAACCATCCGGGTCTTAGTAATGATATTCAACAAGTTCGGATTGTATTCTAAAAACTATCCGCATTTATTTATTTATTTATCGTATGGCTTTTAGTGCCGGGAGTGTCCGAGGACATGTTCGGCTCGCCTGAGTCTGTAGCTGCTTCCAGCGGACACCCTAAAGGGCGAGCTACAAGTTCCGTTCAATTTCAAGTAGTTCCAACTTTCGCCACCAGATATCAATGATACCTAGTGGTGAACGTTGGAACTTTGATAGAGCGTTCTGACGAAATCTAACCTAACAAATTTTGCTTTACACAAGTTTAGTCTGTGAAAGGATCTTTAACATGCCATAAATCTATGACATGGGACCGCCGGCTTTACTTCCCCTCCGAAGGAAGGCATACTGAAGGATTTTTAACGCTCTTAAAAAATCCGACGACTTCGGCCGGGTTTGAACCCGCTATCTTGGGCACAGCAGTTCAGCATGCTACCGACTACGCCACCGAAGCCGCTTAACTATCCGCAAATTTACTCCAAACATTATTCTCAGCTTATCCGCTATCCGCGCTGAGCTTTAACTATAGGTACCACAATAACACAGCATATCAAAGAAATGCTACTCTCATTCAATCACTTGGAACTGTTGATCACGATGTCCAAGCCCCTAAATTAAACAACAAGATCAACATTAATCCTCAAGAATTACAGAACCTATAATAAGTTACAAGATTTTAACTTCCAGTTTAGACGTTCAAATAACAAGTTCACTGGGGTATCATATTTTGCAGCACAATCAACGTACCGTATCAATGTGGATGAGATTTGATAGTATCATCGTGATATTAAGTCACAACTGACAGGAAAGAACCAACACGATTCTGTAGAAATTATGTGAGATATGGCAGTTCGAAGAGAGTAGGCCTACACTATTGTTGGCGGTAAGCTTGTCTCTTCTATACAGTAGTACCCAGAGACCTATTTGTCTGTTAGTCTGCTTCTGTTACAGAGTCCTATATGGATTGTAAATCCCTCAAAGCCATGCGGAAAAGAACATGGTAGCCTTGTGTATCGTGACGTATACACCAATTTAGTCTATTTGTCTGCGTCTAATCGATCCCCGCCGCCGCTGGAAGTCACACCAACAAATTGATTATAAGGACCCCGTGCTGTGGGTTTCTGCTCTTGGCAGACCACTCACTTAACAGTGGATTAATTGACTCCAAACAGCAAACGTCGCGTCCACACACTCAGCTCATGCCATGCTTTGTCTCATGTACGAGGGCAGATCAAAAAATAAGTTGCACTTCCCAGTTATGGCCATTTATTATACCACCTATACAACAGCAACACGCCTATAACGACATACAATGTAACGTCACTTTTCCACATAGTTCCCAAGAGACTCCAAACATTTCTGCGAACGCCCAACCAACTTGTCGATGCCGGATGCATAGAAAGTTCCTCCAGCGTTCTGCAACCACACGGAGACAGCGACCTTCACCTCCTCATCGGTCTGGGAATGTCGACCACCGTTCTGTCTAATGATCGCATCCACACTGTTTACACTGGCACGGGTCCTGGACGTTGCGGGCCTGCCCTCGCGATATCCGTGCGTCCGGCTTCGAATTGCTGACACCACTTTACGATCCCTTGCCGGGAAATGGCCCGCTCCCCATACACAGCACTAATTTCACGATGAATGTCCGTGCAATTCTTCATTTTGGCCCATAGGAATCAGATTGTCACACGCACCTCATATTTGGAGTGAACGTCCAGTCGACACTCCATTGCATTTGGCCGCTATGCACACCATACAAGACGAGACACCACAGCGATCTGCCTAACTGACGTGTGGGCAGTGTCTGTCCCTTTTTCCGCTAAGTCCACGTTTGCGACACACAGTGCGTTGCTGCAGCGCGTTAGTGCAACTAACTTTTTGATCCACCTTCGTAGTTACCGCAATCATCTTATCCTCCACTTCTTCACTATCCTCCCCCACTCCCATAGGATGATGATAATATTGTTGCTTAACCAAGAATGGTAGCGTTCGCCTCCGCAAGAAAAAGGGATATACACTGTATAACAACAACAAAAACGACGCACCAGGAAGGACTTGTTCGGTGACGATAAAAATCGGTGGATGTGAGGAACAGACTTAGAACAACAAACAAACGATGAAAAGTGCAGAACAATCAAATGATGTATTGCAGAGTTAGAGCGTTACAAAGTGAGGAGGTCAATAAGGTGTTGGTCAACCCCTGGCCTGGATGCAAGCTGTCACTCGACGTGGCATGGACTGATTAAGTTCCCGGATGGCGTCCAGCGGAATTTCGTGCCAAATGATCTCCAAATGTTGGGCTAAATCGGCGACATTCCGGGATGTTCGCAATCGCTTTCCCATGACAAGCTTGAATACAGTCCATAGCAACTCGTGCCGTGTGCGGCCGGGCATTATCCTGTTGAAAGTAAGACCTGGATGTCGCTGAAGGAACGGTAACATAACCGGCCGTAGAATGTCATCAACATACCGCTGTGCTGTCAATGTGCCAGGAATGTTACCAGAGGGGTCTGGCTATCAAAGTAGATAACACTCCAGACCATCACCCCCTGTTGTGGGGCTATGTGGCGTGCGATAGTCAAGGCAGGATCCCCGCGCTCGCCTGGACATCTTCAAACACGAATGCGGTTGTCGTCAAGGCACCGTTGGAAACGGGCCTCGTCACTAAAGACTATATGTCCCCTGTCAGCGCAGTTCCACGTTGCTCGAGCGCGGCACCACTGTAATCTCTGTAATCTCTCTGAACAGGCGTGAGTGGTAAGCGGCGTAACGGGTGGTGCGAGTGCAAATTCCTGTCACTCAGGCGTCTGTTGATGGTCATGGTGGACACATGTGTGCGGGTCACACGATGGATCGTTGATAACGACGATTCCGGTGCTGTGACAGCTGTTCTGACAATCGCTCTGTCTGCCCGTGCTGTTGTGGCCCTCGGTCGACAACTGCCGTCCTGACGCTGATGCCTGTCGTTGCTGACCCACGCTTGCCTGAATCGTCGGATCGCCGCATCACTTCGACCCAAATGCCCAGTGGCAGCTCGATTCGACCAACCAGCTTCTTTCAATCTCATCGCACGACCTCTTTCAAACTCTGACATCTGCTGGTAATGAGCACGAATCCCTCGGCATGGCATTCTTACAGCTGACGTTAAGATATCGCAGTCAAATGCAACAGCTACTTTGAGCATACGCTTCAGAATCGCGCCTTATATACACCTGATGCATGCGCAGTTCGGATGCGCGGGAGCTCCCGTTATTCATTCATTGGACACGAAGCTTTAATCAGTTGCATGTTCCGTCCGAATGTCTTTGCATACGTAATTTCCTTACAATCGGACAACACCTTCCACGGTGCGTCTTTTTGATGTGTAACATCTTTCCACTCGGTAGCTGGACATTTTTGTGGGAGTGATTTTGGAAAAGAGACGGAAATGGATGGGACGGAAGTGCATGGGACGGGAACAATGAGCGCGCGTGATGGAGGAGATCGGTACAACGACGTACTGTAGGCCATGTGGCTATGGGGAATGTATATCACATACAGTTTAGTTCAAGGTTTGGAGACCTCATTTAAGATATTCCTAAAATAAATCATCTTCAAGTTGTCGTTCTTTGGTGTGAAAATATTCATTTTATCATATTTGCTGAAAACAATTACGATTTATTAAATCTTCATACTTTTGCTGTATTCTTATTTAATGTAAGCACTCGATGTACTGTTGGCCCTGTGGCTATGTGGAATCTATATCGCATCAACACACACTCCAAACAAAGTAGGAATTCAGTATATTAACGCCGACTACTAACAATAATTGAAACGTCGTTGGTCTAAACATACCACTGGAAGGAACACATTTAATATACCTTCCGCACACCTAATTTTTAATCGCGCCTATACTTGGCAGTGCGCTGATTGGCAAAACGAGGCCATTTTCAATAACATCGCTGGCATGGGTTCACTAACTGGCCGGTATAGTGCGCAGCTCGCATGAAGTAGGCAGTGGATTGCTTCCGCCACGGCAAATAACAAATGATTCATTACGGTCAGGATTTGGCTGTGGAGTTTTACAAGTAGTTATTTCAATGACCGACAGAGTTCACTGTCAACAAGGGATTGGCGCTCCCGGGACACACATAGCAGGATAACATATCACATGTTACACATCATATGCGACTACTGTAAGGCTCGTACAATTTAGTTGTTGTTGTTGTTGTTGTTGTTGTTGTACAGTGTACTTCTGTTTCCCCCACTTCTTTCTTTTGTTCAATCCCCAGCAGTTTTTGGCAGTCATAAAATACAAAGCAAATTCCCGAGGCACCTACCCCATTCCCGACCCTGATAATTACAATTACACACACTACTACATTCACCACAGAAAGCCTCCGTGGCTTAGGCGGCAGCACGCCGATCTCTCACCGTTGGGTCCGTGGTTCAAATCCCGGTCACTCCATGTGAGATCTGTGCTGGACAAAACGGAGGCAGACAGGTTTTTTTTTCTCCGGGTACTCCGGTTTTCCCTGTCAAAATTTCATTCCAGAAACACTCTCCACCATCATTTCATTTCATCTGTCATTCAACCGGGTGAGTTAGCCGTGGTCGTTACGGCATGACTGCTGGCAGTCGCTCACATCCGGGAGGCGAGGATGTTCGAATCCCCCCGCCGGCAACCTTGAAGGTGGTCTTCTGTGGTTTCCCATCTTCCTTCCAGGCAAATGCCGGGGTTGGTCCCTAACTATAGGCCACAGCCGCTACCTTCCAACTCCTCGTCCTTCCATTCCAACTTCCCTCCCCAATGGTACTTGTAGCTCACCCATTGGGTGTCCGTCTCGAAGCAGCTACAAAACTGGCGAGCTGAACATGTCCTTGGACACTCCCGGTACTAAAAGCCATACGCTAAAAAAAATAAAAAAAAATAAAAAAAATCATTGCCCCAGAGGAGTGCGTCAGGCCTCGGCAGCCGGCACAGTCCATATCCTCGCCGCTAGGAGGGGGCTTCATTCCATTCCTGACCCGGTCGGAGACTGGAAGCAGGCTGTGGATTTTCATTTCACTACAGTCACCACAGAAACACAGGTTATGAGACGCACACCCAAGCACACGGGGCTGAATGTCCCAAGCTCCTAAAAGAAATTAGCAACATCAATAGAATTAGATTTCTATTCGTAAACCCATGAAAGTAGCTAAGCACATTGTGTTGTTGTAGTTCAGTTTGTTTGATAACCTGTGTTTGTGAAGAGATTGTAGTAGTGTGTGTAACCGTAATTAATAGGGCTAAGAATTTGTTAGGTGGCCCGGGACTAGAAATAAGGTACTATCCCGGAATTTGCCTGGTGGGAGTGTGAAAAAAAAACGAGGAACGCACTCAGGATTGCCACTGTCAGCGCAAAGATACAAACCTCCGGATCTTCAGATTCGCTTCAGTGCCCCAGCGCTAGCGTGATCGTGGTGAGCTGAGTAATCAACGCGCTAGGCTCGGCCGCGAGTTTTAAATCTTGCAAAAGGTGTGGACGAAAAGGACAGTTTGATGATGGTAATTGTCGTTTTAGCCTCCGTGGCTTAGGCGGCAGCACGCCGGCCTCTCACCGCTGGGTCCGTGGTTCAAATCCCGGTCACTCTATGTGAGATCTGTGCTGGACAAAACGGAGGCAGACAGGTTTTTCTCCGGGTACTCCGGTTTTCCCTGTCAAAATTTCATTCCAGCAACACTCTCCACTATAATTTCATTTCATCTGTCATTCATTTAATCATTGCCCCAGAGGAGTGCGTCAGGCCTCGGCAGCCGGCACAGTCCATATCCTCGCCGCTAGATGGGGGCATCATTCATTCCATTCCTGACCCGGTCGGAGACTGGAAGCAGGCTGTGGATTTTCATTTCAATTGTCGTTTTAAGGGGACTAACATCTGGGTTATCGGCCCTTAATGGTTTGGGTGATAGTAAAAATGAAATGAACACTATAACTAAAACTAATTACACACTTAAATAATAGAAGAGGAAATGTAGAACAAAAAGAAGAAGAATAAGGTAAGTTACAAGAGGAAAGGAAATGCCCTCAACTCTCGAAGAATGAGAATTAGAGGACTTGGAAGAAAGAAGAGTCATGAAAGGCAGTTAGGAAAGGGAATGAGGAGAGGGTCCACCCCAAATGCATTGGAAAAAGGGGAGAAACAGGACCCAGCTCAGTAATCCCTCGGGGTCACCAACTCCCGAACTCACCAGCCGTGAGCCTTTGAGGGTATAGCACTATCCAGGGTGCACCATAACTAATGGGACTACATATCCCCTGCCTCCTTAAGGGCTTGAGCAGAAGGAATGAGATGTAAATAAAGAGAAAGAGGTCTGGCTTCTCGAAGAATGAGGGTATCAGGAAAGATAATACAAGGGTCAATTAAGGCAGGAAATTGAAAGACTCCCTAGGTCTCGGATACCCTAATACCGTCAGGGTCGGAAGAGAACAATAGTTGACCTAGGGAGGTTGACAGAAAAGAGTACAGAGAGGGGTGGAGTGGCACAAGTAAGTGGAAGCAATGACGAACTCGGCTGGGGTCCCGTGGTCGCCAACCTATGTCCCACTAGTTGTGAACCCTTGGGGGAGATAGTGGAGAGTTGAATGACCTAACGTGCTCGGCAACACCGCAAGTTTTAAATATTGATTTGGGTGTGTATGGAAAGGACAGTTTAAGATGTAGTTCGACCATGATTCTGTCTTGGCGGATGGAACTATGCGTGCTATGCGGAGGACTAGCGCACAAGAAAGGCAATGGAGAGGAATCTGGTCCTCATACATAGTCACACGCACCAAGTATGGTGCATTATCTATCTACAGACTTATGGCTTTTAATTCAAATACCATGCGTTGTTTGCACAGACTTTCTAGTTCAATAATAATAACAATAATAATAATATCGTATGGCTTCGGGTGCCACGTGCAAGATTTGTAATTTGACACCCAGAGGGTAGCTTGCATGTCGAATTTCGTTGTTCCTTGAATCACTATGAAAATCAAGGAGGTTAGATATCTAAGCTCCTTGAACACTATAGTGCTTTCTAGTAGAAAAATGAGGAACTTTGTGTTGGCGGAAACTCCCGAGATTAATTTTGCCATTATGAATACGGCCTACTGAATTCAAATGGGTTCCTTGACATGCCAACATCGTATGAAATACGTGTCGTATTTTTGCCGCCTTTCAAAAATCACTTACCACGGCCAGGAGCGAACCTGCAATCTTGGGGTTAGTAGACCGACACGTTATCCACTCACCCACCGTGGCAAGCAATGCATTAACTCAACACACTCAACACGTTGTGGCTTTAATTGGCCTTTCTTTGGTTCACCTCGTTGTGTAGTGGTCAGCATTCTTGGCTTTTCACCGCGGATATACAGACATCGCACAGGTTAGCAGACAATTTCTAAACACACTCAAGTACACGGGGCTACATGTCCACGAAGCCCCTAAAGAATCTAACAACCACTACATAAACACAAAAAAGCATTGAAATACTGTAGCCTACGTACCGGTATTCAGCTTCATATTGTCTCCTTGAGGAAATTAGCTACGGTAATCCTAGGAAAGAGCAGGTCATTTCCGTTTCCCGGTGAAGTATCACTTAAATCTTGTATGTATGTCAGAGCGTCACTGATAGAACAATGTATGACTAGTAGGTGAGGTCAGGACACTGAGAGACTTAACACTTTCAAACTTGAGACTGCAGGTTCGCGTGCTGACCCGTTTGGCGGCGCATTATGGAGAACTGCAGAGCTCTGCGTTTTATAATGTAACACCAAGCGACCGGCACTTCGCAGAGCCGCATCAAGTAAATAGACCCCTTCACTCCTCACTGGCACCCAAGACTCCGAGACAAGCAAAGCATGCAGTGCTTTTCTCTTTTAGTAGAAGCGAACGGAATGAAATACTATCGAAGAACAATAACAGACCAGTGGCCTATTGCGGTATGGATCAAGTAGGCGCGGACCTATTTTTAGCCTATTTTCATTTAAGAACAAATAGGCTTATGAGATCACCTTTTGTGTGTGTGTGTGTGTGTGTGTGAGTGTGCATATGTGTGTGTCTCCCACCAAATAAAATCTAAACGGCTGGAGCGATTTCAATGAAACTCGGTAAGGACATAGTACTATTTTGTCCAACCCCAACCATGCCCTTCAAATTGTATTACGTCTCACCAATCCAATATGGCGGCTGTGCGAAATATTTCACCAGCATTCTATATCTCCGAAACTATTACTGATATCATACTCAAATTTTGTATGGTGATAAAGGGGCTCCTACAAGTTCACTTATAAGACTTTCAAAAACCTGTTAAGTACAAAACGAACATGGCGGCCGAGCGAAGTTGAAACATCAAATAGACTTTTCTCGCGATTTAGCCATCGGAACACAGTGAAACATGGTACAGCAAATGTTTATACATATTGTAACGCACTGACACCTAATTTAGCTCAATTGTTTACATTACCTAAAGAAGGCGGCTGTACGAAATTTTTATTTTTTTATATTTTATTTCTTGTGCCCGAATCATGCGATCGAAGTCAACGTTTGAATAATGAACCTACGCAATATTCGTCTTCTAATAGTACATAACTCTATGGTCTACATATATAAAACTCCAACATGGCGACCATTCGAAATATTTAGACGGTTCTCAATATCTACTAATCTATGACAGCAATCATGCTGAAATTTAGTATGTTGATAAAGGCTAAGTTCACCTATGGAACATTCAATATCCTGATGGGCACAAATACAGCATGGTGGCGACACGAAATTTAAATATTTAAAAAGACGTTTCTCGCGATTTAACCATCCGTGCGCATTGAACCTTGGTAGGGTAAATACTTATACAAATTTTAATCCAATGACATCTATTTTATTTAAATTGTTTTCATAACCTCAAGATGGTTGCGGTGAAAAAATTTTAAAATTCAATTCTATTTCTTGTGTCCTAATCATGCGATTCAAGTTTGAATAATAAACCTACGCAATAATCCATATCTACTAGTACATAGCTCTATGGCCTACATTATATGAAAATCCAACAAGGCGACCATACGAAATATTTAGACGGTTCTCAATATCCACGAATATATTACAGCAATCAATCTAAAATTTTGTGTGTTGATAGAGGCAATTAACGGGGAGCGTGACGGCGCACTGGCTTAGTGGCTCGTCTTTCACCCGGACGGCCGGGGTTCGAATCCTGGTGACAGAGGGCTGGAATTTTCACCTGAAAAATCACGTGGTGCCAGGAAGGGCATCCGGCCTTAAATCCCCGACCAAAACCAAAATTAGCCTGGTTGGCTACGGCGACTTCAATTAATTCGGAAATGCCGAAGAAAGTAGTAGTAGTAGATAGAGGCAATTAAACATAAGTAGGATGTATGAAAATAGGCTATTTATTTCTTTACGAAGCTACTTGCTTATTATAAGTAGGTTGGCTCAGGCAAGGAAAGCATTGCTACAGAAAAGGAATCTGTTGACATCGAATATAGATTTAGGTATTAGAAAGTCATTTTTGAAGGCCAACATCTGGAGCGTGGCGCTCTATGAGAGTGAAACTTGGACTGTTGGCGCAGCAGAAAAGAGGAGAATAAAAGCGTTTGAAATGTGGTGTTACAGGCGAATAATGAAGATAAGATGGGTAGATAAACAAATGAGGTGTTACGACGAGTAAGAGAGATATTTCTGAGACTGCTAATGAAGAGAAGAGATAGGTTGAAGGACACATACTAAGACACCCAGAAATAGCTAAGTTAAATATGGAAGGAAGGGTTGAGGACAAGAACTGTAGGGGTTGACCAAAGTTAGATTATGTTAAACAGATTGCTTATATGTAAAGTGAGCTAGCTGTAGAGATGAAATGATTAGCTCAGAACAGGGAGGAATGGAGCGTTGCATCAAACCAGTCAAAAGACTGAAGACTCAAACAACAACAACAACAACAGCTGGGTGGCTAAGGTGGGAATAGAACTCACCATTATAAGTTTTGCCTTACATGGCTGAGTGTACCCCGTTCCAGTCCTCAGACTAGAATTAAATTTCTTGGCAGAGCCGGGAATCGAACCCGGACCTCCGGAGTGACGGCCAAGAATGCAAGCCGCTACACTACAAGGTGGTCGAATTATTAGGGGCTTTGCGATATCGTAGTTATGTATGTGTGAGTGTGTGCGGGATTTGTCTGATAACCTGTGTCATTGTGATGGTCGAAGTTGTGTATATTTTTACAATTAAGGCTAGGATTTGGAAGGAGGTGGTTGTGGCTGTCACTTAGGCACCATCCCACAACGAAAGAACACTTCTTCGGTAGCTGAGGTGGCAATCAGCCCCATCTCCCCTTAGTTTTGCCTCATTTGGCTGAGTGTACCCCATACCAACCCTCAGAACAAAATTAAATCTGTTATCAGAACTGGGAATCAAACCCTGGGCCAAGGATCCGAAGTTTCAATACTTACGCCGAGATCATAGAAAGCGGCCTAGACCTAGTTTCTGAAGAATACAGTTAAGAGATGTGCGGTCACTAGATATTGTTTGTTGCAATGACTGACAGCCCGAGGTGACGTCTTACATAACAAGTACTGTACATCACGAAGAAAACATTCTTTGTTAGAACGTATAATTGAAACTCGTGACTGTATTGTGGTAGGGATTGAGAACTAGCCTCAAAGCGGATCATACAGAATAATTGCGAGAATTAAGCTAATTGGTGGAGCCCAGGAGATTGTGAGTGGCCTCCAAGTCTCTCAACTCAGCCGCTTGAACAACATTATCTCGTTGCGAAGCAAGTATTTTAGATATTGGACAGAATAACGATTCCTCCTACTGGTTAATACACCTGTACAGCCGAGCGTTATGATTGGGGCTGGGATTTCTATGTAAATACATTTTTTCCCTTGCTATTTAAATGCTGGGAAACTATATATCTTCACATACCACTATGTTATGGATAGAGCCCCGAGCGGATAAACAAAACGTTATTCGCATCCGCCCCACATCGGCACGACTGTAACCCGCATCGTCCCGCATCCACTCGACTTTTATCCGCATCCGCCCGTCATCCGCACGACTTTTATCTGCATCCGCACGTTTGTTACCTGAATCCGCTGACATTACACATTTTGCTTGGTTGGTTCCTTAGTTTAGGGGCTGCGACAAAGCAGTCATATAGCCCCGTGTACTTTGGGTGTGTGTAGAATCTGTCTGATAACCGGTGTTAATTGTGATGGCTGTATTAGTGTGTGTTATCAGTGATTCAGGTAGAAGGACTGCAGATGATTCATTTTTTCAAGTAGTTTCTACTTTTGCTACCAAATGCTACCGTCCACGACACCTAGCTGCGGACGTGGCTACTAAATGCCTTCGCAGTCAGCACCTGGCGGCAAACGTTGGAACTAATGTAGCGTTATCAAAGTAACCTACAAATTTTAGATACCATGAGTGTAGTTAGTGGAAGGTTCTTTTTCAGGCCATAAATCTATGACATGGGACCGCCGGCTTTACTTCCCCTCCGAAGGAAGGATACTGAGGGATTCTTAACGCTCCTAAAAAACCGACAACTTCGGTCGGGTTTGAACCCGCGATCTTGGGCATAGTAGCTCAGCATGCTACCATCTATGCCACCGACGCCGCTTTACAAATTTTAGTTTATATGGTAAAGCATAATAGAACATTATGCAACGAGCCTATAATGGCAATAATTAAGACACAAGTATGTTTATAAAACGAGCGTATGCGAGTTTTATAATTTCCATACGAGTGTCTTACCATTAAAGGCGAGTTGCATACGACTGTTTATGTTCGACGATAATTATAACTTTATTATATGTTTTAACATAAATATTCATAAATATCTGTTCAGTCACTAGAATGTTGTGATCGGGTGCTGCGGTGGGTAGTATTTTTTTTTTTTTCAAGCTCTCTGGACAACCGACGCATGCGCTCTGTGTGCTTCAATGCCATATGTTCAGATTGTGCTCCAGTATTCAGTAAAACTGTCACCGAAGTCGTTTCAAAACCACGCGCTGTGTAGAAATTGATTTTGTGGATATTAAGGAACAGTGCCATTTCTTGTCTCATATTCACCAGTTTATTTACGCGAACATATGGACGGAGCAATTTCGGTAATTTATATAGACATGTTGGATTTTGAGCGCATGCGCGAAGGTATCCTTATCTAATTGGTCACACAACTGTTTCTTGAGCTCTGATTGGTGGGAGAAACTGTTTCATAATGAAAAATAGTGTTATAATGAGCCTCATTATGATACAGTTTTCTGACACATAATAGTTAGGGTCGAACATAAAGTATTAAAGCAACACATTTAGACACTTGAGAAGAAAGCCCTTCCCCTAGGCTTTGTATGTCAGGTGCTATGTTTAAAATGAATGTTGTACAGCCTGTATTGCAACCCTTTTCAGTTCGGAGTGTTAACTATACTTAATGACATAATTTGAATGAGATTAGCTTAAATCATCATCTTACATTATTAAGCGGCTTCGGTGGCGTAGTTGGTTGCATGCTGAGCTTCTATGCCCAAGATCGCGGGTTCAAACCCGGCCGAAGTTGTCGGTTTTTTTAAGAGCGTTAAAAACCCCTCAGTATGCCTTTCTTCGGAGGGGAAGTAAAGCCGGCGGTCCCATGTAATAGATTTATGGCATGTTAATGAACCTTCCACTAATTACACATGTGTGAAGCTTCATAACTATGTAGGAAGGAGAGCGATGTCTCTGGTTGTGAATGGCACGAGGAATAGAGGCAGACCTCGAAGAAGATTGACTGACAATATCCATGAAGACCTAATGGAGAAGCAGTTAGGGGACGGCGATGTGTGGGACAGAATAAAATGGAATGGAAAAGATTTGCCAGAAACATCGACCCCACTTGAAGTGGGATAAGATGATGAAGAAGAAGATGAAGCTAAATTAACTTATAGGTTAAACAACGCTCTTAAGGTTCCAACGTTCGTCGCCAGGAGCCGACTGCGGTGGCGTCTAGTAGCCAAGTTTTGAACTAGTAGTTGTTGACGGTGGCGTTTGGCGGCAAAAGTAGGAACTACTTGAAATTCAATGTCTGCAGTCCTTATTGAATTAAAAACAGATGACACACACTAATACAGACATCACAATTAACACCGGTTATCAGACAGTACACGGGGCTACATGACCGCGTTGTCGCAGTCCCTAAACTAAGGAACCAACCAACCAACCAACTACATTATTATTTGTCATGATAAAAAAAAGAACGGAAAAATACGACATGTCAACATCCGTGTCATAGGAACTGAATGATATTCAACAAGTGTGGATTGTATTCTGAAAACTATCCGCAAATTTACTCCAAACATTATCCGCATCCGCGGAGGGCTTTAGTTATGGTTATTATAATTGAACTTCATTTTACATATTTTTCATATTTGTAGGTATTCTACATAATATTCTTAGTGAAATTTCATAAAATAACATATTTTAGTACTAGAGTGAGCAACTAGATGCTATAAAAAAAATTAGTTTCTTTTGATCCTGAAAGTGCTGTTTCCTTTTGTGAATCAAAAACTGCATTTAGTAATTTTAAAGTAGTCTCCTCAATTGCCTTCATCAGCAGCAACTCCAGCTGGCTTCCAGGAAGCATCAAACGTCTAGAAACATCAGGACTGCCACTGCAAGATTCTATTGCTGTAATACAGGATGCTATTGAAAAACTAAGTGCTGTGCATGCGGAAACTGGTGCAAATGTATTGAATAAATTGTGAAATGTTTTGAAGAGAAATCCTGGTTATTCAACATTTCCTAGCGTGTGCCAAATTCAAAGAGGTGACGATGTTTATCCACCCTAAGACAATTCGACACCAAAACTCCCTCTCCGGAAATGTGACGACGAAAGATCTTTCATTGCATATAAAATATTCCTGAGTGACAAACTTCTTTCAATGACTCCAGGAACAACGAAAAGTGCGTAATTGTTCACTCTGCTGCAAAACTTAATGTGTAAACGTGCTCCGAGAGTTGAAAGTAAAAAGAAACCTGATAAGTTTTAACTGATTATGTGTGTGATATATTGTTATATGACTGGAGAGAACATGAAACACTTATTGTTCATTGTGATACAAAATTTGATATATATTGTTGGTTGGTTGGTTCCTCAGTTTAGGGGCTGCGACAACGCGGTCATGTAGCCCCGTGTACTTTCGGTGTGTGTAGAATGTGTCTGATAACCGGTGTTAATTGTGATGACTGTATTAGTGTGTGTAACTGTTTTTTAATTCAAGTAAGGACTGCATCTTTGAATTTTTCAAATAGTTCCTACTTTTGCCGGCAAACACCACCGTCAACGACTACTAGGTCTAGTTCATAACTTAGCTACTAGACGCCACCGCAGTCGGCTCTTGGCAACGAACGTAGGATTCTAAGAGCGTTGTTTACATTCTTAACCTATACAATTTAGCTTCACACAGGTGTAATTAGTGGAAGGTTCTTTAACATGCCATAAATCTATGACATGAGACCGCCGGCTTTAGTTCCCCTCCGAAGGAAGGCATACTGAGGGATTTTTAACGCTCCTAAAAAATCCGACGGCTTCGGCCGGTTTTGAACTCGCGATCTTTGGCATAGAAGCTCAGCATGCTACCAACTACGCCACCGAAGCCGCTTGATATAAA
Organism: Meconema thalassinum; assembly: GCA_946902985.2. Classification (NCBI taxonomy): domain Eukaryota; kingdom Metazoa; phylum Arthropoda; class Insecta; order Orthoptera; family Tettigoniidae; genus Meconema; species Meconema thalassinum. The sequence continues at coordinate 135,095,514 of OX336396.1, read as the reverse complement.
TTGTGTTTTCTGTGTTGGAACTGAAATAACGGTAAGTTTATATCTCATATTTTGCACATTCTACATATTTTGCTACATACAGGGTGTAACTAAATATGTCGGAAAGCTACGGGGATTCGATAGAGGACCTGACAACAAGCAAAACATATGGTGTATTCGCTTTCGTTTCCGTGTTACAAGCATTGTTTGTACCCCCGCTCTTCAGTCCATGATTTCTCAGAGAAATGATGGTACATGATTACTGTTCTGAACTGGAGTCGATCTTGTATAATTTCCTCTGTGATGCACATTTCTTGAAGGTCTTGTTCTAATTCACTAAGCCAGTTGTTCTTGACTTTCATTGAGAGAGCAAGGTTGAAAATCATTTTGGTTAACCTGTCATTGTTCATTCTGAGTATGTGGCCGTAGAACTTCAATCGCATTTTCCTGAAGATGGCAGTGATCTTTTCACCTTGCTGATAAAGCTCCTGAGACTTTCGTAATATCCAGATTCCTTCTGAGCAGACTGGACCAAGGAATTTGCTCAATATTCTCCTTTCTTGTCTCTCTTCGTCTTTAATGAGATATCAGCCTCCAATGATCAAGGTTTCCGAGGCATACAGTGCTTCAGGTTTGATTACTGTGGTGTAATGTATCTGTTCCAGGTGATTCTATAGGCCTTCTGTAATTTTGAAATTCTCTCTTTGTTTGCCCCACGATTCAATCCTGAGATTATTCTTCTTCTTTCTTCGTTTTGCCGACTTAGGGAGCGCGTTTGAACTTGTTGACTCGGGTTGATGTTTTTTTCCTCTTCTTTTCCTCCCAAAATCTCCTCATGAAATCACTATGCCACTTATTACGTTCCTCCGTTCATTTTTTTCCAGTGGACTTTTTAGCCTTTTCGGTGAAAGAGTGATTTGCAACTCGGGTTCCAAAAGTCTTGCGATTCATGATGCTATCTTCTGTAATGATTATTCCTTTTAAGTCCTTTTTGATTTCTTCTAACCAACTGATTTTGACCTTCTTTGAATTAAATATATCAATCAGTTTTTTTGCATATCTGGTGTTGTCCATTCTGCAGATGAGACCATACAATTATTATTATTATTATTCATTCATTCAATTTCGCTAATCGGCCAACTAGGGACCACGATAAGCCTCATTTTACATTCTGGCATTTGCTCATTTTTTGCTTGATCCACATTGCCTTCATGACCTCACTGTGTTTAGCACGACGTTCCTCTGTCCATTTCGCACCAGTTGTCCGTTTTTCGTCCCGGAAAGTCCCAAACGTCTTGATGGCTGCTCTATAAAGATTTCGGTCTTGTGCATCTTCTGCTCGTATCCCCATTTCTTTCAGATCTTTCTGGACGTTAACATACCATGGCATTGTCGTTTTTGGTTTTGAGTCGAATATACTGAAGATACGTTTCGTCCATCGGGAATCGATCATCCGTCGCATATGACCGTAGAAGCAAACTCTGCGTTTTCGCATTGTGTCTGTGATCTTCTCTATCCTCGAGTAAATTTCTTGCCTGGATTTTCTGATGTACATGCCATTTTTGTAGTCTGGGCCAAGTATGATGTGTAGGATCTTTCTTTCTTTTCTCTCTAACTTCGCGAGCAAACATTTCTCGGATAGGATAAGGCATTCAGATGCATATAGCGGTACTGGTTTGATGACAGTGTTGTAGTGACGAATTTTTGTGTTCATAGAAAAGCACTTTTTGTTATATATGTTGCGGGTGGTTTGAAAAGCGACTTCCATTTTCTTGATTCTTGCTTCTATGGCTTCCTTGTCAAGGCCATTTGGCTGGATCCATTCCCCAAGATATTTAAATTTATTAACACGGTTTATCGTTCCATATTATTATTATTATTATTATTATTATTATTATTATTATTATTATTATTATTATTATTATTATTATTATTATTACTGAACATCAAATCATTTGCCTGGAACTCAGGCCTTTCCGATATGTCAGTAGGCTATAATAGGCTACTTCCCGACTACGACGAAGGCTTATATGTAGAGCCCTGCGCGGTAAAGAGAACGTTATCCGCATCCGCCCCGCATCCGCACGTTTGTTATTCGAATCTACTGGCATTGCAATAATAAGCAACACATTTCATCCGGTCAATGCATGTGAGATTTTTGAAGTGAAATGCCATGTCCTGTGGTTCGTATTCCACGTAAAAAGGAGGTCCCATGGCTCATGATCTCATGATTAACGGTCACGTTAAACTACAAGCTTTCTTCCTTCCTTCCTTCCTTCCTTCCTTCATCCGGCCGTAAAAACCATCCACCACAAAGACTTACATCGCATCTAATCCCCGACTACGTTGGAGAACAGGAATAATAAGGGGTAGACATACTGTACATTAAAGCAACACATTTAGGCATTTGAGGAGAAAGTCGTTCCTTTAGCCTATGTATGTCATGTGATATGTTGAAAATGAATGTTATGCAGCCAGAATTGCAATCCTTTTCATTTCGGAGTGTAATAATAATAATATCGTACGGGCTCGAGTGCCGGGTGCATGCTTTGTTACTTGACACCCAGAGGGTAGCTTGCATGTCGAATTTGGTTGTTCCTTGAAGCACTATGAAAGTCAAGGAGGTTAGATATATAAGCTCCTTGACACTATAGCGCTTTCTAGTAGAGAAATGAGGAACTTTGTGTTGGCGTAAAAATCCCGAGATAAATTTTGCCATTATGAACACGGCCTAATGAATTCAAATGGGTTCTTTGACATGCCAACATCGTATGACATGCGTGTCATAATTTTTCCGCATTTCAAAAATCACTTACCACGGCCAGGAGTGAACCTGCAAGCTTGGGGTTGGTAGTAGTTCGGAGTGTTAATTATGCTTAATGACATAATTTGAATAAGATAAGCTTAAATCATCATTTTACATTTGTCATGGAAAGAAAAAAATAGCAGTAAACATCCGGCTCCTAGTAATGATATTCAACAAGTTCGGATTGTATTCTAAAATCTATCCGCAAATTTATTCCAAACATTATCCGCAGCTTATCCGCTATCCGCACAGCCATGCAAACTACTGTATATCCATACGACGATAAATGTTGCGGATATCCGCGGGTTTATCCGCTTTACTTATATGCTGTATTCTTCATGCATTCTCGTCTCCTTCCCGATGTTACACAACAATTACAGTAACCAGTAGTTTCCTCGAAGCCGTCCACAAAAGCAGACCTTCCCGCCTAAATGCTTGCATCTTCATTAAACTACAGACTTACTTAATAGCTCCTTGACCCACTTGTGGAGATTTGCTTCTAAATTACCCTCGAGTTTTAACTTCGGTCTTGATTCCTTTCCTTTGTGTTCATCTCATTTAGCTGTCTCGGTCCTACAATTTCTTGCGCATGCGTCACGATACCATTCATAATGAAAATGTAACCTTCAACACTTAAATTAGTAGCCTATTAAAGTCTTTCGACACTAGCGGGCATTTCTGGAAACATACACAGGAAGATACTGTTGATGCTTCATTTTTGGCTCGATTAGATCTGCGCCACTATGTATTTGTTTCTTCATAATAATAATAGACCAATAATATTTCATGGGCTCGAAAAATGCTGGCAGGATGTCAAAGCCGTCATACGAACAAGATCTGCTCGTTACTGAAATGAGATTGGTTGTTAACACATAGAACATAGAGGCTGAATTCCTGGAAAAGAAAACCAAAGGAGCCTGATTTACGGAGGTAGAAATGGACTTTAAAGAAGCGAACACCCCTTAAGATGGAACTCAAAGAGCACCGGAGTGTCCAGAAAGAGCCGAAATCTACAACGGGCATGGCGTAGACCGATGAAAGGAAGAAAGGAATAAGATGCTACTGATTGTGAGCAAATATTATAGCTCGGGGAAGAAAGCAGTTTATTAACGTAGTCCATAGCTGACCGAAGAGGCAATAATAATAATAATAATAATAATAATAATGATTCAGTGGCATCTCTGGTAGCTCTCTAAAAGCCAGAGTAGTTAAAAGGGACGTAAAACCAACAACATTTTGAAAAACATTATTATTATCTCTGGTAGCTAAAGTAACTAAAGTTGGAACTACAGTACATGAAATTGAACTTGATGGGGAGCCTACGGGCGTTCAATTAAAATATCCCGCTATGGCCATTGGCTGCAATTCAAATCTTATATATTCAAATAATTAGGTAGGAAATTTCACCATTTACTAAAACTGAAATATCTTGCGAAGTATTTGCGCTACGACGATGTTTGTTGCCTTAAAATGTAATGCGCGTCACGCATTATCGATTGAACCCCACCCTATTTGATTATATCATCCGTGTATTAAAATAATTGCGAATATTCAATTCTTCAAGGTCACATTTTACATAGCCACACAAATAGAATCTAATAACATGACGGACATATTGTCGCTAGTCGACAACGACTAACACTGTATCATGATAGTCAACGCCGCACCATTACTGAATCTAACTTGATGGACAGATTGACTGTCTTAAAGATTGTTACAAGGCAACAACGACTTACTCTGTATCATGATAGTCCGGTAAAAATTGCTCAAGGACAATTTCCAACTTAAATATGGTTGACCTGGGCAACGCTGTGAATAGAAAGTAGAGTGCACATCTTCATCGTGGTTTCCATGATAGTAATCACGGGCGTCGACTAGAAAGACCTGCACTCGGCCTCTCAGGAGGCTACACGACCAAAAAAAAATGGTAGTAATGTGCATCCACGAAAAATCTTCCTATTAACTGAGTCCAAATCTCCTTAGCAACATAACGCATCCACTTAAAAATCTTCTATTCGCTTTGAATCCCGCCAGCAGTAGTCTAATGAGGGATCTGCTTCACGATGGGTGATCTAAAAGTACCCACGCAACGCTTGCATAATAATAATAATACTTGGTATTATGTAGAGACTGTCCATATCTGTTAAATATTACTATGCAAACAGGAAAGGCAATCCTACTTTACGAAACAATCAGTGGTTCGATAACAGGTTGGATTTTGCAGTAGCCCTGGGTGGTATTTTACTACCTTGCGTGGTATTACATCTTCCATATTTGGTGTCCAGGAGGTCATCCACCCTACTGCTGCCCAAGAGTTATTACCTAACAATTATCAACATGACCGAGAGTATGTCAGCAATTAACGTGGAGGGTCACGAGTTCAAGAGATATTGTTCTCGAATAACGAGAGTGGTGTGTGTAATGAGGTCCACCAAAGCCAGCCAATTGCTCATATTGACTCCCTCCTGGATCACAAGCGATATCACTGGGACGGTTTCGGTGACGTAGTTGGTAGCATGATGAGCTTCTATGCCCAAGATCGTGGGCACAAACCCGGCCGATGTCGTCGGATTTTTTAATACTTTGACTTTCAAGTCGTTACGATGTTCGTGCCAAAGCTAGGGTAAAGATCCATCGTTACCGGCCTTTATTATTGATTATTTCGTTATTTTCACGCTTGATAGAAGCAATTTTCGGGGAATATGAAGGAGGAAATTTTAACTCACTCCGCGGGTACCTCTGACAATCTGTGAAATGAAAATCCACAGCCTGCTTCCAGTCCACCGACCGGGTCAGGGAATGGAATGAATGAAGCCCCCCATCTAGCGGCGAGGATATGAACTGTGCCGGCTGCCGAAGCCTGTCGCACTCCCCTGGGGCAATTATTAAATGCATGACATGAAATGATAGAGGAGAGTGTTGCTGGAATGAAATTGTGACAGGGAAAACCGGAGTACCCGGAGAAAAACCTGTCTGCCTCCGCTTTGTCCAGCACAAATCTCACATGGAGTGACCGGGGTTTGAACCACGGACCCAGCGGTGAGAGACCGGCGTGCTGCCGCCGAAGCCACGGAGGTTCACCTCTGACAATCTGCATTTATACTAATTCTTAGAGTCTGAAACATGTGCTCATAGAGTTTCATGTCTTATTTACGTCATGGTTGGTGGCAAATTTGCGTGTATTTTATTTTCAGTTTTCGTTAGTAATTTTGGAATCCTGACATTTACCAAGCTATCAAATAATATAGAGTTTCTTTTAACATGAATAGTAGACTTGACAAGTGAATTCCATTTCCTAAAATTACTTCAAAAATTTCAAATCTGAAATTTGTAAATTTATTTTCCATGTTCTTTTCAAAATTTTATTTCAATATCTTTAATGGTCTCTCTTCCATCTCATTTTAAAAGAAGTGTGTGAACAGCTTATCAATTAATATGTTAATTTTATGTTTGAGTTGACCGGACCAATTTTATCACATTAATTGAAAATTTATCTGCTCAAACGGAAATAACATCATACTCCCATTCGGGAATATTCATAACCTATGTGCACAGCTTGGTAAATATGGCTCCTTTCTTCGGAAGTCATAGATTTATGGCGTGCAAAAGAACCTTCCGCTAACTACGGTTGTGTGAAGCAAAATTTGTAGGTTAGATTTGATTAACGCTCGATGAAGTTCCAATGTTCGTCGCCAGGTGCCAGTTGCGGTGTCATCTAGTAGCCAAGTTCACAGCTAGATGTCGTTGACAGTATCATTTGGTAGTAAAAGTAATAACTATTTGAAATTGATCGTCTGCAGTCCTTGCCTGAATTACATATAACACACACTAATACAGCCGTCACAATAAATTAATACCGGTTATCAGACAGATTCTGCACACACCCAAAGTACACGGGGCTACATGACCGCATTGTTGCAGCCCCTAAACTGAGGAACCAACCAATATCACTGGCAATAGATATGAGCATAATCCTATCTTTTTCCTGTTTCCGTGTTTGTCGGCACATAGTATATATAATACCTCAACTGCCCGCTTCGCTCGCTGGAAAATCAGCCCTACCCAACCTCATTGACTGTGTTCGTTTGTCATGCCAGTCACAATGCAAGTGGTGTTCAGAACAATCCACCCCTTTCGATGTTTATTTTCCTTTCCCTCTTCTTTCTGTGACTATCTTTGTTGTTGATTTATTTAGGGGTTTGCGACATTTTGATCATGTAGCCCCGTGTACTTGGGTGTGTGTGTGTGAAATTTGTTTGATAACTTGGGTTATTGTGATGGGTGTATTAGAGTGTGTATTTGTAATTCAGATTAGCAATGGGAAAGAGACGGTCGTGGCCTTAAGTTAGGAACCATCCTGACATTCGCCTGAAGTAGAACTGGAAAATCTCTGAAAACCAACTCCAAGATGGTTGAGGTGGGAATCAAACCTCCCCCTTCTCACTTTTTCCTCACGAGGCTGAATAAACCCCGTTCCAGCCATCAGACCAGAATTACATTTCTTGGCAGAGCCGGGAATCAAACCCGGACGTCTGGGGTGGCAGCCTAGAACGCTAGCCGCTACACCACGAGAAGGTCACTCATAAAAGTTAATTAACTTTCCATAATCAGGTGTAACTTAATATTTAGACCTAATTCTCTTCGTAGTTGTTGGTTGGTTGGTTCTTTAATTTAGGAGCTGCGACAACGCGGTCATGTAGCCCCGTGTACTTTGGGTGTGTGTAGAATCTGTCTGATAACCGGTGTTAATTGTGATGACTGTATTCGTGTGTGTTATCTGTTTTTTAATTTAAGTACAGACTGCAACTTAGAATTTTTCAAATAGTTCCTACATTTGCCGCCAAGTGCCACCGTCAATGACTACTAGGCCAAGTTCAAAACTTGGCTACTAGACGCCACCGCAGTCGGCTCTTCGCAACGAACGTAGAAACCTAAGAGCGTTGTTTACATTCTTAACCTATTCAATTTAGCTTCAAACAGGTGTAATTAGTGGAAGGTTCTTTAACATGCCATAAATCCGGCTTTACTTCCCCTCCGAAGGAAGGCATACTGAGGGATTTTTAACGCTTTTAAAAAATCCGACGGCTTCGGCCGGGTTTGAACCCGCTATCTTGGGCATAGAAGCTCAGCATGCTACCGACTACGCCACCGAAGCCGCTCTTCGTAGTTGTGGTTCGTACTATAATGTTTTAAAACCTTTCTTCTCCTGAAAGCAAGAATTCAAATAATCCAACCCATTATGTGTAGGCCTACGGTGTATCCAAGGAACGGGAGTTGTGTTTACTGTACTATAGTTTATGCAGGTGAAAGTGTGGCAAACACCTGTTGTCATGCATAATGCACTCTACTGACCCCACTGTGACGTCACCAGTGCTAATGATAAACAGCCAGCCGTCTGCAGACGGGCAGCGCGGCGTAACAAGGCTTCGGTTTTGAGGTGACACAGAACGAGGCTCTGGTGAATAACAATTCATTGAATCGATCAATTGTAAGATATATTGAATATTAATGAACGTTTGTAACAGGTCCAGGAAACAATACTTATGAGATCACCCATTATTATAATTATTATTGATGATGCGTTTCGACCAACTAAGAACCACGTAATTTCAACTGGTTTCTGCGTCGAGCTTTAATATTCGCCCAGTACTGTCGCATGAATTCTTGATGTTGTTGCTTGCGTCCTTTCTTCCGTCCACTTCATGCCTGTTTCAAGCTTAGGTTTTTCTAGGAAACTCTGGTGAGTTGTCAGTTTCATCTTAAGTAACACACGCTCCTGCTTATCATCACATGAAATCCCAATTTCTTGTAAATCTCTGCCTACCTCAGTGAACCAAGTCCCCTTAATTATCTTCTCTAGAAAGTAGGTAAAGATCCTGTTGGTCAATCTCACAGTTCATTCGTGTAATGTGGCCATAAAATGAAAAAAAAGGAAAAGTAGAAAAAAGTAGACTTATGAGATCGAACCGAGAAAATGTCTGTCTGTCTGTGTGCCCTCCCCCCCCCCCCCCCCCCTTATCAACTCCTAAACGGCTGCAGCAATCGAAACCAAATTTGGTATGAGTTAAGATCTATACCTGAATATCTCAACGCCATAATTTATAATGATGTCAGTGCTACCAACTGCAGAAAAACCGCAATTGAAATTTGAGCTCCATCTGGGATATCGTAGAAGGTGTGAATGGGAGCTATTCCAAAATTGGTACACATATAGTTAACAATATTTCAGTTTAATTTCCAGGAGGCCATACATGACAGTGTTGCCAGAATGATTCAAAGCCTGATGATAGGTCCAATTTTCAAATGCATATAACTTCTACATTATCAATTGGATTTCAACCAAATTTCGTATGTACTATGTTTACATAAACGGATATGACTGAGCGTATTCTTAAGAGTCACCAGGGCTGCCAGCTGTTAATAAATGCACTCTCTATTGTTTCATCCCAATAGCAATATATAAGAAAGTATGCACGGCAAAAGCTCTAAACTTTGCACACGTATTAATTTGGTGTAACTAATATACGTCAGTGCTACCAACATGATTCTAGGTCTGCTGATAGGATCAACTTTTAAATACATGTAACTTCCATACTTTAAATTGGATTTCAACTAATTTACTTATGTGCAATGTGTACCATAACAAATATGACTATGCGCATTCTTAAGAGCAACCAGGGCTGCCAACTGTTAATAAAAATGTGTCTATTTGTTGTTCGTAATATCAATATATCAGAAAGTATGCAAGCCAATAGCTCTAAACTTTGCAAACGTATAGTACCTGGCATTCTAGATTAATTTGGAGTAACTTATATACGTCAGTGCTGACAACATGATTCTAAGCCTGCTGATAGGTTCAATTATAAAATGCATGTATCTTCTATACTAAGAAATGGATTTCATCCAAACTTGGCACAACAATAATCATAATATTTCAGATTATTTCTGACCACCACATGCACGACATTGTTGCGAACATGATTTTACGCGCGCTCATAGATCCAATGTCTTACTGCATGTAACTTCCATGATATCCATTGGACTTCAACAAATTTTTGTATTCTGTACCTTAAAAGATGGAACTAAGAATATATATGCAGTCACCAGGGCTGCCAACTGTAGTACTCTATTAGGCTACAATATGGCAGGTATATTTCGAATTAATTAGAAATGTCGATATTAACAAACTTAATTTCGTCATTATTCTAGATAGGTTCATATAGATTAATCATTGGCATGAATCTTACATTTTAAGAAAGGTAGGCTCTTTACGTCGCGGAACTTCTTGTTTTTTTCTACACATGGGTAGAGCTCGTGGTTGTGCCATCTTCTGTAATCACCATTTTCTTTTACTGGGCCCAAGATTTTTCTTAGGATCTTTCTTTCTATTTTTTACTTCCAGTTTCTCCATTATTATTATTATTGTTTAACCATGCCACGGTGGGTGAGTGGTTATAGTATCGGACTACCAACCCCAAGATTGCAGGTTCGCCCCTGGCCATGGTAAGTGATTTTTTTGAAGGCGACAATAATCACGACACTCATGTCATACGTTGTTGGTATGTTAAAGAACCCATTTGAATTCAGTAGGCCGTGTTCAATGGCAAAATTAATCTCGGGATTTTCCGCCAATACAAAGTTTCTCCATTCTCTACTTGAAAGCGCTGTAGTGTCAAGGAGTTTAGATATCTAACCTCCTTGACTTTCATAGCGTACAAAGGAACGACGAAATCCGACATGCAAGCTGCCCTCTGGGTGTCAATTAACAAAGCTTGCATCAGGCACCCGAGGCCGTACGATATTATTATTATTATTATTATTATTATTATTATTATTGTTTAATACAGTACATATAACACATTGCTGGTACATCACAACACAACTACACGGGCTTCAGGGAACCAAAGTCTAGTTACTGGAACAGCCACTTCTAAGCTGGAAAGTCACTACCCGTGAACTTCTGAGCGATTCGGGTTGTGAAAGAACTATTGCCTTCTGCATTAGTTTCAACAGTTGCGTATCCAGAGTATCGTCTGTCAATTACAAACCGATCGGGGAGGAGACGTTACCAGAGTTCCCTTGTAAGACCTAGTGAAATAAACAAGGCCAGTTATACGTCACCAGCCCAGAAAACATCGTATTGTAATGGAGTTAACACATCAGGCAGTACCTGATATAAGTTGGCGCTCTAAGTGGAGTCCTAATCACTACAATGGCTTGCTAATGGACCAGAAGTCCCCATTACACGCAGTAACGAATAACAGGAGGGAGCTAAGCTCGCGACTTTTCTCCTCAGCGGCTCACACACATGGGTTTGATGTTGTTCCTTAGAACGGCTTTCTCGGGTTATACGTGGTTGTTCTCAATTCATTTCAGGGGCTGGGGATATCTCTGTCATCAGCCCCTTGTATAGTTGCGACGGCAACGCGTAGTCAGCCGGCGTCGAAGGAATCGACGTGCGTTGGGTATAGAAGCTCAGCATGCTACCAACTACGCCACCGAAGCCGCATAAAATATTTTAGCAAGAAATTGGAACCAAAGATTTTTCCTGTTTTAAGAACATGCCATTAACAAAGGATTCCTCTTTTTTTCATTTGAAGCACTATTATCCATTTTGCCCAAGATGACGGGTTCAAACCCGGCCGAAGTCGCTAGATCAACACGGTAATATTTTCTCGCACCTCTTGGCAGAAGAAATAAAAAGAGTAAAATTGAGTTAATTTTATATGCAATGGAAATAAAGCGTTATTATTCAATATTCTTGATATCTGACTAATAAATATTCAAATTTGGCTACCGTAGCATAACGGCGTAAAGAGTTGTGAATCTCTTAAAAGTCGAAGTTTCCCCTCGAAATCCGCCAAAAACCGGTACTTTTTACATTATACCGGTACCTGCCACAAAATAAATTAAAATTCGTTTCATAAAGTTACTTTTATCATCAATCAACGCAGAACTAAACAAGGAAACTAGTGATGGTACGTGTTTTTCTGCAGGTCTTTTGGTTATTTTGCTATTTATATCCAAACTCGGGTGCATATAATTTCTGCGCCGACAGAGGGGCAAGGAGAGAAGAAATGATTTCTGGTACTTCAGAGCTGTAAAGACTGCACCGCACCCATCTTAAGAAACTGCCTACACACTTCGTCCCTCTGAAACCGCCTCTACGGCACACCAGTCCCCTTACGTTTCACCCCCTCCCACCATGGCACATCGTCAGACGAAAGGCTGAGAGTCCGTAACACCATGTTGACCAATGAACTGCGCACTGAGCTTGATATCACCAAACAGAGTCTTCCTTATTGATAGAGCTACAGATTTGCACTGACAAGTGATCTTCTTATCGTTGTTAGGAGTTCAATTTTTTATTCAAAATATCAAGAGAACAAAATGAAAACCACTTTTTGTTCTCTAGGACGGACACCGTCCGGGAGTCCTAATGGGCCAGCCGCTACTGCCTCTATCCTCATAGAATTACCCCCCACCGAGAGATAAATATCTAGGTTATCGGCCCCTAATGGTCTGGGTGATAGCAAAAATGTCAATAAAATGGAAACCAGAACGAAAATTAAATGAGAAGAAAAACAAGATGTTCAGTAAAGAACATATAGCCTACTTTCTCCTAAATGCATAGGTATTGTTATAACTCTTTGTCCTTTTCAAGGAGTATAATTGAATGTTGGTTGTAGTAGCTTGTTGAAATACAACGTGCTATAGGGATATTAAACATGAATATGAGGTGCCCTTTGCTAGTGCTATCTCTGTAAAAAAAAATCATTCAATTCGGTTTCACCGTGTTTGAATTGATCTGGGGAATGGATTTGCACACATACATGGCCGCTATTTGCAAACTATTGGGCTGATGACCTTGTAGTCAGTCATAAGATGCTTTCCACAAAAAGGCATGTTGTTGCAAAATCCGGTAGAGATCAAATTATTAGGATGGTCGCAATTTGATTTAAGCTTTTAACATTTGGGTGGCCGTCATTCCGTTTCCGTCAAGATGGCGGCGATATAAAACATGACACTGAGGTGCCTTTTGCTAGTGCTACCTCTGTACCAAATTTCGTTCAATTCGGTTTCACCGTGTTTGAATTGATAGGGGGAATCGATTTGCACACATACTTGGCAACCATCTGCAAACTATTGGGCTAATGACCTATTAGTTTGGTCAAAGGATGCTCCCTCCATAATGGTATGTTGATATGATTAGGTTAATCGTAATTTGATTTAAGCTTTGAATATTTGTGTGGCCGCCATTACGTTTCCGTCAAGATGGCGGCGATATAAAACATGACACTGAGGAGCCATTTGCTGGTGCTACCTCTGTACCAAATTTCATTCCATTCGGTTTCACCATGTTCGAATAAATAGGGGTAATCGATTTTGACACAAAGATGGCCGCCATCCGCAAACTCTCAGGCTAATTACCTATTAGATTTGTCAAAGGATGCTTCCTCCATAAAGGTATGTTGTTGCAAAATTTGGTAGAGATCGGATGATTAGGTTAGTCGTAATTTGATTTAAGCTTTGAACATTTGGGTGGCCGCCATTACGTTTCCGTCAAGATGGCGGCGATATAAAACATGACACTGGGGTGCCCTTTGCTAGTGCTACCTCTGTACCAAATTTCATTCCATTCGGTTTCACCGTGTTCGAATTAATAGGGGTAATCGATATTGACACAAAGATGGCCGCCATCCGCAAACTATTAGGCTAATGACCTATTAGATTTGTCAAAGGATGCTCCCTCCATAAAGGTATAAATGAAAATCCACAGCCTGCTTCCAGTCTCCGACCGGGTCAGGAATGGAATGAATGAAGCCCCCATCTAGCGGCGAGGATCTGAACTGTGCCGGCTGCCGATGCCTGACGCACTCCTCTGGGGCAATGATTAAATGAATGACAGATGAAATGAAATGATAGTGGAGAGTGTTGCTGGAATGAAATTTTGACAGGGAAAACCGGAGTACCCGGAGAAAAACCTGTCTGCCTCCGTTTTGTCCAGCACAGATCTCACTTGGAGTGACCGGGATTTGAACCACGGACCCAGCAGTGAGAGGCCGGCGTGCTGCCGCCTAAGCCACGGAGGCTTCCATAAAGGTATGTTGTTGCAAAATTTGGTAGAGATCGGTTGATTAGGTTAGTCGTAATTTGATTTAAGCTTTGAACATTTGTGTGGCCGCCATTACGTTTCCGTCAAGATGGCGGCGATATAAAACATGACACTGAGGTGTCCTTTGCTAGTGCTACCTTTGTACCAAATTTCGTTCAATTTGCGCTCACCGTGTTCGAATTGATAGGGGGGGACAGACATTCAGAGTACACACACTCACACACTCACACACACACACAGACTCACACACACACATACACACACACACAGACAGACACACTTTTTTTTCGCCCTGTAGTGATCTCATAAGTCTACTTTCATTTTTTGCAAAAATCGAAAGTAGGCTAATACGTACTAAAAGGAACTCAGATTGAAACAAATTGAAAAATGGAGAGCGGTAATACTTACAAAAGGGAATTTAGAACGAAAATACTCACAAAAGGAATAGATTGAAAAATACGCACAAAATGTAGATTAAGTTCAAAATACGTGCAAAATGCAATGTACCGTCGAAAGACTTACAATATGCAAATGAGATTGAAAATACGTACAAAATGCAATTGAGGTTCAAAATACTTACAAAAAGTAAGTTAATTGATATTACACAATGCAATTTAGATTGAAAAATGCGCATTTCAGATTCCAAATAATCACAAAGTGCAATTGATATTCAAAATACTTACAAAATGCAATTGAAATTGAAAATGCTTACAAAAGCCCGGTATTTTCAAACTACTCCTTTGGATAGACAATACTTACAAAATGCAATTTAAATTGAAAATACTAACAAAGTGTAATTTAGATCCAAAATACCCCAAAATGCAATTGAGAATAAAAATACTTGCAGAATGCCGATGATTCAAAATGCAATTTGGACTGAAAATACTTGCAAAAAGCGGTTTAGGTTGAAAATACAAAATGAAATTGAAATTCAAAATACTCAGAAAAGTCCCGGCCCGGATATTGAAAGACTTACTAAAAAGCAAGTTAGATTGTCAATCCTTACAAAATGCAATTGAGGTTGAAAACACTCGCAAAATGCAATTTAGATCGAAAAAACCTACAAAATGCAACGTAGATTGAAAATACCTACAAAATGATATGGATGAAAGAAAATCGCTAGGGAATTTAGATAAACGGGGGGCCAATTAACAAAAACAGTGCGGGGAACTTAAAGAGAAAGGGAAATTTAATGAAAAGAAAACAAGAGGTCTGACCCCTCGAATAAGGAGGGATTAGGAAAGATGAGACAAAGGCCAATTAAGGCGGGAAAGTGAAAGACTCCCTAGGCCTCGGATACCCTAATACCGTCGGGGTCGGAAAAGAACAAGAGTTGACTAAGGGAGGTCGACAGGAAAGAAGACAGAGGAGCCTGGCACAAGTAAGTGGAAGCAATGCCAGACTCAGCTGGGGTCCCGTGGTCGCCAACCCACGTCCCACTAGATGTGAGCCCCTGGGGGAGGGAACATATTAGGGAGAGGTAAGATGGCGCCTAAGAACCTGCAGAAACATTACAACCAAAAATATACCATGTTTACTACGGCTGGTGTGCTAATACACCAGCGCGTGTACTTAAAGGTTAATCGTCTTGGTCCCCACTACAAGTCCTCAAAGACTGTAATGGGAATTTAGAAACACACTGTATAATAGTTACACATTGCTATGACATTCACTGAAACGTTATTTTAGAGTTCAAGGATAATCGATCCTTGGATTTGCAACTTGGGTGAGCACAAAACATTAGCATATCACATACATAATACTTTATTGCGGCCATAAAGACAGTCAGCGAAAATGAAATTCTCAAGATAAGAGGGGTTATCAAATCGAACTCCCAAGAACTTTCGTCCATAGTCTATGAGAACAAACGGTGAGGGTCAAATGTATCAAGACGACCTCGTTGCGTAGTGGCTAGCATTCTTGGCTGCCATCCTGGTGGTCTGGATTAGATTCCCGGCTCTGTCAAGAAAATCAATTCTGGCCTGAGTCTGGAACGGGGTACACTAAGCCTCGTGAGGCAAAACTGAAAAGAGGAGGGTTCGAGTCCCACCTCAACCATCTTAGAAGTGGCTTTCCGTGGTTTCCCACTTCTACTCCAGGCAAATGCCCGGATGGTTCCTAACTTAATGTCACGGCCGTCTATTTTCCGATCCTCACTTAAATTACAAATAGGCACACCAATAGAGCAATAAGACAGGTTATCAGACAAATTCTTCACACACCCCAGTACATGGAGCTACATGACCACGATATCGCAAAGGCTCTAAATAAATCAAGAATAACACCACAAGAACTTAGGGCCATGATTGCCTCCTTCCCAATCCTCGCCTGAATTATTTACTTAGCGTATGGCTTTTAGTGCTGAGAGTGTCCAAGGCCATGTTCGGCTCACCAAAGGCTGTAGCTGCTTCAAGCAGGCACCCATAGGGTGAAACTCAGCAATTCTTCTAGGTTTGTGCCGTGTCTTGTGTGGGATTTCGCCTAGGACACCAAGTTGGCTCATCGGCGGGCTCTTGGTGTCTCCGCCCGGACCCCCACAGGAGTGACGAACTGCGCGCCACCTCCCTTTATATTAGGTGCAACTTGAGCCATGTTTAACATCTCTCATTTCTTTATTTTCTTCGGCGGCCGTCCCGGTAGACTCAGACGCCATGTGAGATGCTTTCTGTCCGGACGTGCCTTGAGGCTCTCCGCCTTATTATTTAAAATGTAATGTTTTTCCTTTTTATTTAACATTGTTATTATGCCGAAGCCTTCCATTTACTCATGTAAGTAATACATCTAACCTTGTGTCCACTATGCTCATTTCCTAAATTTAACCTTTCTTTTTGATCTTCGTCGTGTGCTTGGATTTGCTGTGGAACCAATCGTAATGGCGGTCTCCTGTTTTATTTTGTTTGAGTCTTCGTTTAACCTTTTATTTGTGCCGTGAAATATATCTGCGAGTGATTTTGTGAGTGTATGTTTTTCTTGCTGCCAGGTGCATTGATGCTGTTTTGATTGGGCATATCTTCGAATGGGTCTCCCGTTGTTTGTGGACGTTGGCGTTTCGACCATTCTCCCAACACGAGGCATGACACCATATATTTTAGCCCTTATGTTTTCCCTTCATTCCATGCTTCGGGCAACTGGATCACGGCGGTAACTTTAAGTAGGCCTTACCGTATTCAGCTCGAACTCGGAACGTAAGTTGGGGACTATATAGGTTTAGCATGTTTTGCTAGACTACCTACAAGCACGAGTTGCTTTGTGTTTTATTACTGCATCGACGGCTGGCATTTTGTGTGTTTGATTGCGTGCATGTATCATGATATATTTCACGGACACTTGACGTCATTTGTTTCTCCTTGTAGTATCTTTGGTGTTTGCATTTTTTTTTCTCTGGGGACTGCCAGCTCGATCGCATCCCCATTGCTCGCCACAGCCTTTGCGACACGCACACAGCCTCTTGTTTTATCTTTGCTATGCTTGTTATTTGTGGTCGTCATGACAACCATCCATCTCTAGGCAGAGAAGTGATTGTTGTTGACCAGCGACCGGCTCGATTGCCTCTTGATCTTTTACTTCCTCCCTTTTTACATCGTTTTCACCGAAGTGAGCACAGGTATGAATTTAATTTGTTAACGTTATTTACTATCGTAAGTTATTTATTGTTATTTATATTTATCTTCCCCGTTTGAAAGTGACTTTATTTGACCCCTAGGTGAAGGGTATTCTTTTTGTGTGTGTTATTCTGGCCGGGTTTCTTTGTGTGTTCGGTTTCAATTCATTAAATTTCCATTTCTTTACCCATGTGTCTCATTTAGTAGTGTTTGGCGATCGGGCTGCTCGCTCTCTCTCTCTCTCTCTCTCTTCAAACCTAGGCCTAACTTATTCTAGCTTTCTAGCACCAGGAGGGTATTCCTACCACTCGTCGTGGGACCACCTTCACGGAGTCTGGAGTCGCTCGGCACATCTGGCCTGCAAGTACGGGCCCAGCACAGGTCAGAAATTAACATCCATTTCCACTGCGTACTCCTTTCTTTTCTAGTTGGTTCCAGTGATGCAACTAGGAGGCACGCCAAGAATATGTTTATTTCAATAGGGCGGTGCAGATGGTATCAGTTGCGAGGTTAAGTCTCCTGGTCGCTTAGCCATATCCATTGGATTTTAATATTTCGCTGCATATTTTTCAATGTTGTTTTTATTCTGTTTCATGTTCCCTATTGCATACTATGCAAACAAATATTGAGAGTCAATGTGAACTTCCAAGGAGTATGGACCATAAAAATAACAAACTGTAAGGAGAGTGCAATGAGTTGGACCCTATCAACGAACCCCAGCATTGGTAATGTACTAACCAACCCTACTTCTTGTTTCGTACTCATTTCAGGCGCAGGACGGAGGCAAGACATTTGTAGTTATTGTTTTGAATTGTAGCTAGCAGTACTTCTGTAGTTTAGCCATGTATTCTCTCCCAGGTTGTAACGTGAAGAAGGAGCTCATCCAGTCTGACGATGATCTGCTATCGTTTGAAAGTGTCTGTGGGAAAGACACTAATCCATTGACTGAGGTGAAAGGCCATCGCAAGGGAGGCGTAGCCAATATAGTGTCCAAGTGGGGAATTTAATTTTCTGGTGAACTGGGAGTTTCGTCTGTATTTGAGTTCTTAGACAGGGTCAGTGAACTCTGCCATTGTTATGACCTCGAACCAGACGACATTGTTGTCTGCCTACCGTTATTGTTGAGTGGTTTAGCTTTAAAATGGTATCGACTTACCAACAGATCTTTCATCTCGTGGGTTGATTTCTGTAAGTCAATAAAGGAGCGGTTTACGACTTATGATTTTGAACATGACTTGAAGGCTGAAATTCATCGCCGTACCCAGGGTTTGGAAGAGCCTGTAGACGATTTTGTTAGTGGGCTAATGACTTTAATAAGTAGGTTGTCGCAGCCCCTTCCCCTTATTGAAACTTTTGATATTGTGTATAGAAATCTAGCACCTGAGTACAAGTCTTTCATACGCCGGTCCAGTGTGTATAGTGTGGCTGACATTGTTGATCAAGGACGTGAATGCGAGTTCAATCGGCGCCTGCGCAAGTCATATGTACCCCCACCCCTCCCCTCTGACAGTTTGTTTCCAGAGACTGCATGCGCGCAATCCCAGATTCAGAGGACTGCGCACCCATCTTCAATATCTCGTCAGGAGGACCGGGCAGTTAACCGTCCCCACTCGCATATTGTCGGGAGTATTCCCAATGCTACTTCTTCTGCGAATCCCGCT
Source organism: Meconema thalassinum (assembly GCA_946902985.2). NCBI lineage: Eukaryota > Metazoa > Arthropoda > Insecta > Orthoptera > Tettigoniidae > Meconema > Meconema thalassinum. The sequence goes on along the minus strand of OX336396.1, from coordinate 135,076,350 downwards.
CCTCAGGATCAACAGTTACCTCGAAACCCGAACATGTATAACCGTATAAAATGTTGGAATTGTGATCGTTTGGGGCATCATTTTAATTCCTGCCGTGCGCCCTCTCGTGTGTTTTGTCACACATGTGGTCTTCGTGACGTGACGCACATAGCCTGTCCTAGATGTGCTTCGCGTCAGGGAAACGAGCATGGGTCCCCGGTTTAGACCCGCCGGAGTGGCCATGCAATGAAGTTCGCCGGGAAATGAACATTTCCACGACTGGAAACTTCTGTCCTTGGGTCCCTGTAAGTGTTAAGAAATTGTCGATACCCGCTTTACTGGATTCTGGTGCTTCACGTTCATTTATTCAGCGCTCCATCGCGGAACAGCTTCCTGTTACTCAGATTTGTCCACAAGATGGGGGTTTAAAATTTTATTCTGCGCTAAGTCATCTATTTCTGTTTCTAGCGTTGTAACATGTCATATTAACATATGTGGTTATTCTTGGGATTGGAACTTCCATGTGGTGGATGACTTATCTACGCCTATGATCTTAGGTTCTGATTTTATGCACAAAGCAGGGTTGAGGCTTGATTTTTCGGATCATTCCTTCAGTTTTTTGTTTAAATCCAAGGAGCGGTTTCATTTTAATACTTGTGAAGCGAGTGTTCCTTGTAATTTTTCTGGTATCTCTGCTGTTCTAATCCCTCCTACTTTATTCACGAGTCAACGTGACGCTTTATCTGATTTGGTGAATGAATTTCCAGATGTTCTCACGTCGGAACTGGGTTCCGCTATCGGCTACGAGTGTCATATTGATTTGACTGATGAGGTTCCAGTTAGGTCGGCGCCATTTTCTTGCTCTCCACCCAAACTCATTGCCATGAGAGAATATATTGATGATCTTAAGGCACGCGGTGTTGTGAGTCCTTCTAAGTCTTCTTATGGTAGTCCAGCATTCCTGGTGCCTAAGAAAGAGGGTACTTTTCGTTTAGTAGTTGATTATCGTCGACTCAATTCTAAGGTGGTGTTCGACAACTTTCCCCTTCCAACTCTGGAGAGCGCTTTTCAGCATTTTCACGGGGCGAAGTACTATTCCGTCCTAGATTTGAATTGTGCATATTATCAAATTCCTCTCGATCCCGAGAGCCGTAAGGTAACTGCGTTCTCCACTCCGTTCGGCCTTTTTGAGTTCAATAAGTTACCCATGGGCATTTCTATCGGCGGACAAGTATTGAGTAGGGTTTTGGACGAGTTATTTGGAGATTTAAAGTATTCATCTGTGTTTAACTATCTAGATGACCTCGTGATTTACAGTCAGTCTTTTGAGGATCACCTGATCCATTTACGTGAAGTCCTATGTCGTCTTCGCAGAGCCGGACTCACTGTTAACCCGGACAAAATCTCTTTGGCTTCGAAGCAAATCAAATTTTTAGGTCACATTCTTTCGGATGTGGGCATAGAAGTGAACCCTGAGCGTGTGCAATGTATCCAAGAGTTCCCTACTCCCACGAATGTGAAAGCAGTCCGACGTTTTTTGGGAATGGCAGGCTTTTACAGTAGGTTCATTAAGGGCTTTTCGGACATTTCAGCGCCCCTGAATTATTTGAAGAAGAAGAATGTACGATTCGTGTGGGGCCCCGACCAGTGCCTCGCCTTTGAGAAATTGAAAGAATGTCTTTCTTCTGCTCCCGTCCTTCGAACTCCGGATTTTGGGAAAGATTTTATGTTACATTGTGATGCGAGTGATGTCGCAGTTTCTTGTGTGCTTAGTCAGCAGGTGAATGGTAATTTGGCACCCATCGCTTTTGCCAGTCGGATGCTTAATGATTGCGAACGCCGGTATTCCACTTTCGAGAAAGAAAGTCTGGCTGTCGTATTCGGCTGTGAACGTTTCAGATCTTTTCTAGAACATCGGCATTTCATAGTGTATACCGACAATGAAGCTCTGTCCTGGATGCGCTCGCATGTCAAAAAATTGGGACGTATAAATCGTTGGATTCTTCGTCTATCCTCTTTCAGCTTTGACATCATTCACGTCAGAGGCAGTGAAAATGTTGTAGCGGATTGTTTGTCACGCATGTTTGAGGAACCTCCTCCCATTGTTGAGATCCCCGAGCCAGTGAATCTTCTCCAACACATTCCATGGTCTTTTACTGACATCCGTGCGTACCAAGCAGATGACCCATTTTGTGTCACATTGCGTGAAAAAATTCTCGGGAAAGATCCTGGTGTATCTGAGTTTTCATTGCGCAATGATGTTATAGTGCATACCGCTCCTCGATCTTCGAAATGTAGGATTTTCGTGCCAGAGAATATACGAAGTATGCTCTTGGCGTATTTCCATGAATCCTGTTTTGGATTACATTTAGGTATGACGAAGACTTTCCATAAAATCTCTCAGGAATTCTTCTGGCCTCATTTGAAAGCGGATGCTTTTGCTTTCGTCCGAAAATGCGTTACGTGTCAACGTTCTAAGCCAGCAAAGAATTCTCGCATTGGACTTCACCACGCTGACACGATGTCATATCCTAATGAGCGCCTGTTTATAGATTATTTTGGTCCCCTAGTTAGGTCATCTTCTGGTCATCAAGCAATACTTACTGTCGTTGATGGATTTTCAAAATTTGTATGGTTATTTCCTGTCAGGGAAATCACGACACGTACCACTGTTAGGCTTTTGACCAATCATATTTTTGGTGTTTTTGGTCCTCCAAAGTTTTTAGTGTCCGATAACGCGAGCGTTTTCCGGTCCAAGTCTTTTAGATCAATGTGTTTTTCTTGGGGAATTGATCATGTCTTTTTGGCACCCTACCACCCTCAGCCAAATCACGTTGAAAGGTTTCATCGTAACTTGAAGGCTTGCTTGAGTGCGTTCCACAACGCAGATCAGTCACGTTGGGACGCAAATCTTCAGTTTTTCTCCTTAGGATTTAACACTGCTCTTCATGAATCGACGAATTCTACCCCTTCGGAATTGTTTTTAGGAAGGCGTATTGTTGATCCACTTCAGCTTCAGTGGAAAATAGATTATCTGGCTGCGCCATCCCGCCGTACCTCAGTCAAAGAAAAATGGGAAGTTGCTGTACGGCATCTGAAAAGGGCACGAGATCGCGTGGCGTCTCGCTATAACAAGGGTAGGCAACCTGTTTGTTTTCAGGTGAATGACGACGTGCTAGTGCGCCTGCACCCACAGAGTTCGGCCAAGAATAAGGAGTCAGCTAAGCTAATGCTTCGCTGGAGCACGCCCAAAACTATCACTAGATTTTTAACACCTGTCACTGTTGAATTGATCTCCAAGGAGAATCCCACCGACGTATCCAGAGCTCACATATCTCAATTGAAACCATTTATTGTGTAACCTTCTTATTTGCTGTGATTAATGTTGTCCTTTTTCTGCGTAGGTTAGCCAATCATAATTTGCTTATGTTATCCAAGGAAGCTAGTATTCATATGGCGTCTCCTTGACCTGCCTATTATTGAACCAATTTTGACCGAGGCAGAGTCAAGTACAAATTTACGAGCTCAAGAAAGAAAATAATACAAGAAGAAATAGGCCTACATACTCTGTGTAACTTAATATTTATTGTAAAAATATGTATTTTTGCGAATTCGGCCAGTAGAGAATTTATATTCTATAAATAATGGACACATTATATCGCTTCTTTGTTATTTTAATACGTCACTTTCATGATGGGTATAAGGAGAATGGCAGACTTCGGCGTCAAAGGGCGAAAGTTTTTTGTTTATGATTTTCGTCCGTGTCTCTATCTACTTTTCTTGTCATTGTAACGCTCAGGCGAACCGTAATACCATTATGACAAGCCCAGGGATCGTCAAAGGAACGCGCGCCTTTGGGGACCCCGAAGGAGTTCTGTCTTGATATTGCGATCGCCGAAGCGATCTGATTATTTTTATATATTACTTCCTTTTATAACTGTATTCTTTCTGATATGGCTCAATTGCTTAAGTGATTGTTATATCGATCACCCTCCCCCCTCATATTTTGTGTACTGTTATAGTTGTTGACAAACCACCTGTGTGATAAGGATGTTGTGTATTTTGGAACACTTGGGACATGATTGATTTCAAAGCGGTGGTGCTTAGTGATGTAAAAAGAAAAATCTTTTATTATTATAAATATTTTTTCTTTTGGGGGGTGGTGTGGATCCTGAGCCATGTTTAACATCTCTCATTTCTTTATTTTCTTTGGCGGCCGTCCCGGTAGACTCAGACGCCATGTGAGATGCTTTCTGTCCGGACGTGCCTTGAGGCTCTCCGCCTTATTATTTAAAATGTAATGTTTTTCCTTTTTATTTAACATTGTTATTATGCCGAAGCCTTCCATTTACTCATGTAAGTAATACATCTAACCTTGTGTCCACTATGCTCATTTCCTAAATTTAACCTTTCTTTTTGATCTTCGTCGTGTGCTTGGATTTGCTGTGGAACCAATCGTAATGGCGGTCTCCTGTTTTATTTTGTTTGAGTCTTCGTTTAACCTTTTATTTGTGCCGTGAAATATATCTGCGAGTGATTTTGTGAGTGTATGTTTTTCTTGCTGCCAGGTGCATTGATGCTGTTTTGATTGGGCATATCTTCGAATGGGTCTACCGTTGTTTGTGGACGTTGGCGTTTCGACCATTCTCCCAACACGAGGCATGACACCATATATTTTAGCCCTTATGTTTTCCCTTCATTCCATGCTTCGGGCAACTGGATCACGGCGGTAACTTTAAGTAGGCCTTACCGTATTCAGCTCGAACTCGGAACGTAAGTTGGGGACTATATAGGTTTAGCATGTTTTGCTAGACTACCTACAAGCACGAGTTGCTTTGTGTTTTATTACTGCATCGACGGCTGGCATTTTGTGTGTTTGATTGCGTGCATGTATCATGATATATTTCACGGACACTTGACGTCATTTGTTTCTCCTTGTAGTATCTTTGGTGTTTGCATTTTTTTTCTCTGGGGACTGCCAGCTCGATCGCATCCCCATTGCTCGCCACAGCCTTTGCGACACGCACACAGCCTCTTGTTTTATCTTTGCTATGCTTGTTATTTGTGGTCGTCATGACAACCATCCATCTCTAGGCAGAGAAGTGATTGTTGTTGACCAGCGACCGGCTCGATTGCCTCTTGATCTTTTACTTCCTCCCTTTTTACATCGTTTTCACCGAAGTGAGCACAGGTATGAATTTAATTTGTTAACGTTATTTACTATCGTAAGTTATTTATTGTTATTTATATTTATCTTCCCCGTTTGAAAGTGACTTTATTTGACCCCTAGGTGAAGGGTATTCTTTTTGTGTGTGTTATTCTGGCCGGGTTTCTTTGTGTGTTCGGTTTCAATTCATTAAATTTCCATTTCTTTACCCATGTGTCTCATTTAGTAGTGTTTGGCGATCGGGCTGCTCGCTCTCTCTCTCTCTCTCTCTTCAAACCTAGGCCTAACTTATTCTAGCTTTCTAGCACCAGGAGGGTATTCCTACCACTCGTCGTGGGACCACCTTCACGGAGTCTGGAGTCGCTCGGCACATCTGGCCTGCAAGTACGGGCCCAGCACAGGTCAGAAATTAACATCCATTTCCACTGCGTACTCCTTTCTTTTCTAGTTGGTTCCAGTGATGCAACTAGGAGGCACGCCAAGAATATGTTTATTTTAAGAGGGCGGTGCAAACTGCACCACTTGACTGCGAGAAGTAAAACCTCAAGCAGCCTTAACCTCCCTATGAAGGCTTCCAAAAGGATGGTATATTAGCTTTCACGGCCGGTGAATTAAAACTCAGCAATTCTTCTAGGTTTGTGCCGTGTCTTGTGTGGGGTTTCGCCTAGGACACCAAGTTGGCTCATCGGCGGGCTCTTGGTGTCCCCGCCCGGACCCCAAGTGAGCTACAAGTTCCGTTCAATTTCAAGTCTAGTCCCAACTTTCACTACCAGATATCATTGACACCTAGTGGTGAACGTTGGAACTTTGATAGAGCGTTACAACGAAATCTAACCTAGAAATATAGCTTCACATAAGTTTAGTTAGTGATAGTATCTTTTACATGCCATAATCTCTGACATGGGACCGCCTGCTTTTCTTCCCCTCCAAAGGAAGGCTTACTGAAGGATTTTAACGCTCTTAAAGAATCCGACGACTTCGGCCGGGTTTGGGCCCGCGATCTTGGGCACAGCAGTTCAGGATGCTACCAACTATGCCATCGAAGCCGCTGAATTACAAGTATACAGACTTCTAAAGACTCCACCGTAATAGAGGTCATCAGACAAGTCCAATATAGGCCTATACACACACCCAAATACAGTACACGGGGGTAAATGAACACGATGTAAACCCTTCAAATCGAACAAAAACGACAACAATGAAATGAAATCTCATATTACGAAGCCGAGTGAATGTTTCATTCACAATGTAGATCGTTATCGTTGTTGTTGATTATTTAGGGCCTTTGTGGCATCGTGGTCATGTAGCCGCGTGTATTTGGGTGTATGTAAAATTTATCTGATAGCCTTTGTCACTGTGATATCTGTACTAGTGTGTGTATTTGTAATTGAGGTACGATTTGGGTAAGAAGCGGCTGTGTCCTAAGTTAGGTACAATCCCGGCATTTGCCTAGATTAGAAGTGGGAAACCACGGAATAGGATGTCTGAGGAAGGAATCGAATCTGGGTCGCCACGGTGAAAGTCAAGAATGCTAACCACTGCACACTGAGGCGGGCTGCTGTAGATCGACCTGCATGCATAGGTATTTGTGAGTAGAATATATCCTTACCTGTGACTGGTGGATTACGTGACAAGCTATCTCGTTGTAGAGTTGTCACGCCAAAATACTGCAGGGTAATTCACTGCTAAACTGAGCAATCATCCCTCCCTATATTATTCTGCTAAGGTCCCATTCCAGTTTTGTACCGAAAATAAGGTCCCTTTAACACCAACCTATACATATGGGGTACCTACAGGTTCAGCATAACCCAATGCGTAAGCGAAACGCACTCACTTACTCTTTAAATGCCTCACAATTAAATAAATACCTTAAAACTTGTATATTTACAATGAAATAATGAAAGAATGCAACACGATAATCATGGCAACAGAATCTCACAGGTCCATCTATTTCAAGTGTTTAGTGCTTTTCAGTCGGTCAACACGAATGTACCCAAAAGAGATGGGTTATGCCCTAATCCTGAAATAAATTACATGAGATTAATAATACACTAGGATGACCAGTTTCGATCGTCAAGCGATCATCATCAGATCCATTACACTTAGGCTATAAAATCTATGTTTGAAATACAGGTGAAAATATTTACAATATGTACAATTATTTAGTTGCAGTATTGGTACTGCAACTGTCAGTGTATGCTAAATCCAGTATATATGTTAGGTGAAATGCTAAATGGTGATAGCTATCCGGAGATTGTACTTTAAGAGAGATTATATGGTTGTAAACTATGGTTAAACTATAAAATTTTAGGCTAACTACTTATCTGATTGTCTTCCGTACTACAGCTACTCGCAGTTTTCGTGTTTACTAGAACTCACTGTGCGGTCGACTGCGGTGGTTATCTTAACGACTGGTTTTTCCCTCCCTTCTCCCCCCTACCCCTACGTGCTGTGGGGAGTGATCGCGATGTGTTTATGTGAGGTGTTGCCAACCTAGATAAGATGTATGTTATTGAATGAGGTGGGTCTGCAACTATTAAAGACCGTGGATTAGCCCTCGCCACGCGTGGAGCATAACCCATTCGAACTAAGCGTTGACGGTCTTATGAGGACGTCCCGGCACCTTTAATACTGCCGCGAATATGGGCCTTGGTTTATTGCAGAAGAAAAGTACATCGTACACCTGATCCAGATAACATTTACCTATTAAAAACCCCCTAATTTCCCCCTTTTTTATCTAGCTTGGCTGTGTCGCTAAATTGTGTTTTGTTTCCGACAGGGTGTGTTTTTTAGTAGCGTGAAGAGGGGTGAGCTCTCCATGAACGTGTGTTCATTTAGATTGTTGGGATTGTTTCGTTTGGCTAGGTGTATCTCGATTGCTTCCTTTATGTCAAGAGCTCTGCCTTTCGATTCGTGATGGATTATTTTAAGGTCCGACTCTATGTTGGTAAAGCTGTGCCCTGCGTCACACATATGTTCGCACACGGCTGAATGTGTTCCGTATTTTATCGCATTCCTATGTTCATTATAACGTGTGTCTACTCGCCTTCCACTCTGCCCGATGTAATTAGCTTGACAATCGGTGTCTTGGCACGTTATAGAATATACCCCTGACCTTGAATACGGGTCACGTTTATTTAGATTACTATTTAGGAGGTGCCTAGCGGTTGTGTTTTTCGTCGTGAAAGCTATCTTTATGCCTTGCTTTTTGAATAGGTTAGTGATTTTATATGTATTCGCATTCACATAGTTGAAACGCGCAAATTTTTTCTCATTACTGTCCGGTTTGGGAATCGTTTTATCTTTATTTTTATGTTTGGCTATAATTTGGTTTATTTTGCTTGGCGAGAAGTTGTTTTCCTTAGCTATTTGCATAATTGTTCTTATTTCCTTATTATAGTTGTCTTTTGACATGGGTATGTTTAAAGCCCTGTGCACCATTGAGTTGAAACCCGCTAGTTTGTGCGTACTGGGGTGATTAGACTGATTGTCGATTGCATGCGAGGTTTGTGTTGCTTTCCGGAATATGGAATATGAAAGGTCGTTGTCTTTACGTTCAATAGTTATATCGAGGTAATTTATTTTCCGGTCTATTTCGGATTCCTTAGTGAATTTGATAGAGTGGTGAAGGCTATTAATGGATTGGAGAATTGTTTCTTCGCTTGTTAGTTCAGTATCGTAGATGCAAATTACATCATCTACGTATCTTTTCCATATTACTATTCCCTTTGTTGAAGTCTTTTCTAAGAACGCATTTTCTAGTGCATTGATGAAGATGTCAGCGATTAACCCACTTAGTGGCGATCCCATTGCTAGGCCTTCTCTCTGTGTGTATATTTTATTGTCGAATTGAAACACGTTTTGGTTGAGAACGACCCTCAGTAATCTCACAATCTCTTCAATTTCTTTTACCGAATTGTTGGATTTTAAGTTGTTTTCGATAGTGTTGATTGCTTCAATAATCGGAATATTGGTGTACATGTTAGTTACGTCGAAGGATACTAGCCTGAAGCTAGGTTTCATTTGTAGGGTGTTCAATGCTGTTACTAGTTCTGTTGTGTTCTTTACAGAGTTGTTTTTGTCGTTGGAAAGACGGCATTTTAAGATTTTTAGTAACTCTTTGCTGATTTTGTCATTAGGGGCATTCCTACAATTGACTATTGGTCTCATTGGGCATTCCTTTTTGTGTATTTTTGGTTGTCCCCTCAATGACGGTATTTTCGGGTTCATGTTTATTAGTTTTGATTTTTCGGCTTTGGTCAGTATGTATTCTGTTTCTTTTAGCGCACTTTTTATTTGTTTTTGGAATTTGTTGGTGGGGTCTTTTGTTAATTCCTTGATTTCGTTGTTGTTTAGGAATTCGACTGTTTTTTCAATGTATTCTGTTTTGTTCAAAATTACTGTAGTGTTTCCCTTATCTGCTTTTGTGATGATTAAGTCATGTTCTTTTATTTTTTGTTTCAACGACTTTATTTCTTTGAGTTGTTTGTTGTTTTGAATGTTATTGCTATCGCCCTCTCGTTTGAGGATTTTCTTGGCTTCGTTGGTGGCGAGATTTTTGGTTAATTCCCTGTCTTCTGCTGGGAGCTTGTGACTGGCTATCTCAATATCTGTGATCAACTGTTTTATATTGTGGTTCGTGTGTGCGTCTGTGCAGTTGTATTTCAAACCTTTGTCTAACATATTCATTTCACCTTGAGAAAAGGTTACGTTCGTTCTGTTGTTTACTCTGCTGTGGAAATTGAATTCATTGTTATTCGTGTGTTGTTCGTTAGATTGATGGTTCTGTGTTTCTCCTAGTTTTCTTAATTTATTTTCTAGCGTTTCATGCTTCCTCGTTGCTCTGATTTTGATGGTGTCATGTAGGTGCTCGGTGAAGCTGTCCCATTGGGCTGCGTGCCAGAAATTACTTAGTTGCAATTGAATGTCGTATAATTGTTGGTTAATTTTTTGCTTTCTTATGTATGCAAATCTTAATTCGTTTTTTATCCAAAGCGCTTTGGCTTGTTTAGTTGAAATGATCGAGGCTGGTGTGTTCGGTACGGTTTTAATTGGTACGTATATAGGTGTGAGGTTTAGTTCTATACATTTTTTGTTGAACCAAATTGACTTGTCTAAATTCATGAGTTTAAGCCTGAGTGATTTGAATTTCTTGGCTTCACGATTTGCCTGACTAGCCGTGAACATTGTGGTGTTTGAAGCCATATTTTCAGTGTTGCCTTAGTAAACAAGTGTTTAGTGCTTTTCAGTCGGTCAACACGAATGTACCCAAAAGAGATGGGTTATGCCCTAATCCTGAAATAAATTACATGAGATTAATAATACACTAGGATGACCAGTTTCGATCGTCAAGCGATCATCATCAGATCCATTACACTTAGGCTATAAAATCTATGTTTGAAATACAGGTGAAAATATTTACAATATGTACAATTATTTAGTTGCAGTATTGGTACTGCAACTGTCAGTGTATGCTAAATCCAGTATATATGTTAGGTGAAATGCTAAATGGTGATAGCTATCCGGAGATTGTACTTTAAGAGAGATTATATGGTTGTAAACTATGGTTAAACTATAAAATTTTAGGCTAACTACTTATCTGATTGTCTTCCGTACTACAGCTACTCGCAGTTTTCGTGTTTACTAGAACTCACTGTGCGGTCGACTGCGGTGGTTATCTTAACGACTGGTTTTTCCCTCCCTTCTCCCCCCTACCCCTACGTGCTGTGGGGAGTGATCGCGATGTGTTTATGTGAGGTGTTGCCAACCTAGATAAGATGTATGTTATTGAATGAGGTGGGTCTGCAACTATTAAAGACCGTGGATTAGCCCTCGCCACGCGTGGAGCATAACCCATTCGAACTAAGCGTTGACGGTCTTATGAGGACGTCCCGGCACCTTTAATACTGCCGCGAATATGGGCCTTGGTTTATTGCAGAAGAAAAGTACATCGTACACCTGATCCAGATAACATTTACCTATTAAAAACCCCCTAATTTCCCCCCTTTTTTATCTAGCTTGGCTGTGTCGCTAAATTGTGTTTTGTTTCCGACAGGGTGTGTTTTTTAGTAGCGTGAAGAGGGGTGAGCTCTCCATGAACGTGTGTTCATTTAGATTGTTGGGATTGTTTCGTTTGGCTAGGTGTATCTCGATTGCTTCCTTTATGTCAAGAGCTCTGCCTTTCGATTCGTGATGGATTATTTTAAGGTCCGACTCTATGTTGGTAAAGCTGTGCCCTGCGTCACACATATGTTCGCACACGGCTGAATGTGTTCCGTATTTTATCGCATTCCTATGTTCATTATAACGTGTGTCTACTCGCCTTCCACTCTGCCCGATGTAATTAGCTTGACAATCGGTGTCTTGGCACGTTATAGAATATACCCCTGACCTTGAATACGGGTCACGTTTATTTAGATTACTATTTAGGAGGTGCCTAGCGGTTGTGTTTTTCGTCGTGAAAGCTATCTTTATGCCTTGCTTTTTGAATAGGTTAGTGATTTTATATGTATTCGCATTCACATAGTTGAAACGCGCAAATTTTTTCTCATTACTGTCCGGTTTGGGAATCGTTTTATCTTTATTTTTATGTTTGGCTATAATTTGGTTTATTTTGCTTGGCGAGAAGTTGTTTTCCTTAGCTATTTGCATAATTGTTCTTATTTCCTTATTATAGTTGTCTTTTGACATGGGTATGTTTAAAGCCCTGTGCACCATTGAGTTGAAACCCGCTAGTTTGTGCGTACTGGGGTGATTAGACTGATTGTCGATTGCATGCGAGGTTTGTGTTGCTTTCCGGAATATGGAATATGAAAGGTCGTTGTCTTGACGTTCAATAGTTATATCGAGGTAATTTATTTTCCGGTCTATTTCGGATTCCTTAGTGAATTTGATAGAGTGGTGAAGGCTATTAATGGATTGGAGAATTGTTTCTTCGCTTGTTAGTTCAGTATCGTAGATGCAAATTACATCATCTAGGTATCTTTTCCATATTACTATTCCCTTTGTTGAAGTCTTTTCTAAGAACGCATTTTCTAGTGCATTGATGAAGATGTCAGCGATTAACCCACTTAGTGGCGATCCCATTGCTAGGCCTTCTCTCTGTGTGTATATTTTATTGTCGAATTGAAACACGTTTTGGTTGAGAACAACCCTCAGTAATCTCACAATCTCTTCAATTTCTTTTACCGAATTGTTGGATTTTAAATTGTTTTCGATAGTGTTGATTGCTTCAATAATCGGAATATTGGTGTACATGTTAGTTACGTCGAAGGATACTAGCCTGAAGCTAGGTTTCATTTGTAGGGTGTTCAATGCTGTTACTAGTTCTGTTGTGTTCTTTACAGAGTTGTTTTTGTCGTTGGAAAGACGGCATTTTAAGATTTTTAGTAACTCTTTGCTGATTTTGTAATTAGGGGCATTCCTACAATTGACTATTGGTCTCATTTAATAGTTGCAGACCCACCTCATTCAATAACATACATCTTATCTAGGTTGGCAACACCTCACATAAACACATCGCGATCACTCCCCACAGCACGTAGGGGTAGGGGGGAGAAGGGAGGGAAAAACCAGTCGTTAAGATAACCACCGCAGTCGACCGCACAGTGAGTTCTAGTAAACACGAAAACTGCGAGTAGCTGTAGTACGGAAGACAATCAGATAAGTAGTTAGCCTAAAATTTTATAGTTTAACCATAGTTTACAACCATATAATCTCTCTTAAAGTACAATCTCCGGATAGCTATCACCATTTAGCATTTCACCTAACATATATACTGGATTTAGCATACACTGACAGTTGCAGTACCAATACTGCAACTAAATAATTGTACATATTGTAAATATTTTCACCTGTATTTCAAACATAGATTTTATAGCCTAAGTGTAATGGATCTGATGATGATCGCTTGACGATCGAAACTGGTCATCCTAGTGTATTATTAATCTCATGTAATTTATTTCAGGATTAGGGCATAGCCCATCTCTTTTGGGTACATTCGTGTTGACCGACTGAAAAGCACTAAACACTTGTTTACTAAGGCAACACTGAAAATATGGCTTCAAACACCACAATGTTCACGGCTAGTCAGGCAAATCGTGAAGCCAAGAAATTCAAATCACTCAGGCTTAAAGTCATGAATTTAGACAAGTCAATTTGGTTCAACAAAAAATGTATAGAACTAAACCTCACACCTAAATACGTACCAATTAAAACCGTACCGAACACACCAGCCTCGATCATTTCAACTAAACAAGCCAAAGCGCTTTGGATAAAAAACGAATTAAGATTTGCATACATAAGAAAGCAAAAAATTAACCAACAATTATACGACATTCAATTGCAACTAAGTAATTTCTGGCACGCAGCCCAATGGGACAGCTTCACCGAGCACCTACATGACACCATCAAAATCAGAGCAACGAGGAAGCATGAAACGCTAGAAAATAAATTAAGAAAACTAGGAGAAACACAGAACCATCAATCTAACGAACAACACACGAATAACAATGAATTCAATTTCCACAGCAGAGTAAACAACAGAACGAACGTAACCTTTTCTCAAGGTGAAATGAATATGTTAGACAAAGGTTTGAAATACAACTGCACAGACGCACACACGAACCACAATATAAAACAGTTGATCACAGATATTGAGATAGCCAGTCACAAGCTCCCAGCAGAAGACAGGGAATTAACCAAAAATCTCGCCACCAACGAAGCCAAGAAAATCCTCAAACGAGAGGGCGATAGCAATAACATTCAAAACAACAAACAACTCAAAGAAATAAAGTCGTTGAAACAAAAAATAAAAGAACATGACTTAATCATCACAAAAGCAGATAAGGGAAACACTACAGTAATTTTTAACAAAACAGAATACATTGAAAAAACAGTCGAATTCCTAAACAACAACGAAATCAAGGAATTAACAAAAGACCCCACCAACAAATTCCAAAAACAAATAAAAAGTGCGCTAAAAGAAACAGAATACATACTGACCAAAGCCGAAAAATCAAAACTAATAAACATGAACCCGAAAATACCGTCATTGAGGGGACAACCAAAAATACACAAAAAGGAATGCCCAATGAGACCAATAGTCAATTGTAGGAATGCCCCTAATTACAAAATCAGCAAAGAGTTACTAAAAATCTTAAAATGCCGTCTTTCCAACGACAAAAACAACTCTGTAAAGAACACAACAGAACTAGTAACAGCATTGAACACCCTACAAATGAAACCTAGCTTCAGGCTAGTATCCTTCGACGTAACTAACATGTACACCAATATTCCGATTATTGAAGCAATCAACACTATCGAAAACAACTTAAAATCCAACAATTCGGTAAAAGAAATTGAAGAGATTGTGAGATTACTGAGGGTCGTTCTCAACCAAAACGTGTTTCAATTCGACAATAAAATATACACACAGAGAGAAGGCCTAGCAATGGGATCGCCACTAAGTGGGTTAATCGCTGACATCTTCATCAATGCACTAGAAAATGCGTTCTTAGAAAAGACTTCAACAAAGGGAATAGTAATATGGAAAAGATACGTAGATGATGTAATTTGCATCTACGATACTGAACTAACAAGCGAAGAAACAATTCTCCAATCCATTAATAGCCTTCACCACTCTATCAAATTCACTAAGGAATCCGAAATAGACCGGAAAATAAATTACCTCGATATAACTATTGAACGTAAAGACAACGACCTTTCATATTCCATATTCCGGAAAGCAACACAAACCTCGCATGCAATCGACAATCAGTCTAATCACCCCAGTACGCACAAACTAGCGGGTTTCAACTCAATGGTGCACAGGGCTTTAAACATACCCATGTCAAAAGACAACTATAATAAGGAAATAAGAACAATTATGCAAATAGCTAAGGAAAACAACTTCTCGCCAAGCAAAATAAACCAAATTATAGCCAAACATAAAAATGAAGATAAAACGATTCCCAAACCGGACAGTAATGAGAAAAAATTTGCGCGTTTCAACTATGTGAATGCGAATACATATAAAATCACTAACCTATTCAAAAAGCAAGGCATAAAGATAGCTTTCACGACGAGAAACACAACCGCTAGGCACCTCCTAAATAGTAATCTAAATAAACGTGACCCGTATTCAAGGTCAGGGGTATATTCTATAACGTGCCAAGACACCGATTGTCAAGCTAATTACATCGGGCAGAGTGGAAGGCGAGTAGACACACGTTATAATGAACATAGGAATGCGATAAAATACGGAACACATTCAGCCGTGTGCGAACATATGTGTGACGCAGGGCACAGCTTTACCAACATAGAGTCGGACCTTAAAATAATCCATCACGAATCGAAAGGCAGAGCTCTTGACATAAAGGAAGCAATCGAGATACACCTAGCCAAACGAAACAATCCCAACAATCTAAATGAACACACGTTCATGGAGAGCTCACCCCTCTTCACGCTACTAAAAAACACACCCTGTCGGAAACAAAACACAATTTAGCGACACAGCCAAGCTAGATAAAAAAGGGGGGAAATTAGGGGTTTTTTAATAGGTAAATGTTATCTGGATCAGGTGTACGATGTACTTTTCTTCTGCAATAAACCAAGGCCCATATTCGCGGCAGTATTAAAGGTGCCGGGACGTCCTCATAAGACCGTCAACGCTTAGTTCGAATGGGTTATGCTCCACGCGTGGCGAGGGCTAATCCACGGTCTTTAATAGTTGCAGACCCACCTCATTCAATAACATACATCTTATCTAGGTTGGCAACACCTCACATAAACACATCGCGATCACTCCCCACAGCACGTAGGGGTAGGGGGGAGAAGGGAGGGAAAAACCAGTCGTTAAGATAACCACCGCAGTCGACCGCACAGTGAGTTCTAGTAAACACGAAAACTGCGAGTAGCTGTAGTACGGAAGACAATCAGATAAGTAGTTAGCCTAAAATTTTATAGTTTAACCATAGTTTACAACCATATAATCTCTCTTAAAGTACAATCTCCGGATAGCTATCACCATTTAGCATTTCACCTAACATATATACTGGATTTAGCATACACTGACAGTTGCAGTACCAATACTGCAACTAAATAATTGTACATATTGTAAATATTTTCACCCGTATTTCAAACATAGATTTTATAGCCTAAGTGTAATGGATCTGATGATGATCGCTTGACTATCGAAACTGGTCATCCTAGTGTATTATTAATCTCATGTAATTTATTTCAGGATTAGGGCATAACCCATCTCTTTTGGGTACATTCGTGTTGACCGACTGAAAAGCACTAAACACTTGTTTACTAAGGCAACACTGAAAATATGGCTTCAAACACCACAATGTTCACGGCTAGTCAGGCAAATCGTGAAGCCAAGAAATTCAAATCACTCAGGCTTAAACTCATGAATTTAGACAAGTCAATTTGGTTCAACAAAAAATGTATAGAACTAAACCTCACACCTAAATACGTACCAATTAAAACCGTACCGAACACAGCAGCCTCGATCATTTCAACTAAACAAGCCAAAGCGCTTTGGATAAAAAACGAATTAAGATTTGCATACATAAGAAAGCAAAAAATTAACCAACAATTATACGACATTCAATTGCAACTAAGTAATTTCTGGCACGCAGCCCAATGGGACAGCTTCACCGAGCACCTACATGACACCATCAAAATCAGAGCAACGAGGAAGCATGAAACGCTAGAAAATAAATTAAGAAAACTAGGAGAAACACAGAACCATCAATCTAACGAACAACACACGAATAACAATGAATTCAATTTCCACAGCAGAGTAAACAACAGAACGAACGTAACCTTTTCTCAAGGTGAAATGAATATGTTAGACAAAGGTTTGAAATACAACTGCACAGATGCACACACGAACCACAATATAAAACAGTTGATCACAGATATTGAGATAGCCAGTCACAAGCTCCCAGCAGAAGACAGGGAATTAACCAAAAATCTCGCCACCAACGAAGCCAAGAAAATCCTCAAACGAGAGGGCGATAGCAATAACATTCAAAACAACAAACAACTCAAAGAAATAAAGTCGTTGAAACAAAAAATAAAAGAACATGACTTAATCATCACAAAAGCAGATAAGGGAAACACTACAGTAATTTTGAACAAAACAGAATACATTGAAAAAACAGTCGAATTCCTAAACAACAACGAAATCAAGGAATTAACAAAAGACCCCACCAACAAATTCCAAAAACAAATAAAAACTGCGCTAAAAGAAACAGAATACATACTGACCAAAGCCGAAAAATCAAAACTAATAAACATGAACCCGAAAATACCGTCATTGAGGGGACAACCAAAAATACACAAAAAGGAATGCCCAATGAGACCAATAGTCAATTGTAGGAATGCCCCTAATTACAAAATCAGCAAAGAGTTACTAAAAATCTTAAAATGCCGTCTTTCCAACGACAAAAACAACTCTGTAAAGAACACAACAGAACTAGTAACAGCATTGAACACCCTACAAATGAAACCTAGCTTCAGGCTAGTATCCTTCGACGTAACTAACATGTACACCAATATTCCGATTATTGAAGCAATCAACACTATC
Source organism: Meconema thalassinum (assembly GCA_946902985.2). Classification (NCBI taxonomy): domain Eukaryota; kingdom Metazoa; phylum Arthropoda; class Insecta; order Orthoptera; family Tettigoniidae; genus Meconema; species Meconema thalassinum. The sequence goes on along the minus strand of OX336396.1, from coordinate 135,058,606 downwards.
GAAAACAACTTAAAATCCAACAATTCGGTAAAAGAAATTGAAGAGATTGTGAGATTACTGAGGGTCGTTCTCAACCAAAACGTGTTTCAATTCGACAATAAAATATACACACAGAGAGAAGGCCTAGCAATGGGATCGCCACTAAGTGAGTTAATCGCTGACATCTTCATCAATGCACTAGAAAATGCGTTCTTAGAAAAGACTTCAACAAAGGGAATAGTAATATGGAAAAGATACGTAGATGATGTAATTTGCATCTACGATACTGAACTAACAAGCGAAGAAACAATTCTCCAATCCATTAATAGCCTTCACCACTCTATCAAATTCACTAAGGAATCCGAAATAGACCGGAAAATAAATTACCTCGATATAACTATTGAACGTAAAGACAACGACCTTTCATATTCCATATTCCGGAAAGCAACACAAACCTCGCATGCAATCGACAATCAGTCTAATCACCCCAGTACGCACAAACTAGCGGGTTTCAACTCAATGGTGCACAGGGCTTTAAACATACCCATGTCAAAAGACAACTATAATAAGGAAATAAGAACAATTATGCAAATAGCTAAGGAAAACAACTTCTCGCCAAGCAAAATAAACCAAATTATAGCCAAACATAAAAATGAAGATAAAACGATTCCCAAACCGGACAGTAATGAGAAAAAATTTGCGCGTTTCAACTATGTGAATGCGAATACATATAAAATCACTAACCTATTCAAAAAGCAAGGCATAAAAATAGCTTTCACGACGAGAAACACAACCGCTAGGCACCTCCTAAATAGTAATCTAAATAAACGTGACCCGTATTCAAGGTCAGGGGTATATTCTATAACGTGCCAAGACACCGATTGTCAAGCTAATTACATCGGGCAGAGTGGAAGGCGAGTAGACACACGTTATAATGAACATAGGAATGCGATAAAATACGGAACACATTCAGCCGTGTGCGAACATATGTGTGACGCAGGGCACAGCTTTACCAACATAGAGTCGGACCTTAAAATAATCCATCACGAATCGAAAGGCAGAGCTCTTGACATAAAGGAAGCAATCGAGATACACCTAGCCAAACGAAACAATCCCAACAATCTAAATGAACACACGTTCATGGAGAGCTCACCCCTCTTCACGCTACTAAAAAACACACCCTGTCGGAAACAAAACACAATTTAGCGACACAGCCAAGCTAGATAAAAAAGGGGGGAAATTAGGGGGTTTTTAATAGGTAAATGTTATCTGAATTAGGTGTACGATGTACTTTTCTTCTGCAATAAACCAAGGCCCATATTCGCGGCAGTATTAAAGGTGCCGGGACGTCCTCATAAGACCGTCAACGCTTAGTTCGAATGGGTTATGCTCCACGCGTGGCGAGGGCTAATCCACGGTCTTTAATAGTTGCAGACCCACCTCATTCAATAACATACATCTTATCTAGGTTGGCAACACCTCACATAAACACATCGCGATCACTCCCCACAGCACGTAGGGGTAGGGGGGAGAAGGGAGGGAAAAACCAGTCGTTAAGATAACCACCGCAGTCGACCGCACAGTGAGTTCTAGTAAACACGAAAACTGCGAGTAGCTGTAGTACGGAAGACAATCAGATAAGTAGTTAGCCTAAAATTTTATAGTTTAACCATAGTTTACAACCATATAATCTCTCTTAAAGTACAATCTCCGGATAGCTATCACCATTTAGCATTTCACCTAACATATATACTGGATTTAGCATACACTGACAGTTGCAGTACCAATACTGCAACTAAATAATTGTACATATTGTAAATATTTTCACCTGTATTTCAAACATAGATTTTATAGCCTAAGTGTAATGGATCTGATGATGATCGCTTGACGATCGAAACTGGTCATCCTAGTGTATTATTAATCTCATGTAATTTATTTCAGGATTAGGGCATAGCCCATCTCTTTTGGGTACATTCGTGTTGACCGACTGAAAAGCACTAAACACTTGTTTACTAAGGCAACACTGAAAATATGGCTTCAAACACCACAATGTTCACGGCTAGTCAGGCAAATCGTGAAGCCAAGAAATTCAAATCACTCAGGCTTAAAGTCATGAATTTAGACAAGTCAATTTGGTTCAACAAAAAATGTATAGAACTAAACCTCACACCTAAATACGTACCAATTAAAACCGTACCGAACACACCAGCCTCGATCATTTCAACTAAACAAGCCAAAGCGCTTTGGATAAAAAACGAATTAAGATTTGCATACATAAGAAAGCAAAAAATTAACCAACAATTATACGACATTCAATTGCAACTAAGTAATTTCTGGCACGCAGCCCAATGGGACAGCTTCACCGAGCACCTACATGACACCATCAAAATCAGAGCAACGAGGAAGCATGAAACGCTAGAAAATAAATTAAGAAAACTAGGAGAAACACAGAACCATCAATCTAACGAACAACACACGAATAACAATGAATTCAATTTCCACAGCAGAGTAAACAACAGAACGAACGTAACCTTTTCTCAAGGTGAAATGAATATGTTAGACAAAGGTTTGAAATACAACTGCACAGACGCACACACGAACCACAATATAAAACAGTTGATCACAGATATTGAGATAGCCAGTCACAAGCTCCCAGCAGAAGACAGGGAATTAACCAAAAATCTCGCCACCAACGAAGCCAAGAAAATCCTCAAACGAGAGGGCGATAGCAATAACATTCAAAACAACAAACAACTCAAAGAAATAAAGTCGTTGAAACAAAAAATAAAAGAACATGACTTAATCATCACAAAAGCAGATAAGGGAAACACTACAGTAATTTTGAACAAAACAGAATACATTGAAAAAACAGTCGAATTCCTAAACAACAACGAAATCAAGGAATTAACAAAAGACCCCACCAACAAATTCCAAAAACAAATAAAAAGTGCGCTAAAAGAAACAGAATACATACTGACCAAAGCCGAAAAATCAAAACTAATAAACATGAACCCGAAAATACCGTCATTGAGGGGACAACCAAAAATACACAAAAAGGAATGCCCAATGAGACCAATAGTCAATTGTAGGAATGCCCCTAATTACAAAATCAGCAAAGAGTTACTAAAAATCTTAAAATGCCGTCTTTCCAACGACAAAAACAACTCTGTAAAGAACACAACAGAACTAGTAACAGCATTGAACACCCTACAAATGAAACCTAGCTTCAGGCTAGTATCCTTCGACGTAACTAACATGTACACCAATATTCCGATTATTGAAGCAATCAACACTATCGAAAACAATTTAAAATCCAACAATTCGGTAAAAGAAATTGAAGAGATTGTGAGATTACTGAGGGTCGTTCTCAACCAAAACGTGTTTCAATTCGACAATAAAATATACACACAGAGAGAAGGCCTAGCAATGGGATCGCCACTAAGTGGGTTAATCGCTGACATCTTCATCAATGCACTAGAAAATGCGTTCTTAGAAAAGACTTCAACAAAGGGAATAGTAATATGGAAAAGATACGTAGATGATGTAATTTGCATCTACGATACTGAACTAACAAGCGAAGAAACAATTCTCCAATCCATTAATAGCCTTCACCACTCTATCAAATTCACTAAGGAATCCGAAATAGACCGGAAAATAAATTACCTCGATATAACTATTGAACGTAAAGACAACGACCTTTCATATTCCATATTCCGGAAAGCAACACAAACCTCGCATGCAATCGACAATCAGTCTAATCACCCCAGTACGCACAAACTAGCGGGTTTCAACTCAATGGTGCACAGGGCTTTAAACATACCCATGTCAAAAGACAACTATAATAAGGAAATAAGAACAATTATGCAAATAGCTAAGGAAAACAACTTCTCGCCAAGCAAAATAAACCAAATTATAGCCAAACATAAAAATAAAGATAAAACGATTCCCAAACCGGACAGTAATGAGAAAAAATTTGCGCGTTTCAACTATGTGAATGCGAATACATATAAAATCACTAACCTATTCAAAAAGCAAGGCATAAAGATAGCTTTCACGACGAAAAACACAACCGCTAGGCACCTCCTAAATAGTAATCTAAATAAACGTGACCCGTATTCAAGGTCAGGGGTATATTCTATAACGTGCCAAGACACCGATTGTCAAGCTAATTACATCGGGCAGAGTGGAAGGCGAGTAGACACACGTTATAATGAACATAGGAATGCGATAAAATACGGAACACATTCAGCCGTGTGCGAACATATGTGTGACGCAGGGCACAGCTTTACCAACATAGAGTCGGACCTTAAAATAATCCATCACGAATCGAAAGGCAGAGCTCTTGACATAAAGGAAGCAATCGAGATACACCTAGCCAAACGAAACAATCCCAACAATCTAAATGAACACACGTTCATGGAGAGCTCACCCCTCTTCACGCTACTAAAAAACACACCCTGTCGGAAACAAAACACAATTTAGCGACACAGCCAAGCTAGATAAAAAAGGGGGGAAATTAGGGGTTTTTTAATAGGTAAATGTTATCTGGATCAGGTGTACGATGTACTTTTCTTCTGCAATAAACCAAGGCCCATATTCGCGGCAGTATTAAAGGTGCCGGGACGTCCTCATAAGACCGTCAACGCTTAGTTCGAATGGGTTATGCTCCACGCGTGGCGAGGGCTAATCCACGGTCTTTAATAGTTGCAGACCCACCTCATTCAATAACATACATCTTATCTAGGTTGGCAACACCTCACATAAACACATCGCGATCACTCCCCACAGCACGTAGGGGTAGGGGGGAGAAGGGAGGGAAAAACCAGTCGTTAAGATAACCACCGCAGTCGACCGCACAGTGAGTTCTAGTAAACACGAAAACTGCGAGTAGCTGTAGTACGGAAGACAATCAGATAAGTAGTTAGCCTAAAATTTTATAGTTTAACCATAGTTTACAACCATATAATCTCTCTTAAAGTACAATCTCCGGATAGCTATCACCATTTAGCATTTCACCTAACATATATACTGGATTTAGCATACACTGACAGTTGCAGTACCAATACTGCAACTAAATAATTGTACATATTGTAAATATTTTCACCTGTATTTCAAACATAGATTTTATAGCCTAAGTGTAATGGATCTGATGATGATCGCTTGACGATCGAAACTGGTCATCCTAGTGTATTATTAATCTCATGTAATTTATTTCAGGATTAGGGCATAACCCATCTCTTTTGGGTACATTCGTGTTGACCGACTGAAAAGCACTGAACACTTTTTTACTAAGGCAACACTGAAAATATGGCTTCAAACACCACAATGTTCACGGCTAGTCAGGCAAATCGTGAAGCCAAGAAATTCAAATCACTCAGGCTTAAAGTCATGAATTTAGACAAGTCAATTTGGTTCAACAAAAAATGTATAGAACTAAACCTCACACCTAAATACGTACCAATTAAAACCGTACCGAACACACCAGCCTCGATCATTTCAACTAAACAAGCCAAAGCGCTTTGGATAAAAAACGAATTTAGATTTGCATACATAAGAAAGCAAAAAATTAACCAACAATTATACGACATTCAATTGCAACTAAGTAATTTCTGGCACGCAGCCCAATGGGACAGCTTCACCGAGCACCTACATGACACCATCAAAATCAGAGCAACGAGGAAGCATGAAACGCTAGAAAATAAATTAAGAAAACTAGGAGAAACACAGAACCATCAATCTAACGAACAACACACGAATAACAATGAATTCAATTTCCACAGCAGAGTAAACAACAGAACGAACGTAACCTTTTCTCAAGGTGAAATGAATATGTTAGACAAAGGTTTGAAATACAACTGCACAGACGCACACACGAACCACAATATAAAACAGTTGATCACAGATATTGAGATAGCCAGTCACAAGCTCCCAGCAGAAGACAGGGAATTAACCAAAAATCTCGCCACCAACGAAGCCAAGAAAATCCTCAAACGAGAGGGCGATAGCAATAACATTCAAAACAACAAACAACTCAAAGAAATAAAGTCGTTGTAACAAAAAATAAAAGAACATGACTTAATCATCACAAAAGCAGATAAGGGAAACACTACAGTAATTTTGAACAAAACAGAATACATTGAAAAAACAGTCGAATTCCTAAACAACAACGAAATCAAGGAATTAACAAAAGACCCCACCAACAAATTCCAAAAACAAATAAAAAGTGCGCTAAAAGAAACAGAATACATACTGACCAAAGCCGAAAAATCAAAACTAATAAACATGAACCCGAAAATACCGTCATTGAGGGGACAACCAAAAATACACAAAAAGGAATGCCCAATGAGACCAATAGTCAATTGTAGGAATGCCCCTAATTACAAAATCAGCAAAGAGTTACTAAAAATCTTAAAATGCCGTCTTTCCAACGACAAAAACAACTCTGTAAAGAACACAACAGAACTAGTAACAGCATTGAACACCCTACAAATGAAACCTAGCTTCAGGCTAGTATCCTTCGACGTAACTAACATGTACACCAATATTCCGATTATTGAAGCAATCAACACTATCGAAAACAACTTAAAATCCAACAATTCGGTAAAAGAAATTGAAGAGATTGTGAGATTACTGAGGGTCGTTCTCAACCAAAACGTGTTTCAATTCGACAATAAAATATACACACAGAGAGAAGGCCTAGCAATGGGATCGCCACTAAGTGGGTTAATCGCTGACATCTTCATCAATGCACTAGAAAATGCGTTCTTAGAAAAGACTTCAACAAAGGGAATAGTAATATGGAAAAGATACGTAGATGATGTAATTTGCATCTACGATACTGAACTAACAAGCGAAGAAACAATTCTCCAATCCATTAATAGCCTTCACCACTCTATCAAATTCACTAAGGAATCCGAAATAGACCGGAAAATAAATTACCTCGATATAACTATTGAACGTAAAGACAACGACCTTTCATATTCCATATTCCGGAAAGCAACACAAACCTCGCATGCAATCGACAATCAGTCTAATCACCCCAGTACGCACAAACTAGCGGGTTTCAACTCAATGGTGCACAGGGCTTTAAACATACCCATGTCAAAAGACAACTATAATAAGGAAATAAGAACAATTATGCAAATAGCTAAGGAAAACAACTTCTCGCCAAGCAAAATAAACCAAATTATAGCCAAACATAAAAATGAAGATAAAACGATTCCCAAACCGGACAGTAATGAGAAAAAATTTGCGCGTTTCAACTATGTGAATGCGAATACATATAAAATCACTAACCTATTCAAAAAGCAAGGCATAAAAATAGCTTTCACGACGAGAAACACAACCGCTAGGCACCTCCTAAATAGTAATCTAAATAAACGTGACCCGTATTCAAGGTCAGGGGTATATTCTATAACGTGCCAAGACACCGATTGTCAAGCTAATTACATCGGGCAGAGTGGAAGGCGAGTAGACACACGTTATAATGAACATAGGAATGCGATAAAATACGGAACACATTCAGCCGTGTGCGAACATATGTGTGACGCAGGGCACAGCTTTACCAACATAGAGTCGGACCTTAAAATAATCCATCACGAATCGAAAGGCAGAGCTCTTGACATAAAGGAAGCAATCGAGATACACCTAGCCAAACGAAACAATCCCAACAATCTAAATGAACACACGTTCATGGAGAGCTCACCCCTCTTCACGCTACTAAAATACACACCCTGTCGGAAACAAAACACAATTTAGCGACACAGCCAAGCTAGATAAAAAAAGGGGGGAAATTAGGGGTTTTTTAATAGGTAAATGTTATCTGGATCAGGTGTACGATGTACTTTTCTTCTGCAATAAACCAAGGCCCATATTCGCGGCAGTATTAAAGGTGCCGGGACGTCCTCATAAGACCGTCAACGCTTAGTTCGAATGGGTTATGCTCCACGCGTGGCGAGGGCTAATCCACGGTCTTTAATAGTTGCAGACCCACCTCATTCAATAACATACATCTTATCTAGGTTGGCAACACCTCACATAAACACATCGCGATCACTCCCCACAGCACGTAGGGGTAGGGGGGAGAAGGGAGGGAAAAACCAGTCGTTAAGATAACCACCGCAGTCGACCGCACAGTGAGTTCTAGTAAACACGAAAACTGCGAGTAGCTGTAGTACGGAAGACAATCAGATAAGTAGTTAGCCTAAAATTTTATAGTTTAACCATAGTTTACAACCATATAATCTCTCTTAAAGTACAATCTCCGGATAGCTATCACCATTTAGCATTTCACCTAACATATATACTGGATTTAGCATACACTGACAGTTGCAGTACCAATACTGCAACTAAATAATTGTACATATTGTAAATATTTTCACCTGTATTTCAAACATAGATTTTATAGCCAAAGTGTAATGGATCTGATGATGATCGCTTGACGATCGAAACTGGTCATCCTAGTGTATTATTAATCTCATGTAATTTATTTCAGGATTAGGGCATAACCCATCTCTTTTGGGTACATTCGTGTTGACCGACTGAAAAGCACTAAACACTTGTTTACTAAGGCAACACTGAAAATATGGCTTCAAACACCACAATCCATCTATTTCTGTAAGACGCAATGCAATTCCAATTATTACATTACTGTGAAAGTTTCCAGACGGTTATAAGGTTATCACCGAACCAAATTAAGCTGTAAAATTCATCAATACATACAGTATAATGCACTTAAGGGAGTCAAGGGGCACTCTAGAATTTTTTTCACGCTATTTTCAGGTGTGAGTGTGGTACGAAAGGTCCTTTTCACCCGACTATAAAGGGTCTCCGAAAACCACATTTAAAGGCCCTTAAATTAACAGTGTCTGTGACATTCCCAGAAAACTAACTTCACTCTGATATACCTATGAAGGAATGACAAACCCCTAACCACTGCACCAGTAGCTGAATTGATAAAGTCTGATTATATACCAAGGATAAATCAGTCATAGCATTCATGATTGAGATTTTGCTAAGTGTACTCTTTACAACTAGAATATTCGCGGGCGAAGCCGCGACGGGTAATGCTAGTAACACTTATTTCCACTAGTGGGATCATATTAATCTCTTACACATATTCACATAACTGCTGTAGTTACTAGTTATTGTTGTTTTAAGGGGCGGAACTACGAGGTCATCTCTCATATTACTGCTGTAACCTCCTATGTAACGTCATCATATTAGAAGTCATTTTTCAGTGTCGCCTTAGTCAATAAAATTAATGTAAATCTCCATCAACACGATGATACAGGTAAAATCATGGGATTCCAACCAAAGCCTCCGGGGCCCCTATGTACCCAATCTACGACGATGACAAGCTGTTGTGATTCGTTAGCGGCCTGGTGATATCGTGGTAATAAAGCCCCGTGTACTTGGGTGGGTGTAATTTTTTTCTGATAACCTGTATAACTGTTATATTGAAATCGAATTGATAGTATGGAAGCTTCATGCATATAACGGTACTAGCAGAAGTACCCGCTCTTCGAACGGTCTTCGGTATTAATAACCAGACGTTATCAATTGAGATACTCTTCCAATGGTTAGGGGCTTGTCATTCCTTCATAAGTTTATCAGAACGAAGTTAGTTTTCTGGGTATATCGCAGACACTGTTAAATTAAGGGCCGTAAAATGTGGTTTTGGTGACCCTTTATGGACTCCCTAGTTTTGTGTCACACATTGATAAGTGCAACATATGCTTTGGTCGTCCTTGTAGAATATTTCTTTTCCCGCCTATTTCAGCATGTATTTTGAAAAGTTGTTCCTTATACCCACCCTTCTATGAGAAGTACGTTGAAGCATTTTCTAAATGATTGGTGTATTGAATCATGGTTACAATACCTAATTTTACGATGCTCCAAGCACCCGAGCATACATAAACATAAAGATATATCAACCACACAGTATCAAACAAAATCATCTTTACGATGAACCCGTTTATCGACAAAAATATGATTAGTTAAAATGTTCTCTCGAACTAAATTCACCTAACGTGTACTTCCTGACGTGAAAATAATATTGAAAACCTCGTAGACGAAACGCAATGTCAAATTAAAACTGATCCTCACCGTTGTGGAAAGTCCTCATCCCCAGGAAGACCCCTTTAATAATTTATAAAGGCTTGTGGTGTATGAAAATTCGGGATTTTTAGTCTCCAATGGCCCAAATTTCCAAAAACTGCAAAAAACACTATTCCAAATCAGATTTTTTTTGAAAATAATGTTGCTGTTTTGGAGATATAATAGACCTTCTGTACAACATATCGCACGTGTAAGTCACGTGTAAAAATTCTAGGGTACCCCTTGACCCCCTTAATCGCATTGTTGAATTTTACAGTCTATGTATGATTCCATGATAACCTTATAGCCATTTGCAAACTTTCACAGAAATGTAATAAATTGAGTGGCATTGTTTCTTACAGAAATAAATGGAAAGTTGGATGTCATCTCTTGTGATACTGTTGTCATGTTTACCGGCTTGCATTACTTCATTTGTTTCTTCTTGTTGTTGTTCTCCTTTCGGATGGGCCAGCTAAGGGCCACGACGATCAACTTTTCAGTTTGGCGAGGGACTTGATGTTTGCCGAATATTCGCGCATTATCTGGTTATGTTTCTCCTTCCTCTCTCTTGTCCAGATGATGCCGGTTTTCATACAGGGTGGTCTGTCCTGAAAACTCCTCTGTTTAAGTAACTTTCTGAGATGCGATCGGCTTCTAATATCACTTTTCATTATCTTCAGTTCTTGGATATCCTTGTTAACTACTGTTAGCGACGGTGTCACGCTCTTTCCCTTCCCCCAGTAGTTGAGAAGTCTTGTTGGGTTCATCCATGAGACGTGTCCATAGAAAGCCAGACGTCTCTTCCTGGCCACATCTGTGATTTTCTCAATATACATAGCTCCTGATTTGGTCTTCTTCTGTACTCGTCATCTATTTATTAGTTTATAAAATAAGAGAGTGCCATATCCCCTCCAGATACGTAGGCGACCTGAATAAGAGCCCTTGACTAAGTCAAGGGATCACTAACCAGGCATCCAGAGCTGGAGTTAGCGTGTGGTAGGGTGGCCAGTTCCTTTCCACTCCTCCTCCTACCATAGCATCCGGCAGGTTCCCATTTTGCATCACGAGGCTGGGAGACCCCGTACCAGAACATACCAAGATTTTAAATTCTTGGCAGAGCCGGGGATCGAACCCGGTACCTCGAGGGTGACAGCCAACAATGCTAGCCACTGTGCCACAAGGTGGTCTTTATTAGTTTATTAAATTACATTATTTTTCTGGGAATATCTCAGTAACGTGGTTTTAGAGCCTTAAAACGTAGTAGCCTCCGAGCCACTGAAGGGCAGAAAATGAGTTTTTCTCGTCCTTGTACGCCATAATATAATAATAATCATAATAATAATTTAATAATATAGGGATTAGGGGTATAATAGACCTTTAGTTCCACACCCGTCCGTGTAAATCCCGTGAAAAAAATCAAGAGTACCCCGTGACTCCCTAAAGCGCATTATATACGTATTGATAAATGTTACAGCTTAAGTTGGTTCCTGTCTGGCTGCGTGGCTCAGGGGTAACGTTCTCGCTTGCTGAGCCCAAGGTTGCAGGTTCGAAACCTGGCGCAGTCAGCTGGCATTTGAGGGTGCGCAAATGCGAGGGAGCCGTGTCAGTACATTTACTGGCAAGTTAAAGATCCCCTTCGGGGCAAAATTCCGGCACCCCGGCGTCTCTAAAAGCCAGGGTATTTAAAAGGGACGTAAAACCAATAACATTATTATTATTATTATTATTATTATTAAGTTGGTTCCGTGATAACCTTAAAGCCGTTTGCGAACGTTCACAGTAATGCAATAAATGGAATGGCATTGCGTCTTACAGAAATAGATGGACTTCTGAGATTGTGTTGCCAGGGTAACCGGCTTGCATTCCTTCAATAGCTTAATAAATGAAATTAGTTTTTTGGGTATATCTCAAAAACTGTTGGTTTTAGGACCTTAAAATGTGGGGGGGCCCCGAGTTTTATTTCCCACATTGAGACGCTGAAAATGAGCTTTGTCACGTTTTTCTACGCCCATTTCAGCATCCATTTTAAGGGAGTAGGCCCTCTTTTATGATAGGTATGAAGAAGACTTACATCAATGATTACTTTCGTGCCTCTGATGGACTTCTGTACCAAATTTTACGTTGATCCACTCAGCCGTTCTCAAGTTATGCGCGTGCAAAATTGTACACAGACAGACAGACAGACAGACAGACAGACAGACAGACAAACAGACAGGCAGACAGACAGACAGACAGACAGGCAGACAGACATTTTGTTTTTGTGCGCAACCGTCATAAACCAGTCTGAAACGCGTTAATAACTCGAACTTCCGTGGAAATTCAGAAAAAACAGACAAACTTTCATTTTTATATATAGAGAGATGACCCATTAGCAGGCGTAGAATCATGTTGGCAACAATGTCATGTATGACATCCTGAAAATTAAACTGAAATATTATTATCTATATGTGTGCTAATTTTTGGAATAGCTCCCATGCATACCTTTCAAGATATCCAACATGGAGATCAAATTTCAATTACGATTTTTTAGCAGTTGGTAGCACTGACTTCATTTTCAAATATAACCATGAGATATTCAGGCATAGATCTTCACTCATACCAAATTTGGTTTTGATTGCTGTAGCCATTTAGGAGTTGATAGGGGGACACACACACATTTTCCCGGATCTATCTCGTAAGTCTACTTTTTTCTCATTTTTGAAAAATGTGGGCTAAAAATATTCTCACATGTAATGATCGAGGATAAAGAAAAACAAGATGTTCAGTAAAGAACATATAGCCTACTTTCTCCTAAATGCATGGGTATTATTATAACTCTTTGTCCTTTTCAAGGAGTATGATTGAATGTTGGTTGTAGTAGCTTGTTGAAATGCAACGTGCTATAGGGATATTAAACATGAATATGAGGTGCCCTTTGCTAGTGCTAACTCTGTACCAAATTTCGTTCAATTCGGTTTCACCGTCTTTGAATTGATAGGGGGAATCGATTTGCACACATACTTGGCCACCATCTGCAAACTATTGGGCTGATGTTCTTGCAGTTTGGTCAGAATATGTTTCCCACATAAAGATATGGTGTAGCAAAATTTGGTAGAGACTAGATTATTAGGTTGGTCGTAATTACATTTTAGCTTTTAACATTTGGGTGGCCGCGATTACGTTTCCGTCAAGATAACGGTGATATAAAACATGACACTGAGGTGCCCTTTGCTAGTGCTACCTCTGTACCAAATTTCGTTCATTCGGTTCCACCGTGTTCGAATTAATAGGGGGAATCAATTTTGACATAAAGATGGCCGCCATCCGCAAACTATTACGCTAATGACCTATTAGATTGGTCAAAGGATACTCATTCCATAAAGGTATGTTGTTGCAAAGTTTGGTAGAGATCGGATGGTTATGTTAGTCGTAATTTGATTTAAGCTTTAAACATTTGTGTGGCCGCTATTACGTTTCTGTCAATATGGCGGCGATATTAATCATGACACTGAGATGCCCTTTGCTAGTGCTATCTCTGTACCAAATTTTGTTCCATTCGGTTTCACCGTGTTTGAATTAATAGGGGGAATCGATTCTGACACAAAGATGGCCGCCATCCGCAAACTATTAGGTGAATGACCTATTAGATTGGTCAAAGGATGCTCCCTCCATAAAGGTATGTAGTTGCAAAATTTGGTAGAGATCGGATGATTAGGTTAATCGTAATTTGATTTAAGCTTTGAACATTCGTGTGGCTGCCATTACGTTTCAGTCTAGATGGCGGCGATATAAAACATGACACTGAGGTGCCCTTTGCTAGTGCTACCTCTGTACCAAATTTCGTTCCATTCGGTTCCACCGTGTTCGAATTAATAGGGGGAATCAATTTTGACATAAAGATGGCCGCCATCCACAAACTATTGGGCGAATGACCTATTAAATTGGTCAAAGGATGCTCCCTCCATATAGGTATGTAGTTGCAAAATTTGGTAGAGATCGGATGATTAGGTTAATCGTAATTTGATTTAAGCTTTGAACATTCGTGTGGCCGCCATTACGTTTCAGTCAAGATGGCGGCGATATATATAAAACATGACACTGAGGTGCCCTTTGCTAGTGCTACCTCTGTACCAAATTTCGTTCCATTCGGTTCAACCGTGTTCGAATTAATAGGGGGAATCAATTTTGACATAAAGATGGCCGCCAACCGCAAACTATTACGCGAATGACCTATTAGATTGGTCAAAGGATGCTCCCTCCATAAAGGTATGTAATTGCAAAATTTGGTAGAGATCGGATGATTAGGTTAATCGTAATTTGATTTAAGCTTTGAACATTTGTGTGGCCTGTGGCCGCCATTACGTTTCCGTCAAGATGGCGGCGATATAAAACATGACACTGAGGTGCCTTTTGTTAGTACTACCTCTGTACCAAATTTCGTTCCATTCGGTTGCACCGTGTTCGAATTAATAGGGGGAATCGATTTTCACACAAAGATGGCCGCCATCCGCAAACAATTACGCTGATGACCTATTAGATTGGTCAAAGGATGCTCCCTCCATTAAGGTATGTAGTTGAAAAATTTGGTAGAGATCGGATGATTAGGTTAATCGTAATTTGATTTAAGCTTTGAACATTCGTGTGGCCGCCATTACGTTTCAGTCAAGATGGCGGCGATATAAAACATGTCACTGAGGTGCCCTTTGCTAGTGCTACCTCTGTACCAAATTTCGTTCCATTCGGTTTCACCGTGTTCGAATTAATAGGGGGAATCAATTTTGACATAAAGATGGCCGCCATCCGCAAACTATTAGGCTAATAATAACCTATTAGATTGGTCAAAGGATGCTCCCTCCATAAAGGTATGTTGTTGCAAAGTTTGGTAGAGATCGGATGGTTATGTTAGTCGTAATTTAACTTAAGCTTTGAACATTTGTGTTGCCGCCATTACCTTTCTGTCAATATGGCGGCGATATAAAACATGACACTGAGATGCCCTTTGCTAGTGCTACCTCTGTACCAAATTTCGTTCCATTCGGTTTCACCGTGTTTGAATTTATAGGTGGAATTGATTTTCACACAAAGATGGCCGCCATCCGCTAACTATTAGGCTAATGACCTATTCATTTGGTCAAAAAATGCTTCCTCTATAAGGGTATGTTGTTGCAAAATTTGGTAGAGATCGGATGATTAGGTTAATCGTAATTTGATTTAAGCTTTGGACATTTGTGTGGCCGCCATTACGTTTCAGTCAAGATGGCGGCGATATAAAACATGACACTGAGGTTCCTTTTGTTAGTACTACCTCTGTACCAAATTTCGTTCCATTCGGTTGCACCGTGTTCGAATGAATAGGGGGAATCGATTTTCACACAAAGATGGCCGCCATCCGCAAACTATTATGCTGATGACCTATTAGTTTGGTCAAAGGATGCTCCCCCCATAAAGGTATGTTGTTGCAAAATTTGGTAGAGATCGGATGATTAGGTTAGTCGTAGTTTGATTTAAGCTTTGAACATTTGTGTGGCCGCCATTACGTTTCCGTCAAGATGGCGGCGATATAAAACATGACACTGAGGTGCCTTTTGTTAGTACTACCTCTGTACCAAATTTCGTTCCATTCGGTTGCACCGTGTTCGAATTAATAGGGGGAATCGATTTTCACACAAAGATGGCCGCCATCCGCAAACTATTATGCTGATGACCTATTAGTTTTGTCAAAGGATGCTCCCCACATAAAGGTATGTTGTTGCAAAAATTTGGTAGAGATCGTATGATTAGGTTAGTCGTAATTTGATTTAAGCTCTGAATATTTGTGTGGCCGCCATTACGTTTCCGTCAAGATGGCGGCGATATAAAACATGACACTGAGGTGCCTATTGTTAGTACTACCTCTGTACCAACTTTCGTTCCATTCGGTTGCACCGTGTTCGAATGAATAGGGGGAATCGATTTTCACACAAAGATGGCCGCCATCCGCAAACTATTACGCTGATGACCTATTGGTTTGGTGTAAGGATGCTCCCCCATAAAGGTATGTTGTTGCAAAATTTGGTAGAGATCGGATGATTAGGTTAGTCGTAACTTGATTTAAGCTTTGAACATTTGTGTGGCCGCCATTACGTTTCCGTCAAGATGGCGGCGATATAAAACATGACACTGAGGTGTCCTTTGCTAGTGCTACCTTTGTACCAAATTTCGTTCAATTCGCATTCACCGTGTTCGAATTGATAGGGAGGGGGTGGGCAGACATTCAGATTACACACACTCACACACAGACACACACACACACAGACTCACACACACACACATACACACACACACAGACTCACACACTCACACACACACACAGAGACTCACACACACACACACACAGACTCACACACACACATACACACACACAGACAGACACACTTTTTTCGCCCTGTGTTGATCTCATAAGTCTACTTTCATTTTTTGCAAAAATCGAAAGTAGGCTAAAAATGAAGAAAGTGAAATTGCAACGGCTTTGAAGTACATCGTGGAGAACAATCTGATTGAATGGTTGCTACTAATCCCTTCACAGTTGCGGCTACCGAGAGAAGTTTCTCAAAATTAAAATTAACTAAAACCTATCGCAGAAACACCATGACCCAAGACAGACTCTCAGCACTCTCAACCCTGTCCATAGAAAATGAATTGGCATCTAGTTTGGACTATAAAGATTTAATAAAAGACTTCAGCCAGAAAAAGAGCAGAAGAGTTCATTTTTTGCATTCTTTGTTGCTGTGTGTTTCTGAAATAGTAATAGTGTACTGTATTTTAACATTACTAAATTACAATACACCAGACCGCCCGGAAGTAAGGGCCTCGCAAATCTCGTTCCGCACAGCGCCCCGTAATGGCTAGCGCCACCATTGATTGTGGTCGTATAGCCCCGTATACTTGGATGTGTGTAGAATCTGTCTGATATGTCATGTTTGAGTCTTCAGTATTTTGACTGGTTAGATGCAGCACTCCATTCCTCCCTGTCCTGAGCTAATCATTTCATCTCTACATAGCTACCACACCCTACGTCCGTGGTAATCTGTTTAACATATTCTAACCTTGGTCTTCCCCCACAGTTCTTGTCCTCGACCCTTCCTTCCATAACTATGCTTGCTATTCCTAGGTGTCTTAGTTTGTGTCCTACCAACCTATCTCTTCTCTTCATTAGCAGTCACCAGAAACATCTCTCCTCTCCCACTCGTCTTAATACCTCTTCGTTCGTAACCTTATCTACCCATCTGATCTTCATCATTCTCCTGTAACACCACATTTCAAACACTTCAATTCTCTGCTTTTCTGCTGCACCAATAGTCCAAGTTTCACTTCCATAGAGCGCCACGCTCCAGAAAAAGGCTTTCAAAAATGACTTCCTAATACAGTGCTAAATCTATATTCGTTCTCAACAGATTCATTTTTTGTATAAATGCTATCCTTGTCTGAGCCAACCTACTTATATATTCTCTTTGCTTCGTCCATCACTGGTTATTTTGCTTCCTAAGAAACAGAAGTCTCCTACTTCATTTAGCTTTTCACAAACATAAACTACTGACCTGAATTACAGTTGCATACGATGTACTGTACTATGGACGTCCATGACCCGACACTTGTGTCTCGTGCACCTCTGAGGCCAATCTACTCAGTTTACTTTAGCGTGCTCACGTGATGTGCAATGGTTGTAACTCGAACACGGCACGCTTCCTAACATGGGTTCCTATTCAAACACTTATCTACGCAGTGCACTTGACAAGTCCGAGAAGTTTATAACGGGAATTTGCGAGCACCCTGCCTAAGAACAGCGAGCCTATGGTGACGTCATATCGCGCACCGCCAGCAGATTACAAGGAGCAGCCACCAGCAGTTACAACTTGAACTTGATACATCTGTCATTCCTTTCCGCCAGAACGTTATAAGATGTAGGCCATTAAGTCTGGATGAAACTGTGTTACGAGGACGAATGTCAGATACCATTTTTATGGGCTAAATAACAATTTTGTTGTTGTGGTTGTTTCTATTAGCGGCTTTGCGATATTATGGAACGGTACTTTATTGCACAGGTATTCTCCCCAAGCCAAACCAAGAGGGTGGCTGCGTCCTCTTGAAGACTCACAGCTCAAGCTCCATGTTTTTCCCACTACTTGCCTGCCTGCCTTGTCTCGCCAGGTGAATTGACGTGCCCTGATTGGTGGCTGCTCAGAAGTTCGTCACAACTCTCCAGAATATTATATCTCTCTATTTAGTACAGTGTAGCTAGCCCGATCACACACACCTTAGCAGCACTGAGCTGTCCAGAGGACAGTTCAGTTGGAGAGTTATGGCTTATCGAACGTTTTCCTGCTATTCACGGCTCCTCTGTTTCTATTCCCAACACCAGTGGCGGTTGATGCAGAAAATCAGTTATGTGCTGTATATAACCCATTCCCCTTCCAAAAAATAAATATTCTGTGTTTAGAAACACATTTTATAGAAACAGGCTCTTCACTGAATTTTATATAGAGTTTGTTTTATATGCGACGGGGACCCGCGCATGCCCACTCGCCCGCGTTGTGCGTATGTCTCCCGCTAGGCACTTTGCCGTTATGCGACGCTCTCGCGGCAATGAGTCATTGATTATAGGAATTTGTACTTACCTAGTTCACAGCTGGTGTTGAAAATGTTCGCCGCTCACTGCTACACATCGCTGGCACCTCTTTATGATATTGCCATTTATTTTCTGAAGATCCTCAGCACCGATTGACTGTATTTCAGCTGTAATATAGCCTTTAAG
This sequence comes from Meconema thalassinum, assembly GCA_946902985.2. Taxonomy (NCBI): domain Eukaryota; kingdom Metazoa; phylum Arthropoda; class Insecta; order Orthoptera; family Tettigoniidae; genus Meconema; species Meconema thalassinum. Next base: position 135,039,759 of record OX336396.1, on the reverse strand, counting down.
CTCATTTATAGTGTGAGGGTTTCTCGCATACACTATTTTTAAGCGTCCCCCACAGATAAAAGTCACATGGTGATAAGTCTGGGCCTCGCGGGAGCCACACGTTCCGACTTATAATCCTAGTACCGAAAATGCGACGCAATTCTGTCATGGATGCTTCGGCAGTGTGAGCAGTGGCAGAATCTTGTTGAAAATAAGTTCACAATCGCTCTCCGTAAGTCAGTTCGTCAAAAAAATTGGTCAAGGATCACATTGAAGTACAAATTTAAGTACAAATTCCTATACTCAATGACTCAATGCCACGGGAGCGCCGCATAACGGCAAAGTGCCTGGCGGGAGACAATAGCGCAACGCGGGCAAGCGGGCAAGCGAGGGTCCCCATAGCATATAAAACAAACTCTCTGTGCATACTGAACAAACTATAGTTCATCGATTCACAAAATGTGGCTATGGGATAGGTAAGTTGGGAGTGATTAAAGACCTTCTGGCGGGAACAGCTGATGGCTTCCTCCATTTTATCCTCCGTTTGCTTTGAGAGGTTCCCTCTGAAACGCTACCGCAGTGTCTAGACGGAGCCACCTGCTACGTTCTCATTTCATATGACCAGTGCTGCCGCTGTGTGCTTGAACGAAGAATTGATGGGTGATGTCTTGGTCTGTGGCATTGGCTGTTGTCGCAACAGTACAACGGAAAGGGTGGGCACGCCTGCGCAAAAGGCAGATTTCATGTTTGCTGGCATTAAACGTAGAAATTCTCGCTGAGCTGTGATCTACACAGCCAGTGCCGGACGGGGAATGGAGCGCACGACTGCATATCTCGTTGTGCGGGGGGAGTTGATATATTTCCAATCATTTTACTGACTTCTCTTTAATGCGCTGCATTTGATTGTAAATATTATTAAAGGAATTTATTTTCAAATAAAACAAAGCGCTGCAGCACTTCAACACATAAGGTGCAGCCGACCCTGCCCAGCACCCTCATTCTTCAAGGAGTCTGAACTCTTACTTCTTCTGTAATGGGACTGATGACCCGCATGTTACTTCACATGAATGGATAGAACAATTCTCGTCATTATTGCAATAAAACAGTCAACACCACTCTGAAACAAAGCTTACGAGCTATCTTCATTACCATTTACGACGTCCATAAATTGAACTGCAGTGAGGTCATCTATTGTAAATGAAAGTCAAATGGTTTTCTTCTTCGTAGGTTGATTGATTGTTGATTCATTCGTTCACGGTGGTATTTTTTTAGCCTACTTTTAACATTTTGCAAAAATGAGGAAAAAGTGGACTTATGAGATCGGGCAAATGTGAGTCTGTCTGTCTGTCCTGTCTGTCTGGCTGGCTGCGTGTGTGTCTCCCCCTATCAACTCCTAAACGGCTGCAGCAATCGAAACAACATTTGGTAGGAGTAAAGATCTATACCTGAATATCTCACGGCCATATTTCAAAATAATGTCAGTGCTACCAACTGCTGAAAAATCGCAATTGAAATTTGAGCTTCATGTTGGATATCATGGAAGGTATGAATGGGAGCAATTTCAAAATTGGCACACTTATAGATAATAATATTGCAGTTTAATTTCCAGGAGGCCATATATGGCAGTGTTGCCAAAATGATTATAAGACTGCTGATAGGTCAAAATTTTAAATGCATATAACTTCTACACTATCAATTGGATGTCAACTAAATTTCGTATGTGCTATGTGTACATAAACATATATGAATGAGCGTATTCTTAAGAGCCACCAGGGCTGCCAACTGTTAATAAATGTTCTCAATTTTTTTATCCAAATACCCATATATCAGAAAGTATGCAAGCCGACAGCTTTAAACTATGCACACGTATATTACCTGGCATTCTATATTAATTTGGAGTAACTTATATACGTCAGTGCTACCAACATGATTCTAAGCCTGCTGAGAGGTCCAACTTTAAATACATGTAACTTCTATACTATCATTTGGATTTCAACCAAATTTCGTGTGTGCTATGTATACCATAACATATATGACTATGCCAATTCTTAAGAGTAACCAGGGCTGCCAACTGTTAATAAATACTGTCTCTATTATTGTTACCCTAATATCGATATATCAGAAAGTATGCAAGCCAATAGCTCTAAATTTTGCACACGTATAGTACCTGGCATTCTAGATTAATTTGGAGTAACTAATATAGGCCTACGCCAGTGCTGCCAACATGAATCTAAGCCTGCTGACAGGTCCAATTTTAAAATGCATGTAACTTCTATACTAACTAATGGATTTCATTCAAAATTGACACAACAATAGATAATATTATTTCAGATTATTTCCGACCAATACATGAATGTCATTGTTGCCAACATGATTTTACACGCGCTGTTAGATCCAATGTTTAACTGCATGTGACGTCCATGCCATCCATTGGACTTCAACCAAATTTTGTATTCTGTACCTTAAGAGATTGAACTAAGAATATATTCATTCAGTCACCAGGGCTGCCAACTGTAGTTATCTATTAGGCTACATTATGCCAGGTCCTACAGTATTTCGAACTATTTAGAAATTTCGGTATTACCAAGTTAATTTCGTCATTATTCTAGATAGATCAATATAGATTAATCATTGGCATGAATCTTAAATTTTAAGAAAAGTAGGCGCTTTAGTACGTCACGGAACTTCTTGTTAGTAGTTGAATTTGATTTTATTGTTTCTCTTATACATGCCACTGAGGATACACTGCCTCTTTATGCAGCTCTCTTCATTCAAAGGGCGGTTAAATACAATTAATGAAATGAAGATAAGATAAGCCCTTGACCCAAACATTCAGTTGACAATAAAAGTTCATAATATAGGTAGTTATTACATCTGGATAATCCTTGGATTTTCTTGTTGTAAAGTGATTCCCTGCTGATGTACTATAATTTAGCTTAGATTATTTAAGTTATTTATGAAATTTTTAGTATGAAGTTACATGGCTCGTAAATAGTACAGAGAATAATTTTTTAAACAATAGAATGTTCACATCGATTTTGATAATTGCATTGCTGATAAACTGCCATTATTTATTTATTTATTTATTTATTTATTTATTTATTTATTTATTTATTTATTTAGCGTGTGGCTTTTAGTGCCGGGAGTGTCCGACGATATGTTCGGCTCGTCAGAGGCTGTAGCTGCTTCAATGCGGATACCCATGAGGTAAGCTACAAGTTCCGTTCAATTTCAAGTAGTTCCAACTTTCGCTACCAGATATCAATGATACCTAGTGGTGAACGTTGGAACTTAGATACAGCGTTTCAACGAAATCTAACCTACAATTTAGCTTCCCACAAGTTTAATTAGTGGACAGTTCTTTTACATGCCAGCTTTACTTCCCCTCCAAAGGAAGGCATACTGAAGGATTTTAACGCTCTTAAAAAATGCGACTTCGGCTGGGTTTGAACCCGCGATCTTGGGCACATAAGCTCATCATGCTACCGACTACTCCACCGAAGGGAGTACTTTATTGTTCTAATGGTAAGTTCTGCATACTGGTGCAATTTATTGCAGTGAATACTAGCAGACTTACGGAATGAACCTTTATACTTTTTGGTTCTATGAAGAGGTATCTGGAGCATTTGTGCAGTGTGTCTATTCGCACGGTTATGCATTGACTGCATGGCAGTTAGGGTGCTGTAAATAAAGACAAGAGGAATAGTCCCTAGCTACCGGGTGTAACCATCTCAGTGACTTCGTCAATTTCGCGACTGCATTTCCACCGGAAAATAGGACGGAAATTGAGAACGTGTTTTAAGCTCATGAATCATTGACCAATAGGATATAAGTGTACCCGACTAAATTGGATGGGTAGTAACAATACACATAATAACAGTTTCATTACCTGGGTTATCTCTCTCTATATAAAAATGAAAGTTTGTCTGTTTTTTTCTGAATTTCTACGGAAATTTGCGTTATTTACGCGTTTCAGACTGTTTTATAACGGATGCGCGCGAAAATAATTTTTGTTTGTCTGTCTGTCTGTCTGTCTGTCAGTCTGTCTGTTTGTCTGTGGACAACTATGTTCCCTTATAACTCGAGAACGGCTGGGTGGATCAACGTAAAATTTGGTACAGATATCCCTCAGAGGCACGACACTAATAATTGATGTAACTCTTCTCTGTAACTCCAATAAAAGGGGGCCTACCCCCTTAAAACACTTGCTGAAATAGGCGTAGAAGGGCGAGACAAAGCTCATTTTCAGCCCCTCAATGTGAGAAACGAAACTCGGGGGCCCTCTAACCACCTTTTAGGCCCTGAAACCAACCGTCTTTGAGATATTCCCAGAAAACTAATTTCATTTAATACAATAATAAAAGAATGCAATCCGGTAACCATGGCAACAGAAACTCACAGGTCCATCTATTGCCATTAGACGCAATACAATTCCATTTATTACATTACTGAGATAGTTTGCAAACGGTTATAAGGTTATAACGGAACAAAATCAAGCTGTGAAATTCATCAATACATATCATGCGCTTAAGGGGGTCAAGGGGTACTCTGGAATTTTTTCACGCTATTTACACGTGCGGGTGTGGCACGGAAGGTCTATTACGTCCCTATCTCTATATTATTATTATTTTTATTATTATTATTATTATTATTATTATTATTATTATTATTATTATTTTTATACTACGGCCTACAACGACGGGACAAAGCTTATTTTCTTCCCCTTGGTGTCAGAAACAAAACTCGGGGACCCTAAATAGCCGTAAAGGGTCCCCGAAAACTACATTTTAAGCCTCTAATACCAACAGTTTCTGATATTCCAAGAAAACTAATTTCATTTAATAAACTAATGAAGGAATGGCACGCCAATAGCCATGACAAAAGCATCTCAAATGGTGACATCCAACTTTCCATCTATTTCTGCAAGAAGTAATGCTACTCCATTTATTAAATTTAGGTGAATGTTTGAAAATGGTAATAAGGTTATCACGGAACCAACTAAAACTGTAAAATTCATTAATGCGCTTAAGGGGGTCAGGGGTTACTATAGATTTGTTCACACGACTTAAACGTGCGATATGTCGTACAGAAGGTCTATTATATCTCCAAACAGCAATATGACGTGTATTGCGTTTCGTCTACGAGGTTTTCAATTTTATTTTGACGTCAGGAAGTACACGTTAGGTAGGCTAAATTTCTTTTCTGAGCATATTTTAACTAATCATACTTCTTTGTCGACAAACCGGTTCCAAGCCTCTAACCACTCCAACAGTAGCTCAATTGGTTACGTCTGGCTATTAATACCAAAGACCGTTCGAAGAATGGGTACTTCTGCTAGTTTACGTATACGTAGCAAATTTTCCTATATGGTTAATGTTTTTGCTTCATAGTTTTAACCCTAGAACGGTAGCGCTAATTGCAACGTTATTATCGGTAGCAATTCGCATGGGTGACGACTACGATTCTAGAAACTGATAATAAATACCACCTAAGTCAACTTTTATATCACTCTCTAGGATAGCAGAATGGAGACTGATTTTGAATAATTTTGTTTGATTTTCAGCCTAATTTCAATTTTGAAAAAATAGGCTTATGAGATCACCTTTTGTCCGTGTGTGTGTGCGTGTGTGTGTGTGTGTGAGGTGTGTGTGTGTGTGTGTGTCCCTAATAAACTCTAAACGGCTGGAGCGATTTCAATGAAACTCAGTAAGTTCATAACGCTATTCCCGGTGACCTCGACCGTGCCCTTCAAATTTTGTTACGTCTCACCAATCCAACATGGCGGCTGTGCGAAATATTTCACTAGCATTCAATATCTCCGAAACTATTACCGATATCGCCCTGAAATTGTGTACGGTGATAAAGGGCACTTCTAGAAAATCACCTATGAGACTTTCAAAAACCTGATGACTACAAAACCAACATGGCGGCCAAGCGAAGTTGAGACTTTTAAATAGACTTTTCTCGCGATTTAACTATCCAAACGTAATGAAACTTGGTAGAGCAATTGGTTAAACACATTGTAATGCACTGGAGTCTAATTTAGTTCAATTGTTTACATAACCTCAAATTGGCGGCTGTGCGAAATATTTCACTGACATTCTATATCTCCGAAACAATTACAGATATCACCCTGCAATTTTGTACGGTGATAAAGGGTACTGATACAAGTTTACCTATGTATATTTCATAAACCTGTAAAGTACAAAACGAACATGGCGACCAAGCGAATTTGAAATATTTTAAAAGACTTTTCTCGTGATTTAACTCTCTGAGCGCAGTGAGATGTGGTACAGTAAATGATTTTGCAGATTGTAATGCACTGCCATCTAATTTAATTCAATTGTTTACATAACCTCAAGATGGCGGCTGTGCGAAATTTTAAAATTAAGTTTTTATTTCTTGTGTCGTAATCATGCGATCGAAGTGAAAGTTTGAATAATGAACCTAGGCAATAATTGTCCTTGAATGGTACATAACTCTATGGCCTATACATATAACAAGCCTAAATGGCGAGCTTCTGAAATATTTAGACGGTTCTCAATATCTATGAATCTTTTACAGCAACCAAACTGAATTTTTTTATGTTCATAGAGAGTATTTTCATATATCCTGCTCATGTTAATTGTGTCTATCAACATACAAAATTTCAGTTTAATTGCAGTAACAGATTCGTAGATATTGAGAACCGTCTAAATATTTCATAAGGTCGCCAGGATGGATTTTTATTTTAGTACCATTACATTAAGATTATTGTGTACGTGTGGTATTCAAACTTCAATCGCATGATTAGAACACAAGAAGTAAAAACGAGATTTTAAAAGTACGCACACCAGCCATCTTGTGATTATGCAAACAATTGAAATAAATTACATGCCAGTGGATCAACATTTGTATAAGCATTTAACGTGCAACGCTTCACGGCACTCGGATAGTTAATTCGCGAAAAACGTCCATTTAAATATTTATACTTCGCATCGCCGCCATGTTGGATTTGTGCTCACCAGGTTACTGAAAGTCCTATAGGTGAACATATGTTCATAGTCTCTATGAACATAAAAAAAAAAATCAGATTGGTTGCTGTAAAAGATTCATAGATATTGAGAACCGTCTAAATATTTCAGAAGCTCGCCATTTAGGATTGTTATATGTATAGGCCATAGAGTTATGTACCATTCAAGGACAATTATTGCCTAGCTTCATTACTCAAACTTTCACTTCGATCGCATGATTACGACACAAGATTAAAAACTTAATTTTAAAATTTCGCACAGTCGCCATCTTGAGGTTATGTAAACAATTGAATTAAATTAGATGGCAGTCCATTACAATCTGCAAAATCATTTACTGTACCACATTTCCCTGCGCCCAGGGAGTTAAATCACGAGAAAAGTCTATTAAAATATTTCAAATTCGCTTGGTCGCCATGTTCGTTTTGTACTTTACAGGTTTATGAAATATACATAGGTAAACTTGTATCAGTACCCTTTATCACCGTACAAAATTGCATGATGATATAAGTAATAGTTTCGGAGATATAGAATGTCAGTGAAATATTTCGCACGGCCGCCATTTTGAGGTTATGTAAACAATTGAACTAAATTAGACACCAGTGCATTACAGTGTGTATAAACATTTGCTGTACCAAGTTTCATTACGTTTGGATAGTTAAATCGCGAGAAAACTCTATTTAAATGTCGCAAATTCGCTTGACCGCCATGTTGGTTTTGTAGTCACCAGGTTTTTGAAAGTCTCATAGGTGAACTTCTAGTAGAGCCCTTTATCACCGTACACAATTTCAGGGCGATATCGGTAATAGTTTCGGTGATATTGAATGCTAGTGAAATATTTCGCACAGCCGCCATGTTGGATTGGTGAGACGTAACAAAATTTGAAGGGCACGGTCGAGGTCGCCGGGAATAGTGCTATGAACTTACCGTGTTTCATTGAAATCGCTGCAGCCGTTTAGATTTTATTAGGGACACACACACACACACCTCACACACACACACGCACACGCACACACACGGACAAAAGGTGATCTCATAAGCCTATTTTTTCAAAATTGAAAATAGGCTAATAATGAAATTCACCCGAAAGAGATTAGAAACCCATATTAACGTCAAATTGGAAGCCGAAGGTAGTAGGAGACTTCTCCTACTTAGGACGCAAAATAACCAGTGATGGACGATGCAAAGAGGATATAAAATATAGATTGACTAGGACAAGGAAAGCATTTCTGCAGAAGAGAAATTTGTTGACATCAAACAATAGAACGCCGTTTAGGAAGCCTTTGTCTGGAGCGTGGTACTATATGGAAGTGAAACTGGGACTGTTGGCGGAATATAGAAGCATATGAAATGTGGTGCTACAGGAAAATGATGAAGATCAGATGGGTAGACAGAGTAACAAATGAAGAGGTATTAAGACGAGTGGACAATGCGAGATGTTTGTGGTGACTGGTAACGAAGAGAAGAGATAGGTTGGTAGGACACATACTAAGACCCCCAGGAATAGCAAACTTAGTTATAGAAGGAAGAGTCGAGGATAAGAATTTATTTTAGGGGTTGACCAAGGTAGAATATATTAAACAGATTGCCTCGGATGTAGGGTGTGGTAGCTATGTAGAAATGAAACGCTTAGCTTACAAAAGAAGTACAGCTCACGCCACGGTTTTTGGCAGTCATACAGAGGACAGTCTGCAAGTATCAAGAATGTACAATTGAGAGATGGTTTCTTGGCTTTTTATGAAGCGCACCTGCGTCTCTTTACTAAAATCTCAAGAAGCCATAACCTCCCTATGAAGGCTTCCAAAGAGATGGTAGGCTATATTGGCTTCCACGGCCAGTGAATTAAAACTCAGCAATTATTCTAGGTTTGTGCCGTGACTTGTGTGGGGCCTCGCCTGGACCCCCACAGGTGCGCTTCATAAAATGGGAGGTAGCGCGCAGTTCGCTACTCCTATGAGGGTCCGGGCGAGGACACCAAGAGCCCACTGACGAGCCAGCTTGGTGTCCTAGGTAAAACCCCACACAAGACACGGCACAAACCAAGAAGAATTGCTGAGTTTTAATGTACAATAAATGTGAGTTTTCAGTAGCCCGGAAAACAACTCACGTATCAATATTTTTCATGCCTGAGGTTCGCTATCTGTTATCTGTACGACTGCGCAATTGGAGCTCACCGGCCAAAAACCGTGGCGTGAACTGTATCAGGTAAGACAGGTCGAAACTCATCTTAAACCTTTGTGGAAGCTATCGCTGTACTATCTGTCTGTTAGGTAGTCAACCCAGAGGTTGGTTGGATCATTAAAAACCACCATCATAGGCTATGTGGAAGAAACCCACAAACCCCAAGGCAGCACTATAATGAGCCGTACTAGGCAAGGTGAGGAGTGAGGTAGTTTGCCATTGCTTTCCTCACCGAGTCAGAACAACAGCACCAACCCTATGAGTAGAACCATTCACAGCATTCGTAGAGACTAGCTATGCAGAATGTCATTTCTCAGCACCACTCATACCTCAGTAGCTTCCATATAATCACAGCCATGAATGAGGCTGAGACATCGGTGAATAATAATAATAATAATAATAATAATGTTATTGGTTTTACGTCCCTTTTAACTACACTGACTTTTAGAGACACCAGGGTGCCGGAATTTTGCCCCGAAGAGAACCTTTAACATGCCAGTAAATCTAGTCACACGGCTCCCCCGCATTTGCGTACCCTCAAATGCCAGCTGACTGCGCCAGGATACGAACCTGCAACCTTGGGCCCAGCAAGCATGAACGTTACCGCTGAGCCACGCAGCCAGCCTGTACTATAAGAAGACAACGTGCGGAAAATAAGCCGCCAGATTGAACTGCAAGGCTCCGAAATCATGTGGTGAATCTCTCATATAAATCAATGGGAAGTAATGATGGAAGGGACAGCCCTGACGGCCCAGGCACTCAAGGTCGGAGAGAAGCAGCCGCACGCTTCAGTCAGCTGGGACGTGTTACTCTGCGTCCAGCAATAACAAGCAACAGCAATAACGAGTGCCGTAGGGATGTCCAGCTCCGCCCGCCTGCGTACAAGGATGTCAGGTACGATTTCGGAGCCTTGCAGTTCAATCTGGAGACTGATATTCCGCACGTTGTCCTCTTATAGTACAACGATTGAGTCCACAAAGTTTCAAGATAGGTTTCGACCTCTCTTACCTGTTACTTCCCGGTCAAAAGGCTGAAGATTCGAACAACCATAACAACAACAACAACAACAATAATAAAAACCCGCGGGGTTTACAAAAATTCTTATGGTATAAAAGAAGAAAGTTGGTAGTGGTATTGTAGTTGATACCTTGTTATACGAACTTTCGGCACTGTGATATTGTAGTTGATACCTCGTTATACGAACTTTCGGCACTGTGATATTCATCCCCAAGTATTCGGGTGAGTGTTGAATTAAGAAGAAGGGAATGCGGTCGGTCTACTGAGTTAAATAAGAAGAATCTCCGTTTTAGAGTTCTGAGAAGAAAGTCAGATAACCATTATTAACCTCAAATGCAGATAATTCTAGGAAACTTTCCTTGCTTGACAACAGTATGCGAAAATTCGCAGAAGCGGCAGATGCTGTTTAGATATGCGTTAAGGATATAGTGGGGCTTGTCTGGTCTTATGTATGATGTAACGAAATGTCGCCAGATTTTAAAAGTTTCTCCCGGAAGAGTAATTCGACTGTCACACCTGGTTGGATCCATTTGGCCCGAGTAACAATCTCACGGTCATAGATTGGTATCTCATATGACTCCTAAATATGGAGACGTTCTTTGGTGCGTCAACACACAGAGAGTCAATTCGCCTTGTGCGAGCAACATTAATACATAATATGGAGTAACATGATGATGATAGTTGTTTTAAGGGGCCTAACATTTAGGTCATCGGCCCCTAATGGTTTGGGTTATAGGGAAAATGGTATTGAAACTGTAACTAGAGACTTATAAACTAGGAGAACGAATGGGAAACAAAATTGAATAAGGTAAATGAGAGACAGGAGGAAAAGAAATGCCCTTATCCCACGAAGAATGAGGATTGAGGGACTTGGAAGGAAGGAGAGCCATGAAAGGCAGATAGGAATGGGGTGGGGAAAAGAGAGGGTTCGCCCCAGAGTCACTGGGGAAAAAGGGGAAAGGCAAACCAAGCTGAAGAACTCCTCGAGGTCCCTTTCTGCCGAACTCACCAGCCGTGAACCCCTGAGTGTGTAGCACTATCCAGGGTGCACTATAAGTGGTGGCGCTACACACACTCTTATGGCCTTGTGTAGAAGGCAAGCGATACCATGGAGAGAAAAGAAGAGGTCTGACCTCTCGAAAAATGAGGGTATCAGCAAAGATGAGACAAGGTCCAATTATGGTGGGAAAATGAAAGACTCCCTAGGTCTCGGATACCCTTATACCGTCAGGGTTGGAAGAGAACAAGAGCTGACCAAGGGAGGTCAACATAAAATATAAGGGAGAGCAGCCCGGCACAAGTAAAAGGAAACAATGCCAGACTCAGCTAGAGTCCCGTGGTCACCAACCTATGTCCCACTAATTGTAAGCCCCTGGGAGAAAGTAACATACTTATAAAAATAGAGACGCCGGCGCCAGTAAATTGTATAAATTCGATTTCCACCTCAATCATAATGGAAGTGGTTTTCCGTGGTTTTCCACTTCTACTCCAGGCAAATGCCGGGATGGTTCCTAACTTACAGCGACAGCTGCCTCCTTCCCAATCCTAGCCTCAATTTCGAAAAAAGCATGTACTAATAAAGGCATCACAATAACACAGGTTATCACAAGCACCCCACCCCCAGACCAGTCTCGTAATGTTCCAGTTATTTCCTCTCAACTAAGGCAGTGGGTCAAATCTAAGTATACGAACTAGAACTAGTAAACACGGCATAGCGCTGTTTGGATCTTATTGTTATCATTATCTGTACACTGTTACACACCATCCATCATCACCTATCTCCTCTCTCGAGCTTGATTGACAGAGAGAATCCTCCTCTTTTACTCCTTCATAGCCATCTGGAACAAGTACTTTATCTCACACGAACAACCATATTGAAAATAATAGTAATAGGGTAAACTGTACAGTCGTTGGCACTCGGACAGTTATTGGCACTGCTTGCATTTATTTGAATATAATAGTATTTTTACAACAATTGGCAACTCAAACTAACACTTGGGGCGCTGTAGTCGGTCTGGATAAGTAAGGTAAAAATACTCAATAACACGCGTTTGATATGGAACACTTTTTATTTTTCGGTTATAATCAGTAAATGTGGACCCTAAAATAATGACAGTGTTATTTTTAATTGTATATATGTATAACTGTGCGATACACGTGATCTAATTTGTGTGTGGATTTTATGTGTCAATTGCATATTATCAAGCATCGGTTGTCTGTTGGTATTTGTTTTTGAGCAGTTCGAGTCATGGCGCTGTTACGTTTAAAATCTACCGTATATTTGAGTTTGCTCACTGTACCATAGACTCTAGAAATTATTTGCTGCTGGGTAGGGCGAAGGGATAAGTTTAACTTGTATTAAAACTCGGGGGAGACAGGAATTGCTTGATTTGTTGGAAGGTTAGCAGGTAGGTTTGGTGTTGAATATCGGACTGGTAGCAGGTTCTTGCAGAGTAGATATTTACCCTGCGAAGTCAAATTAGGCCTATAGGACTCGTAGTGGAATGCCTTGGATATCGCAGAGCGAGGTGATGGTGGTTGGTAGGGTTATTGGAAATGAACTAGGGAGCGGGGAAGGATACCTGACTGATGAAGCTTGGCTGTCCTCGGCTGGTGTAGGCTTGGCTGTCTTGGTACGGCTTGGCCCGGCGAGACTGTACTTGGCTGTCTAGGTGCGGCTTGGCTCGGCGTAACAGTGAACAACCCGTCCTGTCGTCAGTGTGTGTAGTGGTGAGTGGTCCAACCCGCTCCTGTTGACCGTATTTATTTGGTATTGTCACCTTTCGGCTATTGCTATTTGCATCTTTTGGAAAGTGATGAAAACTTATATCCGGAGCCCTCTTATACATCGACTTACAGCCGTGAACTGAGCAATATACTTTGCTTTTACTCATTTTGCACTCAATCAACGAGTAAAACTTGTTACTTATGTATAAAGACACGAAGAATTCACCGCGATCTGCTTACCAATACAAGGAACCATATACAGTCACCACGTGACAAATGTACCCTACTTGGTAAGTTTCTCATTTTTACCGCTAGATGTCATATCAGATAGCTGGAGTTGCCAATAACATTGCCACAGAGTGTTTTAGCTTTCCATTCTATTACTCCTTGGCCTCTATACTTCATCTTACTGCCACCAGGTGAACAGTTTTGAAGTGAATGTTGGAACAAGTTGGTGTTGTTCATCACTGCTGGTATTTTGTTGACATCTTACAGTTTTGTTCAAGTTACTAGTTCCAAACTTCGATGTTTGGAGCTCAGTATACAAACTGTATTTCAAGGGTAAGTGTGAAAACATGTTGAATATGCCTTAATGTATTTGTTCTGTATTTATGAAGCACTCTACCCTATAATTATTCTGTGTAATCTGGGTGCCAATTACTGTATTAAAAATAACGATAAAATGCAGTAGCCTACTTGGCACCTGTGCCAATAACTGTAATTTTGTTTTCACAGTCTTGTTCCATGTCTAAGGTCTTGAGCAATGCATTCCAAGTGGAAAAGAATATTGTTCTACATGTTTGTATTAAAAACAGGAGGCACACAAAGAAAAGAAAGGTGCCAAGAACTGTACCTGACCAAGGTGCCAACAACTAAATTTAGGTATCAAGTACCGTCTGTTTGCTCACTTAATATTTCATTACCGATTTATAATATTTTAAGGCTCTATATTTAGTTTCTTAATATTTATAATCAATATGCATAATGTACAGGACATGAGACAAAAAATAAGACAAACAACAGCAGATTTTCTGATCAAAATTATTCATTTAATTGCTTAGTGTCCTTAAAGTGCCAATAACTGTACAGTTTACCCTAATTTATAGGCTAAATAAACAAACGAGTCCGCACCGTTGTCCCATTGACTCCAGTTCAGAACATTAATCAACAACCATCATTTCTCTGAGAAATTGACTACTAGGACCAAAAAGTCATGGACGGAAGAACGGAGGAAGATTTTTAGTGCCCAGATGAAGATATTTTGAGAAAAGAAAATAGTACATTATGCAACGAGCCTATAATGGCAATAATTAACACACGAGTGTCTTAATTACCATTAGGCCTATAGGCGAGTTGCATACGACTGTTTATGTTCGACGATAATTATTATATGTTTTAACATAAATATTCATAAATATCTGTGGGATTCAGTAACTTCAGTTAGTGAACAGAGCGCGCTGGGTGGTTTGCTGACTGAACAGAGCTCATGCGTGGTTCAAAGAATTTCGAAAGCAGATACCATTTACTTTGCTTGGCAATGCTATTGTTTACAGCCTGCATGATGTCTAGTGCCGATTAGAACTAGCATTCACTAATACTGTCACCGAAGTCGTTTGAAAGCAATGCGCTGTGTAGAAATTGGGGTTGGGGATATTAAGGTACAGTGCTATTCCTTGTCTCATAATCGCCAGTTTATTTACGCGAACATATGGGACGGTGCACTTTCCATGTCGGTAATTTATATAGAAGGATGCTGTGTTGCTAACTTCTGGACGTAGATTCATAAATTTCTTGCATATGTCATGGTATTTTCTTGCTACCGTAAAGGTTCGTGCTGATTTTGTCTTTGTGTTTGGGATTGTAACTACAATGGTTGATCCGTTATCCAATTTGAACTTTCAAATCATGTAATTCATGTCCGACATGTTGGATTTTGAGGGCATGCGCGAAGCTATCCTTACCTAATTAGTCAATGAATGAGCTCTGATTAGCTGGAGAAACTGTTTCATAATGAAGAATAGTACTATAATGACCCTCATTATGATACAGTTTTCTGACATATAATATTTACATTTCGACATCGTCGAACATAAACATAATTAACTCAATAAGTGATATCGCGCGCTCCTCAGACGGGCTTAACGATGTAAAAATAATTACAATAATATTTGAAGAGAGCATCGAAGAAGAACATTAGTCATAAGTGCTCCTTAGTGGGCTTAAATCAATAATAATAATAATAATAATAATAATAATAATAATAATAATAATAATAATAATTATAGTAATGTACGTCAATCATTATGGTGTTTGAAGCCAATTTTAGCCTATTTTCAATTTTGAAAAAAATAGGCTTATGAGATCACCTTTTGTCCGTGTGTGTGTGTGCGTGTGTGATTCGTGTATGTGTCCCCCCTCTAATAAAATCTAAACGGCTGGAGAGATTTCAATGAAACTCGGTAAGTTCATAGCTCTATTCCGGGCGACCCCGACCGTGCCCTTCAAATTTTGTTACGTCTCACCAATCCAACATGGCGGCTGTGCGAAATATTTCACCAGCATTCAATATCTCCGAAACTATTACCGATATCACCCTGGAATTTTGTATGGTGACAAAGGGTACTACTAGAAGTTCACTTACGTGACCTTTGAAAACCTGGTAACTACAAAACCAACATGGCGGCCAAGCGAATTTGCGACTTTTAAATGGACGTTTCACGCGATTTAACCAACCTAACGCAATGAAACTTGGCACAGTATATGTTTATATACATTGTAATGCACCGACATCTAACTTCGTTCTATTGTTTACATAACCTCAAAATGGCGGCTGTGCGAAATATTTCACAGGCATTCAATATCTCCGAAACTGTTTCTGATATCAACCTGAAATTTTGTACGGTGATAAAGAGCACTGCTACAAGTCTATCTATGTAACTTTCAAAAACCTGTAAACTGCGAAACGAACATGGCGGCCAAGCGAAGTTGACACATCTAATACATTTTTCTTGTGATTTAATCATATGAGCGCATTGAAATGTGGTACAGTAAATGATTATACATATTGCCATTCACTGGCATCTAATTTAGTTCAATTGTTTAACTTACATAAACTGAAGATGGCGGCTGTGCGAAATTTTAAAATTAAGTTTTTATTCTTGTGTCGTAATCATGCGATCGAAGTGAAAGTTTGAATAATGAAGCTACGCAATAATTTTCCTTCAATGGTACATAACTCTATGGCCTATACATATAACAATCCAAAATAGCGAGCATCCGAAATATTTTGACGGTTCTCAATATCTAAGAATCTTCTCCAGCAATCAAACTGATTTTTTAATGTTCATAGAGGCTATGAACATAAGTTCACCTATATGACTTTCAGTAACCTGGTGAGCACAAATCCAACATGGCGGCGACGCGAAATATAAATATTTAAATGGACGTTTCTCGCGATTTAACCATGTGAGTGCAGTGAATCTTTGCACGTTAATGCTTATACAAATGTTAATCCACTGGCATCTAATTTTTTTTAAATTGTTTTCATAACCACAAGATGGCAGTTGTGCGAAATTTTAAAATCTCGTTTTTACTTCTTGTGTCCTAATCATGCGATTGAAGTCTGAAAATCACACGTACACAATAATCTTTATGTAATAGTACATAAATAAAAATCCAACCTGGCTACCATCTGCAATATTTATTCGGTTCTCAATATCTACGAATCTAACATAGCAATCAAACTGAAATTTTGTATGTTGATAGAGGCTATTAATATGCGTAGTATATATGAAAATAGGCTGTATAGTTCTTCACGGAACTACTTGTTCAGTGTTGCCTTAGTAAACGTAGTTTGATGTTTTTCTGTCGGTCAACACGATTGTACCCAATTGTGATGGGTTAACAATTTTAACAATAATAATACACTAATATAAATAAATAAATAAAAAATAACAAAAATAAACATAAAAATATAAGAATTTAAGAACACAAATATTTTAAAAATTAAAAATACAAATGAGAATTTTAAAACATAAAAAATAAAATAATTTAAAAAAAACGGATGAGAAAACAACAAAGAGTGAAGAATTTAAATTGGCGCGTGGTCCATAGCAAGCCTCATCGGAAAAGAAGAAGAAAATAATGAATAGTACAAATATATTAAAGAAAACAAAATTTAAATCAATGTGTTGCGTGGAAAACTATAGACTATATTGCTCTTTGCTTTATTTTGGAGCTGAGAAAATTAGTGTCAATTTTCTATGTCCAAACTTAAAGCACAAGGGGTGGAGTTAAACCTGTAGACTGGGGTGACTGACCTCAAGCCTATTTATATCGACTGCTCCAACATTAATGCTGTATACTGTAATCTCTCCTCTTGAAAGTTGTTCGCGTGCTCTTGAACTTATTCCGACTTTAGCATGTCATACAACATGTCAGACCCGCACAGTACACCGTCACGCTGGTAGTATCGAGATTACATTATCGAGACAGGGCTATGAGCTTAATGTGCGGGAGCTTCTTCAATACTAAAGGTTACATCGTCTGCCTGTCAAGTTGAGAAGTGATGTAGTTTGCTACTGCTTTCTACAATGAGCCAGTCCAGAGACACTGCCCATACCACAGTAGCTTCCATATAATCACAGCCATACATGACAGAAATACCGACGAAAAATCACATATTCTCTAGTCTGTGAACCACCTCGTGGTTTAGCGTCTAGCGACCGGAGGCCCGGTCTCGATTCCCGTCATTGGTCTGAGGGCTGGAACGGTGTACACTCAGCCTCGCGAGGCAAAACTGAGAACAAGTGGGCTCGTCTCCCTCCTCAGCCATCTTGGAAGTGGTTTTCCGCGTTTTTCCCACCTCAACTCTAGGCAAATGCTGGGATGTTTCCTAACTTAAGGCACGGCCGCGTCCTTTCCAATCCTATACTCCCAAGTTACAAAAACACACACTAGTACAGCCATCACAATAACAAAGGTTATCACACAAATTCCACAAACACAAAGAAACAAGTAGTTCCGTGAAGAACTATACAGACTATTTTCATGTATCCTACTTATGTTAATTGCCTCTATTAACATACAAAATTTCAGTTTGATTGCTGTAATAGATTCCTAGATATTGAGAACCGTCTAATTATTTCGGATGGTATCCATCTAGGATTTTTATATAGTAGGCCATAGAGTAGGCCATGCACTATTGGATGACGATTATTGCGTAGGTTCTTTATTAAAACGTTCACTTCGATCGCATGAAATAAAATAAAAACTTAATTTTAAAATTTCGCACAGCCGCCATCTTGAACTAAATTAGGTGTCAAGGCATTACAATGTGTATAAATATTTACTGTAGGATATTTCACTGCGCTCACATGGTTAAATCGAGAGAAAAGTCTATTAAAATGTTTCAAATTCGCTTGGCCGCCATGTTCGTCTTGTACGTTACATGTGTTTAAAAGTTACATAGATGAACCTGTAGCAGTGCCCTTTATCACCGTACAGGGTGATATCAGTAATAGTTTCGGAGAATAGAACGCTAGTGAAATATTTCGCACATCCACCATGCTGGATTGGCGAGACATAATAAAATCTGAAGGGCACGGTCAGGGTCGCCCAAAATTGTGCTATGATCTGACCGAGGTTCATTGACATTGCTCGAGCCGTTTAGAAGTTATTAGGGGGCCATTCACACATACGCACACACCGACAAAAGATGATCTCATAAGTCTATTTTCTCATAAATGAAAATAAGCTAAACAAGTAGTTCCGTGAAGAACTATACAGCCTATTTTCATATATCCTGCTCATGTTAATTGCCTCTATCAACATACAAATTTTCAGTTTAATTGCTGTAACAGATTCGTAGATCTGGGGCAGATGACCTCGTAGTTCCGCCCCTTAAAACAACAATAACTAACTAATAGATTCGTAGATATTGAGAACCATCTAAATATTTCAGATGGTCGCCAGGTTGGATTTTTATTTTTGTACTATTACATTACGATTATTGTGTACGTGTGGTATTCAAACTTCAATCGCATGA
The DNA here is from genome assembly GCA_946902985.2 of Meconema thalassinum. Lineage (NCBI taxonomy): Eukaryota > Metazoa > Arthropoda > Insecta > Orthoptera > Tettigoniidae > Meconema > Meconema thalassinum. Next base: position 135,020,799 of record OX336396.1, on the reverse strand, counting down.
TTATAACACAAGAAGTAAAAACGAGATTTTAAAATTACGCACAGCAGCCATCTTGTGATTATGCAAACAATTGAAATAAATTAGATGCCAGTGGATCAACATTTGTAAAAGCATTTAACGTGCAACGTTTCACGGCACTCGGATAGTTAATTCGCGAGAAACGTCCATTTAAATATTTATACTTCGCGTCGCCGCCATGTTGGATTTGTGCTCTCCAGGTTACTGAAAGTCCTATAGGTGAACATATGTTCATAGTCTCTATGAACATTAAAAATGTCAGTTTGGTTGCTGTAAAAGATTCATAGATATTGAGAAACGTCTAAATATTTCGGAAGCTCGCCATTTAGGATTGTTATATGTATAGGCCATAGAGTTATGTACCATTCAAGGACAATTATTGCCTAGGTTCATTATTCAAACTTTCACTTCGATTGCATGATTACGACACAAGAAATTAAAACTTAATTTTAAAATTTAGCACATCCGCCATCTTGAGGTTATGTAAACAATTGAATTAAATTAGATGGCAGTGCATTACAATCTGCAAAATCGTTTACTGTACCACATTTCACTGCGCTCAGAGAGTTAAATCACGAGAAAAGTCTATTAAAATATTATAAATTCGCTTGGTCGCCATGTTCGTTTTGTACTTTACAGGTTTATGAAATATACATAGGTAAACTTGTATCAGTACCCTTTACCACCGTACAAAATTGCACGGTGATATCTGTAATAGTTTCGGAGATATAGAATGTCAGTGAAATATTTCGCACAGCCGCCATTTTGAGGTTATGTAAACAATTGAACTAAATTAGACTCCAGTGCATTACAATGTGTATAAACATTTGCTGTACTAAGTTTCATTACATTTGGATAGTTAAATCGTGAGAAAAGTCTATTTAATAGTCTCAACTTCGCTTGGCCGCCATGTTGGTTTTGTAGTCACCAGGTTTTTGGAAGTCTCATAGGTGAACTTCTAGTAGTGCCCTTTATCACCGTACACAATTTCAGGGCGATATCCGTAATAGTTTCGGAGATATTGAATGCTAGTGAAATATTTCGCACAGCCGCCATGTTGGATCGGTGAGACGTAACAAAATTTGAAGGGCACGGTCGAGGTCGCCAGGAATAGTGCTATGAACTTACCGAGTTTCATTGAAATCGCTCCAGCCGTTTAGATTTTATTAGGGACACACACACCTCACACACACGCACACACACACACACACACACGCGCGCACACGCACGCACACACACACGGACAAAAGGTGATCTCATAAGCCTATTTTTTCAAAATTGAAAATAGGCTAAAAATACACTGGGCTATATGACCACTATGTCGCAGCCCCTTAAAATAAGCAACAACAACAACAAACGGAATTTGAAAGAACTAAGTGACAAGTGTGAAAAAGTGATTGTTTTTACGAGTGGATCGTGTACATTGAAATTATGTTTTCCACTCAAAAGGTGTCACCTCCTTCTCTTGGACTCAGAGCAACTACCGGGCATGCGCCGAACTGCGATTGCAGCGATACTGGGGCAACGTATGAATATGGATCTTACTTTCCGGACGTGTCTAGTAATATAGACCATTAACTCGCCAAGTGATCGTACTCACGATACACAAATTTATATAAGATCTTATTCTGACATTACAAAAATATTGGTAGAAAATTTGAGCGTATTTTAACATCTATTTCCCGACACCATAGTAACCATGGCAACCAGTGTTCGTCATCAGTGTATACTAGGTGAGTAGCGTCATCTATACGTTGCTATAAAAACAAGTTCATAGTTACGTGTTGTTTGTTCATCTATGCTTAGCCTACTATAAGGGTGTACAAATTATTAAATTCAATGCTAGTTTGCTAACATTTCATTTTTACTTTACATGACATAATGCAGTAAGAATTTGCAGGGCGCTGAAATTACTTCAAATGTTTAATCAGTGTTTTTAATTACATTTCCTTTTAAGAAACTGACTAAACTATTTTTTTTTAGAATTTCCACCTGTTAATGCAGATTGTCACAAGTTTTGTTTTGATAACTTTATTCTAGTTTTCGGGTAAATTTACAGCAAAGGGGTCGGAAGTCTTGTTTATTATTAATAAATTGATATTGCACTTTTCAGTCTGTCACCACATCACATGATTTGGAGCGTATATCCCAAAGCAAATGAAAGAAAGAGAAAAACGATCCAGCTCAGGTATCCCTGAGAATCTCAAATTTCAAAAAATTCCTGATGCAATTTCGTAAGGGAAAAAACCAAGCGAGAGATAGAAATTACTAAGATTTTATTAGGACACACATACATACGCATACACACGGACAAGGGGTGATCTCATAAGCCAATTTCTTTCATAAATGAAAATAGGCTAACAATAAAACAAAATTACTTTGAATCAAAATTTAATGTTTTTCAGTCGGTCAACACGATTGTACCCAATTGTAATGGGTGGTACCCTCATCCTGCAAAGAAATACATTTTACTAAGGCAACACTGAATAATGCTTTCTAACACCATAATTATTTTGAATAAGAAATTGTGGCTCAGTTAAACTCTTTGAGTCTAATAATCTGCACAGCTGTGTAGCTCAGTAAGGTCACCTATACGTAGCTATAAGAACACACGCACTTAGTTACGTATTTATTTATTTATTTATTTATTTTGTATAACGTTGAACGCTGAAAAGTGTAAAAATTATCACGAACGGAAACGTGCGGAGAAGGGAGAAAGCTAGTTTCAAAAAAATAAAAATCCTTGACACACCATTTTCCTCCACAATGTGTGTCAAGGATTCAAAGAAGCTCATTGGTCAGAAAGTGGTAAACATATCCATGGTTCTATGATTTTCCATGTAGCGGAGAAAATGTTCGTTTTTTTATCTTCTTCTTCATAAAACGTTGTCTCCGAACGGAGATTGACGATCCACATAGCTAGCTGTGATCTTGACATTGCTGCATGAAAGGCCTCTTTTAATGTGCAGCAATGCCATCTTCGGATATCCTTCATCGACGAGTTTCTTCGTCTTCCAATAGACTCTATTCCATAAATTTTCCCTTCAATAATAATAACTAATTGGTATTTTTCGCCTCTCAGAACATGTTCCAAGTATCTTGTTTTTCGTTGTTTTATTATAAGCAGTTGTTCTGTTTGTTTTTCCTTCAGACAAAGGACCTTGTTATTCGAAACTTTCAGTATCCATGATATAAGTAGGATACATCTGTTCAGATACATTTCCAATGCCTCATTTCGTTTCACAGTATTTGAGTACAAAGTCCAACTTTCATACCCATAAAGGAGGACAGAGAAAATGTAGCAACGGATCATCTGATTCTCAGTGGTAAGCTGAGGTCTGATCGTATGAAGAATATTTTCATGTCGATGAATGATTGTTTCCGGGCCTGTTCAATTCAAGATTGTATCTCCCTCTTAGAGACACATTGACTGTCCAAAATAGTGCTTAAGCATTAGAAAGAAGATACTTTCTCAACTAATTTTCCTTTTATTCTGAGGTTTATTGGGATGCTCCTTTTAGAGAATACCATAATCTTGGTCTTGGAAGTTTTAATAAATAGGCCGGATTCCTCGCTACATTGAGCTAGTTGGTTTATCATGCGTTGAAGGGCAGGTAACTCATCTGTTATAAGGGCAGTGTCATCCACGTGTCCTTTTATCTGCCTCCATCAAAATGTTTGTTTGAAAGCTCCATTATAAGCATTCAGTTTTCCTATGCTGCTTGGATTTCTTTTTCTCAATTGTATTACACACATTCTCTGTCTGCGGAAGATGAGGAATTTCCGGTCCGACAGCCAAGACTGGCATAGCAGGCACCTTCCAGGTACTTCTCGGTATAGCTTTTCTAGCCAAATTACCTACAAATTTAGCTACACACCATAAATCTATCTCAGAATGAAGGCATACTGAAGGACTTTAAAAATCCGACCACTTCGGCCACTTGGGCATAACAATTCAGCATTCTACTGACTACGTCACCGAAGTTATAAGTTATCAAGTGTTGTGTGGTGGTTTTATAGTGACATTTAAAACGGAAGTTATTGTTAGCAGTTTGTGATGTGTCACTAGTGATCCGCTTGTATAGATGGGCCGGTCATTCATGGCCGGTCGTAAGCGCGTGATAATTCTTCTTAAAGCCCGAGTAGAACACTGAGACCACTGAATATGCACATGCGCTGCCAAGGACACATTGCGCACTTTATTTGCATTGCTCACAAAGGTATGAAGGCTCACTGTGCGTGGAGACATGGAATGTGTTCCAGTCAAGAAGGAACAGCCCACTTATAAAACCAAAGAATGTGCAGAGTTACCGAATACAAACAAATCGTAAACTGAGGCCTGGTTAGGGATACATTCAATGCCGATATACAGGATGATCTTCTAGAAATTTTCACCGCAGATATTGACAAATGTCTTTCAGAGACAAGAAGGCAGGAAAAAGGTTCATTAAAGTAAAGACTGTGGGTCATTGAGGAATATGATGTTCAACATGAACATACGTGTTTTTAAATGGAGACCGCATATTATTTATTGCGCAATTGATAACAAATGAGACAAGATCTGCATTAAGATATACGAAATAAACACGCATTTTTCGATCCAAATGACGTTGATAAGTTAATAAAAGTATCAAGATCAATCATATAATAATAGGTAGGGTTCGGAAGTTTAAGATCTAAAGAAGTAAAAAATAAGCAAGCAAATATGTCCTAAAAACTATAAAATATGACCTAAAAACCATGGCAATTCCTTGTTTGCTACTTGCTTCTGAGCTAAATATATCTACTGGAGTGACATTCTATTGAAAGGTGGAAGCACACTATCGTAATGTTCTGTGACCACAAGCGTACAGTATCGCAATCTAACTTGTGCAGAAAGAAATGCTAAAAGACGTGCGTATAGGAGCGCCTTCTTGGATCAGATCTTCTAAACCTGCTATCTGCCTGTTCCGGGAAAAGAAAGAAAAAAGCATCTACTACACTATTCGGAAATCCTGTGTTTGACACTCGACGCAGATAACACGTACCTTGTTAACGACAACTCAATTTAAACAAAAATGCTGAAATTATAACCAAATATGACCTTATATCACTACAATATGACCAAATATGACCAAAACAATAAAAATGGCTGAAATATGCATTTATAGGCAACATCAAATTGCTTTAAACGTGGTCAGGGACCCGTCATTCAAAATTATTTTTCAGATTTCGGGTATAATGAGCTCAGGAAAAAAAAAGACTTTTCTTAACATCCGAAGCTTAATAATAGGGTTATTAGAAGACATCCAATAGGGCAGGAGTTTCGCAGCGAAACCAAGTTACAAAAACATTATACATATAATCCAAATTATAGAAACTACTTCAAATTGAATAAGACCTCCACAAAACCCATTCCAGTTAAGAATTCTAGAAATCAAGACAAAATATTTTATATACTACATAGGCTACTGAATTATAACTTCAGAATGTTTCTTCTTAATTTTAATACGAATATCCTTTTTACAAAATTAATGAATATTGTAAGGACGTCCATTTCGTAATAACATTTGTTTGTTTATATTGTTATTTAATGTCACATTTTCATAAATGATACATATGAAGATATTAGGCAAAGCACATAAGCTTAAGAAGGCTCCATTGAAGGATCGAAAACATGTCGCAATAAAGATTTGGAGCATATTGAGTATTAGCAGGTGTAAAACAGTTTTAATAAGATTGATAACATGGAAACTCATATTAAGATCGCATTCGTTTCACCGCAATAGGTAAATAACATCCCAAGTAATTATAACAGTAAGTTGACGCTTGAGCTAAACGAAATGGGCATCAATTGCGAATTCTGAGTCGAGATCAATAAAACACGAAAGAGTAAACCCTTTCTTCATTTTCCATTTTGTGGGACTGGAAACTTGTGTTATTTCCCGCCCGCTTGGTGACAGTGAAAGTAATATTAAGAACAGCTTTTGTCGCACCGTAGGAGTAGTACGTCAGTCACATCGTTATTAATAGCAACGTGAAGTTTGCGCTTCAACATCAGGATGTGCAATTGATGCGCGTTTCGTTTAACTCAAGCGTCAACTACATGTTTCAATTACTCGGGATGTAATTTAGCTATAGGTTATCAATTCCCTAATAAATAATTCGTGGTGTCCATTTAAAAACACATGGCGAACATCATATTTGCTAACGTTTTTGAATGACTCGTATTATTTACTTCAATTAGTCCCTTCTCTACCTGCATGACTGTGAAAGTCGTTTTCCAATACCTGTTGTTGTTACACTTGCGGTGAAAAGTTTCAGTTGGGTACCTTGTATTGGCTTCGCAATACAGAGGTGTGCAAATTATTAGACTCGATGCTAGTGTTTCAACATTTAATTATTACGTTTTGTGACTTAACACAGTAGAAATGATTTGCATGGCACTGGAATTATTTCGTATGTTTAATCAATAATCTTAATAACATTTTTTTAAACTAATCTGACAGGAAACTAATCTTTTACAGTTTCCACTAAAAGAGGAAGGAGTCTTATTGATGCAGAATGCCACACGTTTCGTTCTGATAACTTTATTCTAGTTTTCGTGTGAATTTAAACCAGACAGTTTGGAAGATCTTTATTACTGTGTCCACTCTTGAACTGTTAAAGATTCGTGGACAATGAATTGAAATCACCCGATTTTACAGGATACATTCCAAAGTCAATGAAAAAAAAAACGGATCCAGCTCAGGTGTTCCTCAGAATCTCCTATTTCGAACATTTTCAGATGCAATTCCTGACGGGAAACGTTGTTTGCCCACAGCGGAGAAAACATTACTAAATAGGATAATAAAAATAAAATGAAATCATTTTCAATAAAACATTGTGACTAATTAAAATTCCTTATTTGAGTCTAAAAATTTCCACACCACTGTATGTGATACACCTTATTTCGATAATCGATATATATATATACAGAGAGTTTAGTTAGTATGTAACGGAGACCCTTGCTTGCCCGCTCGCCCGCGTTGCGCGCCTGTCTCCCGCCAGGCACTTTGCGGTTATGCGGCACTTGCGCGGCACTGAGTCATTGAGTATAGGAATTTGTACTTAAATTTGTACTTCAATGTGATCCTTGACCAATTTTTTTGACGAACTGACTTACGGAGAGTGATTGTCAAATTACTTTCAACAAGATTCTGCCACTGCTCACACTGCCGAAGCATCCATGACAGAATTGCGTCGCATTTTCGGTACGAGGATTATAAATCGGAACGTGTGGCCCCCGCGAAGCCCCGACTTATCTCCATGTGACTGTTATTTGTGGGGGACGCTTAAAAATAGAGTGTATGCGAGAAACCCTCACACTATAAATGGGCTTAAAGACTATATTACAGCAGAAATATAGTCAATCGGTGCTGAGGAACTTCAGAGAGTAAATGCCAGTTTCATAAAAAGGTGCCAGCGATGTGTAGCAGTGAATGGCGAACATTTTCAGCACCAGCTGTGAACTAGGTAAGTACAAATTCCTATACTCAATGACTCAGTGCTGCGCGGGCGCCGCATAACGGCAAAGTGCGTGGCGGGAGACAGGCTCGCGCCACGGCGACCGGCATGCGAGGGTCTCCGTTACACACAAACTAAACTCTCTCTATATTGGTAGCCTATATCGAAACGATTTATTTATTCTCGTGTCGGAAACATGTTCTGTATTTTACAGATTCCTGAAAGTTACACAGATGAACTTCTAGTACTGCCCTTTATCACCGTACAAAATTTGACGGTGATATCACTAATAGTATCGGATATGGAGAATTCTGGTGAAATATTTCCCACAGCCGCCATCTTGACGTAATGTAAACAATTGAACTAAATTAGATGCCAGTTTATTGCAATGTGTATAAACATTTGCTGTACCAAGTTTGGTTGCGATTGGATGGTTAAATCGCGAGAAAAGTCTATTTAAAAGTTTCAAATTCGCTTGGCCGCCATGTTGGTTTTGTAGTTAACAGGGTTTTGAAAGTCTCATAGGTGAACTTCGAGTAGTGCCCTTTAACACCGTACAAAATGTCAGCGTGATATCGGTAAAAGTTTCAGAGATATAGAATGCCGGTGAAATATTTCGCACAGCCACCATGTTGGATTGGTGAGACGTAATAAAATTTGAAGGGCATGGTCGGGGTCGGCCGAAATGGTGCTATGACCTTACCGAGTTTCATTGAAATCGGTCCATCCGTTTATTTATTTATTTATTTATCGTATGGCGTTTAGTGTCGAGAGTGTCCGAAGACATCTTCGGCTCGCCAGAGGCTGTGGCTGCTTCCAGCGGACACCCAGAGGGTGAGCTACAAGTTCCGTTCAATTTCAAGTAGTTCCAACTTTCGCCACCAGATGTCAATGATACCTAGTGGTGAAAGTTGGAACTTGAATAGAGTGCTCCAACGATATCTAACCTAGAAATTTAGCTCCACATAAGTTTAGTCTGTGGAAGGATCTTTTACATGCCATAAATCTATGACATGGGACTGCCGGATTTACTTCCCCTCCGAAGGAAGGCATACTAAAGGATTTTAACGCTCTTAAAAAATCCGACGACTTCGGTCGCGTTTGAACCCGCTATCTTGGTCACAGCAGTTCAGCATGCTACCAACTACGCCACCGAAACCGCTGGTCCAGCCGTTTAAAAGTTATTAGGGACACACACACACACACACACACACACACACACAGACAGACACATAGACAGACACAGACAGACACACACACACACGGACAAAAGGTGAACTCATAAGCCTATTTTTTCATAAAATGGAAATAAGCTAAAAATAACCTCAGAAAGTTGAAAATTAGTGCACTTATCTCAAAAATGCCTAAGCCTTACATGAGCAACAACCACAAATTTGATTTTTTGTTAATATGCTGATTTTTTTAAAAGTCAATGGTAATGCCGTTTCCATGTGAAACAATACCCGAGTTTTATATGCACACAATTTAATTATTTTGATTAGTGTGGTTTCAAGGAAAAATAAATTTCTAAGTTGCTAAAATGTTACCATGGTCAGCTGTACCAGACACCTTAAATGATGCAAAGGAAGATAGTTAATTGAACTCTATGAGTACATAGGACAGTATTTAATTCTGGAGCAGGATTCAATGATTATAGCTGTGTATAGGATAGATGCAATGCTCACTCTTATACACCAACGTAATCGTTTTAAATATGAAAGCAAACACTATTTAGTATTAAAACTCGGCAATTCTTCTATGTTTGTGCCGTGTCTTGTGTGGGGTATCGCCTAGGACACCAAGCTGGCTCATCAGCGGGCTCTTTGTGTCCCCGCCCGGACCCCCACTGGAGTAGCGAACTGCGCGCTACCTCTCTTTATATAAAGTGCAACTGCACATCATTACTGCGAGAACTAAAAGCTCAAGCAGCCTTAACCTCCCTATGAAGGCTTCCAAAAAGATGGTATATTGGCTTTCATGGCCAGTGAATTAAAACTCAGCAAGACACGGCACAGACCTAGAAGAATTGCTGAGTTTTAATTCATTACTTCATGATTACTTGTGGTCAAAAAGCGTAATCCTAAATTGCCCATTACTTCATAGAATATAACTAATAAGCTTACACGTTATCTTTTTCAGGAGTGTATATTTATTTATGTATTTATTTATTTATGATGAATGACATTTAGTCATTAATAATTAATTAATTAAATAAATAGCGGTAACTAATTAAATAAATAACCCCTGAAAAATTACATGTAAGCTAATTACTTATATTCTATTAAATAATGGGCAATTTAGGATTTCGCTTTTCGACCATCAAGCGATCATCACCGGGTCCTCATAGCCTATCACGATATATCGAATCAAAATTTCGGTATCGATATATTGATACATCGAAGCGAAAATGTTTCGTAAAATATTGTTCCCATTTCTAGACCTGATGCAGGAGTGCGTATTTACAATGTTTTGTTAACGGAGGTTAGACTTCTTTGGAATATATGGCTACATGACTCAAATGAGATAGAGAGAGAGAGATGAGGAATGACATTAGTTGACGTATTATTTGGGAAGTCTTTATATGTGGAGCATGCAGATGTTCTAGATTAAGCGTTGGGTCAACTATTCAATTTATCTCTGTCCCATTTCAGTGCCTGCTAGCCGAATTATGTTCTTCAGTATCAAATTACTTGTGTAGTCTATTATTTACAAAAACTTGTCTCCACTGGCCGACAAATTTCGCCCTAATGTATATTTAATTGTGATATTATAGACCACAGATAGCACTGAAAACATGCTTTCATTTTTCATCAATAACTAATTATTGTTACACAATCAAGCAAACAGTGTCAGGACGTTTTAATTCTCATTTGCTTGAAATAGAGAATGCTTTCACTCCACGTGTATTGCGTGACTCTCCCTGCATTGTCATTATGCTCACGAGTTTTAGAAGTTAAATATCTTATTATATAATACGCTAAGGTGTATGTTTCACAAAACTCAAACTCCTAAACCAGAAGGAGTTAGAAGATCTGGTTAGTAGCAAAATCTTCCAAATCGTATCAATAGTACAGGAAGAATCTTGCATTTCTTGAAAAGTCAACGGAAATATATATATATATATATATATATATATATATATATATATATATATATTTGTTTATAATGTGCTTTTAAACAAATAAACAAGACGATAGTCCCTGGCAGAACTGTGTCGCGTACAGCCCACATAGCACTAGTGCCGGGCGGGTAGTCAGTACACATGGGGCACACACAACTCATTATGCGGGAGTTCTCGCACGGGTCCGCTAGTAATAATTATTAATATTGTGGTTGGTCTTTCACGCAAACAAATTCCATTGGGCCCCACTCATATACACAATGAGAATATATTGGAGAGAGCACGACATCTCTCTTCCCGGGTAGCAGAACAATGTGGCTTGCTTATGGCAAAAACACCTCCCCCCTTCTCGTATGAATAATAAATATAAAGAATAAATATGGAAATCACAAAATAACAACTGTGGAGCATAATAATAGGAAGGAAAGTTATTATATTTAACGAATCAATATATATCTTACTAAACGGAAAGTGCCGTGCATTACATATTCTATTGGATACCTAGGCTTACTTGTGGTTGGGGTATAACGTATATTCAGGTGTACTTGCGACATATCTGCTTTGCCTTATAAAGCATCATTTCATGGACACTTCTCCGTTATTTAGAGATACGAATCTTCTCTATTAAAGAATTACAGTCACCAGGACATGTAAAATCTCGTCGAATTTTTAACAACAACATCCATTCAATACCAAACAATTATCTAATAAAATAACTTTTACCAAAGCTTGTATATAGCCAGTCACCGCCACCTAGATCACTGTCGGTTTCTAATCAATGCGTTAGTTATACGTTATACCGTATCGCTCTTTAATGGCCTATACATCGTAGTAGGTTTTTTTCATACAGAACACAAGGCCATCAGACAACAGCCTGGTTACTTATTTCTATTCCTTAACAGGGCACTTTCCGATTAAATTTACATAATTCCATTGGGCCCCACAATAAATAATGATGAGGAGTGGCTGTGCAGATCCAAGATCTGTCACAATATAGACACTAGTTTGGCCAAAATATTTTTTAAAGCAATGGGCACCAAAAATTTGATCATTAAATTCAGAAATGTTAACGGCCGTTTTCACCAACTGTTTACTAACGATTAGTTAGTTAATTCCTACTTAACTTAAATACGAGAGTTAATGCATGGTTATCGTCGATGCATTTCACGAGGCCATTCGGGTTCGTAATTACTTAAATGCGCTTTACGGCTCTCGCGAATGTGTACTGTAGACTCTGTTTCACCCTGAGAAAACATGGTGGACCGAACAAGAATCGTGTAGCAATGATCTTTCTTTGCGACGCTTCCCTGAGATTTTCTGGAACATACGAGGGCTGTATTCTTTTTAGGTAGATTTCTTTAGAAAGCTAACTATTGCAATGGGTCCCATGTTTCGACTTCCGGAAAATTTCGACATATCTTCGCGTTTCACATCTCCCAGACCCCAAAACCACCGTCAGTTCAAAAGTTTATATATAATTTATGTATATATGTATCTATCTATCTATCTATCTATCTATATATATATATATATATATATCAGTTTCTTGTGGACACGATAACTGCCGTAATTTTGCACCAATCACTTTGAAATTTTTACATAATATGTATCCCTATAAAATCTCGGTCGAGTTCGTTAATGGGAAAAATCGGTCAAAGGGGGTGAAAATGGGGGGCTTTTTTCGAAAATGTGAAATATCGCTATAACTCTCTTAATACATGAAATATCGAATCCCTTCAAAGTTCATAATATGTGTCGGATAAGTGCCAAAAATTCATGTCAAATAATTTTTTTGATAGCACCAACCATTGACCAAAGGGGTGGGAAAAAGTGGGTTTTTCGGGAAACATTAATCATATCTCTGTTAATAGGCACAATATCAAAACCGCAAAAAATGGACAATATACCTCCAATAATTACCTAAAACTTTTGTCTGAAAGAATTTTTGATATGACCCACCATTACGCCACGGGGTGAACAAAATTATTTAAATTATAAGAAAATGCCAAGTGCCAAGAGAGGTTGCCATGACAACTTTACTTTTAATTGATAAGGGATGACCATCAGCAGTTGCTATGACAACGCCACTGCACGAGATCACATTCAGTTTTCATATGTCAGTGGGAAGCGACTTCGGTATCGGAACTGGTAGCATGCTGAACTTCTATGCCCAAGGTCGCGGGTTCAAACCCGGCTGAAGTCGTCGGATTTACTAAGAGCGCTAAAAAACCTGAGTTTGCTTTCCTTCGGAGGGGAAGTTCCAACGTTCGTTGCGAGTTGCTGATTGAGGTGGCATCTAGTAGCCAAGTTCACAGCTAGGCGTCGTTGACGGCAGTATTTTAGGTAGATTTCATTAGAAAGCTAACTATTGCAATGGGTACCATGTTTCGATTTCCGGAAAATTTCGACATATCTTCGCGTTTCACATCCCCCAGACCCCAAAACCACCGTCAGTTCAAAAGTTTATATATAATTTATGTAATATATGTATATATGTATATCAGTTTCTTGTGGACACGATAACTGCCGTAATTTTGCACCAATCACTTTGAATTTTTTACCGAATATGTATACCCATAAAATCTCGGACGAGTTCGTTACTGGGCTAAATCGGTCGAAGGGGATGAAAATGGGGGACTTTTTTTTTTTCGAAAAAATGAAATATTGCTATAACTCTCTTAATATGTGAAATATCGAATCCGTTCAAAGTTCATACTATGTGTCAGATAAAGCTCAGAAATTTATGTTTGAAACGTTTTTTGATAGCACCAACCATTGACCAAAGGGGTGGGAAAAAATGTTTTTTTCGGGAAACATTAATCATATCTCTGTTAATAGGCACAATATCAAAACCGTACAAAATAGACAATATTCCCCTAATAATTACCTAAAACGTTTGTCTGAAAGAATTTTTGATATGAGCCACCATTGCGCCAAGGGATGAGAAAAATGATTTCGGAATTATAAGAAAATGCCAAGAGCTATCAGTGGTTGACATGGCAACACTACTAAATTGATGAGGGATGAGCCATCAGACGTTGCCATGACAACGCACTTGCGCGAGATCAGATTCAGATTTCCATCTGACTAAGTGTGAAGCGGCTTCGGTGACGTAACTGGTAGCATGCTGAACTTCTATGCCCAAGGTCGCGGGTTCAAAGCCGGCCAAAGTCGTCGGATTTTCTAAGAGCGCTAAAAATCCCTCAGTAAGCTTTCCTTTGGAGGGGAAGTTCTAACGTTCGTTGCGAGTTGCTGATTGAGGTGGCATCCAGTAGCCAAGTTCACAGCTGGGTGGCGTTGACGTTAGTATCTGGTAGCAACATTAGGAACTACTGCTTGAAATTTAGCGTCTGCATTCCTTACCTGAATTACAGACTAATACAGCCATCACAATTCACACCGTTTATCAGACAGATTCTACACTCACCCAAAGTACACGGGGTTATATGACCGCGTTGTCGCAGCCCCTAAACTGAGGAACCAACCAACATCTCTGCGGGAGATATAATTTTGCGTGAAGAAGTAACAGACCGTTACATAGTTACACATCAGTGTCGAAACCTTGCATAAGGACAGTATGACCACAAGTATAACAAGTAGTTCCGTGAAGAACTGTACAGCCTATTTTCATATATCCTGCTCATGTCAATTGCCTCTATCAACATACAACATTTCAGTTTAATTGCTGTAACAGATTCGTAGATATTGAGAACCGTCTAAATATTTCAGACGGTCGTCAGGTTGGATTTTTATTTTTGTACTATTATATTAAGATTATTGTGTAAGTGTGGTATTCAAACTTCAATCGCATGATAAGAACACAAGAAGTAAAAACGAGATTTTAAAATTACGCACAGCAGCCATCTTGTGATTATGCAAACAATTGAAATAAATTAGATGCCAGTGGATCAACATTTGTGTAAGCATTTAAAACGTGCAACGTTTCACGGCACTCGGATAGTTAATTCGCGAGAAACGTCCATTTAAATATTTATACATCGCGTCGCCGCCATGTTGGATTCGTGCTCACGAGGTTACTGAAAGTCCTATAGGTGAACATATGTTCATAGTCTCTATGAACATAAAAATTTCAGTTTGTTTGCTGTAAAAGATTCATATATATTCAGAACCGTCTAAATATTACGGAAGCTTGCCATTTAGGATTGTTATATGTATAGGCCACAGAGTTACGTACCATTCAAGGTCACTTATTGCCTAGGTTCATTATTCAAACTTTCACTTCGATCGCATGATTACGACACGAGAAATAAAAACTTAATTTTAAAATTTCGCACAGCCGCCATCTTGAGGTTATGTAAACAATTGAATTAAATTAGATGGCAGTACATTACAATCTGCAAAATCATTTACTGTACCACATTTCACTGCGCTCAGAGAGTTAACTCACGAGAAAAGTCTATTAAAATATTTCAAATTCGCTTGGTCGCCATGTTCGTTTTGTACTTTACTGGTTTATGAATTATACATAGGTAACCTTGTATCAGTACCCTTTATCACCGTACAAAATTGCAGGGTGATATCTGTAATAGTTTCGGGGATATAGAATGTCAGTGAAATATTTCGCACAGGCGCCATTTTGAGGTTATGTAAACAATTGAACTAAATTAGATTCCAGTGCATTGCAATGTGTATAAATATTTGCTGTACCAAGTTTCATTACGTTTGGATAGTTAAATCGCGAGAAAAGTCTATTTAAAAGTCTCCACTTCGCTTGGCCGCCATGTTGGTTATGTAGTAACCAGGTTTTTGAAAGTTTCATAGGTGAACTTCTAGTAGTACCCTTTATCACCGTACACAATTTCAGGGCGATATCCGTTATAGTTTCGGAGATACTGAATGCTAGCGAAATATTTCGCACAGCCGCCATGTTGGATTGGTGAGACGTAACAAAATTCGATGGGCACGGTCGACGTCGCCGGGAATAGTGCTATGAACTTACCGAGTTTCACTGAAATCGCTCCAGCGGTTTAGATTTTATTAGGGGGGGACACACACCCACACCTCACACACACACACACACGCGCACACACACACACGGACAAAAGGTGATCTCATAAGCCTATTTTTTCAAAATTGAAAATAGGCTAAAAATGGACTCCAAATGACAAGAAGGTTACCGTCCCCGTAAGACAATAAAATGTTTAAAAATGTTTAAAATGAAGACAAACAAAGTTAATTAATCTCCAATTATAAAATACTTTCACGCGATAAATGAGGTCTGATCCTTCTACGAAAACCTGCATATTCTGCCTATTTTCGCCTATCTCCAAGTTTGTCCGGTGAAATCTACCTCCGCCTTCCGGCGTGCCGAGAGGACTTTTTTTTTTTCAAATGCCGATGGGCTATAAAAATGACAGATTGACATAAGAAAATTTTATTATTACCAAACGTTTACTTGTTTTGTACTTATTTTCCAACATAATCGCCAAAACGAGTGAAACATTTGTCTTGTCGTGACACCAGCTTTGCAATGCCCTTTGCAAAGAATTCTGCCGCCAATGAGGTGGGTACGTCTGGACAGTCTCCTCAAGTTCTCCGTTGGTGGCGATGCGTTGTCGCCCAACCATACCTTCAATTCTCGAAAGAGGTGAGAATCACGCAGGGCTAGTTTTGGACTAAACGGCTATTGGTCGAAAAGTTCCCTCTTGAATTCTTTGAGAATATCTTTCGTCACTTTGGCAGTGGGGTCGTGCATTGTCATGGATCAAAACCACGCCGGACGAGAGCATGTTTCTTAGTTTGCTTTGAATTGCTCTGCTTGTAGAAGACGTATCACACTCCGCATCTCATACTTGGCGGGAATATCGAAGGTAGCGGTCATGTTCGATTGCCCGTAGCTCGGCTATGATTGGCGCATTAGAGCCAACAATGACACAGGTTGTGGAGGGGATGTAGTGCAATGTCCGACGCACTCACTTGGCTCACTGCTTACCTCTTGTTTACTTAGATTCATGATCGGAGGTTGAAAAAAAAAAAAACAGCCCTCCTAGTTATAAAGGAAGGAAAATGCAGAAGACCTTAATCTTGGCAAAAGCTTTAAATGATATGAACCAAGTATTTTAGGGAAACTGGCAGTTGTGTGTATATTGTTAACTTAGATCTCCCCGTTGTCCTCGTAGCGTAAGTAGTTGCGATCCAGACTATGAGTTCATTATGCAGAGCTGCAAGGAGTTTGAATCACACTTCTGGTATAATTTTTTTCTTTAAATTTTTGTATTCTTCTTTCTCGGCATTAAACATGTATTTTCTTTTATAATTTCACTGTCATAAACATATTTTATATTCAAGTGGATAAAAGTTCGTGTGAAACTCGGAAACAAACCAATTTTTCTGGCATTGCAAGATGGCCAAGGTAGAATTCAGCTGTTTCCCTCCACTTGAACGATGCGCTAGATAGTTGAGAGGTCAGATTTGGTCATTTATCGTAATTGCTTGTTAGTCGTAAGTTAACGAGCGTTTCTGTTTGATGAAATGCTCGTGCAAAGTTAAGTAACCTTTAATTATGAATTAAAAGATGATTGACGTTGGTGAAAACGGCCTTAAGTCTTAAAAATTGTAATGTACGAAGGGCGTAGGCTACTATATTCGTTTACACTTATTTTTCAGCCAAATGAAGTACATTACACATCGGTTGTTACGTCCACCTTCTCAACATAATCTCTTTGTAACTTCATGCACTTTCGCCATCGATGTGTCAGTCTCTCCAGACCTTATATTAGAAATAAAATAAAGGGATTCTTCCTTTTCAATACTTATATTGAACCTACTCACAAGTACATGTTTCGAAGGTAAAACTCCTTCTTCCTCAGCCTGTACATAAAAATAACAAAGATAAAATACCTTTATAAGAACATACGTTAGATGAATAAAGATTTTTGAAATAAATAATAAGAAGTTCAATTGTTTCCGTTTCTCCTTGGAAGATCTTCTAATTGGATTTCCAGGCCTGGGTGCATTAAAAAGCCGCTGAGTCAGGCCGGTGTTGTGAGTCGCTATTTGGTTGCATCATCGTTTTTCGAACTAGTCTCTATGCTGCCCTTGGAGAACATCATGGCAAAGAAATCAACAGAATCCTTGTAGTAGTGTCATGCCCCGCCGTATGTAGTGTGTTTGGGCGAGAACAACAGCAGATCAAAAAACGTGTCTCAAACAAATATCACTCCTTTAATTGTCCAAAGACATACTAGGGGTGAAGGGGAAAGGAAATAGAGGACGGGAATAAAAATTAAGGAAAAATAAATGTGGATGTTTATGAAGTGCCGTTGGCTGTAGTTTTGGGGTGGATGAATGCGAAAAAATGAGAGATATAATCATTATTGAATTTGGAAAATAAATGGTATGAATGGTGGAATAAAGCTGATCAATTTATCTATTACTATATAATGCGTCTATTAGTGTTCTGTATAAAATACTGGTTTCAAAAATTATTTCATTAAGATTGTGGGAAGGGTTAAATCTCTGTGCTACAGACCTTCCTGAAACCATTCTTTCGGAGTGCTGCGTACCCATGATTTTACAGCTGTGTCCAGAGGTTTCTTCATGTTCCCGAACAGGTGATAATCACTTGGTGCCAAGTCGGGAGAGTACGGTGGCTGTGGCAGCACCGTGAATCCCATTTGATCAATGGTAGCGGTGGTCTCTCGGCTAGAGTGGGGGTGGGCATTGTCATGTTGCAGAAGCACACCTTTTCCTGGTCGCTTAGTTTGAATGGCACGACGTAAGCTCTTAAGGATTGCCCCATATGCTGCACTGTTAATTGTGGCCCCCAATTCCAGCTAGTCAAGGAGGATGATGCCCTTTGTGTCCCAAAACACTGTCACCATTCGCTTACCAACTGATGGCACTGTTCGACATTTCTTTAGCCGTGGACTGCCCCTATGCTTTCATTGCATGGTCGCCGTTTAGCGGATTTTGGAGATTGTGGTGTTTGAAGCCATATTTTCAGTGTTGCCTTAGTAAACAAGAGTTTAGTGCTTTTCAGTCGGTCAACACGAATGTACCCAAAAGAGATGGGTTATGCCCTAATCCTGAAATAAATTACATGAGATTAATAAAACACTAGGATGACCAGTTTCGATCGTCAAGCGATCATCATCAGATCCATTACACTTAGGCTACAAAATCTATGTTTGAAATACAGGTGAAAATATTTACAATATGTACAATTATTTAGTTGCAGTATTGGTACTGCAACTGTCAGTGTATGCTAAATGTAGTATATATGTTAGGTGAAATGCTAAATGGTGATAGCTATCCGTAGATTGTACTTTATAGAGATTATATGGTTGTAAACTATGGTTAAACTATTAAAAAAATTAGGCTAACTACTTATCTGATTGTCTTCCGTACAACAGCTACTCGCAGTTTTCATGCTCACTGGAACTCACTGTGTGGTCAACACGAATGTACCCAAAAGAGATGGGTTATGCCCTAATCCTGAAATAAATTACATGAGATTAATAAAACACTAGGACCGCACACTGAGTTCCAGTGAGCACGAAAACTGCGAGTAGCTGTTGTACGGAAGACAATCAGATAAGTAGTTAGCCTAAATTTTTTTATAGTTTAACCATAGTTTACAACCATATAATCTCTCTAAAGTACAATGTACGGATAGCTATCACCATTTAGCATTTCACCTAACATATATACTGCATTTAGCATACACTGACAGTTGCAGTACCAATACTGCAACTAAATAATTGTACATATTGTAAATATTTTCACCTGTATTTCAAACATAGAATTTGTAGCCTAAGTGTAATGGATCTGATGATGATCGCTTGACGATCGAAACTGGTCATCCTAGTGGTTTATTAATCTCATGTAATTTATTTCAGGATTAGGGCATAACCCATCTCTTTTGGGTACATTCGTGTTGACCGACTGAAAAGCACTAAAGTCTTGGATTTTTCAGAACTGGACACAGCTGTCAAGGCAAGGGTACGCAGCACTCCGAAAGAATGGTTTCAGGAAGGTCTGGAGAGACTGACACATCGATGGTAAAAGTGCATAAAACTACAAGGAGATCATGTTGAGAAGGTGGACGTAACCACTGATGTTTAATGTACTTCATTTGGGTAGAGCAAAATGAAGTGTAAAACAATATAGTACGTAGTTAGCCTACTGTTGATGAAGAGACAATGTGGTCGAAACTAGTGCAACAAATATCGTCAGGTAATTTATTTTATTGACTCTTGGTGCATTACTGTAAAAACATTGCTATTTAATTGATATTATTCTCCTTTCTTCGTTTCGGCGTGCAGTGGACCACGTTACATCAACCGTTTGCACCCTAGAGTTTTAACTCTTCCCCAATATTCTCGCATTCGCGTTCTGAGAGCCTCCTTTTATTTAATTAGTCCACTTCTTGGCGGTTTTCAATTTTCGATATTCTTGGAAGCTATTGTATGCTCGAAGTATCTTCTGGAGAGGTGCACGTTCCTGGATGTATTCAAGTGTGATTCCTACTTCTCGAAGATCTTTTTCAACTCCGATGAACCAGGGTCCCTTGGTTTCTTGTTAACAAAGTAGGAAAAGATCTTGTTGGTCTGTCTCTGCGAGCTCAAGCGTGTTATGTGGCCATAAAATTGAATCCTACTTTTCCGAATGGTGTCTTATCCTCTCAATGTGCAGGTCGAGTTCGTTGTTATGCCGTCTTCTGTACTCGTCATTTCTCTGATTGGTCCAAGGATCTTCCTCAGGATTTTCCTTTCTTTGGATTCTAACTTTTCAATCACACCTTTTCTATTTGCCAGGCATTCTGCTGCGTACAGGGCTTCTGGGCGAATGAATGACCAATGATGCTTATTGGGTTTCCTGTGGAGGTCCGGGCACGGTCACCAAGAGCCCGCGGATGAGTCTATCTTGGTGTTTCTAGACGAACCCCCGCACAAGACACGGCATAAACCTAGAAAAAAAATCCTCTCGGCACGCCGGAAGGCGGAGGTAGATTTCACCGGGCAAACTAGGGGATAGGCTATAATAGGCAAAATATGCAGGTTTTCGTAGGAGGATCAGACCTCATTTATTGCGAGAAAGTATTTTACAATTGGAGGTTAGTTAACATTTTTTCGTCTTTCTATGCATATTTTTAACATTTTACTGTCTTATGGGGATGGTAACCTTCTTGTCATTTGGGGTTCATTTTTATACTTGTGAACACACTGTCCTTATGCAAGGTTTGGAACTAATGTGTAACTATCTAACAGTCTGTTACTTCTTCACGCAAAATTTTATCTCCCGCAGAGATGTTGGTTGGTTCCTCAGTTTAGGGGCTGCGACAAGGTGGTCATGTAACCCCGTGTACATTGGGTGTGTGTTGAATCTGTCTGATAAACGGTGTTATTTGTGATGACTGTATTAGTCTGTAATTCAGGTAAGGTCTGCAGACGGTCAATTTTAAGTAGTAGTACCTAATTTTGTACCAAATACTAACGTCAACGACACTAGCTGTGAACTTGGCTGCTAGATACCACCGCAACCAGCAACTTGCGACGAACGTTGTAACTTCCCCTCCGAAGGAAAGCAAGCTGACGGATTTTTAGCGCTCTTAGAAAATCCGGCGACTTTGGCCGGCTTTGAACCAGCGACCTTGGGCATAGAAGTTCAGCATGCTACCAGTTAGCCGCTTCCCTCATAGTCAGATGGAACAAGAAGTTCCGTGGCGAACTAAAGAGCCTACTTTTCTTAAAATTAAGATTCATGCCATAGATTAATCTACAGTATATGAAACTATCTAGAATAATGACGAAATTAAGTGGGTAATATCGAAATGTCTTAATTAGTTCGATATAAGGTATACTAGGCATAATGTAGCCTAATAGAGCAACACAGTTGGCAGCTCTGGTGACTGAATATATTCTTACTTCCATCTCCTAAGGTACAGAATACAAAATGTGGTTGAAGTCCAAAGGACGTTACATGGATTTAGACATTGGATCTATTAGTACACGTAAAAGCATGTTGGAAACAATGTCATGCGAGTGCTGGTCAGAAATAATCTGAAATATTATATTTTTTGTGCCAATTTTGGATGAAATTCATTTGTTGGTATAGAAGTTATATGCATTTAAAAATTGGACCTATCAGAAGGCTTAAAATTATTTTGGCAACGCTGTCATGTATGGCCACCTGGAAATTAAACTGAAATAGTATTATCTACATGTGTGCCAATTTTAGAATAGCTCCCATGTATACCTTCCAAGATATCCAACATGGAACTCAAATTTCAAGTGCGTTTTTTTAGCAGTTGGTAGCACTGGCATCTTTTTCAAATATGGGCCTGAGATATTCCGGTATACATCTTTACTCATACTAAATTTGGTTTCGATTGCTGCAGCCGTTTAGGAGTTGATATGGGGGGAAACACACATACAGTCAGACAGACAGACAGAAGGACAGACAGACAGACAGACAGAAGGACAGACACATTTTCGCGGATATATCTCATAAGTCTACTTTTTCTTCATTTCTGAAAAGTGTGAAAAGTAGGCTAAAAATGAATGTGATCTCGTCAATGGCGTTGTCTTGGCAACCTCTGATAGATCATCCCTTATCAATTTAAAAGCGTTGTTATGGTAACTTCTGATGGCACTTGACATTTTTAAAAATTCCGAAATCATTTTTCTCATCCCTTGGCGTAATGGTGGGTCATATCAAAAATTCTTTCAGACAAACGTTTTAGGTAATTATTAGGGGAATATTTTCCATTTTGTACGGTTTTGATATTGTGCCTATTATGAGAGATATGATTAATGTTTTCCGAAAAACTCACTTTTTTCCACCCCTTTGGTCAATGGTTGGTGCTATCAAAAAACTTATTTGACATAAAGTTTTGGCACTTATCCGACACATATTATGGACTTTGAATGGATTCGATATTTCACGTATTAAGAGAGTTATAGCGAAATTTCACTTTTTCGAAAAAAGCTCCCCATTTTCACCCCATTCGACCGATTTTGCCCATTAACGAACTCGACCGAGATTTTATAGGGATACATATTATGTAAAAAATTCAAAGTGATTGGTGCAAAATTACGGCAGTTATCGTGTCCACAAGAAACTGATATATATATATATATAGATAGATACATATATACATAAATTATATATAAACTTTTGAACTGACGGTGGTTTTGGGGTCTGGGGGATGTGAAACGCGAAGATATGTCGAAATTTTCCGGAAGTCGAAACATGGTACCCATTGCAATAGTTAGCTTTCTAATGAAATCTACCTAATTGCTGAGTAATACTATTTATGCTTGGCGTTGATAGACACTGATCGTTGATGTAGACATCTCTAGCTAGCTGGTATGCCCCTTCTATCTTGATATTATTATTATTATTATATTGCCCCTGAGCCGAATCAGATGGTGGGGTCATGTAAAGAGAATACGGAGGAGCGATTACCTGAGAGGTTAATAAGTCTGACTGTAGAGGGTAAGAGAAGCAGAGGTAGACCTAGGGACGGTCGTTACATTCAGTGTTGAACAATCACAAAGTGAGAGATGTAGAATCAGAGGCCGCAGTACTAACTGCTAATAGGGGATCATGCAAGCAACTTGTTCGAAAACAGAGGCTTGCAGACTATACTAAAGGCTGAATGGCAAAACAGTCTCAAATGAAAATGCATGTATGTTATATTGTCTTAGAAGTAAGTTCCTGTAGTTTCCCACTTCTACTCCAGGATAATGCTGGTATGGTTCCTAAGTAAAGGCCACGGCCGCCTCCTTCCAAAAACCTTGCTTCAGTTACGAATATATATGTCCGCCTCGTTGCGTAGTGGCTAGCATTCTTGACTGTCACCACGGAGGCCCGGGTTTGATTCCTACCTCAGCCATCCTGGAAGTGGTTTTCCGTGGTTTCCCACTTCTACTCCAGGCAAATGCCGGGATGCTACCAAACTTAAGGCCATGGTCGATTCCTTCCAAACTATAGCTTAAGTTACAAATAGGTAGGTCCGTATCGTTGCGTAGTGGCTAGCATTCTTGACTGTCACCGCGGAGGCCTGGGTTCGATTCCCGCTCTGCCAAGAAATTCAATTCTGGTTTGAGGGCTGGATCGGGGTACACTCAG
This sequence comes from Meconema thalassinum, assembly GCA_946902985.2. NCBI lineage: Eukaryota > Metazoa > Arthropoda > Insecta > Orthoptera > Tettigoniidae > Meconema > Meconema thalassinum. Next base: position 134,997,077 of record OX336396.1, on the reverse strand, counting down.
CCTCGTGAGGCAAAACTGAGGTGGGTTTGATTCCCACCTCAGCCATCCTGAAAGTGGTTACCAACTTATACTCCAGGCAAATGCCGGGGTGGTACCTAACTTAAGGCCACGGCTGCTTCCTACCCAAATCCTACCTCAATACAAATACTCACGCTAATACAGACATCACAGTGACACAGGTTATTATACAACTTCTACACACACCCAAGTGAAGGGGACTACATGACCACGATGTCGCAAGCCCTAGAAGGAATCAATAACTATTATATTGTCCTAGAAGTCATTTTCTGTACTTTCTCACTTCTATTCCAGGTAAATGCTGGGATATTTCCTAACTAAGGGCCACGGCCACCTCCTCCCGAACCCTAGCTTCAGTTACTAATACGTCCGCCTCGTTGCGTAGTAGCTAGCATTCTTGGCTGTCATCGCGGAGGCTTGGGTTCAATTTCCGGCTATGCCAAGAAATTGAATTGTGATTTGAGGGCTGGAAACTGAGATGGGTTCGATTATTATCTCAGCCATTCTGGAAGTGGTTTACCGTGGTTTCTTTTTCACTTCTGCTCCAGGTAAATGCTGGGATAGATCCTTAATTAAAGGCCACGGCCGCCGTTTTCTCCCAAATCCACCTCAATTACAAAAACAGTACTTACACTAGTACAGACATTACAGATCACTAGGGACCCGAAATTATGCACTGAAAATGATTAAAATATGCATGCAGGTATGCACTAAAAATGTACAAAATATGCATTAAAATTGAAAAATATGCACTTAACAATAAGCCAATGTTATTCACTCACTTTATATCATTCATTGCAGAAAGAAACATCACAATAGATAATTGCAAGTTTTTCAATGTTTTCAGAAGACAAATTACGTAGATTTTAATCGTTTTCAGTGCATAAATGTCCAGTCCCTAGCCATCAGTTGAATAATCATTATTTCCTGACACCCACTGTTTTAATAAATACTTTTTGCTGCTCTTCTCTTAGGGCATTTTGAGTTAAGGGTATGCAGACTAAGAATAAAGGAACACACTAACTGAAGAAACTCCTCACAAAACTAACCCCGGGCTACTGGCTGTCGAGATGGTGAAAGGAATGTCCCACGCCATTCCTTTCTTCAGATAGACAGACAGCATTGCGTACGAGTACTGTCATCTCGTTATCTGTTTCTCAGAAAAATGCTTACAAGGGAAGTCCAACACGCAGGCGAAACCTGTTTTGTTCAAGATGTTTTAAATTATAATTTATTTCAACTGTATATGCTAAAATATGCTGTATGTTCAGAATATGCAAAAAAAAACACAATAAACCCTAAAAATATGCATTTTCATATGCGCATATGCATTTTCAGAAAATCCGGTCCCTAGTTATCAAAAAACACACACATCCAAGTACACGGGGCTACATGATCGCGATGTCGTAATACCCCCAAAACGAATCAATAACAACTATAGCAAATATACAGGAAGATATTGAGGTTTCAGTGATCTAGTTCCCGCGCGATCACTACTGCCTGTGAGTGACAAGTGTCTGGTTTGTTTCGCTCTGGCGTGCGCTATTGTTACGTGTCAATTCAAGGATTTCCAAGAACAACGTCATTTATAAACACTTTTTCCTTGCAGTATGAATTGATTTGCATGCGGTAGAATATAAGTTTACCAACCCAGAAAGGTTTGGTGAAACAACAAAGCAGTTCCATTCTAGATCGTATTTAGAAAAGCAAATGAAACTAAAATACGAAGGTCACTTACTAAATCTTGGTAACTTCTTTTTTTAGACAAATGCATTATTATACAAACATTTCATTATGAAAATACATAATGTACTTGACCAATCAAGTCCGTTACGTGATTTTCTCAGGAAGTATTGTAGGCAAGGGAGAAGAGTGAAATGAGAAAAAGTTATCGTTTGGACTGTTGGTGCAGCAGAAAAGAGGAGAATTGAAGCGTTTGAAATGTGGTGTTACAGGAGAATGATGAAGATCAAATGGGTAGATAGGGTTACAAACGAAGAGGTATTAAGACGAGTGGGAGAGGAGAGATGTTTCTAATGATGATGCTAATGAAGAGAAGAGATAGGTTGGTAGGACACTTACTAAGACACCCGGGAATAGCAAGCTTAGTTATGAAAGAAAGGGTCGAGGATAAGAATTGTAGGGGTAGACCAAGGTTAGAATATGTTAAACAGATTGCCTCGGATGTAGGGTGTGGTAGCTATGTAGAGATGAAACGATTAGCTCAGAACAGGGAGGCATGGAGATCTGCATCAAACCAGTCAAAAATACTGAAGACTCAAACACACACACATGACATAATATTGAGAACACTAATTTGCACGCATTTTAACACGTGAATACATTGGTTGGTTGGTTCCTTAGTTTAGGGGCTGCGACAACGCGGTCATGTAGCCCCGTGTACTTTGGGTGTGTGTAGAATCTGTCTGAAAACCGGTGTTAATTATGATGACTGAATTAGTGTGTGTTATCTGTAATTCATGTAAGGATGCAGACGAACAATTTCAAGTACTGTAGTTCCTAATTTTGCTACCAAATGCTACCGTCAACGACACCTAGCTGTGAACTTGGCTACTAGATGCCAACGCGGTCAGCACCTGGTGGCGAACCTTGGAACTAATATAGCGTTAGCAATTCTAACCTCCAAATTTTGGCTTCACACAAGTGTAGTTAGTGGAAGGTTCTTTAACATGCCATAAATCTATGACATGGGACCGCCGTCTTTACTTCCCCTCCGAAGGAAAGCATACTGAGGGATTTTTAACGCTCTTAAATATCCGACGACTTCGGCCGGTTTTGAACCCGCGACCTTGGGCATAGAAGCTCAGCATTCTACCAACTACGCCACCAAAGCCACCTTCCTGCACTGTACACAGTAGAAGTAGATCACACTAAAATTGCATTTAGGCCTATACTGGAATATTTTAATCGTTGGAGCTACCTGATTTTTTCGTTATTTTTGTTGTTGTTGTTGTTAATTCATTGTAGGGTCTTGGGACACTTAAGACATTACCCCCGTTTACTTTGGTGACAGTGGTATTATTATTAAGCGTGTGGTACATAGTCACATCTATGCTAATACTAGTGCGTTGATGAGTCAATTTTGGATTATCAGTGTTAAAGGGCCGAAAAAACTCACTTACAAATTTAATTTTCAAAACCCGTTTCTTAGTGAGCCTCTACAACCTCGGATCAACCAACATGCAAAATTTCAGCTTTCTAGGTCTAGGGTTTGAGCCCTGCGTTGATGAGTCAATTTTGGATAAGATGAGATTTTCCAAGTTGATTTGCTCGTAGAAATATGGGATATAACTCATTTTACGCGTATGAATGCGACGAGCAATGTTCGTGGTTTCCACTTCTAAGAAGTGGGAACCGAACCCCGCGTTCTAAGGCCCTAAAATGAATGGTTTTCGAGATATTGCCAGAAAACTATCTCCGGTCTGCGAAATTGCAGCGGTTGCCATTGCAACGTTGATCTGTTTCGCAGAGGGAACACAGTTTTTTGGAAATATCTCCGAAACCGTTCATTTTAGGACCTTAAAAAGTGTGTTTTGGGGTCCCTACAGGACCTCCGAGTATTAGTTTCTCGTATAGGTATGGCGGCTTAAAATTAGCTAAATCCGGTCGTTGTACCTTTTGTCCAAGCTCAGTGTTAAAGGATCGAAAAAACTCAATTACAAATTGAATTTTCCAAAACCGTTTCTTATTGAGCCTCTACAAACTCGGATCAACCAATATGCAAACTTTCAGCTTTCTAGGTCTAGTGGTTCGAGCCCTGCGTTGATGAGTCAATTTTGGATTATCAGTGTTAAAGGGCCGAAAAAACTCACTTACAAATTGAATTTTCAAAAACCGTTTCTTAGTGAGCCTCTACAACCTCGGATCAACCAACATGCAAAATTTCAGCTTTCTAGATCTAGTGGTTTGAGCCCTGCGATGATGAGTCAATTTTGGATTATATATATAAGATATATATATATCTGTTTGACGGCGTTACAGACCAGAATCGGTCTGCTGATCAGGTAAAATCACTGTGAGCATTAATGCACTCCTCCCACCTTGGCTGTTTCGATCGCCCTCACTGTTGGGTGACAAGTGAAACGGTTTCTTTTGCTCCACTGTTGGGTGACAAGTGAAACGGTTTTACTGGCCCTCTCACTGTTGGGGTGTACAAATGTAATGTTTACTCTGACTAAGATATGTTGTATTAATGGGCGCCAAGACCTCAACGCTATGTTGAAATCTAAATTTATATTTAACACCACCTAGCTCTGGTAGAACACCTTCAAGAATCTTTTCACTCAGATCGTGGTATGATTTGATCATTAACCCAACTAACAATTGTATCAAGAGAAGGAATTTGGTCTATATCCAATGCTACCTACTGAAAGCAAAGATTGCATGGTTAAAAGAAATGAATTTATTATAAAAATCAAGTATGGCAAAATTAATAATAATAATAATAATATATTTTAAATTTAAATTGGAACGTTGCGGTTTGAATATTACCGTTAGAGAATTACGTGAAAACGGAGTCGGATGAATTACTGATTTTACTATTATTCCCAAGCTATGAAGTTACTGAAATACTGAATCTGAAACAAAGGAACGAGAGATTATGTAGTTCTGAGTCATTCGCGCTTACCATTGGAAATTGCCGTAGCATTTCCCTCGTACTGGATGTTGAAGAGAGCTTCCCACAGCCTTCTGGACGTCGTCATCTTCTTCGTTAGTTGAAGATATACTTGTAGATATGATAATTTATGGTCCGATCACATCGGAACCAACCACTCGAGCAACCACTACGGTCAAGTTTTACCAAGATAATCGCCCTGCCACCTCGGCGCGCAAACCATATATGCACTCCTCGCCTCCCCTCTCTGGTGCCGTCTTCTTCTAGCCCGCTCTCCACTGATTGGCTGAGCCACCACGCGATACTCCCCACCTCAGGGTCATTACACTCGGCGCGACGATGATGTCGATTACCGTTCCAGGCCATTTCGCCTTTTCTTGATACAGCTACCCCGCTTGCGTCACACTTCTCGACAAGAATAAGCCTGTAGCCGAATTCCCAGTGACTCATCTCTCTCACAATACCCTAACTAACAAAACTCCGTAAAATTCCGTAATCATATAATTTTCCGCGATAATGTTGTTCGTAATAATTCGCTTGATAGTGTTTTCTACAACATCGAAAACCTATCTGTATACTTATAATATTATTAAAAAAACGCTACAAAAAATACCTTAATAATAATAATAATAATAATAATAATAATAATAAGTTACATGAAAACTTCTCTTGGCTGAACAATTTGCCGCGTAAATAAATATTGAATGGCTTCCTACTGACTTATGCCAGTGGCGTAAAATACCCTCGAAAAACACGTTACACCATGACCCTACAGAGACGTGTGTATACAAACTATGTGGATATTTTCGATTGCTATTTGCCTGAAATAAAAGTATTAATAACCTGAACTAGCACCAACGGCTAGAATTCAGTTACTATGTGAAATCGTTTTGTTCTTTACTTCAAATAACATTTTCAAATAACGCACAACAGGCTGTTACAAACCCTTTAAAATAAGAAGTAAAAATGTATCATAGTATCATCTTGTCATTCTTCAAATTCGATGCGCATGGAATGCCAATGGTATACTATCAATGGAGTCCCATGTAGACCAGTCGTGAAATCTAGTGGAGAAGTATCGAACAATATAATCCTAACAGGGCGAGTGCATTCTAGCGGCCATAAGAAGAAACTTTTCAATAAAATCTGGAAGTTAATAAGTAGGCCGGCGTGCAGTTACCTTTCTGGCTGCTAGATGTCTCGAGCAAATCTGCTGGCGAATTATGTTTTAATTAAATATATGTTTCCCACCGTAATATGCACAATATAACGCTTAATTTTAAAACGTCTGAGTCATTACAAAGCAATAAATATGTAAAATTTCAAGCAAAAAACCTAACACTGATGGGGTTTGAACCATAGGCATATGAATGATAGACCAACGCTCTACCACGGAGCCATTTGTGCCAACGAACATTGTTCTATATAAAATGACTTACATAGAACTTGTTAGCAAATAATGATTTAGACCTAACGATTTCATCAGTGGAGTATATTATTTATATATAAAGCATTTCATACAAAGTTTATTTATTTTGTATCAGTACGCTATATTGCATGCAATACTCAAATTAGTGAAATATAAGTCAGGCACAAGATATCCGCTGCCATCTTGTCTTCTTACCGAGGCGGCTCAGCTTTTTAAAATCACTTCTGCACTATTGTATTACAAAATAAACTTTTAATTTCGAACGTGCCTCTTCCTTTAGAACAGTTAAATCGATTCTCGGCTTGATAATCGGAACTGGTGGGTCCCATGATATGGATTATAAAGTTTGCATAATTCGCACGGCCGCCATCCTGAAATGGTCCGTCGGATGACCTTGCAGTTTGGTCACAAGACACGTCCTATATGAAAGTATGTTATTACCAAATTTGGTAGAGATCGGATAATTTGGTTAGTCGCTATTTGATTTTACATTTTGAACGTTTGAGTGGCCGTCATTCAGTTTCGGTAAAGATGGCTGCGATATAAAACATGACACTGAGGTGCCCTTTGCTTGTTCTACCTCTGTACCAAATTTCGTTCAATTCGGTTTCACCGTGTTCGAATTGATAGGGGGGGACAGACATTCAGAGTACACACACTCACACACACACACAGACACACACACACACATACATACACACAGACAGACACACAATTTTTGGCCCTGTAGTGATCTCATAAGTCTACTTTCATTTTTTGCAAAAATCGAATATAGGCTAAAAATGTACCCCAAATGACAAGAAGTTTACCGTCCCCGTAAGACAATAAAAAGTTTAAAATATGCCTAAAATGACGAAAAACAAAGTTAATTAAGCTCCAATTATAAAATACTTTCTCGCAATAAATGAGGTCGGATCCTTCTGCGAAAACGTGCATATTGTGCCTATTTTCGCCTGTCCCCAAGTTTACCCGATGAAATCTACCTCCGCCTTCCGGCGTGCCGAGAGGACTTTTTTTATTTTTTTCTTGAATGTCGAGATTCCGGATTGTTGTGTTCACAGAGTTTCATGTACGTGCCATTACATCCATCAGCATTTATAACATGACTGAGCCTAGATTGAACCCTCGAGAAGGATAGCACTGTACTACCTAAGCTACACAGCCTCGCTATCATTTAATTATTGTATTATACAGTACATAACTTATAGCACATTGCTGGTACATCACAACATATCTATGCGGGCTTCTGGGAACAAAAATATAGTTACTGTACTGAAAAAGCCACTTCTAAGCTGGAAAGTCGAAATCGCTACCCAAGAACTTCCGGACGAGTCGGGTTGTTGAGAGAACTACTGCCTTCTGCATTAGTTTCTACAGATGAGCATCCAGATCCAGTTCTTTATGGCCTTGGAGCAAGGTACTTTGGATCACGCCCGAACTTGAGACAATGATAGGTATGGTCTTGACCCGTTCTACTGCCATTGCCTTTTGGTGGGGTCGATCAACTCCCTATATTTCCTTTATTGTTATTATTATTATTATTATAACTATAACACTGTATTATAACAATGTATTTGTATTTTATTTTCATTTTCGTGTATTTTCATAAGTATGTACATTGTTGATTGACCAATAAATCAACACGCCCCCCCCCCCCCCTCTCCAGTTTATGGACAACCCAGGGCTGGAGATGGAATGGGACAATTCACAATTATGTATATGTGGTACCGTACTAGTATTAAATCTTGGAATTAGTTTTCCAAGGCTGCAACTTATCACCCATACTTTTCAATCTTTACATTGAACAAGCAATGAAGGAAATTAGAGAAAAATTTAAAGTGGGAGTGAAGATTCAAGGAGAAATAATTTCAACTCTGAGATTTGCTGATGACATCGTCATCTTGGCCAACAAGCCTGAGGATTTGAATGAGTTTTTGAATGGTATGGACTCCGTCTTACGGAAAGAATTCATGATGAAAATTAATAAATGTAAAACAAAAATACTGGAATGCAGCCGAAATAAATCAGAAACCTATATGGAGATCAAATTGGCAGGTGAAAAGCTGAAGGAAGTAGGAGATTTGTGTTACTTAGGAAGCAGAATAACCAGTGATGGACGAAGCAAAGAGGATATAAAAAGTAGGTTGGCTCAGGCAAGAAAAGCATTTCTACAAAAAAGGAATCTGCTGACATCGAATATAGATTTAGGTATTAGGAAGTCATTTTTGAAAGCCTTTGGCTGGAGCGTGGCGCTCTATGGAAGTGAAACTTGGACTATTGGTGCAGCAGAAAAGAGGAGAATTGAAGCATTTGAAATGTGGTGCTACAGGAGAATGATGAAGATCAGATGGGTAGATAGGGTTACAAACAAAGAGGTATTAAGACGAGTGGGAGAGGAGAGATGTTTCTGGCGACTGATAATGAAGAGAAGAGATAGGTTGGTAGGACACATACTAAGACACCCAGGAATAGCAAGCTTAGTTATGGAAGGAAGGGTCGAGGACAAGAACTGTAGGGGTAGACCAAGGTTAGAATATGTTAAACAGATTGCCTCGGATGTAGGGTGTGGTAGCTATGTAGAGATGAAACGATTAGCTCAGGACAGGGAGGCATGGAGAGCTGCATCAAACCAGTCAAAAGACTGAAGACTCAAACAACAACAACAGGTTCCCACTTCTACCCCAGGCAAATGCCGGGATGGTTCCTAACTGAAGGCCACGGCCGCCTTCTTCCCAATAACCATAACCGCTGGCAGTGCAGCCCATGAAGGGCCTAGGCTTTCCAAGCGACCGCTGTCCAGCCATTTGGCCTGCAGATATTAGGGTGACGTTTGGTCAGTGCATCGGGTCCCCTCGGCCATTAATCTTGATTTTCCTATTTTCCTGACTGGGGCACTGCCTCACTGTCAGACAGCTACTCAATTGCCCTCACGAGGCTTAGTGCACCCCGTTCCAGCCCTCACGTCAGTTTCTAATATCCCTGATGGAGCCGGGAATCGAACCCAGGGCCTCCGGGTGAGAGACAGTTGCGCTGCCCCAACACCACGGGGCCGGCACTTTCTTCCGAATCCTCACCTGAATTACAAATATCCACATTACTACAGAAACCACAAAAACAGAGGTTATCACACAAATTCTACCCACACCCAGCTACATGGGGCTAAATGACCAAAATCGCCAAGCCTCTCAAACAAAACATCAAGTATTTTACTACCGTCTTAAATGCCTAGTTCTGAACAGACTACGGGATGTCGGAATTTTGTCACACTGTATTTCATTAAGTGAATGTTTTTAGTATTTTCAGAAACTAGTCAACAGAAGGTCCGACACGGACGCCAATGATACATCAGGGCTGAGTATCGAAATTATTTTATACATGAACATCAATCAATGAATTCCACACTTACAAAGTAGGCTACACAATACTACCGGTTCTAACTTCCCAAGCCATTGCGTGCGTTGTCAACAACAACAACATCAAGAACAACGGCAATACACATTTTCTAACGAGACGGTACCGCTTATCCTCATATCAGCTGATAGCCTACCACCCCTCAAGTCAACCGGTAAGGTCAATGCTCCGATTACGTAACAACATCCCCTCCGCGTGTCGTCACATCTCGCTCCGCCTCGTTTCCCCCAGCCTGCCGCACCACTTTCTGCTTGATTAGTTTCTGAAAAAACTAAAAACATTGACTTTTTAATGATTGATTTTCAATTTCAAGATTGGTGACAATTTTTTTTTTTTACCTCGGAAGCTTAGTATAGTCTCTTCTTTCACCAGTGTAACGGACTTCCATCATATCAATTACACCCTGTATATCAGAAAGTATGCAAGCCATCAGCTCTAAACTTCGCACACGTATAGTACCTGACATTCTAGATTAATTTGGAGTAATAATATACCTCAGTGCTGCCGACATGATTCTAAGCTTTCTGGTAGTTTCAATATTTAATTACATGTAACTTCTATACTAACAAATGGATTTTATCTAAAATTGGCACTATAAAACATCGTAATATATCAGATTAATTCTGAGCATCACATACATGACATTGTTCCCAACATGATTTTACGCGCACTGATAAATCCAATATCAAACAGCATGTAACGTCCATACTATCCATTAGACTTCAGCCAAATTTTGTATGTGCATTCTATACCGTAAGAGATGGAACTAAGAATATATTCAGAGTCACCAGGGCTGCCAACTGTAGTAAGTTACTCTATTAGGCTACACTATTTCAGGTGTATTTCAAACTGCAGTACTTAGAAATGTTAGTATTACCAACTTGATTTCGTCATTATTCTAGATAGGTTCATACAGATTGTCATGAATCTTAAATTTTAAGGAAAGTAGGGTCTTTAGTTCGTCATGGAACTACTTGGCGTTTTTTTTTAGAAACGAAGTATTACTTATTTAGCATCTAATACGTTTAAAATATATTTACCTCCCACGTGAAAAATATCAACTTTCTGTCTTTAAAATATAGGTGGGAGTTGATTTCGTTAAACTTGTCTTGGCATAATTAATACAACCACTCAATAGTTTGGCATCAAAAGGGATAAATTAGATAAACCATCCTATTTCATGAGTTATCCTCTCAATTACGTATATAATTAAGGAATGTTGATAGCTGTGTCGTTAGACGCGGTAAATTAGTCTCGGACTAGAGCCACTATTAGTCACCCGGTGACCCACATAGCACTCTATATTTACTGCCCTTCCGCCGGAAGTCTCATTGGAAGGGCCATGGTGCCCACTACACTTGTTTGATGTTGGCGCTCACCTTCCAGGACAACTTACGTGCAGTTCACCAAGTTCAACCCCACGTGGCGTAGGCGAGTGTATTATAAATCGTTTAACACAACTGAGATGGAGACTGCAGTATGTCCAAAGATCGGTGGTTCGAATCCTGGCTCCTCAGCGGCCATATTGAGTGATGTTTCCCTCCTTTGATACTCTAGGCATATCATGAGACGGGAACTTCAATCAATTCCCGGAGTACCTTATTGTTGTTGTTGTTTCATTTCGGCGTCTTGGACATCGTGGTCATTAAGTCCCGTGTTCTCGAATGAGCGTGGAATTCTGTCCGATAACTTGTGTTATTGTTATGGCAGTATTAGTGTGTCTATTTTGAATTCAGGTGAGGATTGCGAAGGAGGCGGCCGTGGCCTTAAGTTAGTTATCATCACGGCATTTGCCTGGAGTAAATGTGAGAAACCACGGAAAACCACATCCAAAATGGCTGAGGTAGAAATCAAACCCACCTCATCTCAGTTTTGCCTCTCGGGCTGACTATACCCCATACCAGCTCTCAGACTAGAATTAAATATCTCGGCAGAGCCGGCAGTCAAGCCCGGACCTCTGCGCTGACAGCCAAGAATGCTGGCCTCTACGCAACGAGTACACAGTGCTTAAAAGTTGATGATGATGTAGATAATTGTTGTTTTAAGGGGCCTAACACCTAGGTTATCGGCCCCTAATTGTTTGGGTGATAGTAATAGATGAGATGAGAATGAAAACTATAACTAATACTAACTACAGATTTACAAAACTATAACTAATACTAACTACAGACTTACAAAACTATAACTAATACTAACTACAAACATACGTCATACTACCGTACATACTAGAAGAAGAAATGGCAAACATATAACGGATAAGGGAAATAAAGGACAGGAAGAAAAGAAATGCCCTCAACCCTCTAAAAATGAGGATCGAGGGACTTGGAAGGAAGAAGAGATATGAAAGGCAGATAGAAAAGGGAAAGAGGCGAGGAACCGCCCCACAGTCAGAGGAAAAAGGGGATACTACGGACCAAGCTCAGGAATCCCTTGGGGTCGCCAACACCCAAACTCACCAGCCGTGAGCCCTTGAGGGTGTAGCACTATCCAGGATGCACCAGAAGTGCTGGGAATACATATACCCTGCCTACTTGAGGGCCTTGTGCAGAAGGCAGGAGATAACATGAAAAGGAAAAGAAGGCTGACCCCTCGAAGGATGAGGTTATCAGGAAAGATGAGACAAGGGCCAATTAAGGCGGGAGAGGAAGAGACTCCCTAGGCTCGGATACCCTAATACCGTCGAGGTCGGAAGAGAAAGATTGCAATTCTATGCATCATTTTGTTATTCCGACTTTTTGAGGTTAGAAAACCTACATTCTAAATCGCAGTGGAATTCCGCCTATGTTGGCGAAGTCGCTTACTACCATGAAGAATGTTGTCACTTGTACCAATCAGTGGTATTCCCGGTAAGCTAGTCTTTAAATTTAGCTCGATGTTACCATGACTTTCCTCTGTGATCCAGTTGCTCTTTGTATTAGTGCAAGTTTGTTGTTTTATTGTCTTGTGTGTGCACAATTACCGTCATATTACTCTAGTAATATGGTCAACGGTTCGTCAGAATTCATTTAAAACCATGTGGAATATTTTATGTAGTCAACGTTGTTTTATATTTCGCGGTACAGAACCAGCAACGCTGCCTCCCTCACCTCGTGAGCAAGGATCATGTAAGTATAAGAGATTTGTCACTTTTGGTTATAGAATTTCCGAAAGAGAACACCGTCTGAGGCTATGGATTGTACTTGCAAGTCTGGCAACATAAAATTAGAAAGGCCATATGAATGTAGCCTTTATTACGAGTAATTGAACAGTATGTTCTGCGATGAGTTATTGATTATTGATGAAAATAACACAAACATAACTGCGCCATTCGCTAGGCGCTGAAATATACGTCCAGATAGGAAAATAATACATTTTGATATATATCAATGTTGGCAATAGATTTGTCACGAAAGACACAGTTATGCCGTTCTAGAGCTTAATTCGCATTTAGGCTAATTAAAAATGCTCTCCTACACTACAGAATTGTTGGGATATTCGATGAATATAAAGAAAACTGTCAAAATTCACACACTATATTGCCATAACCTCACTTTTTGCCTAGCATGCCGGCTGCCACCCACCCCTCCCCGTAGCCCTAAACCACAAATTTTATTGCAATGCAAAGGAGAATGGGTAAGAAACAAGTAGTTCCGTGAAGAACTATACAGCCTATTTTCATATATCCTACTTATGTTAACTGCCACTATCAACATACAAAAATTTCAGTTTGATTGCTGTAATAGATTCGTATATATTGAGAACCGACTAAATATTTCGGATGGTCGCCATGTTGGATTTTATATATGTAGGTCCTAGAATTATATACTGTTACATGAAGATTATTGTGTACGTGTAGCATTCAAACTTCAATCGCATGATTAGGACACAAGAAGTTACAAAGAGATTTTAAAATTTCGCACAGCTGCCATCTTGTGGTTATGGAAACAATTGAAATAAATTAGATGCCAGTGGATTAACATTCGTATAAGGATTTACTGTACCAAGTTTTAGTGCACTCGGATGGTTAAATTGCGAGAAACGTCCATGTGAATATTTATACTTCGCGTCGCCGCCATGTTGGATTTGTGATCACCAGGTTATTTAAAGTCCTATGGGTGAACTTAAGTTTATAGTCCCTATGAACAATAAAAAATTCAGTTTAATTGCTATAATAGATTCGTAGATATTCAGAGCCGTCTAAATATTTCGGATGGTCACCATGTTGGATTGTTAAATGTAGAGGCCATAGAGTCATGTACCATTAAAGGAAAATTATTGCGTAGGTTCATTATTCAAACTATCAGTTCGATCGCATGATTACGACACAAGAAATAAAAACTTAATTTTAAAATTCGCACAGCCGCCATCTTGAGGTTATGTAAACAATTTAACTAAATTAGATACCAGTACATTACAATTTGTATAAACATTTCCTGTACCAGATTTCATTGCGGTTGGAACATTAAATTGCGAGATAGGTCTATTTAAAATTTTCTAATTCGCTTGGCCGCCATGTTCGTTTTGTAGTTAACTGGTTTTTGAAAATCTTATGGATGAACTTCCAGTAGTGCCCTTTATCTCCGTACAAAATTTCAGGGTGATACCGCTAATAGTTTCAGAGATATAGAATGCCGGTGAAATATTTCGCACATCCGCCATCTTGTGGTTATGTAAACAATTGAACGATGTTAGATGTCGGTGCATTACAATGTGTATAAACATATACTGTACCGAGTTTTATTGCGTTTGGTTGGTTAAATCGTGAGAAACGTCTATTTAAAAGTGGCAAAATCGCGTGGCCGCCATGTTGGTTTTGTAATTACCAGCTTTTCAAAAGTTACATAGGTGAACTTTTAGTAGTTCCCTTTATCACCGTGAAAAAATCCAGGGTGATATCGGGAATAGTTTCGGAGATATTGAATGCTGGTGAAATATTTCACACAGCCGCCATGTTGGATTGGTGAGACGTAACAAAATTTGAAGGGCACGGTCGAGGTCGCCCGGAATAGTGCTATGAACTTACCGAATTTCATTGAAATCGCTCTGGCCGTTTAGATTTTATTAGGGGGGGGGCACACACAAACCTCACACACACACACACACGCACACACACACGGACAAACGGTGATCTCATAAGCCTATTTTTTCAAAATTGAAAATAGGCTAAAAAACAAGAGACGAAATGCACACATTTATTCTCTATATATTTTTATTCGAGAGTAGGCCTAGTCCATATTGCCCACTAGTTTTACACATGGTCGACACCAGGCAGATGAAAATTGCCGTATTGTTCTTACTATCATTATAATTCTTACATCCCGGTGCTTGGCAATTTTTCCTCCCTTGCAGTGGCATGATTGACTCTCAATTAAATTCAAATGAAAATCAAAATACTGAACAAATCAAAACAACCAACAACACCACGAGGAAAATCAATCAAAACAGACTATTCCCGCTTCCGCCAGTCGATTTGATGTGAACGTTCATGAGTACCAACTACGGAACCTTAGTGCTAAAATTAATTCTTCATTGGTTGGCAGAACATCCAGTACAGGGCCTTACCCCGACCCACGCGCTCCCTATTAACTGTCATCCCCCTGCTCGTGAGAAATGTCAGAGGCGGACACTCGATGGATGGACTGTAGTTGCTTACCTACAACTAGCGCTATAGAGGGCAGGTGGCTGCACAGTTACCAACCGTTTGTATTCGAATTACCCCACAATACTAATTTCTTTATGAAATGTAAATCCACAGCCTGCTTCCAGTCGACCGACCGGGTCAGGGAATGGAATGAATGAAGCCCCCATCTAGCGGCGAGGATATGAACTGTGCCGGCTGCCGAAGCCTGCCGCACTCCCCTGGGGCAATAATTAAATGAATGACACATGAAATGAAATGAGAGTGGAGAGTGCTGTTGGAATGAAATTTGTGTCAGGGGAAAACCAGAGTACCCGGAGAAAAACCTGTCTGCCTCCGCTTTGTCCAGCACAAATCTCAAATGGACTGACCGGGATTTGAACCACGGACCCAGCGCAGTGGTGAGAGGCCGGCGTGCTGCCGCCTTAGCCACGGAGGCTCATAGTTGCTTACATAAAACTAGCGCTGTAGAGAGCAAGTGGCTGCACAGTTACCAACAGTATGTATTCGAATTACCCCACAATACGAATTTCTTTATAACAGATGAAATTCCAGGAATATTGGTCTTGTAGCCTTACTTTCTGATCACCCCTTGTAGTAGCTAATATCTTCCTCAGCAGCTGTTATTAGATTGATTAGTTATACGCTGTCACCGTAGACAAGACAGATATAGAAGAGTGTATAGGGTGATTATTGTCACGAGTGACCTATTTCTAGCCTGAACATTTGTGATGCTCTACATACATGTGCGATCTTGATAACACACAAGCTCCATGCAGTATTTTGGGAGAATTGCAACATCTCTCTGTATCATTCTCTTAAGTCAATAAGCAGTATGTCAGACTGCGATGAATGAAACTGTTTCTACTGCATGTCAGATTAAACTAAACCAACCACTCGGGGCAGTTCTTAGGAAATAACACATCCGTTGCTTCATCATCCTCGTATACAGAATGTTAAGAAAAAAAGTCTCCAATATTTCAGGAGATGGTAGTATGCATGAAATCTAGAAGGAAAGTATAATACACAGGGATCCTACAGGGCATGAGAGAAAGCACGCTGTAATGTTGTTATTCTTGTTGGTTGAGTCTTCAGTCTTTTGACTGGTTTGTTGCAGCTCTCCATGCCTCCCTGTCCCGAGTTAATCATTTGATTGGTGCATAGCTACCACATCCTACATCCGGACAATCTGTTTGACCTTGGTGTACCCCTACAGTTCTTGTCCTCAACCCTTCCTTCCCTAACTACAGGAAGTTTGCTATTCCTGTGAGTCTTAAAATGTGTCCTATCAATCTATCTCTTCTCTTCATTAGCATTCGCCAGAAGCACCCCCAGTCATTTACTCGTCTTAATACGTCTTCATTTGAAACCCTATCCAACCATATGAGCTTCATCTTTCTCCTGTAACACTACATTCCAAACGCGTATATTCTCCTCTTTTCTGTTGCGCCAAACATTCCAAGTTTCACTTCCATAGAGACCAACAGCAGTGGCTACGCTTGCTAAAGCGCAGCGTTAGGCTATGGGGCCAAGCTTTCTGCTGACTCAGTAGACGTGGGTTCGAGCCCCACCAACGGCCGTCTTTGAAATAGATTTCCGTGGTTTCCCATTTTCAACTCCAGGCAAATGCTGGGACGTAACTTTCTGACAGACCACGGCCACTTCCATCCACATCCTTGCCCACTTTCATCCATTCATCTCATCACTCATTCACCGGGTGAGTTAGCCGTGGTCGTTACGGCATGACTGCTGGCAGTCGCTCACATCCAGGAGGCGAGGAGGTTCGAATCCCCTGCCGGCAACCTTGAAGACGGTCTTCTGTGGTGTCCCATCTTCCTTCCAGGCAAATGCCGGGGTTGGTCCCTAACTATAGGCCACAGCCGCTACCTTCCAACTCCTCGTCCTTACATGCAAACTTTCCTCCCCAGACAACACTCCACACACGACGGTACGTGTAGCTCACCCACTGGGTGTCCGCCTCGAAGCAGCTACAAAAAAAACTGGCGAGCCGAACATGTCCTCGGACACTCCCGGCACTAAAAGCCATACGCTAAAAAAAACTCTCATTCCAACGCGCAAGTCACCCTCGGACGTTGACTAGAAGGATCTGCAGTCGACCTCTCAGGAGGCCACACAAAAAAAGAAAAACTTCCATAGAGAGCCACGCTTCAGACAAAGGCTTTCAAAATGACTTCCTAATACCCAGATCTATATGATGTCAGCAGATTTCTTTTTTGTAGATATGTTTTCCTTACATGTGCCAAAGTACTTTTATATACTCTTTGCTTCATCCATCACCGGTCTTTGGCTTAAAGTAACAGAACTCTCCTACTTTCTTTAACTTTTCACCTGCCAATTTTACAAATATTTTTTAATCACATGTATATTTTTTCAGATTGTTTTGTACATTTCCCAGCAATTGGGATTACTCTATATATTGTTTTGACAGACTGGAAAGTAGTAATACCAATTGTAATTTAAGAAATACTGAAAAGAGTGGCTTCAAAGCTCTCTATAGCTTAAAAAATAATATAAATATAATATAAATAAAAATATAATTGAACATGGATAATATTGTATTGTACTATTTCTGCTCTGTAACAGCACAACGACCTCTAGATCATTCAAAAGTCCAGTTACATTGCCCGTTCGATATATGCTCTAAAAAAATAGAATACGTTGCTTAGTCTCGATATTTAGAATGGATTTTTTTTTGTAGTCGTAGAAAAGTCTGGATTATATTTATAGAAATTTTAGAAAGTGGGGATTTTCTTCCGGGCTCTTCAGTTTGACCGGGTTCTGGAGCAGTACCCCCACACTACATGATGATGATGATTATTTAAGGGCTTTGCAACATTGTGGTCATGTATCCACGTGCATTTGGATGTGTGTGGAATTTGTCTGATAACCTGTTTCATGGTGCTGTCTGTACTAATGTGTGTATTCGTAATATTGAGGTGGGATTTGGGTAGGAAATGGCTGTGGCCTTCAATTAGGAGCCATCCCGGCATTTGCCTGGAGTAGAAGTGGGAAACCACAGAAATCCACTTCCACGATGGCTGAGCCAGGAATCAAACCAGCCTCTTCTCAGTTTTGCCTCATGAGGCTGAGTGTACCCCGTTCCAGCCCTCAGACCAGAATTAAATTTCTTGGTATAGCCGGGAATCGAACCCGGGTCTCCTCGGTGACAGCGTACTGCCCACTATTACTATACAGTACCAATATTCCTAGAAAGCAAAGTGCTTGAGTTGCAGTGTTCATTGTCCCCAGCTCATCCCGCAAGGGATTCACAACTTTCCAACATGGGTTGGAGGCCACGGGACCCCAGCTGAGTCCGACATTGATTTCACATGTTCTAGGCTCCTCTTTGTCATATTTCCTATCAATATCCCTAGATCAACTTATGTTCTCTTCCCACCCCGATGGTATTAGGGTATCTGAGGCCTAGGGAATCTTTCACTTTCGCGCCTTAATTGGCCCTTGTCTCATCTTTCCTGATACCCTCTTTCTACAAGGGTTGAGAACCCTTCTTTTTCTTGTCATGGTATCTCCTGCCTTCTGCTCTAGGCCCTAATGGAGGCAGGGTGTGTGTAGCCCCACTACTTAAGGTGCACCCTGGATTGTGCTACACTCTCAAGGGCTCACCGCTGGTGAGTTTAAGAGTTGGCGACCCCTGAGAGATTCCTGAGCTAGGCTTGGATTTTCCACTTTTTCCATTGCCTCTGGGGCGGACCCTCTCCTCTTTCCATTTCCTATCTGCCTTTCATGGCTCTACTTCCTTCCAAGTCCCTCAATCCTCAATCTTCGATGGTTGAAGTCATTACTTCTACATCTTCGTCTTCGTCTTCTTCTTGTAGCCCGTAAGTTAGTTGTAAGTTGTAGTTAAGTTTTGTTCCGGTGATCATTTCATTATATTTTTGATGTGTAAAATCTTTCCGCTCGGTTGCTGGATAGTTTTGTGGGAGTGATTTTGAAAATTGGGGACGGAAGTGAATCGGGCGGAAGTGGATCGGACGGAAATGAAGACGCACTGCCAGAAAAATGGGACGGAAGTGAATCGGGTGGAAGTGGATCGAACGGAAGTGGATCGGACGGAAGTGAAGACGCACTGCCAGCTGGATGTACAATTGAAAATGTGTGTTTTGGAAACAAGGCAGTGTGTGCTCTGTAGCGCGAGAATGTTATGGTAATACAGTAGGCAGTGCATTTAGCAGGCACTGGTTTGACGAGCACAGTGGCAAATGTTTCACCGACTTTCATTTGTCATTGAGCAGTTTATGAAGCTTCACGTTCAAGGTTGAATATCGCATGGGGTAGGACAAAGACGACAAATTACATTTAAGTAAGCGGCATTATTGTCAAGCTGTGGGCGAGTAGTCAAATATTAAATGCATAACAGAATGTTGTTGTATGAGTGGAATAAAAGCTGTATTTTCATCATATGTGAGACTAGGTCATTTCATGATTGTAGGAAGCCATGTTTTGATTGTTTACGACGAACTGTATGAGAGCCTTGAGAATAATGAATGTTATAGTTACTGAGGAATGTGCTCACAGTATTTAAGAGTATTGCCGACGTTGTGTGTCACTTTGTTATTATGAATTATTAATGTAAAAGGAAGGAAGGAAGCTTATAGTTTTGCTTGTCCGTTAATCTCACGATCATGATCCACGGTACCTCCCTTTTACGTGGAATGCGAACCACAGGACATGGCATTTCAATTCGAAAATCTCGCATGTATTGACCGGGAATCAAACCCGGTCTACCTTGGTGAGAGACTAACAGCTTGACCGCCTCGCCAGAAATGTGACAGTAGCATATCTCCAATTCAATCTTCACATTCATCATAATACCAGTATGAAAATGGAGTGTAAATTAACATTTTAAGAATGTCCAAGCTGTGTAGTATACGAGTAGGATAACATGTCAGATGTTACACATCATATGCGACTACTGTACGGCTCGTATCTTTTTTTTTCATTTTCACCCAAGCAATCAGGGGCCGATAACCTCGATGTTAGCCCCTTTAAAACAATCATCATCATCGCAGTTCATAATGCTTCTCAGTGCCAATGTTGGCCAAACTGTCACCTTGTCGGCGGACAGAGAACAAACCAATCCCGGTATGGGAGTGTTTTAAATTACAAATATCAAGAGGAGTACAGTTGAACAGGATATTCTGGCTGCACATTACTCATGCGTGAAGGCGCAGAGGTCACTCGCTGGTCGCGCAATTGAATTTCAAAATGTTCCATTTCTTCTGTTTTATTTTATCTGACAACAAGGACAGTGGTTTCCATGTCAGCATATATAGTAGGAGTGTATAATAATTGTACCGCACCAGGGTGGTCCTCTAGCATATGAATAATGTTGGAAATGAAACGAGTGACACTGACTGCTCCATTTCAAAATAAAAATCCCTCAGTATGCCTTCCTTCGGAGGGGAAGTAAAGTCGGCGGGCATAGGTTTATGGCATGTAAAAGAAACTTCCACTAACTAAACTTGTGAGAAGCAAAATTGATAGGTTAGGTTAGATTAATGCTCTTAAGTTCCAACGTTCGTCACCAGGTGCTGGCTGCGATGGCATCTAGTAGTAGCCAAGTTTACAGCTAGGTGTCGTGTACGGTAGCATTTGGTAGCGAAAGTAGGAACTACTTGAAACTATCGTCGGCAGTCCTTACTTGAATTAAAAACAGATAACACACACTAATACAGTCATCACAATTAACACCGGTTATCAGACAGATTCTACACACACCCAAAGTACAAGGGGATACATGACCGCGTTGTCGCAGCCCCTAAACTGAGAAACCAACCAACCATTTCGAAAAAGTAACGGCCATTTTCGTTACTTCATCACTGTTTTTTTATTTCCTGTGTACTATTCATGCGATTGATGTTTTAATAATACACCTGCGCAATAATCTTCATGAAATAGTAAATTATGCAACGATCCTATAATGGCAATAAATAAGACACGAGTATGTTTATAAAACGAGCGCATACAAGTTTTATAATTTCCATACGAGTGTCTTAATTACCATTATAGGCGAGTTACATACGACTGTTTATGTTCGACGATAATTATAACTTTATTGTATGTTTTAACATAAATAGTCATAAATATCTGTGGGATTCAGTTAGTGAACAGGGCGTGCTGGCTTTGCTGACTGAACAGAGCGCATGCGTGGGTCAAGGCACTCCGAACGCAGAGACCATTCACTTTGCTTGCCAACACTGAACACCTATTGTTTACAGTGGATTTTGAGCGCATGCGCGAAGGTATGCTTACCTAATTGGTCACACAACTGTTTCTTGAGCTCTAATTGGTGGGATAAAAAAAAATCCACAGCCTGCTTCCAGTCTCCGACCGGGTCAGGAATGGAATGAATGAAGCCCCCATCTAGCGGCGAGGACTTGAACTGTGCCGGCTGCCGAAGCCTGACGCACTCCTCTGGGGCAATGATTAAATGAATGACAGATGAAATGAAATGATAGTGGAGAGTGTTGCTGGAATGAAATTGTGACAGGGAAAACCGGAGTACCCGGAGAAAAACCTGTCTGCCTCCGTTTTGTCCAGCACAGATCTCACATGGAGTGATCGGGATTTGAACCACGGACCCAGCGGTGAGAGGCCGGCGTGCTGCCGCCTGAGCCACGGAGGCTCGTGGTGGGATAAACTGTTTCATAATGAATAGTGTTATAATGAGCCTCATTATGATACAGTTTTCTGACACTTAATGTTTACATATCGACATTGTCGAACATAATAGTACATTACTCTAATGGCCTACATATTTAAAATCCAACATATAGCGGCGTAACAGCTACTGAATTTAATTAGTAACGCTGTAACTCCCAGTTACAGTAAAATGTAACGGTTACTAGTTAACTCAACCGTGATAATAACGGGTTTTTTAATTTCTTACTATTTTTTGGTTTAGTTGATCGTCATTCTTTCCTGCTGGTGGCGGCTTCGGTGGCGTAGTTGGTAGCATGCTGAGCTTCTATGCCCTAGATAGCGGGTTCAAACCCGGCCGAAGCCGTCGGATTTTTTAGGAGCGTTAAAAATCCCTCAGTATGCCTTCCTTCGGAGGGGAACTAAAGCCGGCGGTCCCATGTCATAGATTTATGGCATGTTAAAGAGCCTTCCACTAATTATACCTGTGTGAAGCTAAACTGTATAGGTTAAGAATGTAAACATCGCTCTTAAGTTCCTACGTTTGTTGCCAAGTGCCTACTGCGGTGGCGTCTAGTAGCTAAGTTCTGAACTAGGCCTAGTAGTCATTGACGGTGGCGTTTGGCGGCAAAAGTAGGAACTATTTGAAAAATTCAAAGTTGGAGTCCTTACTTTAATTAAAAGACAGATACACACACTAATGCAGCCATCACAATTAACACCGGTTATCAGACAGATTCTACACACACCCAAAGTACACGGAGCTACATGACCGTGTTGTCGCATCCCCTAAACTGAGGAACCAACCAACCAACTTTCTTTCCTGCGTCGGTTTTGATGGATTTACTAAATTGTAGATCTTTACTTGATCTTTTTTTTATTGATTACTAGCAGAAGTACCCATTCTTCGAACGGTCTTCGGTATGAATAACCAGATGTTATCAATTGAGCTACTGTTGCAATGTTTAGGGGCTTGGAACCTGTTTGTTGGCAAAGAAAAATTATTAGTTAAAATGTGCTCTCAAACTAAATTTACCTAACGTGTTCTTCCTGGCGTGAAAATAAAATTGAAAACTTCGTAGAAGAATCGCAATACACGTCACATACGAACTGACCCTAACCGTTGTGTCAAGTGCCCAACTACAGGAAGACCCCTTTTATAAATTATAAAGGCTTGTGGTGCATGAAAATTCAGTGTTTTTTAGCCTCCAATGGCCCAAATTCCTAAAATCAGCAAAAAACAGTCTACTATTTCTATTCAGGAATTTTTGAAAATAATGTTGATGTTTGGAGGTATAATAGACCTTCTGTACGACATACCGCAAGTGTAAGTCGTGTGAAAAAATCTAGGGTACTCCATTTGCAACCTTTCACAGAAATGTAATAAATGGAGTGGCATTACTTATTCCAGAAATAGATGGAAAGTTGGATGCCACCTCTTGAGATACTGTTGTCATGGTTAGTGGCTTGCATTCCTTCTTTAGTTTATTAAATGAAATTAGTTTTCTGGGAATATCTAAGAAACTGTTGGGTTTAGAGCCTTAAAATATAGTTTTCGGGGACCCTTTACGGCTCTTGAGGGGCCCCGAGTTTTGTTTCTGACCCCAAGGGTTTGAAAATGAGCTTTGTCTCTTCGTTGTACGCCATAATAATGATAATAATTAAAAGAATAATACTAATAATAATAATATAACAAAATAGGGATAGGGATATAATAGACCTTCCGGACCATACCCGCACGTGTAAATCGCGTTAAAAAATTCTAGATTACCCCTTGACCCCTTAAGCGCATTATATGTATTGATGAATATTTCAGCTTAATTTGGATCCGTTATAACCTTATTGCCGTTTGCAAACCTTCACAGTAATGTAATAAATGGAATTGTATTGCGTCTTACAGAAATAGATGAACCTCTGAGATTCTGTTGCCATTGTTACCGGCATGCATTCCTTCATTAATTTATTAAATGAAATTAGTTTTTTGGGAATATCTCAAAAACTGTTGATTTTAGGGCCTTAAAATGTGGTTTTCGGGGTCCTTTTAGGGCCCCCGAGTTTCGTTTCTCACATTGAGGGGCTGAAAATGAGCTTTGTCTCACGCTTATTTCAGCATGTATTTTAAAGGGGTAGACCCCCTGTTATGAGAGGTACGGAGAAGAGTTACATGAATGATTAGTGTGGTGCCTCTGATGGATATCTGTATCAAATTTTACGTTGATCCATCCAGCCGTTCTCAAGTTATAAGGACTCGTAGAAGTTGTCCACAGACACACTGACAGACAGACAGACAGACAGACAGACAAAAATTTTATTTTTGCGCGATTCCGTCATAAAACAGCCTGAAACGCGCAAATATCGCAAATTTCCGTGGAAATTCAGAAAAAACAGACAAACTTTCATTTTTATATATATAGAGACATATATAGAGATCCTCCCAGTTTGGCCTACCCACGGACCATGGGAGGGATCATTCCTCCACCGTCCGAACGACGGTGTTAGGAACACAATTTGTCAGAAGGCCGATCACCGCAGGTGACCGCTAAATTGGATCTAATTAAGAAAGGGTCAGGGAAGGGATTTTAGAAAGAAGTCGATCGTGGAACAGGTCGGCATTTGTTCGATGGCGAAAATGGGAATCCCTCGAAAGCCATTTTCAGGACGGTCGAGGTGGGATTCAAACATACGCTCTCCTGATGCCAGTGAAGTATCAGTTAGCGCGTCAGTGCTCTCGGCCACCGTGGCGGTCACTTGTATCTTAATAGGGAAAATATTTAGGTTTGTTTTGATGTTCACAAAGAAGTGGTCATTGCCATATTTGTATTCGCAAACAGCTGACTGTTATTGTGTCTTTGTTCAATGTATTTAACTTCAAAGTATCTGACCATTATCTTGCTAGGTTTTTCTTTGCATGTTTTATTTATTTATTTAATTATGTATTTATTTATTTAATTATGTATTTATTTATTTATTTATTTATTGTATTTTGCGTTTAGGCGACACAACCAACGACATAACGGAATAAGTACAGTAGTTCCGTAAATAAATAAACAGCCTATTAGCCTACTTTCGATTTTTGCAAAAAATGAAAGTAGACTTATGAGATCAACACAGGGCGAAAAAAGTGTGTCTGTCTGTGTGTGTGTATGTGTGTGTGTGAGTCTGTGTGTGTGTGTGTCTGTGTGTGTGTGTGTGTGTGTGTGAATGTGTGTACTCTGAATGTCTGTCCCCCCCCCCCCCCCCCTATCAATTCGAACACGGTGAATGCGAATTGAACGAAATTTGGTACAAAGGTAGCACTAGCAAAGGACACCTCAGTGTCATGTTTTATATCGCCGCCATCTTGACGGAAACGTAATGGCGGCCACACAAATGTTCAAAGCTTAAATCAAATTACGACTAACCTAATCATCCGATCTCTACCAAATTTTGCAACGACATACCTTTATGGGGGGAGCATCCTTTGACCAAACCAATAGGTCATCAGCGTAATAGTTTGCGGATGGCGGCCATCTTTGTGTGAAAATCGATTCCCCCTATTAATTCGAACACGGTGCAACCGAATGGAACGAAATTTGGTACAGAGGTAGTACTAACAAAAGGCACCTCAGTGTCATGTTTTATATCGCCGCCATCTTGACGGAAACGTAATGGCGGCCACACAAATGTTCAAAGCTTAAATCAAATTACGATTAACCTAATCATCCGATCTCTACCAAATTTTGCAACAACATACCTTTATGGGGGGAGCATCCTTTGACCAAACCAATAGGTCATCAGCGTAATAGTTTGCGGATGGCAGCCATCTTTGTGTGAAAATCGATTCCCCCTATTAATTCGAACACGGTGCAACCGAATGGAACGAAATTTGGTACAGAGGTAGTACTAACAAAAGGCACCTCAGTGTCATGTTTTATATCGCCGCCATCTTGACGGAAACGTAATGGCGGCCACACAAATGTTCAAATCTTAAATCAAATTACGATTAACCTAATCATCCGATCTCTACCAAATTTTGCAACTACATACCTTTATGGAGGGAGCATCCTTTGACCAATCTAATAGGTCATTCACCTGATAGTTTGCGGATGGCGGCCATCTTTATGTCAAAATTGATTCCCCCTATTAATTCGAACACGGTGGAACCGAATGGAACGAAATTTGGTACAGAGGTAGCACTAGCAAAGGGCACCTCAGTGTCATGTTTTATATCGCCGCCATCTTGACTGAAACGTAATGGCGGCCACACGAATGTTCAAAGCTTAAATCAAATTACGATGAACCTAATCATCCGATCTCTACCAAATTTAGCAACTACATACCTTTATGGAGGGAGCATCCTTTGACCAATCTAATAGGTCATTCACCTAATTGTTTGCGGATGGAGGCCATCTTTATGTCAAAATTGATTCCCCCTATTAATTCGAACACGGTAGAACCGAATGGAAGGAAATTTGGTACAGAGGTAGTACTAGCAAAGGGCACCTCAGTGTCATGTTTTATATCGCCGCCGTCTTGACTGAAACGTAATGGCGGCCACACGAATGTTCAAAGCTTAAATCAAATTACGATTAACCTAATCATCCGATCTCTACCAAATTTTGCAACTACATACCTTTATGGAGGGAGCATCCTTTGACCAATCTAATAGGTCATTCGCCTAATAGTTTGCGGATGGCGGCCATCTTTGTGTCAGAATCGATTCCCCCTATTAATTCAAACACGCTGAAACCAAATGGAACGAAATTTGGCAGAGGTAGCACTAGCAAAGGGCACCTCAGTGTCATGTTTTATATTACCGCTATCTTGATGGAAACGTAATCGCGGCCACCCAAATGTTAAAAGCTAAAATGTAATTACGACCAACCTAATAATCTAGTCTCTACCTAATTTTGCAACACCATATCTTTATGTGGGAAACATATTCTGACCAAACTGCAAGAACATCAGCCCAATAGTTTGCAGATGGTGGCCAAGTATGTGTGCAAATCGATTCCCCCTATCAATTCAAACACGGTGAAACCGAATTGAACGAAATTTGGTACAGAGGTAGCACTAGCAAAAGTCACCTCAGTGTCATGTTTTATATCGCCGCCATCTTGACGGAAACGGAATGACGGCCACCCAAATGTTAAAAGCTTAAATCAAATTTCGACCATCCTAATAATTTGATCTCTACCGGATTTTGCAACAACATGCCTTTTTGTGGAAAGCATCTTATGACTGACTACAAGGTCATCAGCCTAATAGTTTGCAAATAGCGGCCATGTATGTGTGCAAATCCATTCCCCAGATCAATTCAAACACGGTGAAACCGAATTGAATGTGTTTTTTTTTACAGAGGTAGCACTAGCAAAGGGCACCTCATATTCATGTTTAATATCCCTATAGCACGTTGTATTTCAACAAGCTACTACAACCAACATTCAATTATACTCCTTGAAATGGACAAAGAGTTATAACAATACCCATGCATTTAGGAGAAAGTAGGCTATATGTTCTTTACTGAACATCTTGTTTTTATACATCCTACTTATGTAAATTGCCTCTATCAACATACAAAATTTCAGTTTGATTGGTAATAGATTCGTAGATATTGAGAACAGTCTAAATATTTCGGATGGCCGCCATGTTGGATTTTAAATATTAGGTGTTTGAAAAACAATAGTCGGTTATATTGCCTGCGCCAGCATGAGTGATTATAGCTGCTTGAGCCTTGAAGGACGAGGGGGGAGCACAGCGGTGATGGACTACAGTGTCCGCATAAATCCAGCACTGATATGTGTAACAGGAGCACATGTCACGACGGAGAGGAGAACGATGACTGAGGGTACTGCATATAATGTATCTGTCGGCAGTGCAAGCTAACATATAAACAAAAAATAGTTTCCAACTTGGCCACCGGCACTCGTATTTCAAACGGGTAATATTACTCATCACAGTAACACAGGTTATGAGAAAAGTACACATAGCTAATGATCAATATGTCCTGGGTAAGATTCTCCATTCCTTCAAGACATTAATTCTAGTCTGAAGACTAAAATGGACTTCATTCCGTTTTGATTAAATGAAGTGCTTGGGACAGCGTGGTAATTAACTTCGTGTACTTGCGTGTGTGTCAATATGTCTTACATTTTGTGCTGTTGTTACAAGGGGTGGTCAGAAACTCTGGTTACAAAAGCTGCAGTGAAACGTATACATGTTATTTCATACAACCAATACAGCCAACTGATAGTAGGCTCTATAATTTAGGTTATTTTTTGACGTAGTCTTCATATCGGTTTAGGCACTTGTTGCATCGTGGGATGAGTGAATATTCCCTCATGGTAAAAACCCTGCCCTTGCGTGTTCAGCCACGTTGTCGCGAAGTGTTTCACCTCCTCAACTGTATTGAATCGTCGACCTCCTATCAGGCCCATCCAGTCATTGCGCTCCGAGAGCGCGGCCGCGCTCGGGGAGTACTGGGCAGTCAGACTAGCGCTCCTTCCCCTACCACGACTACACTGTATCCGTGAGGAGACGGACGATGTTCGGACCACGAAGACTAGATACGTACGTACAGTCGTGCGGCCGACGGCTCTTGTGGAATTGTTGATATATTAAAAGATATTTTTGCCAAAACAAATATACCGCATATACAAATCAAATGGTACTCCGATGTATGGAATGTGCAGGAAACGAACACAAGTGTTAAGTAAAGGATATTGTGATTTATTCCAAACTTAAATATGAACATACTAGAGAGGAAAATTCAACAACAAATTGTGTTCTTTTCAACACATTACATCTCTGTTGCACACACAAAAATTGGCATGGACTTTATAAGCTGTACAGAAAAATGAAATTTCTCATTCTGCTTTAAAAACTGCTGCTTCACCACTCCTTTTTAGCCTATTTTCATTTTATGAAAAAATAGGCTTATGAGAACATCTTTAGTCCGTGTGTCTGTCTGTGTGTGTGTGTCCCTAATAAATTCTAAACGGCTGGAGCGATATCTATGAAACACGGTAAGATCTTAGCACCATTCCGGCCGACCCCGACCGTGTCCTTCAAATTTTATTGTGTCTCACCAATCCAAAATGGCGGCAGTGCGAAATATTTCACCAGCATTCAGTATCTCCGAAACTATTGCCGATATCACCCAGAAATGTTGTACGGTGATAAAGGAAACTACTAGAAGTTTACGTATGGGACTTTCCAAAACCTGGTAAGTACAAAACCAACATGGCGGCCAAGCGAAGTTGAGACTTTTAAATAGACTTTTCTCGCGATATAACCATCCAAACGTAATGAAACAAGGTACTGCAAATGTTTATACTCATTGTAATGCACTGGCGTCTAATTTAGTTCAATTGTTAACATAACCACAAAATGGCGGCAGTGCGAAATATTTCACTGGCGTTCAATATCTCCGAAAATACTTATGATACCACCCTGAAATCTTGTACGGTGTTCAAGGGCACTGCTACACGTTTATCCATGTAACTTTAAAAAACCTGTAAAGTACAAAACGAACATGGTGGCCAAGTGAAGTTGAAACATTTTAATAGACTTTTCTCTTGATTTAACCATCTGAGCGCAGTGAAATGCGGTACAATAAATGATTGTACATATTTTAATGCACTGGCATCTAATTTAGTTCAATTGTTTACATAACCTCAAGATGGCGGCTGTGCGAAATTTTAAAATTATGTTTTATTTCTAGTGTCGTAATCATGCGATCGAAGTGAAAATATGAATAATGAAGCTACACAATAATTTTCCTTTAATGGTACATAACTCTATGACCTATAGACTACATATAGCAATCCAAAATGGCGAGCATCCGAAATATTTTGACGGTTCCCAATATCTACGAATCTTTTACAGTAATCAAACTGATTTCTTTTCTGTTCATAGAGGCTATGAAAATAAGTACACCGATATGACTTTCAGTAATCTGGTGAGCACAAATCCAACATGGCGGCGACGCGAAGTATAAATATTGAAATGGACGTTTCTAGCGATTTAACCATCCGAGTGCAGTGAAACGTTGCACGTTAAATGCTTATACAAATGTTAATCCACTGGCATCTAATTTATTTCAATTGTTCTCATAGCCTCAAGATGTCAGCTGTGCGAAATTTTAAAATCGTGTTTTTACTTCTTGTATCCTAATCATGCGATTGAAGTCTGAATTCCACACGTACACGATAATCTTCATGTAATAGTACATAAATAAAAATCCAACCTGGCGACCATCTGAAATATTTAGATGGTTCTCAATATCTACGAATCTATTACAACAATCAAACTGAAATTTTGTATGTTGATAGATACAATTAACATGAGTAGGATATACGAAAAGCCTCCGTGGCTTAGGCGGCAGCACGCCGGCCTCTCACCGCTGGGTCCGTGGTTCAAATCCCGGTCACTCCATGTGAGATCTGTGCTGGACAAAACGGTGGCAGACAGGATTTTCTCCGGGTACTCCGGTTTTCCCTGTCAAAATTTCATTCCAGCAACACTCTCCACTATCATTTCATTTCATTTCATTTGCCATTCATTTAATCATTGCCCCGTAGGAGTGCGTCAGGCCTCGGCAGCCGGCACAGTCCATATCCTTGCCGCTAGATGGGGGCTTCATTCATTCCATTCCTGACCCGGTCGGAGACTGGAAACAGGCTGTGGATTTTAATTTTCAGGATATACGAAAATAGGCTGTATAGTTCTTCATGGAACTACTTGTTTTGTATGCTGTTCAGTCATGACCACTGCGAACCTTATTTACGTACACGCTGTCAACAAAGCGCATTGGACTAGACTAGAGACTGATGGATCAGCTGCACACTTCAGCGCGCTCAGCCATCCAAGCTCCTCCCACCACTTCTGAAGCTACCTTCCAACAAAGCGCTCGGTCCTCTGGCTTATAGCGCGGCCGGAGCTCTAGCGCTTGAAGAGCGCTGTCTGGATGGCCCTGCTAGATGCTTCTTTAAATCATGAAAGAGGTGCAAGTCACTTGGAGCGAGGTCCGGACTGCAGGGAGGTTGGTCAATGATGTTCCAGCGAAACCACTTCAACAGCGCGGTGGTCATCTGGACTGTATGAGGTCACGCGGTGTCATTAAGGACGATGACGCCGTCGGTGAGAAGTCCTAGCCACGGTTACATGTTTCGCCCACAGAAATCGAATAACTGTTGGGATCTCTTCGCGAGGCCAGTTCTTTCAAACGAGACTGTAGGATGTGGGTGGCTGAATCTCTGAACAGGTACCAACCGTATACATTCAAATCACCCCACACTGCTAATTTCCCTATAACTAGAGCCCTGTGCGGACGCGGATATAGTTTGCATGGCTGTGCGGATAGCGGATAAGCTGCGGATAAAGTTTGGAGTAAATTTGTGGATAGTTTTTAGAAAACAATTCTAACTTATTGAATATCATTAGGCCTACAAGGACCCGGATGTTTATGGCGTATCATATTTTCTCCATGACAAATATAAGATAATGATTTATGCTAATCGCATTCAAATTATGTCATTAAGCATAATTAACACTCCGAATTGAAAAGGGTTGCAATTCTGGCTGAATAACTTTCATTTTAAACATAGCACATGGCACATCGCCTAGGCCGTAGGGCAGGCTGTTCCAAATCCACGAGTTTGAGAGCGTACACGGGAGTACTCAGCAGTGATGCTCGGAGCACGGTTGGAGAGGAACTGGGGGTGATAGCCAACACGTCACTGGGCGAAGGTCATAGTACAAGTCCGTGCGCTTCCTGCCAGTCTTGATGTATCCACCGCTTAGTAACGGCCACCCCTACAGCAGAGCTGTATTGCATATTGCAAGTTTACTCACACAAAGCGGCGAGTACTCAGCTGCTCATGGGGGAGCAGCTCGGCTGGAACAGCCTGCCCTAGAGGAACGACTTTCTCCTCAAATGTCTAAATGTGTTGCTTTAATACTTTATGTAATGAACTAAAATTATTATTGTAATGCCGGCGGATTCGGATAAGGTTTTGTTTATCCGCGCAGGGCTCTACCTATAACAGACGAAACCCCAGGGAAATCGGCATAGTAACCTTAGTTCCTGATTACCCCTCGTAGTCGAAACCATCTTTACTTAAATTATTGCTTACCTCAGAATGTTCCAATATGTTTGTAAAAACGAAATGTGATTGAAGATAGAGTAGTATAATAATAATAATAATAATAATAATAATAATAATAATAATAATAATAATAATAATAATAATAATAATAATAACTGAGGTTTGTATTAGACGCTTTTCAGTCAGTCAACAAGAGTTTAACCAATCAGATTGGGCGGGGAGTAGGCCTAACATTTATTTATTTATTTATTTATTTATTTATTTATTTATTTATTTATTTATTTATTTATTTAGCGTATGACTTTTAGAGCCGGGAGTGTCCGAGGACATGGTCGGCTCGCACGAGGCTGTAGCTGCCTCAATGCGGACACCCATGGGGTGAGCTACAAGTTCCGTTCAATTTCAAGTAGTTCCAACTTTCACTACCAAATGTCATTGACATCTAGTGGGGAACGTTGGAACTTTTATAGAGCGTTTGAACGAAATCTAATCTGCAAATTTAGCTTCACACAATTTTAATTTGTGGAAGGTCCTAAGATGCTCTTAAAAAATCCGACGACTTCGGCTGGGTTTGAACCCGCGATCTTGGGCCAGGGCTGGCATGCGAAATTAAATTCATGGCTGTGGGGGCGAAAATAATTTAATTTCGCCGTGAGCGCGATATTCAGGAGCGAAATGATAATGATTGTCGGTGCGTAATTAAATCATAGCGAAACTTAATTCGAAGCGAAATTAATTTCGTTCCAGACTTATAATTTCGCTCCCGGCGCGAAATTAATTTCGTTCCACACTTTTAATTTCACTCCCGGCGCGAAATTAATTTCGTTCCACATTTTTAATTTCGCTCCCAGCGCGAAATTAATTTCGTTCCACACTTTTAATTTCGCTCCAGGAGCGATATTAATTTCGTTCCAAACTTATAATTTCGCTCCCGGCGCGAAATTTATTTAGTTCCAGACTTATAATTTCGCTCCCGGCGCGAAATAAAATTCGTTACAGACTTTTAATTTCGCTCTCGAGGCGAAATAAAATTCCCAAACGGCATTAAGTTTCGCTCTCCGACGTGTATTTAAAATGCATGAAACATTTAATTTCGTTGTTGAAATTAAAATACAGTATATTCGTTTCGAGAGTTAAATAATGTTCTGTACGATGTTCAAAGTCCTGACGTCTGTCTGTTAGGTAGTCAGCCCGAAGGCTGGTTGGATCCTCAAAAAGTACCGCCGGTAGGTTATGTGGGTAGATACCCACAAAAACTCAAGGCAGCGCTATAGTGAGGCGTACTAGACATGATGAGGGGTGAGGTAGTTTGCCATTGCTTTCCTCACTGAGTCAGAACTGCAGTACTAATCCTATGAGTAGAACCCTTCACAGCATCCACAGACACTGACCGCCCCGAATGTCATTACTAAGCACCACCCATACCTCAGTAGCTTCCATATAATCACTGCCATGTGTAAGACTGAGACAGCGGTGAAAAGCCACATTTTACTCTAGCCCGTGCCAACAGTCAAATGCAAAAGAGTCGTCAAGTTACAAAACTCGTTTAATCAACTTGTGAATAAGGATCATTTTCATGAGAAACGTTTCTCAGGACTTTGCCTCACGTATCTTTTGTGTTTGTTGTTTTCTACTTTTGGTTGGTGTTTTTGTGTTTGCTTTTGCTTTTTTGAATTTTGCTTTATGTTATTTGTATTTTGTTCTCTGCTTTTGCTATTGTTTTTGAATTTTGCTTTTTGCTTCGTCTGTTTTGTTTTTGTTTTGTGTTTGTTTTCTGCATTTGATTTTTTGAATTTTGCTTTTTTGCTTTATGTTTCTTGTTTTCTGATTTGCTTTTGTTTTTTTGTGTTCTGCTTTTGCTTTCTGCTTCGTCCTTTTTGTTTTGGTTTTGTGTTTGTCTTCTGCTTTTGCTGTTTTTGAATTTTGCTTTCTGCTTTGTGTTTCTTTTTTCATTCTGCTTTTGCTTTTGTGTTTGAATTTTGCATTTTACTTCGTGTTTTGTGTTTTTGGTTTTGTATTTGTTTTCTGGGAAATCAAAATAAAACAAAATAAACAAAACAAAATAAAAACAATAACAAAATAAAACAAATAAAACAAGACAAATTAAAACAAAATAAAACGAAATAAAGTAAACCAAAAAATTAAACAAAGCAAAATAAAGCAAAATAAAATAAAACAAAATAAAATGAGGTAAAATAAATAAAATAATTAAATAAATAATTTTACGACATGATCCTTATTCACAAGTGGATTAAACGAGTTTTGCAACTGGACGACTCAAATGTAGTGCACGGGGTCGTTGGGATGAGGGAGATGGCTACATGGGAGGCTTGTCGTAGTATAGTATCTATGTGTGCAGAATATGCATCGACCGTCGTCTGGTTATCCAGTGGGAGATGGTCTGCACGGAGGTGATTGTTGACGTAGGCGCGGTATTCCTGCCAGTTTGCTGTGCAGAAATTCTGGACCATCCTGGGAGTGGTAGTGGGGGAAGAGGGAAGTTGAGTAAAACGGGGGCATGATCACCTCCTTTGAGTGGCAGGACAGACACGTCAAACAGATGGAGGAGGGAGTTACGAGCAATGACTGCGTCGGGGTGGTATTGGAGGAAGGACGGGTAGAGTCTGGGAGAGGGACGAGGGTGGCGTCGATGTGACGTAGGTAGATGTCTAGGCTATAAAGTTCTAGGGCTGAACGGGAATGAAGGTTGAGGTCGGCCATTAGAATTAAATGGGGGAAGACTTCAGACACGTGGGTAATGCAGTCTTTGGGGATGGGGTGGTAGGGACGAATCTAGATGGTGGCTAGGTGTAGGACGCGGGAACAAATAAGGCTTTCGGGGAAGAAAAGAAACAGATTTCATTTCAGAAACAAAATTATATGTTCCATGCATTTTAATTTCAGGCCGGAGGGGGGACTAAATGCCGGGAACGAAATTGATGGTCGTCAACAAATTTTATTTCGCGCCAGGAGCGAAATTAAAAGTCTGTAATGAATTTAATTTCGCGCCAGGAGCGAAATTAAAAGTCTGTAACGAATTTCATTTAGTGCCGGGAGCTAAATTAAAAGTCCGTAATGAATTTAATTCCGCGCCAGGAGCGAAATTAAAAGTCTGTAACAAATTTCATTTAGCACCGGGAGCTAAATTAAAAGTCCGTAATGAATTTAATTCCGTGCCAGGAGCGAAATTAAAAGTCTGTAACGAATTTCATTTCGCGCCAGGAGCTAAATTAAAAGTCCGTAATGAATATAATTTCACGCCAGGAGCGAAATTAAAAGTCTGTAACAAATATAATTTCGCGCCAGGAGCGAAATTAAAAGTCTGTAACAAATATAATTTCGCGCCAGGAGCAAAATGTTATTCCATTGAACAATTTCATTTCGCGACGCTAAATTAAATTGATAATGCATTTCGTTTCGCATGCCAGCCCTGTCTTGGGCATAGAAGCTCAGCATGCTACCGACTACGCCACTGAAGACGCTGGGGAGTAACAATTAGTGTCCTATTGCCTGAAATAAATACAAAGATTATTTATGCACTTAGGCCTATCAAATACGTGTTCAATTTGTGTGGGAAGTGTTTTATTAAGTGTAGACTATAAATAATTCATAAATTTATTTCAGACACTAGGAACCTAATTGTTTAGCTCTTTCCGGTCATGGAGGGAGTCCGTCATTTTGAGTAAGCTAAGGATAGGTCATGCAAGATCCACCCACACGTGCCTAATGAGAAGGGAAGACCCTCCCCACGTTGTACCTGTGGTGCCGTAGTGTCCCACATGTTATCATTTTAAATGATCTTGTCGTTACGCTGGGGTCTGGCGTTACGTTACGGTGACGGGACGAAATGTACCCAGATGCACTGAGGTGTGTGACGTCATAGTACCGCTTGGTGCATGTGTTCCCCGACAATCTCTACTTCGTTAGTATTAGACAATAATCCACGATTCTTGGATGTCACGGGTATTCTCGAGAACCACTGGATGGATTTCGATGCGGTTTTCACCATTCTGTAAAGGATATCTCGAGGAAAGATTCTGTAGAAAATAATTTATGTATGATCAAAGGAAGCCAAGCAGTAACAATTTGAGTGAAAAAGTCGAAAACAAACTTGGCGTCCGTGCGCTTCTTAAGCTTACGCTTGGAAAACCGTTAAAAATATCAATATACTATGAGCGTAAGAATTGGTCAGCATGAAAAGTTCTACAAGAAAGTCCACGGGAGCATATCTCTATCTTCAATACATCGCCCACTATAAGTGTTTTTAGACTGGATGGAAGGGGCACGTCCCCGCGCTCTCTGGTGAGCGTGCGGCATCCCGCGCGCTTGACCTTGCTTTGCCCTTGGTTTGCACTTGCCATTCGCGAGTAATTTGAAACAAGATAAGTATTATGCAGATAATTTTCTAACATGTCAAGAGTCTTTGGCTTCGAGCGAAGCGAGAAGCCTCCAGCCTTTCTAGCATTTTTCAGCATTTGTAGCATTTAAAATGATACAAAGTCTAGTCTTTCAGACTGTCTGACACTTTTAACGGAGCGTGTTGATCTTGCTAACTTACGAAGTAACCTTGTTTGCAGATGACACTCGATCTTGGTTGGTTCGTTCCACAGTTTAGGGGCTGCGACAACGCGGTCATGTAGCCCCGTGTACTTTGGGTGTGTGTTTAGAATCTGTCTGATAACCGGTGTTAATTATGATGGCTGTATTAGTGTGTGTTATCTGTTTTTAATTCAAGTAAGTAGTTCCTACTTTTGCAACCAAAGCCGCCGCCAACGACAAAAAAGTTTTGAACTTTGTTACTAGATGCCAACGCAGTCGGCTCCTGGCGACGAACGTTGGAACCCAAAAGCGTTAGTCAAATCTAACCTATAATTTACCTTCACACTAGTGGTAATTAGTGGAAAGTTCTTTTACACTCGATCTTATTTTACCCGACGATGTGATGGCTGCTAATCTTGTCATCTGCTTTTTAAGTGAGAGTTGGTTAGGGCCAGCAATCTAAATTTTTAAGTGACCATTGACTCAAAGACTTTGTTCTGATTTGAATTCTGAATTTGTGTAATTCTTAGGCTACTACAGTACACAGAACATGGCGCACAGCCACGGCACAGCCAGCACTCTCGTCATGTGTCCAGCCAGTGGTCCGACCGCTGGCCCTACCTGCTCACCCATTGTATTCACCTTGGTCTGCCACGGTCCACCCCAGGCACAGGGAAGAGGGTGGGGAAATGAGTTCACTGGCTCACCGCACCCTATTCAGAGTCCATCCGTACGGTGGTACCCTCTAGAACAGGGGTTCCCAACCTGGGGGGGGGGGGACGTGGGGCTTGATTAAGGCGGGGCGTGAAGTGATTTCCGAATTAAGTTTTTTAACTCGAATATTACAATTTTGTAAAAAAAAAATCGAATCTCTCCAAGCGATTGTCGCACCAAGTCAATCGTTCAAAAGCACTGCAAAAGCCAACTGTCGGCACAAACCTCTGCGGAGGTGAAATAAGGAATTTGCTGTGTTGTAAGGAGCAAAATCATGCCAATTTTATCGTATCGTTGGCATATCTTTGTGATTTCTTTGAAGCTTTGAACAGTTTGAACTTAAAGCTCCAAGGCAAAAACTCCAGTATTATGCATTTCTGGAAAAAATACAGTTATGGAAACGCCGGATTCAATTGAACAACTTCTCATCCTTTCACCGCCTCATTGAAATTTTGCCGGAAAATGAACGTGAAAACGTAGGTGCAAATTCAGTCACATTTGGATTCCCTGGCACAGGAATTCAACTTCTACTTTCCTGATATCTCGTCAGAAGAATGGTCCTGGATGTTAACACGAATTCGTTTGCTATTAACATTGAAGCACTGCCAGCACAACTTCAAGAAGAAGCCATAGATTTGAAGTGTGAATCAAAGCTAAAAGTTGATTCTAAAATATTAGGACTGGGTGACTTTTGGGTAAACTGTCTCGCAGTGTATCCTGTAATAGCCAAATTTGCATTGCGTGTCATTGTCCCATTTTCAAAGACATATTTATGCGAGTCAGGATTTTCAATGCTGTGTGTCATAGAAACAAAGCAGCGCTGTCGGCTTGATGTTGCAAGTGATCTCCGCTGTGCTGTGTCAAATATCAAACCAAACATACCGAATATTACAAAGAGAAAACAGTGTCAACCCTCTCACTGACATTTGCTGACTAATTTAAGGATTTGTTGTAAAAGTGTGTTCTTTGTATTGTGCTAAAATGAAGTTAGTATGTAATAGATTGGCCTATTCCATTATGTAGTGTTATTAGGTTAGGTCTATTTCCTCCGCGTCAATCGAAGAGGTTATAGAAGCGATGAGCGGAGGAAGGGGGAGGGGTCGATGAGGAGGGGGCGCTATGAACTCCCGTATCTGAAAAGGGGGGCGTCAGCTGACAAAGGTAGGGAACCACTGCTCTAGAAGGTTACATTGCCAAAATATACAAAGTGTCCTTCCATGCTTATCGTAAAAAGAACGAGATAAGAGTCTCAGTGGAAGAACAAACATCAATCAAATTGGAAAGGGTTCAAAAAAAGAAAAGGAAGAGTTTTCAGCTACGATTTTGAATTCTTGTTCAATGTTTACAAAATTTAGGACACGAATATTTTTGTTTTACTATGTTTTAGCCTATTTTTCACTAAATAGTGCATTATTTAAAAATACACGATACAATATATTTTAATTAATTAAATGTATTTTTTGCCTTTGTGAGAGTGTAGTGAAAGGAGC
Source organism: Meconema thalassinum (assembly GCA_946902985.2). Classification (NCBI taxonomy): domain Eukaryota; kingdom Metazoa; phylum Arthropoda; class Insecta; order Orthoptera; family Tettigoniidae; genus Meconema; species Meconema thalassinum. Next base: position 134,958,454 of record OX336396.1, on the reverse strand, counting down.
TAAGTACATCGATTAGTCGAAATAACAATTGATCATTTATTCGACCAACCAATTAATCGATTAAATGGCCGATCGTTTAAACGCACAGTCGAATAATTGTTATTTGTAGAAAATAATCGACTTCTCTGCTTTGATTACTCGATAATTGAATTTAATCGATTAATACCACCAGTCCTAATCACTACCTGGGGTTGTTTCTTTCGAATGGGGGACTGTCGATGGAACTGTTTGATGCTCCAACCAGCCTTCGGGTTGATAACTAGGCAGACTAGTCGCTCATGTGAAGAATGAACTGTTAGGTCTACCACAATACATTCAGCGGCTGTCTGGCGCGCATTTCGCGAAGTAGAGGCAGAAACTGCAGCTGTTGTTTAGCCTTGGGAGGAAGTTTGTGTGTGTGTTCTCGTAGCCACTGCAACACATTCTGATACTCTGTCCGCTTAGCATTCAGCTCTTGCAATAATAATTTACAATTATTTTTCAGTCGGTCAACACAATGTAATTCCAATTAGTAGAACATGCAAAAAATAACATGAAAAAAAATTGCGTTTGATTAAAATATACAAATATTTTTGGACTAAGGAATGAGATGTTTCGCTCGTCAAGCGAGCATCTTCAGATCCAAATATTTACTAGACGAAATAGCTCTACAAAACATTGCGAAACCTACAGCGACACCCACTAAAGGTCTAGGTCCTTCAGAAACAACACAAACTTAGAAAGTGTGGTAATTATTAGTCTACTGGTAAAATAATATGTACTAAAGCATTAAGCATCCGAATCAAAAAACTATTAATATACGTTACCTACTATTTTGTGAGAGCCTCCGTGGCTTAGGCGACAACACGCCGGCCTCTCACTGCTGGGTCCGTGGTTCAAATCCCGGTCACTCCATGTGAGACTTGTGCTGGACAAAGCGGAGGCAGACAGGTTATTCTCCGGGTACTCCGGTTTTCCCTGTCACAAATGTCATTCCTGCAACACTCCTCACTATCATTTCATTCCATCTGTCATTCAGTTAATCATTGTCCCAGGGGAGTGCGACAGGCTTCGGCAGCCAGCACAGTTCCTATCCTTGTCGCTAGATGGGGGCTTCATTCATTCCATTCCCTGACCCGGTCGGTTGACTGGAAGCAGGCTGTGGATTTTCATTTTCACCTACTATTGTGTAAGACTGAGCAATGACAATCCCATCAACAAACTGTCTCGCTCCACCATGAAGATGCAGCTACTATTGCTGTGATATCTACTTCAACAATAAGTCCAAAACTACTGTGGAATTGTAAATGTATTCAGAAATTACCAACAAGTATAAGCGGGCCGTTCCTACTTGACCAGTACATATTACCACGCATAGTGAGCCTTCATACCTTTGTCATTAATACAAATAAAGTACGCAATGTGTCCTCAGCAGCCCATGAGTATACAGTATTCAGTGCTGACGGTGTTCTACTCCGGCTTCAACTCTTTCGAGGTGTGGTGGCGCAGCGGTCAAGCTATTCGCTGCCGAAGTGACGCGCCTAGCAACCGCATGGGCGCAGCCGCATTGGACCCAAACAACTGGTTGCTAGGTTTTTTATACATAGGAAGCTGCATTAACGCTGCGCAGCGTCTTGAATTTTGTGGATAAAAATGTGTAATACGCGTGATATAAGGCAAACGCCTCCCGTGAAAATCATCTACAGTGTTGGATCTACAAAATATAAGTGAAATTTTATGGATAAAGTACGAGAATTTTGCGAGATAGTAAGAATAAAGTTGACCTCACTCCTGAGGCAAGAATTGCATGGCGGGTACTACAAATTATAAATATTTATCATTTAGTGGATAGAGTATATCTAATATAGAGAGATATTTAGGACATATATGTCACATAAAGGGTTTTTTGGTTCATGTGGGGATTGTAGTTGTAATTAAATATGATTTGTACTATAAGTATTATAAACGACAACCTACATAACCTTACAGCTGATTCACTAACACCAATAAATTTTATCCTACAACTTTTCTGAGTGGTGATTTTTCACTTAATTTATTTAAGCAGTGAATTGTGTTTCCAAATAACAATTAGGCCTATCCCAGACGGAAAATTTCTGCCTAAATATTTTATTTTTTGCACTTTCAGAAAACAATTATCATGTAGGCCTACCAGTAGCCTAGGCCTACACCCTGCAACAAAGTTACAGTGCCGTATAGTTACATTATTCAAGCCAATGAATACTGCTTATTTCTGAAGTGATGAAGTGGCAAGTCTTGTTGTGATTATATTTAGAGCTAGGATAGGAAAAGTGCCCCATTATTTAGAATGAGGTAGGACGATAGGAATTAATTGTAGACTTCTCTAACCTGTTAGTGAGCACACAGGTTAGGCTTTGTTAATTTGATTCGTTTTCAGACAAACGCGGCGTTGTGGTAAACACACAAATTGTATTGAAATGCAGTCTTTGTTTCTTCTAAAGCTGTTGATGAGATTTGGCCTTAACTCTCATCCAAATATTTTTAACTGTTCCCTTATGCATTGATAGACCTTAAGTTCATTTTATTCGTCATTTACTGGTAGGGCCTACGGTACTTTATTTTCCGTAGTATTGGTCATTCATACGGGACGTGATTCACAATATCCAGAAATGTTATATTTTCCATGTTTTCACTTAATTTAAGGTAAATATCGTAGGCCACATCTCTACGACTTACGTTCTAAAACTTAATGTGCATCTCGTACGCAATATTTTACAACTTTATTGGACAACTATGTTAAATTAATGTGGAAAATATACTTTTCTATGCTTCCTTGCGTCTGGACATCCATCCATGTACAGTTTTATACGATACAAATAGGAAATAATGACGGCTCAAAGACTGAAGCAAGCTATAAAGGAGCCATGTTGTATTGCTCCAGTTGCTTAGCAACGGAGCGGAAGTGACGTTGACTTCGGCAGCGTATTCGCCTCTCACCAAGGTTGACTGAGTGGATTTCCGGTCAATGCATGTGAGATTTTCGAAGTGAAATATCATGTCCTGTGGTTCAGATTTCACGTAAAAAGTAGGTCCCGTGGCTCATGATCACAAGATTAACGGTCACGTAAAACTTCAAGCTGCCTTCCTTCCTTCCTTCCTTCTTTCATTTAACCCTTTATAGGCCTAGGTTAGTGGTCTGTATATTAACCACCTCCTATAAGGAAAATGTATGTTGTCAAGTTGCATATGGTTGAATCGTTCAGCCATATATCAAGAAATTTATTTTGGAAGTGTTGATATTTCTGAAAGCCAAATATTATTTCCTTTCCTCCTAAACCCAAGGTGCTTTACAGTTTATCATTTCAAATGATCTTGTCGACTTCGTCGTTATGCTTTGGGTCTAACGTTATGCGAGACGGAGACGGTTGCGTCACGGAAACGGAGACTGACGTCATGCAGCCACGCGGGATGCCTAAGTTAATGGGTAAAGGACGGCGAGTGCGTGACGTCATGCAGCCACGCGGGAAGCCTAAGTTAATAGTTAATGGAGTCTGTTGAAAGAGTCCTGGGGCGTCGAGCGACCAGGGGCTTCGAGCGAAGCGAAAAGAATACAGGGTGACTCCTAAAGAGGTGTACAAAATGCCAGATAAGAATACAGGTTGACTCCTAAAGAGATATACAAGACGCCAGATAAGAATACAAGGTGACTCTTAAAGAGGTGTACAAGATGACAGAGAAGAATACAAGGTGACTCTTAAAGAGGTGTACTAGATGACAGAGAAGAATACAGGGAGACTCCCAAAGAGATGCACAAGATGTCAGACAAGAATACAGGATGACTCCTAAAGAGGTGTACATGATGTCACACAAGAATACAGGGTGACGTCTAAAGAGATATACAAGAAGCCAGATAAGAATACAGGGTGCCTCTTAAAGAGGTGTGCAGGATGTCAGAGCAAAATACAGGGTGACACTTAACGAGGTGTACAGTATGTTAGATTCAATTCAAATACAGGGTGACCCTTAAAGAGGATTGCAAGATTTCAGATTCAAATAATGGGTGACCCTTAAAGAGTTGTAAAAAATGTCAGACTCAAATACAGGGTAACCCTTAAAGAGGTGGGCAAGATGTCAGATTGAAACCTTTAACCCCTTATTGGATGGAACTATTGTTGAAATATTTTGTTCTAAGTTCGTAATGGAGTCTGTTGAAAGAGTCCTGGGTCTTCGAGCGAAGCGAGAAGCCCTCCTGCCTTTCTAACATGTGTAGCATTTGTAGCATGCGTCATTTGAAATGATGTAACGTCTAGTCTTTCAGACTGACTGTAATTTTTTTTTAAATAAAATAATTGTAATAAGTAGCACTTCCTAGTTATGGCCATTTATTACACCACCTATACAACAGCAACACGCCTATAACGACATACAATGTAACGTCACTTTTCCACATAGTTTCCAAGAGACTCCAACCATTTCTGCGAACGCACAACCAACTTGTCGATGCCGGATACATAATAATAATTAATTAATAATTAATGTTATTGGTTTTACGTCCCTTTTAACTACACTGGCTTTTAGAGACGCCGGGGTGCCGGAATTTTGCCCCGAAGGGGATCTTTAACGTGCCAGTAAATCTACTGACACGGCTCCCTCGCATTTGCGCACCCTCAAATGCCAGCTGACTGCGCCAGGTTTCGAACCTGCAAGCTTGGGCTCTGCAAGCGAGAACGTTACCCCTGAGCCACGCAGCCAGACGCCGGATACATAGAAAGTTCCTCCAGCGTTCTGCAACCACACGGAGACAGCGGCCTTCACCGCCACATCGGTCTGGAAACGTCGACCACCGTTCTGTATAATGATCGCACTCACACTGTTGACATTTGCACGGGTCCTGGACGCGATATTCGTCCGTGATATCCGTGCATCCGGCTACGAATTGCTGACACCACTTTACGATCCCTTGCCGGGAAATGGCCCACTCCGCATACACAGCACAAATTTCACGATAAATGTCCGTGCAATTCTTCCTTTTGGCCCATAGGAATCGGATTGTCGCACGCACCTCATATTTGGAGTGAACGTCCAGTCGACGTGCCATTGCATTTGGCCGCTATTCACACCATTCAAGACGAGACACCACAGCGACGTGCCTAACAGATGTGTGGGTAGTCCCTTTTTCCGCTGTGCCCACGTTTGCGACACACAGCGCGCTGCTGCAGCGCGTTAGTGCAACTAACTTTTTGATCCACCTTCGTATGATAATACAAATCAGGCGTCTGGTATCTAAATAAGACACATCACTTCAACAAAAATTTTCAGGAGACATAAAAGACTGAATAAGCCCTTTGTTTACTGAAAAATAAATATGCTCCTTTTTGGAAGTTGTAAGTGATATGGACAGTTATTTCCCAAATGTTTCAAGACTCATGCTGTTTTCTTTTCGTTTTTTTTTCTTTTTAAAAGCATTTTAATATTTCATGTGTCTTATTTTGTTTTAAAACTTGCTGACGTATCTTGTTTTGCAACTCAGTAATCGGATTATTTTACTTTGGAAATAAAATAATCAGTCTTCAGAAGTATTCTGGTATTCAGAAAGGTGTAAGGCAAGGCTGCAACTTATGACCCATACTTTTCAATCTTTACATTGAATAAGCAATGAAGGAAATTGGAGAAAAATTTAAAGTGGGAGTGAAGATTCAAGGAGAAATAATTTCAACTCTGAGATTTGCTGATGACATCGTCATCTTGGCCGACAAGCCTGAGGATATGAATGAGTTTTTGAATGGTATGGACTCCGTCTTACGGAATGAATACATGATGAAAATTAATAAATGTAAAACAAAAATACTGGAATGCAGCCGAAATAAATCAGAAACCTCTATGGAGATCAAATTGGCACGTGAAAAGCTGAAGGAAGTAGGAGACTTCTTGTTACTTAGGAAGCAGAATAACCAGTGATGGACGAAGCAAAGAGGATATAAAAAGTAGGTTGGCTCAGGCAAAGAAAGCATTTCTTCAAAAAAGGAATCTGCTGACATCGAATATAGATTTAGGTATTAGGAAGTCATTTTTGAAAGCCTTTGTCTGGAGCGTGGCGCTCTATGGAAGTGAAACTTGGGCTATTGGTGTAGCAGAAAAGAGGAGAATTGAAGCATTTGAAATGTGGTGTTACAGGAGAATTATGAAGATCAGATGGGTAGATAGGGTTACAAACAAAGAGGTATTAAGCCGAGTGGGAGAGGAGAGATGTTTCTGGCGACTGCTAATGAAGAGAAAAGATAGGTTGGTAGGACACATACTAAGACACCCAGGAATAGCAAGCTTAGTTATGGAAGGAAGGGTCGAGGACAAGAACTGTAGGGGTAGACCAAGGTTAGAATATGTTAAACAGATTGCCTCGGATGTGGGGTGTGGTAGCTATGTAGAGATGAAACGATTAGCTCAGGACAGGGAGGCATGGAAAGCTGCATCAAACCAGTCAAAAGACTGATGACTCAAACAACAACAACAACTTCAGAAGTATACGGTCGATTTAACGCACCAATACAAATGTAAACACATCGGCACTAACAGAACACGAAACATTTGCATAAGCTGCACACAGAGAGCGCCATTTCAGCTGATGCGCTGATCGATGCGCAATAGACCCTGCCAAGATGTGTCTTGTATTGATACTCATTCATCTACTTTTATTTTGAAACCAACCGACTACTTCAGCATTTAATGCAGCGTGATGCGTCCTGATTTGAATATCTTTCTCTTCCCACCTGTAAATAGGGCATTTATGACTTGTCATTTAAACAACATCTAACAAACACTGCAGCCAAATTGAGGTCAAGAAATAACATCCTACAAAAATTGTGTGGTACAACATGGGGTTCCACTGCGTCTACCCTCAGATCAACTGCCCTAGGTCTTGTATACTCAGCAGCAGAATATTGCAGCCCTGTTTGACTAAACAGTAGTCACACGAAGCTAGTAGATGTTCAACTAAACCAAACTATGCGGATAATTACTGGTACAATCAAGTCCACACCAGTTTTCTGGCTACCTGTCCTGAGCCGTATTCTACCTCCTACGCTGAGAAGAAAGAATATCCTCCTGAGAGAATTTAACAAAATCTGCAACAACCAACAGCTGCCAATCCATGAGGACATACCTGCAATCCAAATCAATAGACTCCGCTCCAGACACCCTGCAATCAGAACAGCCAACAACCTGGCAGACCATAACTTCAATCTTCATGAAGCCTGGGCAGAAAATTGGTACACAAACACTCCACCAGAGCTACATAGTTTTTTTCCATAGTAACAACAATCCATGGGAACTTGATCTGCCCCGTAGGACATGGTGTACACTGAACAGGATACGCACCAACCATGGGAGATGTGGTGATCTACTATACAAATGGGGAAAGATCACCTCTCCAGAGTGCACGTGTGGCTTCCAGTGTCAGACCATCAAGCATATAGTTGAAGAGTGCCCTCAGAACTTATATCCTGGAAACCACTTTGACTTTTTGTTTTCTACAGCAAATGTGTTAAACTATGTAAATAATATGTCTGTAAATTTGTAAATTATGGTTATATTTTCTTTGTGTTCCAAAAAGTGATGTGTAATTGCCATACGATTAATAATAATAATGACTTGTTAAAGCAGCCGTAATCTCAAATTTGCAAAAATAGTGATGTACCTTGTTTTGACGACTCAAATAAAAACTAGAAAGAAATATCGTAAAAATTATAAATAAATAGGTTATAAAATTACAATTAAAATAATTGTAAGATTATATAAAAAATAAAATTATAAAAATATATATGAACATTAAAATGTTAAAGATAATTAAAATAAAATTTTATAATAATTAAAATGACACTAAAATAATTAAAATTAATTTTAAATAGATTTTAAAAAAAATATTTGGTACAATTCCGCCCTATAAAGGGTTAAGAAGAATTCTCACATTCTTACGACCGGCCACGAATGACCGGCCCATCTATACTCTGCTGAGATGATAGTACAGTAGATAGCTTTTTTTTTTTTTTTTTTTTTTTTTTTTTTTAGCGTATGGCTTTCAGTGCCGGGAGTGTCCGAGGACATGTTCGGCTCGCCAGGTTTGTAGCTGCTTCGAGACGGACACCCAATGGGTGAGCTACAAGTACCGTTGGGAAGGAAAGTTTGAATGAAGGACAAGGAGTTGGAAGGTAGCGGCTGTGGCCTATAGTTAGGGACCAACCCCGGCATTTGCCTGGAAGGAAGATGGGAAACCACAGAAGACCATCTTCAAGGTTGCCGGCGGGGGATTCGAACCTCCTCGCCTCCCGGATGTGAGCGACTGCCATCAGTCATGCCCTAACGACCACGGCTAACTCACCCGGTAGAAAATAGCTAGAAGAGCAACATACAAAAACAGTGTTTGTCAACTAATAATGTGTTGAAAGATCTGATATGGAGACTTATCTGAAATTCTGGAATATCTACAAGCTGCTCTGATAACGGTTTTTCTGATGTAAAGAAAAACCTGTAGTTTTACAAGCTTTCATAAAAGCAGTAGATATTGAAAACTTCTCAGATTATTTAAAGTCATTTATAGATGGTATATAACCTTGTGCTCAGCGGTAACGTTTTCTCCTACTGTACCAAAGGTTGCAGGATGGAGTCCTGGCTCAGTCAGCTGGCATTTGTGGGTGTACCAAAGCGAGTGAGCCGTGCTATTAGATATACTGGCACATCAAATATCACCTTCGGTGAAAAATTACGGCTCTAAAAGCTAGTGTAGAGAACGTAAAACATATAACATTATTATTATTATTATTAGTAGTAGTAGTAGTGATGTGCCCAACTCTAGGAATGGGTATTCCAAGTTTCAGACACCTAGATATCAAGGGAAAGGCTGTAGCCGCTTTTGAAAGTTCAGATATTTGAATATCGCGCTACATTGCTTCGAGAAGCATTTAGAAGAATTTTACCGATAGTTGGATGTCAAGTGACGTAGCGAGTAATAGCAGAGGTGGAGGCTATTTATTGATTAAATAGTTAACTATGGAGCAGAGACTTGAGACTGGGATCAGATTACTGGCACGGCCAAATGAAAGAGAACGCAATTAGTTTCAAGTAAATCGGACCAGGGATTCAAGAGATATGAGGATTTCTAGATATCAGGTGATGACGCGTGACCCTGACCGTTTTGAATAAAAGCCAGCTGGAGCAGGCATGGTCAGCTCATTCTAACACAAGCACTTGGCAAGCAAGTTGCGTCTACGCTGAGCCAAGGCACATGGTTGCCGAATCTACGCAGAAGTTCTTTTCAAGTCGTGATAGTCACGAGAAGTGCTGCGCAAACGAGTTGGAACTTAGTAAGTTTCTGGTGAGGAGAATCACTGAGGTGATTGATTTCTACAGACATTGGTGGAAATATTTATATTTCTAAAAGGACATATGCTAGACTTTGTCTAGAAAATAGTATTTTGTCACAGTCCAGTAGTAACTTAATACTTGGATGTTTAAATCCATTTCAAGTCAGTTTTCATTTTTGTAACTAGTTAACCACTTCGATCTGTCAGTACACTGAAGACTAGTCTATAACGGTGGTGTTCATTAGTCTACGCAAGGGTAACTGCAGGTTGTCTAGCGCATGGCAGATGGTGATATACAAACCATGCCCAGGGAACGATCTTCAGAACAGCCGTTAATTGCTTAGACTGTCAATGTTTTTCTTGTACTGATGAGATTACAGTGAGTTATGTTACAACTGACATATCTAAGAAGAGATCACTTAGATCTGACCCTTTTCAAACAAACTGTTATGGCTTTGATAGAAGCCCATATTAAAATGGAACCACAGTCATTTCAAACGTCGAAAGATACTACCACTATGTCTGACTAGACGAATTGTGGGTCTACAATGGCGGCCGATACAAGGATTATACATGCTTGTCCGATAGGGCATGTCTACGGATAAATCTGGTACAGACCAGGTTTACTACGCTTCAAGACCATCAAGAAATGTAAGCCACATTTGAATTATATTATGCCTAGCTAATTGGAACAAACTATTTTTTCTGCAGATGACCAACACATTTTTGTCGTCGTATTTAAAGCTTGCAATGATTTACGCAAGACTTGTTAGAGTTATTCTGAGCATTTTCAGCACTCAGAACAGTTTAGGATCGATGACCGAGCATTTCGAACATTTATTTGAATTTTTCATATTTTAAGGAAACCACGGAAAACCCCGATGTAACTGTAAAAGTTAAATTTATTTTTGTTGAGGAATGGATATTTTTTCCATATTCGAAGGTTCGAACATGTGGATTCTCACATAATGAGATGATAATTAAACATATTTAAAATAATAATAATAATAATCCACTAATAATAATAATAATAATAATAATTTTTATAATTTTTCTAAATAATTCTTGGATATTATATTTTATAATAATCATATGTATTAAGAAAGAGCCTATGAAGTAGTTTAATCATTTCTAGTTTGGAACAGGAGATTTTCCGAAGGAGAGTGGTTAACGGAAGCCCGCATTCAACCAACATGTCAGTTCTGGTTGAACAGTTGATATTTGCATTGAGTAAAGTATATTTTTCATATAACACGGAGAGGCATGAAACGGGAAGCAATTGATATTTGTATCAAATAGGATATTTTAGTATTTATATAAAATCATGACGTAAATACACTCGAAAGTGAAATAAAGCTTTTCATAAGTATGGTAAATTCACGGGTTGAACTGAATGGTAAAATAAAATAAACTTGTAAGTTTATTAATCTTCCAGTGTTGATAACAAGCAGAGGCTTGATTTATTGTATAAATTTTGGGAAGATAATTTATGTGTGTGGAGTAGTTGAAATGCCATTCCCAGGTGCGCATGTTAAGTCGCAGGAATGAAGGTTTTTTCGAGCATCAATCAAATAGCAGGTTCGATGGCTCAGGTTTATAGTAGGTTTCGTCGTATGAATAACCCGAAGGTTATTTCTTTGAAACCACCAGTTCTTATTTCAACCTTGTTTACGAATTCCATTTCGACTTTGATTTTGCTAGAACCCGGATTTGTCATGATAGTAGTTTATTCTTCTTCAGAGGAAGACCTTTGCTGTTGTTGTTGTTGTAATATTGTGTTCCTACACAAATAATAGAATGGGCCACTGCCAATTAAAAATAATTCTTTAACCACGAATAATTTGAAGGATGTTTTCAATCCTCGTGCCATGAACTAAATGAATTCATTATAAAACTACAATTCTAATTTCCGCATTCTGTCGAAGAATTGCAAGTTGTGAAAGTTGCTAAGAATGACCATGAATATAAATATTTTTTTCATAATGATTCCAAGTGGATAATTGAATAATTGAATGGTTCAACCATTTATTGATCAAGTTGATGATTCAGAAATCTTGTATTTTGTTAGGAACTTGAAGTTCATAATCGAGTCACTTCTCGAATGTTTAATGTCAGAAGAACAGTTAATTGTTGTTGTGCTTCGCACAGTTCTTCGATGCTATGCTCAAGGTCAAATACTTTTCTGATGTTATTAATATGTATAAATAATTTGTGTTGCTTCTATGATAATATTTTCGACGATATATTTTTGAAACTGGAAAAACAAGTGAAAGTCTAAAAATTCTATAAACATTTATTCTACGAGTGTTAATATCATGTAAATAGTCAAACAGTGATCTACGTTATTTCCAGTATAGACAATTAACTTTGAACTGGAATTAAATATTAATAATTTTGGAACACAGTCCACAGGACTATTAATCGGACTTGTGTTTTCAAAAAGATTGTCAAATGTGTTTGGAAGATTTCTGTATATTGTGTGTAAATAAGAGTGTGGATCGCCACACGTGGATGATGCTGCTTTGAGCATTCTTGCAGTCAGATTTTAACTTTAAAATAAACTGAGATAATTTTACCAGATGTGTTACTCCCAATTAAATCTCCTTCTATCCTTATTGTTGCATTGAGCCAAAAATCAGCAAAGCATTTTTTTAAATTTGATGTTGTTTTTGCGATTTGCTTTAACCCATCTGGCGCTCCGGGATATTTTGACTCTCGTGCTGACTGATTATTGGTAAAATGCATATGTGGTCGTGCGGACTCCGGTCTAAACGGGCACAGTAGTAGTATTAATCTTGCGAAAGAACGCAAGAACATTTACTTGAGGAAATCTGATATGGGTTTACAAAATGCAAGACGAACAGCAAGAGTACACACCTTTCATAATTGGCAGATCAAATGGGAGCAAGGATATCAAAGCCAGTGGACTAACAGAATGATCCCTCAGGTGCAGGTTTGGACAGAGAGGAAACATGATGAGGTTGGTTATTATTATTATTATTATTATTATTAATCTTGTGAAAGAACGCAAGAACATTTACTTGATGAAATCTGTTGTGCGTTTACAAAATTCAAGACTAACAGCAAGAGTACAAACCTTTCATAATTGGCAGATCAAATGGGAGCAAGGATATCAAAGCCAGTGGACTAAGAGAATGATCCCTCAGGTGCAGGTTTGGACAGAGAGGAAACATGATGAGGTTTTTTATTATCTCATTCAGTTCTTGACTAGCCATGGGTACTTCTGTTCCTATCTTAAGAAGATGGGGACGGTGGATTCATCAGATTTCATCTATTGTATTAATGAAATAGATAATGCTAATCACACCTTCTTCTGTTGTGGATGGTGGGTCCAAAATAGGCAGTCTCTTCAAGATCACATTGATGTAGAGATATATCCTGACAATAGTGTTGCGGTGATGCTACATAATGAAGAAAATTGGAAGCTGGTAGCAAGTTTTGTTGAAGATATCTTCCGAACAAAGAAGACGGATCTGGACCGCCACTGAAGACAATTCACTACGGAAGAGTGCCCTACGGGCAAATATAAAATGACTCTAGCCCGAAGTAATGTGATAAATAGTTCCAGGCTAGTGTTCAGAAGTAACGGGCGAGTTTTAGTCGGTAATCTGGAGCCCCACACTATGTGCGTAAATGCATTTCTCCGCCCCCTACCCCCCAACCCCCAACCCAGTCTCCCCTCCTCCCTGCCCCCTCCAAAAAAAAATTAATCTTGTGTCAATCACTTACAATACGCGTGATAAGTAGTAGTTTAAATAGCATATGCAGTCTACATGAACTGAACAACAGGCATTGAAATATCACTGCGTTTTTATCTCGCTGAACGATGCGGAGATTGGAAACCTTGAAAGACGTCACAGAAAGACAGACGAGTAAGGTATGGAGGAGGGAAGTAAAGGGGTTGAATGCAGGTTGATCGAGGGATGCCAAGACAAGTGGGCGTAACATGGTTTAACTTGTTTGGCTTCGATGAATGGGAGACTGACCGCGAGATCTCTTTCCTTAAATCATATCAATAAATCGCCCGTGAGAAACCCACATTCTCCAATGACAATCGATCAATTATAATTACGTCATAGGCCGGTCCACATATTACGTAATCATTTTTGGTTGCTCCCCTCCCAATGTAACCTCGTGTAATCATCGTATCGACCCCCCACCACCTTCTGTGTTATGTAATCACAAATTAATACCTAATATTTCTGATTTCGTCACAAGAACAAATTAAACAAGAAGTTCCGTGAAGAACTATACAGCCTACTTTTCATGCCAATGATTATTCTACAGAATATGAACCTATCTAGAATAATGACGAAATTAAGTTGCTAATATCGAAATTTCCAATTAGTTCGAAATACTGTATACCTGGCATAATGTATCCTAATAGAGCACTACAGTTGGCAGCCCTGATGACTGAATATATTCTTAGTTCCGTCTCTTAAGGTACAAAATACAAAATTTGGTTGAAGTCCAATGAATAGCATGGACGTTACATGCAGTTAAACATTGGATCTAACAGCGCGCGTAAAATCATGTTGGCAACAATGTCATGCATGTATTGGTCAGAAATAATCTGAAATAATATGATCTATTGTTGTGCCAATTTTGAATGAAATCCATTAGTTAGTATAGAAGTTACATGCATTTTAAAATTGGACCTATCAGCAGGCTTAGAATCATGTTGGCAGCACTGACGTATATTAGTTACTCCAAATTCGTCTAGAATGCCAGGTACTATACGTGTGCAAAGTTTAGAGCTATTGGCTTGCATACTTTCTGATATATTGATATTAGGATAACAAAAATAGGGACAGCACATATTAACAGTTGGCAGCACTGGTTGCTCCTTAGAATACGGATAGTCATATCTGTTATGGTACACATAGCACATACGAAATTTGGTTGAAATCCAAATGATAGTATGGAAGTTACATGTATTTAAAGTTGGACCTGTCAGCAGGCTTAGAATCATGTTGGTAGCACTGACGTATATAAGTTACTCCAAATTAATATAGAATGTCAGGTACTATATGTGTGCATAGTTTAAAGCTGTCGGCTTTCATACTTTCTGATATATTGGTATTTGGATTTAAAAAAAATAGGAGCATTTATTAACAGTTGGCAGCCCTGGTAGGTCTTAAGAATACGCTCAGTCATATCTGGTTATGTACACATACAACATACGAAATTTGGTTGAATTCGAATTGATAGTATGGAAGTTATATGCATTTAAAAATTGGACCTATCAGGAGGCTTATAATCATTTTGGCAACACTGCCATGTTTAGCCTCCTGGAAATTAAACTGAAATATTATGATCTTTACGTGTGCCAATTTTGAAATCGCTCCCATTCATACTTTCCAGGATATCCAACATGGAGCTCAAATTTCAATTGCGATTTTTTAGCAGTTGGTAGCACTGACATCATTTTCAAATATGGACGTGAGATATTCCGGTGCACATCTTTACTCATACTAAATTTGGTTTTGATTGCTGCAGCCGTTTAGGAGTTGATAGGGGGGGACACACACACAGCCAGACAGACAGAAGGACAGACAGACAGACAGACAGACAGACAGACAGACAGACAGACAGACAGACAGACACACATTTGCCCGATCTCATAAGTCTACTTTTTCCTCATTTTTGCAAAATGTGAAAAGTAGGCTAAAAATGAAATGAAAACAATGTCAGAGAGTCAGGGACATCAATTACTGTAAACAATATTACGTTGCAGTTTTGAGATGCTTCGGGGAAAAAGAAAAGCACAACAAACGTACGAACAATTGACAAAAGTCCTACTTTATTTTTCCTAAAAAAATACTCTAAACCTCTTTATGATGTGAATAGAAGTATTCTTAAGCAAGGCAAGACTTCTGCTAATTTTACAAGTAAAACAAAAATGATCTTTACATTCACCACGGGCAACTTAAAAGGTAAGACTTCTGCTAATTTTATAAGTAATACAAAAATGACCTTCACATTCAACTTACAAGGTAAGGCTTCTGCTAGTTTTATAAGTAAAACGAAAATGACCTTTAAGGCTTTGCTAATTTTCTAAGTACAGTGAAACAAAAATAATTTTCACATTTAAGTAACGTATTATTTGGTGAAAGGTTGCAATGATCCTTCCTGTGACCATGGAGACGCGCTTCATTCAGCGCGGTTGGAAAACCACGAAGAGCGGAAAATGAGTTGATTTTTGTTAAGTGATTACGTAATCATTTATTTTTCTCCTCCCCACACATCATCAACGTAATCATCAGCTTCGAACACCCCTCCCCTTCTTTGTGATTAAGTAATATGTGGACGGTCCTACATCACGTGAGGGAGTAAGAGGCTAACCGCCAAATACCTTGACTACAAACAAATACCCTAATGTACCGGTACCGTCAAGTGTACACCATATTTTTATGCTAATATGCACGTCTTTTTTCAGGTGTTCTAATCATTGTTTTAAGGTTCCTAAATATTCGAATGAGTAGGATAAATTATACATTATTCGACCAACCAATTAATCTATAATTGTGTAATTAATCGATTTTTCTGATTCGATTAATCGATTATAAGTAGCAGCTCTAGAAAGGAAAATATTCTTTTTCCAGAATCAAAATGAAATAATAATTCTTAATTAACGAATGTGCAAATGAATGAAACTTGGATGTTTAACACACACTTCAAAACAAATCTATGAACATGAGAGATATGAGGGAAACTGTGGTGGACAGATCAAAACGAGGGATAAATTTGAAAATTGAGAGAAATAATAGAATTGAAATTAGAATTTCAAAAATTTAGCAGTTGTTTTTGGAAGTAAAGATGTCTGATTATCCTTCCATATGTGCACAAACTGTCGTAAGGGCACATTCAATAAGTTAATAGTGTTATATTTAAGAGGACCAATGACTGACATTTCCGACTTCTACAATTATGCAGATAACAACAAGAAATTTGGTCAGCACATTCATACAGTAGGCTATATATCACGTGTAATACCAAGTTTCCAATCAATAGATTGATTGAATATTGTTTGATATTTTTGGTGTGCGATATTCAAAAAGTGCCTTGCGTCACAATCTATATATTTAAAACAGTAAGGTGATTTTTGTTACAAAGAGATTGAGAGAACGACAGAACCGATTTACTTCGTAGAGCACTCTAATGACAGCTCTTGGCCTCTAGATTTGCAGAGCGTCTATAAAATAAACAAATATATTACGGTATATTTTTGAATTAATATAGAAAATAGCAGAATTCTTGGCCCTCACGCATGCGCACAATCCGCCTGGGGTCATGACAAAATGGCGGTGAGAAGTCCATTAAAATGTAAGTTATTTAATAAGCTTGCGTGTAATTGAAAACATACATTAACCAAGTTCTGACAATAAAATATAATAACAGTATGAACGTATACGAATGTGCAACATTAATTTATTTGGATAATTAAATGGATTATTTCCTTCAGACAGCGGCTTTTGATGAAAATGAACGGCTGCGTCTGCTACTGAACCAGTGTGCGCGAGTAGCTATGTGGTTAAGGCGACAGACTGTGGTTCCAAGGTTCCAAGGTTCACCGGTTCGATCCCAGCCCTCGCCGATTTTTTTTTTTACCACTGAAATATTGTTTAATCAAGGAGTATTAGTAAGGTTTTATGTCTGTTAAAGATACATATTTCTACATTCCCTCTCGGTATATTTTTGAATTATAGAAAATAGCAGAATTCTAGCCCCTCACGCATGCGCACAATCCGCCTGAGGTCATGACAAAATGGCGGTGAGAAGTCCATTAAAATGTAAGTTATTTAATAAGCTTACATGTAATTGAAAACATACATTAACCAAGTTCTGACAATAAAATATAATAACAGTATGAACGTATACGAATGTGCAACATTGATTTATTTGGATAATGAAATGGATTATTTCCTTCAGACAGCAGCTTTTGAAGATAATGAATGGCTGCGTCTGCTACTGAACATGAGTGCGCGAGTAGCTATGTGGTTAAGGCGACTGACTTTAGTTCCAAGGTTCACCGTTTCGATCCCAGCCCTCCCCGATATATATTTTTTTACCACTGAAATATTGTTTAATCAAGGAGTATTAGTAAGGTTTTATGTCTGTAAAAGATACATATTTCTACATTCCCTCTCAATACGTTTTATTTCCGTTTTACCATTGCATTACAGCATGTGATCAAAAGAGCAAACTGTTGTCCTCAGTACGCCCACAGATTACCTACTTACGCCGTTTAAATATCTGCAATCAGTTCCTATAACTGACAAAAGATGGCAGTACATCGCCCATATAGTTCCAGTAACTGACATCAGATGGCAGCACCATTGCATCGATATATTTAAAACCCAAGACATGGCACGTTTTCACGTGATGGAGAATTATAAAGGAGGGGAATATTTAAGAAGGGTAATTTTGACGAACATTAACCGACAGTTGAATGTGTAGGCTATGTTGTTCATGTACCTTAATATTGCAATTTCTTCCCAATGCTTCGCTGGTCAAGTTATTAGCGTCCTAGACTAAAAGTTATAATTATGCATCGTCGATATACTCTTAAATTATTAAAGAAAAAAGTAGTTTTCCAGGCACTCGCGCGTTTCCACAATTGCTTTCGCCATAAGAGACACTTGGAAAACATAATTCGTTTGAAGGGCTCCGACATCGTGGTCACTCAGCCCCGTGTACTTGGGTGTGTATGTGTGAAATTTTCTCTCATAACCTGTGTTATTGTGATGGCTGCATTACTGTGTGTATTTGTAATTAAGGTGGTAAATGGCAAGGAGACGGTCAAGGCCTTAAGTTAGGAACCATCCCGGTATTTGCCTTAAGTGGAAGTGGGAAACCACGGAAAACCACATCCAAGATTGTCGAGGTGGGAATTAAACCTTCCTCTTCTTAGTTATACCTCAAGAGACTGAATGTGCCCCGTTTTTGCCCTCAGACCAGAATTCAATTTCTTGGCAGAGCAGGAAATGTAACCCGGGTCTCCGGGGCGATAGACAAGAATAGGTGGGCCTCCATGTGTTAATACGATTTTTGACATGCACGGGACATATAATTCAAAAACTGCCTCCATTAGGGTGACTGCCGAGTGAGTATTGAGTATAGGCCTATGGTAGTTCCAGTAGTTGGCGAAGTGATTCTATGTTCCCCTGCAAAATGTACTGTCATAACCTATAACAGGTGATGGAAATTGCTTATTTAGAGCAGTTTCGTACTGTTTATAACGAAATGAAGAACGTCATTCTGAGCTGCGTTTTCAAGCTATCCCAAAAAATTTCGCTGGCAGGAACAATTATAAGGAATTTATTTTAAGCGACCAGTCTCATCGCATTCTCCTCACCAACCAACTTGAGTATGAAAGTCTCTGGACGGTCATGTTGAACTTCATTGTATAAGACAATTGTTTAATGATTATTTGTTTAGAGTACTGAGTCTAACTACGCAGTTGATTTCGGCAATGGAAGTATTATTTGCCATTTAATATTTAGCGGCTCCGTTATTGCAGGACACTATAGTGTTATCGAATAATACGAAGCCACATTTAAAATCCAATATAAATAGGCCATTTCAGAAAAAATTCCAGATATTATGCAGTACAGTGTACTGTAAGGTCTTTGACGATCAAATGTAAACATTGTTCTACATTGTATTTCTCTTGCGTAAAATCTATGCGTGGTTACTTTGGTCTTTACTGTTGTGAGGGTAAAATTGATCTGCTGGAATATAAAATATTTGCCAAGCTGCAACAATGTAATGATATTAATTTAAAAGTCATTGAACTTATATCCAGTAGTTCAAACACATACATCAGCGTTAACAGATTGGATACTGAAGATGAAAGCCAGCTACTTCATTTCCCTATTATTGCATTTTTCAATTCCTTGGAATTAAGTGATTCGCCTCCACATACTCCGAACGTTTGAGCCATAGTTATGCTCCTTAGAAATCTGAACGTTTCCCAAGGACTCATATATGGTAATATATTAATTGTAAGAAATATGTAAGAAATTGCTTGGATTCGGATATAATAGGTGCAGTAATATTAGGCAGAGAGCTCAAATCCTACGACTTGATTTAACACCTTCCGATAAAACACTTGCAGGTACAGTACATTTTCTTTTAATAGGCAACACT
The DNA here is from genome assembly GCA_946902985.2 of Meconema thalassinum. NCBI lineage: Eukaryota > Metazoa > Arthropoda > Insecta > Orthoptera > Tettigoniidae > Meconema > Meconema thalassinum. Next base: position 134,938,967 of record OX336396.1, on the reverse strand, counting down.
GTCCTATTCGCTCGGCCTACGTTATCACAATCAATCAAGCTCAAGGAGAAACTCTTGAACGTATTGGGCTATTTACCTCATCACGTTTTAAGTCATGACCAGCAGGATAGTGAAGGTACAAAAAAGGTCCTGTATGGGAGAGTAAAGAATAAGAGGCGGAAGGATCCTACGGATTATGTTAGAATGGTGAACAAAAGGGGACAAGGGATAGAAAATAGGGAAGAACTGAAGAAAATGTGGAAAGAATATTTTGAAGAACTCCTGAACCCAAATGGAAACCACGGCGAGGAAGAAGAAATCGGGGAAGAGGTACAGTAGATGAACTGCAAACAGAAAAGGACTTAACATGGAAAGAAGTGGAAGATGCAGTGAGGAAGATGTAAGGAGGGAAGGCACCGGGTGTGGATGAGTTGAGTGTGGAGATGGTGAGAGCAGCAGGAGAGGTGGGGATACAATGGTTGTACCGAGTGATGAAGGCAGCATGGAAGGAAAGGAAGACACCAGAGGACTGGGAAAAGGGAATAATTGTCCCGATCTTCAAGAAAGGTAGTAGAACAGAATGCAGAAACTATCGGGGAATAACACTGATGAGTCATTGTGCAAAGATGTTTGAGAAAGTTTTGGAAAAGAGAATTAGGACAAGGATAGAAGGAGGGATGAGGGAAGAACAACATGGCTTCAGAGCAGGAAGGTCCACAGTGGATTTGATTTTTGCTGTAAGTCAGTTAGAAGAACAGCACTATGAGTATGGAACAGATCTACTGATGGCCTTCCTGGACATTGAGAAAGCATATGACAGTGTATGCAGAAACAAAGTATGGAAGTCCCTGGAGGATCGAGGAGTAGAAAAATGGACTATAAGGAGGATAAAGGAGATGTACAAGGGAAGCGTGAGCTGTGTGAAAGTGGGAGGAGAGAGATCGGACTGGGTGGTACAGAGAAACGTCCTGAGACAAAGAAGTGCACTGTCACCGTTACTTTTCATTGTGGTGATGGATGACATAATGACCCGAGCGGCACAAGTAATTGGGGAAGGAAAGATGAAAGCAATGGTGTTAGCGGATGATTTGATGATTTGGGGAAACAAGGAGGAGGAGGTACAGGAACAGTTGGACGTGTGGGAAGGAATAATACAAGGATATGGGATGAAATTTAGCATAAATAAGAGTGAGATGGTGATCACAACATGGAAGAAGGAAAGGACCACAACGGGAATAACAATTGGTGGGGAGCAGCTGAAGAAAGTGGAGAGTTTCAAGTATCTGGGAAGCCTGATACAAGAGAATGGAAGAAACGGTAGAGAAATAAATGAGCGGGGGAGAGAGGCAGAAGCATTCCGGAGGAGTGTGAGAAGCATGTTATGGAGCAAGGATGTCCCTCAGAACAGCAAGTAGATCATATATCGTACTATGTCCCTATCCTGACGTATGCCTCGGAGACCTGGGTTATGAAAGGAAGGGAGAAGAGCAAAATACAGGCCAGTGAGATGAGGTTCTTGAGAAGCAGTATTGGAGCTACAAAGAGGGACAGAATAAGAAATGAGAGGACCAGAGAATTAATGAAGGAGGAACCATTACAGGATGGTATAGAGAAGTCTAGACTTAGATGGTATGGACATGTAAAACGAATGGAGGAGAAGAGGATACCCAGGAGGATACACGAGACGAAGTGGGAAGGAAAGAGACCAAGAGGGAGACCGAGAGACAGTTGGCTGAAGGGGGTGGAAGAAAGCGTGAAGAAGAGAGGAGAAGACTGGACAAGGGTGGAGGCTGAGAGATGGTGGGAAGACAGAAGACGTTGGAGAGGCTTGTGTTCCAAACAGACCCGGCCAGTGGCTGGAAACTGTGCAAGATGATGATGACCTCATCACGTTTTCAGTCATGACCAGCAATATGTTGCAATGCTGAGAGTGCTATCTTTTGACGCCCTTAAAGTTGCAATAGTGCTAAAAAGTAATCGTACAAAGAATGTAACTTATATAAGAAGCTTCTTCAGTAAATTTGTTTTCCATTGTCCGTCATGTTTTGACGGGTTTCATCTAGTGTTTAATTAATTTACTTCAAAATTTGACAACTTTTACACACATATATAAATACAACTTAATTAATAAGGTAATTTCTCTTTTAGTATAGACACCAGTAAAATTATCTGAATTTCTGGTTGGATAATTTGTGAAGAAAAAAATCAGTCGCAATCAAATGCGTGCAGTCTTTTTTTTTAAATCAACAAATAAAATTCCTTATAGGTAAGTTTAATTACTTAAACATAATTATAACTATAACCCCAGGAAGATTCATATCAATCAATCATGAACTGCACTGCATGAAGCTTTTTACAAAAAGCAGAAAACCGGTACCGTACTGTAAATATGAAAGATGAGAAGGATGCAAGCTTTGAATGTAAATATACATTTCAGAATTGTCCTGCACTGTATGTGACCCCTTCAGACTTCTAGTTCATTTCCAGTGCTATCTTCTGCCATTTATGAACTGTCTGCTTTCTTTCTTCATCAATTTTTTTTCTCTGTCTTTTTTTTTTTTGCTCTGGATGTAACGTTGGTCATCCTGCTGCTTGCGACCCATATTAGAGTTAAATACCCATAAGGCAGCTCATTAAAATGTCCGTACAGCCTTTAAGAATGGAGAAACGTCAAATATTATGCCATTTATGGAGATTAGAAGGTTTGAAGTGAGTTTTGAACGATATTTCAGAAATTAGATTATTTTAAAGAAAATCACGAAAGTTCAGTCATTGGTCCCCTTAAACTGTATCATCTCCATTAATATTGCAAATATACTTCATATAGTTGTCTAACTGTAAATAACCACGATGTCCAAGCCTCTCAAATGTACCAATACCAATATCATACGTAAAGTAACGTTCACAATTCGCCACAAATATTTACACCAGAAGCTCATATTATATTATGAGTAGAAATGGCAGTCATGATATTATGAATGCGTCCCATCTGCAAACATTTTGTGTCACAAAATCTCTTTGATGTCTTTGGAAAAACAGTCAACGAATGGATCGCGTCGCGTACTTGCAATAGAACGTAAATTTATGAGCGTGTTTGCTCCCGGTATACACGCCACACTGACAAAAATTTATTTGCACGCGCACAAATGGCGATTACAACGTAATTCTTTACAAGTGTGGACACAGATTAATGCGAATACATTCCATACCTACAGGAACAACAAAAACCCCTGCACAATGTCTTATGTTCATGCATGGTCTTCTGCCTTGTTAGCGAAGTACAAGAGAAACTGCAGCCGTTGTTCAACAACTAGGAGGTTAAACTTCCCTCTCGGAGTAAGCCTACAGCAAATTCCGATACTCTTCCGCTTACAGAACAAGAAGTTACCTTCAAGCAAGGAAGTTTTCTGAACACGTCAACAAATACTGTATGTGCTGCATTTCATTTGAACAGTAAAAGATCAATCAATAATTCACAATGTGGCAGACTCAAGTAAAATACTGTATTAACTTTCAGTCGGTCAACACAAAATGATTGAAATTACTGGAATATGAGAAAAAATAACCTAAAAAGTACATGTGAATTAGATTGTTATGGACTATTCAAGAAGGAGAAAATTAGGGGATGACATGTTTCTCTGGTCAAGCGAGCATCATCAGATCCAAATATGCAAGACAAATAACTGTATAAAACACTACCAAACCTACAGTGACACCCACAGACAGTCTCTGCCCTCCAACAACAAGAAACAAAAAATTGTCAGTAAACTTAGTAAGTGTGTGATAATTATAAATGACATTTATTAAGGCAGGCTGTTCCAGCCAAGCTGCTCGCCCGTGAGCAGCTGAGTACTCGCCGCCTTGTGTGAGTAAACCTGCAATATGCAACACAGCCCTGCTGTAGGGGCGGCCGTTACTAAGCGGCGGATACATCAAGACTGGCAGGAAGCGCATGGACTTGTACTATGACCATCGCCCAGTGACGTATTGGCTATCACCCCCCAGTTCCTCTCCAACCGTGCTCCTACCATCACTGCTGAGTACTCGCGTGTACGCATACTCTAACTCGTGGATTTGGAACAGCCTGTATTAAGGCATTAACTACCCAAAAAAAGAACTAACTATATATAATACGCTAAGCTCATCCGACAAAAAACTCAAGCCCCTAAACCAGTGGGAGTTAGAAGGTGTGGTTTGTACCATAATCTTCCAAATCGTCTCAATTGTACAGGAAGAATCTTGCATTTCTTGAAAAGTCAACGGAAATACATTTACTTGTTTAAAAAGTGTGTTCAAACAAACAAGACGATAGCCCATGGCAGCACTGTCGTGCGTCCAGCCCGCATAGCACTAGGGCGGGGTGGGTAGTCTATACACATGGGGCACACACAACCCATTGTGCAATCAGCAGCAGTGAAGAATTGCTCTCTGATGTCATTAACATCAACAATTTGTTTAAAAAGTCCGTTTCAACAAATAAACATATTTATAGAAGCCCGCATAACAGTAAAACTGGGCGGGTGGTTGGTTGGTTAATGAACATGCGAGATTTCTCGTACAGGGCCCCTAGTTTATTTTAATGTTGAAGAACGTAGAAATGACGATGCCATCAATTATAACAGTCTTTCTTTCCAAAGTATTCTATGAACGTGTAGCTACGATTGCTGTGATACACTTAAGCAATATGCCCTAACTGCTGTGGAATTGTAAACTAATAGGCCTATGCGGAATTGACCCACAAGTACTCTGCTGTACTTAAGTATGAAATTAATCCAATTTAGTAATTTCACGGCAAAATTAAATTGAATTTTTTGCACCTACATTTCATGGATTCTTACAAACCCGAGCACAAGAAGAGGCTAGTGTTTGTTGATACCCGTCCGATATTGTACAACAGCAACAACAGTAACAAAAAAAATGTACCACATCGTGAGATAGTGACTAGCAATCTAGCCTGTAACCGTGGAGGTGCGGGTTCGATTCCACGCTCTGCCAAGAAATTACAATTTGATCTGAAGAATGGAATGGGGGTACAATCAACCTCGTGAGGCAGAACTGAGAAAACTCACCAGCCGTGAGCCCTTGAGGGTGTAGCAATATCCAGGGTGCACCAGAAGTGTTGGGGCTACACACACCCTGCCTCCTTGAGGGCCTTGTGCAGAAGGCAGGAGATAACATGAAAAGAAAAAGAAGGCTGACGCCTCGAAGAATGAGGGTATCAGGAAAGATGAGACAAGGACCAATTAAGACGGGAAAGTAAAAGACTCCCTAGGCCTCTGATACCCTAATACCGTCGGGGTCAGAAGAGAACAAGAATTGACCAAGAGAGGTCGACAGGAGAGAAGACGGAGAGGAGCCCGGCACAAGTATGTGGAAGCAATGCATGACTCAGTTGGGGTCCCGTGGTCGCCAACCCACGTCCCACAAGATGTGAGCCTCTGGGGGACTACGCTAAACAGACCTCGCTACTAAATCCAACCATTATTAATTTTTACAGACTCGGCAATATTTCATAAAGTAATAATAAGAATAATGTTATGGGTTTACGTCCCTTTTAACTACTCTAGCTTTTAGAGACGCCAGGGTGCCGGAATTTTAACCCAAAGGGGATCTTTAATGTACCAGTAAAACTACTGACACGGCTCCGTCACATTTGCGCACCCTCAAATGCCAGCTGACTGTGCCAGGATACGAACCTGCAACATTGGGCCCAGCAAGCGAGAACGTTACCGCTGAGCCACGCAGCCAGTCTATTTCATAAAGAAGAACCAGACTGACAATAATATCAGTGAGTAACAATAGCACTAAAATTTTAAATGAAATTAATGTTGCAGTAAGCACAATTACATCTAGTGGCTTCAGTTTAAACAAGATGTTCAGGAAAGAACATATAGCCTACTTTCTCCTAAATGTATGGGTATAGTTATAACTCTTTGTCTTTATCACCTCCTAAATTCTTCCAATTCGAAGTGCAAATTGGCACACTGGATTTGAGGAGTGGCGTTCAAATAACTTACCCCAGCATTTTGCAATTTCATCAGCAAACACTCCAAACAACGTAGGTATTCAGTTTATTAACACCGACTATTTACAATAATTTGAACTTCGTTGCTCTAAACGTATCACTGGGAGAAACCTATTACACAGCTAATTTGTAATCGCGCACGGGTAACGAGAAAGACAGGCCATGGCGCGTAAACCAAACCCTTCTGTGACGTAGGCAATGTACCGGTACTGCTTGATGGTGCTTGTACGTTTAAGTCGAGAGCAATTCATAAGCAGCAGAAATGCAATATTTTATATCAATCTTCATAAAATGGACGCAGTTTAGATGTTCCGTGTGTTTTCAAACACAATAAATTATACTGTATAGGTTTGCAAAACTACGCCTATTGAAGTTACTCCTTACAAAAATCCACGCGAACTAGGATTCAAGGGTTCGTTGTGTCTTTAATAGCTGCAACGAGCAGGCTACAGTAAGTCGAGTTGTAGATTCTGTGACCTTCGTTGTGAGTTAAATTATGTGCACATGAGTATAATTAAATCAAAGAATCTTGCAGCACAGTATAGATATCATTAACTTATTGTTATTTCAAGGGGCGGAACATAAATTAATTCGTTTATAGAAGAGATCTGCGGAATACACTACGCACCGACTAACGACTTGTATCAATACCTTCTATGAAGACAAGTGATAATTGAATACCAACGTTTATACAGGTTCAATGATGTAGACAAGATGACTAGGTACTACACCGGCAGTAAAACGAAGGCCAGGCAGTGGTGCAACAGAACTACATTGCTGACGTCACGAAAACTCACCAGAGCCAGTCATTCTCGTTGGCAGTGATAATCGCGCCTTATCTTGGGGATGTGTACCCTCTATCGGCAAAAATAATAACATTCTTAATTATACTGTAGACAAGGGTTCACTAACTGGCCGGTAGAGAGCACAGCTCGCATCTAGAAGGCTGTGGTTACCTATAACATATTTCAAGTAATTACTCTTAGATGTCACTCCGGTGGTGAATGTTGTTTTAATTAAATATGTATTTTCCATTTCAAAATGCACCATATAATGCTTTATTTTATAACGTCTCAGTACTCAAGAAATAATAAATATCAAAAAAATCAAGCAAAATAGTCCAACTCTGACAGGATTTGAACCACGGCCAGCCTGATGAAAGACCAACGCCCTGACCACTCAGCCAATCGTGCACACTCTAATTGATCGTTAGGAACCAATATATATACCACGTTATAGCAAATCATGACTTGGACTAAACGTTTTCTTCACTGGAGTATATTTTAAACCGAGTTCATTTCATAGAAAGTTCATATATTTGTTACCACTAGGCTATATTGCATGCAACATACTGAAATTAATAAAATATAGGTCAGAACGAGAGATCAGCTGCCATCTTGTCAAATAACCCAGACAACTCAGCTTTTTAAAATCACTTCTAGACTATAATATTAAAATATAAACTTTTAATTTCAAACGAGCCACGTCGTTTCGAACAGATCAAACGATTCTTGGTTCGATAGTCGGAACTGGTGGGTCCCATGTTATGGATTATAAAGTTTGCATAATTCACACGGCCGCCATCCTGAAATGGTACAGTTGATGACCTCGTAGTTTGGGCACAAGACGCGTCTCATATGAAGGAACGTTGTTACCAAATTTGGTAAAGATCCGATTATTAGTTTGGTCGTAAAGCATTATTACGTTTTGACCATTTGAGTGGCCGCCATTCAGTTTTGGTAAAGATTGCGACAATATAAAACATGACACTGAGGTGCCCTTCGCCAGTGCTACCTCTGTACCAAATTTCGTTCAATTCGGTTTGACCGTGTTCGAATTGATAGAGGTGGACAGTCATTCAGAGTACACACACTCACTCACTCACACACACACACTCACACAGACTCTCTCTCTCTCTCTCTCTCACACACACACACACACACACACACACACACACACACACAATTTTTGGCCCTGAAGTGATCTCATAAGTCTACTTTCATTTTTTGCAAAAATCGAAAGTAGGCTAAAAATGATGCTATAAGACGATCATTTCTTTTGCAAATATATTGTAATTCTCCTACGAAATGAAATTCTCTCAGAACAATCACAGAACATTACAAAAATACACATCTTCCTACCTAAAGAAATGAACGATTATAGTGATTGGTAACAAAATATTTCCAGTATTTACCCATAAAAAGATGCTGTTAAAAGTTTTAACACACTTTTCTCTTTTGATTGGGATTTTTTTGTCTGATAGCAAAAGATGGTTGATTAGTTCCTCAGTTTAGGGGCTGCGACAACGCGGTCATGTAGCCCCGTGTATTTTGGGTGTGTGTAGAATCTGTCTAATAACCGGTGTTACTTGTGATGGCTGCATTAGTGTGTGTATCTGTTTTTTAATTCAAGTAAGGACTGCAACTTTCAATTTTTCAAATAGTTCCTACTTTTGCCGCCAAACGCCAGCGTCAACGACTACTAGGCCTAGTTCAGAACTTAGCTACTAGACGCCACCGCAGTCGGCTCTTGGCAACGAACGTAGAAACCTAAGAGCGTTGTTTACATTCCTAACCTATACCATTTAGCTTCACACAGGTGTAATTAGTGGAAGGTTCTTTAACATGCCATAAATCTATGACATGTGACCGCCGGCTTTACTTCCCCTCCAAAAGAAGGAATACTGAGGGATTTTAACGCTCTTAAAAATCCAACGGCTTCGGCCAGGTTTGAACCCGCTATCGTGGGAACAGAAGCTCAGCATGCATAGCAAAAGAATGCAGTACAATTGATAACCATCACCAAACACACAAGTTTCCTAACCACATGGACGGAGTAGTTGCAAACAAGCGCGCAACTTTTAAATATTGGTAGAACCATCTCGTTGCTATCAACAATGCGAATCGAGTGATTACGAAGTAATATCAATGTCACATTTCAATTTAAAAACAAACAAAAAACACATCCAAACACTGATTTTCACTCTAAATACGCATTTTTCTCAAAGATGGTGAATTTAGTTCAAATCCCGTCCAAAACGTACATACAAATTCGTTTAGCAATAGTGAATGATTGAATAACAAAAATCAGAAGCTTTCTAGCAATAATAAACAATATAAGTGAATTGCTATACCAAGAAAGAAAATTCACAATTCACACAAATTTATTCATTATATTTATTGTAGGCCTACTGAGTCATGAAAGGATTTATCTAAACAATGTTTAATGCTTCCCATATTTATCAAATGGATTATAGCTAGTTATTTTAATTTAAATGGGCGGAAATAGGTTTTAGATTATAGATTATAAAACCCGCTTTGAGAAATTCTCTTTATAAGCATTTCAAATTATTGTTAACATTTTCTGAAGTATTTAATACATTCTTTTGGGATTTTTTGGCAGTTTAAAAAAGTACTACACGTTTCCTATTAATAGTGATTTTTCAATATGCACTGCCCGCGTTGTCAAAAAGCCTAGCACATTTCAATTGTTTTAACAAGTAAAAATAAAACAAAAAAATATAATGAAAAACTATGCCGAGACCTGAAATAATTCGCAACTTGAAGTGAATGATTTTATTTTTACATTCATCTTGCTTCAAAAAAAAAAAAGAACATCTCGCTACAAAATATCGACTGTTAATCAATGAAAAATGTTCATCAGTCCGTCTTCTTTCACATTTAGGCATTTTATGATAACACTGTTGGATGTCAGCTAGTGAATAGGTCTGAGATATACTAAGAGATGGTAATAAAGAAGTTTGGGTACAGTACCTAGTTGGTGGAAGACTGCGGATGAACGTAAACACTCATACAATAAGATACGGCAGCGCGTGTCACCCCGTGGTCTGATATAAACGGACTGTGCTTGCTGGTTCGTTCGTCTCGAAGCAACCGCGTGGCCGCGCTCTTCATGACGTAGTGGTGACGTAGTATTGTGACGTGCCGTGCAGGAAGGCTGCAGCAAGGAGTTATCGCCACACACTGCTCTTCATCATAATAAACAAAGGCAGCAGACATTTAACTGGAGCCACGAAGAGTCAAGTTGACCTGGGCGACAACAAGCCTGGAGGACACGTGAGGGAGTGCAGGACGCGTCTGTGGTCAATCCCCAGTGACTGGACGTGGCGAAGTTGCTGGCCATTGACGCGACGTACGCTGGGGGCGCGATGATCAATTCAGGTGATCCAAGAGGGAAAATCCCCCACGCACCTCCCGGAAATTAAATGTCACCCTGAAAATTTAAAAATCTATTTGTTAATTTATATAATATTTATAACAAACGTTTGGTGCTTTTCAGTCGGTGAACACGAATGTTAATCTCATGTATTTTTTTTCAGGATTAGGGCATAACCCAGCTCTTTTGGATACATTCATGTTGACCGACTGAAAAGCACCAAATTTTTGTTTACTGAGGCAACACTGAAAAATGGCTTCAAACCCCACAATAATATGTATAGTTAATCATCAAAATGGCTTGAAATTATCGATTAATTGAGTTTACTGAGAAACACCTGTTAATACTATAACGTCTATTATATTTCAATTGCAGCCAATGGCCATAGCAGGGTATTTTAATTGAACATCCGAGGGCTCACAACAAGTTCAATTACAAGTAGTTCCGACTTTGACTGCCAAATGCTAATGTTACTAACACCTAGCAGCGAACATTGGAACTTAATAGAGCGTTTCTAACCAGCCAAATATAACCTACAAATTTTGCTACACATTACCAATTGTAGTGGTATGTTCTTTTACATGCCATAAATATATGGCATGGGCCCACCAGCTTTACTTTCCCTCCGAAGGAAGGCATACTGAAGGATTTTAGCGCTCTAAAAATCCGACGACTTTGGCCGGGTTTGAACCCGCGATTTGGGTATAGCAGTTCAGCATGCTACCGACTACGCCACCGAAGCAAAATAAACATATTTTCAACCCTTCATTGGGGTCTTCATCAGCATGGGTTGCATTACTAAAACATACTGTGCTTGTATACTAAATAGGTTATTTTCTATGAAAAAAACAATACATTTTTCTTTTTAGTCGTTTTACCCTCCAGGGTTGGCTTTTCCCTCGAACTCAGCGAGGGATCCCACCTTTACCACATCCAGGGCAGTGTCCTGGAGCTTGAAACATCGGGTCGGGGAATACAACTGGGGAGGTGGAACGAGAACCTTGCCACGGCGGCCCCACCTGCAAAGCGAACAGGGGTCTTATGAGGGATGGGATGGGATGATAAGTTTGGGAGGGACAGGCAAGAAAGAGGGAACGAGGTGGCTGTGGCTTTATCGTGATCGAAAGTGAAAAATGGGCCGAAATTGTCGGCATAGCTTTTCATTACAGGTGCCAGGATAGTATCCCTAAAACGTATGCCTGTCATACGCCCTGGAATGTACACGAGGGGTTCGGTGACCATGCATGATGCCACTCCAATACATTGCACCACCTCCTCACTGGTGGTACCGGTATCGGATGTTGGCTATTTGTCGTGCATACGTCCACCGGGTCGTCTGCACACTCGCACAGATTTATCCTCATTGACACAGGCGATATACACGCATGCAAGAACGACTAATGGGTTTGAAGCCACTACGACTCTTTGCCAACAATATGAAAACCTTTTTTTGATGTGTGTATAAATGGCATGATCAACACCCCGAACGCAGTGTGATTGTGATGAGGATGACGAGACCGAAACTGTACCGCTGAGGAGTCACATTGATGGATTCGCTGCACGATAGGCCACCTAGCGCTATGTGCGACACCAACCGTCATCCTGGCGAGAAATCCCCACGCGGAAACGGTGGCGCTTCACCAAGCAAAAGACAATCCACCATTATTTCATGAAGAGTAAATTGTTACCAGACAATACAATCTGAAATTAATCTCAAATTATAAAAGCCGCCTTGTCAAACACTAGAAAAAAGTTTAGTTAGTTAGTTAGTTATTGTTGTTTTAAGGGGCGGAACTACGAGGTCATCTGCCCTTCTTAACACAGATTAAAGAATGCAAATTTGGAATTGAATTTAAAATTTTGAGGTGGACACCTCAATTCAAAAAGACCAAAAATTAATAAAACAAACACAAAAAATTAAATAAAAATAAAAATTATAAAAATAAACAAAAATTACGGAAAACCAAAACCTTATCATTCAAAAACGAACAAGTCGTTGAGTCAATGTTCACTGGAGAATTTAGATTGCTGGCCCTAACCCACTCTCACTTATAAAGCGGATAACGCGATCAGCAGCCACCGCGTCATCGGCTAATATAAGTTTGAGTGTCAAGAAAAGAGTTTAATTATTCAATTAATACGAGCATGTTTCGGTAGGCAATGATACCCTCGTCAACGTAGATTGAAAAATAAAAGAATCTTAAAACTATGTTAACAAATACCAAAGAGAAAGTGGATATTCTTACAATAAACCATTAGAATTTAAATAAAATGAAAGATCACAAAGAAATAGAAAATACATCAAAGAAACAAGACTAAATGCAATATAAATCTCCCTTAATAGACTGACTATACTTCACTTCTTCAATATGGTTCAATACTACAGGGCGCCCGAGAATGTTATCCACAGTGGGTACGTGCAGCTTTGAGTGGTTGAGTCATGAGTTTTAGTTGGCTGCACTGCACTGTGTCCTTCAAAGCGGGACTTCCCCGTGTGAGCTGTCGATGTGTATCGCGGTAAACGCGCGAGCCTGCAGGTCTTCAGCGTGTACTATAGTCAGCGAGCGTTCAGATAGATTATTATTGGAAGAGTGCAACAGTATACAGGCAGAAATGTTTACTACTGAAGAGAGAGTTTCTTTTTTGGTGGAATACGTTTTTCGCGAAGGCGATCAGTTTACAGAAAATGTAAAATTATGATTTCAGTCGCGGTTTCCTAATTCAAAGTGTCCAAACCGTGATACCGTTCGGGATTTGGTAAGTAAATTTCGTGTGACTGGCTCAGTTCACGATGTATGGGGAACAGGCAGGCCTACGCTTTTAACAGACGAAAAACTTGATGAAATCTCCGATATAATGCTGCGTAGTCCAAGTAAATCAACACGAAAATTAGCTCAATAAACAGGTATTTCTACGTCGACAGCTCATAAAGCTGTAAGAGACAAGCTTCAGATTTTCCCTTATAGTGGGCGATGTATGGAAGATAGACATATGCTCTCGCGGACTTTTTTGTAGAACTTTTCATGCTGAACAATTCTTACACTCATAGTATTTAGATATTTTTAACGGTTTGCCCAGCGTAAGCTTAAAGAGCGCTCGTACGCCAGGTTTTTAATCGACTTTTCCACTAAAATCGTTACTGCTCGGCTTCGTTTGATCATAAACAAATTATTTTCTACAGAAATCATACTCGCTATATCCTTTACAGAATGGTGAAACCCGCATCAAAATCCATCCAGTGGTTCTCGAGTTTACCCGTAACATCCAAGAATCGGGGACTTTGTTTTATACTAAGTAAAGAAGATGCAAGCGGCAGCCGTGCTACCAACGTAACTGCTGTAGCTAGCTCTCGCAGACGCATGTAGGCGCTGCGGAGAACATTCCCGGACTCACTGTATAATAATCGGACCTCCTGTTAAGTGCAAAAATATGTTGCTTCCATACATAAAGAAGTGGTGAAATGCGTAACAATTTTTGACTGACAAGATCCTCTAACCTTGAAAAACGTGCCAGTTGAATCCAAATTGTCCGTTAAGGGATAGCCTATATTATATTTTTTCAATCTGGTTCAATATTATAGTGAATCGGGCGTTACTGCTGAGTGCTATGGGATGTTGCTTCCAGCCAGGTATAATGAAATGGTGCAATATAAATCTATCTTATAAGACTGTGTATATTACACTTCTTCAATATGGATCAATACTATAAGGTGCGTTCAAAAAGTAACGAGCCGGAGGCTGGAATGCGCAAACCGGTGACTACATCGGCTAATCGTGGCGTGTGTAACGAGGTGTGGTTCCGACCAGAGCGTGGAAGGTCACAGCCCGTCGCTAGAGGGCACGCGTGCACGTCACGTGACGGTACAATGCGAGCAGTAGCATGCATTAATCGTCCAACGCTGCCAGTCGCAGTGCAAACAGTGACATGAAGGCGTCAACCGAAGAGCACAGAGGTGTTGTTCGGTTTCTCACAGCGGAAGGATTAGGGGGAACGGACATTCATCGCCGAATGTCACAAGTGTACAGCCAACACTGCACATCCCTTGCAAGGGTCAGGGCGTGGCACAAGTGTTTCAGGGAAAGACGGGTGTCGTTAGCCGATGATGCAGGTCTGGGGCACCCCCTTGCATTACCGATGACAACGTCCAGCTGGTCGATGCACTCATTACCCAGGACCGCCGAGTGACAGTGAACGCCATAGCCGCCGTGGTCGCTCCACGACAATGCACGACCTCATACGGCCAACACAGTCGCGGCACTCCTGCGAAAATTCAAATGGGAGGTTCTCGGCCACCCTCCATACAGTCCAGACATCTCTCCCTGTGATTACGCCATGTTTGGTCCTCTGAAAAGGGCTCTGCGGGGCCAACGACTCACCTCGGACGCCGACGTCCAGCTGTACGTGCAGAACTGGTTCACATCGTAGCCCAGGGAATTTTATGAGACAGCCGTCCACCGCCTCGTGTCACAGTGGGACAAGTGCCTCAACAGCCAGGGCCAATACTTCTAACATACAGGTATTGGTTTCTGTAATTATGCCTCCGGCTCGTTACTTTTTGAACGCACCTTATATAATGAAATGGACCTCCTAAATGCCTTATTCTTTTCAACATCGTTTTACAGTACAGCATTTCTCGTTCCCACATTCGTTCAGACATTTGACAGAGTTTTCAATAGTTTGAGGTGGTCACGGTCTTGCCGACCTCAAACTATCGAGACTCTTCTGTAATACAAATGTATGGTACGGTATATATGATTTAATTGATGATGCTCGCTTGATGAACGTAACATATTATCCTTGTAATCAATCCCCCCGGTAATATAATTGAGCAAAAAATTCATATTGAGCGTCTGAAAGTCATTAATCAATTGTTAATAAGGGAACACGGAGAAATGGCTCCATAGCATTATACCCGTAAACTTATCTCTCTTTTACATATTAAAACACCACCCGAGCATCGCTGAACAGAACTGCTGGTACATTGTCTTATTGTATTTGCCTGTTTGCGTGATCCACCTGCTGTGTCCAACATTGATGTATCAAAACCTGGCGCAGTCTGTTGGCATTCTAAGTCAAATCGGACAGTGATCTATGACAGAAGTTGAACGAGAATAAACCCAACATAACCCAAATAACCAAATAGGAAGCGTGTAGTTTAACGTGGCAGTTAATCACGCGATCATGAGCCACGGGACCTCCATTTTACGTGGAATCCGAATCACAGGACATAGCATTTCACTTCGAAAATCTCACATGCAATGATCGGGAATCGAACCCGGTACACCTCGGTAGGAGGCAAACAGCTTGACTGCTGAGCCACCACGCACCCAACCCACCCAAATAACCAGCTAAGGACTTCAAATCCATATCCAAGTTAGAACGCCAACCTGACCATTTACTAACCATTACAGATTCTCACACTTAACAACCAAACTTGAAGGTCAATCAATAGCCATTAGGGTTGTATAATTTCAAATACTAATATTTGATTTGAACATACGAATATTCAAATTTCCAACCAATGCAAACATTCGAATTTTGAAATAATCGCATTAATTAAATGACCCGATTATTCAGTCAAGTCGAACAAGTCGAATCATTCAAATGATCGAATAATTAAAATTATTATTTATTTATCGTATGGCTTTTAGTGCTGGAAGTGTCTGAGGACATGTTCGGCTCGACAAAGTCTGTAGCTGCTTCTAGCGGACACACTTAGGGTGAGCTCCAAGTTCCATTCAATTTCAAATCGTTCCAACTTTCGTCGCCAGATGTCAATGATACCTAGTGGAGAACGTTGGAACTTTGATAGAGCGTTCCAACGAAATCTAACCTAGAAATTTATCTTCACACAAGTTTAGTCTGTGGAAGGATCTTTTACATGCCATAAATCTATGACATGGGACCGCCGGCTTTACTTCCCCTCCGGAGGAAGGCAAACTGAAGGATTTTAACGCTCTTAAAAAATCCGACGACTTCGGTCGGGTTTGAACCCGCTATCTTGGGCGCAGAAGTTTGGCATGCTACCAACTATACCACCGAAGCCACCAAAATTATAATAAACATATATAATATGAATTGCACCACAGTTGGTGATTCAAGGGAAGATCTCAGGACAACAGAGACCTGGCTGAAGGAGAATTTCATGGCTGAAGAACCTCAGGGACTGGTTTGTGATTAACACAACGACACTTTTCCGTGTGGCTGAGTCCAAAACTAGAATAGTCATGATGACCGCCAAACTTCGATAGAAAACAGCACGGCAAGAAGAAGTAGAAGAGGAAGAATAAGAAGCGTAAGAAGAAGGAGAATCTATGCGAATGGATTGAACCCATCTTGTCAGAAAAGACAGCATTCTCCACTAGATTAGATAAACTGGAAATGTCTAATAGACTGACTCAGATCATCTATCTAATCTTAAACTGAAGCACTACACTGCAATTATGCGACCCGTATATAGTCAGCCCTGAATGTCATCGAGTGTCTGTCAATGAAGAAAAAGGCTTGATTGATAAATGAATTATTGCTAAAGTGACATGTTGAGTGATTTCTTGTACGTTACATCGTTGTTACCAACAGATCACATTTAAAAAAAGTAGTTCGTTGAAGAACTATATAGCCTATTTTCATATATCGTACTCATGTTAATTGCCTCTATCAACATACAAAATTTCAGTTTGAACGTTGTGATAGATTCGTAGATATTAAGAATCGTCTAAATATTTCAGATGATCGCAAGGTTCGATTTTTAGCCTACTTTTCACATTTTGCAAAAATGAGGAAAAAGTAGACTTATGAGATCGGGCAAATGTGTGTCTGTCTGACTGTCCTTCTGTCTGTCTGTCTGGCTGTGTGTGTGTCCCCCCCTATCAACTCCTAAACGGCTGCAGCAATCGAAACAAAATTTGGTAGGAGTAAAGATCTATACCTGAATATCTCACGGCCATATTTGAAAATGATGTCAGTGCTACCAACTGCTAAAAAATCGCAATTGAAATTTGAGCTCTATGTTGGATATCTCGGAAGGTATGAATGGGAGCTATTTGAAAATTGGCACACGTATAGATAATAATATTGCAGTTTAATTTCCAGGAGGCCATACATGGCAGTGTTGCCAAAATGATTATAGGCCTGCTGATATGTCCAATATTTAAATGCATATAACTTCTACACTATCAATTGAAATTCAACCAAATTTCGTATGTGCTATGTGTTCATAAACAGATATAACTGAGCGTACTCCTAAGATCCACCAGGGCTGCCAACTGTTAATAAATGCTCTCAATTTATTTTTTCCAAATACCAATATATCAGAAAGTATGCAAACCGACAACTTTAAACTATGCACACGTATAGTACCTGACATTCTGTATTAATTTGGAGTAACTTATATACGTCAGTGCTACCAACATGATTCTAAGCCCGCTGAGAGGTCCAACTTTAAATACATGTAGCTTCTATACTATCATTTGAATTTCAACCAAAATTTGTATGTGCTATGTGCACCATAACAGATACGACTGTGCGTATTCTTAAGAGCAACCAGTGTTGCCAACTGTTAAAAAATGGTGTCTCTATTTTTGTTTCCCTAATATCAATATATCATAAAATATGCAAGCCAATAGCTCTAAAATTTGCACACGTATAGTACCTGACATTCTAGATTAATTTGGAGTAATTAATATACGTCAGTGCTGCCAACATGATTCTAAGCCTGCTGATAGGTCCAATTTTAAAATGCCTGTAACTTCTATACTAACAAATGGATTTCATTCAAAATTAACACAACAAGAGATCATATTATTGCAGATTATTTCTGACCAATACATGTATGTCATTGTTGCCAACATGATTTTAAGCGCTCTGTTAGATCCAATGTTTAACTGCATGTAACGTCCATGCTATCCATTGGACTTCAACCAAATTTTGTATTCTGTACCTTAAGAGATGGAAACAAGAATATATTCAGTCACCAGGGCTGCCAACTGTAGTTCACTATTAGGCTACATTATGCTAGATATACAGTATTTCGAACTAATTAGAAATTTCTATATTACCAATTTAATTTTGTCATTATTCTAGATAGATCCAAATAGATTAATCAATGGCATGAATTTTAAATTTTAAGAAAAGTAGGCTCTTTAGTTCGTCAAGGAACTTCATGTTATTGTTGTACTATTACATGAAGAATATTGTGTACGTGTGGTATTCAAACTTCAATCGCATGATTAGGGCACAAGAAGTAAAAACGAGATTTTAAAATTTCGCATAGCTGCCATCATGTGGTTATGAAAACAATTGAAATATACTAGATGCCAGTGGATTAACATTTGTATAAGCATTTAACGTGCAAAGTTTCACTGCACTCGGATGGTTATATCGCGAGAAACGTCCATTGAAATATGTATACTTCGCGTCGCCGCCATGTTGAATTTGTGCTCACCAGGTTACTGAAAGTCCAATAGGTGAACTTATATTCATAGCCTCTATGTACATTAAAAAATTCAGTTTGATTGCTGTAAAAGATTCGTAGATATGGAGAACCGTCAAATGTATTTCGGATGCTCACCATTTTGGCTTGTTATATGTATAGGCCATAGAGTTATGTACCATTAAAGGAAAATTATTGCGTAGCTTCATTATTCAAACTTTCACTTCGATCGCATGATTAGGATACAAGAAATACAAATTTATTTTTAAAATTTCGCACAGCCGCCATCTTGAGGTTATATCAACAATTGAACTAAATTTGATGCCAGTGCATTACAAGAAGTATAATCATTTACTGTACCACATTTCACTGCGCTCAGATGATTAAATCACGAGAAACGTCTATTAAAATTTTTCAACTTCGCTTGGCCCCAATGTTCGTTTTGTACTTTACAGGTTTTTAAAGTTACATAGATAAACTTGCAGCAATTCCCTTTATCACCGTACAAAATTTCAGGGTGATATCTGTAATAGTTTCGGAGATATAGAATGCCAGTGAAATACTTCGCACAGCCGCCATTTTGAGGTGATGTAAATAATTGAACTAAATTAGACGCCAGTGCATTATAATGTGTATAAACATTTGCTGTACCAAGTTTCATTACGTTTGCATGGTTAAATCGCGAGAAAAGTCTATTTAAAAGTCTCAAATTCGCTTGGCAACCATGTTGGTTTTGTAGTTACCAGGTTTTTGAAAGTCGCATAGGTGAATTTCTAGTAGTGCTCTGAATTACCGTACAAAATTTCAGGATGATATCTGTAATAGTTTCGGAGATACTGAATGCTGGTTGGATTGGTGAGACACAAAAAAATTTGAAGGGCACGGTCGGGGTCGGCCAGAATGGTGCTATGATCTTACCGAGTTTCATTGAAATCTCTCCAGCCGTTTAGAAGTTATTAGGGGGGGGGGACATGCACACGAATCACACACACAGACAAACGGACAATAGGTGATCTCATAAGCCTATTTTTAGCCTATCTTCAATTTTGAAAAAATAGGCTTATGAGATCACCTTTTGTCCGTGAGTGTGTGCGTATGTCTGTATGTGATTCGTGTGTGTGTGTCCCCCTAATAAAATCTAAACGGCTAGAGCGATTTCAATGAAACTCGGTAAGTTCATAGCACTATCCCGGGCGACCACGACCGTGCCCTTCATATTTTGTTACGACTCACCAATCCAACATGGCGGCTGTGCGAAATATTTCACCAGCATTCAATATCTCCGAAACAATTACCGATATTACCCTGACATTTTGTATGGTGATAAAGGGAACAACTATAAGTTCACTTATGTGACCTTTGAGAACCTGGTAACTACAAAACCAACATGGCGGCCAAGCAAATGTTCGACATTTAAATAGACGTTTCTCGCGATTTAACCAACCAAACTCAATGAAACTTGGTACAGTATATGTTTATATACATTGTAATGCACCGACATCTAACTTCGTTCAATTGTTTACATAACCACAGGATGGCGGATGTGTGAAATATTTCACCGGCATTCTATAACTCTGAAACTATTAGCGGTATCTCCCTGAAATGTTGTATGGAGATAAAGGGCACTACTGGAAGTCCATCTATAAGACTTTCAAAAAACGGTTAATTACAAAACGAACATGGCGGCCAAGCGAATTTGAAAATTTTAAATAGATCTTTCTCGCGATTTAATGTTCCAAATGCACTGAAATCGGGTACAGGAAATATTTATATTCATTGTAATGCACTGGTATCTAATTTAGTTCAATTGTTTACATAACCTCAAGATGGCGGCTGTGCGAATTTTAAAATTAAGTTTTTATTTCTTGTGATGTAGTCATGCGATCGAAGTGAAAGTTTGAATAATGAACCTACGCAATAATTTTCCTTTAATGGTACATGACTCTATGGCCTATACATTTAACAATCCAACATGGCGACCATCCGAAATATTTAGACGGCTCTGAATATCTACGAATCTATTATAGCAATCAAACTGAATTTTTAGGTAGATTTCATTGGAAAGCTAACTATTGCAATGGGTCCCATGTTTCGACTTCCTGAAAATTTCGACATATCTTCGCGTTTCACATCCCCCAGACCCTAAAACCACCGTCAGTTCAAAAGTTTATATATAATTTATGTATATATATGTATATCAGTTTCTTGTGGACACGATAACTGCCGTAATTTTGCACCAATCACTTTGAATTTTTACCGACTATGTATACCTATACAATCTCGGTCGAGTTCGTTAATGGGCAAAATCGGTCAAAGGGGGTGAAAATGGGAGGCTTTTTTTTCGAAAAAGTGAAATATCGCTATAACTCTCTTAATATCTGAAATATTGAATCCATTCAAAGTTCATACTATGTGTCGGACAAGTCCCTAAACTTTATGTTTGAAAAGGTTTTTGATAGCACCAACCATTGACCAAAGGGGTGGGAAAAAGTGGGTTTTTCGGGAAACATTAATCATATCTCTGTTAATAGGCACAATATCAAAACCGTACAAAATGGACAATATTCCTCCAATAATTACCTAAAACTTTTGTCTGAAAGAATTTTTGATATGACCCACCATTACGCCACGGGGTGAGCAAAATTATTTAAATTATAAGAAAATGCCAAGTGCCAAGAGGTGTTGCCATGTCAACTTTACTTTTAATTGATAAGGGATGAGCCATCAGCAGTTGCTATGACAACGCCACTGCACGAGATAACATTCAGATTTCCATCTGTCTGTGGGAAGCGACTTCGGTATCGGAACTGGTAGCATGCTGAACTTCTATGCCCAAGGTCGCGGGTTCAAACCCGGCTAAAGTCATCGGATTTATTAAGAGCGCTAAAAAACCTGAGTTTGCTTTCCTTCGGAGGGGAAGTTCCAACGTTCGTTGCGAGTTGATGGTTCCGGTGGCATCTAGTAGCCAAGTTCACAGCTAGGTGTCGTTGATGGTAGTATTTTAGGTAGATTTCATTAGAAAGCTAACTATGGCAATGGGTACCATGCTTCGATTTCCGGAAAATTTCGTCATATCTTCGCGTTTCACATCCCCCAGACCCCAAAACCACCGTCAGTTCAAAAGTTTATATATATATATATATATATATATATATATATATCAGTTTCTTGTGGACACGATAACAGCCGTAATTTTGCACCAATCACTTTGAATTTTTTACCGAATATGTATACCTATAAAATCTCGGTCGAGTTCGTTACTGGGCTAAATCGGTCGAAGGGGATGAAAATGGGGAACTTTTTTCGAAAAAATGAAATATTGCTATAACTCTCTTAATATGTGAAATATCGAATCCGTTCACAGTTCATACTATGTGTCGGATAAAGCTCAAAAATTTATGTTTGAAACGTTTTTTGATAGCACCAACCATTGACCAAAGGGGTGGGAAAAAGTGGGTTTTTCGGGAAACATTAATCATTTCTCTGTTAATAGGCACAATATCAAAACCGTACAAAATGGACAATATTCCCCTATTAATTACCTAAAACGTTTGTCTGAAAGAATTTTTGATATGAGCCAACATTACACCAAGGGATGAGAAAAATGATTTTTGAGTTATAAGAAAATGCCAAGAGCTATCAGTTGTTGCCATGGCAACACTACTAAATTGATGAGGGATGAGCCATCAGACGTTGCCATGACAACGCACTTGCGCGAGATCAGATTCAGATTTCCATCTGACTAAGTGTGAAGCGGCGTCGGTGACGTAACTGGTAGCATGCTGAACTTCTATGCCCAAGGTCGCGGGTTCAAAGCCGGCCAAAGTCGTCGGATTTTCTAAGAGCGCTAAAAATCCCTCAGTATGCTTTCCTTTGGAGGGGAAGTTCCAACGTTCGTTGTGAGTTGCTGATTGCGGTGGCATCTAGTAGCCAAGTTCACAGCTAGGTGTCGTTGACGGTAGTATCTGGAAGCAACATTAGGAACTACTGCTTGAAATTGAGCGTCTTCATTCCTTACCTGAATTACAGACTAATACAGCCATCACAATTCACACCGTTTATCAGACAGATTCTACACTCACCCAAAGTACACGGGGTTACATGACCACGTTGTCGCAGCCCCTGAACTGAGGAACCAACCAACATCTCTGCGGGAGATATAATTTTGCGTGAAGAAGTAACATACCGTTACATAGTTACACATCAGTGTCGAAACCTTGCATAAGGACAGTGTGACCACAAGTATAAAAATGGACTCCAAATGACAAGAAGGTTACCCTCATCATAAGACAATAGAATGTTTAAAATAAGCATAAAATGACGAAAAACAAAGTTAATTACTCTCCAATTATAAAATACTTTCACGCAATAAATGTGGTCTGATCCTTCTACGAAAACCTGCATATTCTGCCTATTTTCGCCTATCCCCAAGTTTGTCCGGTGAAATCTACCTCCGCCTTCCGGCGTGCCGAGAGGACTTTTTTAATGTTCATATGGGCTATGAACTTAAGTTCACCTATAAGACTTTGAATAACCTGGTGATCACAAATCCATCATGGTGGCGACGTGAAGTATAAATATTCACATGGACGTTTCTCGCAATTTAACCATCCGAGTGCAGTGAAACTTGGTACAGTAAATCCTTATACGAATGGTAATCCACTGGCATCTAATTTATTTCAATTGTTTCCATAACCTCAAGATGGCAGCTGTGCGAAATTTTAAAATCTCCTTGTTACTTCTTGTGTCCTAATTATGCGATTGAAGTTTGAATACTACACGTACACAATAATCTGCATGTAACAGTACATAACTCTAGGACCTACATATATAAAATCCAACATGGTGACCATCAGAAATATTTAGTCGGTTCTCAATATCTACGAATCTATTACAGCAATCAAACTGAAATTGTGTATGTTGATAGTGGCAATTAACATAAGTAGGATATATGAAAATAGGCTGTATAGTTCTTCACGGAACTACTTGTTTTGCATAAAATGAAAATAGGCTAATATCAAAAGAGAAGCACGAACTATACCATGGCAACAGGCGCAAGCGCACTTAATTCCTACTCGTTGAAGTGTGCGTGATAATTATAATACGAATACCACCTCGTGGTGTAGCGGCTAGCGTTCTTGGTTATCACCCAGGTGGTTCGGGTTTTATTCCCAGTTCTGCCAACAAATTTTTGAGGGCTGGAACAGGGCCAACTCAGCCTCGTGAGGCAAAACTGATAAGAGGTGGGAATTGAACCCTGAAAGTGGTTGTCCGTGGTTTCCCCCCTACTTCTACTCCAGGAAAAAGCTGGGATGGTTCCTAACTTAAGCCCACGGCTGCCTCCTTCCCAATCCTATTCCCAATTTACAAATACACACACTAGTACAAGAATCACAACAACAGGTTATCACACAAATTCCACACACACCCAAATACACGGGGCCATATGACCACGATGTTGCAGACCCTAAAATAACCAACAACAACGATGATTCTGTTTTGGATCTGCAAGACCATAACTGTATCTTATTTATTCATTGTTACGATATGTTTGCTGTTGTTTATTTAGTTTAGGAATTTGGGATATCTTGGTCGTTAGCCCCGTGCACTTGGCTTCATCTTTAATTTGTCTGTTAACCTGTGTTCCTTTAGTGTGGCTGTATATGTTTTTAGGGTCAGGATGGGGTAGGCACCCTGGGACTTTCAAAAGGTACTATCCCCGTATTTGCCAAGGGTGTGTGTGTGTTATTATGTATATAGTTCTGTGTTTTTGATAACCTGTGTTTCTGTGGTCACTGTAGCGTTGTACAATATGTAGCTATTTTTTTAGGTCTGGTTGGGGTCGATTGCCCGGCACTTATAACAAAGTATTAGCCTGGGGAGGGGGAGACCGGGTGTTTTCATGTTTCTTGTTGTTTTATGGGATTGGGAAATCTTAGTTATCAGCCCCAAGTGCTTAGGTGCATGCGGGATTTTTCTGATAACGTGTGTTTTTGTGGTAACTGTAGTAGTGTATGTAGCTGGGTTTTTAAGGGTCTGGTTGGGGTAGGTTTCCCGGGCCTGGAAATAAGGTATTATCCCAGTATTTGCCCGGAGGACGTGAGGGAAATCCAGGAGAAAATTCCGAAGAAAGGCCACACTCAGGTTAGCCGCTGCCTGCGACGAGATTCGAAACTCTGATCTCCTAACTTGCTACATCTCTTGACCGTGGTCGTGGTGCTACGCCGTGTGGTTATTAGACGATCACTCGAGCAGTAAAGTGAAGCTGATAATAGTCTGATGGGCGCAGCAGACTCTTGTCTGCTAGTTAAAGCGCTAATTGTTCGCAGTTGCTGCACATCATCGAGCTCATTAAAACAGTTGTTGGGCAGTGAGCTACTTCTTCAGGTGTCAGTCACCTTGCTCAACGTATGGCGAGCAAAATAAACCCAGTCCATTGTCCGGCAGCCAACAGTGTGAAGTGTGCATGCAAATCTCTGGCTGACAGTTCAGCCTAGTCATTTCATCTCAAACGTTTGGTTTTCATCATCACATTCATTTTGTCGGCTCGGGAAAAGAACAAAGATTTTGTGCTGTTTTTTTTTCCCTTTGTGACAGTTCATTTAGAATAAATCGAGGAGAAAAATAAAGAGTTGATATGGGTGTGATCAATGAGAGGCTTCAGTGTATTCAATGGGTTGCCTCCAGAACTTTGCACAAACAACACAAGAGGGATAAATAATCTATCAGTGGACAATATTAACATCACGCCAAAACACAAAGTACACAGTTAAAATAAAACGAATGAAATATCAAAAGAATAAAACATAAAAAACATAAAACATACTGTAGAGTAGAAAACGTAAAATACAAAACATAAGACATACAAAACTTAAAAACCAAAAACCATAAACACATAAAAACGTAGAATATAAAAATCATAAAACACAAAACATAAAACACATAAACAATAAAACATAAATCATAAAAAACATAAAAATTAAAACAAAAAACATGAAAAACACAAAACCATAAAAACAAATGAACTTAAACAACATAAAAACATAAAACAAGAAACATAAATACATAAAATATAAAAACCGTAAAACATAAATAAACATAAAAACATAATAGACATAAATTACATAAAAATAAAACGAATAACATAAAATAAAAAAGAAGGAAGGAAGGAAGGAAGATTGTAGTTTTACGTGACCGTGAATCTGGTGATTATGAGCCACGGGACCTCCTTTTTACGTGGAATCCGAACCACAGGACATGGCATTTCACTTCGAAAATCTCACATGCATTGACCGGGAATCGAACCCGGACCGCCTTGGTGAGAGGCATACAGCTAGACCGCTGAGCCACCACGCCCCCGAAATAAAAAAAGACAAACACCAAATAAAAGAAAACAAAATATGATAAAATATATTGTGCCCATTTAGGACTGGCACAAGATCAAAAACCCTGACCATTTACAGAGAATGTTTTAAAGTCTTATAAAATATTATAAAATCTTAGAGATGCACCAGAAGTCTCAGAGAGAAACTCACAGGAAAACGAACATTCAGGCATTCCTGAAGGGGAGATGGATAAGTGGAAATACATATATTCCCATTTTAGTTGGCATTTTAAAAGCAAATCGCCATTAAAATAACGATTCGCAACCACCAGAAAGTCAGACTCAAGAGGCAATAAGTAACACTCGAGATTCCAG
The DNA here is from genome assembly GCA_946902985.2 of Meconema thalassinum. Lineage (NCBI taxonomy): Eukaryota > Metazoa > Arthropoda > Insecta > Orthoptera > Tettigoniidae > Meconema > Meconema thalassinum. The sequence continues at coordinate 134,912,657 of OX336396.1, read as the reverse complement.
GGAGACAGCAACTCCAGGAAAATATTGCGTTTCAAGTGGACACTAAGGGTTGGAACTATTTCTTAATAGACACTCGAAACTTAAACCAGGAATCTGTTAAATCAGCAGTTTTTCTTAAGTAGATAAAAGGGGGAGTTACCTCGTTAAACCTCACGAAATAAACTCACCAAAGCTATTAGATACGAAGTCGAAACAAAATCCAGTGACCCAAAAATTCAAGAAGTTGGCAGTCCTGAAAAACACTTGAGAAGAATGCAAGGTAAGGGAAAAGAGTCATAAACACTTGAGCGACAGGATACTAGCGGAGGGCAGTCAGTGAAAGATAGGCCCCGCCAAGAGCATATCAACTATTTTAATTAATTACAGATAACCCAGCGAAACAATTTCATTCCGCCAGCCGGAAATTGTAATATTATTACCTATTACACTTGGGATTAAAATTTAAACAAGATCGAAGCTAGGATTCAGGATTTGAACTTCCGAAGCTCGTAAGGAACTAGTTCTCAGCCGAGATGAATAAATAGGCCTAAGACCCGAGCAAAAGTATGAAGTTCATCAGTCTGTGGGAGGCCTTGGTGAAAGGAACGTCAGTACACGAAGTTCGTCAGTCTATGACAGGCCTTGGTGAGAGGCACGTCATACGAAGTATCATCAGTCTGCCAGAAAGTCAGCAGAGACAAGTTATAAGTTAAAGTCCGTCAGTAGGCAAAGATGTATTATAGGCTTATAGGGAAAGTGTACCAAGTACGATCAAAAGCAAACAGAGCCTCGGTGATAGGATACGCGAATTAGCGACAAGTAAAAACCGTCAAGAACAAAACCAAAGTAACAGACAGTAGAATTCGAGTCTCAGAAAAGGACAAAAAGTACATAACGAATGCGCTAGGCAAATTAATAAGCTAACAAGCGAGACGCAGCAAACTTATACGTCTGTTCGAAAAATACGCTAGAGACTGAAAATATCAAAAGAACATAGGTTCGAAGAAATAGGTCAGTCAAAGGTAAACGAAAAAACCTACGGTATAGTAAATGGTCTTCACGGAAGACAAGTCGAAGGGAAACCAAAAGTAATATTGCGTCAAGAGCCAAACAGAAGTAAAGTTAGAATAATAGGAATAAACTAATAAATCGAAGAATTTGATGAACAGTTTTCGAGCGGAAAATAGGCGAAATACTAATACAATTAGGAAGGAAAGAGACTTACCAGGAGAAGAGTGGGGAGCCGTTACATGAACAAAGGCTGTAGGAAAGAGACTTACCTAAACGTAGGGGGGATAAGAGTAATCACACGTCCAAACCAGTAGAGAAAAAGGGACTTACTAGGATCATCAGCCACGTGAGGATATCTTCATCGTCCACTGAGATTTGGTCCGTGTGAAAGAAAGTGTAAATAATAATTAAGCGATTTTCTTTTTAGTGAAATAAGTGCTTTCTGTGAAACGTAAAATGTATAAAAATATGTCCGTGTGAAAAATAAAAGGCCAGAAAATGAAGAAGGTCTATGTGTGTGAAGTTATGTGGTGTTAGAATCATGTGTGGGTGAAAACCATTCGAAAATCTTGTCACAAGATGGAAAAGGGGTGAGTAGAAAATGTTCATAATATAAAAATGAGGGTATCATATGCAAATCAGTGAATTTATGTATAAATGTATGCACGATGGATAGTCAAAAAGTGTTAAGATGTCAAAAGGCAACTGTTTAGACGGTTTGCAAAAATGTGAATAATAATTATGAAAAGTGCAAAGTAATAATAATAATAATAATAATAATAATAATAATAATAATAATAATAATAATGGAAACCCGAAAAAATGGTTAAATGAAAATAAAGTGAAATCTCAAAGGAGGAATCGAATATAATAAATGAAAAATGGCAAGTACCATGTATACCAAGTAAATTAACGTAAATGTAATAAGCACCATTAGAATGATGATAATAATAATTAATATTGAGTTTTATACTCCGAATAATAATATTGAGTTTTATACTCCGAATAATAGTATTGAGTTTTTATACTCCGAATAATAATATTGAGTTTTATACTCCGAATAATAATACTGAGTTTAATACTCCGAATAATTATATTGAGTTTTTATACTCCGAATAATATGTTAAAGTAAACAATGGCATTTTTGCAAGTTAATAATGAAATAATGAATGTTAATCAAACTCGAGTTGAAGTGATACAGTAATTGAAATAATTGAAGCGCGTGGAATAATTAACGTAACTGAAGGATCGTTGGGGATACCTTAAGAAATGAAATAATAAACGTTATTCAGCAAATGATAAAATGTAATGTGCTAAAAGTAATAGGTGAAAATTGAACGCCGTAAAATAAAATAAAGGAAGCTTGTAGTTTAACGTGACCGTTAATCTCGCGATCATAAGCCACGGGACCTCCGTTTTACGTGGAATACGAACCACAGGACATGGCATTTCACATCGAAAATTTCACATGCAGTGACCGGGAATCGAACCCGGTCCGCCTTGGTGGCCGTAAAATAAAGTTGAATGTTATAGGCTATAGGCCATGTCGAAATAAAATGCTAAACACGAGCAAAGTTGTTGTAATGAAGATCCAAGTCTTATACAAGTTATGGAGCCGGAATAGGCCCGTAAAATGATGAAATGAGTCAAATAGGCTAGCTAGTGGAATAAATATGTCTTGTAACGTGCGTAAGATCAGAGATCTAAAAGTAATAATGGTCAGGAAGTCGTCGGTATTGTTGAATTAGCGAGGGTTCGACCCGTCTGGACGAACAGGGATTCGAACCAGAGGCATTATAGTTGTTGCAATCTAAGTCCCGCTGGGCAATTGCTAAATGTGTGCGTATTAATCTGGAAAGTATCAGTGCTTCTACGAGATATGGTTATAACTGGGGAAACAGTGTGTTCCGAGCCTAAAAATCATATAGCCTTACTTTACCAGCATCGAAGTGTTATGACCAAGTGAAATGTGTAAAAGGAATGAACGGGATTCGAAGCAAGGAATGGTAAAGACCTCTTGTATCCTCCCAATAAATAAATAAATAAATGCATCGTGATCTCCAATTACAGCACTGGTTACAAGGACAATGAAATGAATAAAAGTTAATGAGGGATAGAGTTGAATGAAGTAATGTCGCACTTGGATTTTCATACATCTTATGTTGTAGAAATAAACAGTTGAAGGTTCTTTTAAAGGGAAGTGAATGGTGTGAGCGCAAGGTCGTAAATTATCGTGAAACGAGGGTGTAAGGGAGGTTCTGCCACCCGGCCGACCGACCCTAAACACGAAAGGAGAGTACAATGGACTTTTGTTTAAAAAGGTTGCGGTTGCTGAATAAATATGAAGTGTAGTCATTTAGACTTTCACGGCCCGTGTTACTATTCATAATGTTGAATTTTGGGCTTATGCCGTGTTTTATTATACTAAAATTCGACGCGTTTCGAAAGAAACCATGTCTTTCATCGTCAGGAATAATCTGGAATACGACAATGTTGCTAAGAGAAAGCAACGAAGAACATATAGAAAGGTGCCCAAAGATGGACGCCATTATAGCCCCATGTTAGGGACAACGGAAAGCAGCAGTGAATTATTTTCACAGGGTTCTGATAATAGGTAGCCAGGATTCACTGAGATTGTAGACGGTGTCGCGGTTTTGTTATGTTGAAGCATTCCTTCAGAACACCTAAGGCAACGAGAATCTATCGTCGTGCAAGCAAGGCGTTATTGTTAGAGAGGTTACAGCATACTCGTAAGCAGTTGGATTTTATTTCGAGGGAGTTACTACAGCTACATCTACGCCTCTCAAACTTCGTAAGTGAGGAATTATGGAAGATCTTTGATCGTATTTCTTCAGTGCAAGCTAACAGCGTTCTAGATCAGGTGAGGGACAGACATATTTCCAAATATGATAGGTTATGTCAGTTGCAGAAATCTCAAGCCATTAGACTTGATGCTAACAAGGTTGTCGTAAATTTGTCCAGCAAGCCCCTAAGTGATACCCAACAGGCAGTTCTCGCTAAAGGTCTCAATTTTGCTGTAGCGCCTAGAAGAATTCCTATTGAAGAACTTATTACATCCGTAGAATCCTCGGTACATCACCTCACACCTGAAGAGGCCGAGGAAGCCAGACAAGAATGTTCCCGAGTTCTCAAGACCGCTAAGCCACCTAACACCAACTTAAAACAAGGCGAAAGCCGGGCACTTAAAGATCTAAGGGACAATTCTGATATTATCGTTCTCCCCGCTGACAAGGGTAACGCGACAGTGGTATTGGATGAGGTTGATTATGATTCCAAGATCTCGTCTTTGTTATCAGATCCTGTATATAGGATTAATAGTCGTGATCCTACTACTCGCTACTCAAATGTCACCGTCAAATTGATCAAGCAATCATCTATTCCAGCGGATGCAGCGAAGACTCTCCTTCCAGGGGATGCTATTCCTCCGAGACTCTACGGTCTTCCTAAAATACATAAGGAAGATGTTCCTCTTAGACCTATTGTTAGTACGATTGGTTCTCCTACATATGCCCTTTCCAAATACTTAGGTAGACTACTTCAGCCGCTTCTGGGTAACACGCCTTCGTACATTAAGGATTCCACACACTTCGTGGAAAAGTTAAAAGCTATAACACTTCAGCCGGGTGATATTCTAGTGAGTCTCGACGTGGTGTCTCTCTTTACGAGAGTACCAATTGATGGTGTTATGTCTCTCATTAATGGCTTTTTTCCTGAAGACATCACAAGACTTTTTTATCACTGCATGACCTCCTCCTACTTTCTATGGAATGGGAATTTTTATGAGCAGACTGATGGTGTGGCCATGGGTAGTCCTCTCTCTCCTGTTGTGGCTAATTTCTTCATGGAGAACTTTGAAGAGAAAGCTTTGTCGTCGGCTCCTTTCAAACCGAAGATCTGGTGGCGTTATGTGGATGACACGTTCGTTGTTTGGACGGAAGGTGAGGAAAATCTTAGCCATTTCCTGGATCACGTTAATCTCCAGCACCCTTCTATTTGTTTCACCATGGAAAAGGAATCTGACGGCAAAATACCTTTTCTAGATGTTCTCGTCACCAAGAAAGAGGTTGGATCTTTAGGACACAGCGTTTTTCGTAAGCCAACACACACCAATAGATATCTCCACGCAAGTTCTCACCATCACCCTGCCCAGAAACATGGTATCCTTACAACTCTAACTACCAGGGCTAGGAGGATTTGTGAAGTGTCTTCTTTACAAGAAGAAATTGACACCCTGCGAACCACCTTTGAGAGCAACGGTTATAGCAAGGCTTTGATTTCTACGGTTCTGAAACCAACAAATAATAATAGGACGTCAGTTGAGAAAAGAGATGTAAGAGGAACTGCTTACCTTCCGTACATACATAACACAACGGATCGTATTGCTAAAATCCTACGTCGGTACAACATACGGACTGTATTTGGAACTTCTGTTAAGATTAGGCAACTCCTGCGACCAACTAAGGACAGTTTGCCTAAATTGCAACAACCGGGTATCTACAGAGTTCCCTGTACTTGTGGCAAGGTTTACATCGGGCAGACTTCGAGAACAATATGCACTCGCATTAAGGAACATAATAGATGTATCATGCTCATTCAACCTGATAAATCAGCTGTTGCCGATCATGCTTTAACACCTGGCCATGATGTCATGTTCCAAGGAGTGGATGTTCTTGCCCGTATAAAGCAATATCGTCCCAGAATCATCAGGGAGGCGGTTGAAATACGTAAACACCCAGATAATTTCAACCGCGACACCGGCTACAATCTCAGTGAATTCTGGCTATCTATTATCAGAACCCTGAGAAAGTAATTCACTGCTGCTTTCCGTTGTCCCTAACATGGGGCTATAATGGCGTCCATCTTTGGGCACCTTCTATATGTTCTTCGTTGCTTTCTCTTAGCAACATTGTCGTATTTCAGATTATTCCTGACGATGAAAGACATGGTTTCTTTCGAAACGCGTCGAATTTTAGTATAATAAAACACGGCATAAGCCCAAAATTCAACATTATGAAAAATATGAAGTGCGTTGTAGTTAAATACGCAAATTTGTAAATTAACGGTGCTATAAAGTTGTTAATCAAATAATTGAATTGGTGGGTTCTTGAAAATCATCCCCACATTAAATTTGTTGAAATCTGATAATATTTGACCATAGTAGTCAAAGTATAAGTTTAACACTAAATATCCGATTCCTACCTAAAAGAGAGATATGAAATGAAAACGGGTTAACTCATAATGGAGTTTGCAAGTAATTAAACAACTGTATAGTGATGGCATATGATACCTCATTTATAAACCACCCTATTGCATGGAAGACATTTTGGAGGGACATGAATACGAGAACATGGCATGGTTAATGGTTTTAGAGTGTTGATTTGTTGTGATAAATTAAGGCTTACCGGCAGAGGTAATATAATCAAAATAAAATGATAATTAAAGAATCTAAAGTAAACTGAGGGTAAAATAAAACCCAGAAGGGATGTTAATTAGACGGTTAAATATCCATAAAGCCTTAGAGAAAAATGATATGAAATAATGGGCAAGCTTTGTGCCTAAACAGATAATGTGTTGTAAACAAAATTATAGAGGAATGCTAATGTATACAATATGATCTAAGCAAGATAAAGATAAGGATAAGATAATGATAGAGATTTAAGTGATTTTTTGATATTTATGTGGATTTTGGATTTTCCAAAATTTTTATGTATGACAATTTGTATTGTTCCTTGGAGTTTTTCTGCAATAAACTCATGTCATTTGTAACATGTCTAGTTTTTCAATTTAGTCTTGTAGATCCTAAAAAGTGCTATTGTGGAATCACGGTGGGGATTGACGTTACACGCCCCGGACCGAAGTAGTTAGCCAGGTCGTGATGAAGCATTCTCCATTGTGAAATGGGTACAATATCAATAAATAAATAAATAATGTCAAAATATAAATTAATTAATTAATTAATTATTAATTCCAGCAAATCTTCTAGGATTTTGCCGTGTCTTTTGAGGGGTGTTGCCTGAGTGTTCCAAGTTGAGCTCATGGGCAAGCTTTTGGCCTCTTTCAATGTTCAAGAGCCTTTCACCGCCTGAATGTTATCGCTTTGCATATTTTGCTTCTGTAGTAGCCATGATATAGGTATTTCACTTAGGTCCTATATAAAGGCATGGATTTTTTCCAAAGGGAAGAAACGGATGTTCTAAAGCATGATTTAATGTGTATACAAAATTCTTGATTATGGCAACATAAAATCTCGAGCAATAGCCGCTTCCAAAACCATATAATTATGACATCAAAACAACAACGAAGCTCTCTTTGGGAACTGCTATGACATTATTCGACGCGAAAATAACGCCCATCGCCACGTATGGACTTGAAATCATATGGGAAAAATTATCCATGGCAGACTTGAGGACGCTTGAAGCAGTCAAATCGCGCTTCCTGAAGGCTACCCTGGGGATATCGAAATATACAAAATCAAGATTAGCATATGAAGTCGCCAGGGAGACCTTCATCATTGAGGACCTTCGGATGAAGAGAGGGCTACCATCCACAAACGCCTGGAAAAAACTAATGCAGGAAAGAATACAGAAAAGGGTCGAAATCTGGTTCGAGTTTTACACCACTGAGGCCATGATGACTAGGACATGGATGAACACAAATCAAGACTTGCGACACTTTGTCAATTCGCTGGCGATACATGGGTATCACCATAAACTGTGTAATACCGAATACTTTCATGACCCTGATGAATCCTGCGTATGTAAATTATGCGGGGTGCAATGTAGTAGATACCACGTAATTTCTTGTGCAAATCGGGGATCATCCATTGTGAAGTTTTGTGAATGACAGTTTGTTATCATCAATATGCACAATTTGTGCGATTTATCTTTAATAATAAATATATAGTAGTTCTAACCCTCGCTCAATAAACGTCAGTCTTTTCTGAAGCGACAGCGTCAATGAAAGGCTTTGCAAGAATATTGATCTCACAAACAATAAGAGACCTTTACATGGTCCTGGAAAGAAATATTGACAACCCATAGGTTTCCGATATACAAATGATTTCAATGAAGTTTGAACCCGTAACGTCGGTAGATATTGAGCGCTAATTTTTAGCTCACAAATTAATTTGGACTGATAATCAGCATAATTGTTGTCCCTTGTCCACATTGGGACATGTAGTGATGTGAACATCAGTACAGGAACAACCGTAAATCAGCTAAGTCTAGAAAACCACAGTGTCAACTCAGTTTAATGTAGTTGATTGTGTAATTTTTTAAACATAACTAATCAACTACAAAGCTTATTAAGTAAATGAGTAATTTGAAAAGTGACTGTTAATAACAAAACAGTCTAGAAAGCAATCACTTCAATAGCTCGCAATGATTGAGCTTAGCTATTCAAAAGGGCTGCACACTTAGGCACATGAAAGTACTGACAAAAATGCTGTTGAGGGTCATTTAGCCGCGTGTACTTGAGTGTGTTATTGCGATGACTGTATTAGTGTGTGTGTATTTTGTAATTCAGGTGTATATTAGGACGGGGGCGACCGTGGCCTTAAGTTAGGAATTATCCAGACATTTGGCTAGAGTAGAATTGGGAAACCATATCCAGGATGGCTGAGGTAGGAATCGAACCCACCTCTTCTCAGTTTTGCCTCAGGAGGTTGAGTGTACCCCGTTCCAGCCCTCATACCCGAATTAAATTCCTTGGTAGAGCCGGGGATCGAACGCAGGCCTCCAGGGCGATAACTAATGCCCGTTGCTCACGGTAAAATGTTTCTTAAAATTTATTTTACAACTAATTTGATAAAAATTTGACGAAAGCAAGCTGTGTTGTTCACGGTAAAATTATTTTATAAAATCCGTGGATGTATCCGGATCGCCATCTACCGATAAACTTCTGAACCAAGAATCAGCTGTTCAACACACATTGGTTTGAGAGTATGGCTCCAACAAACATTGCAAAAAATGCTGCTTTAGCTACAATTATATGTCGTACAGTGGTAAAAAGGAAGAAAAGAAATGCTAGGAAGTCCTGCCATTTTCGAAGTGTTGGTTTACAAGCGAGCTTCACAATCTTCTCACCACGTGGCGCCAGCATCATCTTCATGTCAGCTTCCCTGATTGGTTCGTTTCGTAAAATTAATTTTACGGAATAGAACATGTCCTATTTTATGAAAAGTTATATCAAAGGTTTTATAAAACTTGAATATGACCGTGAGCAACAGAAATTTTATAAAATTAAATTATTGCACAATAAATTTGAAGGAAAATTTTACCGTGAGCAACGGGCATTTAAGAATACTAGCTGCTACACCACGTGATGGTAATCATCAACAACAACAACAACAACAAATATAACACTGTAGAAGGGTAATAGACTAACGGAATAAAACTATAATTACTGTACCGGGTAGTTTAAATAATCCTACTCGTTACACAGTTTAATTAAAGACTTATGTAGCCCAATAATTGTTGTTGTTGATTGATTTAGGGGTTATGCTACATCGTGTTCATGTAGCCCTGTGTACTAGAGTGTGTGGATTTTTTCTGATAGCCTGTGTTAATGTGATGGCTGCATTAGTGTGCGTATTTGTAATTCAGATGAAGATTGAGAAGGAGATGGCCGTGGCCGTAAATTAGGAACCATCCCTGCATTTGGCTGGAGTAAAAGTGGGAAACCACGGAAAACCATTTCCAGGATGGTTGAGGTAGGAATCTAACCCGCCTCTTCTCAGTTTTACTCACAAGGCTGAGTGTTCACCTTTCCAGCACTCAGACCAGAATTAAATTTCTTGGCAGAGCCAGAAATCGAACCCGGGCATCCGCGGTGACAGCCTAGAATGCTAGCCACTACGTAAAGAGGTGGTCAGCTTAATAGTAATTATAAATACTGTTGTACATAAGTGTTATATTCTTATCTACTAGACCCATATTAAATCTAAGTAAGCAGAATCTGGTGAAGTTTGCTTAACGAAAGCAACTTCTCATCGAATTTAGCCCCGATATATGTGAGAATGGCCTGTTTGCCATCTATTGATGAATGCAGTACATTTGCATTTGTCTGTTGGCACAGGCTAGAGTAAAATGTGGCTTTTCACCGATGTCTCAGTCTCACTCATGACTGTGATGATAAGGAAGCTACTGAGGTATGGGTGGTGCTTAGTAATGACATTCACGGCACAGTCAGTGCCTGTGGATGCTGTGAAAGGTTCTACTCATAGGGTTAGTACTGCTGTTCTGATTCAGTGAGGAAAGCAATGGCAAACTACCTCACTCCTCTTCTTGCCTAGTACGCCTCAATTTAGCGCTGCCTTGGGTTTTTGTGGGTATCTACCCACATAACCCATCGGTGCTACTTTTTGAGGATCCAACCAGCCTTCGGGCTGACTACCCAACAGGGAACATATGTGAGAAGTGTTTTATTAAGGTGACGTTAACTGAATATTTGAACAAAACACTTCAATTTATTAATATGCTCATACCAGCCAAAATTATGAATCAATTGTTATGAACATAGGGCCTATTTCAACATGTTAAGTGAAACTCTCTTTATAAGATAAAATAGTTGTTGAGAAAGCACAGTTACCAACATTACAATTAATTAAAGGAAAAACATTAAGCAAAAGGTACACGTATTACTTAACAATAAGTTGAAGATTTGAAACTAAATACACTTAAAATAAAATTCATGGCTTGCAATACAACCTAGAATCATGGTTCTAGTTCTTCAAACGTATTGTTTGAAAATAAAATAAAATAAAAAGTTTAAAAAAAATCTATGTTCTTGAATCAAAGCACTTTTAGCCTATTTTCATTTATATGTGTGTGTCTCCCCTAATAACTTCTAAACGGCTCGAGTGATTTCAACGAAACTCGTTAAGGTCATAGCAGCATTTTTGCCGATCCCGACCGTGTTCTTCAAATTTTATTACGTCACACCAATCCAACATAACGGCTGTGCGAAGTATTTCACCGGCATTCTATATCTCCGAAACTATTACCGATATCACCCTGAAATTTTGTACGGTGATAAAGGGCACTACTAGACATTCACCTATGATACTTTCAAAAAACCTGTTACCTACAAAACGAACATAGCGGCCAAGCGAATTTGGAACATTTTAATAGACTTTTCTCACGATTGAACCGTCTGAGTGCAGTGAAATATGGTACAGTAAATGTTCATACACATTGTAATGCACTGGCATCTAATTTAGTTCGATTGTTTACATGACCTCAAGATGGCGGCTGTGCGAAATTTTAAAATTGAGTTTTCATTTCATGTGTCGTAATCATGCGATCGAAGTGAAAGTTTGAATAATGAATCTACGCAATAATTTTCATGGTACATAACTCTATGGCAATACATATAACAATCCAACATGGCGACCATCCGAAATATTTAGACGATTCTCAATATCTACGAATCTATTACAGCAATCAAATTGAATTTTGTATGCTCATAGAGGCTATGAACATAAGTTCACCTATGGGACTTTATTGTTGTTGTTGTTTTAAGGGGCGAAACTTTGAAATGTGGGACTTTCAATAACCTAGTGAGCACAAATCCAACATGGCGGGGACGCGAAATATAAATATTTAAATGGACATTTCTCGCGATTTAACCATCCGGGTGCAGTGAAACTTGGTGCGGTACATGCTTATAGAAATTTTAATCCACAGGCATCTTATTTATGTCAATTGTTTTCATAACCACAAGATGGCAGCTGTGCGAAATTTTAAAATCTCGTTTTTATTTCTTATGTCCTAATCATGCGATTGAAGTTTGAATACTACACCTACACAATAATCGTCATGTTAGAGTACATAACTCTAAGACCTACATATATCCAACATGGCGAACGAAATATTTAGACGGTTCTCTTTATCTACGAATCTATTACAGCAATCAAATTGAAATGTTGTATGTTGATAGAAGCAACTAACATAGCCTGAGTAGGATATATGAAAATAAGCTTTAGTTCTTCACGGAACTACTTGTTTTCCTCCCAAGTTACATAAATACTGGAGCTGATATTCCGAGTCAGATTAATGTACATAGGCTACGCAAACAAGCATACTACGAATATTTCAGGTAGATCAGTGCAATACTCTCTAAGATAATGCACCTTATTTAGATAAAAAATAGAAGTTGTGGGAAATGGATGCAAATGGTAGATGTTTGTCAAAGTTGACACATTTCAACAGCCCTTATTTAGGAAATAAATTAAAATTTTTGTTCCAAACAAACTTTCTGTATGAATTTAATATTATGAGAACCTAATATGATAAAAAAAAAAGTCATCTCGGCACGCCGGAAGGCGGAGGTAGATTTCACCGGACAAACTTAGGGATAGGCGAAAATAGGCAGAATATGCAGGTTTTCGTAGAAGGATCAGACCTCATTTATTGCGAGAAGGTATTTTATAATTGGAGCTTAATTAACATTGTTTTTCGTCATTTTATGCTTATTTTAAACATTTTATTGTCTTATGGGAACGGTAACCTTCTTGTCATTTGGGGTCCATTTTTATACTTGTGGTCACACTGTCCTTATGCAAGGTTTCGACACTGATGTGTAACTATGTAACGGTCTGTTACTTCTTCACGCAAAATTATATCTCCCGCAGAGATTTTGGTTGGTTCCTCAGTTTAGGGGCTGCGACAACGCGGTCATGTAACCCCGTGTACTTAGGGATGGCTGTATTATTCTGTAATTCAGGTAAGGACTGCAGACGGTCAATTTCAAGCAGTAGTTCCTAATGTTGCTACCAGGTACTACCGTCAACGACACCTAGCTGTGAACTTGGCTACTAGATGCCACCGCAACCAGCAACTCGCAACGAACGTTGGAACTTCCCCTCCAAAGGAAAGCATACTGAGGGATTTTAGCGCTCTTAGAAAATCCGACGACTTCGGCCGGCTTTGAAACCGCGACCTTGGGCATAGACCTTCAGCATGCTACCAGTTACGTCACCGAAGCCGCTTCACACTTAGTCAGATGGAAATACTGAATCTGATCTCGTGCAAGTGCGGTGTAATGCAACGTCTGATGGCTCATCCCTCATCAATTTAGTAGTGTTGCCATGGCAACCTCTGATAGCTCATGGCATTTTCTTATAATTCCGAAATCATTTTTCTCATCCCTTGGCGTAATGGTTGGTCATATCAAAAATTCTTTCAGACAAAAGTTTTAGGTAATTATTAGGGGAATATTGTCCATTTTGTACGGTTTTGATATTGTGCCTATTAAGAGGGATATGATTAATGTTTTCCGAAAAACCCACTTTTTCCCACCCCTTTGGTCAATGGTTGGTGCTATAAAAAACTCTTCGAACATAAATTTTTGGGCTTTATCCGACACATAGTATGAACGTTGAACGGGTTCGATATTTCACATATTAAGAGAGTTATAGCAATATTTCACTTTTTCGAAAAAAGCCCCCCATTTTCACCCCCTTCGACCGATTTAGCCCAGTAACGAACTCGACCGAGATTTTACAGGTATACATATTCGGTAAAAAATTCAAAGTGATTGGTGCAAAATTATGGCAGTTATCGTGTGCACAAGAAACTGATACACACATATATATACATACATAAATTATATATAAACTTTTGAACTGACGGTGGTTTTGGGGTCTGGGGGATGTGAAACGCGAAGATATGTCGAAATTTTCCGGAAGTCGAAACATGGTACCCATTGCAATAGTTAGCTTTCTAATGAAATCTACCTAATAGCTTTCTAATGAAATCTACTTAAAAAAGGGTGTAAAATTGACCACAACCTAAGTTATCACCACCTTAAGTCTACAAATAATTGAATCGACCGGAACTGATAAGTGTCAGTTTTCACTAAATTTCAGGAGACAATTAAAACGTCATTGACAGAACAGAACTTAACAAACACATTACTGTATATTGATCATGTATGTTGTGAAGCAACTATTCAGGTTTATTTGTAATAGCGAAATATCAATTTTAATTTGATAAATATACATTTCAAATCAATTTTGGAAACGTGACTAAATGCCTTTCAGCTCCATGGTCAGTTTAGTGTGGCATAAAGCCATCCAGAATGAAAATTTCACATGATATTTTTAAATGTATTTGTAACCTAAAAACCACCTTAATCCTGTAAAAATATAAATTACAGTAGCACTGTAATACGCGGGAATCTTGCAGTGCGGCCAACATTAAGTACAGAAAACGGCGCTGAAAGGCAGCAAGTCATTGACTTAATGCCTTTCTTCTCTGATTGCAGTACATGTAGCAGTTTCGGGCTTAAACAGAAGGCTGACTTAATTCTTTCCAGTGCTGTTCCAAGGCCCTTGGGTCAATACCTCAGAATACTAATTGTTTAAAGAAATGACCATTTTTGACTTAATGCTTTTCAGCACCAACCGAATCAATTCTTGTAATTTATATCAGTCACTAGGGAATTAATCGTATCACCCCACCCATTATAATTGGGTGCAGTCGTGTTGAACGACTGATAAGCCTGTAATAAAAGCTATTGTAAAGGTAACCAACGATTCTCAATTTGCAAGAAAACTAATCGGTAGTGCAGTTGTAACCGTGAACTTTTTGGCAGGGGTGGATCTAGGGGAGGGCCAGGAGGGCGACCACCCAGGGCCCCGCGGAACTAAGGGCCCCACGCTATGGATTTTTTTAAAATTAAATTAATTAATTAATTAATTAATTAATTATACTTTTCAAATTTTTTGGGGAAAAAAGAAGAAAGTGCCAGAATAATACATGAAAATTGATTGTGTTTTAACACTCTCCTTAAGGGGAATTAACGAATACATAAATACATAATAAACATACTTTTCAAACTTTTCAAAATAATTTATATATTTTTTTTCCAGTGCATCTATGACCTCCCTTGACCGTTTAGCAGATTTAGATTTTAGTGAAATAATAGAAGACTTCAGCCGGAATAAAAAGTGGCAAAGTAGACTAATCTATATATATAAGAATGAATTGCTGTTCGTTAGTCCCGCTAAAACTCGAGAACGGCTGGACCGATTTGGCTAATTTTGGTCTTGATTTATTTGTGGAAGTCCAGAGAAGGTTTAAAAGGTTAATAAATATGAAAGTTGTAGCGCACGAGTAGATTCAACAAATGAGTGACGGCACGCGAATCGCTTAAACAAAGTCCCGTATCCGTTCATATACCATTCATCCGATTGTTATGAAACTTTGGTTGTATTGTTGTGCACACTCCAGGAAAGGTTTCTGACTTAGTAAATCCTTTTTACAATAGGTAGTGCACGAGTAGATTCAACAAATGAGCGACGACGGCCGAAGCGTTTCAACAAAGTCCTGTATGCGTTCACATACCATTCGTCCGATAGCGATGAAACTTGGGTGAGAGGTTGTGTACTCTACAGGCAAAGTTTCTGGCTTAGTAAATCCATGTTATAATAGGTAGCGCACGAGTAAATTCAACAAATGAGCGACGACGAGCGAAGCGTTTTAACAAAGTCCCGTATGCCTTCATATACTATTCGTCTGATAGTGATGAAACTTGGGTGAGAAGTTGTGTACACCTCAGGGAACGTTTCTGGTTTAGTAAATCGACTTAACAATAGGTAGCACACGAGTAGATTCAACAAATGAGCGACGACGGGCGAAGCGTTTCAACAAAGTCCTGTATGCGTTCACATACCATTCGTCCGATAGCGATGAAACTTGGGTGAGAGTTTGTGTGCACTACGGGCAAGGTTTCTCTCTTAGTAAATCCATATTATAATAGGTAGCGCACGAGTAGATTCAACGAATGAGCGACGACGAGCGAAGCGTTTTAACAAAATCCCGTATGCGTTCATATACTATTCGTCTGATAGTGATGACACTTGGGTGAAATGTTGTGTACACTTCAGGGTAGGTGTCTGGCTTAGTAAATCCACTTAACAATAGGTAGCGCACGAGTAGATTCAACAAATGAGCGACGACGGGCGAAGCATTTCAACAAAGTCCTGTATGCGTTCACATACCATTCGTCCGATAGCGATGAAACTTGGGTGAGAGGTTGTGCATACTACAGGCAAGGTTTCTGTTTTAGTAAATCCATGTCATGATAGGTAGCGCACGAGTAGATTCAACAAATAAGTGACGATGCGCGAAGCGTTTCATAAAATCCCGTTTGTGTTCATATACTATTCGTCTGATAGCGATGAAACTTGGGTGAGTTGTTGTGTACACTCCAGGGAAAGTTTCAGGCTTAGTTAATCCATTTTACAATCGGTAGCGCTCAAGTAGATTCAACATATGTGCGAAGGCGCGCGAAGCGTTTCAACAAAGTCCCGTATGCATTCATATACAATTTGTCCGAAAGCGATGAAACTTGGGTGAGATGTTGTGACACTTCAGGGAAGGTTTCTGGCTTAGTACATCCACTTTACAATATGTATCGCACAAGTAGATTCAACAAATGTGTAACGGCGTGCGTATCGTTTAAAAAAATCCGTATAGTTCATATACCATTCTTGCGATTGCAATGAAATTTGGAGAAATGTTCTTTCCACTCCCGCAAAGATTTCTGATTTAGTAAATCCATTTTACAATTGGTAGCGCACGATTAGATTCAATTAATGGGCGACAGCGCGTGAATCGTTTCAACCAAGTCCCGTATGCGTTCATATAACATTCATCCGACACTTTCTTTGATTGGCATTGCAACGCATGCCGGGTACAGCTAGTATTTTAATATTTCATAGTTTACATAATCTTCTTCTAGGGGACTTAAAGGTTTCTTTCATATTATTAAAATATGTACTGTAGTGTATTCAAAATATTTTAACTATTCTTTAATTTATTATTATTACAAAACTGCTTTTCATTTGATGAGATATTTTTTTTATTTCCTAATGTTGTGGGCCCCACCTTATCTAATCGCCCAGGGCCCCGCAGGGCCTGGATCCGCCACTGCTACATCTCAAGACATGGGACTGCACATACAAAAGACTAGCTCCACCCGTTTGTACTGTATAATCACCTCTAAAATTTAAGTACACCCTACCGTTGCAGTTGTAGTAAATCTGAAACGAGTTTCTTACACTCAATTCTTGACTGCTTACCCAGAGGTCCAGCTTCGATTCCCGGGTCTGCCAAGAAATTAAACATAGTCTGAAGGCCGTAAATGTGTACACTAAGCCTCGTGAGGCAAAACTGAGAATTGGTAATTGATTTCCCATCGCAGCCATCTTGGATGTGGATTTCTGTGGTTTCTCACTTCTACTTCGGGCAAATACTAGGATGGTTCCTAACTTAAGGCAACGGCCGCCTACTTCCAAATCCTCACCAGCATTACAAATACATCCACCACAAAAACACAGTTTATCAGACAAATACTACACACACTCAAACAGACAGGACTAAATGACCACGATGTCCCAAAGCCCCTCAATGAAATTTCAACAACGTCTTACACTTAAGCTCCCAGCTACGCCGGGATTCGAATCCAAAATCTCGGAGACAACAGATGAGAGAATTATTGAATAATAGCAAACCCCGCGCCTTCACCCGGTATCTTTAACGGTTTAGCTAGCGTAAGCATAAAAGGCGCACGGACGGCAGATCCCAGACGCAATTCAGAAAAGCCGAGGTGAACAGCGAAACTCCAAACACATCATATACACTTCTCTGAAGTCTTAACTCCTAGCCGAAGCTGGGGTGATAGGATCGCTCATTAGCTCGTAAACTCGCTCCGAAGTTAGTAATTTAAATTTCCACTGAATGGAGATTGTTGGAAGAGATGAAAACGTAAAAACAATTATAGTGTGCGATGTATTAAAGATATGCTGTCGTGGACGTTTTTGTAGAACTTTTCGTGCTGAATAATTCGTAAACTCATAGTATATACTGTAGATATTTTTAACTGTTTACCCAGCTTAAGCTTAAAAGGTGCATGGACGGTAGGTTTTTCTTAGACTCGATTCACAGAAATCGTTACTGCTCGGCTTCCTTTGGTCATAAATGAATGTTTTTCAACAGAAACCCTCCTCGAGGAATCCTTTATAGAATGGTGAAAACCGCATCAAAATCCACCCAGTGGTTCTCGAGATTACCCGTTACATCCAAGAATCGGGGACTATGTAGAGATGCCACGCAGCTGGCTCGAGCTCACTCCGACTCGACTAGACAGGGAACTACTTCAATGGCTTCCTTAATATGAAGTTTCTGAGAAATATGTCAGGAGAAATATTGTGTCTTGCACTTGACAGCCATGAGATGTAGACCGGAGATAGCTGACATGCCAAATCTCTGCTAGTCACTGCTAAGAAAGTCTTGTTGGTAGAATGAAAAAGATGTCAATCAATACACACCTTTAATGACAAAAATCTTATTAAATATGTTAAAGATGTTTCGAGTCACGTTGGAATCGTTTTCAGCACAACATTAACCAAATAAAAGCTAAAAAGTAAAGAAATAATGATAAATCCATTGATGATGATGATAATTGTTGTTTGAAGGAGACTAACATCTAGGTTATCGGCCCCTAATGGTCTGGGTGATAGCGAAAGATGAGATGAGGATGAATACTATAACTAATACTAACTACAAGACGGCCCCGTGGTGTTGGGGTAGCGCGCCTGCCTCTCACCCGGAGGCCCCGGGTTCGATCCCCGGCTCCGTCAGGGATTTTAAAACTGACGTGAGGGTTGGAACGGGGTGCACTCAGCCTTGGGGGGACAATTGAGTAGCTGTCTGACAGTGAGACAGCGCTCCGATCACGAATACCAAGATTAACGGCCGAGGGAACCCGACGCGCTGATCACGCGTCACCCCAATATCTGCAGGCCAAATGGCTGGGCAGCGGTCGCTTGGTCGGCCTTAGCCCGTCATGGGCTGTATAATGCCAGGGGTTGTTGTTGTTGTTGTTTTTTTTTTTAATACTAACTACAAACTTACATACTAGAAAAAGCTTGTAGTTTAACGTGACCGTTAATCTTGAGATCATGAGCCACGGGACCTCCTTTTTACGTGGAATTCGAACCACAGGACATGGCATTTCACTTCGAAAATCTCACATGCATTGACCGGGAATCGAACCCGGACCGCCTTGGTGAGAGGCATACAGCTAGACCGCTGAGCCACCACGCCCCCATTACATACTAGAAGAAGAAATGATAAACAAATAAAGGATAAGGCAAACAAAGGACAGGAAGAAAGGAAATGCCCCCAATCCTCGAAGAATGAGGATTGAGGGACTTAGAAGGAAGGAGAGCCATGAAAGGCAGATAGGAAAGGGGAAAGTGGAGAGCCCCCCCCCCCCAAGGTCAGAGGAAAAAGGGGACAAAACGGACCCAGCTCAGGAATCCCTCGGGGTCGCCAACTCCCAAACTCACCAGCCGTGAGCCCTTCAGGGTGTAGCACCATCCAGAGTGCACCAGAAGCGGTGGGGCTACACACACCCTGCCTCCTTAAGGGCCTTGAGCAGAAGGCAGGAGACATCATGAAAAGAAAAAAAGTCCTCTCGGCACGCCGGAAGGCGGAGGTAGATTTCACCGGACAAACTTGGGGATAGGCGAAAATAGGCAGAATATGCAGATTTTCGTAGAAGGATCAGACCTCATTTAATGCGAGAAGGTATTTTATAATTGGAGCTTAATTAACTTTGTTTTTCGTCATTTTATTGTCTTATGGGAACGGTAACCTTCTTGTCATTTGGGGTCCATTTTTATACTTGTGGTCACACTATCCTTATGCAAGGTTTCGACACTGATGTGCAACTATGTAACGGTCTGTTACTTCTTCACGCAAAATTATATCTACCGCAGAGATTTTGGTTGGTTCCTCAGTTTAGGGGCTGCGACAACGCGGTCATGTAACCCCGTGTACTTTGGGATGGCTGTATTAGTCTGTAATTCAGGTAAGGACTGCAGACGGTCAATTTCAAGCAGTAGTTACTAATGTTGCTACCAGGTACTACCGTCAACGACACCTAGCTGTGAACTTGGCTACTAGATGCCACTGCAACCAGCAACTCGCAACTAACGTTGGAACTTCCCCTCCAAAGGAAAGCATACTGACGGATTTTTAGCGCTCTTAGAAAATCCGACGACTTTGGCCGGTTTTGAACTCGCGACCTTGGGCATAGACATTCAGCATGCTACCAGTTACGTCACCGAAGCCGCTTCACACTTAGATGGAAATCTGAATCTGATCTCGTGCAAGTGCGTTATCTTGGCAACGTCTGATGGCTCGTCCCTCATCAATTTAGTAGTGTTGCCATGGCAACCACTGATAGGTCTTGGCATTTTCTTATAATTCCGAAATTATTTTTCTCATCCCTTGGCATAATGGTGGGTTATATCAAAAATTCTTTCAGAAAAAAGTTTTAGGTAATTATTATGGGAATATTGTCCATTTTGTACGGTTTTGATATTGTGCCTATTAAGAGAGATATGATTAATGTTTCCCGAAAAACCCACTTTTTTCCACCCCTTTGGTCAATGGTTGGTGCCATCAAAAAACTTATTTGACAAATATTTTTGGCACTTATCCGACACATATTATGAACTTTGAATGGATTCGATATTGCACGTATTAAGAGAGTTATAGCGAAATTTCACTTTTTCGAAAAATGCCCCCCATTTTCACCCCCTTCGACCGATTTAGCCCAGTAACGAACTCAACCGAGATTTTATAGGTATACATCTTCGGTAAAAAATTCGAAGTAATTGGTGCGAAATTACGGCAGTTATCGTGTCCACAAGAAACTGATATACATATATATATATATATACATATATATATATATACATAAATTATATATAAACTTTTGAACTGACGGTGGTTTTGGGGTCTGGGGGATGTGAAACGCGAAGATATGTCGAAATTTTCCGGAAGTCGAAACATGGGACCCATTGCAATAGTTAGCTTTCTAATGAAATCTACCTAACAAGGCTGACCCCTCCAAGAATGAGGGATCAGAAAAGATGATACAAGGGCCAATTAAGGCGGTAAAGTGAAGGACTCACTAGGCCTCGCTTACCCTAATACCGTCGGGGTCGGAAAAGAACAAGAGTTGACCAAGGGAGGTCGATAGGAAAGATAACAGAGAGGAGCCCGGCACAAGTATGTCGCGTGGTCGCCAACCCACGTCTCACTAGATGTGAGCCCCTGGGGGGATAAATCCAATGAACGAACACTAATTAAAGCTAATGGTAAGTAGAACTAAGTAAGTCTGAATAAATATTCTCGGCTGAAAATTTCACCTCATAGTCACCAGAATTCGAAACTAGACTGTCCAGATAAAATGCAAGGAACTACGCCACTGCACGGCCATCTCCTTTCCATTCCTAGCCTTAAGTACGAATATACACACGTCTTGTACAAATACTGTTTATCAAGTACATTATAATCATTAACACACTCATTAGCATTTCTACAGAAAATTAATCTCTTTGCATCGAATATAGATTTAGGTATTGTTGTTGTTTGAGTCTTCAGTCTTTTGACTGGTTTGATGCAGCCCTCCATGCCTCCCTGTCTTGAGCTAATCGTTTCATCTCTACATAGCTACCACACCCTACATCCGAAGCAATCTGTTTAACATACTCTAACCTTGGTCTACCCCTACAGTTTTTGTCCTCAACCCTTCCTTCCATAACTAAGCTTGCTATTTCTGGGTGTCTTAGTATGTGTCCTACTAACCTATCTCTTCTCTTCA
Source organism: Meconema thalassinum (assembly GCA_946902985.2). Classification (NCBI taxonomy): domain Eukaryota; kingdom Metazoa; phylum Arthropoda; class Insecta; order Orthoptera; family Tettigoniidae; genus Meconema; species Meconema thalassinum. Next base: position 134,890,961 of record OX336396.1, on the reverse strand, counting down.
TTAGCAGTCGGCAGAAACATCTCTCCTCTCCCACTCGTCTTAATACCTCTTCGTTTGTCACCCTATCTACCCATCTGATCTTCATCATTCTCCTGAAACACCACATTTCAAATGCTTCAATTCTCCTCTCTTCTGCTGCACCAATAGTCCAAGTTTCACTTTCATAGAGCGCCACGCTCCAGACAAAGGTTTTCAAAAATGACTTCCTAATACCTAAATCTATATTCGATGTCAACAGATTCCTTTTTTGTAGAAAGGCTTTCCTTGCCTGAGCCAACCTACTTTTTATATCCTCTTTGCTTCGTCCATCACTGGTTATTTTGCTTCCTAAGTAACAGAAGTCTCCTACTTCCTTCAGCTTTTCACCTGCCAATTTTATGTCCATAGAGGTTTGTGATTTATTTCGGCTGTATCCCAGTATTTTTGTTTTACATTTATTAATTTTCATCATGTATTCATTCCGTAAGACGGAGTCCATACCATTCAAAAACTCATTCAAATCCTCAGGCTTGTCGGCCAAGATGACGATGTCATCAGAAAATCTCAGAGTTGAAATTATTTCTCCTTGAATCTTCACTCCCACTTTAAATTTTTCTCCAATTTCCTTCATTGCTTGTTCAATGTAAAGATTGAAAAGTATGGGTTGCAGCCTTGCCTAACACCTTTCTGAATACCAGCTTCTCTCTCATGTCCTTCAGCTCGAATAACTACTGTCGGGTTTCTGTATTAGGAAGTCATTTTTGAAAGCCTTTGTCTGGAGCGTGGCGTTCTATGGAAGTGAAACTTGGACTGTTGGAGCAGCAGAAAATAGGGAAAATGTGGTGTTACAGAAGAATGATGATGATCAGATGGGTATGTAGGGTTACAATTGAAGAAGTATTAAGACGAGTGGCAGAGGTAAGATATTTCTTGAGACTGCTAATGAAGAGAAGAGATAGGTTGGTAGGAGGCACACTAAGACACTCACAAGTAGCAAACTTAGTTATGGATGGAAGAGTCAGAGATGAGAACTGTAGGGGTAGACCAAGGTTAGAATATGTCAAAGAGATTATCTCGGAGCAAATGTACACTCGGTTGAGGGATGGTGCCTGGGGTCAAATATACGAGTGCACTCATGTAAATACTGCAGTAGACCTGTTTTATCAGATTTTTAACACAGTACTTGGCGAAACCGTTCCTATATGTAAACGACAAACGGGCAGAAAATATCTTGCCTGGTTCTCTAAGGAAACAAAGAGTAAATTGGAGGAGAAGGAATATCATAGGAAGAGAAAATATTACTCAGATCATCATAGACTACGTTTTGAAGAATTAAGGTCAGAAATTAAAAAGGACATTAAATTATCTTATAAGAAATATATCCATAATATTGAACAAAACATTAGTAGAGACTCAAAGAAATTTTGGACGTTTATTAAAAACAAGAAAAAAATAGGAACACATGCGACACTTTTAAATATTGTTGCGTGCCACCCTCTAGTGGCACTTTTGTTAACTGGATTACGGTGGGTAGAAAGCACAACACAGGTTTTTCCTTTAAAGAAAGAATTAATTTTATTGCGGCCAGAAAGATACACTACTCATCAGCAAATACAAGCAATTAGAACATTACTCCAGTTTCCTCAAGTCTTTTGGTTATGGAGAACTCTTGCCCTCTTTCACTTGTCAACAGTTAATCTTCTCGCTAATGAGTCTGGTGGCCTTGACAGAACTACATGCAACTCTCCCCTATGTACACAAATTACAGTTACTTACGAAAACCTGCTACACGCTGCTTCGCTGTTCACGAGCTGGGAAACAATGTCACTGGGTTTCGTAACTCGCGCGGCACTTCACCACAATATCCCTGTCGCTCAGTGAAATCACACTCACTCAAAACACAGGCAGTCCCCTGTATGCTTCTCACTTCCTCGCTGTCAAGAGAAACGGCTTTACTAGTGGTTTCGCAAGTCACCACACTTCTGTCGTTCAGGATAAACGCTGGCACTAGCTCGTAAAACACACACTCACTCACTGCTTGACAGGTCGCTCTTATATAGCAGGCCGGTGACTCAATAAATGCTTCTAGACCCATCCAGGGCTCACGGCTTCTCGAGGCTTCCATCGCTGGCTGGGTCACGAATATTCTGGACCATCCCTTTGTCCTAGTAGAACTGTTGCATAAGGCGCACGCAATACACTGAGGCAGCGCAGCCCAGCCCTGGGGCAGTTGTGACTCATGCGGCGAGCGATGAAACAAACTCACAGCCGTAACACCACCCCCTTCCTAAAAGGCTGATCGTCCCGATCAATCATTGGTCCGTCTGTGTCCCTTCGTAGGCTGCCAGGCGATCTCGATGCACGATCTTCATCTTCGCCCTTGGGCTCCGCTGGATCCTGTAGACGACATCGTTGATCCGTTTCACGACTCGGTACGGGCCCTCCCAGGACTTCTGCAGTTTGGGTGACAGGCCTTTCTTCCGTAATGGGTTGAAGAGCCAGACCAGGTCGTCCTCGTGGAATCCGCCGGCATCCGTCTGCTGGTCGTATCGGGTCTTCATTCGGTCGGTCTCGATCCGCAGTTTCCTCCTCGCGAACGCGTGCACGTCCTCCAGTTGGTCGACCAGTTCTTGACAATACTGGCTTACCGGGACCGGATCATTCCCAGGTCGGCCGAAGGCAAGATCGACAGGTAGACGGAGCTCCCTCCCAAACAAGGCCCGGGCTGGTGTGCACCCGTGGCTTCATGCACGGCGGCGCGGTAGGCCAGGAGAAATAGTGTAAGATGTTTGTCCCAATCCCTCTGGTGCTCGCTGACGACTCTTCGGAGATGGTTCTCGATGGTGCGATTGAATCGCTCTATCATCCCGTCGGACTGAGGGTGTAGCGGCGTTGTCCTTGTCTTCCGGATTCCCAGCAGCTGGCATAGGTTCTGGAACACCTGCGACTCGAAGTTCCTCCCTTGGTCGGAGTGCAGCTCCAGGGGTACTCCGTACCGGCTGACGAATTCTTTCACCAGGGTCTCTGCGATCGTCGCGGCTTCTTGGTTAGGGAGCGCATACGCCTCCGGCCATTTGGTGAAGTAGTCGCTGACGACCAATATGTAGTGGTTCCCTGCCTCGCTTAACGGGAATGGTCCAGCAACATCGATGGCCACTCTCTCCATGGGGCCGCCCACGTTGTAGGTCTTCAGTGGACCCCGTCGTCTTCATCCTGGGCCCTTGCTGGCTGCGCAATCGTGGCAACTCGCGCAGTGGTTCTCCACGTCTGTTCGGCATCCGATCCAGTAGAACCGCTCTCTCAGCTTCTCCAGGGTCTTCTTTATCCCTAAGTGCCCACCAGATGATCCTCCATGAACTTCCTTCAGGACTTCCTTCGTCATAGCCTTTGGAACGACGACTTGTTCCCGAGATGTCTTCCCGTCGGTGCTCTCCCAGGTACGGCATATGAGGCCATCCCTCACAACCAGCGAGTCCCACTGCGCCCAGTAGGACTCAAACTTTGGGCTGCAGTCACTCACAATGTTCCACCCGGGTCTGGGGACACAGGCCCTCTTCCATTCGGCTATCAGTCCCAGGTCATCAACTTCTGCTTGTGCCCGCGTGAAAGATTCGCGGCTCCAGCTCCCTTGAAGTTCCACGGTAGTCCTTCGGCACTGTATCCCGGTGTTCTCCTCCCTTCGGGCACAGAAGGTGTAGTCTTCGGGGCACGGTATTCGTGACAGGGCGTCGGCGTTAGAATGCAGTTGGCCTTTCCTGTGCTGAATCTCAAAGTTGTACTGTTGATGCCTCTCTAACCACCGCGCGAGTTGACCTTCGGGCTGCTTGAAGTTCAGGAGCCACCGCAGAGATGCATGGTCGGTCCTGATGAGAAATTCTTGCCCGTACAGGTACTTGTGGAAATGTTCAATGGTCTTCACGATGGCGAGCAGCTCCTTCCTGGTGACGCAGTAGTTCCTTTCTGGCTTTGACATGGCCTTGCTCACAGATTACCTACTACTACAGATAGCCGACAGCCATGCTAATTCTTGGCACCTAAGACTTCAGCGCTGTCTGGTGTTTGGCCGTGGTACTAGTTGACGTGTAGCACGGCCGTGCGGGTAGCCTACCCCACCCCTTCCCCTCGTTCCACTAAATATTCTCGTCCTAAATTCTCTACCCACTTCAATGTTCCGAAAATCACAATCTTCCCAATACTTATAGCACGTTTTTAAGTGAGGAGATAATCATATGATCAACAAGAAATAAAACACAATCAAAATACCAATAACATTTTTTTTTAAATAATACCTAAGTGGGAAATTGTGAATTCCTGAACTCTGAAATGAACAATCACAGCATTTAGGACATGTTTGTTAGTTATTGTTGTTTAAGGGGCGGAACTACGACGTCATCTGCCCCTATTTTAGGACATGACCTCATCAATAATTTACATGTTTACATTTCTTTCAGTTGCAATTGGAGCATATTGCATTGGTGACAAGAATTAGGCTACTAAAAGGCCTGCAGCATATTACTACTCACCTTAAAAATAGGGTCCCTTCCAATTAACCACATTAGGCCTAATTAGGCCTATAACCAATCAGTTATTAGAATAAACTGCAAAGGAAAAGTACTGGGAAGGGAGAATATTCATATCTTAAAATGCTTGATGCTGTTAACAATAACAGTAAAATGTTAAGAGAGAATGCTAAGTAAACAGGTGGTGTAACCAGATCACACTAAAATTGTTAGTGCACTTAGTGCCAAATTCATTGGGAGACTGAAATTTCAGAAAAATAATTGGATATTACAAAATGTCTATACAGTAGTTCATTTCATATTCCCTTTTAAAATATATCCAGTTCACCAATTTTTACAGGGTGAAATACAGTAAGTACATCAAAAAAAATCATCGCACACTAATACAGTAAATTCTATGACATCCTGTGAAGGGGAAAGGAGAAATAGGACTTTCAATGAAAAACAAGAAAAACCTCAATACTGCTAGAAATCATCGTTTTATTTAAAAAGTTGTCAACGAAGAAAAATAACAGCGAGAGCCAAGATTACACTTAGCAAAAATACAGAAATCAAATATGGTCCTCCTAAAAGTACGTGTTGAGGCATGTTCCTTTCTTCTTTCTTGCCAAGGCATAACAGTAGGCTATAGCACAGGATAATGAACCTCTTCCCTCCTTTATGCCATGGCTAACACTGATGAACAGCAAATTCCTACAACACATGCAAGTTTGTATGTTGAAGCAGTAAACTTAATAAAATATGTAATGCTTCAAATGGAGAACTTGAATTTGCTGATATGTGTATAGTTGCACCTACTATAACTACATTTTAAAAGAATCACTTATTGTAGAATCATTGTGTTGTTGATATTAATTCATTTAGCCCCATGTATTTGGAAGTATGTAGGATTTGTATGATAATCTGTGTTATTGTAGTACCTGTAGTAGTGTGTACTGCTCGGGTCTAAGCTGCGTGAACCTGAGAGAAATGTGCATCGCAGTGGTGTTGACGAGTGATGAGGTTCCTTGGTCCGTGCATAGTACAGAACCAAATACATTGGTCGGTGGCTCACTCACTCATTCGTAACACCACAGTGTTTTGAGCAACAGCCCTAAGTTAGCATTATTGGAATAGAAAGGAATACCAGATATCACGGCGGGCAGTTGACAGGCCCTTCTCTTCTCGCCTGACCCTCCCCTGTTCTTTCTCCTCACCCCGCAAGTTCACAGAACATGGAAAATGAACCCGAGCAGTATAGCCTACTTTTTGTAATTCAGGTGACGAGTGGAAAGGAGGCAGCCATTGCCTTAAGTTAGGATCAATCCCAGCGTTAGCCTGGAGTGGAAGTGGGGAAACCACGGAAAACCACTTCTTGGATGGCCGAGGTGAGAATCGAACCTACCTCTTCTCAGTTCTGGCTCACGAAGCTGATTGTGAGTCGTTCCAACCCTCAGACCAGAATTAAATTACTTGGAAACTAGCCCAGGACCTTAGGAGTGGCAGCTACCACACCACAAGGTGGTATTATGGTAGCACTGAATGAAAGTAGCACGAGTGATAACATTCTCCATAAGGGGCAGATGACCTCGTAGTTCCGCCCCTTGAAAGAACAATAACTCACTACCTATAGGTGTATTTTCCAGAGTTGGAATCTGACAATTCAGCACCACTGGGCAAAAACAGCTGACGACTAGATCGCCCGCATGGCTTGTTGCCATGGAAACTATACAGCGCTGCCAATTTGAATGATGCTATTTCACCACTTGCTTGTCGCCAATCAGTCGCTTGTTTGGTTGCCTCAAGTGCACACTCACCTTGCTGCGTTTCATAATCTGTTGTTTTAATGAGTTATAATTGTTTGAGTTATACTTATTTATACTTTATACTTATATTTATACTTATGATTCATTAGAGACCGTTATTTATGTATGTAGCAGTGTTAGTGTCAGTTCTGAGCATCAGGCGAACCATTAATTCCATTCAGTCGCGCGCAGGAAAGTAGGCTACCGCCTCTGCTCTTGTAATTAGTAAGACTACTGTGATTAGCTTCTGTCTTCTAAAGGGTGACTTAATAGTCTACACAATGAGCCTATATTTTGTAATACAATTGTGTGTTACTTGTGACTTGAAACTTATTCTACAGGAAATATAAATAACTAAAAATCACGGAAACAATCACGTGTTGTCGTTTCGCTTTGATCATTTTTGCTTTATGATAGTATTCGTAATATTGTTATTGCTATTCATTACAATAATTTAGGTCTCTCCTCAATTTGACGGGCTAATATTTTGTTTTACAGTTTGCACCGAACAGATTTAAGCATTGGTTTGTTTAAGATTTTGAAAACCATCTGAATAAAAAAGTAATAAATGTAATAACGGTGCTAATGATATTATGAGCATGAGGAAAAGAGCGGGAGGATGGAAGTATGCGCGTGGTGGACAGCAGCATTCGTGGCACCGCTGCCTTTAGTTCAACAGTTCTCCGCCGAACTGTCAGATCCCAACTCTGGATAATACACCTATAACATTCTCTATAGTACATAAATTAGCCAAAATACCTTATGAAACGACGAGAAATAAATCAGGGAATGAAGTTTAAATAGATGTTTCCTCCTCCGCTCTCTGTGACCCACCCAACCATCCCAAAAAGAATCACGACTTATATAGGCAAAATTACAGCTGTGGCTGCCATTGTTCACATCAACTATCATCAAAACAGTACTACCAACCTCGCCAACACCTGACCATTCTAACCTTCGTTTCGTCCATTCCAATGGTTTTTGAGAATGGTTACAGCCTAACGCGTCCAGATCAATGATTATTTTATCAACAGTGATTTTGTATGCCACTTTTTATTATCAAAAGGTGATTTTGTATCCCACATGTTGGCAACAATTTGTGCGCCTCAGTGTGTGCCGCTAGAGTGGACTTTGTTGACAGTTGAATGAGATGCAAGTGCTGTCGGAACATGGCAGCCGTTTTTAAAAGAGCAAAATATAGAAACACATATTTACATACTGGGCGCCAGGGAATGTTGTCCGCAGTGCCTACAAGCTGCTGCGAGAGATTAAGTCACCAGTTACGTTGGTAGCACGGCTGTCGCTTGTATCATAACAAACAGTAAACTTTATACTCACCCAGCCATTCATAACATACTGTTGCACTCTTCCAATAATCTAACTATACGCACTGATGATTTCGACAGCTCACAGCCCACACACGTGGCCTTCGCCCTATCAGGGACACCGTGCTGCGAACTAAACTGATGACGCAACCTCTCGCATCTGCAGAGAACATTTCCTGGCGCCCCGTACTTTAGCACATATATGATGTGCAGTAGTGACCAGGGTTCCTAATTTCAATAGGCCTACGTAATATCGCCCAGAAGATGAAACAAGGAGACAAGGTATGTAAAAGTCACATTCATGTCTGATGCAAGTGTATAAGCTGCGTTCTACTTTCATTCAGAATTAATACCTAGGTAAAGTAACATGTGGGAATAAATATACTAGCTAGCCTATATCAACCATTACTTTGGCATACAATAAACCAATTATATTTGTCTTGTATCCATCTCGCTGTTACAGAAAATCATCGACACTAATTACCAAGAATATAATCGGCCCCTTATAGAGAATGTTATCGCTCGTTCTACTTTCATTCAGTGCTACCTTAATTCTGAATGTAAGTGGAATGTGGATTATACTTGCAGCAGACATGAATGTAACTTTTACATACCTTGTGTCCTTGTTTCATCTTCTGGGCGATATTACATATTAAAATTAGGAACCCTGATCACTACCAAACCTCATGATGTGCTAAAGTACGTAAATATGTTTTTCTATTTATTGATATTTTAAAAACGGCTGCCATGTTTCGACAGCGCTTGCATCTCGTTCAACTGTCATCATCGCTCACTCTAGCAGCACGTACCAAGGCGCACACATTGCTGCCAACATGCGAGATACCAAATCACTGTTGATAAAAAGAACTGGGATACAAAATCACTGTTGATCAAAAAAAGAAGTTCATCGGGATGCGTTAGGCTGTAACCATTATCAAAACCAATGTTGTACGAAAAAATTAATACATATTTATTACAGCGGAGCGATATACTGCATAATAATTACAGAGCATATAACAAAAATAACTCATTTCAGCCATGGGGGAAAAAATCATTACAGAGAAGTGAAAATATTGCACACACTAGCCTAATTAAGAGCAGTGAACCGAGTGCTGCGCACTAGAGACTAAACTGGGCACTTCTTTGTTTGGCAGTACTGTTATGGTACTGTTTTGAAGATGATTGATTTGAACAATGGCACCCACAGCTGTAATTTTCGCTAGCCTATAGCCTATATGCTGTGATCCTATTTGGGATGGCTGGGTGGGTCACTGACGGCAGAGGAGGAAACATCTATTAAAACATCGCTCCTTGATTTATTTCTCATCGTTTCATAAGGTATTTTGGCTAATTCATCTATTATAGAGAATGTTATCGCTCGTTCTATGTTCATTTAGCGCTACCTTTATTTTAGTAAAACACAGAAGCTATTTATTAATGTAATGGACATCTATGATTGATCCAACCCATAGGACTGCCACCCTCACCTTTCAATAAATAACTAAAATTTTAAGCCTATGATTAATGTAACTAATCCACATGTGAGTCCACATGGGTCACTAATACCCAAAATTCCTCCAGCTTGATATTTGGGGAGTGGGTGTAGGTGGGAGGTATACCTCACCCCACACAAAAAACAAAATTGAACCACATGTCTTATGCCTCTTCCGATTTACTCTTTCTCGTTTGGTTTATGAACTCTCAAGTGAGCTTCCCTTTGTTGAAGAACTGAGACTGCAGATGCTTTTGCCAACAACACATGGTTTTGAGACACTAGTTCAGGAAATGAAGTCTAAGAAAGATAGCATCTGGCAAGAATTTTACGCGACTGATGCGATGACATCACGGGACTGGACAGAGAGCTGCTACGAGCTGAGGCACCTGGTAACGAGATTCTCGGTACATGGTTTCCACTTCAAAGTGTGTAATACCGTAACAGAAGATTTCATCAGCCAGACTTAAATTGTGTATGTGCCCTATGTGGTAGAAGATGTGATCGATACCACGTGATGTGGTGTGGGCAGAGGAGGTTATCTCTGTCTCAGTTCTGTTCAAACTAGTTGTAATTTCATACTGCATATTTTGTGCTTTAATAAATTTATTATTATAAAAATAACTAGCTTCATTAAGTCAGGTTTTGGATCAAGAGATCTTACTAAAAAAAATACTTAAAACATGGCAGTTTTCAGATTGGCCGAGTGAGTAGACCTAATTAGACAGTAATTACAAGTTTCGAACACTTCAAGTCGCTTACAAATTGATTAGGTTATGTTAGTCGCATCGTAGTCATTGTAGGCCTACATGTTACAGCCCACATGCTGTACGATTAATTCAAGTGTACAAAATTAATGAATGAATTAATAAAACAGTGCATTCTACTCCGGGCGGTGAAGGTCACACTTCACCCATCTAGGGCTGAGATGTAGAACTACAGTAGTTACAAGTACTGCCAGTGACAGCGAGACAGAGGTTATCGAGAGGGCGGGCAAGGTAGTCCCAAAGACTATTTTACAAAACAATTAATTTTTTTTTTTAAACAGTTACAGCTGAGAGCTGACTGTAGGATGATCACAGCAATGCTGACTGTTTCTGAACACACAACAGCGGTATAGTGCTCAGAGCGAGGGGCAGAACAAGATGCGTCACATTTTCAAGCTTTAGCACGCTTCCTTTTCAAGATCGTATTGTTTGTGGAGTTTTCATGTGGACACTGCCGTGAGTATAGAAATGTGGGAACTCTAAACCAAGATATAAACTGGGAGCATAGCGCCCCCAATGGGGGGCTGCAGCAACTCTGGAGGTTGGAGATTTGATTCCCCGCACTGACAGAAGCTGTCTTGAGCGTTGTTGTTCCATACTCCCTCCCAGTGGCGATTACTCCATGTAGGACGTGAGGATCATCACTTTAAATTTAATTTAAAAAGTGCCATCAAAGGAATCTGACTAAATAATTACAGAATAGCCTAATTATTGATACATACCTTGAGTCATCGACTGAGAAGCGATGAAAGGAGCGTATCTCCAACCTCTACTTTTGCAGCCAAGAACACAAGATTCTGAGTGATGTTTTCCCATAACCTACATACAAAATATACAGAATGAGGTACAGAAAACATGAAATACAAAATCTAACAAAAAAATAATTAAATTAGGCTAAAGTCATTAAATCTAGCTTTCTACGACTACGGAAGTCCACAAATAATAATGCATGGCTCTCATAAGAATCCTATAGATAATATCAGCACTCCTTAAGAAATCAATTTAATAATACATAATGCATTATCGGTACTTACAACAGAAATGGAAATACCGGTACTGGTTTACAGGTTACATCCAATTGAAAACGCCAAGATCACGGCACTTCTTTTTCACAGAACATCAAGAAACACACGTATTTAAGGTGATTGATATTTGTTGCTGTAAGGGGCCTAACATCTACGTTATCGGCCCCTATTTAAGGCGAAATCAATCGAAAACTCTGGGGAAGAAATATTGCTGTAATGTACAGGAAATGTAAATACACCGCCATGTTTGAACAGAACAGAAGTAGTGTGCGGGAAGGCAATGCCGCCAACCGACAAAAATAATGTTTATTTAATGATAAATGCCGTAATTATCGTCTGTGAGCAAGATAATTGCAAGGAAATGTCAATTAGGAATTATGTGTATATTTATTGACTAAATATAGTGATATGTTTGCAATTTAATTACAACGTTGTATCATGCATATGTTGGCAACACAATATACACAATATACAGCGCTCCATACGACTGGCACGTGCTACTACACCGATGGTGCCAAATGATCCCTATCTGGTTGACTCCCCCTGGCCTTGCTGAAGTAGGCCACTACTCTCTCCTCGCCGTCCACTACTTGCGACAGGATCCCCCCTATGCCAAAGTCGCTGGCATCGGTATCGACGATGAACCTTGTTCCAGGTCTGGGGTAGGCCAGAATAGGCGCGGTGCACAGAGCCTGCTTGAGTTGTTCGAAGGCACTGTGGCATTCTGCTGTCCACGTGAAGAGTTGGTCCTTCTCAGTCAGTCGATGTAAAGGTTTGGCGATGTCGGCGAATCCTCTCACGAAGCGACGGTAATAAGTGCAGAGTCCCAGGAAGCTTCGTAGTTGGGACTTGTCCTTCGGAACTGGCCACTCCCTCACAGCTGCGGTCTTCTCTGGGTCGGTGCGCACCCCTTCCTCGGAGATGATATGCCCAAGGTACTGGACCTGCTTCTGGAAGAGCTGACACTTCTTGGGGCTCAACTTCAGCTGGGCAGCCCGTAGCTTCATCAAGATCTCCTTCAGGTTGTTGTAGTGCTCCTCGAAGCTTCTTCCCAGAACGATGACGTCGTCTAGGTAGACCAGGCAGGTGTTCCAGTGTAGTCCCCTCAGAATGGACTCCATTAGCCTTTCGAAGGTCGCAGGGGCGTTGCACAGACCGAATGGCATGATGGTGAACTGCCAGAGACCGCTGCCCACAGAGAACGCCGTTTTCTCGCGGTCCTTAGGGCGGACCTCCACCTGCCAGTAGCCACTCTTCAAATCCAAAGTGGAGAACCATCTTGATCCTGATATGGTGTCCAGTGTGTCGTCGATCCGGGGTAGAGGGTAGCTGTCCTTCTTCGTGACGTCGTTCACCCGCCTGTAGTCCACGCAGAACCTGGTGGAACAGTCCTTCTTCTTCACTAGCACGACCGGAGAACTCCAAGGTCTATGTGATGGCTCGATCACCCCCTGCTCCTTCATCTCTTCTACCAACCGGTCGACTTCATCTTGCTTGGCGAGCGGGACACGTCGGAATGGGGCCCTAATCGGTGCGCTGCCCCAAACGTCGATTCTGTGCTGGACCAATCTTGTCCTACCGAAGTCTTTGCTCCCCACGGAGAAGACATCCTGGAATTCGTGTAGCAGGTCCCGAAGTTGGCGTGATTGTTCCTCGTCTAAATGGTCCTGGGATCCTTGGTACAGCTTCTGTAGTTCTTCTGGCAGGGCGCGTCTTCTTTGGTTGTCCGTCTGCAGGTGTCCGTCCGTCGTGTCTGTGATGCGGGCAATCCAGGTAACGGGCTCGCAGACTCCTAGGTTGGTGTCCCGGTGAACCGTAATATCGTAGTCGTTCAGGTTGGACAGGCGGACGTACGACCGAGACGTCGTGTTGATGAGAGTCTTGGCACCTAGCAATCCTTTTGTCTGGATATCCTCATATTTTGGCTCGATGACAGCCGCCACTCCCTCAGCTGTTCCGTCGACAATTACGGCAGCGCTGACTTCCGTCCTGGCGGGAACGATGACGTCCTCTCTCAGCCTTACTCGTCGTGCGGCGTCGGCCTCGTGTGCTGGTTGCAAAGCAAGTTCCTCCCTTCCGAAGTGCAGAGTGTTGGTACTCAGATCCAAGATGATGTTGTTCTGGTCCAGGAAATCCAGTCCGATGATCACTTCATTTGATACGTCAGCCACAAGCACTGGATGCTTTATCGCCCGTCGACCAATGACGAACTCCAGTGATGCTTCGCCATGTACCGGTGTGGTCTCTCCGGTCGCGGGTATTAGCTGGAGGTTCCTTTGTGTGGGTTGCACTCTCCACTTCGGGATCACGGTGGGGCTGACGATGGTCCTCGATGCTCCCGTGTCGATTAGCATGGGCCAGCTCACTCCGTTGATGACTCCGTCGACCATCAGGCTGCTATTGTCCCTCCGTAACTTCGTCACACGGACTTGGACTGCCGGGGCTTGACGACTGTCACAAGCCAACCTTTGCCCCCCAAGGCTGGCTAATACTCGTTTCCCTGGGCCGCGCGGTTTCCAGACGACTGACTTCCCGTCGGATACCCTCGGCGGCGGGGATCACCGCAGTCCTTGCTCAGGTGGCCTTTCTTACCGCAGGTCCAGCAGGTCGGTAGTCCTCTTCCGGGCCGCCTCTCCGGTTGTCTTCCGGCTGTGTCGTTGCTGGTAGTGCCACGACTATCGAAGAAACGGCTTAGCGCCTCCATCAATTCGTCGGCCAGGGGCTTGGTCTCGTTGGTTTTTTCTGGTTCATCCACGTCCACTAGACGCAACCGCGCGTGCATTCTAGGTGCCTGTTTTTGGCGTCTCGAACTCAAGTGCGTGGCTCAGCGCATCTGGCAGGGTCTTATTGCGCGCGAGTCGCAGCGCCTGTTGAGTGTCCGAGTCCCGTAGCCCGTCGGTGAAGATCTGCGTCGCAATCTGTTCCAGAAAGTCGGCCGGTGCTGTTGGGTAGGCGAGCCTTACGAGGCGTGCGATGTCCATCTCGAACTCCTGCAGGGTTTCCGCGTTCTTTTGTACCCGGGTCCGGAGCTGCATCTGGTAGGTCTGCTGAAGATGGCTATCCCCATACCGGGACTCCATATGGGCAATCAGTGAAGAGTAGTCCTGGGATCCAGTCGGGATGGCCTGAAGGACGTTAAGGGCGTCACCTCTCAGTGCTACAATGAGAGCTGTAGCCTTTTCCGTGCTGTTCCAGTTGTTTATGGAACAGGCTGCCTCGAACTGACGTAAATAGGTGCTCCACTGGACCTTTCCGTCGAAGGTTGGGGGCGTCACTCTGCTCTGTCCCGTTCCTGATGTCCCCGGTGTACCTGTGGGCGGGCGTCGGCGCAGCTCGGCAACTTCCTCTTGAAGAGCGTTAAATTTCTCTTCCACCACCGTGAGTGGGCGTTGGCGCAGTTCGGCAACTTCCTCTTGTAGAGCTTTGACTCTCTCATCCACCCCGGTCGGCGGGCGTCGGCGCAGCTCGGCGACTTCCTCTTGTAGGGCTTTGAATCTATCTTCCATCCCTGTCGGCGGGTGTCGGCGCAGCTCAGCAAATTCCTTTTGTAGAGCGTTGAATCTCTCTTCCACCCCCGTCAGCGGGCGTCGGCGTAGCTCGGCAACTTTTAAGGCGTCAAACTTCTTTTCCACTGCCGTGACTTCCTCACGCAGACCCAGTTCTAATTTCTTCAGGTCCTGTGCTAACTTATTCTGCCCGTCTTCCATCTTCTTCTGGCCGTCCTCTATCTTCTTGGTTAAATTATTCTGGCCATCTTCTAATTTAGCAGTTAGGTTCTCGGCTAACTTCTTCTGGCCGTCCTCCATCTTCTTCTGGCCGTCTTCCATCTTGGTTTCCATGCCACTTAACTTTTCTAGCAATGCTGCCAATTGTGCCTCCATTTTAGTTGTTTGTCTTGTAAAGGGCATGCACTCACAGGAAAATTAGAGAAAATGACCTGCTCGGGTTTTGAAACCAGGACCGTCAGGTGTTGTGCTTGTGCTTGAGTTCGTAATCCGGCTTCTGACACCAGGTGTTGCGTGCCACCCCCTAGTGGCACTTTTGTTAACTGGATTACGGTGGGTAGAAAGCACAACACAGGTTGTTCCTTTAAAGAAATAATTAATTTTATTGCGGCCAGAAAGATACACTACTCATCAGCAAATACAAGCAATTAGAACCTTAATCCAGTTTCCTCAAGTCTCTTGTTTATGGAGAACTCTTGCCCTCTTTCACTTGTCAACAGTTAATCTTCTCGCTAATGAGTCTGGTGGCTTTGACAGAACTACATGCAACTCTCCCCTATGTACACAAATTACAGTTACTTACGAAAACCTGCTACACGCTGCTTCGCTGTTCATGAGCTGGGAAACAATGTCACTGGGTTTCGTAACTCGCGCGGCACTTCACCACAATATCTCTGTCGCTCAGTGAAATCACACTCAAAACACAGGCAGTCCCCTGTATGCTTCTCACTTCCTCGCTGTCAAGAGAAACGGCTTTACTAGGGGTTTCGCAAGTCACCACACTTCTGTCGCTCAGGATAAACGCTGGCACTAGCTCGTAAAACACACACTCACTCACTGCTTGACAGGTCGCGCTTATATAGCAGGCCGGTGACTCAATAAATGCTTCTAGACCCATCCAGGGCTCACGGCTTCTCGAGGCTTCCATCGCTGGTTGGGTCACGAATATTCTGGACCATCCCTTTGTCCTAGTAGACCTGTTGCATAAGGCGCACGCAATACACTGAGGCAGCGCAGCCCAGCCCTGGGGCAGTTGTGACTCATGCGGCGAGCGACGAAACAAACTCACAGCCGTAACAATATAATAATGAAGAATTGGACAGGGGTGATTCCATTGTTGAAGGTTTCCCGACATATTTCAAATCAGTATATGACTCTCAGTCAGCCCATTACAAAGTCCCAGCCTGCAATTCGAATACTCCCAACACCCTTCACATAAAACTTGTCTCAAAGGAAGAGGTAAAAATGGCATTAAAAAAATTAAAACCTAAGTCGTCGGCTGGTCCTGATAATATTCCACCGTATGTAGTTAAGGGATGTGCTGAAAGTCTCAGGGACCCGTTACACTTTATATTTAACTTAGCCATACAATCTTGTACGTTCCCTGACGCCTGGAAAATCACTCGCGTCTGCCCTATACTAAAATCGGGAGATCCATCACTAATTAATAACTACCGTCCTATATCTATTTTATCTGCAGTAGCCAAGGTATTTGAATTCATATTGCACGAAAGAATATCAGTATTTCTCAGACCACTCGTAACAGATAACCAACATGGTTTCCTATCCAGGAAATCTACAGTGACGAAAGCAACTAATTTTACTCAAATTATATCTAAAGAGTTAGATAAAGGAGGGCAAATGGATGTCATATTTACGATTTTGAGAAAGCGTTCGACACAATAAATCACGATATCCTTCTTAAAATATTATGTATTTTGGGATTCTCCCACCCATTACTCAAATTATTCATCTCCTACCTCAGAGACAGGAAACAATTTGTTTTGTTCCAGAAAATTGTCTCAAAGGAATACATAGTTCATTCCGGAACACCCCATGGCTCGAACCTTGGACCTTTGATTTTTCTAGCAATGATCAATGATTTGCCACGATGTATACTGCACTCAAATAGTCTTTTATATGCAGATGACTTCAAAATTTTTAAATCAATTTCTTCCACTAATGACTGCACTCGACTACAAAATGGCCTAAATAATATACACAAATGGAGTACAGAAAACATATTATACTTAATCGTACCGAAGTGTGATGTTATGACCTTTACACGTAAGAAGAACCCAATCACATTTGTTTATGGAATTGGACCTAAGTCATTGAAAACAGTAAGCAAGAAGAAAGATCTAGGGATTCTGTTTGACCGAGAGCTTGCTTTCACTAGTCATGTGCAAAAGACAGTCGGGGATGCTTACCGCATGTTAGGGTTTATAATAAGAAACACTAAGCCATTCATTAGGACCAGTACCTGCATAAACCTTTATACTGCCATGGTGAGATCCAAGCTCGAGTACGCGAGCCAAGTATGGAGTCCCTGGCAGAAAACATGCATTAAATCCATTGAGCAAGTTCAAAAGAAATTCCTCAGATATTTACACCTCAAAATAACGGGCAATTACCCACACATGGTACCCTGCGGTGAACTTTTGTTGAATTTCGGCATGACTAGTTTGGAGTCTCAAAGGCAAGTGAATGATATGAAATTCCTTTATAAATTCATTAACGGTCGAATTGATAACTCATTTTTCCTATCGCTCCTAAATTTCAACATCCCTCGCTTAACTACAAGATCAACCATAACATTCAACAAGAAGTTCCGTGAAGAACTATACAGCCTACTTTTCATGCCAATGATTATTCTCCAGTAAATGAACCTATCTAGAATAATGACGAAATTAAGTTGGTAATATCGAAATATCTAATTAGTTCAAAATATACCTGCTATAATGTAGCCTAATAGAGCACTACAGTTGGCAGCCCTGGTGACTGAATATATTCTTAGTTCTATCTCTTAAGGTACAGAATACAAAATTTGATTGAAGTCCAATGGACGTTACATGCAGTTAGACACTGGATCTATCAGCACGCGTAAAAGCATGTTGCCAACAATACCATGCGTGTGCTGGTCAGAAATAATCTGAAATATTATGATATTTTGTTGTGCCAATTTTGGATGAAATCCATTTGTTAGTATAGAAGTTACTTGTATTTTAAAATTTGACATATCAGCAGGCATAGAATCATATTGGCAGCACTGACTTATATTAATTACTGCAAATTATCTAAGAGGGTCAGGTGCTATACGTGTGCAAAGTATAGAGCTGTTGGCTTGCATACTTTCTGATATATTGATATTAGGGTAAAAAAAAGACTGCATTTATTAACAGTTGGCAGCCCTGATTGCTCTTAACAATACTTATAGTCATATCTGTTATGGTACACATAGCACATACGAAATTTGGTTGAAATCCAACTGATAGTATAGATGTTGCATGTATTTAAAAATTGGTACTATCAGCAGGGTGTGGATTTTCATTTTCAGCCGGCTTATAATCATGTTGGTAGAACTGACGTAGATTAGTTACTCCAAATTAATCTAAAATGTCAGAATATACGTGTGCATAGTTTAAAGCTGTTGGCTTGCATACTTTCTGATATATTGGTATTTGGATAAAAAAATAGAGAGAGCAATTATGAACAGTTGGCAGGCCTGGTGGCTCTTAAGAATACGCTCAGTCATATCTGTTTATGTACAGATATTACATACAAAATTTGGTTGAAATCCAATTGATAGTGTAGAAGTTATATGCATTTAAACATTGGACTTATCAGAAGGCTTAAAATTATTTTGGCAACACTGTCATGGTTGGCTTCCTGGAAATTAAACTGAAATAGTATTATCTACATGTGTGCCAATTTTGGAATAGCTCCCATGCATACCTTGCAAGATATCCAACATGGAGCTCAAATTTCTAGTGCGTTTTTTCAGCAGTTGGTAGCACTGACATCATTTTCAAATATGGACGAAAGATATTTCGGTGCACATCTTTACTCATTCTAAATTTGGTTTTGATTGCTGCAGCCGTTTAGGAGTTGATAGGGGGGGACACACACACAGCCAGACAGACAGACAGACAGACACACATTTTCCCGGATCGATCTCATAAGTCTACTTTTTCCTCATTTTTGCAAAATGTGAAAAGTAGGCTAAAAATGATATATCCAATACCACTTCACATAACAATTCACCTGTATGGAGGCTTTGCAGTATTTACAACGATGCGGTTCGTGTAAACTGGAAACTAGATTTCTGTCTCTCAATCAGACCGTTCTTGGAAATCATAATCCAGTCACTCTAATTCATACTTGAAATAAAATTATCACACAAAACAGAATCAACAATGTTATGTGGATAGTAGTGCCAAATGTACATCCGTGTGCTCCTTGATTAAGCAAGTGTGGAAGTAGTCTCAATCTCTTCGTTTGACCTTGGAGAAACATAATTTCGATGGCGGCACTCTTGAAAATGGTGCGTTTGAATGCTGCGGGCAAAAAACAAAATGGCCGCCATCGCAACACGTTTACCTACTTATATCCGTAACCGTTGGGATTACGGAAAAAAAGTTTAAACACAAAATGTAGCTACGCATGTTCTGCACAGAAAAGGTTATTACAACTTTTTATGTAATATCAACCGTTTCCTCATAAAAAGTACTTTAATATTTTTCGAAAATAAAAATGAATATGTCTCAGTATGAGGGTCTTGCAAGCCCATATTTACGTACTTGACATTATTTACATGGCCACTAGATAATTCGAATAATGAATAATACACTAAACACTAATAAATTAAAAAATATCCCCTTTCCCTTATGTTGTGCTGTAGGAAACTGAAAGATAACAAGATGTTCAGTAAAGAACATATAGCCTACTTTCTCCTAAATGTATGAGTATAGTTATAACTCGTTGTTATTATCAAAGAGTATAATAGAACTATTCTTTGTTGAAGACCTTAGAAACGATTTACCTCTACCAAACGCCACAACCTAGATACACACATCAAAAAAAGTTTTGCATCACCTCGGTTCCAAGAGTTCCGGAACCTTTAAATACAAAGGGAATAGAGATCAACACAAACAACATTTCAGCTCGTTTTATTGCTCATGAGACCCACACATTGCATGTTGTACCATCATACAGCTAGACTTTCAGCATTTGTGGTCCAGATTTCAGTACACACCACTACCTCTAATACCCAGTAGCACGTCCTCTTGCATTGATGCATGCCTGTATTCGTCGTGGCATACTATCCACAAGTTCATCAAGACACTGTTGGTCCAAATTGTCCCACTCCTCAACGACAATTCGGCGTAAATCTCTCAGAGTGGTTGGTGGGTCAAGACGTCCATAAACAGCCCTTTTCAACATATCCCAGGCATGTTCGATAGGGTTCATGTCTGGCGAACATGCTGGCCACTGTAGTCGAGCGATGTCGTTATCTTGAAGGAACGCATTCACAAGATGTGCACGATGAGGTCGAGAATTGTCGTCCATGAAGACAAATGCCTCTCCAATATTCTGCCGATATGGGTGCACTATGGGTCGGAGGATGTCATTCAGGTATCGTAAAGCCGTTTCGGAGCCTTCCATGACCACCAGTGGCGTACGTCGGCCCCACATAATGCCACCCCAAAACATCAGGGAACCACCACCTTGCTGCACTCGCTGGACAGTGTGTCTAAGACGTTCAGCCTGACCAGGGTGCCTCAAAACACGTCTCCGACGATTGTCTGGTTGAAGGCATATGCGACACTCATCGGTGAAGAGAACGTGATGCCAATTTTGTGGGGTCCATTCAGCATGTTGTTGGGCCCATCTGTACCGCGCTGCATGGTGTCGGGGTTGCAAAGCTGGACCTCGCCATGGACGTCGGGAGTGAAGTTGCGCATCATGCAGCCTATTGCGCACAGTTTGAGTTGAAACACGACGTCCTGTGGCTGAACGAAACGCATTATTCAACATGGTGGCATTGCTGTCAGGGTTCCTCCGAGCGGCAATCCGTAAGTAGCGGTCATCCACTACAGTAGTAGCCCTTGGGCGACCTGAGCGAGGCCTGTCATCGACAGTTCCTGTATCTCTGTACCTCCTCCATGTCCGAACAACATCGCTTTGGTTCACTCTGAGACGCCTGGAA
Organism: Meconema thalassinum; assembly: GCA_946902985.2. Lineage (NCBI taxonomy): Eukaryota > Metazoa > Arthropoda > Insecta > Orthoptera > Tettigoniidae > Meconema > Meconema thalassinum. Next base: position 134,870,355 of record OX336396.1, on the reverse strand, counting down.
ACTTCCCTTGTTGAGAGCCCTTCTTGACACAAAGTAACAATGCGGACGCGATCGAACTGCGGTATTGACCTTCAAGGCATGGTAGAACTACAGACAACATGAGCAGCGTACCTTCGTCCTGGTGGAATGACTGGAACTGATCGGCTGTCGTACCCCCTCCGTCTAATAGGCCCTGCTCATGCATGGTTGTTTACATCTTTGAGCAGTTTTAGTGACATCTATAAACAGTCAAAGGGACTGTATCTTTGATACAATATACACAGTCAACGTCTATATGCCGGAGATCTGGGAACCGAGGTGATGCAAAACTTTTTTTGATGTGTGTACAAACTGCTACCATCATTGAAGAAAGAAAGATAAGAAGTATATCAAGAATGTTATGGATCTGGAGACATAATCGACCGGACTGGCTGCGTGGCTCAGCGGTAACGTTCTCGCTTGCTGGGCCCTAGGTTGCAGGTTCGTATCCTGGCGCAGTCAGCTGGCATTTGAGGGTGCACAAATGCGAGGGAGCCGTGTCAGTACATTTACTGGCACGTTAAAGATCCCCTTCGGGCCAAAATTCCGGCACCCCGGTGTCTCTAAAAGCAGCAGTAGTTAAAAGGGATGTAAAACCAATAACATTATTATTATTATTATTATTATTATTATTATTACATATACGACCTGCCGTGGGCAACATCCAACTTTGAGTTGAGGCATGTCTTTACACGTCTGGTTGTGCATGGCTTTGACAACCCTAATTGAAAAAAAAAGGAAGGAAGATTGTAGTTTTACGTGACCGTGAATCTTGTGATTATGAGCCACGGGACCTCCTTTTTACGTGGAATCCGAACCACAGGACATGGCATTTCACTTCGAAAATCTCACATGCATTGACCGGGAATCGAAAACCCTAATTGAATTAACAAATCTTTCCATGTCCCTACAGAGACGTGTGTATACAAACTACTATGTGAAATCGTTTTGTTCTTTACTTCAAATAACATTTTCAAGTAACGCAAAATAGGCTGTTACAAACCCTTTAAAATAAAAAGAAAAAATGTATCGTAGTATCATCTTGTCATTCTTCAAATTCGATGCGCATAGAATGCCAATGATATAGTAATCAATGGAGCCCCACGTAGACTAGTCGTGACATCTAGTGGTGAAATATCGAACAATATAATCCTAACAGAGCGAGTGCATTCTAGCGGCCAGAAGAAGAAACTTTTCAATAAAATCTGGAAGTTAATAAGTAGGTCGACGTGCAGTTACCTTTTTGGCAGCTAGATGTCTCGAGTAAATCTGCTGGCGAATTATGTTTTAATTAAATATATATTTTACACCATAATATGCACAATATAACGCTTAATTTTAAAACATCTGAGTCATTACAAAACAATAAACACATAACATTTCAAGCAAAAAACCTAGCTCTGATCGGGTTTGAACCATAGGCATTTGAGCGATAGGCTAACGCTCTACCACTGAGCTAATTGTGTCAACGAATATCGTTCTATATAAAATGACTTACATAGAACTTGTTAGGAAATAATGATTTATACTAAACGATTTCATCACTGGAGTATATTATTTATATATAAAGCATTTCATACAAAGTTTATTTATTTTGTATCAGTACGCTATATTGCATGCAATACTCAAATTAGTGAAATATAAGTCAGGCACAAGATATCCGCTGCCATCTTGTCTTATTACTGAATCAGCTCAGCTTTTTAAAATCACGTCTGCACTATAGTATTACAAAATAAACTTTTAATTTCGAACGTGCCTTTTCCTTTAGAACAGTTAAAACGATTCTCGGCTCGATAATCGGAACTGGTGGGTCCCATGATATGGATTATAAAGTTTGCATAATTCGCAGGGCCGCCATCCTGAAATGGTATGGCGGACGACCTTGTAGTTTGGTCACAAGACGCATCCTATACGAAGGTATGTTGTTACCAAATTGGTAGAGATCGGATGATTTGGTTAGTCGTTATTTGATTTTACGTTTTGAACGTTTGAGTGGCCGCCATTCAGTTTTAGTAAAGATGGTGGCGATATAAAACATGACACTGAGGTGTCCTTTGCTAGTGCTACCTTTGTACCAAATTTCGTTCAATTCGCATTCACCGTGTTCGAATTGATAGGGGGGGATAGACATTCAGAGTACACACACTCACACACACACAGACACACACACACACAGAGACTCACACACACACATACACACACACAGACAGACACACTTTTTTCGCCCTGTGTTGATCTCATAAGTCTACTTTCATTTTTTGCAAAAATCGAAAGTAGGCTAAAAAGCCCCACTATAGCATTTACCTTTAATGAAAATACTGTGGAAGAAATACTATGTTTACAGATTTATACAGACAGAGTGGAGGCAATAAAACTTGTCACTCCTACAATTATATTTTTAATTACAGTCATCGTCACTTTCAATGCAAATCTCACTTAGACCTAAATAGTCATTATCTTCTAGCTCGCACTCTGCCATATTGTCACAACGGTCCGGATTACCTTCACACTTGCACATTTCAGTACACCGGAGTCCATTTGACTGACATGTACAAGGAGAAGAGCAACGTCTTTTGGAGCATGAGCAGCGACAAAGTTCCAAGATAAGCTCTGGTGCACAAGGGTTGGTTCAAGCAACAGGTTCGTTTGCACCCCCTACTTTGTTCCATCCAAAATCTGAGGGTGGTGGGTTATTGGGATGCTGAATTAGGTCCTGATTCCACTCAAAACACTGAAGGTGAGCCCTTAGCAATGCCGGATCCAGTGCAGATCTTGTTGGAGGAAGATTCTCATCTTGACATTGTTTCTGTGTAAACAACAACCATCGCACAGCTCCTTTGTCGGTCAGTGTTGTTTTGTGGATATCAAGCTGACAAATGAACGCTTCCAAGTTAGTCCTGATATCTTCAGTGAGTGACGGTGTAGTCCCCAATTTAGCTAAAGCTTCTAGCAGGGTATCACTTGCGGAATTAAAAGCTTTCTACCACTTTATTTTTCCTCTGACAGCAAATGATCCTGTTACATCCGCTCCTGAAAGAGCGTGTAATCCAGGGAGTGCAGAGGCTTTCAGAGGCGCGAGTGCTCTGTAAATTGAACCTATCTGAACGAACCTTTTCATGCCATGGCCCAGGAAAAACGCAAAATTTTTCGAAAGTTGAGGATATCGCCTTAGTGCTAAAATAAGGACATCAGTATCAGGGGAGAACACATGAGTAGCTTTAATTCCTTTCTGTGCTAAATAAGCTGCATGTAATATGATCTTTGTGTCGGCCTCCTCCTGCGTACTTGCAAGACTGGATATATCATCACCATGTGATGAAGCTGCTTTGTCCCTCCAACTAAGTACGAACCTTCTGTTGTTTATCACGCCAAATTGAAGAATCTGATCGGAAAGGAACTCTGTTAGTTCGTCCTTCGTCTTATCATGGACCAATAATTTGTGCATTGGTATACTTCCAATTTTCGTTTCTGGTCCGATTTTGTACCTCATTGGATCTGAGCCCTTTTGCCGAATCTCTCGCATCGCTTTCTTCAATGAGTTGTCTTTGTAAGAGTCAAAAACTATATGTACCTCACTGTAATTGCCGAATTTTTGTCCAATCCATTGACTGAAGCTTACACCTAGGCCACTACATGTCTTCACTGTGTTAGGTTTGTGGTAGGTATGAAGAAGCGCCATGCCATCTACTATCACAGCTTTTCCCTGTAGCTCTTCATTTTCTTCTAAAACATCACGTGTGGTGGAAGCATGATTATCTTCGTTTCCTTCGGCTGGTATCTCGTGCATTGATTCAAGAGCATCCGTAAGTTTGTACTTAGCTAGACAATGGTGCATACTCCTGTCAACTGCAAACAACGACGTTGGCAGTGCTGAAAATTCGTAGTTGCTCATATTGTGCCTCAAATCTATATCAGGCCTACTTCTGGAAGCTATCAACAATCTTGAAATAAGTCTGTCTTTATGGCAATAGTTTTGTCCTTGATGGTAATTTTAACCTTTTTCGCTGGTGTTTTACACGATCTAATGACATTCTTTTTCATAGGAGCCCAGAACGGAATGTTGTTAGTATGAACTCATTGATCTAAGAAAATACTATGCAGATCTTGACCAACTTCCGCAACACTGCCTAAAGACACTTTTATTTCCTGTGGAAAGTCTCTCTGAGTTAGGATATGAGTGAGGTCATCAGTTTTGCATTGGACGGGATTTGTCGAGTTTTGAAACGCTTCCTTTAGTTTACGTACATTATCATCCTGGCGCTGTTGAAGTTTAACAGACACTTCATGATGTTTACTTCGTGCTGTCAGTTCTATCAGTTTTTTGGTTTCGCTTGCAATTCTAGTTAGTTCCGAATTAGCAAGGAAGAATCGATTTCGAGCATTCTCATTAAGTGTTATACCAACCAGGCCCCCATGTACCTTTAGTTTTCGATTTTGGTGTTCCAGAGCTTCATCAGCACCTAGAGCACAAAATGGAACTTTACTTCTGTTCACAAACCAATTACCTTCCATAAATTGTTTCCAAATCTCTGAATCTGTGGATTCCAGGTTTTCCATCTCTGAAATATATAGGGTGATCATCCGAGCATAGTTCAATCTATTAAATGTAAAGAAGTATTTAACAAACAAGTGGAGAGATGCTAAATACAGCATCCAATCCGATGTTCGGACAGCTCTTATGAAATTCATCATAGCTTGGACCATATCCATATATGTGCACGCTAGTTTGAAAACAGGATGCTTGAGCTTTCTTGTTGCTGAAAAATGTTCTATTTCTTCAACAAGTCTTCTTTATTTAATGGTAGAAACTACTGCGGCATGTACTTTTTCCAGATCTTTGTTCTCACTAGCTGTGAGTTCTTCTACCAGTTCTTTCTGATGAGGCTTCAAACAGTCTAATTGTCCTGGATATTCATTCCCAAATTCTTCCAGACGTATGATAGTTAGCGCAGAGGCAGTAGTTATGTGAGCTTCAATTGCTCTTCTGATGTGTTTACCGTCAAGGATTTGTTTCATTGTTGCAGCAGAATATAATCCACATTCAACCCACACTTCAGGTATACCAGAACCTTTGACGAGCTCTCCAATTGTTCGGAGCTGAGCAATTATAATATGCAGCTCGCCAGGCTTCAAAACCCATTTTCCCTTATAGTCATTAACAGCCATTTCCAGCTGTTTTATTGGTTTGTAAAGAGCCATGTCAACTGTGACAACTACCTTCTTCCTTTTCGTCGTGGCCTCTACATCTGAACTTGTATCATGGACTAAAGTATTCAGTTTCTCCAAATGCTTCATCGCAGTAAGCTGCACTGATTGATTGGTTGGTGAAATATAATATAATAATAGCTTAATAGTTAATAACAGGTCCTAAGAATAATGTCAAGCATATAAATATGCGCTTGCAAAACCCTCATAATCATTTTTATATAAAAAAGATAAAAGTAATTTTTATGAGAAAACGGTTGATATTATATAAAAAGTTGTAATAACCTTTTCTGTGCAGAATATGCGTAGCTACAGTTTTTGTTTGAACCTTTTTTCCGTAATCCCAACGGTTACTGATATAGGTAGATAAACGTGTTGCGATGGCGGCCATTTTGTTTTTTGCCCGCAGCATTCAAACGCACCATTTTCAAGAGTGCCACCATCGAAATTATGTTTCTTCAAGGTCAAACGAAGATATTGAGACTACTTCCACACTTGCATAATCAACGAGGACACGGGAGCCTATTTTTGTACATTTGACACCGGACTATAGGCCTGTTCCCTAGTTATTAATGTTACCTTTTAGTTTATTATGTAATAATTTCAAAACCTGTTTTTATACTTGACATTAGATCAAATTTAGATTTAGTTTTTATATTATCTTTAGATTAAGCTTTTTACTACTATGCATTTTGATCTGTCTGAACTTCCTAGTTTTAAGATTTACATTAAGATATTAATACTTAATGCAGACATATCAGGATATGTATTTTACTGTGTAGGAGCACTATTATTGGGGCACACACTGAGCCCTGTTGTGTACCATCAACAAATAAGTAAATGTTAGATATTGTGCCCAATTGGTCACGGTAGACTGGCATCGAACTCGGGTCTTATCAGAGAAGACCAGGCACATGGTTATGCCTAGAGTCGAACCATTGATCTCTGAGGGGGAGCAATTACAGGGAACCCAAAGAGCAATGAGAGGTATACTGACATATAATATTGTAGCATGATTTCACGACCTATATGTGAATATCATAGCAGTTTAAGGTGAAGAATTGTAGCCAAATGCAAGAAAATATACGTTTTCAGAGCATACGAGAATGAGAGGAGGCCAGTTTGGCGTTTTACAAATTACATTTAGCAAGTGGGTGGAGGCCTTAGGCGCCGAGCGCACTATTTACGTCTGGACCGAGGAGACAGAACAAAATTAATGACTCGGGTATTCACCGCTTGACAACGATGGAATCGGGAGTAGGGATGATTGCCCACGGAAATTAATTAATTACAGCCAAGTGGGGCATTGAAATTGAGTGAAATATACACCCAGGTGAATATATTCACGGAGAGGTAATTTAGGAGTGGTTTTTCACCTAAATTAAAGCCTATATCTCCAAATGAGTGCGTTAACACCGAACCTACGCTCGAGAGCAGTGATTTTGTGACCAGCCAAAGGGGAACCACCACGATGGCGTCCTGACGCGCTGAACTAAGGCAATTAATTGTAATTAATTGGCCGAAGCGATCGCCGGCACGCGAACGTTTATGAAACCTCCACACCTAAATAAACAAGGTGTATATGTCATTTCGGCTGAAAATGTATTATTTCAAGGAAGGAGTCGCACCCACATGTCCGGTGGACTAGTTTTTACGAGAAACCTTTATAAGGGAGAGCAGTGCAGACCAAGCCAGTGTTCCCAGTTCATCTCAAGTTATTCTACAGTATACACGTAACTAAGACGCTGCCAGTAGCGCGCCAAATGTTAAAGTATCAACGCTCGGCCGTTGAAGAACAATAGAAGCAAGTCATACAGCTTCATAAGTATAATCATGAAGTGCGTCGAAGTCAATTTAATACAGATATTTTTCTATTATCTGACGCAAATATAATTTCGCCACAGCGAAAGAGTAACTTATAATGTTTTTGAACATTACACATACCAGGAGGTACTGTCAGAGTTGAATATGACATTATCATCAGGATCACTACAATGATGGGAGCTTGGGAAGCATCGCAACTTCATCTTGACAGTGAGCTGAACGATATTGCAGGTGACGAGGATCGAACGTCCGTAAACGCTGTTAGATTTTCACGGAGACCAGCGATTGGCGTAATTGCATCGCATCTCTGAGACCAGGCGTAGGAGAAGTCCGATTTAAGGATCAACCTGTGAAATAGTGAATAAATGTACATAAATTGTGTAATAGTGATTTAAAAGTGTTCATGTGTATAGTGATTAATATGCATTGTGTAAAAGTGAAAGAGGCCACTGATAAGAGTATGTTTATCAGGTGGGAAATGTGTGAAATTAAGTGTTGTGTCAAATATAACATGATGGCTTAAATCAAGCGTCATGGTAGGCCTGAAGCTGAAGTGCTGGCACTATCCAGCGAAAAGGAAAAAGTGAGTACAATTTTACAATGTTATTATAACTAAATAGTTCACCATGTAACGATTTATCACTTTGAGACTAAGATGTAACAGTCACTTACTGAACGAGTTTTCACCACTCGTCTTGAATAGAATATGGCTTGGAAGGTGATTTGTTTAGGGCCATTCAGGCCGAAAATAGTGATGGATGTAACGGTAACGTTAAATGAATAATAATAATAATAGTCTGGGGTAGGCAACAGTAAAGTAATAGGCACTTTTGGCCTAAATAACGTTCAAAGTGTGTCATGTCTAATATAAAGATACTGTATTTTGGTAAACAGTAAGAAAGTAACGTGGAATATAGCGAGATACGAGAGCTTTTTCAGTGTCAGTGAAATGTGAATGAATATTTGATATGGTCAATCCTTAGGATTATATCTGAGGACCATTAAAGTAAAGTAAGCCAGTAAATTTATACCTTGTTGTTAGGAGCTATTTAAAGCTTTGGCTTAAGTGGTATGACAGAGAGAACGCGGGTGCCTTAATAATTGAGTCATCTATGTGAAGTATTGTTTGAAGCCGCATATTGCGTGCAGAAATAACGTAGAATCCAGTGATTTACGAAAATAAATAATTGCGGGGACCAACTAGTATAGCTTGCGCGTTAGGTGAGAAGTTGGCTAAATCTACGAGTTAGTATCGCCGTTTGAGCATACTCTATTATTCGCAGCGAATTGGACAGAGCCTGTCTGTATCCACCGCTTGCATGAATTATGGCCACGAGTGATGTCCGTCGAGACTCAGTGAGCATGTGTATAAATGATCTACCCTGAGAGGTAAGGATCATATTCGTCGATTAGGAAACGCAGATTTCCTTATATGTTATTGAGACAGCTGCTGGTGAAAATCTTGGATTTTCACTATGATGCGCGTCCAAGCCACTACAGTCACCATATAACGGCAAGGCTATCACAGAATTCCATCCCCAGCCATGAATGTTAATAAGGAGCCGAGTTGAGCCCAATGCACTAATTATAGGTGTTAAATAATTAAATGACTCAATTACTTAGGAGCCACACCTAGCGTAACTCCAGTACTGCAATTGTAAACAAACTTGACCTTGACAGCAGATGAGAGGAGGTGGGGTAGTAGACCACTTCTGCGGCGGCCATCTTGACTTGCCAGCTGGAACGAATTTTATTGCCTGCTAAGGGGAGAAGGTCGGTCGACCAGTCCCTTGTAAATTAGAGTCACAGTAGGACACTGAAGAATCTCGATATTTCAAAATGCAATTATGATATGAGTGTTATGATGATGCCAGTTGAATTGAATGGTGTGTTGCAACACACATACGTTGTTGGATCATGGAAATCAGATAATATTTGGCTCAGTTATTCTCTGAAGAGGAACACTGAACCAAATAAATTGTTAGGCATCTTTTTAGAATGCATTTTGCCAGTTCACGCTAATTTATGCAGACGGGTATGTGATTTCTAAGAACATGACACGTTTGTAACGATATAAGCCCGACAAGACCCAGAAAATCGTTGTATGGTGAAACTATAAAATATTCTATCCATGTTTATTTTGGAAGGGATAAGTACCACTTTTTTAAAGCGTTCATATTGATGGAAAGAAGGAAGATGATTCACACGACACAACAAATATTTGTTAATGAATGCAGAAAATAATGAATTTATGCTAATCAAAGTAAATGCCATAAGAAACGGAGTAATGTTTTATTAATGTCATTTAGATGTGATATGTGATTTTTGTGTTATGATACTCCAGTTAAGTAATTGTGTCACATGATGAACACTATGGAAACCCATGGAAGTCTGAAAGTATCATTGACAGGATGCTAGAATTAGATTTGAGTGCACTGTAGCACTATTTTAAGAAGGAAACTCACAGAATAACCCTATTTTTATTTGTGGGAATTAAATATAATTTGTCCTTTATTTGTATTTGTTGTATTGCCATGATTTATACCAGTAAATATTTTATTTTAGGAATATGTTGTGTATTTCATGTAGAGTAGTTACCTGGTAGACTCAAATCCTGAGCATGTGGTCGTATGGTGGGCAGGAACGTCCCATACCTCGAAAGACCGTGAGTTAGCTGGGATACGAACACATGGTCCACATGATGACAGTTGGGTACAATATGTAGAGATGAAACGATTAGCTCAGGATAGGGAGGTATGGAGTGCTGCATCAAACTAGTCAAAAGGCTGAAGACACAAACAACAACAACAACAACAACAACACACACGCAAACACACAGGACTGACGACCAATATGTCCCAAACCCCAACAACGGGCGACACACATGGTTATATTGGAGATACTTGTTCTCAGTCAGTGTGTGATCCGAGTTAGATTTAAAAGAAACAACTATTACAGTCTGTCATTGTTCATTCTGTGAATGTGGCCGTAAACCTTCATTCGCCTTTTTCTGAAGGTGTCAGTGATCTTTTCAGCATGCTAATAACGCTCCTTGAGACTTCAGTTTTATCAGGATTCCTTCCGAGCAGACTATTTATTACTATTACAAGCTGTACCCGGCATGCGTTGCAATGCCAATAAAAGAAAGTGTTGGCGTTGTAATTTTGTTTCTTGAAATGCTTTTGGATACACAATATTTTCTTTTTCCGTTGACTGCCTCTAGAGCAGGGCCATCCAGTCATTTCGCTCCGGGAGCGCGGCTTCCCCTACCACCACTACACTGTGGCAGCGAGGAGAAGGACGATGTTCGGACCACGCTGACTACATACTTACGTACAGTCGTGCGGCCGACGGCTCTTGTGGGATTGTTGACATAATAATAGGGCTGTTTTGCCATAACAAATATGCCGCCTATACAAATTGAATGGTACTCCGATGTATGGAATGTGCCGGAAACGAACACAAGTGTTAAATAAAGAATATTGTGATTTATTCCAAACTGAAATGTGAACATATTAGAGAGGATAATTCAACAACAAATTGTGTTCTTTTTAACACATTAAATATCTGTGGCACACTAAATAATAATAATATTTCGCATTCTGCTTAAAGACTGCTGCTTCACCACTCTTTTTTTTTTTTGTATGCTGTTCAGACATGACCAGTGCGAAACTGAATTACTTACACGCTGTCAACAAAGCGCTCGGAGCACAGGCTTAGAGCGCGGCCGGAGCGCTGTCTGGATGGCCATGCTCTAGACTATTGTAAAATGGATTTACTAATTCAGAAACATTCATAGGAGCGTGCACGACAACTCACCAACGTTTCATCGCAATCGGATGAATATGAACACATAGCCGTGCTTTAAGATGGATGCAAGCAGATTGTAACAGCATGTTTATAATCAGTAAATTATAGATTTAAAACAACGAACTCTTAATTAATATTCTTAATGAAACTTCTAGCTGAAGAAGGCGTCATTGTAAAACCGAAACATGTACAACTGAATAGACACTAAACAAATGAATAGTTGATTCCTAATTTGTATTGAATGGCCTAGTATTTTTAAGATTTAAGAGGAGTGAAACTAACCCGTTCATTTTCAGCTAAAAAACAATACTCCCGTAAATATCCGGAAAGTCTGCCAGGTTTCATTAAGAACAGATCTGGGGAAACTTTGATTTGAAATGTTCAAATTCTATACAAATTAGGAATGGTAGGGATATTATAATATCTCCCGTCACTTTCCGACGCATAATACACAGGGAGGGAAGTGAGGCGGTATGCACCGGTATGGAATACTGGCACTGCTTTCAAAGGCCCAATGGCATACCGTCACTGCTTTCTATGTCAAATAGCATACCGCCACTGAAAATCGGTGGATCTTAAATTTGTTTGCGCCGTAGGAATTAATATAATTACTTGTCATGATCATTCATCCACTGGTACCAAGCTACCTTCACCGATAAACATTCGCCTGTAGACATCGTCAATATAGAACCGTCCGTTCGTTTTTAAAGCGAACCCGTAAAGCGCTTCAGCATCGCTGCAGTTAACTAGAGTGGAAAATAAGAACGGCCATGGCCGTCCATGCAGCAAAACTCATAAAGCGAGATCTTATACGGATGCTAATTATATGTCAGTAACAAACAAACAAAAATTAATTTAGTACCCCACTTCACTCATTTAATTTTATTTATCTATATAGCCTAAATAATAATTCACACATATATTCTTTAAGTCAAAAATAAAATTTATTACTTAAGCATGATGCAATTCTGAGTGAATAGAACAATTTCCTGCATATCCCGTTACGTTGTAAGGGAGGGGTATGCTTTTTTGAAGTTGAGGTATGACGGGGAATATATCTTTGGATAGCATACCGCGTCTGTTTTTTTCCCACTTCCTTCACTGATAATACATTATTGTTGGTTCTTGGTCCATTCAGTGGGCTTGTTTCCAATAAGTCACAGAGACACAGAGAGAGTCTGTCACGAGCCGTCAGCCGTTGTAGTAATTATAGTCCCCTACCTGTGCCAGCTAGTACCAACCGCACGACAGTAAAAGACAAACTGATAATACTGTACAAGTACGTCTACCTGGAGAATCGCAGAATCATGAATCACTTTCACGACAGGATGACCCACTTTTGTGAGTCTTCATGGCAGAAAATCTTTAGTGATGTACAGTGCCATAAGGCACAATAGGCAATTGCCTGGGGGCCCCCGGCTCAAATGGGCCCCCAAAGAATGAAAAAAGGAAAGTCAAATAAATTCTTGAAATAGAAGTCGTTCTGGCGGAAGTTTGAAAACTCAAACTGTGAACTTCGTCACTGAAGATTGCGGTTTAGAAATTCAAGATTGTAGAGGGCAGTCCTATGACAACGCACCAAACATGTCTGGAAAGTTTCAGGGTCTGCAAGCCAAAATATTAGAACTGAATAAATATGCGATTTATGTTCCTTGAGGTACACATTTCCTCGATTTAGTTGGGCAATCTGCTATTAAAAGCTGTTTTTACGCAGTTGATTTTTTTTTTCGATAATGCAATCATTGTATAACTTGTTTTCTGTTAACCCTCACATTTGGGGCGTGTTGAAAAAATATAAACAAGAAGTTCCGTGAAGAACTATACAGCCTACTTTTCATGCCAATGATTATTCTACAGAATATGAACCTATCTAGAATAATGACGAAATTAAGTTGCTAATATCGAAATTTCCAATTAGTTCGAAATACTGTATACCTGGCATAATGTATCCTAATAGAGCACTACAGTTGGCAGCCCTGATGACTGAATATATTCTTAGTTCCGTCTCTTACGGTACTAAATACAAAATTTGGTTGAAGTCCACTGGATAGCATGGACGTTACATGCAGTTAAACATTGGATCTAACAGCGCACGTAAAATCATGTTGGCAACAATGTCATGCATGTATTGGTCAGAAATAATCTGAAATAATATGATCTATTGTTGTGCCAATTTTGAATGAAATCCATTAGTTAGTATAGAAGTTACATGCATTTTAAAATTGGACCTATCAGCAGACTTAGAATCATGTTGGCAGCACTGACGTATATTAGTTACTCCAAATTCGTCTAGAATGCCAGGTACTATACGTGTGCAAAGTTTAGAGCTATTGGCTTGCATACTTTCTGATATATTGATATTAGGGTAACAAAAGTAGGGACAGCACATATTAACAGTTGGCAGCCCTGGTTGCTCCTTAGAATACGCATAGTCATATCTGTTGTGGTACACATAGCACATACGAAATTTGGTTGAAATCCAAATGATAGTATTGAAGTTACATGTATTTAAATTTGGACCTGTCAGCAGGCTTAGAATCATGTTGGTAGCACTGACGTATATAAGTAACTCCAAATCGATATAGAATGTCAGGTACTATACGTGTGCATAGTTTAAAGCTGTCGGCTTGCATACTTTATGATATATTGGTATTTGGATAAAATAAATTAGGAGCATTTATTAACAGTTGGCAGCCCTGGTAGATCTTAAGAATACGCTCAGTCATATCTGGTTATGTGCACATACAACATACGAAATTTGGTTGAATTCCACTTGATAGTGTAGAAGTTATATGCATTTAAAAATTGGACTATCAGGAGGCTTATAATCATTTTGGCAACACTGCCATGTTTGGCCTCCTGGAAATTAAACTGAAATATTATGGTCTGTACGTGTGCCAATTTTGAAATAGCTGCCATTCATACTTTCCAAGATATCCAACATGGAGCTCAAATTTCTAGTGCGTTTTTTCAGCAGTTGGTAGCACTGACATCATTTTCAAATATGGACGTGAGATATTCCGGTGCACATCTTTACTCATACTAAATTTGGTTTTGATTGCTGCAGCCGTTTAGGAGTTGATAGGGGTGGGGGGGGGGACACACACACAGCCAGACAGACAGACAGAAGGACAGACAGACAGACAGACAGACAGACAGACAGACACACATTTGCCCGATCTCATAAGACTACTTTTTCCTCATTTTTGCAAAATGTGAAAAGTAGGCTAAAAACGCTAAAACTTTGAAACCATTGTCAGATACGCGCTGGGAAGCACATGCTAATGCAACGAACGCGGTTTATGATTCGTTTCATAATATTGTCGAGGCTTTAGAAAGCACTGAAGATGACGAGTCGGAAAATAATGACACTCGGAATGAAGCGGGGTGCATCGCAAACAGAATGCAGAAATTCGAATTCGGGTTCATGTTAATTTTGTGGGATCCAATTTCGACTTCTATGAGAATCTGACTCAGAATCAGAATCAGACATTTTAAGGAAAATCAACTTCGATGATGTTATTGAAACTTTCTGCGAAACAAAATGCAGAAAAAAGTTTTCCTGAAAATGTACATATGTATATGTATATGTATTGTATTCATCATTCATTGTAAATAAAATCTCTCTCAAAGTTATGATTGCCTTTTTTATGAAGGGGGAAGGGGGAGGAGGGTTTAAAAAAAAGGGGAAAAGGGCCCTCAAATTAACAATTGCCTAGGGCCACTGTGAGTCTTAATCAGGCACTGGTGATGTATTTTAAGAGAAAAAAGAAAAGTACCCCAACTTTAAACCTACATTTTATGGATTAGTTATACATTGAGCAGGTGTATTCAGAATTATTCCTAACTTTTCACGAGACGGTAAAAACTCTTCTCGGATTAATGGATGTCTGGATATTTCTTAGTGAATAAACAATCACAAATCAAACCTGTAAATCAGATTCTGGTCATCGGTACAGAGTAGTTAGCAGTGTCCACCTCTTGACGTACACTACCGGTCAAAAGTTTAGGACCACTTAAAGAAATCATTTTATGTCACCTAAAACCTAAACTTTGGCACTAGAGATCGGCATTTTTTTACTGAGCTCTTACATCTGATAGATTATAACCGTCCTGATTTCTTTCAATTGGGCCTAGTATTGTAGAAGTTATAATTTTTAACTGTTGGAAGGTCACACCACAAAATCACCATTTTCAGAGATATAATTTATTGTGTATTCCAACTGGTTGCAGGTATTGCCACCAATTTTCCTTTTTAGACTTAGCAATAGTTAGGGATAATATTGTTATAAATATACAGATTCGGAAAAAATGCAGGACCTAGATTTTTGCGGGTTTATACCTTTTCAAGCCAGCGCTAAAATGGTCGATTTTCCCTTGTTCTTATCACGCTTGTCGTAAGGCTTCCTTGATACCTACTCTCTTCTAACCACAGATTACCTACTCTTCTAACATGTCGTGTCTAGTAGTTCCATTTTCACTCAACAGATGGCATCCAAGCGCAGATTTGTGCCTTGTGATATTTCACCGTGAGGTTATTTTGTTGTCAGCAGTGCATAGCAACATTTTAGCACTGGCTTGAGAAGTATTAACCCGCAAAAAGAAAAGGGTCCTGCATTTTTTCGGAATTTGTATATATATACCAAAATTATCCCCAACTATTGCTAAGCCTAAAAATGAAAATTGCTGGCAATACCTACAACCTGTTGGAATATACATTAAATTATACCTCTGAAAATGGTGATTTTTGGTGTGACCTTGCAACAGTTAAAAAATCATAACTTCTACAAAACTTAGCCCAAATGACCGAAATCAGGACGTATATATTCTATCAGATGTAAGAGCACAGTAAAAAAAATCGCAGAGCTGTAATGCCACAAGTTTAGGATTTAGGTGACATATCATGATTTCCTTGTGTGGTTCTAAACTTTTGACCGGTACTGTAGGTCACTCACTGCAACTGCAGATTTTCGTGTTCGATTCCCGACTCTGTTGAAAATAATAATTATTCTGGTCTGGGAGCTGGAACGGGGATGTTACAAATCAATTCTTCAACTCATGTCTACAATTCAAGAACAATCACTTTTATTGTACAAAACAAGGAACATCACTATCCAGCCATTACATTCAGTTACTCAAAACCTGTTCCATCTTGCTCATCAACGCTCCAAGGGTGCCAACTTACAAAAAACAAATTTAATTACAGAAATACATTCACAAATTACAGAAACACATTCACAACATTCTCCCACCTTGAAACGGTAGGTTTCAACTAAAAGCACAAAGATAATACAAAACATAGGAATAAACAAATATTTACAAATTCAGTTTGGTTGGCCTTTTAACAACCCTGCCCCTTCTTGTCAGAGCAACAGCTTCACTCTCAACTACTTGAGGGGGGTTACTAGAGTCACAATCAGGCACCAAGTCAACAGCATTGGGACCACACAAAGAACCATCACTATTTTCATAAGGAGATCCAATCTCCATCAAGCACAAACGTTGGACTGGTCGCAACAACTCACTCTTAACTGTTTTTACCTTTGCCACTCTAGTTACTCCATCTTTACCAGGGAAGATCTCAAGCACTCGAGCCAATTCCCAATCAATTCTTTTCTTTTGGTCAGACACAACCCATACAACATCTCCCACCCTGACATTCTTAGAAGACTTAGCAGTGTTTAACATCAGAGACCCTAGGTATTCCTGACGAAAACGTTCTTTTAGGTTTATCCTAACCTCAGCTACATATTTCACCCTAGCAGAAAGACCCTTTTCATCCACTTCGTCAAGATCAGGCACCTTTGTCTCAAACTGCTCCTGCAAAAACATAGCAGGCGTTATTGGTCTCAACTCATTAACATCTTCAGACATGTAGGTAATGGGACGCGCATTCATAACAGCCTCAATCTCGGTAATCAAGGTCATTAGTTCACAAATATTTAATAACGCACGACCAAGGGATATTTTCAACAGTCTTTTCATCACCCCAATAAGCCGCTCAAAAATCCACCCCACCAAGCACCTGTGGGAACATTAAATAGCCACTGAATTTTCAATTCATGTTCAACTGTAGTCTGCTTAATGAGATTCCAAACTCCTACAAAGTTAGTACCATTATCACTATACATAGTTGTGATTCTGCCTCGTCTGGCAATCATTCTTCGAAGAGCATGTAAAAACGATTCTGTAGAGAGCGACTCTACCACTTCAAGATGGACTGCACGGTATACAGCACAGGTGAACAAGGCAATCCAAACCCTAGTACCATCTTTTATGAAAAGAGGTCCAGCCAAATCGACTCCGCATACTTGGAACACCTTTCCAAGATTTACACGGTTATTAGGTAACCCAACAGGTGGCGTTCTCACTGGTTGGGCTTTGTGCCTAAGACAACGAACACATTTACTAACAACACGTCGGGCTAATCGTCTACCTCTGACTATCCAGTATTCTTCTCTCAGGGCTCCTAACACAGTACTTGCTCCAGCATGGTGCATTTTCTCATGACATTCTACCACCATGGACTCCACTAGTTCACACTGAGGTAGTAAAATGGGTTCCTTGAACATGGGTCTGAACTCATCAGATAATATTTTAGTACGAACTCGAATCAAGCCATCATCATCAGTTTTAATGTTGAAATTATTTACATCTAGAGGGTGACTACTCTGAATCCACCGTACTAATTTTAATTCAGCATGTCGTACTTCTTTGCCAGTCAACTCCTCTCCGCAGTTTGAACTTTTCCCACTAGCTTTCTCAAGAAATCGGTAGATCCAACCAACAACACGCACATTTTTCGAGAAAGAAGCAAAGTGTGTGAACAAGTTTTCTCTTACATCGTTTGTGTTGTACAAACTAACAGCCGTTTTCTTCGATTCCTCTTCTGTAGGGGCTATTTTCACAGTTAACCACTTGTTCTCATTCTCTAGGAGCCACTGAGGACCCTCCCACCATTTTGATGCAACAAATTCGGACAACAAGCATCCTCGGCTGAGTATATCAGCAGGATTACAATCGCCAGGAACAAATCGCCACTGCTCGGGTGACGTCAACTGGTGGATTTCCTTTACCCGGTTCCCAACAAAGGTCTTCCATTCACCTTTCTTGATCCAGTAAAGAACAATCATAGAATCAGACCAGTACACAATGTTGGAAATATTAGTCGATTTACTAATAACAGAACCAAGCCTTGCTGCAAGTGTTGCCGCTACAAGCTCTTTACGAGGGATTGACATGTCTTCCATTGGTGCAACTCTGGACTTAGCTAAAACAAATCGAACATTAAAGCCATCTTTGTTTTCATACCTCATAAAGGCACAAGTGCCCAGTCCAAGGAGACTGGCATCACTGAATACATGTAAACAAGCTGTGTCAGAGACACCTCTTAAACATCTAGGCACCACAATGCTGTCAATCAAATCAACTTCAGTAAGCCACTGCGAGCACTTCATTTGAATTTCTTTTGGAAGGGGTGTGTCCCAGTGTAGTTTGAGCTTAAATGCCATTTGCAATGCAATTTTCAGATGGAGTAAAGGTGCCGATAACAAACCCAATGGATCAAACACCCTGCTTATAATCGACAGCAATTTCTTCTTAGTTAATTCATTGATTTTCTCTTTTGGATCGAAGCTAAAGTTGCATCCCAACAGATCATCTAAAGCATGCCATTTGACACCTAAGACATTTTGTGTCACATCATCTCCTGACAAAACCCACCCACGGAGTTGGAAACTGGCTTGAGACATCACATTTGTAGCTTCGGACACAAATTCATTGGCATCACTCAGGGACTGAAATGAACAAAGGCAATCATCCATGTAAAAGGAATTTTTCAGTCTTTCAACTAAGTCACCACTTAGAGTATTCAAATGATGAGTGATGGTGGCATTCAGCAAAAATGGGCTACACACAACTCCAAAAACTACACGACAGTGACGCAGCGTTATAATATGCCCATCACGCCACCACAAGAATTTTAACATTTCTCGATCCTCAGGGTTCAGTCCAATCATTAAGAAAGCCTGTTTTATGTCTCCCACAACACCGACCTCCTGTAACCTGAAACGTAATAGGATAGGTACGATACTAGCAATCAAGTTGGGTCCCGTTGCTAAACAATCATTTAGAGAGACGTTTCCAATACTTTTCGCTGATGCATCAAAGACTGGGCGGATTTTAGTTGTTTTCCCATTATTTATAACTGGTCTGTGAGGTAGAAAGTGCCCTATGTTTTCATCAGATGTTATTTCAATAATCCCATCTGTTTCCCATTGTTTAAAAACAGTATCATACGCATCATAGAGTCCATTGTTATCTAAACGGCTTACTGTTGATTTCAGACGACTTTCAGCTATTTCACGATTAGTGGGAAGAGGGGGGTGCTCATCAATCCAGGGCAATGTTACTACATACCGACAGTTTTCACCTTCGAAACGAATTGTGTCTTCAAAATTTCGCAAACATCTATCATCTATGTCCGACCTTTTTGTTTCTGTCTGTTTCTCAATTCCAATAACTTCTAAGTCCCATAAAGGATGGTGTAAATTGAGCAAAGAGGTTACAAAGTTTGTCATACTGCTTACCTCTTGCCTCTCTGCGGTACCCAGGAGACACCATCCAAGCTTCGTCTCAAATGCTAACAGCTTAGAGTCAATACATTTCACACCTGTAACAAGTTCGCCCATAACATCAGCTCCTAACAACACATCAATAGGTCGGTTAACTCCATCATCTGTCAATGTAATACCATGTGCAGCCACCTTCCGTAACAAATGCGGATCATTCACAGGTGGTATCAAACCACAAATCTTCTTCTCCCTAAGTGCCTTAAGAACAAAACTGTCATCACCCTGTAAGCTAGTTAGTTCAATTTCATGAATTGGATGTGATATTTCAGATGACACACTCCCACCAAACAGCATATGACAAATATTTTCACGACCACATTCGATCAAACCCAATTTTTCACAGATAGCTTCCGAAATATAACTGCGGTGTGAAGCAGTATCAAGTAATATTCGAACAGTGACACCACGCAATTGTGCTACTAATGTTTTTAAAATGACAGTTCCACTAGGCCCTGCAAATAACGATGCTGTTCTGCTGGGTTCACCAACACACATGATATCATAGTGCCTCCCTTTACATTTACCACAATCTATTCTTTTCCTACACTGCTGTCTCGAGTGACCTCCCTGCAAGCATGCAAAACAAGCTAGTTTTTCTTTTACAGTTTTACGACGGTCCTCAACCGACATTTCTTTAGAACACTTGTAAGAGGGATGGTTCTCATTACAAAACAAACAGGTTAGGGTTACTTTGTGTGGCCGTCCTGTTTGCTGATAACTTACCCGATTCTGCCTGACAGTAGGAGTGAAAGAAACGAGAGCTGCAGCTGTTGGCTCTGTTCTGGGCGCAGTGAATTTATCAACCTCATTCACCTTAGCATGATTACGCAGTCTTTGTTCACTCTCGGCTTCTTTGCCCAGAAAACACAAAAGTTTATCAATTTTATTACCACCATCATCGTCCTCTTCTGCTGCTCTTCTTTCCCATATTTTCAAAACATCAATGGGGAGACATTCTTCAATGAGTGGAACTAAGATTGCTGCCCTATCAGAATTCATGCCTAATGTTTCTAGGGATCTCAACTTAGTACTTATATTATCATAGAGGTCAGTCACAGATAAATCCGAGCGAACCAATTGCAACAAATCTTTGTACATACAATTTATAACCATCTCATCTTTACCAAAACGATTCTTTAAATGTTCCAAGACTTTAACATAATTCTCACTTGTGTGTGGATAACTGTCAACTAACTTCCTAGCCTGTCCCTTCAGTGACATTTTCAAGTAACTAAACTTATCAACATTCGTAATGTTAGAATCCTCATGAATCCTTTGAAATTGTGTCCAAAAATTTATCCAGTTACCTGGACCCAAGTCGAATACCTCAAGCGTGATTTTCGGTAGCCTTAACCTCTCTGACGACATGGTTGACGACGCCGAAGCCACGTTGCTCTGTACGCTGAAATTATCTCCTGCATCAACACAACTGGCAACACTAGGTTTTAATCCTTCCACTTTATCCTCGGCTTCAAGAAGTGCTTGCAGAAGATCTTCTTGAACGGTAACACAGTGCATTGTTTCTTCGATACAGGCATCCTCGTTTCCGTCAACATTCAACAACTCGTTCAAGATGCTTTCGTCCAATTCTTTTAAGGTATCCGCAATTGTTCGGAGAGTATTTATTTTCACACGTAATTTTTGGAAATCGGCTTCAACTCCGACCGCTCCAATAGCTTTTGTCGCACTTGCCCGATACGCACTTCTCTTCTTTTTCAACTTTTCAATCGTGGCCATTGCGAGGCAACAAATTCAAAACAAGACAAAACAGGGAAATTGTTTACCAAACCAACTTTTTCAATCCAGTCCTGTCAATGGTCGCCAAAATGTTACAAATCAATTCTTCAACTCATGTCTACAATTCAAGAACAATCACTTTTATTGTACAAAACAAGGAACATCACTATCCAGCCATTACATTCAGTTACTCAAAACCTGTTCCATCTTGCTCATCAACGCTCCAAGGGTGCCAACTTACAAAAAACAAATTTAATTACAGAAATACATTCACAAATTACAGAAACACATTCACAACAGGGGACAACTAAGCCTCATGAGGCAAAACTCAGAAGACATGGGTTCGATTCCCAACTCAGTCACCCTAGAAGAGTTTTTCCGTTGTTTACGACATCTATTCCAGTCAAGTGCCGGGAAGATTCCAAACTTAAGGGCACGGCCACCATCATTTTAATCATAATCTTCAATACAAATATACACACTAAACAAATCTTAACCCTAGTTTTATAACAAGATGTTCAGTAAAGAACATATAGGCTACTTTCTCCTAAATGTATGGGTATAGTTATAACTCTTTGTCCTTTTCAAGGAGTATAATTGAATGGTGGTTGTAGTAGCTTGTTGGAATACAACGTTCTATACGGAAACTATACGTTGATTGATTGAATCTTCGCCTGAATTATTTAATACTGTACACACACTAACACAGCCATGACAATAACACAGGTTATCAGACAAAAGTCAACACCCAAGTACACGGGGCTAAATGACAATGTTGTACATGCAACTCAAATGAAACAACAACAGCTTCCTACCCAAATCCTTCCTCGTATAAATGTACACACACTAGTAAGCCTACAGACATCACAGTGACACACGTTATCAGAAATCTTCTACACACACCCCAAAGCATGCGGCTACAAAACCATGATGTCGCAAAGCTCATAAAGAATCAACAACAAAAACAACAACAACAACAATAGACTCTACCGCGGATCAACGACAATTAATATTAATCGCTGTAGTCGAGTGTTGAAATAATATGTGGTGTTAAAAGTTTCGATTGCATATACACACTATACAGGGTGTCCCACCTAACGTTGCGACCTCAAATATTATCGAAATGAAACAAAATTTGAAAAATCTACTTGCGCAGGAATGTAGCCACGTCAGGGGGTCACGCAATGGGAGGATATGCACAATCCAGGAAATTATAACACTATCACTTTCAACGCAAAGTTACCTTTTTTTAAACGGAACATACATGTTTTTTCTAGCAAAATCCAGAGTAAACATATAATTAATGATAACAGAATTGGTTTCACATCTATAAACCCCGTAACTTCTGAAATAACTAACGTTGTAGAAGATGGCAATGGAGACACTGTCAAGTTTAACAAATGTGTAGAAATGTACACATAGTTCAAAATGTACAATTACCGATTTCCTAAACAAACTTGTGGCGTATAGATTAAAGAAACGTCATGTTTTTAAATTACATCCAGCACGGAAGAGACATTCACAAGTAAGCAGTAACATCTTAACTGATGAAACTGTGTCACTTCAGCGGATGTTCAATGTGACCACCGTTTGCATCAATGCACTTCTGTAGACGGTGAACAACAGAGCGTTGTACTGATCCCAGTGTTTCCACAGATATTTCCGCACACGCCGAAGTAATACGCTGTTGCATATTCGCTATTGTAGTTGGGACTTCGTGATAAGACTATCTTGCAATGCGCTCCAGAGAAAGTAGTCTAATGGCGTCAAGCCGAGAGACCGTGCTGGCCATCTCACAGGACCACCACGTCCTATCCACCGATTTGGAAACTTCTCATCCATTACATCTCTGGCAACACGTGCGAAATGTGCGGGGCACCCATCATGCTGGAACCACATTGATACACGAGTTTCCAATCCCTCGTCCTCCATGAGAAGGGGTAACGTGTCTTGAAGAAATTATGCATATCGCTGTTCGTTTAGTATTCCCTGATAAAAAAAAGTCCTCTCGGCACGCCGGAAGGCGGAGGTAGATTTCACCGGACAAACTTGGGGATAGGCGAAAATAGGCAGAATATGCAGGTTTTCGTAGAAGGATCAGACCTCATTTATTGCGAGAAAGTATTTTATAATTGGAGCTTAATTAACTTTGTTTTTCGTCATTTTATGCATATTTTAAACATTTTATTGTCTTAAGGGGACGGTAACCTTCTTGTCATTTGGGGTCCATTTTTAGCCTACTTTCGATTTTTGCAAAAAATGAAAGTAGACTTATGAGATCAACACAGGGCGAAAAAAAGTGTGTCTGTCTGTGTGTGTGTATGTGTGTGTGTGAGTCTGTGTGTGTGTGTCTGTGTGTCTGTGTGTGTGTGTGTGTGTGTGAGTGTGTGTACTCTGAATGTCTGTCCCCCCCTATCAATTCCAACACGGTGAATGCGAATTGAACGAAATTTGGTACAAAGGTAGCACTAGCAAAGGACACGTCAGTGTCATGTTTTATATCGCCGCCATCTTTACTAAAACTGAATGGCGGCCACTCAAACGTTCAAAACGTAAAATCAAATAACGACTAACCAAATCATCCGATCTCTACCAAATTTGGAAACAACATACCTTCGTATAGGATGCGTCTTGTGACCAAACTACAAGGTCGTCCGCCATACCATTTCAGGATGGCGGCCGTGCGAATTATGCAAACTTTATAATCCATATCATGGGACCCACCAGTTCCGATTATCGAGCCGAGAATCGTTTTAATTGTTCTAAAGGAAGAGGCACGTTCGAAATTAAAAGTTTATTTTGTAATACTATAGTGCAGACGTGATTTTAAAAAGCTGAGCTGATTTAGTAATAAGACAAGATGGCAGCGGATATCTTGTGCCTGACTTATATTTCACTAATTTGAGTATTGCATACAATATAGCGTACTGATATAAAATAAATAAACTTTGTATGAAATGCTTTATATATAAATAATATACTCCAGTGATGAAATCGTTTAGTATAAATCACTATTTGCTAACAAGTTCTATGTAAGTCATTTTATATAGAACGATATTCGTTGACACAATTAGCTCAGTGGTAGAGCGTTAGCCTATCGCTCAAATGCCTATGGTTCAAACCCGATCAGAGCTAGTTTTTTTGCTTGAAATTTTATGTTTATTGTTTTGTAATGACTCAGATGTTTTAAAATTAAGCGTTATATTGTGCATATTATGGTGTAAAATATATATTTAATTAAAACATAATTCGCCAGCAGATTTACTCGAGACATCTAGCTGCCAAAAAGGTAACTGCACGCCGACCAGATTTTATTGAAAAGTTTCTTCTTCTGGCCGCTAGAATGCACTCGCTCTGTTAGGATTATATTGTTAGATATTTCACCACTAGATATCACGACTAGTCTACGTGGGGCTCCATTGATTACTATACCATTTGCATTCTATGCGCATCGAATTTGAAGAATGACAAGATGATACTACGATACATTTTTACTTTCTATTTTAAAGGGTTTGTAACAGCCTATTGTGCGTTATTTGAAAATGTTAATTGAAGTAAAGAACAAAACGATTTCACATAGTATCTGAACTCTACCGTTGGTGCTAGTTCAGGATATTAATTAATACTTCTATTTCAGCCAAATAGCAATCGAAAATATCCACATAGTTGGTATACACACGTCTCTGTAGGGTCATGGAAAGATTTGTTAATTCAATTAGGGTTGTGAAAGTCATACGCAGCCAGACGTGTAAAGACATGCCTCAACTCAAAGTTGGATGTTGCCCGCGTCAGGCCGATTATGTAATAATAATAATAATAATAATAATAATAATAATAATAATAATAATAATAATGTTATTGGTTTTACGTCCCTTTTAACTACTGTTGCTTTTAGAGACGCCGGGGTGCCAGAATTTTGTCCCGAAGGGGATCTTTAACGTGCCAGTAAATCTACTAACACGGCTCCCTCGCATTTGTGCACCCTCAAATGCCAGCTGACTGCGCCAGGATACGAACCTGAAACATACGGTCCAGCAAGCGAGAACGTTACCGCTGAGCCACGCCGCCAGTCCGGTCGATTATGTCTCCAGATCCATAACATTCTTTAGATACTTCTTATCTTTCTTTCTTTCTTTCTTTCTTCAATGATGGTAGCAGTTTTTATCTAGGTTGTGGCGTTTGGTAGAGGTAAATAGTTTCTAAGGTCTTCAACAAAGAATAGTTCTATTATACTCTTTGATAATAACAACGAGTTATAACTATACTCATACATTTAGGAGAAAGTAGGCTATAGGTTCTTTACTGAACATCTTGTTATACTTGTGGTCACACTGTCCTTATGCAAGGTTTCGACACTGATGTGTAACTATGTAACGGTCTGTTACTTCTTTGGGCAAAATTATATCTCCCGCAGAGATTTTGGTAGGTTCCTCCTCCGTTTAGGGGCTGCGACAACGCGGTCATGTAACCCCGTGTACTTTGGGTGAGTATAGAATCTGTCTGATAAACGGTGTGAATTGTGATGGCTGTATTAGTCTGTAATTCTGGTAAGGACAGCAGACGGTCAATTTCAAGCAGTAGTTCCTAATGTTGCTACCAGATACTAACGTCAACGATACCTAGCTGTGAACTTGGCTACTAAATGCCACCGCAACCAGCAACTCGCAACGAACGTTGGAACTTCCCCTCCAAAGGAAAGCATACTGAGGGATTTTTAGGGCTCTTAGAAAATCCGACGACTTCGGCCGGCTTTGAACCCGCGACCTTGGGCATAGAGGTTCAGCATGCTACCAGTTACGTCACCGAAGCCGCTTCACACTTAGTCAAAGCGGCTTCGGTGGCGTAGTCGGTAGCTTGCTGAGCTTCTATGCCCAAGGTAGCGGGTTCAAATCCGGCCGAAGCCGTCGGATTTTTTAAGAGCGTTAAAAATCCCTCCGTATTCCTTCCTTCAGAGGGGAAGTAAAGCCGGCGGTCCCATGTCATAGATTTATGGCATGTTAAAGAACCTTCCACTAATTGCACCTGTGTGAAGCTAAATTGGATAGGTTAGGAATGCAAACAACGCTCTTAGGTTTCTACGTTCGTTGCTAAGAGCCGACTGCGGTGGGGTCTAGAAGCTAAGTTCTGAACTTGGCCTAGTAGTCGTTGACGGTGGCGCTTGGCGGCAAAAGTAGGAACTATTTGAAAAAATCAAAGTTGCAGTACTTAAATTAAACAAGAAGTTCCGTGAAGAACTATACAGCCTACTTTTCATGCCAATGATTATTCTACAGTATATGAACCTATCTAGAATAATGACGAAATTAAGTTGGTAATATCGGAATATCTAATTAGTTCAAAATATTTTTCTTCTTCTCTTTCTTTTTTTAGTCGTTTTCCCTCCAGGTTGGAGGAACCCACGGACTCAGCGAGGGAACTCACCACTACCGCCTCTACGGGCAGTGTCCTAGAGCTGGGAACATCGAATCGGAAGGGATACAACTGGTGAGGTGGGATTGGCACCTCGCCCAGGTGGCCTCACCTGCAAAGCGAACAGGGGCCTCATGAGGGAAGGTAATTGATGGTCAGGATGGAGAGGCTAGGAAGATGGAAGGAAGCGGCCGTGGCCTTGACGAAGGTACTGCCCCCGTAAATTGAATTATATTGAGACCACGGTGGCTGTATTGGCATATGTGAATAAAGGTATAGCCGTCATAGTTGTGACGTGTATATTCATGACGTAGGCACGGATGACGCAGACTTCATGCAAGTAGGCTGGTTGAGCTGAGATTCTTGGTGACGTCATGATTTTGTTCGAGAAAGATCTGAGATTTACGACGCAGTCGCAGGGAAACAAGGAATTGTGCTGAGGAAGAAGTTTCGCTATTGGAGGAGAGGCTCGAACCAATGAATGATAGTTTGGAGGGAGACGGAGATTACTGAAACTACCATATTTAATTACTTTTGGCATGCAGAATTATGGAAATCTATTTTCAGTTATGGCATTGATTTGGAATCTTGAAGAAATTAATTTTGAGTTTTTGAAATTTGAAAATCCGTCAAGTATAGCCAAAGTTAGAACTTCTAGCAATGACGGAGGAACAAGCTATGGAAGGGATGGATACGCCCCTTAAGAAGTTAATAAAAGGCCTTGCACAGCAGAGAGGAGGCTCTCATGGCTCATTTTTCTGATTCTCATATTGTCAGACTTCGAGTTCTGAAGTGAAGCAAGTCGTCATTAGCACGTGTGGCAGAGCCCACAGCATCGAACAAGCACGGAGCGTGCAGCAGTACAATTTTACGGTTACTGAAACTAGGCGAAGTTGGAGCGCACACATAAACGAGTCTACAATATTATCTATCAAGAGTTAGCTACTGCATTTATGCTAATTCAATTGTGCATTACAATATTGAGGCGTGTACGAAAGTTGAACATTTTCACTATTATACTTTGGAAGATATTCGCATTTTAAAACTGCAGACAAAAGTGATTTTCTCGACTCTTGAGAAGCACTTTTATAATACCACATTCTACGCTATGGCTGACACTTGTATTGCAACCGTGATACTGAAGATTACATTTGGTGATACAACGCTACATTCTACAATGGAACTATATAATCTGGCAGTACTTTCGACTATTATTATAACGGAAGTGGAGATGGAAGACTAAAACTTTATGCAATTGGGACATATATCAATGGAGTGAAATAGCAGCATGGAGCTTCATTAATCGGCATTCTACAAAAGCGAGCATGTAGTGAACATCCAACTACACTCATGCATCGTAATCCATCGCTGAATTACATCAAATGGCAGTGGAAATATCTTCATACTCCACAATTATGAACATTTCTGCGGAAATAATTGCAATAAACTTCATGGCGAATTTCTACCAGAACTTCAGGGAACTATCAAGAGAGGCCAGGGTGGACCCGGCTCACAAAGAAGAGTTTTGCCAGAAGGATGTCTATCGTCTACAAGGAGCAGTGCGAGTTCCGGAGGAGGAAACTGTTCTATTCTCCGAGGGCGCAGGTTCCAGGTTCGAGGTCGGAGCACATCTTTACGGTGGTGAAATGGAACCAACAGCAGTCTTCTTTGGAAATTTTCCTCTAGAACTTCAATCAACAGATAAGGTAGTCGTGAATGTTTCTTGATTTATTTGAGCCATTTAGCGATATCTGAGCAACCATTTTTCCCATATTTTCTGTCCCATATATTTTCCCCATATTCTTGCTTGATATTTCTGTACTCAGTACACTTTGCTGATTTATGCCTTTTTCTACGATTTATTGAGACATTATTATGTCATTGGCATATTTATATAATTTTGGATCAGTTGAGACTGATATTATATATTCTTTCAGTAATTTGCATATTTTTGTAGTCACGATTTGACTGTAAAGTTAACGATTTTCGATGGCAAATTTGAATTTAGACAGCGTGTCATTTTATTAAAGTAATTCTTTTCAGTAAATTACATTGACCAATTTTCTGTCATCCTCAAGAAAGAAGAATGATTAAAAGATTTTAGAGCGTTAAAATCTACTACTTTATCGACGATCTTGGAAATACTAGTCGTTTTATGAACATGATTGCAACATAGACATTTATCGTCAATTCTGAAATACCATTGCATTATAGACAATTTTATGAAATATGAACTTTGATTACGATTTATTGAGTACACTATAGTAATGAACTTTTGATAGGAGTTTTTCTCAATTCTAGATTGGAACAATAATTTTTGCATTCCACAGTCTAATTGTATTCTATTCGACTATTTATGCAGTTTAGATGAACTTTGATTGAAGATAGTATTTTTATACTGCGATACTTTGATGATATTAATCTCAATTTTGATAGACCAGGGAGGCGTGTCTAATCGTATTTGCTATAAAATTTATTTGTGATTGGCAAATTTTTACTTCATATCGATTCATGAATGAAACCCACGAAGGTTAAATATAATAACAGTTTTCGATACAATTGATGAATACAAGAATTTTTAAAGAGGAACTATGGATGTATAATCGTTAGTTCAGTGGACGTGTAAAAGTCGCTGATGAATAATGCCCTGTATTAAGTGAAGGAGGTTCCCACAGTAATATTGATGAAGATGATGAATTTATAAGTGGAGGTTTTTTGTGTGTATTGTGGAAGATTTTGATGCCATATATAATGAGATATATGATGAATTATGGGCCAATTTTTGTGCAATTTTGTGCATTTTGAGCGAGGTATTATTCCGCTGATTGTATTGTTCAGGTCCATTGGAAATTATTCATGTGAAGTTACTGTTAAAATTAACAAGAGTGTTTAAATAATTTGAGATAAAGATTTTGAATGGAGGTTACCGTCACAAATAATAATAATTATTAAATCTTATTAAACCTGAATCTAAAATTTAAATATAACTAACCTTCATTGGTCGATTATATCACCACGATTTAAGTAATTATCAACCGGATAAACGTGTGGTTTAATGTATTTCTAATATAAATAATATAAATAATATAAATAATGTAAATAACTATGTAAATATCTTTAATAATAATTTGAAACGAACGGGATTAATAGAGGCGTGTATAAATTTGTCAATTGTCGTTTGACAATGTTGTAAACAATTTAAAATGTTATAAATAATTAATGAGTTTTTTGTTATAAACATTAAGCGTTTTCGTTATTATACTTTAAACAACGCTAGTTAAACAATTGGAATATACAATTAAACAAGATTTGGGATTATTAGAGTAATCCATTGATATTTGAATGGAGCATTTAAAAGATTTGCGTGATAATATTTGAGTTGAGATGTGAACATATAAAGTGTGTTGAAAAGGAGCTAGGCTCTGAGGTAACTAGCATATGCTAACATTGGCTGGACAGGTGTGTCCATTTGACGATGCAAGCATGCGACATGGTGAAGGGTGTATCGCAGGTGGCCAGATAACTGTATGATAGAGGCCAAGGTCATCTACATAGCAGCCTTGCGGTTATAAATAAAATGTGAAGTTCATGAAAAAGGAAACAAATGCTATATGTCTCGTCACAGCTCCCTTATCCATTCCAAAGTGCATTGTTATTATTACGTTCTTTTGAGCTAGAGAAAGCTGAAATTTTTTATGTGAGGTCTACAAGTCCTACAGGAGGACATGTTGCTTTGACAATGGCTTCTGATTGCCACGTATATTTTGTTGTTAAAAATTGTTAAATTATTTTCATTATGTGAAATAAATTATTGTGCAGTTTAGGTTTTCTTGTTTTCGTCTTGGTTCATTTTAAATATCGTGGTGGAGGTTATTGTGAGGGCATACTATTAAGTAATCCAGTTGAAAACCCAGACCCGAGATTAAATTGAATAGGTAAGTAAAAGGTAAGTATGAACCCCGTATATTTTGGTGTGTTCCACAATAATTTCTTGTTAACTACTGTGCTCTAATCTCGGTAGTATCTGTCAGTGCCATTTTCATTGATGTAGCTGTGCCGGTGCGATTGATTATTGGCAATCCGATTGAGGGGGCGGATATCTGACAGCCTACTATCCGGATTACCGGGGACAGTACCATCCCGGCATTTGCCCGAAGACGAAGTGGGAAACCACGGAAAACCACTTCGAGGATGGCTGAGGTGGGAATCGAACCCCCTCTACTCATTTGGAACACCCGAGGCTGAGTAGACCCCGTTCCAGTCCTCATACCACTTTTCAAATTTCGTGGCAGAGCCGGGAATCGAACCCAGGACCTCCGGGGCGGCAGCTAACCATACTGACCGCTACGCTACGGAAGGCGACTAGTTCAAAATAGGCTTATACCTGGTATAATGTAGCCTAATAGAGCACTACAGTTGGCAGCCCTGGTGACTGAATATATCCTTAGTTCCATCTCTTAAGGTACAGAATCACAAAATTTGGTTGAAGTCCAATGGACGTTACATGCAGTTAGACACTGGATCTATCAGCACGCGTAAAAGCATGTTGCCAACAATACAATGCGTGTGCTGGTCAGAAATAATCTGAAATATTATGATATCTTGTTGTGCCAACTTTGGATGAAATCCATTTGTTAGTATAGAAGTTACATGTATTTTAAAATTGGACATATCAGCAGGCATAGAATCATGTTGGCAGCACTGCCTTGTATTAATTACTCCAAATTAATCTACAATGTCAGTTGCTATACGTGTGCAAAGTATAGAGCTGTTGGCTTGCATACTTTCTGATATATTGATATTAGGGTAAAACAAGATGTTCAGTAAAGAACATATAGCCTACTTTCTCCTAAATGCATGGGTATTGTTATAACTCTTTGTCCTTTTCAAGGAGTATGATTGAATGTGGGTTGAAGTAGCTTGTTGAAATACAACGTGCTATAGGGATATTAAACATGAATATGAGGTGCCCATTGCTAGTGCTACCTCTGTACCAAATTTCGTTCAATTCGGTTTCACCGTGTTTGAATTGATAGGGGGAATCGATTTGCACACATACTTGGCCATCATCTGCAAACTATTGGGCTGATGTTCTTGCAGTTTGGTCTGAATATGTTCCCCACATAAAGATATGGTGTTGCAAAATTTGGTAGAGACTAGATTATTAGGTTGGTCGTAATTACATTTTAGCTTTTAACATTTGGGTGGCCGCGATTACGTTTCCGTCAAGATAGCGGTGATATAAAACACGACACTGAGGTGCCCTTTGCTAGTGCTAACTCTGTACCAAATTTCGTTCCATTCGGTTTCACCGTGTTCGAATTGATAAGGCGAATCGATTTTCACACAAAGATGGCCGCCATCCGCAAAATATTAGGCTGATGACCTATTAGTTTGGTCAAAGGATGCTCCCTCCATAAAGGTATGTTGTTGCTAAATTTGCTAGAGATCGGATGTTTAGGCTAATCGTGATTTGATTTAAGCTTTGAAAATTTGTGTGGCCGCCATTACGTTTCCGTCAAGATGGCGGCGATATAAAACATGACACTGAGATGCCCTTTGTAGGTGCTATCTCTGTACCAAATTTCGTTCCATTCGGTTTCACCGTGTTTGAATTAATAGGGGGAATCGATTTTGACACAAAGATGGCCGCCATCCGCAAACTATTAGGCGAATGACCTATTAGATTGGCCAAAGGATGCTCCCTCCATAAAGGTATGTAGTTGCAAAATTTGGTAGAGATTGGATGATTAGGTTAATCGTAATTTGATTTAAGCTTTGAACATTCGTGTGGCCCCCATTACGTTTCAGTCAAGATGGCGGAGATATAATACATGACACTGAGGTGCCCTTTGCTAGTGCTACCTCTGTGCCAAATTTCGTTCCATTCGGTTCCACCGTGTTCGAATTAATAGGGGGAATCAATTTTGACATAAAGATGGCCGCCAACCGCAAACTATTAGGCTAATAACCTATTAGATTGGTCAAAGGATGCTCCCTCCATAAAGGAATGTTGTTGCAAAGTTTGGTAGAGATCGGATGGTTATGTTAGTCGTAATTTAACTTAAGCTTTGAACATTTGTGTGGCCGCCATTACGTTTCTGTCAAGATGGCGGCGATATAAAACATGACACTGAGGTGCCCTTAGCTAGTGTTACGTCTATACCAAATTTCGTTCATTCGGTTCCACCGTGTTCGAATTAATAGGGGGAATCAATTTTGACATAAAGATGGCCGCCTTCCGCAAACTATTAGGCTAATAACCTATTAGATTGGTCAAAGGATGCTCCCTCCATAAAGGAATGTTGTTGCAAAGTTTGGTAGAGATCGGATGGTTATGTTAGTCGTAATTTAACTTAAGCTTTGAACATTTTTGTGGCCGCCATTACGTTTCTGTCAATATGGCGGCGATATAAAACATGACACTGAGGTGCCTTTTGTTAGTACTACCTCTGTACCAAATTTCGTTCCATTCGGTTGCACCGTGTTCGAATTAATAGGGGGAATCAATTTTCACACAAAGATGGCCGCCATCCGCAAACTATTACGCTGATGACCTATTAGTTTGGTCAAAAGATGATCCCCCCATAAAGGTATGTTGTTGCAAAATTTGGTAGAGATCGGATGATTAGGTTAGTCGTAATTTGATTTAACTTTGAACATTTGTGTGGCCGCCATTACGTTTCCGTCAAGATGGCGGCGATATAAAACATGACACTGAGGTGCCTTTTGTTAGTACTACCTCTGTACCAAATTTCGTTCCATTCGGTTGCACCGTGTTCGAATTAATAGGGGGAATCGATTTTCACACAATGATGGCTGCCATCCGCAACCTATTACGCTGATGGCCTACTGGTTTGGTCAAAGGATGCTCCCCCCATAAAGGTATGTTGTTGCAAAATTAGGTAGAGATCGGATGATTAGGTTAGTCGTAATTTGATTTAAGCTTTGAACATTTGTGGGGCCGCCATTACGTTTCCGTTAAGATGGCGGCGATATAAAACATGACACTGAGGTGTCCGTTGCTAGTGCTACCTTTGTACCAAATTTCGTTCAATTCGCATTCACCGTGTTCGAATTGATAGGGGGGGACAGACATTCAGAGTACACACACTCACACACACACAGACACACACACACACACACAGACTCACACACACACATACACACACACACACACAGACTCACACACACACATACACACACACAGACAGACACACTTTTTTTCGCCCTGTGTTGATCTCATAAGTCTACTTTCATTTTTTGCAAAAATCGAAAGTAGGCTAAAAATATGGACAGCATTTATTAACAGTTGGCAGCCCTGATTGATCTTAACAATACTTTCAGTCATATCTGTTATGGTACTGTCCCCGATAATCCGGATAGTAGGCTGTCAGATATCCGCCCCCTCAATCGGATTGCCAATAATCAATCGCACCGGCACAGCTACATCAATGAAAATGGCACTGACAGATACTACCGAGATTAGAGCACAGTAGTTAACATGAAATTATTGTGGAACACACCAAAATATACGGGGGTTCATACTTACCTTTTACTTACCTATTCAATTTAATCTCGGGTCTGGGTTTTCAACTGGATCACTTAATAGTATGCCCTCACAATAACCTCCACCTCGATATTTAAAATGTACCAAGTCGGAAACAAGAAAATTTAAACTGCACAATAATTTATTTCACATAAAGAGAAAAATAATTTAACAAAATTTAACAACAGAATATACGTGGCAATCAGAAGCCATTGTCAATGCAACCCTGTCCTCCTGTAGGACTTGTAGACTTCACATACAAAAATTCAGCTTTCTCTAGCTCAAAAGAACGTAATAATAATAACAATGCACTTTGGAATGGATAAGGGAGCTGGGACGAGACATATAGCATTTGTTTCCTTGTTCATGAACTTCACATTTTATTTATAACCGCAAGGCTGCTATGTAGATGACCTTGGCCTCTATCATACAGTTATCTGGCCACCTGCGATACACCCTGCACCGTGTCGCATGCTTGCTTCGTCAAATGGACGCACCTGTTCAACCAATGTTAGCATATGCTAGTTACCTCAGAGCCTAGCTCCTTTTCAAAAGACTTTAAATGTTCACATCTCAACTCAAATATTATCACGCAAATCTTTTAAATGCTCCGTTCAAATATCAATGGATTACTCTAATAATCCCAAATCTTGTTTAATTGTATACTCCAATTGTTGAACTAGTGTTGTTTAGAGTATAATAACGAAAACGCTTAATGTTTATAACAAAATGTTCATTAATTATTTATAACATTTTAAATTGTTTATAACAAAATGTTCATTAATTATTTATAACATTTTAAATTGTTTATAACATTGTCAAACGACAATTTAAAAAAATTATACACGCCTCTGTTAATCCCGTTCGTTTCAAATTATTATTAAAGATATTTACATAGTTATTTACATTATTTATATTATTTATATTATTTATATTAGAAATACATTAAACCACACGTTTATCCGGTTGATAATTACTTAAATCGTGGTGATATAATCGACCAATGAAGGTTAGTTATATTTAAATTTTATATTCAGGTTTAATAAGATTTAATAATCATTATTATTTGTGACGGTAACCTCCATTCAAAATCTTTATCTCAAATTATTTAAACACTCTTGTTAATTTTAACAGTAACTTCACATGAATAATTTTCAATGGACCTGAACAATACACTCAGCGGAAAAATACCTCGCTCAAAATGCACAAAATTGCACAAAAATTGGCCCATAATTCATCATATATCTCATTATATATGGCATCAAAATCTTCCACAATACACACAAAAAACCTCCACTTATAAATTCATCATCATCATCAATATTACTGTGGGAACCTACTTCACTTATTACAGGGCATTATTCATCAGCGACTTTTACACGTCCACTGAACTAACGATTATACATCCATGGTTCCTCTTTAAAAATTCTTATATTCATCAATTGTATCAAAAACTGTTATTATATTTAACCTTCGTGGGTTTCATTCATGAAGCGATATGAAGTAAAAATTTGCCAGTCACAAATAAATTTAATAGCAAATACGATTAGACACGCCTCCCTGGTCTATCAAAATTGAGATTAATAGTGTTACGGCTGTGAGTTTGTGTCATCACTCGCCGCATGAGTCACAACTGCCCCAGGGCTGGGCTGTGCCCTGCCTCCTGTATTGCGCGCGCCTTATGCAACAGGGCTACTAGGACAAAGAGATAGTCCAGAATGTTCATGACTGGACCAGCGATGGAAACCTCGAGAAGCCGTGGACCCTGGATGGATCTAGAAGCATTTATTGAGTCACCGGCCTGCTATATAAGAGTGACCCGTGAAGCAGTGGTTGTTGTTGTGTTTTACGAGCTAGTGCGAGCGATTATCTTGTGCGACAGAAGTGTGGTGACGAAGTGCTTTGCGAGTTACGAAATCCTTGACATTGTTTCTCCCAGCTTGTGGACAGCGTACATCAAGTGCTCGTAAGTAACTGTATTTGTTGTACCTGAGGAAGAGGGGCAGGTAGCTTCTGTCAAGTCCACCGGACTCATTAGGACGGATTAACTTCTGTGGTCTGTTGACAAGTGGAAGGGCCAAGAGCGCTCAAGAAAAAGTCTTGAGGAAACTGGAGTAAGGCTCCTAATTGCTTGTGTTTGCTGATTAGTGTAATTTTCTGGCCACAATAAAGTTAATTATTTCTTTAAGCAGAAATTGGTGTTGTGCTTTGTACCCCCACCGTAATCCAGTTAACAAAAGTGCCACTAGGGGGCAATTTCAAAATTGAAAATAGGCTAAAAATGCACATTAGTACAGCTATCAAAATGACTCAGGTCATCATACAGATTCCACATGCAACGAAGTGCACGAGGCTGCATGATCACGACGTCACAAAGCCCCGAAATAAAATGACGTTAATATAGCCTATTAGGAAATTAAAACCGTAAGTTAATAAATTATTATTCTTAAGTACAGTGAACCGGTTTGGGACACTTTGTGACCTTCTTCAGCAAAAAGTAATTAATACAAATGACGTTCAAGTCATATTCTAAAATTTTATTGAAAGGCTGATTTCTTAACTATTTCTAAAAATACTGTCTATCAGTTAGGTAGTCAGCCCGAAGGCTGGTTGGATCCTCGTTAGGTAACTAACTATCTAAAATGTTGACAAGTAGTTCCATGAAGAACTAAATAGCCTATTATCATATATATCCCAATTATGTTAATTGCCTCTATCAACAACAACAAAAAATCAGTTGTTAGCGTACTTTTCACATTTTGCAAAAATGAGGAAAAAGCAGACTTATGAGATCGGGCAAATGTCTGTCTGTCTGGTCCTTCTGTCTGTCTGTCTGTCTGTCTGTCTGTCTGGCTGGCTGGCTGTGTGTGTGTCCCCCCCACTATCAACTCCTAAACGGCTGCAGCAATCGAAACAAAATTTGGTAGGAGTAAAGATCTACACCTAAATATCTCACGGCCATATTTGAAAATGATGTCAGTGCTACCAACTGCTGAAAAATCGCAATTGAAATTTGAGCTCCATGTTGGATATCTTGGAAGGTATGAATGGGAGCTATTTTAAAATTGGCACACGTATAGATAATAATATTGCAGATTAATTTCCAGGAGGCCATACATGGCAAAGTTGCCAAAATGATTATAAGGCTGCTGATAGGTCCAAATTTTAAATGCATATAACTTCTACACTATGAAATGGATTTCAACCAACTTTCGCATGTGCTATGTGTACATGAACAGATATAACTGAGCGTATTCTTAAGAGCCACCAGGGCTGCCAACTGTTAATAAATGCTTTCAATGTTTTTTTATCCAAATACCCATATATCAGAAAGTATGCAAGCCGACAGCTTTAAACTATGCACAGGTATAGTACCTGACATTCTATATTAATGTGGAGTAACTTATATCCGTCAGTGCTACCAACATGATTTTAAGCCTGCTGAGAGGTCCAACTTTAAATACATGTAACTTCTATACTATCATTTGGATTTCAACCAAATTTCGTGCGTGCTATGTGTACCATAACAGATATGACTATGCCGATACTTAAGAGTAACCAGGGCTGCCAACTGTTAATAAATACAGTTTCTATTTTTATTACCCTAATAGCAATATATCAGAAAGTATGCAGGCCAATAGCTCTAAACTTTGCACACGTATAGTACCTGGCATTCTAGATTAATTTGGAGTAACTAATATAAATATAGATCCAATTTTAAAATGCATGTAACTTCTATACTAACTAATGGATTTTATTCAAAATTGACACAACAATAGATCATATTATTTCAGATTATTTCTGACCAATACATGTATGTCATTGTTGCCAACATGATTTTACGCGCACTGTTAGATCCAATGTTTAACTGCATGTAACGTCCATGCTATCCATTGGACTTCAACCAAATTTTGTATTCTGTACCTTAAGAGATGGAACTAAGAATATATTCAGTCACCAGGTCTGCCAACTGTAGTTCTCTATAAGGCTACATTAAGCCAGGTATACAGTATTTCGAACTAATTAGAAATGTCGATATTACCAACTTAATTGCGTCATTATTCTAGAGAGATCCATATAGATTAATCATTGGCATGAATCTTAAATTTTAAGAAAAGTAGGCTCTTTAGTTCGTCACGGAACTTCTTGTTTATTGCTGTAATAGATTTGTAGATATTGTGGACCATCTAAATATTTCGGATGGTCACCATGTTGGATTTTTATATAATGTAGGCCATAGAGTTATGTAGTATTAGATGCAGTTTATTGCGTAGGTTTATTATTCAAACTTCAATCACATGATTAGGACGCAAGAAATTAAAACGAGATTTTTAAAATATGCACAGCCGCTATCTTGAGGTTATGAAAACAATTGAAATAAATTAAAAGCCAATGAATTGAAATGTTGATAAGCATTTACCGTACCAAGTTTCACTGCACTCGGTTGTTTAAATCATGAGAAAACCCCATTTAAATATTTAAAATTCGCGTCACCGTCATGTTAGATTTGTGCTCACCAGGTTATTGAAATTTCAATAGGTGAACTTATGTTAATAGCCTTCAACATCGTACAAAATTTCAGTTTGATTGCTGTCATAGATTTGTAGATATTGAGAACCGTCTAAATATTTCGGATGGTCGCCATGTTGGATTTTTATATAATGTGGACCATAGAGTTATGTAGTATTAGATGCAGATTATTGCGTAGGTTTATTATTCAAAATTCAATCGCATGATTAGGACGCAAGAAATGAAAACGAGATTTTAAAAATACTCAGCCGCCATCTTGAGGATATGTAAACAATTGAACTAAATTAGATGTCAATTTATTACAATGTGTATAACCATTTGCCGCACCATGTTTACTGCGCTCGGATGGTTAAATCGCGAGAAAAATCTATTTAAATATTTCTACTTCGCTTGACCGCCATGTTCGTTTTGTACTTAACAGGATTTTAAAAGTGACATAGGTGAACTTCTAGTAGTGTCCTTTAACACCGTACAAAATTTCAGGGTGATATCTGTAATATTTTCGGAGAGATAGAATGTCTGTGAAATATTTCGCATAGCCGCCATGTTGGATTGGTGAGACGTAATAAAATTTGAAGGGCACGGTAGGGGTCGGACAAAATAGTACTATGTTCATCCCAAGTTTCATTGAAATCGCTTCTGCTGTTTAGATTTTATTAGGGACACACACACACACATATTCACACAACGGACAAAAGGTTATCTAATGAGCCTAATTTTAGCCTACAAAAATGGAAGTACTTGTAGACTTATGAGATCTACATAGGGCCAAAAATTGTGTGTCTGTCAGTGTGTGTGTGAGAGAGAGAGAGTGTATGTGTGTGTACTCTGCATGTCTGCCCCCCCCCCCCCACACCCCCCTATCAATAATTCAAACACGGTGAAACCTAATTGAACGAAATATGGTACAGAGGTAGCATTAGCAAAGGGCACCTCAGTGTCATATTTTATATCTCCGCCATCTTTACCAAAACTGAATGGCGGCCACTCAAACTTTCAAAACGTATAATCAAATTACGACTAAACTAATCATCTGATCTCTACCAAATTTGGTAACATCATACCTTTAAATAGGACGCGTCTTTCACCCAAACAACAAGGTCATCAGCCGTGCCTTTTCAGGATGGCGACCGTGTGAATTATGCAACCATTATAATCAATAGCTTAAGACCCACCAATCCCGATTATCAAGCCAAGGGTGGTTTAAGCTATCCTAACAGACGTGATCCGTTATTTATTATAATTTAATATTATAATATTATACTGTATGAGTGGCTTAAAAGAGCTGAGCCTTTTCTGTCACATGACAAGATGGCAGCTGACCTCTTGTGCCTGTCCTATACTTCAGTAGTTTTAGTATGTTGTATGCGATACAGCCTACTGATACAAATAATATAAACTTTGTATGAAATGATTTATAATGAAGATGTACTGCAGTGAAGAAATCGTTTATTTCAAGACATTATTCACTAACACGTATCTAAGTCTGTTAATAACTCTAGAGTGTTAAGGGTACGGTTGGCACTGCGCTAGTGCGTTTGTCTCTCACGCGGTTGGCTGTGGATCGAATACTACTAGAGTTAACTTTTTTAAACTTGAATTCTTTTACAAATGATGTACACAAACTCTTTACACATATACTAAATAAAATGCCATTTAGCTCAAAGGAGAGGCTAATGAATACACTCGTTTATTAAAGATCACAGCCCCAGCATCGCACATAAACAGAAGACATTAGAAAAAGGAAAATATAAATACAAGATACACCTTGTCATCAACCGCAGCCTTCTCAATGCCTCTGTACGGTGCTGTCCTCTTGCGGATTACGTGGGTAATTGTTCCAAACATTCTGCTTTGTGAATCCCTGGCCTCCTGAAGTAGTGCAATTTTGTATTACTTCAACTTGTAGCCACGACCGCGCTCCGATTACCGTTAAGCACTGCCAGCTGGATCGCCTCCCTCCTGACTGCTTTAAACTGCCTGCTCTTTCAACACTCAGAGACGAACAAGATATATATTAATTCACTGCTAGGTTGCAGCACTAACCTACTGTGATCGCCGCGGATTTTTAAAGGGGAAGATACCCAAAACGAAGGATTCTTAAGTTTGGTGGAGGCTTAATATCGAGATTAACGGACGTGAATGCATTACAATAAGTTAGTAGTTTTGATATTCAATCATCATAAAGTACATAATATTGATTTTGACACTTACTGGCTAATAATCAATATAAAATAAAACAAGCAATACATGGTGGTAGAGGTGATTGTTTTAGAGATGAGGACAAAGCGTTATACTGTAAGTACCCCCATACATTTAGGAGAAAGTAGGCTATTTGTTCTTTGCTGAATATCTTGTTTCATAAATGAAAATAGGTTAAGAATACACTAAATGACTAAAAAAACAGATCTGTTACAAATTTGTATTAATGCTGAAAGTTTTTAGTGTAAGACTTGCAACTTAATTTGTATTAACTTAGTTGGGGGGGTAGTTAGGGCTAAAACATTTATGTTATTGTACTAATTTGGTAGGCTGTTTCTAAAGGATAGCAGCTTCCCGTAGCTGGGAGAGCTTACCAGTGTAGCGTGCTGTTTGGTGTTCAAATGCTAGGGGATGTTCTTGCAAAGATGCAAGAGTCTACTAGGGGATGGTCCTCTGGCTGCAGGCCGCTGTGCTAGTCTGCCAGCTGGACGGAGTGAGTGATATAACAGACGTGCTTATGTCAGCGGCTCGCTGCTATGCGGTCGCGTGCGGGAAACACAATGAAACCTGAGCAAGCAACTATTGGCTACTATGTTCACGGTCAAGCGTGACGAGAGTCAGGAAGGGTATGAGGATGTAAAGAGGCGTGTAATCATCAAGACAAGTGTAGTTTACTGACCATGTGTTTATTGGTCAGTGAGTGTGAAATTGTAAGTCCCTTTCAGGGGAATGTAAGCGATGATACAAGTTAAGTGTACGAGATTGTGGATGGGTGTTTACAAAGTGAAGGATATCTGAACACTTGCTGAGTC
The DNA here is from genome assembly GCA_946902985.2 of Meconema thalassinum. NCBI lineage: Eukaryota > Metazoa > Arthropoda > Insecta > Orthoptera > Tettigoniidae > Meconema > Meconema thalassinum. Next base: position 134,828,626 of record OX336396.1, on the reverse strand, counting down.
TCACCTGATGATGGTAGCTGGAACAGGGCCTTCGGCGACACACACTGTATGACAGATAATGCTCCGAAAAGGCCTCTCTTCTTATAGGTCCTGCCGTTGCTTAGTCAGCATTCCGTTGACGTAGCTGCCCCAGTTAGTTGTAGTGTTAATGTTTATGAATGTGTTGCAAGTGGTTGGCTAACCTCCCGAGCTGGGTGGTCGCCTCTTGCCGTGTAAAGGTGATGTTCTGGTCTTATGATGTTTGCCAGTTGGGGTGGTTTTTAGTAGATGATGGGGGGTGGCTCTCAGGGGATACAGCCCCCCGGGCCTGTACAAGTCTTCTTCTTCAATTAGTTCGCATCCCCGCGAACGGGAACGGAACGTGCAGTGGGGGTGACGATGGATAGTTCTTGGTTTCTTCTTGTACCTCTTCTTCTTTTCTTCAGTGTTGATGTAGATGTAGGTGTGTTGATGTCGTGGTGATGTGAGATCAGCGTGTGCTCAGAGGGGTAGGTTTGGGGATATACATATAATAATTTAAAACAGTTCATTTAAAAAGTTGACATTTGAAATATTAAAAAGTACAACAAAAAATGCGTGATTTTGACACTATATATGTGCTGGTATTGTGCAGGGAGGAAAAAACCCATAGCTGGACGGGTGGTTGTACCGTCCGGCGCTGTGTGGAGGAAAAAATTGCTCCCTGTGATATATTAGTGTGAAAGATGGAAGAAAATAGAAAAAAATTGGTGTCCCAGGGTATAAGTTAAAGGAATATGGAAACAAGTAGTTCCGTGAAGAACTATACAGCCTATTTTCATATATCCTACTTATGTTAATTGCCACTATCAACATACACAATTTCAGTTTGATTGCTGTAATAGATTCGTAGATATTGAGAACCGACTAAATATTCGGATGGTCGCCATGTTGGATTTTATATATGTAGGTCCTAGAGTTATGTACTGTTACATGCAGATTATTGTGAACGTGTAGTATTCAAACTTCAATCGCATAATTAGGACACAAGAAAAAAACAAGGAGATTTTAAAAATTTACACAGCTGCCATCTTGAGGTTATGGAAACAATTGAAATAAATTAGATGCCAGTGGATTAACATTCAGATAAAGATTTACTGTACCAAGTTTCACTGCACGCGGATGGTTAAATTGCGAGAAACGTCCATGTGAATATTTATAATTCGCGTCACCGCCATGTTGGATTTGTGATCACCAGGTTATTTAAAGTCCTATAGGTGAACTTAAGTTCATAGCCCCTATGAACATTAAAAAAAGCAGTTTGATTTCTAAAATAGATTCGTAGATATTCAGTATCGTCTAAATATTTCGGATGGTCGCCATGTTGGATTGTTAAATGTATAGGCCATAGAGTCATGTACCATTAAAGGAAAATTATTGCGTAGGTTCATTATTCAAACTTTCACTTCGATCGCATGACTACATCACAAGAAATAAAAACTTAATTTTAAAATTCGCACTGCCGCCATCTTGAGGTTATGTAAACAATTGAACTAAATTAGATACCAGTGGATTACAATGTGTATAAATATTTCATGTACCAGGTTTCAGTGCGCTTGGAACATTAAATCGCGAGAAAGGTCTATTTAAAATGTTCAAATTCGCTTGGCCGCCATGTTCGTTTTGTAGTTAACCGGTTTTTGAAAATCTTATAGATGGACTTCCAGTAGTGTCCTTTATCTCCGTACAAAATTTTAGGGAGATACCGCTAATAGTTTCAGAGATATAGAATGCCGGTGAAATATTTCGCACATCCGCCATCTTGTGATTATGTAAACAATTGAACGAAGTTAGATGTCGGTGCATTACAATGTATATAAACATATACTGTACCAAGTTTCATTGCGTTTGGGTGGTCAAATCGCGAGAAACGTCTATTTAAAAGTCGCAAATTCGCTTGGCCGCCATGTTGGTTTTGTAGTTACCAGGTTTTCAAAAGTCACATACGTGAACTTATAGTAGTTCCCTCTATCACCATAGAAAATGTCAGGGTAATATCGGTAATAGTTTCGGAGATATTGAATGCTGGTGAAATATTTCGCACAGCCGCCATGTTGGATTGGTGAGTCGTAACAAAATTTGAAGGGCACGGTCAAGGTCGCCGGGAATAGTGCTATGAACTTTCCGAGTTTCATTGAAATCGCTCCTGCCGTTTAGATTTTATTAGGGGGGGACACACACACGAATCACACACACACACACACGCACGCACACACGGACAAAAGGTGATCTCATAAGCCTATTTTTTCAAAATTGAAAATAGGCTAAAAATAGTTTATTGCGTTGGGGTAAAACGGGACACCATCACAAGTTTTGGCGTTAGTAGAAAGAAAAATGAAATAAACAAAAGCATAATCAATGTGCATATGATAATTTATGACTAAACATAGTGAATATGGTAATAATACCGAACATAGTAAAAATCATGAACATAGTAAAAATGATGAACATGGTAAAAATAATGGTTACCATATTGGTGTTCTATGTGTATGTATGTTGGCTAACCATGTGGAACCTTTAATTATATAACGTCATGATATGACGAGGAAATACAAAATAATTTACAGCTTATGATTATTACTTAACATTTATACCTTGTGGAGCTCCTTTAAATGGCCAGTTATTTTGTACCTATTATTCTTAGTGCGCATTTTACCGTCGTGCCTTGACTGCCGCTTTCTATTCGGCCGTTCCTGGTGCGGTTTAGTGGCTAGTCCGCTATTCCTTCCTTGTGTGTTTTAATGGTCTTCCTGCCGTGAGTAGGAGTTCCATCTTGATGATGAGGTACGGCACTTACAAAGGCCGTGCCGTCCCTGATCATCGCATATTGCTCTTTATTTGAGCGTTGTGTACTCAGGTCAACAGCCTTCAGCATCTCACGGCTGCTGATTGCCATTGCCTGCTGGTGTCATCATCTTTAAAGGTGTGACTGAAAAACGCCGAAGATCAGTGTGTTGGTGTGTCAGAGATGGGCAGTGTAATGTGGTGTTGGAAATATATTTACAATAGACATGTGTGCAATCCTTGTCATCTGCAAAACAAAAATGAGTTAATGGCCGTTTATCTGGAAACATGTACATTCCTTGCTTTCCTGAAAAAAAAAAAAAAATAGAGTGTGTTAATACATGTAACATTTCCATCGCTGCGCATATTATAAAAAAATAATTATGGCGCCACTTAAGTCTAACTTAATCTTAGCTAACTTAACGTATTGTCGGGCTTACCCTGATGACGGGTTTGTTTGTCATCAGGCGCCGAAATATTTTGCCTTAATCTTACTTATCTTAATGTATTATCGGGCTTACCCTGGCAATGGTTTTTAGCTGCCAGGTGCTGAAATATTTAGTCTAAATTATGATAAATGAAAAAAAAAAATTGATATCTATAAGCCGAATGGTTTTGCCTTAATCTATTGCCGAAATTCGCTTAATTGTAAGTTGCGTGTCAAATGCAACTGTCTTACATGCTAAAATTTTGACCAGAGCGATCGCCCGGGGCAGTTTTACTTCCCCAGATCACCACCCGCACGTATTCTAGAAACACCGGTTGTCTCTAGAACCGCCGGATTCCGCTCCCTTAATATTAGTTGTCGACATTTATATTATTACTTAATAACTAGTAATTAATAAGGTCCCGGGCGACTGCGGTGCCAAAGAGCAAACCGCCCCGCCGTTGTACTTGCCTTTGTTATCATTGTTGGGCTTGCCCACTAGGACCCCTGTGAGGGCTCGCTGTGCTCCTCATTTAAGATCTCTGGCTGCCCGCTGCGTCACCATTTATGTGGGCACTGGACATTGTTCGGGAAAAATCGTCCGATAAAATAGTAACATCCGGGAATTTGAGCGTCCGGGATCCTCTTCGCCTATATTGGCAGTAATAATAACATCCGGGAATTTTAGCGTCCGGGCTCCTCTTCGCCTATATTGGCATTGTTGGGTTGGCCCACGTGAACCCCTTTAGACAGCTCGCTGCATGCCTATTTAGTATCTCTGGCTGCCCGCTGCGTCACCATTTAATATATCTGGTGACCCGTTGTCAGCCATTTATGTGGGCGCGGAATCGAATCACCGCATTCATTCCATATATATTATTGATTATTTGTTAATTCATTCTTCATTTGTTTGGTTGTCTTCACCTGTGCTACGCGGGGCAAGGTCTTGTCGGATCTAGGATTGATCCCGCTGAACCCTAAGATCCTGCTTCACTCCTGCGAATAGGAGACTAACTTCCCGCCATGGAAGTTCTACTTACTTACATGCTAAACTAGTAGTCTAGTCGTAATTTGGTCGTCCCTTGGTTCCTCTCCTGAGTCCGGTGCGGAGTTGGCTAATTCTCCCCCCGTTTGTCAAAAGTCTCCCCAGCAGGTCTTGGCTTCGACGACCGTGGCACATAGTGGGCGTAACATCTCTTTGTCCCGGGAACAGGCTAGGTCCCCTGGGACTCCGAAGTTTGCCCGTGCCAGGTCATCGGCGCTTCGACCTTACGTAATTCGTCTTTTTGGTCTGGGTCATTGAGCCAACTGGGGTAGGGCTCATCATCGCCCTCCCTAGCTCTGCTCCTGTGTGGTGCCTCTGCCCTTCTGCTTACGCTGTCATCACCATTCAGCGTGTCATCAGATTCCTTTTGTGTTATATAAAAAAAAATAGTGTGATCTGTAAATAATCTATTGTGTAAATAATGTAAAAAATTTTTTTTTAGTGTTCTGGGGTTGTAGAATCTTCTAAATGCATGGACTACTTCAGGCCTTCTATGGCTACGTCGGACTTCCAGCGGTAATGCCTTGTTAATTTTCTTGGAGGCGTTAATAGGGTTTTATGGCGTTGGGTTCCCTGTTATTAGGATCCGGGGGTGTTATCTGCTGGATGGGTTTAAAGCGTGGTAGGAGAGGGTTGCGCATCGTTGGGCTCCATGTTAATGGTGGCCGAGAGCCGGTGATGCTATCAGGATGCTTTTACAGTGAGTGGACGGGGGTAGGTATTTCCCGGGTTTTGCAAAAATTTAAAAAAATTCCATGCAGGAGTAATAATAATAACCCAGGTGTGTGGGTAGGATATTCCATGCGTGCGGATGGATATGAGGCGTATCCGCTCTCATTTAAGGATAGGTATAGGCCAAGGTATAATAATACTATGTCCCTTGCATGCGGGATTATTTATTTTAAAAAAGAATTGTTATTATAAATTTGGCCTCATCTCTTGCTTAGAGATGCGCATTACGCTTAATTGTCGTTTTTCCGACTCGCCCATAATACTCGGGCGTAAACATTGAGAGCCAGGGCGTAGTGAGCCCTCTCTTTAAACGCATGAAGTCTATCAACCCCGATGTATATTTTGTCATGTAGTTTAGCTGTTTTTATGTGTTTATGTGTTTGTGTTGGCTAATGTTGTGAGTGACAGGGTTATGGAAGGAGAAAGGTGGTATAATGGTAGCCCGTAGGTGGTGTCTTGGCCATCATGTTGGCACCATCCATCTCTGCTCCTGTCATCCTCACTTGGTCAATATCTGTTTTCTATCCGCTCTTTGGGATGGTTAAATGCGGTGACGCTGTGACGTCACGGCCTAATCTGGTCTTTTATCTATACTGTTAAAGTAGCGAGTGATTTGTAATATAACTGGGCATGTCCTGATCGCCTATGTTGGTTTTTAAGATTAAAATAAAAAACAAAAAGAGAAGTAGTTATTGGGGAGGTTTGTTCCCCCGGGGAGTCTGTCCGTATTCGCCCCTGATTAGTGAGCGCGTGTGGGAAGGACGTGGTCGTAATTGTGATTAGCGCAGCTGCGTGTGTGTGGCTATGTTCCGCTACATCACGCGGGCGGGTGGGCTGTTATCGACTAAGTCTTATCGTGTGTCGCGTGCGTGGGCAGGAGGTGCGTGTGGCTTGTCAACATCTTTGTAAACATGCTCCTATGGCCCTAAGATAATATGGCCCACAGTATCTGCATATTGCTAAATGCCAGGCCAATTGTAACATTGCTGAATTCTGTGCCAATGTCCATGTGTACTTTATGTTAGTGTTGGTATAGTTTTTGTTTTTGTATGGTAATGTCATCATAGTCGCGTGTCATTGTCACTTCCGTTATGCCAAGAGTGTCTGTCGACGGCAGTGTTGCAATGCGGTGGAATCTGCAACTCAGTGTTTTACTGTGTTTATGTTTTCACATTCCTGTTTACAGGAAGCTTCTAACGCTATGTGAAGGCTAACGCGACGTGACTTTAGCCATGGTCCGTGTGTTGCCATATGTTTGGGATTCCGGGAGGGCCAATGTGTCAATCTGTCCTGTTTTTGCTAGCAACGTTGTGTGGTTACTTATTCCGTAAGACCTTTGCCTTGTGAAATTGCTATACTTGTGTTTGGGAAGTTTATTTCCTATGCTTGGGGTAATCGAAATTTTGCATGGTTTTTGGCCGGAGAAAATGTGGTGTTACCTGTTTATGTACTTGTAAGGGGCCAACTTCCGTCTGAATGGGATTCTGGATTTTTGTTTTCCACGGCGTCCGATTTTTGCTGGGCATTCGGACCCGCGATCCCATGTAATTCTCCGTGTTTCATGTCTGCGTTGTCTGTTGGGATTTTTGCGTCCCTAGTGTAGTTCCTGATTGTGTTTTACGCGCCCAAAATACCATTGGTTAGTTTGTTTATGGCACGACTGTGTTGTGTGATCGTGAGTTCGGACCCGCCTTGGTTTAAGGTCCCGGTGCTACGGTTTCTGTACCGTATATACCATGGCACACGTATTGTGTGTTTGAGACACGATGATGAAAATACGCTTTGGCGTGAAAATTTTGGGTCTTTTGGAATGCCCCTCGTATTCTAATTTTGAGAGTTACAGGGTTTTGAAACTCCCGTAAATGAATGTGTATGTTCCAGCCAGGCCTGGAGTACGCTTAGTTTGTCCGTGGCTAGTGAAGGTCGCGCACTCACGGGTGTGTTATCGCTGACTGCGATGGTGTCTAATTTCATTGACGTGTGCACTATCTGTTACTTGTCTGGCGATGTGCATATGTCCAGCACGTGTGTGTGTGGGAGCTTGATTGCTCGCTCTCTTGTTGTGAGCATGGCTTTCCGTAATGGAAAAGAACCTTCTGTAAATATATATTGTGTCCCCAAATTTTGTGTTATTGTAAGGGTGGGGCGAATATATCCCTGTTAGTGGTACTAGATGTAGTTATGCATGTGTGTCACTGGGCCGCTAGTCGCGTGTTTGGTGACTAGGTGTCGGAGGTGATTTTATTGTTTTGTGCGTATGGATATCTGTTAGTGTAACTTTCCTTTATTATTCTATCCTCCCATTGGATAGTTACCCGACCTTGCACTCCTGGTATCCAGAAGGTTGCGGGTTCGAGACCGTCTTTGTCCAGGGTAAGTATTCCTGGTGCCTTTTAGGCTTGTGTCTTCGGGGCAGTACTGCCAAGTGTTTTGACTGTTTTGTACAGGATTTGTGTTTAGTGTGTGACTTCCAAAAATAAATAATGGTGTTTCCCCCTTGAGCTGTGAATGTTACCCCATGGTGTTTATGTTTAGTTTGCGCGCTGTTATGGGGGACGAGAAAAATTCATGTTATAGGCAGTGTAATATATAACGTGTACCTTAGGATCAGATATATACAGTTTAGCTTGGATAATTCGCATTTCACGGGGTTAGTGAAAGAGAAAAAAATGAGTTATCCAAAAATTCAAATTAAAAAAAGGTTCTTTGAAAAAAAAGTAGAGAAAATATATTGTATGACATTTACGCAATGCTTTATGTTTACCATAACAGGTTGCCTGACGGCGGTACTTTGTAAAGATTGTATCGTAAATAATTTCAAATGGTTCATAAATGAAAGATAGGACCTGAGTGTACTATTCACCTATTTGGTGACGTTAGTAAGACAGTAACCTAGTTACGTCTCAGGGAAATCTACCATTTTTGAAAAGTAGTTTGAGATTCTTAACTGTTTCTTACGATTAAGTCTCTCAGTCATCCCAAAAGAATCTATCAAACTGTAGGAATGGAAAATATAACAAGATAGTCATTTCTACTTGGAAAGACCCGCCCAAGCTCTGTACTGTGGCTTGTTGCTTAGGCAGCGTTCGGAATAGTTCTCTGAGGACCTAAGCCGCGTGGCCCACTGATTGGCCTCCGATTGTCTTTGCACCTTAAAAACTTTACCTTATCCAAGCTATAATCTGAACTAACTATGATTATAAACCCTTGATGGCCTAAAAAAATGCTAGGGGCCAAGGAAAAATTAGGGAAAATTTCAAATTATATAATTTTGAGTTGGCCACGTTCTGCTGTATATACGTGTGAAATCTACCGTTTACAGGGGTGGAATCTGCCCTTTGTGTATCCATTATCGTGTTTCTCACGTGTAAAAGAAACTGCCCGTATATATATTTGTGATTCAGGTGACAGTGTGTTATATTCATGGTGAAAGTCGTTATCCACGTCCGAGCGTTCTTGTTCGGAAAGGTGAATACTTTCGTCCTGTCACTAAGGTGTAGGCCCCTGAGACCCATTGAGGTGCTTATTTGCTATTTTCTGGAGGAGTTTGTAGCAAAGTAAGCCTGGGCCTACTTTCCCCGTAGCGCCTGGATGTTGGTCTGAGTGTGTTTGTGTCTGAGGGGCTGATTGCGCTCCACGCTACCCTAGCAGTGTTTATAGGGGTGTGTGTATTCCTGACTGCCCGGCCTCGTGGGGTAGGTAATAAGACCTTTCTTATACCCCGTGTACTGTGTGTCTGCGCCTGGACAGTGTGCACAGGCGTGCGTTTTGCACCCTGATGGGCTGAAGGCAACACCCTCTTATGCATTTGCACCTGGGGTACACATGCTAGTGCCCGCTTCCATCCTGGCAAAATTGCACTTTGAACTAGCGGCGAAGGCCGTTTAATTGCCTGTGATTGCCCTAGCGATGTATTGGAGTGTAGTCTAAACGATTTCTGGCCTATGGACACGGTAGACTCCTGCCCTTGTGTTTGCCTATGTGTGTAGGTCTGTGTGGGCTTAATGTGCTGTAGGGCGGGCTTTACGTCCCCAGCCCATGACATGTTTACCTCCCGTTTTCTCCCTGTGTAATTATGCGTGCCCGAGATTCCTGGCGTCAACTCCCTCTCGTTTGTCCGTTCCGAGGGGGTTGGCGTAAGTTCTGCCCTTCGGTTTGACAAAATTGCCTTCCGAACCGGAGCTGAGGGACGTGTGTTAATGTGACCTTGGCCCTGTGGTGTGTTGGAGCCTAGCCTGGCCGTTTTCCGAACTGTGGCCACGGCGAACTCCTTCCCTTGTGTGGCAGTACGTGTCGAGAGGGACATCCTCGCAAATTGCCGAGTTAATGTGTCCACGCAGATGTCGTTTGTGTGCTTCGTGAGTTTTCCAGCTGCCAGCCCAAAATGAATGTTAGTGGCTTGGAGCTCTACAAATTCGCCCCAAAGCTCGGCGTAATCGTTCGCGAGCTCTTTGGCTTGGTCAGCTACCTTCGTGTTCTGTGTTTGTGCCCTGTGGTGTTCCTCCCTCAGCCTGTAGTATTGTTGTGTCAATTCATCATGTCTTTTGTGTAGCCGCCAGTGTGTAATATTTAATTGTGTGCGAATTGTGGCTATTCGAGCCCTGATTTCCCGTGACTCTCTACTGGACTAGTGAGTGCCCTCATGATCGGCCCATAATGCATCCGTACGAGCTTTTGCACTTTTCGTAAGCGGTCCTGCTGGGCCCTAATTCTGCTGTGGGATGCTATGATCCCCTGGTACAAGTCAATGTTCCTCAGCACAGCTAGGCGGTATAGAGGGGCCATGCTGAATCAAGTGTATGTATATTAAAAAAACTGTGCGTGTTTCGCAATGTCTTATATCTCTGATTCTTTCCAGGGGGAGGGGGTGGGTTTGGAAAAAAAATCCCTTGTGTAGCTATGGTAAAGGAAAAAAATGCCTTCTATCAAAAAAAATCACCTTTTTCGCTTGGCTGCGTACGGTAGGGGTCGTTTCTACTACGAGGGCTCGTTGTATGAGTCCTACCCTTACTGTGCGTAGTAGCGGCGCCTCCACCAATATGTTTTAGATCCCTTAGTTGGGGGGGTAGTTAGGGCTAAAACATTTATGTTATTGTACTAATTTGGTAGGCTGTTTCTAAGGGATAGCAGCTTCCCGTATCTGGGAGAGCTTACCAGTGTAGCGTGCTGTTTGGTGTTCAAATGCTAGGGGATGTTCTTGCAAAGATGCAAGAGTCTACTAGGGGATGGTCCTCTGGCAGCAGGCCGCTGTGCTAGTCTGCCAGTTGGACGGAGTGAGTGATATAACAGACGTGCTTATGTCAGCGGCTCGCTGCTATGCGGTCGTGTGCGGGAAACACAATGAAACCTGAGCAAGCAACTATTGGCTACTATGGTCACGGTCAAGCGTGACGAGAGTCAGGAAGGGTATGAGGATGTAAAGAGGCGTGTAATCATCAAGACAAGTGTAGTTTACTGACCATGTGTTTATTGGTCAGTGAGTGTGAAATTGTAAGTCCCTTTCAGGGGAATGCAAGCGATGATACAAGTTAAGTGTACAAGATTGTGGATGGGTGTTTACAAAGTGAAGTATATCTGAACACTTGCTGAGTCTCACCTGATGATGGTAGCTGGAACAGGGCCTTCGGCGACACACACTGTATGACAGATAATGCTCCGAAAAGGCCTCTCTTCTTATAGGTCCTGCCGTTGCTTAGTCAGCATTCCGTTGACGTAGCTGCCCCAGTTAGTTGTAGTGTTAATGTTTATGAATGTGTTGCAAGTGGTTGGCTATCCTCCCGAGCTGGGTGGTCGCCTCTTGCCGTGTAAAGGTGATGTTCTGGTCTTATGATGTTTGCCAGTTGGGGTGGTTTTTAGTAGATGATGGGGGTACAGCCCCCCGGGCCTGTACAATAGGTACACCCATACATTTATGAGAAAGTAGGCTATTTGTTCTTTGCTGAATATCTTGTTTCATAAATGAAAATAGGTTAGGAATACACTAAATGACTAAAAAAACAGATCTGTTACAAATTTGTATTAATGTTGAAAGTTTTTAGTGTAAGACTTGCAACTTAATTTGTATTAACTACTATTAGGTAGATTTCATCAGAAAGCTAACTATTGCAATGGGTCCCATGTTTCGACTTCCAGAAAATTTCGACATATCTTCGCGTTTCACATCCCCCAGACCCCAAAACCACCGTCAGTTCAAAAGCGTATATATAATTTATGTATGTGTATATATGTATATATATGTATAGATATCTGTTTCTTGTGGACACGATAACTGCCGTAATTTTGCACCAATCACTTTGAATGTTTTACATAACATGTATCTCCTTAAAATCTCGGTCGAGTTCATTAATGGGCAAAATCGGTTGAAGGGGATGAAAATGGGGGAGGGGTCTTTTTTTTTCTAATTCTAAAAAGTGAAATATCTCTATAATTCTCTTAATACGTGAAATATCGAATCCATTCAAAGTTCGTAATATGTGTCGGATAAGTTCCAAAAATTTATGTTTGAAAAGTTTTTGATAACACCAAACATTGACCAAAGGGTTGGAAAAAAGTGGGTTTTTCGGGAAACATTAATCATATCTCTCTTAATAGGCACAATATCAAAACCGTACAAAATGGAAAATATTCCCCTAATAATTACCTAAAACTTTGTCTGAAATAATTTTTGATCTGACCTACCATTACGCCAAGGGATGAGAGAAATTATTTCGGAATTAAAGAAAATGCCAAGTGCCATCAGAGGTTACCATGACAACGCTTCTAAATTGATTAGGAATGAGCTATCAGAGGTTGCCAAGACAACGCCATTGCACGAGATCACATTCATTTTTCCATCTGACTCTGTGGGAAGCGGCTAACTGGTAGCATGCTGAACTTATATGCTCAAGGTCGCTGGTTCAAAGCCGGCCAAAGTCGTCGGATTTTCTAAGAGCGCTAAAAATCCCTCAGCATCCTTTCCTTTGGAGGGGAAGTTCCAACGTTCGTTGCAAGTTGCTGGTTGGAGTGGCATCTAGTAGCCAAGTTCACAGATAGGTGTCGTTGACGTTAGTATATGGTACAAAATTAGGAACTACTACTTAAAATTGACCGTCTTCAGACCTTACCTGAATTACAGACTAATACAGTCATCACAATTAACACCGTTTATCGGATTCTACACACGGGGTTACATGACCACGTTGTCGCATCCCCTAAACTGAGGAACCAACAAAAATCTCTGCGGGAGATAAAGTTTTGCGTGAAGAAGTAACAGACTGTCAGATAGTTACACATCAGTTCCAAACCTTGCATAAGGACAGTGTGATCACAATTATAACAAGTAGTTCCGAAAAGAACTATACAGCCTATTTTCATATATCCTGCTCATGTTAATTTATTCTAATAACATACAAAATTTCAGTTTAATTGCTGTAACAGATTCATAGATATTGAGCACCGTCTAAATATTTCAGATTGTCGCCAGGTTGGATTTTTATTTTTGTACTATTACATTAAGATTATTGTGTACGTGTGGTATTCAAACTTCAATCGCATGATTAGAACACAAGAAGTAAAAACGAGATTTTAAAATTACGCACAGCAGCCATCTTGTGATTATGCAAACAATTGAAATAAATTAGATGCCAGTGGATCAACATTTGTATAAGCATTTAACGTGCAACGTTTCACAGCACTCGGATAGTTAATTCGCGAGAATCGTCCATTTAAATATTTATACTTCGCGTCGCCGCCATGTTGGATTTGTGCTCACCAGGTTAATGAAAGTCCTATAGGTGAACATATGTTCATAGTCTCTATGAACATAAAAAAATTCAGTTTGGTTGCTGTAAAAGATTCATAGATATTGAGAACCGTCTAAATATTTCGGAAGCTCGCCATTTAGGATTGTTATATGTATAGGCCATAGAATTATGCACCATTCAAGGACAATTATTGCCTAGGTTCATTATTCAAACTTTCACTTCGATCGCATGATTACGACACAAGAAATAAAAACTTAATTTTAAAATTTCGCACAGCCGCCATATTGAGGTTATGTAAACAATTGATTTAAATTAGATGGCAGTGCATTACAATCTGCAAAATCATTTACTGTACCTCATTTCACTGCGCTCAGATGGTTAAATCACGAGAAAAGACTATTAAAATGTTTCAACTTCGCTTGGCCGCCATGTTCGTTTTGTACTTTACAGGTTTATGAAAGTTACATAGATAAACTTGTATTAGTACCCTTTATCACCGTACAAAATTTCAGGGTAATATCTGTAATAGTTTCGGAGATATAGAATGTCAGTGAAATATTTCGCACAGCCGCCATTTTGAGGTTATGTAAACAATTGAACTAAATTAGACTCCAGTGCATTACAATGCGTATAAACATTTGCTGTACCAAGTTTCATTACGTGTGGATAGTTAAATCGCGAGAAAAGTCTATTTAAAAGTCTCAACTTCGCTTGACCGCCATGTTGGTTTTGTAGTCACCAGGTTTTTGAAAGTCTCATAGGTGAACGTCTAGTAGTACCCTTTATCACCGTACACAATTTCAGGGCGATATCGGTAATAGTTTCGTAGATATTGAATGCTAGTGAAATATTTCGCACAGCCGCCATTTTGCATTGGTGAGACGTAACAAAATTTGAAGGGCACGGTCGAGGTCGCCGGGAATAGTGCTATGAACATACCGAGTTTCATTGAAATCGCTCCAGCCGTTTAGATTTTATTAGGGGGGGACACACACACGAATCACACACACACACACACACACGCACACACACACGGACAAAAGGTGATCTCATAAGCCTATTTTTTCAAAATTGAAAATAGGCTAAAAATGAACCCCAAATGACAAGAAGGTTACCATCCCCATAAGACAATAAAATGATAAATATATGCATACAAAAACGAAAAAAAAAAGTTAATTTACCTCCAAATGTAAAATACTTTCTTGCAATCAATGAGGTCTGATCCTCCTACGAAAACCTGCATATTTTGCCTATTATAGCCTATCTCCTAGTTTGCCCGGTGAAATCTACCTCAGCCTTCCGGCGTGCCGAGAGGAATTTTTTGCTGAAGAAGGTCACAACGGTTTTAATTTCCTAATTTAATAAACTTTGTCGAAAAGGATTTTTTTCGGGCAGACATGATTATTTTCATGTCTTTTTGGGATACAAGGTTGTTTTATTGCGGGGCTTTGATACCGTAGCAACTTCGACCTCGTGTAGACTACGTGAGTGAGTGTTTGAGTGTGTGTAGAATAGTTTTGATTATACTGTATGTGCTATTGTATAG